>OX638138.1:22939537-24259181 GCA_951805005.1 Othius punctulatus | reverse complement strand
TAATCAACGTCTGCGTAACTTTACGCCCCGGATAACCCTGTCAAAATTAGTTTATCTTATTACATTATTAACAATATTTTAATAATGCAGGGCTTATTAACCGGGCCCACTTTACGTCAACCGACTCCCTCGCCCTTCACTCTTGACACCGGGGCCCCACGCGCTACCTGCGTCCATTTTTATAATTGCCTCCAATTATTTTACTGCGTTTTTAATTAAAATTAATTGCGTCTAATTTCAAACACCCGACTCTTTAAACTCCATTCAAAATACGGGCAGTTCTTCATTAAATTAGTCTTAATTGCCTTACTAATTACCTGAGAGATGTACACCAACAAACTCCTTGCTAATCAGGAACAGGAATGCCCATTAGGACTAATAACAATAAGATTTCTAGGCTCCAATGGATGGAAACAAATATGCAATAGCTAAAGTAAAAATGAAATACACAGTAAATGTTCGACGATCAGTCGGACTCCATGCTAATCACGAACAATAATGACCATTAGGACTAATAACAATAAGATTTCTAGGCTCCAGTGAATGGAAACAAATATGCAATAGGTAAAGAAAAATTAAATACACAGCAAATGTATGACGATCAGTCGAACTCCATACTAATCAGGAACAATAATAACCATTAGGACTAATTTCAATAAGATTTATAGGCTCCAATGGATGGAAACATATATGCACTAGCTACAGAAACAATGAAATACACAGTAAATGTTCGGCGAATAGTCGATTTGTCATCAGTTTGCTAAAAAAATCTAATATTTCTATCAGCATTTCAATAAGCTAAATTTGCAATTATCATTATTTGCAATTTTGACAGTGCAATATTTTTGTATGCTAAGCTTGTATGTTTAACTCTGTAATGTTCATTCTAAATTTGAGTACAATAAATATTGAC
Organism: Othius punctulatus; assembly: GCA_951805005.1. Taxonomy (NCBI): domain Eukaryota; kingdom Metazoa; phylum Arthropoda; class Insecta; order Coleoptera; family Staphylinidae; genus Othius; species Othius punctulatus. The sequence goes on along the minus strand of OX638138.1, from coordinate 24,258,268 downwards.
TCTGTAATGTTCATTCTGAATTTGAATACAATAAATGACATTATCATTATTATTGTACCACATGTTCATAGTCATTTTGTCATTTTTGTGTCATTTTTTTAATATTCTGCGAAAATTTAAAGATTTCAAATGTTCAATGTTTCAAATATTTTGATGAATAACTTACTGATAGAAGAAGAATAATACTTACTGATACTTACTGATTACTGACAGCAATCATTGAAATTTTGACATAATCATCAAAATGTTGAAGGAATCTTTGACAAATTGATAGTAATCGTTGAATTTTGACAGAATCACGGAAATATTTAATAGATATCATTAAAATTTTCACAGAATAATTAAAATTTTGATAAAAATAATTATAAATTTGACAGTATTATAATTCAACAATGTTGAAATGATAAGGTTATTTATTGATAATGATATGACTAATTGGAAAAGTAAGACAGTAATCACTAGAATTTGTGATGTAATTAAATTTTGACCTATAATTCCATGTTTGATACTAATTCAGTGATTACTATGTGACATACTCACATGAAATTTTTAAGGAATCTTGAACAATTGACAGTAATTATTGAATTTTTGAATAATAATAATTGGCAGTAATCATGAAATCTAATGAAATTGAAAATTTGTAAGAATAATTGAAAAATTTAAAAGAAAACATTAAAACATTGACAGATAATTAAAACTTTTATAAAATATGTTGAAATAATGATTTATATTCAAGAATAAATGAAAAATTGACAGTACACATTACAATTTCTAACATAATTTATTGAATCCATTTTTTATCCAAAGTTTGATAGAAATCATTGAAATTTTGATAGAAAGAATTGAAAAATTGACAGTAATAATTGAGATTTGTTGCAGAATAATTATATGTTCACTCATAATTGAATATTTTACAGTAAACCTTAAAATTTAATATAAATAATTGAAAAATTTGCACAAATCATTCTAATTTGTGGCATAATGATTACATTTTGAGTAATACTTGAGTAGTTATTACTAATCATTGAACTTTTGATAGAATAATTGAAAACATTCATAGAAATAAATAAAATTTTGACATAATAATTAAAAAAATTATAAAATAATTGCAAATTTGGCTGTAATCTTTGAAATCATGATAGAAATATTTGATTCTTCTAGCAGAATGTCCAAATTTCGACTAATAACTGAATATTTTATAGTAATCATTGAAATTTTGATAGAACCATTGCAACATTGAAGGAATCTTTGATAAATTGGCTGTAATAATTTAAAATATGTTAGAATAATTGAAAAATATGAAAGAAAAGATTAAAATATTGGCAGAATTGAAAACAAAATAAAATAAATGGAGATAATAATTAAAATTTTAATAATAAAATTGAAAAATTGACAATACACATTAGAATTTCTAATATAATGATTAAATTTGATAAATTATCGAATATTTTATAGCAATCTTAAAAATTTTGATAGAAATAATTCAAAACTTAACAGAAATTATTGAGATTTGTTGCAGAATAATTATATTATGACTCATAATTGAATATTTTACAGTAAGCCTTGAAATGTAATAGAAATAATTGAAAAATTTCCTTACAATAAATCCTTACAATTTGTGATATAATGATTAAATTTTGAGAAATAATTGAACAATTGTCAGTATTCATTAAAATTTTGATAGTATAGTTGACAAAGATGGTAAAAATCAATAACATCTTTGCAAAATATTTAATATTTTGATAAAATAAGTTCAAATTTTCTGTAAACATTGAAATGATGATAGAAATAATTGATATTTTTAGAAGAATGACCAATTTTCGACTAATAACTGAATATTTGATAGTAATTAATCATTGAAATTTCTATAGAACCATTGAAACATTGAAGGAATCTTTGCTCAATTGACACTAATCGTTGAAATGTTGATAGTCATTGAAATATTTGATAGATATTTAAATTTTCACAGAATAACTACACAATTTTAACTACACATAATGGAAAAATTGACAGTACTCATTAGAATTTTAACATATTGATTAAATTTTGATAAATTATCGATTCTTTGATAGCAATCATTGAAATGATGACAGAAATAATAGCATTTTTTAGCAGAATGATCCAATTTCGATCAATAACTGAATATTTGGTAGTAATCATTGAAATTTGGAAAAACCATTGAAACATTGAAGGAATCGTTGATAAGTTGACTGATGAGTTGGCATTTCAAAGATTACAGCTGAATTTGCATTTATTATATTTACAAAATTATTTAGTGAAACTTTTAATGATTTCAATCAAATATTTCAATGAAGTAACTAAATATTGATAGTAATCATTGAAATTTTGATAGAATCGTTGAATATTGTATGATATTGAATAAATATTGATATTGTTAAATTGTTATGAATCAATGCAATTCTTTTTTTTTTTTAATAAATTGACAGGAATCATTGTAATTTTGACGGAATAATGATAATATGAAATCTTTGATCAAATAATTGCAAATTTGCCAGGAATCATTGAAATTTTAATTGGAATAATTGAAAAATTAATAGTAAGAATTAGATTTGTGACATAATTTCGTTAAATAATTGAACATTTCATATTTTAATTTTGATAGAAATAGTTAAAAAATGACCTTGGTCTTTAAGATTTTTGCACAATGATTATATTTGAACTCATAATTGAATATGTTACAGTAAGCCTTGAAATTTAATAAGAATAATTTAAAAAAATATCAGAAATAATTATTATTTGTGACATAATTATTAAATTTTGAGAAATAATTGAATATTTCTTAGTAATCATTGAAATTTTGACAGAACAATTGAAAAATCAATAAAATTTTAACAGAATAATTAAAATTTTAATAACAAAAATGTAAATTTGGCTGTAGGCATTTGTTTAGCACAATGGTCAAATTTCGACATATAACTGAATAGTTTATAACAATAATTGAAATTTTGATAAAATCGTTGAAGGAATCATTGATAAATTGACACTAATCGTTAAAATTGTGACAAAATTATTGAAATATTTGATAGATTATATTAAAATTTTGATATAAATAATTTCAAATTTGACAGTTATAATTGAAATTTTACTAGCAATAATTAAAAAATAGACTATAAACCTTTGAATTTGGGACGAAGTGGTTAAATTTTGACTAATAATTGAATATTTAATAGTAATCACGATGAACTATCAGCATTCAATGTTTACAGCTAAATTTTCATTTAATATATTATCAATAATTTTTTTAATTATTCTGTGAAAATTTTAATGATTTTAATCACATTTCTTAATGAAGTAACCGAGTATTGATAGTAATCATTGAAATATTGAAGGAATCTTTGATATATTCACAGTAATCATTGTGCAATTTTGACGGAATAATCAATAAAATGGCAGAAATAATTAAAAAAATTGATAAAAAATTGCCTATTTGTCAGTAATCATTGAAATTTTAATGGAATTATTGAAAAATTAATAGTAATAATTAGAATTTGTGACATAATATTTTTAATTTTTTTATAAATTTTATTTTATCGCAATTATTTATATTTTGACAGAAATAATTGAAAAATTTACAGTAATAATTGATATTTTGGGCAGAATCATTAATTATTGACTCATAATAGAATATTTGTAGTAAGCCTTGTAATTTAATAGGAATAATACAAAACTGACCAGTAACCATTAGAATTTGTAACATAATGATAAAATTTTGACAAATAATTGAATATTTGATAGTAATTACTGAAATTTTGACAGAATAATGAACCAAACTTGATGGAAATCATTCTAATTTTGTATGTTACTCAATGAAATAACTGAGAATTGATAGCAATCATTGAAATTTTGTCAATCATTGAAATAATGAAGAAATCTTTGATTAATTGTAAGCAATCCTTGCAATTTTGACGAAATCTTTAATAAAATGACAGTAATCATTGCAATTTTGACAGAATAATGAAAAATTGACCGTAAAAATTGCAATTGTTGATAAAATAATCTATAGAATTTATCCTATGAATTCATTTCATCCTATTAATCCTATCCATCCTATTAATATGTGACTTCGAGTTGTATTTTTATCTTTTATATTATAAATATAATGTACATTGCGTAGTGCTGCGTTGTGTTGCGTTGTGTTATGTGCGTTTTGTCATTTATCTATAGGCTATGTTATATTATGTCTCCCACACATTATATCTCCCACATGAAACTGTTTCTATGTACATCAATCAGAGAGAAATATATATTACTATTATTATTTGTGACTCAATAATTAAAATTTGACAAATACTTGAAAATTTGAAAAATGTCATTGAAATTTTGACAAAATAATTAAAATTGTAACAAAATCATTAAAAATTTGACAAAATAATGATAAATTATAATTATTATAAGGGTGGTGGTTGTTCTTGCTTGGCGTTTAGGCTGGGTGCATGCTGACCGAAGCAAGTGAGGTAGATAGAGTAAGTAAGTAAGTACAATACTGATTTATTACATAAAATTCTCAACTATTAAAAACATAATTTATTGTATTCAGTAAAAAAAAAAAACGTGTACTGCCTTAATTAAAATTTTAATCAAGGGGATAAGAGGGATTTTAATTAAGGAAGTACACGTGTTTTTACTGAATAGTCTAAATTACCTTAATATGAGTCAAATACAAGAGATAATGTATTGCTTACATTGTTATTTTACTCTGGCAGTATAATTTTGTCTCCCTGCTGAGACAGCGACTTATGCTCGCCGTCCATGCGCCTGTAGGTATGCCATGACATACAACGTCAGCTATTTGAGGTATTGGCATGTTTGGGGCACGATGCCGACGGTGAGTGCCCCAAATGCCAAGTGTGATATGGGCTTATATCCACACACGTTGTACAGTCGACTTTTTCTACGACGTACATGTGAAAGTTAACAGATTTAATTATGCATTAAGTAAAACCGTACAAATGTCAAAAGTGAAAGTTTACAGATTTAATTGTTTTTAGGTAAAAATGTACAAATGTCTAAATTATAATGACTGTAGATTTGACGTTTGATGTAACAAGTTTCCGTCTCCGCCATCGTTGCACAAAAGTTACTGTATCGTCTACTAATATCTACATAAATTTTATATGGTTGTCATTGTTTGTAACCTGGCAACGCTCATATCCACACACGAGACCGGAAAGTGGCTTATATCCGTACAGTATACTGTTACGGATATAACAGATATACCATAGGGAGTAGAAAACCTGCTATAACATTCCCGGTAAATATTTTCTATCTGTTTCATTCAGAGATCGCCAGACATCACGAATTTACACCTCCCGCGAATTTCATTTAAACTTTTTACCAACACACATACACACACTGAATTAAATGAACCCCCACGTTTTTTCGGCGAAACTCCGTTCAGGTGCTCCGACGCTAATTCATGAATAATTTCGCGTTACGTGCCGCCAACACTCGGTCGATATGGTAATTTACGGCGTCGGGTTTACATGGCAAAAATGGAAAAATTAATTAACGCGCGGACGAATGCACGCACCCTACCACCGTCCATATGGCCACACACAAAGCATCTATTGAAAATTGATAAATACTGGACGCGCATTTTTTTGCCCCACAATAAAAACGAGGGCGCAAATAAAAACAAAAATAAAAACTCTGATTGATTCGAAAAACACACTGTGTCGAGGGATAAGGTTGACAATTGGAAACTTTATTCACTGCTTGAAATAAAATAGTTGTAGTTTTAAAAGTTTAAGGGAAGGTATTAGTTGTTTATGTACCAAGGGCATTATGAAGATGATTATGTCCAGAGAGCGACATAATTCAGCGTTTTATTATCTTCTAGCAATAATCAGATATCACTTTAACACTTTAAAAGAACGCACTTTATATAAATGCAGTATACTTAAATGTAAATAAACTGTAAGTATTTAGGCAGAAAAACCGAGGGCCAATAGCAAGATTGTTCTTTCAGTATACACGCAAAATATTGCATGTACGCATGCCGTAATACGCTGTAATATGCTGTAATGTACGTATACGTAATAAATTATAGGTAAGTGAAATATAAATTATATTATATAGAGTATAACACATTTCAGCAAAAAGCATAAGCAGTTACATTTAAGTTTAATTCGTTTCCACTTATAACGTTGACGAATCTACATTAAGCTATGCAAATTGCACATCTTACGTGGTAATTGTTTGGTATGACGATCCCGAAGCACAGACGCCCAGAAATCCTCAGTCCCTGATATATTTATGTATGTTTGTGCCTCGGCAAGCTCTCCGCGAGAAATATGTAAATGTAATAAAAAGCTGGAAGCCCCGCGCGACTTCAGAAAGCACTACAATGGAGCACCGGAGGAATACGCGGTAAATAAAAAAGTAAATTTAATATAATGACGGCGGCAAGCTGAATATACATCCTCGCTGATCCTGTTTTATTAGATCACACTGCACAGGTGATCCTGAGGGGGAAAGGATCATTCGTGCACGCGTGAGTGTATACCTGGATACCTATATCACACGGGGAGCTCCGGACGATGCTGCAACCTCCAGGGACACGCTTATCTCACCCACGCTCCTTGTATAATCACTTTTTACTGAGATAGTATAATGGGAAAGAACCGTATGTGTGAAACAGAAATCGGTGTAAATTTTTCGTTACACAACATTGTGGGCTCTTAATGTTGAACTAAACTTAAGCCAGACGCACATTGAGACGCAGGTGATGCAGTTGACGCAGGCAACGCAGCGCAGCGCAGTGCAGTTATTTTCGCAGCCAATAAGAATGGCGAGATAACCAATCTCGCCTTTCTTATTGGCTGCAAAAATAACTGCACTGCGCTGCCCTGCGTTGCCAGAACAACCACCTTACACTACATACTACCTTATAATACATATTATACTAGTATTGTAATAATTATAATTTATCATTCAGTCAAAATTTCAATGATTTTGTTAAAATTTTAATGATTTTGTCAAAATTTCAATGACAACCTTTTTCAAATATTCAACTATTTATCAAATTTTAATTATAGAGCCACAAATAATAATAATAATATATATTTCTCTCAGATCGATGTACATAGAAATAGCTGCATGTGGGAGATATAATGTGTGGGAGACATAATATAACATAGCCTATAGATAAATGATAAAACGTACATAACACAACGCAGCACAATGCAGCAATACGCAATGTACATAATATTCATAATATAAAAGATAAAAATACAAATACCATTCGAAGTCACATATTAAAAGGATAGCTAAGGTCAATAGAATGAAATGGATTCATAGGATAAATTCTATTAAATTGAGTCTATTTTTCAATTGTTATTAATAATTTCAATAATTACTGACAAATAGACAATTATTTTATCAAAAATTGCAATTTTTACTGTCACTTTATCATTATTCCGTCAAAATTGCAATGGTTACTGTCGTTTTTTCAAAGATTTCGTCAAAAATTGCAAGGATTGCTTACAATTTATCAAAGATTCCTTCAATAGGTCAATGATTGACAAAATTTCAATGATTACTATCAATACTCAGTTATTTCAATGAGTTACATACAAAATTAGAATGATTTCCATCAAGGTTTACAATTATTCTGTAATAATTTCAATAATTACTATCAAATATTCAATTATTTGTCAATATTTAGTCATTATGTTTCCTGTTAAGTTTTTTATTATTCGTATTAAATTACAAGGCTTACTGTCAAATGTTTTGAACTACCTATGAGTGAACATTTAATTATTCTGCCAAAATCTCAATTATTACTGTCAATTTTTTAATTATTTATAGCAAAATTTAGATATTAAATATTGAATTATTTATCAAAATTTAAACATTGTGTCGCAAATTCTAATTGTTGCTATTAATTTTTCAATTATTCCCATTAAAATTTCACTAATTATTAGAAATTTGCAATTATTTTAAGAAAAAATTCACTTATTGCTGACAATTTATCATTATTCCATAAAATTGCAATGATTACTGTCAATTTACCCAAGAATCCGTCAAAATTACTATGATTACTGACAATTTATTAAAGATTCCATGAATATTTTAATGGTTCTGTCAAAATTTAAATGATTACTATCAATATTTAGTAATCATAATGTTTCACCAAGTAGTATCCACACATAGTTTCAATTTAATATTTAGTTATTTATTTGAAAAATTGATTGAGATTATTAAAATTTTCACAGAACAATTAAAAACAAATGATAATATAAATTAAAATTTTACTGTAATCATTGAAATGCTAGTAGAAATAATATATATATATATATATATATATATATATATATATATATATATATATATATATATATATATATATTTCAAAGTTCAATAATTCGGTCAAAATTTTATTTATTCTGCGAACATTTTAATATCTATCAAATATTTCAATAATATTGTCAACATTTCAACGATTAGTGTCAATTTATCAATAATTCCTTCAATATTTCAATAGTTCGATCAAAATCATAATGAATAGAATACAAATAAGTATAAAATATTCAGATATTAGTCGAAATTTGATCATTCTGCTGAAAAAATGCAATTATTTTAATCATTATCAAAAAATATATAATATAATAAATGTAAATTTTGCTGTAAACATTGAAATGCTAATAGAAAAAATATATATTTTTTTAAAGTTCAATGATTCGGTCAGAATTTCAGTGATCACTATTAAATTTTCATGACTATTAGTCAAATTTTTTCAAAATTTTCGATTATTCTTACAAATTTTCAATTATTACTGCCAATATATCAAAGATTTCTTCAATTTTGCAATGGTTCTATTAAAACTTAAATGATAACTACTAAATATTCAGTTATTAGTCGAAATTTGGTCATTCTGCTAAAAAACAATCAATAATTTCTATTATCATTTCAATATTTACTTCCAAATTTGCAATTATTTATCAAAATTTTAATTATTTAATATTCGTATTAAATTACAAGGCTTACTGTCAAATGTTCAACTGTGAGTCAACATTTAATCATTCTGAATGAAATCTCAATTATTACTGTCAATTTTTCAACTATTTCAGCAAAATTTAGATATAAAATATTGAATTATTTATAAAAATTTAAACATTGTGTCACAAATTCCAATTCTTGCTATTAATTTTTCAAATTATTAAAATTTCACTGATTATTGGAAATTCGCAATTATGTTGCAAATGTTATGTTGTAAAAATTTCAATTATTGCTGTCAATTTATCATTATTCTGTAAAATGGCAATGATTACTGTCAATTTACCCAAGAATCCGTCAAAATTACTATGATTACTAACAATTTATCAAAGATTCCTTGAATATTTCAATGATTCTATCAAAATTTAAATGATTACTATCAATATTCAATAACTTAATTGAATTTTTTTATTGAAATTATTAAAATTTTCACAGAAAAATTAAAAACAAATTATAATATAATAAATGAATATTTTGCTGTAATCGCTGAAATGCTAATAGATTTTTTTTTTCAAAGTTCAATGATTCGGTCAGAATTTCAGTGATTATTATTAAATATTCAATGACTTTTAGTCAAAATTTAACCATTATGTCACAAATTCTAATGAAGTTGGCGGAATGGGCAAAAGGCAGAAAGGCCGATGGCCAATAGACTAATAAAGATCGTTATCTCTCTCTCTCTCTCTAATGATTATTATATCTCTCAATTATTCCTAGTAAAATTTCAATGATAACTCTCAAATTTGTAATTATTTCTATAAAAAAATTATTTATTCTGTGAATATATCTATCAAATATTTCAATGATATTGTCAACATTTCAACGATTAGTGTCAATTTATCAATGATTCCTTCAATATTTCAATGGTTCTATCAAAATTATAATGATTAGTTTCAAATATTCAGTTATTAGTCGAAATTTGAACATTCTGATAACCAAAATGCAATTATTTCAATGATTACTGCTAAATGTGCAATTATTTTATCAAAATTTTAATTATTCTGGCAATATTTCATTAATTCCTTTCAAATGTTACAATTATTCTGTGAAAATTTCAATAGTGGTTAAGAAATATTCAATTACATCTCATAATGTAAATGTCACAAATTATAATGATTTATGCTAATTTTTCAATTATTCTGTGAACATTTAAAAATCTATCAAATCTTTCAATGATATTGTCAACATTTCAACGATTAGTGTCAATTTATCAATGATTCCTTTAATATGTCAATGGTTCTATCAAAATTATAATGATTAGTATTAAATATTCAGTTACGAGTCGAAATTTGATGATTCTGCTAAAAAAATCAATTATTTCTATCATCATTTCAATGATTACTGCTAAATCTGCAATTATTTTATCAAAATTGTAATTATTCTGTCAATATTTTATTAATCCCTTTCAAATGTTATAATTATTTAGTCAAAATTTCAATGGTTGTTAAGAAAATTTCAGTTACATTTCAAAATGTAAATGTCGCAAATTATAATGATGTTTGTTAATTTTTCAATTATTCCTATTAAATTTCAAGGCTTTCTGTAAAATATTCAATTATGAGTCAAAATATAATAATCTGCATAAAATCACAATGACTAAAGTCAATTTTTCAATTATTTCTCTCAAAATATCAATCATTACTAACAAATATACAATTATTTTTCAAAATTTGATTATTATGTCACAAATTATAATGATTTTTGTTAATTATTCAATTATTTCTATTAAATTTCAAGGCTTACTATAAAGTGTTCAATTATGAGTCATAATTTATTCATTCTGCCAAAACTGAATGTTTACTGTCAATTTTTCAATTAATTCTATCAAAATTTCAATGATTACTATCAAATATTCTATAATTTATCAAAATTTAATAATTATGTTAGAAATTCTAATGCGTACCATCAATTTTTCAATTATTCTTACTAACATTCAATAATTATTTCTAATTATTTTATAAAATTTTAATTATCTGTGCATATTTTAATATTTTCTTTCACTATTTTCAATTATTCTTCCAAATTTTCAATTATTACTGCCAATATATCAAAGATTCCTTCAATTTTGCAATGTTTCTATTACAACTTCAATGATTACTATCAAATATTCAGTTATTAGTCGAAATTTGGTCATTCTGCTAAAAAACAATCAATTATTTCTATCATCATTTCAATGTTTACTTCAAAATTTTCATTATTCTATTACTAAAAAATATTCAATTATTTCTCAAAATGTAATCATTATGTTACTAATTATAACGATTTTTGTTAATTTTTCAATTATTCCTAATACATTTTTAGGCTTACTGGAAAATATTCTGTGAGTCAAAAAATTACGGAGCAGGAAGAAGCTACATTGCCAAAATAATCAAAGAAATTGAAGGCAACGTGATTGTAAATTCTATTAAAATAAAATATAAACGCAATCGATGTAAATTTTTCGCTACAGAAAGTTAATCACAAATGTCATTTATCATCGATCTTTATGGGTTCTTTAATTTTGAACCAAAGTTAAGCCAGACGCACATTGAGACGCAGGTGACGCAGGTAACGCAGGGCAGCGCAGTGCGCATAAGAATGGCAAGATCACCAATCTCGCTTTCTTATTGACTGCGAACATAACTGCACTGCGCTGCCCTGCGCTGCCCTGCGTTGCCTGAGTCACCTGAATATCAATGTGCGCCAGGCTTTGAGGTCTAAATATACTGAGTATTACTTCCTCTATACAGCTATATTGTTCATTTATACGATGAAATATCGAATTCCATCCCTTACTAATTTTGTAAGGTAAGCACCAGTTTTTCTTTCTAGGAATTAGAAGCCTCAGGTGCTAGGCGACTAAAAGATTAATTAGACGTGAATTGTCGAAATTTTTCGACGACGCTGGCAGGGGATAAGCCGGCCTCATTTTTCTGAGCTGAAGCGGGGTAATTTATGTAATCCGCTTAATAACGGTGATTTTTTTTCGCGTAATGAGGCGCCGTGATGGATTCTCTCGCCCGCCCACACCCCGTCCGGAAGCGGACGGGATGTTAATTGCCGATTGTGCGATTTGGGGAAAACAAAGCTCGCTCCAAATTACCCCCGCAGATTGTTCTAGAGGGCGCGGGGGCGGCGGGCGGGTTATTATCGGAAGCTGCATGAATTACCTTTGAATGCGGAGGCGGCGGCGCGTGGAAAGCGTTTTATTTGGGGGCGCGGGGCGCTTTTATTGTGGCGATTTTTCACGGCGTCGCCGATTCCCTGCAGAAGGCGCAAGGCAGTAATTTCCATACTGCTCGAATTTTAGCCATTTATTAAGCACCTATGCTCAAAACTCCAGTCAAAAACCAATTAGAGAACGATTTTAGTAAAAGTTATTTTATCGTGTGGAGGATACCTTTTCGAACCCTACTTAAATTCGTAATGAATGGGCGCACTAAATATTTCCTCAATTACTTTATAAATGTTGATTTGACTCAAGAAGCGATGCTTTTATGGAAGTAGCTATCGCCGAAACAGCAAAAACAATTCGTTAAATCTATTACACAAAAAGTCACAAAAAAGGAGTGAAATTGTGAATTATAAATTATTGTTTCTTTTGTCGTGCGAAATTAGTAAATTATGCACAAAATGAGGCACATATTGCACGAGTATGAAAGTATGTGGTACGAGTTAAAGACGAGTGCTGCATTTCATACGAGTCCAAAATATATACATTTTGGACGACTATGAAAGTTTGCGACAAGAGTCAAAGACGAGTGCTGCAATTCCAACGTCAAAAATTGCTACTTTTTACAAGTTTCTTTAATTTGAAATAATTCAATTTAATCATTAACAGTGATTTACCTCTTTTTGGTTTCAATTAAAAATAAGTATGGATTCTGAATCCTATAACATTTTATCTACGATCTTAATGTTCTACTGAAATAATAATTTGATATGTTGCTGTCCACAGCAAGTTATCAAAAACAGTTTCCAACAATTGCCCGTCTCTGTACTTATTTAGAAAATCAAGTATTGTTATACTTATCAGCGTTTAATTGGTATGGTTCACTTACAGTCTACAATTCAGCAACTACTGTAGTACTTATGAAGTGATGTATTACCTGTAAAAGAAAAAAATGTAATTAGATCAAATGTTCAACAATATCTTATAACTAAATTAAAATTTCTCAGCATACCTACATATGTATGCCCAATCTTACAGTCTAGAAATAACTTTAAGCGTTGGCTATCATCGCTTCATCTTCACTCAACACTCAACGCTATCTTGAAGTTCTCAATGGTATCCAAGGGAATTAACCAACTATTAAAGTTAATCAGAAACTGTAAGAGTTATTTTTCTTTTGTGTAAAATAAAATTTCAAATTTCAAAAGCGATAGTTGCAACTATGACAGAATAATGCAATTTGACTGTACTAATTTATAATTTGGCAGTAATAATCGATAATTTGACGGTAATCATTGAAATTTCTAAAGAAATAATTGAAATTTCAAGAGCAATATTTGCAATTATAACATCATAATGAAATGTTACAGTAATAATTGAATTTGTAATAGAACAATTTTAAAAATGACCAAACCACCAAGATTACCAATTCAATTATCAAAATGACCAAATTACGGGGAAAAAATCATAAATCAATGAAAATTTTACAACGTAATGGAAATTTGACAGTAATAATTGACATATTTGTATCAATAATTGAAATTATAAGAGTAATTATTAAAAATGTGACAGTACTTATTAAAGTTTGACAATAACAATTGGAATTTTGACAAAAATAATCTAAATTTTGACAATAATAATTAAAATTTTGACAAAAATAATTGAAATTTTTACAATATAATTGAAATTTTAATAGCTATAGTTAGTAGCAATTAGTGAAAGTAATGAAATTTTACGTAAGGTATAGCATATTTCGTGATGTTCCCACATTGAGCATTTTGTTGTGCAGTTTTGGGCAATTGTTGTTGAATTTTCAACATATTTCGCGGAAAATTTTACATGTTTAGTTAAATTTTTAGCATTTTTCATATTATTATGAATATTTTCCATTTTCATATTATTATGAATATTTTCCATTTTCATATTATTATGAATATTTTCCATTGTTTGTATAATTTTGAGCAATTTGTCGTTTAGTATTTCAAGGTAAGATTTTTATAATTACCCTTTTTTCACAAAATATTAAGCATTTTTCGTGTAGTTTTGAGCAATTTTGTTTTCAATTTGTACCGTATAAAGTGCTATTTAAATCATTTTTGGTACTATACTGAGCAGTTTTCTTGCAGTTTTGAGCAATTCTTGATAAATTTACAGCATATTTCGTGGAAATTTACACATTTATACATATTTATTTAAACTTTACGCATTTTTCGTACCGTTTTGTTTATTTTTCGTGTGGTTTTGAGCAGTTTGTATGCTTTTGAGACATAATAAGTGCTATTTTTTATCATTTTTTGTACAATATTGAGCAATTTTCGTGCAGTTGTGTGCAATTTTTGTTAAATTTACAGCATATTTCGCGTAAGTTCGAATGTTTTTACACATTTAATTCAATTTTGAACATTTTTCGTATTATTGCGAGCATTTTCTGTGTAATTATTTCGTGTAAATTGTTTCGCATATTTTTATTATTTATGTCACTAATACTAGTACTAATACTGGTACTAATACTAGTACTTATACTACTATAACTATATTCCGTGATTAAAATAAAACGCTTATATAAAAATAACTAAAAACATCCAAATCTGAAAAAAAAAACAGATTCTACATCTACTAATATTACTAAATCACATCTACTAATATTAGAAACTATATGGACTGTCTAGATTACGAATAAAACAAACATTTGCAATATTTACGATTCAAACACAACAAAAAGTCTAAAAGCAATCAATATTTTTGATAAATTTTGTATAATTTCTAACTATTCATAAGTAATTAAATTATTGACTTGATTAAATTTGTAAAATTTATAACTTTTGTTCTGACAAGTCTTAAGACATGTTTACTCTTAAATGCTCTTGAAACTGAAATACTTTTAAACTCTTGAGAGTAGCTGGAGTAAAAACTAAGAACAGAAATATGCCATGAAACAAAATAATAGAATAGTTGAGTAACTGAATAAAATTGCGAAATTTATAACTATAAGTGTTATAAATGGTCTTAATACTATTTCTGTTTGAAGTACTTTTGGAACTAAAACATGTGTAAGAGTAGGGAGGCCGAAAATTAAATTCTGAACACTCCTCAATGGTCTTAAGCAGAGTTGGAATAAACCATGATTTAAAAAATAAAATTTGGTTGATTGGTTGAAAATCATAAAATAATGATGTTATGATATTTTTGTTTTTCTTTTGTATTTGTGATCAGTCTTTGTCAGGGTAGATGTGATTAAAATCAATGAATTCAGATCACGATTGCAACCTTATGATTTTCTTTTAGTAAATCATTGATTTT
The DNA here is from genome assembly GCA_951805005.1 of Othius punctulatus. Classification (NCBI taxonomy): domain Eukaryota; kingdom Metazoa; phylum Arthropoda; class Insecta; order Coleoptera; family Staphylinidae; genus Othius; species Othius punctulatus. The sequence goes on along the minus strand of OX638138.1, from coordinate 24,242,799 downwards.
ATTTTATCATACGCAGCAGGCGTAGCTTTGTACTACGCAAAAAATACAAGAATAATCAATTTTCATTAAAAAAATAATAAATTAAATCCAAATTACATTTCGAGCTGATATTAATATTAGTTAAAAAAGTGATTAGTCTTGTATTTTTTCATTAAAAATAAACAAAAATTAAAAAAACTATAAATAAATAAATAAAAATTAATTATATATAATCAATTTACATCTCCTATACCCTTTCGGGTATCGAGATTCATGACACCACTAATTTATGTTGCCTACAAAGATTTTCCAGCCCTTTCTATTTGTAGCATTTTTCCTTGCTTCTTGTTGATCGAGGTCGTTTCTTCTTAAGATCTCTTCTATGTTATTTTCCCATCTTCCCCTTGGTCTTCCTCTTTCCTTCTTTTTCTTTTCCTCTTTCGATGTCCATACTATTTTTGTTTGTCTTCTGGTATTCTTATCAGGTGCCCGAACCATCCTAGTTGTCGTTTCTGTATTAATTTTTGCACACTTTGTATTTGTAGGTTTTCCCTGATCTGTTCGTTTCTTACTCTGTCTAATCTCGTCACTCCTTCAACTTTTTTTAACTATCTCATTTCGGTTGCTTGTATTTTGTTTATTGTCTTTGCATTTGTTGTCCAGTCTTCGCTTCGAGTGTTGGTCTATAAATTGTCTTGAAGAGTATTGTTTTCGTGTTTTTTGGAGATTCTTCTATTGGTTAGAATGTACTTGTTCATTGCATAGTAGGTTTTATTTGCGGCCATGATTCTGTTATTTATTTCGTTTTCCATGTTTTTTTATTATGTATTATTGTACCTAAATATTTGAAGATTTCGACTTGTTCTATCTTTTTCAAATTTATTAGTATTTTTGCTTTTGTTTCCTCTTTTGCTACTACCATTACTATTGTTTTGTTTATATTAATTTCTATGTTGTGTTTTTTTAAGTTCCTCCTCCCATATGCTTATATTGTGTTGCAGGTCTTCTTCGCTTTTGGCTAGCATGACTAAGTCATCAGCAAAAGCACATTCTGCTATCACTATTCTTTTCATTTTATAGTATCGTATTTCTACTTTCTTGGTGTTATCCTTAATTTTTTTCATTATGTTTTCTAGGAATATAATAAAGTGCAGAGGGCTTAAAGCGCCCCCTTGTCGAAAGCCTTGTGTGGTTGTGAAATTCTCAGATGTTGAATTATTTGTCCTTACGTAGTTTTCTGTGGTTTCTAACATACTCTTGATTGCTTTTATTAAATGCACTTTTATCTTCCTTTCTCCAAGTATTTCCCACACGTTGGCTCTTGGGACTCTGCCAAATGCATTTTCTAAGTCCACGAATATCATGTATAGTTAGTTGTTTTGTCTTAATATTTTTTCTGTCATCTTTTTAATTGTGAAGATATGGTCTTGTGTTGAATGTCCTTTCATGAATCCACTTTGTGATTTTCTATTATTTTTTAAATTTACTTTCTTAGTTTGTTCTCTAGCATTGATTCATACAGTTTTGCCGCTGTGCAAAGCAGGGATTTTCCCCTAAAGTTGTTGCAATTTCTACTGTCTCCTTTTTTATGTATTGGGAAGATCACTGCTTTTAGCCAGTCTGCTGGTATTTTTCCTGTTTCCAATATTCTATTTGTTAACTTAGTAGTAGTTGTTTCCCATCCTTTCCTATGTATTTCAGCTGTTCAGATTTGATTTTGTCGTGACCTGGGGCTTTTCCGTTCTTTAACTTTTTTAGTGCGTTTTCTAACTCTTCTTCTGTTATAGATCCCTCTTCTTCTTCGGTTTCGCTACTATTTTTTTGTTCCTCTTCGTTTTCATTTCCTTCATTAGTTATCGCTTTTCCAGACAGAAGCTCTTGGAAGTGCTCTTTCCATCTGTTCATGATTTGTTGATCCTCTTTCATTACTACACCATGTTTATTTTTGAGTAGCTTTAGGTTTGTTTTTTTTCCTTTATGCAGCTTTTCAGTGTTCTGTAAAATAGTTTTTGATTTCCTTTAAAATGTTCCTCTAATTTGGTTCCGAAATCCTCCCATTTTTTGTCTTTTTCCTTCCTTATTATTGCTTTTACTTTTTTGCTGCTTGAATATTTCGTAGTCTTCTTCGTTTTTTGTGCTTACTTATTTTTTCCATTTTTTTTTCTTCCTAACTTCTTCCTTCACTTCTTTGTTCCACCAGCTTATTAGTTTTTTGTTTGGTGTACTTGTTTTTGCACAGGCGTGTTTTGTTGCCTCTCTAACTATATATTTGAAATTGGCCTATAAATCTTCTACTTTTGTTTTTCCGCTTTTTTGAGTGCTGCTTATTAGTTCTTGTATTGATTCCTGGTCGTTTTTCCTTACTTGTTTGTCACTTAGCTTGTATATTCTAAATTTCTCTATTCTTACTTCCGTATCGACTGTTTTCTGTGTATGTTTCGGTTCCCTCGTCGGTCCCTCGTCGGAGGCTTCCGACGCAGTTCTTTAAAGTTGCCCTCGGCCTGACCGTCCACGCAGAACCTTGTAGGCCCTTAATTCATAAATTTTAATAACATAAACATTTGGGATTCCTGGAGCCCCCACTTTTGTGTTTTATGCAAAGCCTACAGTGGAATGGGGATCTTGCGCGTCCACCAGCTCCCCCCAACCCCCTGCATCCCCCCCTGCGCCCAACACGAGCATCACAAGATTTACATTTATATTTTACGGTGTGGGAGTCTGAGGGTTTGTATGTGAATGTGAGCGGGCACATAACGTTGACCTAAAATTGAAAGAGGAGGGCCACGCCGTGCAACAACGAGGAATTACCATCGGAATGGGCAGCCGCGCGCATTCCCGGAAAACCGGAAATGGCTTTATGCATGCGGTTATCTGGCGCGCCCCCGCATGATTCACATCCACTTATTCACGTGCCGTGACATCGCTAAGTAATTTGCTTACAACTTCGAAAAACTTGGCAGACTCGGGGGAGGTCGTCCCTTTGCCCCCCAGGGGGCAGCAGCATCGCCGGCCGTTTCCGGCACGGCGGCTGCACAACTGATTTAACTGTACTGCACAACTTCGCCGCTTCAGGTTTATATAAAATATATATGTATATACGTTTAGCGGTGGCATTCTCCGCTCAAAATATGTTTTCCTATTTATTCCGAACGGGTTTCTACACCGCGGAATAATGTATATATAACTCCCGAAGTTTACGAAGCACCAAGCTTCCTCCCCAGGGAGATTAATTTTTACTGGGATTAGATCCACCTTGAAGGCTGCACAGAATGATATGCCCCTAAGCATGTAGGTAAGAAGAACACGGTATGGGGGACTTTGGTGCATGCACTTTACAATAACAGGAAACCAGCGTTTGAGAAACTTCTTCTCACAAAGCACAAATAAATCGTTTCCAATTTGGTTTACAATAACACTGGTATACAAGGTTTTGGACTGGAGCAACGCACTTCAAGGACATTGAGGGACTTTGAGAGTTTTAGAGCTGTAGTGTGTTTTCAGAAAGAACAATCAGTATCAGACTCGTCCACAAGTAAGATTTGTACACAAGAAGAGGGTTTCGCAGATGTAGCGTGTTTTCATAAAGAGCAATAAGTATCAGACTGGTCCACAAGTAAGATTTGTACGCAAGAAGAAGGTTTGTGTAATATCATTCCAACATTATTCTGCCAATTGTTAAACTAAATCTGTAACGTTTGCTCGAGCAACATTTGTGCCAATTTCTCACTCTTGCTTTATGTTTCTGTGTGTGTTATTCTCTATGCCACTGTCTTTTTGTTACCTATTATCGGTAGTGACGTTAAAACACATCTGGGATTCAAAATCCACAGGTTATAAGTTTGATCTTATTTTAATTTAGGCTTCGGAAGAGTTCCTTGTCCATTTTGAAGTTGTTCATAGCTAAAATTTCAAAGTAACCTATGAAAATCTATCTGATGTTACTTGATGACATAATCAATGATTAGTGATTTGTCAGCACTGGTTCAAACGACATGTGTCATTTGCGAGCAAAATTCGTACATAGTTAGTGCAATCCGGTGCAAAGATGAAGCCGAAATTTGGTGCGGTACCTGATGTGATCAAAAGCTCCCAGCACTTCATGAAGTTAGCCGAGGAATATGACAAGAGTAACAAAGTGCTTGCGTACTACAGTAAGAAATTAAAACAAAATAATTTAAATGTGCAAAAACTGTAAATTAAGATTTTACCTTGAAAACCCCCAATGCAAAGGATATACACTAGAATTTAAAGAAAAATAACAAATTATCCTTTTTCACAACGACATTTATTTCTCTAAATGTACATTTCAACCACTACGTGGTCATCTTCAGTAGACATTTGTGCAGTACAAAAGTCTACTGAAGATGATAGACATTTGTACAGTACAAAAGTCTACTGGAAATGACCATGTAGTGGTTGAAATGCACATTTAGGGAAATAAATGTCATTGTGAAAAAGGATAATTTGTTATTTTTCTTTAAGTGTTAATATTTCACAAGCTCCAACCGATTATTATACACTAGAAGATGAGACGGCCGAATACTAACTTCGAAACCATTCTCGTCCATATCACAGAACATTTGGGGAGCTTTAGTCTAGAAAATATGGCCAGCAGACCATCTCACCTATCGCCCCCCTACAATTATTTGAAACGGTAGAGAAACATGCCAAGGCCCTCCAAATCTGTGGTGATAGAACAATACGAGACAAAATTCAGCCAATTGCTTCACAAATGTGTTATTCAAGATTTCTCACGAATCAAGTTTAAATGATCGATTGTAGTTGATCAACAAAAGTTGAATGAAAACTATAGTTTAAAGTTAATCAACTCTATTGATACAAAGGTTCTCACTATCGCTTTCATTCAACTTATGTTGACTTCAAGTTCTGTTGACCTAAATTTAATTGATCGATTGTAACTTCAACGACTTCAACACGTCAATGCGACTTGAACTTGATTCGTGAGAACGCACCTTCAGTAACACAAATGGGATGCAATTGGTTAATTTTTGTACATGCCAAGGCCCTCCAAATCCTTGGTGATAGAAGAATACGAGACAAAATTCAGTCAATTGCTTCACAAATGTGTTATTCAAGATTTCTGACGAATCAAGTTTAAATGATCGATTATAGTTGATCAACAAAAGTTGAATAAAAACTATAGTTTAAAGATAATCAACTCCATCGATACAAAGGTTCTCACTATTGTTTTAACTTTTGTTGACTTCAAGTTTTGTTGACCTAAATTTAATTGATCCATTGTAACTTCAACGACTTCAACACGTCAACACAACTTCAATTCGATTCGTGAGAATCCCTCAGTAACACATATGGGATGCAATTGGCTAATTTTTGTACATGCCAAGGCCCTCCAAATCTGTGGTGATAGAAGAATACGAGACAAAATTCAGCCAATTGCATCAAATATGTGTTATTCAAGATTTCTCACGAATCAAGTTTAAATGATCGATTATAGTTGATCAACAAAAGTTTAATGAAAACTATAGTTTAAAGTTAATCAACTCTATTGATACAAAGGTTCTCGCTATCGTTTTCATTCAACTTTTGTTGACTTCAAGTTTTGTTGAAGTAAATTTAATTAATCGATTGTAACATCAACGACTTCAACACATCAACACAACTTCAACTTGATTCGTGAGAACGCACCCTCAGTAACACATATGGGATGCAATTGGCTAATTTTTGTACATGCCAAGGCCCTCCAAATCTGTGGTGATAGAAGAATACGAGACAAAATGCAGCCAATTGCTTCACAAATGTGTTATTCAAGATTTCTCACGAATCAAGCTTAAATGATCGATTGTAGTTGATCAACAAAAGTTGAATGAAAACTATAGTTTAAAGTTAATCAACTCTATTGATACAAAGGTTCTCACTATCGTTTTCATTCAACTTATGTTGACTTCAAGTTCTGTTGGCCTAAATTTAATTGATCGATTGTAACTTCAACGACTTCAACACGTCAACACGACTTCAACTTGATTCGTGAGAACGCACCTTCAGTAACACATATGGGATGCAATTGGCTGAATTTTATATCGTGTTCTTGTACCACCACAGCTTTAGAGGGCCTTGGCATGTTTCTTCCATTATTTTCGATTCAACATCATGAGTAACTATACCTTTTCAAGTTCAAATTGAGACCAATCAAGTTCAAATTGAGACCAATCAATTTCAAATTGAGGCCAATCAAGTTCATATTGATACCAATCAATTCCAAATTGAGACCAATCAATTTCAAATTGAGACTAAACAAAATCAAGTTGACACTAAACAATATCAATTTTATTGGTTTTTCTCTCAACTTGATATTGTTTAATGTCAACTTGATTTTGTTTAGTCTCAATTTAAAATTGATTGGTATCAATTTGAACTTGAAAAGGTATAGTGTCTCAGTCAAATTATTCAGATCTTAATTGGTCTCCAGTTGATTCGTAAATGTTGCCTCATTCGTATTTAAAATATGCAATGTTGGAAATTTTAGTACATTACCTTTGTTTTCGTACTCAATTATAAAGGGTTTCCCAATAGGAACGATATGTTTTTAACGTAAAATTAAATACAAAATATTTGAGACAAAAGCAAAACTTTGTCTTTATTTTATAGTACAACTTATGACAATTATGTTTTGACTAACACATTATTCAAATGTCCACCTCTGCTTTGTTTGCTGGATCGAATCCGATGAACCCAATTTTCGGTAACTTTGTACACCAAATCAGGTACATGCTTAATGCAGCATTCGATGTTCAATTTCAAAGCGCCTATAGTTCGAGGTTTAGTGGCATAGACCAACGACTTTAAATAACCCCACTACAAGTCCAAAGGTATTAAATCACAACTTCTTGGAGGCCAATTAACAGTTCCATTTCTGGAGATTACAGACTCACCAAATTTTTCTCTCAGTAACTCCATAGTGGCATTGGCAATATGTGGTGTTGCACCATCTTGTTTAAAAAACATGTCTTGCAAATTATTTTCATCTAACTTTGGCCACAAAAAATCTATTAACATTATAACGCTCACCAGTCACTAAATCAGGTATATTCTTAATGCAGCTATCGATGTTCAATATCAAAGCGCCTATAGTTCGAGGTTTTGTGGCATAGACCAATTACTTTAAATAACTCCACAAGAAGTCCAAAGGTGTTAAATGACAACTTTTTGAAGGCCAATTAACAGTTCCATTTCTGGAGATTACAGACTCACCAAACTTTTCTCTCAGTAACTCCATAGTGGCATTGGTAATATGTGGTAATATGTGGCACCATCTTGTTGGAAAAACATGTCTTGCAAATTAATTTCATCCAACTTTGGCCACACAACATCCGTTAACATTATAACGCTCACAAGTCACTGTTACTGCATCTCCATTTGCATCTTCAAAAAAATATGGTCCGATGATGCCACTATGCCATAAACCACACCAAACAGTAACTTTTGCTGGATGTAAAGACGTCTCATGAATCTGTTGAGAATTATTTTCACACCAAAAACGACAATTATGTTTGTTAACAAAGCGGTTTAAATAAAAATAGGCTTCATCTGAAACATAATTTTTTGAAATATCAGAATCAATTTCAAGTTCCTCTAGAGCCCAATCGGCAAACACACGATGCTTATGATGGCCAAGAGGTTTCAGTTCTTAAGCCAACACAATCTTATACAGATGTAAACCCAAATCTTTTCTCAAAATACGCCAAGTTTACATTCTTGAAAGGCCAAGTTCTTGAGAACGTCGATTAATCGACTGATTTGCATCTGCTGTAACACTGGTACTTACAGCGCCAGTATTCTGTTGGTTTCTTGCGTTTCTTATTGGTGTCCTGATATCGTGTAAAGTAATTTTTTTTCTTCAAATTTTTCAACGATTCGACGAATAGAAAGTACAGAATGGCGATTGTGTGGTCCAAAATCTTTACGAAGATCACGTTGAGTTTGAATAAAAGAGAGATTATTTTTATAATTTTTTGGATAATAAACAAACGTTGTTGAAGCGTGTATTTTGCCATGATAAATTGTCAAACTATACTAAAAACAAATTACAGCTAGTCAGATTTCTACAATTTTAGATATGGTTGGTATGATGTATTAAATACATATCGTTCCCATTGGGAGACCCTTTAGTTACCATTTCAGCTATGAGGAGACCCCTATTAGGAGTATTAGTAGTATTAGGGGTATATATTAGGGGCAGGAGGTATATTACCGGCATTTAATGTAGATTGTTTTTATTTTATAGTTAGAATGGCTGTCATTCATAGAGCGATGAGCACAGTGCCAAGCCCAAAACCACCAGAAGTAGAAAATTTTCTATCACACATTATGGACTGGCTGGAATCCACGAAGAGCAACTTCTCTAGTGTCGAGGGGCTCGATGACGAGGGTGTGGCGATGGCCATCATAGAAGACCATATGACCAAGCTGTACAACTACGCTTTCGACAAGGATTGCAATGCCATCTTTAACAAGTAAGTTTAAAATGCAACACTAATAATATTAACGAGGAATTTGTGCTGATAGTCCCATGGGCTATAAAATTGAACAACGTTGCGTGCTCGAGGAGGTAAGAGCGTGCCCTGGCGAGAACTGCACAAGCCTGGTTCTGATAGTAAAGGTAAAAGACCCGAATGTGTGCGATCCTTTGCGTTGTATTACCTAACAGCAACCACTCAACGAAATTGATTAAATTACGAGTGCACATAAGTTAGTGTGTACGTAATAATAATAAGAACAATGACATAATAAGTAGAGACGACAGTAACACAAGTTAATTAAATACAGCGACGAAGTGTTCTTAGTGCTGCAGAATTGTTTCTGAAGCATCCAGGCAACGCCACTGATTAAATTACACGTGCACATCAATTAAGTCTATGGTGAAAAGTATAAACTAGACACCACTATGTACACCAAAATATACGAATATTAATACAGTTAATTATTGAGTTTGTCGAATGGGAGACATAAATAACTTACAGTGTTTCTATAATAATCAATGAAATTACGTCATAATACATAAATATAATATATTAATAAGTCGTGATCGTAGAAAACAACTACACTCAACATCTCAATTGATTAAAGCGTGCTTCAAAATGTCATTTTGACAAAATCAAATAAAAATTCAAATAAAGATATTGTTTGACTCGTGTAATTTGCAAAACCCTCATCTTATCTCATCATTTTTAGGCATGTGGTTAAAGCATATTGGAGTGTCGTCATCCTGTGCGATGTGATGGCCCAATTTGGACCTTGGTCAGATAAGATTCGCGACAAATGGGAAGTCGCCAGGAACCGAGCGATCTACATCAACAACCTCTGCAAGCAGGGAACCACACCAATCCCAATCAGCTCAGGTTCAATAGCCACGAAACAACTAACGCAAAGTCTCGATAACATTCCAGAATATCCGCCAAGCAAATCCCACACGCAACCTCAGCAAGAGCAGAAGGATCAGTACTATCCATCACAATCATACGAGGAAACTAATACATCATACCGCAAACAAGATTCGAACGAGGAGTTGAATGGGTCTCTGACCTCTAACCTTGCCTCGTGCACAGTAAATTCGCAAGTTGAAATAAATCCGTATGAGGAAATGGCCTCGTCGAGTACATACAAGAGATCGAACAGAGACGCTAATGAGATAATTATGTGTGACCCTGAAAGTCATCAAGGATATAATCTGTTTCCTCATAGAGAAATGCGTGAACAAAACAAATTTGGTAGAGAGATTTCAAATCACACAATAAATGACCCTGAAAGTCATCGAGAATATAATCCGTTGCCTCATAGAGAAAAGCGTGAACAAAACAAATTTGGTAGAGAGATTTCAAATCACACAATAAATGACCCTGAGAGTCACAGAGAAGATAACCAATCAAATACGTTGCCTCATAGAAAAATGCGAGACCATAGAGAGGTTTCAAATCACTCAATAAATGCACCACCTTATAGACAATACAGACCTGAAATTGAAAGCGGTGGGCCCAAATTTCTTAGAGACGTTTCGTGGCATAAGTTAAATCGTCGTAAAGAATCATCCAATATTGGTCAACCATTTAAAATTATCTCGGACGAACGAATACAACCGACTTATAAAGATATTCAATACGATAACATCTGTAGATCACCTCACAATGAAATTTCGCGTAGGAATTCTGCATACAAACATGCAATGGGGATGGCCAATGAAGACGATTTCGTGCATCACGATTATAGACCAAGGCAGAAAAAGGAGGCTTCCACGGACGAAGCAAACAATTCAAGGCGGGAATTGGTAACAGAAGAGCTATTTGAATCAAGGGAGGTGGCAGAGCTGGATCATGGTCAAAGCAAGCTGGCTACAGATTACTGCACATGGGCAACACGTGCTATCGGCAGAGAAGACTTGAGTAAGGCCGTTGATCATTTGGAGAAGGCATTGTATCTGTGCAAGTTTGGGGTTGAGCAGTAGTCGATGTGGTAATATCTGTACTGTAAAGGTGTAGGTGCTTTCGACTTCTTGAATAAATAACATGACTCATGATTTTCTTGTTAATTGAGGACTCTGGTGCAACAAGGGGATAAGTCCGAAATACTAATTAAGGTCAATAGGGTCTTCCGCGATTTTTCAAAAACCTTGAAACTGAACTCTAAATACATTAAAAACATCATTGGCACTAATATTTGTGTTGAGATAAATCGTTATAATTAGCAAAGACGATTTTAAAATTAACGGCGTTTGAAAAGGTCTCGAAAGCCCGCCATGTTGCTGTGACGTCACAACGCACGTTTACGCTCAGCTGTAGCATTGCTTACAATGGAGCGACAGAAAGAAAACGTCGGTTTTACGAAAAAAGGGACGAATAAGTATTGCATTGTGCCTGGATGTGATAGCAGCAATAAGTGCGAACCAAATAAGTTGTTTATAAACGTCCCAACAGGGGATATACGGAAAAAGGGGTTACAACAAGTTCCAAGTGATTCCGCGAGTGTCACTTTGACGCCCCACTATTTTTGTGAAGACCATTTTAATGTAAGTACATAATTTTCAATAAATTATCGACAAAATTCGATAAATATATATAATTAACTATCATCATTAGTAATGGGTATTCAAGGGAATTTCCGATTATATATATACATTAGTAATAACATAACCTCAAAATAGTTTTGTGGGTTCCATTCTAAAACAATACTTTCCATATCATGATTACTTTTTAAAAGTACCTACTGTGAGATTTTGTACAATATGTTTTTACACAAACGTTTGGTTAAAACTAAAAAACATGTTTAAACAATATTTGTAGCAAACTGTTGATTTTAGAAATTTGTTTAGATGATTAATAATTACATATTTTGAAATCAGCATTACCAATTCGTATGAGATGTAGTATATATTGCAAAGTTTATACAGTATTTTATTTGTTCTTACAGCTGGAAGAGGATTTGGAAAATTATATGCGACTCCACGCGTTTCGGCTACGTTGAAAAACTCACTTTTTGAGAAAAAGTCGGGAACCGTTAACACGTGAACTTCTAGCAGGTTATCTGGCTGTCCCTTTACTAACCCATCAGAACTTATTTTATGTCAGACTGGATTCTAAGTCGAATTAATCCACGATTTCTATCCCTTATGCACTGACTCCCAATCGCCAACATGCGTAATGACGTCACAGTGCCGCTCGGCCAATAACAGCGTTTCGTCGGTCACGTGACAAAATGTGTAAGTTTTACGATATTGTATGTTGTTTGTTGATAAGTTACAATAAAAACTAAACTTTTTCTCTGTGGGATGTTTAATTACAGGTTATAAACGTTCCGTTAAAACACAAAAAGGTTATATTATCTTTTTTCAGGAAGACCCTATTAAAAGTAAAACGTTATTAAAGATAATAATAGTTATTTATGATACAAGTTCGTAAAGTAGTATTTTATTGTTATTAGTAGTAGTAGTAGTAGTATTATTATTGATACTTAGTACAATTAGTACTTGCTTATGTACACATTAGATTCATAAGAAAAATTGCCTAGTGTGGCCATCTAGTGAAAATATGTGAAATTATTGTTCTTATTGTACGATGTGTCTAACCTCACATAGTCCGGTCTGGTAAGTCTCATATTTATTTCAATATGTAAAATAATTGAATAGTTTTAAAAAAATTAAAAAATTTAAGCAATTGCACTACATTGAAAAATGTAATAAATAAATAATACATACCTAAATATTATTAGTTTTTCGTATATTACTTGCTAAAGCTATGTACATGAGTATGTACAAATTGTCCCACTTGCTGCGTAGCTTTGTACATCCTCATGTACATGTGGTCTGAAATATTATTCCATTTATAAGCAATTGAATGTATTTTTTTTTTGTTTTTGTTGTAATTTTAGTATTATCTTTACAGCTAACGTGAATATGGATAAGTTAAAAAAAACTTACATTCTAGAAAATCCTACAGATATCCAGGAACTGATAGATCTGGTAAATTATGGCGACCTATCGGAAATTGAAGATGTATGTATTGGAGATGAAGATGAAGTAGATGAAGAATTTGATTTAGAGCTAAATAATATAAGACCAGGTCCTAATGTGATTAACAGGGCAGAAATGAAGGAATTAATAAAAGTATCGTAGTACAACATGATAGTAATAATGAAGAAGGTAGTTCGAATGAAGAAAACTTTGACCAACCCCTCTGAGAACTTCGAAAAATAAGCCAAGTAAATTGGAAGAAAAGTTAATCTACACCACCTAACATAATAGAATTCGAACCACTAGTTTCAAGTAAACACAATATTACCAAACCTGTATGTCCTCTAGAGTACTTTCTGAAATAAATACCCAATAATGAGTTCCATAAAATGGCATATTTTACCAATCTATAAACTGTTCAACAAGGAAAAACATTCAGAAATACATCTGCATCTGAAATAAAAAAATAAATGCCTTACATATAGTTATTGGATGTCTGAAGAAATTCCCAAGGATAAGGATGTATCGAGAACTGGTTCTTGGGATTGGCTGCTTCTTGCAAAACATGTCTAGGGATAGATTTTCCCAGTTAAGAAGTTGCTTACACTTAGTAAATAACCTGGATAAACCAGAAAAATATACCGACAGGCTTTACAAAGTCCGACTAATTTTAGAGTTGACAAGAAAGATATGTCTAGAATTGGAATTGGAGGAGAATATATGTATAGACGAACAAATTATTCCTTTCACTGGAAAATTAGTTATAAAGCAATACATAAAAGGTAAACCCTGCCCATGGGGGGTAAAAGTCTATTTCTTTGCAGTAAGAGTGGGCAAGCATACGATTTTATTTTCTATCAAGGGAAAACAACAAATGAACAACATTTGAAAATATACGGCCAAGGGGCTAGTGTTTCCGATAGAATATAAAATGTTGGTCATAAATTGTACTATAACATTTTTTTTTCATATTACCAACTATTGAAAACACTGAAAGAAAAAGATACATGTGCTGCTGGAACTATCAGAGTAAATAGATTTTTCAAGCCACCGTTACTGCAAGATAAAGAAATGAACAAAAGAAAGCGAAGTTCTGTAGATGAGGTTGTCAGTGAAGATGGCATAGTTGTCGTAAAATGGCTTGACAACAAAACAGTATGTCATGCATCAAATTTTGTCGGTAAAGGTGAGGAAGACCTTGTAAAAAGATGGGACAATAGGGAAAATATATAGAGGAAAAGAGACCAGAAATAATTAACCTTTATAACCACAGTATGGGACGAGTAGACCTTCTCGACCAGCTGATTAGCACATATAGGATTTTCATTCGTTCAAAAAAATTGACAAGACGTATTATAATGCACATGGTGAATTTTGTTTTGGCAAACAGTTGGATTGAATACAAGAAAGACTGTGAAAAGTGTAATATACCGAAAAAGGATATTATGGATTTACTGGCCTTCCGAATGCGAGTTGCTGATGGTTTGATAAGTGTAGGAAACCCTTTATCAAAAATAAACGTGGTAGACCTTCTTCTTCTCCTGTCCTTTCACCAACTGTAGCACGTAAGCGTGGAGAAAATCGTCCATTACAAGAAATCCAAAACGATAGAACTGATCATATGCCTCAGTTTGACGACAATAAAGAAGCTACTAGTTTCCAGGATGTAAAGGACGAACGCATGTTTTATGTGATAAGTGCAAGATACATTTATGCTTGATAAGAGAGAGGAACTGCTTCACCAAATTCCATAGACAATGAAATTTAGTCTAGTTATGTTTTGTACGATTTGTACATGTACATAATTATTTTTGAATAAATAAAAACAAAATAATTAAACAAATACTTTTTTACTTTATAAAGGTCCCTAATAATGTATTAAAGTAAAAAAATATGTTTTCTAACTATTCAATAAAATTCAGGTTTGAAGGGGTTCAACAGAGAATATTATCCAACTTTATGTCTTCAATAAGGAGGTTGAGATAATGGGCAATGCAGCTTTAAAACGACATATGAATACATATCATTTAAACGACTTAACGTTGCCAATATATACCAACTTTTCCCACGTTTCCAACATTTCTAACTTTTCCAACGTACTAGCGAACTTTTCCAACTTTTCCATAAATTTTTCCAACTTTTCGACCGAACTTTTCCTGGGTTACAACACTAGGTGCAACAATGGAATAAGTCCGAAATACTAATTGTGGCTAATTAAGAGAAAAACGTTGTAGATCGTTACAATTAAAGATAATAATAGTTATTTATGATACAAGTCCGTAAAGTAGTACTTTACTGTGCGAGCGTGAATTTTGTTCTACAAGGCGCAGCCGAGTTGAACAAAAAACGCGAAAATATATCATATCAAGTTTTTTGTACTAGAGCAATTATGAAAAACCGCTAAAGTTTGATGGAAAATACTGTGTTTCTTCTTAATTGGTGAGTGAATAATTGTGTGTAAAATTTATTTTAAGCACAGTTGAGGTTTTTACGCACAGGTGATTTTTTTACTCATTTGGGCTAAAAATATCACTTTACGCACTTTGCAGAAAAACTTAGTTTATGCACTTATTTTGTACACAGTTGATGTTTTAACGCACTTCTGCTATAAAGTGAACAGTGCGTAAAAATTTAGTTTACGTACTGTCATACAAAAAATATTGTTTTGCCCGGTTAAAGATACAACACACAATACATAAGTTGTGTCTGGCACTATTGCACCAAACTGTGAGGTAATATTTATTATCTTAAAAACAGGTCACATCTCAATTTATTGAAAATGGACTTATCTCCTTGTTGCACCTGAGCCTTCAATTGGTTTCACAAGTGTACTACAAATAGATACAACTCAACATATGTCTTGTAACAAATTTACATTTTCGTGTGAGTATTACGTCTTCCAGTCTCCAAAGGCTCTAGAAGACAAGTGGCACGACCCACTAACTCACACTCCAGAGCCCGCCGTCTCGGGATAAAAAGGTTTTTCCCCGCCGCTTGTCATTAAATTTCCGGCCGCCGGTTTTCGCCGCTGCAATTATGCAAGTTAACAAATTAACAGCGGAATAATTAATCCCCGGCAAAATGGCATTGTAAACAACGGGCGGCGGCGTCCGTAATTTCCCTCACGGCCGCCATTAAAAATTGACGGTAATGATACGTTCGGCCAGGGGCAGGCACGCCGCTGTTCTTTTGCCATCCCGCAGGAAAACGTTGCCGAAGTGTTTATAATTTATGCGCCGTCTTCACCGCTCCCTGGGTGAAGTGTTTGCTCTTTTAATTAACCGGGGCTTCAGCGTGCGCGGCGATGAAAGGAGATCTCTTTTTTGCTCATAAATACTTACAACCTAAATTAGAAGACCTGCTTTGTACAGGGGTAATTTTGTACTTAATATGCATTGGTTATTTATACGATATGCGGCCAGTAGCGAAATTAAAAGGTTAGATATCGTGTAACCGTCGAGACAGACGAATGTTATTCCCTGAAAATGATCTAGAAAGGAACCCGAACATGGCGATTACTACAGTAGGATTTAGTCATTGCCGTTCAGAAATAGAAATATACAATCATCTGCATGGTTGTATCTGCGAATCGTGGATATTTCGTTTGAAGTATTGCGGATGATCAATCATTGTGATTGAAACAGGGGCAGGTATAGTTTGTAGAGCATTACTATTGTTATAATAAAAAAAAAACAATTGAAGTACACATACAGAGTAGGCAAGAATAGTTGCCTATGTTTGAAATTCCCACCATAAAAAATGATTATCCATTTTCCATTTTCTTAACATCTCCACTGTCAAATTGACAGTGTGTTGGCACCACTGTTATTTTTCACTAAATGGTATTAATTTTTACCTATTGGTACCTCGTGCAAGTTAATCCTTGTCAAACAGTGCCACTCATTGTAAATTTATCAAATATTTTAATAATTGAAAACCTGGATATTGGCGAGAAAAACGAACTAGAATCCTCTTAAATGGTAGAGAGAAAAGATCAGTAGTTATACCTATAATACCTTTATATCTATTATACCTTTATACCTATAAAAAGACTATGCCTCGATCATTTTCAAACAGCAACCGTAACCATGCACATACCATAACTCAACTTTTTATCGTTGACATTTTAGTAACTAAACTCTGTTCCATTTATATTTTTAATTAAGTTGGCTGTAATGTTATGTGTGTCGCTGTTTTTCCATATAATTAAAATATCGTCAAAATAAACCAAAACAATCTAATTATAGTAACTGCAGATAAAAAAGCAGGACTGCTAATTCTAAACAAAGATACTTATGTAAGATAAGCATAAAGCCCAATTCCAATGAACCTAACTTCACCAAAATTATATTGACAACCAAAATTACATAAACCTGAAATCACAATTAGACCCATAATAACATCTAACAAAAATTATAAATCAAACAAAGGGCGAAAACGCAAAAAAAAAATGAAGAAAGGATGTACGATTTTCAGGCAAACAAGGATTATATTGCTTTTTTAGCGAACTTTTTCTTATGTAAGACGTAAAAAAATCTATACCGTTATAAAACCACAAAAAGGATATTTAAAAAAAATATATATTAGGGTTGCCATTTGAAAACAAAGCCGAGGACGTCATAACTCAAAAAGAAATTATATTTTATTTTTATTTTTAGATTTAAAACAAAATGTGTATTTTTGAAAACTAAACTCGGCGATAGATAAATAGATTTTACTCATCATTTGTTAGTCCGAGCATTTTCTAAAATATTTTAAATTTTCGAAATTCTGAATATATTTCAGAGTTTTTTGACAAATTATATACCGGGTGGTCACTTTTACGACACCCACCATTAGGATCTATTAAGCGGAGATATATACAGAGTTGGTCAAATAGGATGAAAGTTTCTCATTTTTGTGCCTTTCAATATACTGAAACGAAATCCGGGATATCTTGCACAGTTCCTGAAATATCGCTGAAAAACTGAAAAAATGCACTTTCCTTTTCCTTTTATAACTTTTTTTACGTTTGAATTGTATCCTGAAAGAAGACAGACAACAACTTTTCGGCGTTTGTGGAATCGCGTTAATCAGTATGGTACACACTGTTCCAATACTTTTGACATAGAAATGAGAATTAAAAGTTTCGAAGCTTCCTAGAAACTATTGGAACAGTGTGTACATTCTAATATTGAAGAGTTCGCAATGTGATATAAACTGTCAATGAAGAAAAAGTATTAGCATAATAAGTAATACACCATAAATTCTAGATGTGACTGTCGCATTTCTGTAATTCCATACATAGAGATTGTACATGTCTATTAGATTTTCATGTTGAGGATAATATCTTGCCAGTTTTACTAATCAAAGATATTATCTCCTTTTATGCACTTTATACACAATAAAATTACTCAGAAGTTATTTTCTTTGTATAAAGAAATGTCAAAATGGTAATTTGTTATTCCATGGCAACTTGATATTTAGAGCAGTCCACAGCAGTTTGATTTTTGCAACATATTTTTAAACCGATTTTTGGTGGTAAATAATGTCAGATTACCCATGTGGTTCAACCACATGGTTGAAATCGGATTTTTTCACTCTTTTGAATGCTATTAAAATCCAATACAGCGGCCATAAGAAAATTAAAAGTTGACTTTGAAAATTTGGGCATCTAGTTGGCGCAGAAAATGTTTGGTACTGTCATCAGAAAGCTCACATCGAAAAATGTAAGAGCGCCAAGTTTCGTAAAATTTCCTTCAAAAGTAAAAAAGTTATTACAGGAAAAGGAAAAAGCACTTTTTCACTTTTTCAGCGATATTTCAGGAACTGTGCAAGATATCCCGGATTTCGTTTCAGTATATTGAAAGGCACAAAAATAGGAAACTTTCACCTCATTTGACCAACTCTGTATATATTTCCGTTTTATTAGATCCTAATGGTGGGCGTCGTAAAAGTGACCACCCTGTATACAGGGTGTCCTAAATAGAGTAGGATTGCATGGGCATCTTTCTTATTCTTAAAGCTACAGATCTGGTTAAGTGAGCAATGCTGTGCAGTTTTGTATGCTGGTGCAGATGATGTTGAATTTTTTTCAAAATTCCGAGCAATTTAGGCATTCTAAAAACAAATTAATATTACAATTTTAAAAGATCTACATAATTATTGAGAATGGAGTGATATAACTTATAAAACAATAAAAATTAGAACAATTAATAGTTTCCATATTTTTAATGTATACATAAGTTGTTATACATCGTTGAAAAGATGGGGGGAAAGTCTATTTAGTCGTGTAAAAACCAAATATGGCAACTATTTAAAATAAGAAAGTTGTTATTAACATCTCGAAAACCGCCAACTTGGATTATATTTTGACTTTATTCTTAAGTTTGTGCGATCGAATCAAGTAACCAATCAAGAAATCACCCAGATCTCTAGCTTAAAGAATAAGATAGATACCCATGCAATCCTACTTTATTTAGGACACCCTGTATAGCGTGAATCGCGAGGATCGCGCCAACGTCCAGGACCGTATTGTACACATTTAAATAATTTAAAAAACTCAAACGTTGTAAATTTTGAATTGAGAGAATGAAATTATGGAAGCAATTTATAAACAATTGAACATAATACTATAGTGTTTTGCCTACTAAACTATGTAGCATACTTAATAAATACACATTTTTATATGTACGAGGTGTGGCAATTAAGTTCCGAGACTGATTTTTTTTAACGAACACCTGCGTATTTAGAAGAATGAAACGGGCGTGGTTTAGATCTGTATATATCCCTTGACCTTGGGTAAAAATTTCAAGCAGCTGCAACAAATTGTCTCATTGTAATCATCATATAACGAAGGTGAAAAACGTTTTCAGGAGGGGAGGGAGAATGTTGAAGATGACGAGCGCCTCGGGCGGCCTGTGACTTCAAAAAGTGACTTGTACGTTCAAAAAGTGACCCAGATGGTTCGAAAAGACCGTCGATTAAGTGTTAGGGCCATGGCTGAATATGTGGACATTAATATAGAAACTGTAAGACAAATTTTGCAGGAGGAACTAAACATGAGGCCCGAAATGTGGAAAGAGAACTCCAGGATCCTCCATCAAGACAACACGTAGGCTCACAATGCGCACTCTGTCAAGGACTATTTGGCCAAAAACCAGGTCACAGTAATGGAGCACCCACTTTATTCGCCAAATTTAGCATGCTGCGACTTCTATCTGTTCCCAAAAATCAAATCTTGCTTAAAATGAATCTCCCACGGGTCATTAGAGGACGTAAAACAAAAATCGGCGCAGGTACTCAAGAGCCTGTCGGAAGATGACCTGCAGCACTGCTTCGCATAGTGGAAGATTCGCATGGAGAGGTGTAGGGATGCGGATGGGGAGTATATTGAAGGGGAAAAATTAAAAATTGTAAAAAATTGCGAAATACAGATGTTATAGCAACAGTCTCGGAACTTAATTGCCACACCTCGTATATAGTACACTATACAACATTTTCAAAATTGTACTATACTGCTAAGTAAATAAGAAAATACTATAACGTATTTTCAGATTTCTATACTACACAATAAGCCATTTCCAAAATGTTATAGTATATTGCAGTATTATACACTATGAAATATTTTAAAAATTCACCCGACTAGTGTAAAACATTTAAAAAAACTTGTAATTGAAATATTTTCAAATTTCAGGAGTACACATGTTGTCAAAAAAAGCTAGTTTTAAATATTTCCAAAATAATATAATACACAGTAAAATGTTTTAGAATGCCCATTTTTTATTTGACATAGGTTGTGATACATCGTTGAAAAGATAAAAATTAATCGATTTAACCGTGCAAAAATCAAATATGGCGGCCATTTAAAATATGAAAGTTGCTATTTATATCTCGGAAACTGCCATCTTGACTTTTGTTTTGACTTGATTCTTAAGTTTGTGCAATCGAACCAAGTAACTTTTATTTTAAACTTTTGTTCCGCATCTCTAATAATTATGGAAATTTCGTAGTTTTTAGAAAATCGCAATTTTTAGTTTTTTTAGAATAATTTCTAAACTGCTCGGACTTTTTAAAAATTTTCAACATAATCTGAACCAGTATATAAAACTGCATGACATTGCCCATTTAACCAGATCTCTAGCTTTAAAAATAATAAAGATACCCATACAATCCTACTCTATGTAGGACACCCTGTAGTTTTGGACTTATTTAGATTTAAAAAAAACAGACTTACACCACTCAGGTTTTCAACAGCTCATAAGCTTGTTGAATGTTTACTGCCATCAGAAGCATTATCAAACATACAGGAAATACAATATAATAGCAATTACCAGCAGAGAAATGCCAGAAACCAATATTCCCCGAGTTATTGTTCCCTTCCAATCTCTGATAAACATAGGAATCGACTTGTTACGCTGCCCCAGTTCAGCCGTCTATTTCCGGCGCATCGGACGGAACTCGGCGCGGTTTCGATAAACCGAAAATAGAGCCGGAGAGAGACCCCCGCCCCCCTTAAATTAGAACAAACCGAATTTACTCGCATCATCCCAATCGTAAAATCGCGGCAGTAAAATAAATCACGCCTACGTACTACCGATTCCACTGCATAAAACACAGACACACAGACCAAACGCTCCGCGTATATCCATGCCAACTTGTTTTCAACCCAGAAACGGGAATCGCGATAACATCGGAGTAGGTACTTACATATATTAAAAATTAAAATAGCATGATTGATTTTGAAGTTTGTTTGCAGATTTATTTATTTATCGTATAGTACACACACATGATTATAGTTAAGAGTGGCTCTCATCGGAATTGCAAGGTAATGGTTTTCGTATTCTTGATCATCACCATCGGTATCATGTTCATGTTTATGTGGTTACGAGATCGTACGGGTCGGACGATTGTTTGACCGCTGGTTGGCCTAGCTCTTTAGCACTATCCTTGGTGCACCACGAGGAGGCGAGCTAGGATTGCACCTGTCAGTATCCTGTCAGTATTATTATAGTTATGCGTGAGATCTCCAAAGTCTCGAAAATATTTGTTTGCAGAAATATTTACTTCTTATTGTTAACTCAATCCTATAGTATATACTAAATGCTTAATCTATTCCGGAACATTTGACACACATCACTAGTTTATGGAGTACATATAACTCAGAATCTTCCTGCGATGAAGTGCCAGACCGTATCTGCGAGCAGTGAAATTCTACGAAGCAATAAAATAGCGCCGCAGCAATCCCGGCATTCGCCGCTTAAACTAATACACTGGCAATTAACGAAACTGTTATTTTCCAATTTGCCCCGCGGCCATCATCTGTTCTGCGAGCAACTGAAACGTCTAGCGGCCGCAATTCCGGCGGCTCGTAACTCGACGTTTCGCCCCCATTCGTCCTGTATTACAGCGGAGTTATTGTTATCTTTATATGCGCAAGCCCGGGGTAAGGGAGAGCTGGCACAATATTATCATTGCAGTTCACAAATTGCGGAATGCAAATGGCGCTTTGCTTTTTATGTCGGCGTGTGTGTGTGCATTTGAAATTTCCAAGAGCAACCTTAACCCCCAGCAAAGCACCCGGGATAGACCGCCAGTAAAAATAAACGGCGGAGATTGCCCTGCCCACAGCATAAAATAATCTTTGTCGTGTGCTCGCGTTGTAATATTAGGGCGCAAGGCGCAGGCATAAGAGGATTCAGCAGAGCGGCCGATGCACCCTGGCTGATTCTCGCGTTCAATTTTAAGCATGAAAGGGGGCCCCCGAGTGGACGTTAACATGTTTTTAATTGAGCTAATATCCTGAAGAGCGTCCCCCAGATGTTCGAATTAACCACGCTCATTTAACACAGCAAGCCGCAGGACTGTGAAAGAACGTGAAGGCTGGTACACGATGATAACGCGATTGTGACGGACAGATTGATGGCACTTTTTCACCGGCAGCCCTGGACACGGTCGACGGCGATACTGGTGAAATATCACCGTCATTATGTATAATTAGCCATTGATAGTGCGTATCAGCGGTCGCGTGTGTGATAACCTTGGCCCTCACCATGTATTTATGGCTTTAATAATGCACCGTAATCATTCACTGTTATACTCCAGAGAATAGATTACACTTTTAACTCTTCTAAATATTATATACAATAATTTCATACTTGAGCTATACAGGGTGTCCCAACGCTCTGGGAACGGTAAACTACGGGGTTATTAATCAAAATATCAAAAATTGTTTTATACATAAGTTGTGTAACATAACGAGTTGCATTTCGCAAAAATATTGAACTATATACAGGGTGGTTCATAAAAAAGTTACAGACTAAACTTAAGCCCTATGTATCTTTGCATTTTTGGGTCCTGTTTTATTAAACAATTAAAATAATGTAAGATAATAGTACAGTAAGATTGGCTGAAAAAAAACTGTTACCTCGGAAAAAATAGCACTTCAGATTTTATTTTTGAGAAGTGTTGAGGGACGTAAGGCAAGTCTAAACCCAAAAAGGCATATCCCCACTAGTGTCGGAAGGTGCTGCCATTTAAAAATATATAAAAGTCGATTTTTCTCACCCTATACCATTAAAATAGTAAATGGGGATTTGATAATATATATAAAAGTCGATTTTTCTCGTTTAGTATTGGTTGTAGGCAAACACTTTTTAGACAACAAATATTGCACATAAAAGTTGACACATTTCTTCTCATTAGCTCGATACTGTACAGTATCTGTACTGTACTGTACATATTAAGAACGGTTGAGGTCCTCAAAGTTATCAAAAACCAGTTTTTCCCCATTTTCTCCCCGTAGGAGTCGCTTTTTTGAATCATCGCAAATATAAAAATTGTAGAAGTTTGAAAACTCTACAATATCCCGTTTGAATCATGTGACGCGAAGACCGTATAGAGTTTAATATTAATTTTATTATTTAATTTTTAGATTTTTATGTGTAAGATAAGATAAAATATTTTATTGCAAATAAAACAACTGCAAATAGTTTCCGAGTTACAGTGCTTCAAAGTCCGGTTGGCGCAAGAATTCGATCAACGTTTTTGAAAATTGGACATTACCACACAACCTTTGAATAAAAATCGGTTTTGTCTGTAAACTCACTATTCTCACTATTCCACAACTTGCATTCCATGCCAGTGTTGATTCTGCAATTTCGTGCGTAATAGATCTATAACATTGCCTAGTATGTTATTACGCTATTACGCGAATCCAAAACGTCTATGCAGATCGAATAAAGAATATCACCAGACGTACAATTCGAGTGTAATTTAACTTCACCTATTTCAAAAGAACAATTTTTGGCGAACCGTTCTAATAATGCACGCTTCATACCACTTCATACCACAGAAAACATCTCGGATTCTGTGGGGTTGCCGTAGATCAAGCATTCGAAGACGTAAGCTCTGATTATCGAACCTGCTATTCAGAAGTCTGCGAATTTCAACTCGCTCGCGAATATTGTTCTTTTAAAATTGGTGGAATGGTATTACTCTCGAATTGAACGTCTGGTGACATTCTTTGTTCGATCTGCGTAGACGTTCTGCATTCGCGTAATAGCGTAGAATAACACACTAGGCAGTGAAATAGATCTATTACGAGCGAAGTAACTGAATCTACACTGGCATGGAATGCAATGGGAATGGAATACAAGCTGTGGAATGGTGAGCCTGAAAGACATATGTTTACAGACAAACCAGATTTTCAATCAATAGCTTGTACACTCAGATGCAAAAAAAAAGTGGGTCATTGGGTCATTGTTTGGAAGAGAACCATTCTTTCTAAATTTTGATATTGGTTAGTCCTTAGAATAAAATTTTTAGTGTTTTACAATCAAAGAGACCGTCAGGATGTAGAAAGAATCTACATATGGTACTTATTATTTATTTAATGAACATTAATAAGCGAAAACGATAATGTACGTATACACGAAATAAAATGCACTTCTGCAAAATAAACTTAGCAGAGATTAATAATGAAAATGACAGTTAATCGAAAACAAACAAGTCAAAACCCAGTAGCCACCTTGATCCTCTATGCAAAATTCCGAATGAGCAATAGGTAGTGAAGAACGCATAGCTTTAAATGTTATTTTCGCTTATTAAATAAACTGATAAGTATCATATGTTCTTTTTTTCTACATCCTGATGGTCTCTTTGATTGTAAAACACTAAATCTTTCATTCTAAGGATTATACCAAAATCAACATTTAAAAAAAAATGTTTTTTTACAAACAACGACCCAATGACCCGTTTTTTTTGCATCTGAGTGTATATTGATGTCCCATTCCAAAAACGTTGATCGATTTCTTGCGCCAAACGGACTTGAAAGGTCCCTAACTCGAAGACCATTTGCAGCAACACATTATTCAAAAGGCCTTTTGTAGATTTTATTTCAAGTTCAACAACTTTTACATTTGCGATGATTCAAAAAACGGCATATGGGGAGAAAATGGGGAAAACTGATTTTTGATAATTTTGACGACCTCTACCGTTCGAATATCAACTATACAATAGTAGTAGTAGTAGTAGTATTTATTGGTGTTAAGTAACATTAAAGTTTTACGGTATACCTGCTAACCCTAAAAAATGTTGGGGAAAAAAAGTTAAATTAATATTATGCTCTATATAAACTAATACAAGTCAAATATACATGTTCGCAACATTAACACAAAAATTATTATAATCTGTTACAGGGGTAAAATTGGTGCACACATAGAAAAAACAAGTAATCGGTCTTATCAGGTTCAGTTTACAATTGTGTATCACAGTTTATAAATTATCACAGTTATAATGACATTCAAGTTTTACACAAGTCACAAACTCACAAGTTTTACAGAAAATAGTATCGAGCTAATGACAAGAAATGTGTAAAATTTGCGTGCAATATTTCTTGTACAAAAAAGTTTTTACCTACAACTAATATAAAACGACATAAATCAACATTTACTAATTTTTTAAATGGCGACAATTTCTGACGGTAGTGGGGTTAGGCCTTTTTGATTATAGACTTGTCGCTACTTATACCTAATATATATATATATTTTTTTAAATAAATTTCCGAGTTACCAACAAAAATTGAAACTATTTAATTAATCATATATTCCGAAATATTAGAGTAACTATTAGGTTTAGATATAGGAAACCCTATATCAAATTAAAGATTATTTAATGGACTTCCCATACTATGAAATAATATATAGGGTGTGCCATTTCAAAAAATGAACAAATGGTGCAATTTGCGAATATTTAATCACCCTGTATGAGGGTAAATCCATTTCAAATCACCCAATATAAATCAAATTTGTTGCTTAACCCTATTTTTTTTTATGTTTTCCCTATAGGTAAACAGTCACAAAACACTGTTTGAAATAAATGTATAAACCCTTTTTTTTTGGCAGCCATTGTTAAAATGGCGGTTAAAAATAAATAACATTCTGTAAAATGTTCACTTGTTTTCATTCAGTCCCTTTTTAGATAATGACCTGAGAAAATTGATGTTAAAAGGCTTTCGGCCATTTTTTAAAAGCTCCAGAAAAAAAGGAGTGCATACTCAGGACTAAAACCTATACTGCAGGTATTTGTGTAAGTATTCAACACAGAAATAACATATTATTAGCTTATTAGCGAGTCTCTTTTCTTTCATAAAAATGTATGGTCTTAAATAGTAACGATTGATAATTTTTTTCCGAGTTTTTACAGAAAGAGTTTGACTCTCTTGCATGATAGAAAAATTTAAAAATCACAAATAATGTATGCCTTACGGACGATGAAATACCTAGGCATGACAGAAGACAATAAACACAAATTCGACCAGCATTTACGGAACACGAAGACGGAAATTCAAAAACGTGCAAAGCATTTCAGATGCATGACATATGGAGGAAGAGGTATATCCATTGAGACGCAACTAAAATCTAAAAGTCCATCTGTAGACTCATGATCGACTACGGACAAATCATACTTAAAAACGCACCAGACAATTACTGTAAACGAATCACGGAAATAACTGAAAACACTAAGACTAATCGCCAAACTTAGACACAAGGACAATCATCTTCTCAACATATGAAACATAAATCTATACATCATCAGTAAAGTCATACCCACCCAACAAAAACTTGACAAACTAAGAAATAAATTCAAAAAAAGACAGGATAACAGAACAATTCGCGACGAATTATGTATTAACAGACAAGACAAACGAACTACAAAAAAACACCCGACCAAAACACTCCACGAATCATACTATTCTTCATAACACACCTTTACAAATCAATATTAATTCATTAGTTCATAAATCACCAAATCACCAAATCATATATGTATATACACAAAATACAACACAAAACAACAAAATGTTAAATAAATAAATGTATTATTGAAGCAGGGCGGAAAGACCCCTTCTGGGGTCGATAGCTTTAATAAAGATCGTTATATATGTTGTTTTTGGTTTTTGGTCACTGGTTTTTGAATTATTCTGATATCTTTCAAATAGCTTGCCAATTAAACTTTCCACAAACCAGGTTTTTCACTAAAATTTGCCCAGCCATCATTTTAAAAATGGCTGCCAAAAAAAACTATGACTTATAATTTTTTTTAACAGTGTTGTGTGTTGTGTGTTGTGTCTACCTATAGGAAACACATGGAAAAAATCCAGGGAAACAAAAAATGATGAGCAACAATGCCTGGGTGATTTGAACCTATGATATAGTAAGTATCTACCTTATAATTAGTATATAATTTATATAGTAAAATTTATTATTGAAGGTCAACTATCAATGAAACTACACATCGAATTAGGGCTTACTAGCTCCATTAATAAGAGTAGAAAAAAATAATAAAATTGTATAAATATTTGTACAAACATCTGAATAACATGCAAACGGTTAGGTTTCAACCCCATAACCTAATATCATTTTAATTCTGTAGTAACACAGGATTCAAAAATGTAATGCTATGTGTGTTTCATGTGTTCCATTAAAAAAAACATATGTTTAGGCTGTAACTTTCATGTTCAACTACCCTGTTTAAATTTCATTATTTTTAAGAAATGCAACTCAATATTATACACAATTTTTGTATAACCAATTTCTGATATTTTGATGAATAACCGTGTAGTTGACCGTTCCCAGAGCATTGGGACGCCCTGTATAATAAAACTGATTATACAGGGTGAATTTTTTTAAAGTGTTACAGGGCAACGCTTTAAAATATTTTCATAAAACATTGGTGAGGTAATGGGGAAATGGGGGGACATATTTAGGGTAATGCAAAGGTAACTAGATGAAAATAATTTTATTCCACACTGTATACACCTTGACACTTCAACTGATGATATTGACATGGCAAAACTGTGTTGCACTTCAATTGCCGGCGACGCATGACTTGTACAATCGCCGACATTCGAAGTGCAACACGGTTTGTTTACGACCGCCTTATGGACATTTGAGGCCGAAGCTGTTTTGCATTGGTATTTGAACTTGTACGTGAATAAACCCCGGTTACCGATAAGGTCGAAATTCGCTGTTTGTGGCTTTTCGTTGCACTTTATATGTCGGCGATAGTACCTATATTTAAAGCAATAATAAACAAAATCTGTAAGTCGCTGTTGAAATTATCAAATTATCATTAGATTGACCTAAAGCTGCAGCTGCGATGGTGATTATACTGCGAAGGTATTTGAAGGAAGTTCCACTTGCTGTTTGCGCGCCGGCTTTTGAAGCATGATGGTCTCAAAGGGCGCCCGCCTAATTGAACATCGAGCTCAAAATTCAATCACGCCGCCCCCTCAGTCCAGAAACGGCGCTCCACGTGCAAACACACGGCGGGGCGGGGGCGGCTGGCGGCGGGGGGCGCACATGCACTCGCGGGTAGGCATCCCACCCTCGCTCGAACAACAAAGACCATTGTGGCCTGGCGGCGCTCTCTGAATATTAAACGCCGGTGCGAGACAGGTGAAAGCGCTATTTTTCAATGCGCGCTCGCGCGCCCCCGCACAAAGAAATCGTCGCCGGTTTGTTTCTGTCAGTGGTGGCTGATGCCGATGCACGCGCGCAGGGGGGCGCGTTTTTTTTTTCAACCCCGCGCTCGCACAATGAAGTACCTCAAGTGACTATAATGAGGCAGAAACACTTTGACACTTTGCTCTCGAACTCTCGAGCGCCCTTCGCGCCGATAGACCTCGCGCGCCCGCTCCATCTACATCATTAAGTCCCTTAAATAAATTACGCCGTTTTCACACCCCTGCCAAAGAGCGGCGGCTGTGTCGTCGAGGAGGACGGCACGAGAATGAAAGGCGAAAAGAGTGGAAGGAGCGAGGCGCACACAAACGGCCAATAAAGCCAGCGCTAATTACCTGCTTGTCACTGATAAAGCAATTAGAGCGGCGGCGTTTATTTTAAGTAATTACACACGAAGAAGCGGGCGCTGGAGTCCACCGTGTGTGTGTGTGCACGCCATAACACACTCAGCTCGATGTGTTGTGCGCTCATGCACATGTCGGCTGATCGCGATCCGCATTTCGAGCGCGTTTAATAATACAAATTACGGCAATTACGGTCTCGCTGCGCCACGTTTTTCGCGTGCAATTGTTTACGCCGCACACGGCGCGATTTACGGCTCGACGTAAATAAGCGCCGGACGAAAATAGCCGTCTACTAAGTGCGCGCGCTTCGGCGTCTCCGACTATGCGGCTAGGCAGTAGGCACGCGTGTACATCTCAACATCAATACAAGGAAACACGATAATTGTCCCTGGCGTTCTGGAACGCATGTCGCCAACGGTGTAATTAGCTAAGGAATTGACCATCGTTAAATATGTAACCATCGTGATTTACATTTATCGAAGCTAAACGCAGAATTATTGGCTTCACGTATGCAACAATGGAAACATCTTGCAGTTGGGACAAAACTAACAGTTTATAGAGAAATAAGCTTGGAATTGGCTGCATATTTTGAAAAGAAAAACACTATTCTCTACTGTAACGACATTCAAGGTTTATTTCAAAAAATTAACCAACCGTATGAAAAAAAATAATGGAGATTATTCATTGACAGCTCTAAGTACAGTTTAAAGGCTCTTCTTATACACAATGGGAATAAAAAACCATCCCTACCAATTGCTCATGCTTTTAATACTAAGGAAAATTACGAATCAATGACACAAATTTTAACTTTACTCAAATACGAAGATCATAAATGGAAGATATGTGGTGATTTAAAGGTATGTGATTGAATATTCTATGTATATCGTAAATCCCAAGTTTTAATTAAATCAAATTTATTACGTCATTGGTTTGTTAACCGGCATGCAAGAAGGTTTTATAAAATGTTGTTGTTTCCTTTGTTGATGGGATAGTCGAGCTACAAGTCATCATTACACCAGAACAGATTGGCCACAAAGAACATAGTATTAATTGATCCAAATGACATTCTACTTCCACCACGGCACATAGAAATAGGTCTTTTCAAAAACTTTGTCAAGGCTCTGAATAAAGATGGTGCTGCTAACATTGGTAGCAGTTTTTCCCTTCAATTTCATATGCTAAAATTAAAGAAGGCGTATTTGTTGGTCCTCAGATCAGGAAGTTATTGAATGATGAGTATTTCTTACAATGCTTATCAGAGAAAGAATCTGTAAACTGGCAATCTTTCAAAAGCATCGTAGATGGTTTCCTTGGAAACAAGAAAAGTGATAACTACAGACAAATTGTTACTGAATTATAGAAAAATTATAGTGAATTAGGTGCACGGATGTCACTCAAGATTAATTTTTTGCATTCACATTTAAACTTTTTTCCACAAAACCTGGGCGCGGTGAGTGATGAACAAGGAGAACGTGCTCATCAAGATTTAATGAAAATTGTAAGAAATTATCAAGGATTTTGGGACAAAAGTATGCTGTGAGATTATTGCTGGGCTCTAATGCATGAAACTGACCCAGATAAATACAAATTATCTTCGCCATTTACTTTTGAAATTTCATTTATTTTTGAATAAATTAACGATGTTTTATTAAAAACATACGAAAACGATGATATTTTATATCTTGCCTACCTGGCCTGATAGAAAAAAACAGTTACAGATTCGAATTAAGTGCACCAAATTACCTTAAAAACACTATTTCGTTGCTCCAGTCCAAAACCTTGTATACCAGTGTTATTGAAAACAAATTAAATTGTATAAAAACAATAAGTAAGTGTATGAGTATGTGTTTGTGAGTAGAATGCAGAACTCGATAGTAGAAGTAAAGAGAGCTTGAAACTTATATTTCGCACTTGTGGTGGAGGTGCCAGGCACTGCAATTGTCTGTTTGATAATTCAGTAAGTATTCTCTTACGGTAGTAATAGTAATTCTTTCGATTACCCTTAATTCTTCTTTGCTGCAGACAGTGGAGGTCTACGAAAGTTTTCGTAGATCTATCTAGCGATATTAGTATTTGTCCAGGGAAAGGGGGAAACATTGTGTATAAAATCTAGGGAAATCAAAATATCAGC
Source organism: Othius punctulatus (assembly GCA_951805005.1). Lineage (NCBI taxonomy): Eukaryota > Metazoa > Arthropoda > Insecta > Coleoptera > Staphylinidae > Othius > Othius punctulatus. Next base: position 24,211,863 of record OX638138.1, on the reverse strand, counting down.
ACCCTGAGTTCTGCAAGTGCTTCTAATAACCTTATTGTTTTAAAAAAAAAAGTCTCACTTTACTATTTATCTTCTAAATTTTATTTGAATTTACCAGTTAGTATCGCGTATTTGTCATTTGTTTCTTGCTAAAAATATAATTTCAGTAAATGTAATTTTATCACAAGAAGTAATCGGCAAAAAGCATGACTCAATTGCAATGTTGTAGTCCATGCCAGATAAGATATCACTATTTACATAAAACCCAAGTTCGTCCTTTGTCCTGTCGGACTGGTTTTCTTCTTCTTTTTTTTTCTTTTCAACCTTCTATCGTCCATCTTTGGACATAGGCCTCCCCAAGTTGCTTCCATTCCTCTACTATTTGCTATGTCGTCCATTTCTTTCCCGCATGTTTCTTGATGTCGTCTGCCCATCGCATTGCAGTTGTGGCCTTCCTCGCCCTCTCGTTCTCTCGTCTCGTGGACTGGTCAACAGAAATGAAAACGCATCTCTTGGGGCATCCTAGTTTATTGAAGTACGATAATGAGCTTAAAGTCCCTGAGTAATGAGGTTTTTTATTGCAAAACACTTCATTTCTAAGGGATGAAAGGAATAACTCTCATTGATCCAATTCCACCAGTAGGGTGATTTCGGTTTTATGGGAAATGTGACATCTTATCTGGCACGGACTGCCAGGTTTCCCATTATAATGATAAAATGCAATACTTGGATTGGCGAAAATTGAGTAATTTTAATTTTACCCACAAGTTTGAAAACCTGGATGATAAAGAACTTTGGATTACATATTTAAAATTAACGTTAGGTGACAATGCTTCAATCTTTTGTTCATTAACCAATTTTGTGTTTAATATTTTTTGCGTACCCCATTCAAGCGCAATGGTGGATTTTTTTTACAAATAAACGTCAATTATAAAAAATATCGTGTCTACTGAAAGTTTTAATGGCATTATATTATGCAAAAATTTATAAAATAAATTGAAATGACATAATTTTAAAATCGAACAGGAATTACTGACAAGATTTAAAAATTTTATGTATGACTGTAAAGAATGACTTGATAATTGAATGACTTGAGTTGTAAAAAGCATGACTCAAATGCAATATTAGCTGTCAGGTTTTCCATTATAATAATAAAAAAAATAACTTGGATTGGTGAGAATTGAGTTATTTTAATTTAATTTTAACCCAGGAATTTGAAAACCTGGATGTTAAAGAACTTATTGAGGGTATAATATAAAATATGAATTTTTGTTCAGAGCAGTGTATCTACATTATTTCAATGTTTAAAGTTTTGTAAATGTGTTAATAAAAAAGTTATCAAGAAACAATAATATTTAGAGCGTTGTTTCATTATTTTTTTTTAAATTATACTTACAGCAAATATGACTCCCAGAGAAATAACGGAAATAGCCGCAATCACGATTGAGCCACTGTGAGCAAGATAAACAGTAGAATATTTTAGGCTAAATTAGAGAATGTTTGGTTAAAATTCTAGGGAAAAAGACGTATGCTGACTGATGTAAAATTGTAGTTTCCGCCTGTTGTAAGGCCTGTTGTAAAATTGTAGTTTTCGCCATGGCAACCACATTGTAAACAACTGATTTACATACAATTGTGTTAAACTAAATTTCATATAAAAAAACGTGGTTGTTTCAAATTCAATAATGTAATGGTGAGGTGATGAAAAGTGTAAACATGCACCTAAAGAGCCACGAAAAATAAAATTGCTATATATTTATAGAATATAATGCTAAATTATTAGTTATAAACTGCAGTTATCAAATCAACTTTTTCATATCACAATGTTGAAAAAGATTAGAGATGTCCATAAGTAATTGGACCAACTAAAACCCAAATTATATAAAATATAAAATAAATAAATTCATGAATTTCTTCATGGATAAATTCGCGAATAAATTGAAAATGTGAAGGCGTATTACACGGTCAAATTTTTGCCAACTGTAAACTTGGAACTTCTGCAGTGTCCATGTGTTGCCAACTTTCAGTGTTACTTTCTGACACGATACAAGGCAGGACAATGTTTTTTTTTTACTTTCCCTACTTTCAATTTTAACACATAAATAGAGACAAGATGAGAAGAAAGTAACACTGAAAGTTGGCAACACATTGACAGTGCAGAATTTCCAAGTTTATAGTTGGCAAAATTTTGACCGTGTAATACGCCTTCACATTTTCAATTTATTCACGAATTTATCCATGAATAAATTCATAAATTTCTTCATCAATTTCTTTGACCATATAAAACCGCTATTAGAGACAATTTCCTTTTAAAAATGTATTATCTTGATCCCACGATTTTGGATTTGAAGAATTGTAAGTACATACATAGATAAGTTGGTACCTAACTTAACCCAATCTACTCTAGCACAACAGAAATAACATTATAACTACCCAATGTCGAAGCATCGCTTCGTACAAGCAAAAAATAAGAGACGAGAAGAGAAGTAAAAATAAGAGACAAATCGATATTTATAAATTTACGGCAATTTACCTGTTGTTTTGACCATTCGAACAAATATTTGGCATTAAAATACTTATCGAGCTCCAACATTTGCGAACTTATTGCGACTGACTTGCAATATCAGGTGACGTACGATTAATATTGTATTGTTATTCTCAAAACAAAATATGGTGGATGCGCCGGGACTAGATAGAAAATATTCTCATTTTAATTTTGTATTTTTTAATAGCACATCGCAATGAATCATGAATACATCGTGCTATAATGTTTTAATCTGTAGATTCATAAATAATAGAATATTATATGCCAAAGGACAGAAGTGCATCATTTCATTCCACGGGGGACGAATATTCCTCGAGACGAAATCGAGTACTATAATCACTCATGGGATGCGAGGCACTTTGGTTCCCAGGTATATACGCGACGTTTTGGACTCCCAGATTACTAATCATAAAATAAAAATTTCAGAAAAATGGCTTTGGAAATGTAGACGAGTAACTAAGGTAATATTGTAAATAATGCCCAATATTTTTTGAAAAAAATCGTTACGTTTTTGCTATCTGAATCCGAATTATGGACGATTTTGGAAGCTCCACTGAAAATCTTGTTGCTGCTGAGATTCCAGTAGCTGCATAAAAGGCTAAATTTTAATTACTTCCTAATAAATCTGCAAAATTCTATGATTAATGTAAGACAAGTTCAGCGAGTGGTGCAGCCAAAAAAAAACGGAAAATGGTTCACCTCTCTTGAACTAATTGTTAATACTTAGTCGTTAATAGGTAAACCAAGTCATTAATACTTAATAAAGTATTGTTAATAAAGTCTATAATAGCACCAGATTTTCATAACTCTCTCCGACAACCGTATTAAATTGTATTAAAAGCCTTATTCTATAATTGGAAAATCATATTAGGTAAAATTTCATCCCAAAAAGGTATTCAAAAAGTTACTCAGAATAACGAAAATAGTCGAAATCTAAATGTCCGAAAAAATTACATTATGAAATGTTCATGAAATAAATACATAGATAAATATGAAATGCATCATATCTGTTAGTTTATTTTACTGATAAAATGATGAAGAAATATTCTTATAAAACTAAAATGTATAATTTTCCAATAAACCCTATCAAGTTTTACGCTATCTGTTACCAATAACCACTTTCCGCGATTCTTCTTGTGATAACTCTAGACAAGCTATTTGTGCACTACTAAAAAGAACTATCAAATGTTTTTATTGTTTTTTTTTCTTTCTATGTACCTACAAACACGAATCACATCGACAACTTAAATAATAATAATGTTGTTGTTTTGGAAAATGCAAGAATTGTTTTGAGTAGTGTATTATCTATTCTATTGTATTGTTAACTTTTATCCACGTTTCTGCCACGAATGCAACAACCATTAAAAATTGATACGAAAACCTCATTACAGAATCGAGGTATAAACGCATAGTGGACCTCCTCCTCACGATGATGTATAACGTGCGTATAATGGATCGCCCTAGCAGCAGCGCGCCCTTTGTGGGGGTTACGCTTCGCATAGACGGCTCTGATGGATGGCGTTAATTTCGCCAGGGCGGTAATTTAATATTTTTATAGTCGGCAGTCCTAATGGAAATGAATCCGCAGCGGGACGGAGGCCGCGCGGACAATGCAACCTCCATTACATCCCATCCACCCCCACAAACAGCTACCCTTTAAGCGGTTATTGTTACAAATCGCCTGCGCTTCCCTTCCGTCTCGTGCTCGCCACAAGCGACGACGCCGGCAATCGATACTGTTTGGTTTTCTGAGCGGATTTCTCGGCTCAGTTGAACTTTCCACCCCACCCCCAGCCATCGCTCACTACCTCAATCGCAACTGCAGAATTTATATCAGAGGAAGGCCCCCCTTCGGGGGCGCAAACTCTGAAACAAACACGGCTCCGCCGCCGAGAATTTATATATCGGCGATCAATTAAAGTCATTCATTACAAGAGAATAAACAATTGTTATAAAATACAGATTTTTTACCTAACTTGAAGTGGTTTAACAATCTCACCCATATAATTTTTATTGCAAGTTAATGTCATAAAAAAACAACTATCGTTGCGCGAAGTATACAAGAAATTATTTTACAATTGCAATTTTATATGACAATGTCAAATTGTTTGTACTAGATTTATGTGAGCATGACTGCACATTGACTTGTAGAAAAATAATAGAAACGGATTTGAATTCAGAAGAAATTCCTACTTGATGGAATTTGATGGACACATAGGTACCTATCAAAACCTCATATGAACGTGCCAATCTATAAATTGTTAATAATAAATGTTAATTGATCGTTTATAAAACACGCGTTATTAAAATCACACGTCCGTTTAAATGCCGCCATCAAAGCGCTATTAACACCGGTGGGTTGCGGGGGTGCAGAGGGGGTGGCTCGCGAATTGGAAAATGCATTTTTCGCGAGCAATTGTTTGCGCCCGAGGCCCATTGTTTTTGCGCGGGCGCGTGATTGGAACAGGGACTCGGTGTAAATATTTGAGAGTGCCCGGACAATATCCAATTAAAAAGGACATGAATTATGACCAGACGCCGATGCCTCCCGCAAATTATTTATCATGGCGCTGCGTGTTTACGCTGCAACGCGACTGCCGACCGCAAACCGTGGGGTTCCCCCTGTTTCGGCTTGAAAGGGCATCGGAAGGAGCGCGTCCGGACTCATCAATTCGGGCTTCGCTAATTGTGCGACTGCGGGGGTGTATGGGGGGCTAACGCCGGTAATCCCCGGCCAGGATTTATGAAGATGAATCTTCCCTCTCGTGATCACCGCTTGAATTGTTAATGGCGCCCCACCATCGCGCACCCCTGGGATGTACAGCCTGCATTTTTCAAGGGGCCCCTCGGCGATGGTCGATCACCAAGCTCTTCCGGTCCCGGGCACTTCTATCATTTACATCTTAAAGTTTTCCTGTACAAGGGACATGAAAGTAGACGAATTTTCTGAGTATGATTTGTGGAGAATGCTAAAGTCCAAGCTAGATAATTTGTCACTTTTCCCATAAGACCGAAATCCCGCCCGCTGTGGTGGGATGGAGCGATGGGCGGTGGTGGGATAGGGAAATGGGCCGTGGTGGAACCGGACTAATGCGAACATTTATGGCCATAAACCATAAATGTATTCCTATGATCCCTTAGAAATGACGTGCTTTAGAATAAGCAACAACATTACTCAGGGAATTTAAGCTCACTATCACGAGAATACACTTGCATTAGTATTGTCCAGTCCGATATTATAGAGCAGGGATTTCGGTTTTATGGGAAAAGTGACAAATTATCTGGCGTGGACTATATTGTCGAAGGATTTAAAGCTACTGATCGTTCGGCTTTATTGGAAACTCAATTTAACTAACTATAGCTTCTTTTTGTTTTTCCCTTATATTCCCAAACCAGGCATCATTCAAACAAAAACCGTTAAACATTTTGAAGGTACGTATTTAACAATTTCTTTTCTAGCTCCATGCATAATCTTCTCTACTTATCCTGTCGAAAGCTTTCTTCAAGTCTACGATACATATATGTAAGTCTGTATTCTTCTTAATTAGCTTTACACTGATTTGTCTGCCGGTAATACCGGTTAACTGGTATTACCGGTAATTTTAACAACCGAAATTACTGATAAATTTCGATAGCAAATGCCGGTAATTTGGTTATTTTTAAAATTATTTCATTATTATTTTATAACAGAAATGGAACTGTAAAGTATATCATTTATTTTACTATAAACACTGGGATTCCCCTGTGTTGTTCCGCTAGCTACACTCGAGCATGCGCTGACCTTTGTATTTCGAGTGAGCCGGCAGACGATACAATATTTCTGACCTTTTATTTAGTATTCACATGCAGTGTGTTTCTTTGATAATTTGATTGTAGACATTATTTTGGAAAGTGTTTTTTTGAGTCCGCACTGACTGGAGTTTATCATTTGATGATGTCATCAGTGACTTTGCTCTAGCAAAGGCAAGAAAGAAAATATTTTAGTTTAATATAATTCCCTAAATAACATGTTTCAAGAGATTATATAATAAGCCTTTGTAAATTGTGCATTTAAAAAAACCTTTGTTTCTTTTTACCAGAGTTTGAATTTTTAAGTTTGGTATGAATAAAAATGATTTTATTAAGCTGGAAATATGTAATATTTCAGTGCAAGGTTTGTGCATTTTTTAATTTAATTTTCCCGAAAATTTGTCCTATTTCAAATTATTTCGAATGAGCTGGAAATATTGAGTATTTCAGTGCAAGGTTTGTGCATTTTTTTATCAAATTTTTCCGAAAATTTGCCCTATTTCTCAAGGTTTTAACCATTTCCATAAATTTCCCAACATTTCAGAGCGTATTTTCTCACCGATTTTTTTTTTTATGTTTGTGATTTTCTGCGAATATTTTAACATTAACACCTCAAAATATCCACGAAAGTTATTAACTCTACAATTAACTGCCCAAAATTGATGGTTCAAACCTTATACTTGGCAAAATATAAGATTTTTCTAATTCTAAGATAAATAAAGCCACAGTAGTTGAAAATCCATTACTCATACTAAAATCTTATACTTGGTAATATAACATTAGTCTAATTCTAAGAGGTAGCTGAAAATCCATTACTGATGTGACCAAATTTTTTTGAATGAACTAGAAATATTGCGTATTTCGGTGCAAGGTTTGTGTATTTTCTTGTTTAATTTTTTCGAAAATTTGTCTTATTTCTCAATTTTTTAACCGTTTCCATAAATTTCCCAACATTTCAGCGCATTTTTTTCGCGTTTTTGTCATTATTTTGGGAATATTTTAACATCAACACCAAAATATCCTCAAAAGTGATTAAATCTACAATTAACTGCCAAAAATTGAAGGTTAAAACCTTATACTTGGCCTAATATAAGATATTTCTAATTCTAAGATGAAAAAGCGACAGTAGTTGAAAATCCTTTACTGATACTAAAATCTTATACTTGGTAATATAATACTAGTCTAATTCTAACAGAAAAAACTTCAGTAAATCCATTACTGATGTGTCCAAATATTTGGACTGAGCTGGAAATATTGAGTATTTCAGTGCAAAGTTTGTGCATCTTTTAATTTAATTTTCTCCAAAATGTGTCCTATTTTTCAAGTTTTTAACTATTTGCATAAATTTCACAACATTTCAGAGTATTTTTTTCGCATTTTTGTGATTTTTCGTGAATATTTTACCATTACCATCACAAAATATCCTCAAAGGTGATTAAATCTACAATTAACTGCCAAAAATTGATGGTTAAAACCTCATACTTGGCCAAATATAAGATTTTATAATCTAAGATAAAAAAGCCACAGTAGTTTAAAATCCATTACTGTTACTAAAATCTTATACTTGGTAACATAACATTAGTTTAATTCTAAGAGAAAAAAGCATCAGTAGTTGAAAATCCAATACTAATGTGACCCAATTTGTTTTACTGAGCTGGAAATATTGAGTGTATCAGTGCAAGGTTTGTGCATCTTTTAATTTAATTTTCCCCAAAATTTGTCCTATTTCATTTTTTTTAATGAGATTGAGTTTCAGTGGTAGGTTTGTGTATTTTTTCATCTAATTTTTCCGAAAATTTGCCCTATTTCTCAAGTTTTTAACCATTTCCATAAATTTCACATTTCAGCGTATTTTTTTTTTTCGCATTTTTGAGATTTTTCGCGAATATTTTACCATTAACATCACAAAATATCCTCAAACGTGTATAAATCTACAATTAACTGCCCAAAATTGATGGTTAAAACTTTATACTTTTACAAATATAATGATGAGATGTATGAGAATGTATGAGATTAAAATATTGAGTGTTTCAGTGCAAGGTTTGTATATTTTTTAATCTAATATTTCCGAAACATTGTCCTATTTCTCAAGTTTTTAACCATTTCCATAAATTTCCCAACGAATGTGTAAAATTTCAAAATCGTTTACACCATAACAAGTTTGTCATTTCGTGCGAATATTTTAACATTGACACCAAAAAATCCTCAAAAGTGATTAAATCTACAATTAACTGCCAAAAATTGATTGTTAAAACCTTATACTTGGCCTAATATAAGATTTTTCTAATTCAAAGATGAAAAAGCGACAGTAGTTGAAAATCCTTTACTGATACTAAAATCTTATACTTGGTAATATAACCCTAGTCTAATTCTAACAGAAAAAACCTCAGTAAATACATTACTGATGTGACCAAATATTTCGACTGAGCTGGAAATATTGAGTATTTGAGTGAAGGTTTGTGCACCTTTTAATTTAATTTTCCCCAAAAGTTGTCCTATTTCTCAAGTTTTTAACCATTTCCATAAATTTCAGAACATTTAAGAGTATTTTTTTCGCATTTTTGTTATTTTTCGCGAATATTTTACCATTAACATCACAAAATATCCTCAAAAGTGTATAAATCTACAATTAACTGCCCAAAACTGATGGTTAAAACTTTATACTTGGACAAATATAATGATGAGATTGAATATTGAGTGTTTCAGTGCAAGGTTTGTATATCTTTTAATCTAATTTTTCCGAAAATTTGTCCTATTTCTCAAGTTATTAACCATTTCCATAAATTTCCCAACGAATGTGTAAAATTTCAAAGTTGTTTACACCATAACAAGTTTGTAGTAATAGTATTTATATTTTCGATCTTCAAACATGAACAAGTTGATTTAGAAATTCAATACACTACAAAAAAGTATATATTTTAAGGTATTAAACTGAGTAGGTTAGGTTAGATTAGGTTAGATTAGATTAGGTTAGGTTAGGTTAGGTCAGGTCAGGTCAGGTTAGGTTAGGTCAGGTTAAGCTAAATATTTATTATTTCACTATCTACATTTCTTCTTCTTAATTGTATTTCAGTTTAACCCTTTAGGTATCCGAATATCATATTTGGCACTGACATATAATATCTGGACTTATAAACTCCTTGGGAAAAAAACAAGACTAGACCATATTATCAAGTCTAAATCTGGCCCTGGTCATGGACTATGACGGACAAACACAGATCGAGAATAAACGCAAAAGAAATGAGATTCCTGGAAAGATGGAGAATAAAATAAGACTATACCACATTAGAAACGAAGTATATAGGAAGGATCTCGGAATATAACCAATAGAGGTAAACATAAGGGAAGGACAAATGAGATGGTTCGGACATATACACAGAATGCAGGAGGAAAGTACCACAAGGAAAATGTATGAGATCCGGACCACAGGCAAAAACCGGAAGGGCAGACCCAGAAGGGAGTGGATAAAGGCGATACGAGAAGAGGTGAAGAAGATGGGCCTGGCATGGAAAGAAGGAAAGAAACTGACGACAGATAAGGATAAATGGAGATAAATATATATCAAATAAATAACACAATCGCTTCACACGTAAAAGTAGATAGGCATGTCAGAATAAAAAATTAAATTAACAATTTACCTGTAAACTGGTTTACCGGTATTACAAGCCCTAATCGTGATTGGTCATGTCGGCGCTAATAAGGAGATATCGATTGACAATTAGTATGACAAATCTTATACATAGTAATCCTGAGCTTCTGAGAGTCAAAGTTGTCCGGACACAATTCCCTTGCCGACCGAGTTATCTCCACCTTTTTATATCGGTCACTTGAGAAATTCGAGGGTGGCCCTCGTAAACCACGCAGCTCGCGCCTTCGGGGTTATCCGAGTAGGGGCTCAATTTTTATCGGCCAATAAATAATTGCGTAAATCAAATCAATTATTCGGGACGCCCAGACTGTCGGGGGTGGTTAGCAGCGGGTGGTGGTGGATTGGGGGAATTGTCGCGCTTGAGAGCTCGCCCATGAAAAACTAATTATGGCGGCGCCTTTGTTATGAAGATGAGGACTCGGTGAGAGCGCCAGGAGTGGATGAGGGAGTAAATGAAATGTCAAGCCTCAAGCCGTACACTAAACGCCCCCGCCGCACTCGATGGTCGGGGGCGGGATGGGGGTGGTCGCGGCCACCCCCGCAGCAGCCGCCGCAATCCGCGAGAATTATCAATTATTAAGCGCGCCGCGCCGACTAATGTACTCCATAAACCGGCGGACACTGAAAAATACGGGCATAAACAACGGCGACGTGCTGCATAAATAACTTGCGTTTTTTTTATCCTCTCTCTCTCGGGCGGCGTAGAAACTCGGATTTTGAAAAACGGCGGGCGGCATAAAGGAATCCATTAGAGCGGCGCGCGATAAAATTTTAAATCGTGAAATACGGCCCTGCCGTAAAGCACGCGGCCCGCACACGTACACACATTATACAAATTTCTGTTCTTTACGGTTTTCAGTGCGGCGTTTCATTTGTATAAGAATGCGACGAAACGCGATTTAAGCCGGTATAAATCACTGCCGCCCCAGGACAAACACGACGGCCCATTGGGATGCGCGGAAGGACCGTTAATCGGAATACAGGTCAATAGAACGCGTTTTCCCACTTCTCGACGCTGTTGTCGTTGTTGTTGTTTTTGTTGTTGCTGTTATTTTTGTGGTTGTCGCTCGATTGCGGAAAAATACGAGCAACATTCGCGATAAAACGTTCAATTCACGTTTCAGTTGCAAAACAAGTTAGCATTGTACAGCCACGGACTCTGGGAATTACGCGATCCGTAAGACCGAGCAGTGTGCTATCCTTGCCTACCGTGTCTCTACCGGGCGGGATCAGATAAGGATAGCAGACTGCTCGGTCTTACGGATCGCATAATTCCCAGAGTCCGTGGCTGTACAATGCTTACGTATTTTGCTATTTGCGTGATATAATGTCAAAGGCAGTAAACAAACCACATGTGGAATTATTAACATCTTATATGATCCCTCATGAATCATCGTAGAGAAAAAGAGGCATGAATTAATAGTCAATATAGATATTAAATTGCTCCAAAGGTTCCCAATGATAAACTATAACAGTACATAAACATTTCCGATTGAGGTAGCAGGAACTGTTTCTTGACACAACTTGTAACATGTCTAACGGTGGTGACTACTTGTGACATGGACACTTGCTGTTGTCGTGGGTAGAATCACTAATTTACCTCAATCAACGTAGACAATGGGGCTCCAATAATTACATTATTTTGTGGACACCGACACAATCATGTGATTCGGGAAGATCGCGAGATACCTTTCGTAATCATGCATGCATTATTGGGGATATTTCAACATCTTTAAATAGTTCTATTTTTGATCATATTAATTTTCCGTAGTTCAATGGAATGCAAGAGCATGGTGGTAAACGATTTGAGAAACGAGAGATGTATGTGCATGTATAACAATTTCACCTTCAATAAACTTCGCAGTCACAATCAGTTTCGAAATAGTAATTTAATAAATAATAAATAAAAAGATATTCTACACGCCCTCATGAGGCAAATGAATCACAAAAAGATATTCTACACGCCTCATAAGGTTAATGAATCATAGAAAATCAATCAGTACACATCATTATCGTCAACCTGTGATTTATTTCCCTGTCTGTTACAATTTCAGCGTGTCTATAATTGAATAAATAAAACAAATCCATAAGTCTATGCTTTCTTATACTAACCCATGATTTGTATTTTCTAACACATTACCAATAACAACGTACCTCGAAGGGAATCACGGAAGTGAATTAAACGTCACGACCTGTAAGTTCTAAATACGATCACAAATCACTAGCCAAAAAAAATCAAGAAATTATATAATAATTTCATGATAAAAAATACAACGATAAAATCAGTATTAGCGGATTATTACATGATTGATACTCAAATTCTTGAAGCATATACACTGTGAATTGTGATTGCCCAAAACAAGCTACTATAAAAGTTGCCAGAGCTGTATTCTTGCCTAAGCAACTCATCTTGTAGTACATACAACTCGTATGTACAATCGCCCACAATCGAAGTTCAACTCGGTTTTTTTACGACCGCCTTGTCGACATTTGAGGCTAAGATGATTTGCATGGGCCAATAGGGCTGTATCTGTATTTGTACTTGTACGTGCCAAAACCGGGATTATCATTAATGTCGAAATTCGCTCTGGTATATGGCTTTTGATTGCACTTCGAATGTGGGCGATTGTACAATGGTTCATAGAAAAATTACGTAAAAGATGAGTTGCAAAGAAAAAAAATGAAGAAAAGTTCCTTTGCATGCTTATTTAAATTAACTATATCGTTGGTATACAGGAGAAAGTGGCCAAATCATTATTCATAATTTCAAGTTTTTTTTCTCCTGCAGATTTTTCCTGTACATTTAATTTAAAAATGGACCTGGGCAATTATGAATTTACAGAAAAAAGTATGAATATTTTAGAAAATGGATTTAGTAAAAGTCTTATGAAAATACAAGTATGCTTTAGATAAATTGATGTTGAAAATAAAAAATCTTAAAATTTTGGACTTAGCCACTTTCTCCTGTGTATATCAACGATATATCAACACATCAAATCAATGGTGCTATAGCAGCTCACTATATTTTTAGTTCTCAAGATTGTTTAGCTATAAGATAATAATACCGTCAAAACCATAAATCTATTTTAAAACATTGAAAACATTGGAGATATCTTTCATCTAAAATATTCGATGTTGTTGACTTTCTAAATACTATTTACTATCCTTGATCTCGGCTACACTGGGCTAGGTGTAATTATTTCATTTAATTGTAAGGTTGTAATTTAATAAGTACGGTTATTGTTTTCAAACTTATTCAAACAAAGTTACATTTGAAAAGAAAAATATTTAGAAAATTTTAATGTCAACTTATTTTTCTGTTTAAAATGTTTAGTTCAGTAATTGTTCTGTATTTAGTAGGTTAAAAACACTGCTGATCGCTAAAAATAACTTTAATTTCAATTGTGCCCAATTCGGAGAGATGCTGCAGTCAAATGAAAGGTTGTTAAATATCATTCATTATTTAAAATATATATATATATATATATATATATATATATATATATATATATGTATAAACCTTATATTCATCAAGTACCTACCTAGCAATGATTTTGAGAAGATTGAGATGGTTATTGAGAAGAAAGATTATTATAGATATTAAATTATGTCGTTTAAACTTTTGTTCATTTTGAAGTGTAGTTATTTTCTACTTATTTGTTTATATGACTTGTATTGTTTATTGTAATATCAAATATATGTCCTGTTTTTTTAAATGAAAATATGGTCACCTTAAACTAACGGCCGATTCCATAATGGTATTAAAGTTTCCTTTAAACCGAAAAGACACCTTTAAGAACTGTAACGTGTTCCATAATTGATTTTTAAACGTCACTTTATGAAAAAGTGTCTCTTATCATATGGAAGAGAAGTAAACTTTAGAGTCGACTTTTGTATTAAGTAAGCTTTACATAAAGGAGACTTGCCTGGGATATTATGGAACCGACCCTAATAACGGTGCGAAAAGCATCTTTAAAACACGGCGTGCTTGAAAGTTGCCTAGGTAACAAAAAAATTATTGACTAACTTTGAACGACAGTAATAAATCGATAGTACTCGAAAGCTCGACAGAAAAACTTGAAACTTTGATAGAACTTCTAAAGCAAAAATACAAAAAATATTTTAAAATTCAGCAGTAATTTCGCTAGGAATAGTTCAAAATTTAAAAGCAATAACTCGAATTATTCTAAAAATATGAAAATTTGCATTAATCTTTGAAATTGCGGTGGCATTATAATGTCGACAGTCAACTTTAACATTTCCATGGACGTTATTAAAAACTTTACACAAAAAACTAAACTTTTAAAAACGACTATTAAAAATATAATAAAATATAATTTATAATTATAAATAATTATTTTGACTCCACTGAATTGACGAGACCCGAAGCAGACCAAAAGCAATAACTCAAATTATTCTAAAAATATGAAATTTTGCATTAATCTTTGAAATTGCGGTGGCATTATAATGTCGACAGTAAACATTAATATTTCCATGGACGTTATTAAAAACTTTACACAAAAAACTAAACTTTTAATAACGACTATTAAAAATATAATAAAATATAATTTATAATTAAAAATATTAAATTTGACTCCACTGAATTGACGAGACCCAACTAGGTCGAAACCGCTCTTCAGTTTATATGTATAGTATTTGTACTTTTTTATAAGTACATTTTTACCAAAATGTACTTTCGAATCTCCTTTTTGATTTGTTCATAATCCGTGATCGTCTTATGGCGCTGAAATGTCCCATGATATTCGTGGTTTGCGATCCATCTCTCTATTATTATATAAAAATACTAACAGTAATAATTGAAATTTTGATGGTAGATAATAGTTGACATTTTGATGGTCATAAAAAAAAGATTTTTGAAATAAATTATAGATTTCAATTCAAAATTTGACAGCAATTATTGCAGCAGCGACAGTAATAATTAAACAAAAAGTTCACATAAATGATTGAATATTTGACAGTAATGAGTAATGACTAAAATTTTGCTAAAAAATGAAAATGCCTTGAAATTTGGTTAAAATTGAAAATTTAATGAAAATTAACAGCAATAACTGAAATTGTACTCTTCTTCTTGGAGTGCCATACTCGATGTCGAGTGTAGGCTATTTCTATTGTAACTAGAAATTGTAGTAGAAATTGAAAATTTTGCATTATTTGAAATTCCGCTAGAATTGATGAACAGATTGCATCGTGTGAAAAATTTGGTAATAAGCCTTGAAATTATGGTAAAATTGTATGAAAATTGGACAGTATTGATAGTTGTCGCTAGAGGGCCAGTGATGAATTATGTTATTGTAAAAGGAAATATGGTCACCAGAAATGTATTGTCAGTTGAAAAATCAGTTTTATTTGTCGCCTTAATTGGAATTTTCCCCGATGAGTAGGCTTTTTCGCTAGGTCCAGCTAAGTTGTTTTGCTCTGGCTCATAAATATTGCATGGGTAACTAATCCATTAATGAGTAAAACTGCTTTCATGTAACCTTTTAAATTTGTATTGTAGATTAAATAGTATGGTTTGCTTATACCAAATTGGAATCTTTGTAATCTAGGTAGCTTTCTTCCTTCTTCAGAGTTTTTTTTTTGTGTAAATGTGTTTTGAAAAGTCTTTAAAATTGAATATATCTTCATGATTATCTTAGTGCCTTGAGTTCTTTGACAGTGAATTTGCCACTGTTTGAAATGTGCTCATGACTTCAGGTATTGAAAAAAATCAGTTTTTTTTTTATATTAATAAATACTGTCTTGCTTTCAGAAAGTGAAATTTGATAAGAAAACATTTTTCAGTGTTCTTGATATAATTTAAAAATCCCTGTCGCAAGGTAGAAAACTATGGCCTCTTGCTAAGCAAAATTTTGGATCTTTTCTGCTAATGAAAACACTGCTAGAATTTAAATCCAATTGTGATCTTTCTCCATTTCAAGATTCTTCATTCAATATACGTCATGCAATACATCAGCAAACAAAAAAATTATATGTAAATGGTAAAATGGTCGAAAATTGACTCTAACATAAGTTGTATCGCTGAAAGGGCATGATAACCTTCAGGTGACCTTGAAGTTGAAGGTCATTTCAAGACTAACTTGATAAATGCAAATTTTCCAGGATCTGTTAGAAAAAGTAGATATCTAGCGAGAGTTTGATGTTTGTTCTAAACTTCATAATTGTGCACATAGCCATTTTAATTTTATTCGTATGGGTTAGACTTTGTCCTTTTTCTCGTATTATTTTCGATGGCTTCTTAATCACTCATGTTGTACAATATTTGTGTGGAAATTAACAGACACGATAATAACACTAAACACTGAGAATACTGTGATCGATTTAACATCAACTCTACTTTCTGTTCACACGGTCTAGTATTAAAAGCTCCAATTGAAGTTTGCTAACTTGAGATTAATATAATATAAAAATCGTTGTTTCGTGCTGATTCGCGCATGTACAGCATATATAACCTGCTTATGGCACTTGGTATTCCGTGAGAAATTCTTGTTCAATTTGGAGGCGATTACGGCCAACAAGTCGCTAATGAATCGCGGCGTGCGCGGGGACGGCAAGAGCGGCCCATAATCCGCCACGGACGGGACGAGATAAAATGCAAATGAGGCTTCGGGAGATGTGTAAGTTATGTGGGCAATAGACCCGTTAAAGCCGGGCACGGGATGTGACGTATTATGCGGCGGCATCGGGGGTGGGACAATTTGTTTATATTACGCATGCCGGGGGGTGGTCAGCGATTTTTCAGGCCTGGCGATTTTCAGGACGTCCGCGCCACCTGAAAACAAATTGGGGCATTACGCGGGCGCGGGCAGGGCTCTGCCCCCACAGCCCCCAGCGGATTTCCGCCGCCGCCGCGTGCGTCGGATCCCGGTTGGCTCGTCATCTAATCCTGCTGATTTATAAGCGTCGCCCCCACGCTCGGGTAGACAGGTGACGCTCTGAAAATTCCCGGCGATGAAGCAGGATTTCCGGTTACCGAATTACTCAATACCCGCCCAAATAAATAAATAATCCACCGCCACCGATCCCGTCGCAATAATGTTTTACATAAAACACGCGACTGCAGCGCAGGAATAAACGTGATTTATAGCGCTCCTCGGACACGCTTTATTTATACTTTCCCGAACGTTTGATGTATTGGTTACGGGCCTGTTTTTCCGCCCGCGGTCCTTCAGGGCCTCTCCCACCAGTGCGAGAGGCAGGCCCGGGTTACACGAACCGATATCATAAATTACATTTTCGCACAAATAAAAAAATATGTTTTTATACAGCGGCACCCTCTCAATTTATCTGCGCGGTGCTCCCTCACGCCGGTTTTATGAAAAATAAATTCCCATTTAAATGCTCCTCCGTCGGCAGCGGCACGAATTAAGGGAGATAAAAATAATGCGAGCGCGGAAAGCGATCCTCCTCGCACAAAACGGCGAGGATCCGATTTTTAAATTGCACACGTGCTGCGCCCACACGAGATGTGACCCGGTTTCTCGGTCACGTGACAACCTGAATCCTATGGATGATGGTCACTTCTAGTATATGATATTCCTTTCGGGTTTGTCCGAAATGATATATACATTTTTTGTACTTGACATAGTTCGTGTGGTGTAGTGATGATCTAAATATAATTCGTCAAATTTCAATTGATCAATGCACAACCAAACAACACACAATAGTTATTTGAGATATAGGGCATTAAGGTGTAAATATTTATCATGAATATGAATGCGCGTGCTCAAATAACTACGTGAATGTTTTTTTTTTTTTTAATTTAACACCAATGGTACAATTAGGCATCTACCCTAAGGTATTCGGCTAATGGTTTAATACAACTGCTAACAACATGAGGTTAAAGCTTACATTAAAGCTATAACTTTGACTTCATAATCTTAAGTGATCATTGTTTAATATAATTATTATTATTTAAATGAAATAATTTAAGTCTATGTATATGGTAGGTCCAGTATGTGTTTCCTCTTGAGGCGATACCTGGTAGTACTATTGTCCAGGAGGTTCATAGCTAGCACATTTGGGTGTACTTCTAGTCTTTTTATGTAGCGCGCACTCGTCCACTTCACCTCTTCTTTAATCGTGGGAATTTGGAGATCTCTATGTATTAAATCGTAGGTAACATACCAAGGACAATTAGAGATAGTTCGTAAAGTTTTCGATTGGAATCTTTGAAGGATTTCTGTATTTGAGGAACTCGCAGTACCCCACAGTTGTATCCCATATGTCCATACAGGTTTAAGTACAATTTTATACACTAATAGTTTATTTTCAAGTGATAGTTTAGACTGACGTCCGAGTAACCAGGTGAGCTTCGAAAATTTCAGTCCAAGCTGTTTACGCTTTGTGAAAATGTGTTTAGTCCAAGTAAGCCTCCTATCAAGATGCATACCCAAATATTTGGCTGCTTCGGCTTGTGGCAGTGGTTGATGGTTAAGGTAAACTATTGGGCAGTTTCCTGTTCTCAATGTATACGTTACATGTACCGACTTGGCTTCATTTGCTTTAATTCGCCAAATTTTCAACCATTTTTGTAAATTATCAAGTGATGTTTGTAAATATTCAGATGCTTTAACTGGATTAGAATTTACTGCCATGATTGCCGTGTCATCGGCGAAACTTGATGTATTTGTATTAGGAGTTATTGGTATATCAGCCGTGTATATGAGATAAAAAAATGGGCCCAAGGACACTGCCCTGAGGTACCCCAGATTGTATGGGGTATAATTCTGACGTTGTATCTTCGTATTTTACCATGAAGTATCTGTCACTCAGATACGATTTCAATAGTTGGTAGAATGGATGAGGAAGATCTCGTTTAAGTTTATAGAATAGACCTGGATGCCATACCTTATCAAACGCTTGGGATATGTCCAAAAAAACTGCCGAACAATATTTTTTTGTTTTCCAACCTGTTTCTGATTGTTTCTACAACACGGTGTACTTGTTCAATCGTGGCGTGTTTATCTCGAAATTCAAATTGGTGTTCAGGTATCATTTTTAGTTTGTCAAGTATGGGTTTTAATCGTTTTACTAATAATTTCTCGAGGAGCTTGGATAAAATGGGTAGCAAACTAATTGGTCGATACGATGAGACTTCCTCTGCTGGTTTTCCTGGTTTTGGGATCATTTTAATCTGGGCTACCTTCCACTGAGAAGGAAAATGTCCTGTTCTTAGAATTGCATTATAAATGTGAGTAAGGAGTATTAATGCTCTGTTTGAAAGTTGCTCAATAACTGTTCCGATAATTAATTCATACCCTGGAGCTTTTTTGGGGATTAAGTTTTGTCTAATCATCGTATTTAATTCTTTTAAATATATTGCCTTTATGGGAAGGGCTAATTGGTGAGTCGATTCTAGATACTGTGTTATTTCACTTTCTTCTTCCAAGATGATATCCCGAGGGAAGGGTTGGAATACTTTAACCAGGTGTCCTGCAAAAATATCTGCTTTTTCCTTGTCGTCCCTTGCCCAACTCCTGCCAGGTTTTCTTAATGGTGGAATGTTCACTTGGTGTTAATTGAGTTTGCTGGTTGCTTTCCATAGCTAGCAATCCGTAGCTTCACAGGGTGTTAGGTCTTCTAGATACTTCTTTATTTCTAGGTCTTTAATTTATTATTTCCTTTAGGTCTCTTATTGCCTTATTGAATTTTGATTTATCTTGTGGGGATCGTGTCACCATCCAAGCTTTCCTTAGCTTCCGTTTTTTTAAGAATTGCTTCTTTCACAGTATTTGATATTGTTTGTCTCCTTCTAACTTTGTCCTGCACCGGAGTGCAGTCCCAGGCCGCTTTTTGTATAGCAGACGTAAGATAATCTACAGCTTTATCGATTTCTTCTGCAGTTTTTAGTGCAATATTTAAGTCAATTTTATCGTCCAAATGCATTCTGAACAGCTCCCAGTTAGTACGTTTGATGACAAGTTTAATCAATTTAGGCTTCTCAATTAGAGTGCTGCTTAAGGTGACCATTGTTGGGGAATGATCCGATGATAGATCTAGGTTTTGCTCCAACAAAAAGTGTCCTGTGAGAATACCTTTTGTGACACAGAAGTCGATCACGTCCGGTAATTTATTCCTATCGCTTGGCCAATACGTGGGTTTGCCAGCTGAGAGGGCGTTAAGGTTATTATCTTTCATAGATTTTGCTAGTTCTCTTCCTTTGGTATTGGTAAGCCTAGACCCCCATATCTGGTGTTTAGCGTTGTAGTCACCACCAGCTATAAAACGACTTCCAAGTATGGTAAAAAACTCCGTGTATTTGTCTTTCTTGTTTGCATGCCTTCGCGGGCAGTAAACTGCAGATATAGTAATTTGTCCTCGTGTGTCTTCAATTGTGACATTGGTTGCTTGGATATGATTGGTTTGAAATTTTCTCATACCTGCTGCTGCTTTTTTGGGGAAGTAAATCGATTGTGGCAGCATTTGCTTCATTTAGTACATCTTCGGGGATACCACAAAACGAAGAATTTAGCACATCTGACATTATTTTTCTAATTTCACTTTGATTTGTTTCTTTGTATTTGAATCGTTGATGTTGCTATGGTATCAAATTGCGCCTGGATACCTAGTTTATTAATTTTGAAATTTAATATTGATAAATTGACCAGTTTTTGTAATTTAGGTATTACAAAAAGTATCGAACAACATACGGCCGATATGCAAATAACAGGCTTGGTTGAATATAAACCTCGGCTGCGCTCCGCTCCGCTTCGCTTCGCCTCGGTTTACAAACTTCAACCCGCGCCTGTTATTTGCTACATATCGGCCTAATGGCGTTATATACTATAATAGGGAACTCACATTCACTATGGCGATGTTTTGTTTGTCGGTGAAACGTTAATTTCACACAATTATTTGTGCACTGTCTGTTTCTTACCGATGCACAACGCACACTGACGTGAATGATAAAATAGTTAATTAAGATACAATTGCAAAAAACTCCACGCTTATTAATAAGTGACTATTGAAGCATGAGCGAAGTACGAGCAACGAATCAGTACGAGGTACTGATTCTGCGAAAGTGTCATTTATTACTATCAATGTTTTTGTTTTTTTATGACTATCTGAATTGTCATATTGATGTCATATCTTATTTATGACATCTGAAAACTATCAGTTTTCATTCAAAAGTTTTCATTCTACACAAATTTCAAAGATTACTGCGAAATAAAAAAAAATCGTCAAACAGTGTAGAACAGGCATGGCGAACCTATGGCACGCGAGTTACGTGACGGCATTCTACAACAAAGCGTAATATAAAACCTACATTCTTATATTATTTTGTTATAATTTGCATCTTGTTAAAATAACTTGTAAAAAAATTTACTCCGACGATTTAAGTGAAATAAATTATTTTAAAATTCTATTTCGTCGTTAAATAAACCTAATTCGCGTGCCAGAGGTGGCACGTATGAAAATTTTAATGGCACGTCAATTACACAGGCCGACATGATTTTTGTGTGCTCATATCGTACCCGAGGCCTTACTGTCATTTACATAATACGCCATAACTCAAAAACATTAAATTTAGAATAGATTGGGTATTATGACTGGGTATATTGTTCTGTGTTTTGCTGTGCTTTATTTTATATATGTCTTATGTTTTAAACCTGTATGACGATAGGTCAAAGAAGAAATTAATACAACACAATACAATATGCATGAAATTTTATAGTCCTACGTCTCATATGTACTGTAAAAACACATTTATTAATTATAAGGGTTGAAATTTGTAATTGTGGGTAGATTGGGCTAAACTCAAAACCACCACCACCACTACGTATTAGATGTTTTTAATGGTATACGTTCTTAATTAACACCATTACAACCATCAGAATTTCCCTACATATTAAGGGCTGTGGGAACGAACAAGGGGTGATTTATAGATGTGATTATTAAGATTATTAAAAGCACATACTTGTGATAATGGGTGGTTGAAATACAACCTCGTGCATCTTCGCATATTCATATAATTAAAATTGTTAACTGTACTGCATTTTATGGCGTTATTTGTGCAAGGCAAGTTTATAAAAAACCCAAAATACTTCGCAATACGTATTTCTTAATACGTGTGTGAAGTAAGGCGGCTGCAAGTTAAAAAACAACACTAAAAATAATAGAAACGTACCAAGGGTTCGTGGCGCATTCTTTGGGGTAGTCGCGCAATTTGGGCCCCAGAATATTTTTCTGCATACGATTCTGGGCCTAGAAATGAAATTTGGTGCCATTCTGATGATTAATAACGCCGCAATTAGCAATCCATTTATACGTGAATTGCAATGCAATTGTCCCAAGTGTTGCAAAAAAACTAATGTATTCATAGATAACCACAAGTCTTGACACGATCACTCCTCGACGCATGTGCATTTAGCTCAAGGGCACCGATTTCGGGCGATCTGTGCTCCCCGCAGCATCCGAAGAGCCTACACTACAGTAGACTCCGTGGAGTTTACCAAGACGTATCGCTCTTGGGATCTTCAAAACTATGGGCGCAAAAGTATACGGATTTCGATGTAACTTGGCAATTCTCTTCTTTGGCCTGTCGTGGACGTCTCTTGAAAATATGGTGGGAATCAATGCACGTTGTCCCGGAACATTTGTGCATGCCGGTTTTCGCCAGGAGAGATCTTGTAGCCCTCCACCTCGAGGTAAGTGCAAACAACACATGCATTCGGATTACCTTCTGATGCCAATTCCCAATCCCCAATCCCCTTAATTGCAGCGTAAACTTATCAACACGTTGCGAAATTAACCCGTAATCAAACAATTTGTGGGTTAATTGTTAAAATTTTAACCCATTTGACGGCGTTCTCGGGAGTTGGTAGGATCATGCGCAGACGAGGCACGGCGTCATCGCTGCGCCTGAAGATCGAAGGTAGGTGAACATATGCGCAGAGTGCGATTGTTAATAGATCTGGCGAATGCAAAGTTGAATAATTCTCTTGCATACGTTATTATTTAACATTGCTCTTTGGGTGAATGCGAATTGATAGCTATTTCATTGAATTGCAAGTGCAATGATGTCCTTGTGTAATACTAACTTTTGTAACACAGCAAAAACGAAAGATTAATTCTTAACCGTAAATGTAGATTTTTTGCAATAAGAATGATACAAAATAATTTATAATAAGAGGTAAAAATACCTGAAAGTTCTTAAGTTTCTATACTTTTTGAAACATTTTGGTAAATCTTTAGCACAAAAATCTAAATGCAAAAACCACTGCACAACCCATTAATTATCTAAATTAAGGACACCCAAGACGTATTATTCAAATGTTTATAATTCCATAAATAAAAAATCACTATGTATATCTTTAACATTTATGAACTACCAGGTATAATATTTAGCATTACAATTTATAGCATGGGTCTAAACCTTATAAAATTGAAATAACAGCATAACACGTATTAAGTTATTTCTTTATACATTTTAACTTTTCAATTTAACAAACGAATTAACATATAAAAATAAATATTCTTATCAATTGTACTTTTAAAATATTACATATTTATACATAGTTGAATACATTCGTGGAAACTTTTATTACACATGAAAACCTTAATTACAGTATTTATATCTTTAAATATGGTAAAATGAAAGCTAACAAAAATTGAGATATCCAATAAGATATCCAACATTATAAATATGTTTCACTTTATATTTATATCAGTCCGCCTTCTACCACAATGGTGTAGCTGTGTTGTTTTCTTTTCTCCTTTTCTTCTTCTGTTACTGTTTTTGTTTTTCGTTCATGAAGTTCTTCCATTTAGTCCTGCTTTCACTAGTTCTTTTGCTTCCTTCAATTTTTCCCTCTTTCTTCTATTTTGTTTTCATTCTGTCACCCCATGTTTTTCTCGGTCTTCCTTTCCTTTTCTTTTTGTTTGGCTTTGCTTCCCACACTTTTGTCACTATTCTTTGGTTGTCCATTCTTCTGCATATGTCCCCACCATCCGAGCTGTCGTTTTTCCATGTATTGTTGTATTGGCTCTATGTCGAATACTTCTCTTATTTTTGGGCTTCTTATTTTGTCTATTTTCGTTATTCCTTTGATTCTTCTTAGGACTTTAATTTCGCTTCCTTGTATTTTATTTTTTCCCGTTCTATCTAGCTTCCACGTTTCGCATCCCCATGTTAGTATTAGTCGGTATTAGTTCAGATCTCACTTTATTAAATATAAATTAGATAAGAATGACATCAGTAATATAATTTAAAAAAACGTGTGTGTAACGGTTGCCTACGGTGGCGATCCAGGCGCGCAATTAATAATCGAGACAGTTTCCGTCGGAGGCAAAACCGGACCGTTACATTACATTACATTACATCTCATTACATAAATATTTTGTTTGCATCACCTGTAACTAAACATCGCTTCATAACAAGAAAGTTAAAATGTATCATCAATACACTAAATTTTCAAATCCATTTACAATAGTTTTAGTCACGACACTTAATGATTTCATATGTTTCCAGAATTGGCAGTCCCTACTTCGTTTGCAGACCTTCACTGTTTCCAGGCTAAGAGGACAGACACATTCTCCTTCTGAAGACGCTGAGAACTCATCACTTCGTAGTAAAATAAGGTAAATTTCTGCTTAATACGTTTCAATAGCACATTGATCCCGTAAATTTAGTGTCAAAATGGTGCATTTATTGAAAACCACTGGGATCCTTTTTATTCTCATAAATAAGCCTTACTTTACGCAAAACGCACTTGTATCATAAATTTAAAACATTACACTTTTTATTCTAACCCCTTCAATGTACCAAAAGTGTTACGTGCAATGAATTTAAATTTTCCCGTTATTATTTCAGGGCAACTAGAATTTTCCAAGGTGAATCATGCGAGATGATCTTATTTTTGCGTTTCATCCTAATTTTGCATTTGCCGCCACTTCTGGGCCAACCTTGGTTTGGTTCAAGTGTGGCGGTAGTATTTTGTATTAACTAATTTGTAATTTCTTCCAGCAAGTTTTAAATTCGCGATTATACTTTGGGATTACCTTCCCAAGTCAAACGTATACTTTTTAGTGTTTTCTTTGTCTTGTCTTCAATAAATAATTAGTGAAAGTATCTTGAGCAGTTCAGATTACCTTCTGACGATAAATGTCCTTTTAAAGCCAGTGCGTAGTAGTGTCGAAAGTTCGGGTATGGTTGAGCCTGAGGATTGTTGCGTTTGTTTCGTGCTTTCCTCACCCGCGCCACACCGTCAAATTTCGAACTCCGATATGTTTTCGGAGTTCGGAGTTGCAGGGTACTGGATCTTCGCCAATACAACTTTAAAAGTCAATTTCAAGGTAGGTCTTTTTTTGAGATGAGCTCCAAGACGTCGCAAAGTGAGTACAATTTTTTCTGCACTTGCTCTGCTGTTAGGGTTCCTCCTTGCGCCCATGCAACGAACTGCGCCTACAGTACTTGCTTGTTGCAAGTACTTACTATGTATACAGTACTTGTTTGTTGCAAGTACATACTATGTATAGAGTACTTGCTTGTTGCAAGTACTTACTATATATACAGTACTTGTTTGTTGCAAGTACATACTATGTATACAGTACTTGTTTGTTGCAAGTATATACAATGTATACAGTACTTGCTTGTTGCCAGTACCGACTATGTATATAGTACTTGTTTGTTGCAGGTACAGACTATTTGTATATCACAAGTACAAACAATATAATTTTCTACAGTACTTGTTTATTGCAAGTACCACTCATAACCATAGAACACTATGTACAGAGTACTTGTTTGTTACAAGTATTATGTACACAGTACTTGTTCATTGCAACTACAAACAATAAAATTTTCTACAGTACTTCTATATTGCAAGTACGAACCATACTATTTTCTACAGTACTTGTTTAATGCACGTACAAACAATATAATTTTCTACAGTACTTGTTTATTGCAAGTACGAACCATAATATTTTCTACAGTACTTGTTCAATGCTAGTACGAACAACAAAATTTTCTACAGTACTTGTTTATTGCAAGTACTAACAATATAATTATCTACAGTACTTGTTTTTTGCATGTACGAACAATAGAATTATCTCTCTGGGTACAGTAATCGCAAAATCTAATGTCAGTGCGATGAGAAAGATCTGCCTTTTCCGAATAGCCCTATAATTGTCGGCCGCCGCATATTTGGTAAGCATATGTCATTTCTCCGATTGTACAAATTGGAAGAGGTTAGTAACTGCCCCCATGTTATTGTACCATGGCAAAAATTTCAGATTTATAACAAAAAGTGTATTTTTGAAAACAAAAACCCGACGATTTTTCTCAAATATTTTTAATTTCCGAAATAGTGAATGTATTCCAAACTTTTACACGATACAAACGCCTTTTTTTTAATGCGCGCGCTTTTATCGCCTAGAAATTTAAAACAATCTGAATAGGTTGAAAGCCGACATGCTTATTCCGAGAACAGATATTTTCAGGAGAATAAATTTACATTTTATGGCTCAGGTAGGTACAGCCACTGACTCTAAGAATTACGTGTCCGTTCGTTCGATCAGTCTGCCATTGTTGTCTGGTCCCCCACGACAGGGGCACGGTAGACAAGGATAGAAGACTGATCGGACGGACGGACGCGTCATTCTTAGAGTCCGTGGCTGTACATACCATCTGTATGATCGAAATTCGCTATTTCTAAAAACTTCCAATTATGTCTGAAAAAAATACATTTACCAAACGTGCGGAGTCCGATAATAGCATAGCTTATTGGTAAAGAAATATCTTTCCCGCCGTACTGATATCAGACTTTGCGATTACTGTACGCAGAAACATGAGTAAAATAGGGCTCCAGGCGAGATCTCTCATGTATAAAATAAAAAGATAACGGCATCAGTGAATTGGGCAGCTTTATTTACATCAACGGCAATTGGAAGTGCAAACATTTCATGTTCTTCAATTAAATATATCTATCGTGTTGTAAATCAATCTTTCCATTCACATACAGTACCTACAATGTGCAACATTTTTTAGAATATTCTGGAAGTGCTGCAATTTTAGGTGATGCTGGTGATCTGTCAACATATTTTATTGAGTAATATGTAATGTGTACTTCTGTACTCATTCTACTACTCACTAAAATATGCATCATCAAAATGTAAATTAATGTTTTCACTAATCATTATTAGTGACTAATATTAGTATTACACACGGTTCGTAGATACATCTGTTGAACTGACGTTGAACATATTTGTTCAATTTGAACATCTAATTTGATTTTTTGCCCTAACCAATATTTTTTCGTTATTTTAATTATTTTTGTGACTTTATATTATTTTAAAACTTATCTTAAAACAAGTCATTAGTATCTTTTTCTCGATAGAAATTTCTTTTGGTATTTCTGCTCTTATTTTTGTAATTGATGATACTGTAATAAGAATGTTTTTCAGGTTGATAAATTTTGTTTTATTCCAATATTTAAATTCCAAGCCTGTTTTCCTAATTTTGTTTTAAGTGACGTTGTTTTGAATGGTAAATTAGGGAACCTTATAAATTCAAGTGTTGAAATTAATAAAATGGAGTAAGAACTTCCAATCGAGACAACGCAGATCATTACTCTGCTCTACGAAGACTCAGACTTTGAGCATTAATTTCTTGGGTAATTATATATGCAACGAAATCAAATGTACACCACACTAACAATTCTAAAGTCAATTATCCATAATAATGTAACCTATCTAGTGGCATGCTGCGCTGTGCCGCTTGCAATTGGAACAAAATTTATGAAGGTAGAAATGCAGGTTCCTATCGCCGATTACTGCGTAGTAGATCGAACTTAACTGCATTATACCTTGTCCTGACAATATTTTCATACTGACAAGAAAATATTGTAAAATTCCTGCCTATCCATCGTCGCAAAACATTTCATAATCGTCGTGTTTTATTAATTACCAAAGTGTCCAAAGTATGGTCGTTGTGGAGTTATTAACTAACAATGTATCCAAATTATGGTCGTTGTGGAGTTATTATTTAACAACGTATCCAAATTATGGTTGTTGTGGCGTTATTATTTAACAACGTATCCAAATTATGGTCGTTGTGTAATTATTAATTAACAACGCATCCAAAGTACAATATCGATTCAGGATTGAAGGTGTCTTCAATATCTTCGGTCAGTGATCAGTTTTACAATCAGCCAACCCTTCAATACTTTATAACTTTATAATAAAGAGTTAATTTAATGTCCTTGATTTATTTTAGTATTTAAGTAGAAAGGGTAAAGTAACACTTGCCCATGAAGAAACAAATCGGCAAATAGTTATTTAAAGTTGTATCTATATATTTTTTTTGTTTTATGTACAAACTTTCTAAATGAGAAATCTTCTAAAAAATTAACAAGATTTTGAATTTGAATTTTTTTTGTTGATAAGTTATGTTTTGCCTTCATTACACTAAGCAGAATTTAATCTCTTCTTTAGGTATCAAAACCTTAGAACTGTTTAATTAGTTCCGTGAAGTCTTTAATTACTCTTATCAAAATTGCAACGGTTAATGCCAATTATAGCGAAATGTCAAGGATTATTGCAGAATTTACAATTTATAGTTCAATTTCAGTTAATACTGTAGTGCTAGCTCTATCCGAAATTGTTGTTCCCCTCCTCTCGTTTGAAAAATTTTGTTTAATAAATAAAGGAATTCGGACAATTTACTTTTTCTAATTTGCATTATTAAAATCCACATTATGTATATTGAATCTCATCATTAAAACACCACTTTAATCGAATGGGCGAATAAAATGTTTACATTTTCACTTTATTCACTATAACCATTGATAACGTGAATAAAGTAAAAATATACGCACTGTCGTTGATTTTCGTTGTCACCTGACAATGTGACACTTCACGCAAATTCTTGATATTCTATCTAATTAATAACGAATTGGAAAAAATCTTGTATGATACAAGTGAATAAAGCAATTTTATCCACGTATACCATAAATAGCTATTTCGCCTCTTTATTAAAAACATGTTTTTTTTAACCGAGGAAATCAATACTATCAAATTTTGATACAATTTTCAAATATTCAATCATTTATGTGTAGTTTTTTTTAATGATCCATTCATGATCTATGAAACCTTGTATGATACAAGTGAATAAAGCAATTTTATCCACTTACACCATAAATAGCTATTTCGCCACTTTATTAAAAACATGTTTTTTTTATCCGAAGAAATCAATACCATCAACTTTTGATACAATTTTACAAACATTTCAAGGCTTATTGCCACATATTCAAGTTTCAATCGTTTTATTCTAGCGGAATTACGAAGATTATTGCAAAATTTTCAATTTCTAATACAAATTCAGTTATTGCCTTTAATATTCATTATTTTTTTACAAAATTTCAAGACTTACTGCAAAATTTATGAATTTTTCGCAAACTAGTTCATTACTGTCAAATATTCAATCATTTATGTGTATGTGATAACGAATTGGAAAAAATCTTGTGTGATACAAGTGAATAAAGCAATTTTATCCACTTACACCATAAATAGCTATTTCGCCTCTTTATTAAAAACATGTTTTTTTAACCAATGAAATCAATACTATCAAATTTTGATACAAATTTACTAACATTTCAAGGCTTATTGCCACATATTCAAGTTTCAATCGTTTAATTCTAGAGAAATTTCAAAGATTATTGCAAAATTTTCAATTTCTAATATAAATTCAGTTATTGCCTTTAATATTAATTCAATTTTAACAAAATTTCAAGACTTACTGCCTAATTTTCAATTTTTCGTTAACTCGTTCATTACTGTCAAACAATTGCTGTCAAAATTTGAATTGAAACCTACACTCTGTTTTAAGTGTCTCTTTTTTATCACCATCAAAATGTTGACGATTATTTTCAAAATATCATTTATTAGTGTTATAAGTTTAATTTTTTCTTCTTATATTTATTTCTATTTATATTTGACGTTCACTACACTAATGGGAATATAATTATTTCTTCAGGTATAAAAACCTTTGTACTGCTTAATTGCTAACATGCATTTGTTGTTTTAATTAATGTTATCAAAATTGCAATAGTTAATGTAAATTTTAGGGGAATTTCTAATATTATTGCAGAATTTCTAATTTCTAGTGCACTTTCAGTTAATATTGTCAAATGTTAATACAATTTTAACAACATTTAAGGTTTGTTGTCACATTTTTAAGTTTTAGCCGTTGCAATTCTATCGGAATTTCAAAGATTATTGCACAATTTCTAATTTCTAGTACACTTTCAGATAATATTGTCAAATTTTCATACAATTTTAACAACATTTAAGGTTTGTTGTCACATTTTTAAGTTTTAGCCGTTGCAATTCTAGCGGAATTTGAAAGATTATTGCAAAATTTTCAATTTCTTGTACAATTTCAATTATTTTTTTTAATTACTCTTGTCAAAATTTCAATAGTTAATGTAAATTTTAGGGGAATATCAAATATTATTGCAGAATTTCTAATTTCTAGTATACTTTCAGTTAATATTGTCAAATTTTCATACAATTTTACCAACATTTAAGGTTTATTGTCACATTTTTAAGTTTTAGCCGTTGCAATTATAGGGGATTTTCAAAGATTATTGCAAAAATTTCAATTTCTTGTACAATTTCAATTATTGCTGTTAATTAAATCTCTCTCTAATATCTCTCTATTATCATTATTCATTCTATCTAGTATCTATTATATTATATCTATATCTATATCTATTCATTTATTTTAACAAAATTTCAAGGTTTTTGAGTTATGTACGTTCTTACCTTTTGGGACTAATGGGGTTTCCGTTATCGCAGAGGGTTCATATTTGGTAGACATACGTATAAAAAAATAATGAAGCTCAGAAAAAAATACGGCGAAGCCCTAAGTGACACAGGAGGGGGGGGGGGGGTGAGTGGGCAGGGGGTGCCGAAAAAAGTTGACAACCCTGTTGATTTTTTTTTACCTCGATGATTATTTCATCGTAAGATGAAAACATTTATCATTCATTCATGAAAACATTCTTGAAAAATCTCGATTTTTTTTAATGGACTTGCATTACTTCATGTATAAACGGCTCATATATGTATATGAGAAGTTGAAAACCAGAATGGTGTAACTACTTTTCAATTTTTGCCTAAATTTCAGTCATTACTGTAAAAATTCAATCATTTAAATGTTAGTCATACTCACATAAATCTAGTACAAGAAATTAGGTTACCATAGCAATGTTATATAGCAATGTCAAATTTTTGTACTAGGTTTATGTGAGCATGACTGGATATGGGACTGAACTAGGTTTATGTGAGCATTGCTTAGGATTTAAGTGTGTATTGTTAAAGGAGGGTTATATAATGTGTTTTGTCTTGTTTTCTCCTCAGTACAAATGTCTACTGAAGATGACCACGTAGTGGTTGAAATGTACATTTAGAGAAATAAATGTCGTTGTGAAAAAGGATAATTTGTTATTTTTCTTTGAGCATGACTGTATATAGTTTATTTTTGTAATTATGACTGTCATAATCCGGAGTTACATGGCCCAAGTATTCTTACTCAGATTCAAGATAATCATCACATGCTCTTTGTCTACCTATCTCCTATGAAACCTCTCATATTATTTTGTCCAAGTAAACGTTTTGTCTTTAATTCCATCAAAGCAGATGCTTCTTCAAAGTAGATATTTTGTTCATGTTGTATTGTTTTTCCTATTTTTGTCTTTTCTCTTCTAACCTTGAATATATTATAGTATATTATTATATTATGGATTTGGGGCCTCACAGGGGCCCCAAATTGGGGACAAATGCCCAATTTTACCATTGGACAACGCACCACTGTACACAATCAATCGGTAAAAAACCTTTGCCAAAACAGAGGCAACTGACCTTATGCAATGAGTCCCTGAATCAGAGAGACACCCCGGGAAACTTAAGGAGATCCTGGATTCTCTGGAATATCTGGAAGTAACACCAATCACCGCACTTGACATCTTATTAGCACGCTCACTCAATACTGCGAGTCATCTGAGCTTAAATGAGCTCAGGTGACAACTCTGTTCAGTCAGCGCGACATGAGGTTCTTGCACTAACTGCACAAAGGTGAAGATGGAAAGTGGTCTATTGTTAGTTCGCCGACAAGTCTGCACAGGATTTGTTTTAATTAGGTCAGGATCGAGAATGGTAAGCCTGACATGATTTCATTTTGATTTTTTTTTGTGAGTTTATAGACGAATATACGAGAGCCATGAAAGGGCACTGTGTTATTTCATGATCCTCGTTGCAGTGCTGTGTACTGTATGGTGTACTGTACGGCGTTATGTACTGTACACAACAGCGGGGCGATTGTACTGTATACAACAGCGGGGCAAACAAACATTCATAACAAAAAAAAGTTTATAAATTCTTCTATGCAAAGATATGAAGGCTTATATCCATTCCATTTCTATCTATTGTCGAGACATATTTTTGTTAAAAAGGATATAATCATTTTCGTGTTTAATCCCTGAATTTTAACTATTCCTAAAATAGTGTTCATTCAGAAAAGATTTTTAATTTTGAGAAAAATTTGCAGCATTTTACATCTCAATTGGTGATTTGGTGAAATTAACAGTCAAATATTCAAAATTTACTTTGCTGTTTGGATTTGTGTTCTTGTACGTTATTTTCAGTATTTTTCAAAACTTCTAATAGGTTGATTATTTTACTTGCAATTTATTTATTTTAAATGCATTTCAATTAATATTTTTAATAATATATAATAATAATAATAATAATGTATATTTATTCTTTTGTTATTGTTATTTTATTATCATAATATTGTTGTTAGTTAACGAATACAGAAAGTCATGTACTACTAACATCACCTTTTTTTTGTTATTTCGTTATTGTGAGACCGCTAATGGCTTGCTGAAACAAATTAATTCAGAAAGCACATAGAGTTACTAAACCAATTCCACAATAAACTTATGGCTTTACGACGACGTCCAGCGGCGCATCCACCCCTTGCGAATCAATTCATCAAATCGATTTACAGCCGAATTTGCATAAACACGCAAAATCTCGTTATGGCTAATGATCGTGGCCATGTAATTCTCGCGAATAAATTGGCTGCATGCGCTGTAAATTACGCGACGAAAACGCAAAGCGAATTAAAAGCCCGCCATTGTAATGGATCGCCCCGTGCGCTGTTTCCGCACAACCGAAAGTGCCCGATGCAATTGTACGGCGTCCAGTATTGACTTTAATAATTGCAAGCGGCGTCATACACTGTGCAAAACCGGAAGTTCACACTAACGATCCCGCCAATGACGAATGTGAAGTTTGCAGAGCTGTTTGGATATGTATGCACAGAATATCGTCTTTGAATACTCTACCATCACTTGTTCTGAGTTAGTTTCACGTTCAATTTTTATTGTCCAAATACTCGAAAACTGCCAAACTACAACTACATTCATAGATCGACTGATGAGTGATGAGTGTCCTGAAGTACAGCTCTGCATCATTATTTATTGATAAGTGTGGGTGTATCTAGTCTGATCCATCAGGTGTATGATATAGTGAAGTTCACTAGTGCACTTTCAGATTATAGTATGTATTCAAAATTGTATTTTTGAACCGGTTTCGGACCCCAGCCCAATAAAAACATATTTTTTCTACAACAGTGCGTAAACTTGCGTTTTTACGCACCGTTCACAGTGCGTAAAGTTATACTTTTTGGCATACGCGCTTTTTGGCAAAAACATCAATTGCCCTGAAAATAAGTTTTACACACAATTCATTCACTCACCAATTAAAAAAGTTTGTACCTATTTTGCATCAAATTTTAACTGTATTTCATAATAGCTGTCGTAGAACAAAACATTGAATGATAGATTTTCGTAAAGTAGGTAGTGCTTTTTTGCACTCGCACTTCTCACTTTTCAAAATTCACTCTCGTACAAAAAAGTACTACTTTACGAACTTGTATCTTAAATAACTAGCTAACTAAATAACTTAGTATAAATAAAACACTTAGCACAATAAGACGGAGTTTAATTTGTCTTATTTTTATCTTGATAATGGTCGTGAGACCGAAATAATTGTAGAGTTTTTCTATTAAAAATTTGTGAAACCTAACCAAGTGCTACATTTCTTATTCAAAGGAAACTGTTAAAAACTAGCAGTGGAATATTTTCCGATTTTCAAATTTTCTGTAAATGCGAAGATTTTCATTGCAAACTACAATATTTAAATGGGAACTTATTACGTCTTCCTTTCACCTTTCAAAAACATTTTGTAGTTTGTAAGAAAGACGTAAAAAGTTTCCATTTAAATATTGTTGTTTGCAATGAAAAGCTTCGCAATAAAAATTTCAATAAGAATTATATAATTTATACAGGAAATTACAAAATTACAATGCATATTACGAATGTTTATTGGTAATTACATATTTTTTATCCAAACTTCAAAAATTTAATGTGAATAGTAAAGCAGTCGTAATAAATTACAAAATTTAGTTGTAAATTACGAAATCTTCATTACAAATCACGAAATTTTCATTGGAAATTTTGATATATATTTACTACAATTATATATTTACTATAACTTTCATTATAAATTGCAAATTTTCTTGGACCCCGCTAATTTTTTGTCGAAAATTAATGGCTTTATTCAGAAAGCAGTCTTCGCAAAGTTGGTAAAATGTTCATAGTTATTGCAGCAAATTTAATGAAAATGAAACATTTGAATATAATTAAAAAATTAAAAGGTAAATTTCAGCATTATTACTTACAAATGTTAATTTTATATTGCAAGTTATTAATCAAAATACAAAATCCATTTTGAGTTAAACAATTTATATTGAAAATAATAATAATAGCAGGACAAGCTACATGATATACACAAAAATAGATATGAAAAATTATAAATTACAATGAATATAGTAAATTTATTAAAAATACAAAATTTGGATTATAAATTCCAAAACTCAAAGTAAATAACAACTGCCTTATGATAAATTACAGACTTTGGTTCAAAATTGAAAAATTTTCCATTCCATGTGGAATGTAGCTACCAAACCTACCTATTTTGGTAGCTACATTCGGGCACACTGAACTGATGAGACGCACTAGGTCGAAACTGGTCTCCAGTTGTCCGTGGAGGTAGTGTTCAAACTTTCAAACTGGTAGTGTTATAATTAAACAATTACAAACTGTGCCACAAAGCAGTTTTCAAAATTTTAAAAGAAATTTGCAAAATTTATAATGGAAAATACAAAAGTTTTATTATAAATTAAAAATTTAAATAGAAGTTTTGAAATTTTCGGTAACAAATTTTGTATGAAAGTTTTCTACATTTTACAAATTACTCGAAACTTTATTACAAATTGGAAACAAAATCATCAAACCGCAAAATTCTCATTAAAATTTTATCATTCAATTTACAATTCATTTACAATTAATGTTAATATTAACTCCTACTCCTATTATCCCTATTCCTATTAAATATTACAAAATTTTCATTAGAAATTATTATTATAAATATCGAAATTTTCATAAATTATTTTATTATTTATTTATTTTTTCATAGAAAAATCAAAAAAAATAATGGAAAGTGTAATATGTTGATTTTCATTTTTTTAATTCAAAAGAAATTATGAAATTTTCATTTGCTGTAAAAATTACAAAATTTCTTGGAAAACCTGTAAAAATCTGAAAATTATTGAGAAATCTTGAGAATTATTTAAAAATCTTCGGAAATCGTAATAATCATTAAGAAATCTCGAAAAATACTCAGTTATCGTCGAGATTATTGAGAAATCTTGGAAATAATTGAGACATTTCTAGAAATCTCGATCAATATTGATAAATATCCTTATATTTTAAGAATCATTAAGAAATTTAGAAAATGAAAACGTATGTAATAATCATGGCAACCAGTTTTTATCTTCTGACTATAATATTTTTTTTTTAATTTTAATTTATTTTAAGAATTATTCAGTAATCATGAGAATTATTGAGAAATCTCCTGAAATTTTGATAATAGTTGGAAAATCTTAAGAAACATTTGGGACTTATTAGAAAATCGCAAAACTAGAAACATGTAAGTAATAACCATGGCAACCATTTCATGGGTTCTGATTTTAATAATCTCAAAATGATTGATAAATCTCTCGATCCTGTAGAATTATTTAAAAATCTGTAAAAATCTTGAATATTATCTCTTAAAACATGAGAATTATTTATTTATTTAAATTTAATTATAAAGATAGAGAAATCTTCAAAAATCTTAAATCATTAAGAAATTTGTGAAAATCTCGAAAAATATTCGGACATCTTTGAGATTATTGAGAAATCTTCGAAATAATCGAGACATTTCTAGAAATTTCGATCAATATTGATAAATATTCTTAAATTTTAAGAATCATTAACAAATTTTGACAATGAAAACATGTACGTAATAATCATGGCAACCAGATTTTATCTTCTGATTATATATTTTTTTAATTTACTGAAGAGAATTATTAAGTAATCATGAAAATTATTGAGAAATCTCTTGAAATTTTGATAATAGTTGGAAAATCTTTAGATACATTTGGGACTTATTAAAAAATCTGAAAACTGGAAACATGTAAGTAATAACCATGGCAACCATTTCATAGGTTCTGATTTTAATAACCTCGAAATGATTGATAAATCTCTCGATATCTGTAGGATTATTGAGAAATCTGTAAAAATCTGAAAATTATTGTAAAAGCTTGAAAATTATTGAGAAATCTTTGGAAATCGCAATATTCATTAAGAAATCTGAAGAAATCTCGAAAAATATTCAGAAATTTTGGAGATTAATGAGAAATCTGGGAATTAATTTTCATATATCCATATAAAATCCATATATTTTAAGAATTATTTTGAAATTTAGATAACGAAAACGTGATCTGTAGAAACCAAGAAAACTTTATAGACATCTTGGAGATTATTGAGAATCTTCGAAATAATTAAGACATTTCTAGAAATGTCGATCAAAATGGATAAATATCCACATATATTAAGGATTATTAAGAAATTTAGAGAATGAAAATAAGTGTATGTAATAATCATGAATACCATTTTTTATCATTTGATTTTATTACCTAAAATTTCAGGGAAATCTCGTGTAATTTTAACAACTATTGAGAAAACTGTAGTAATCTCGAAACTTATTGAGTAAATCTTGAGAATTATTGAAAAATCTCCAGAAATCTTTATAAGTATTGAGAAATCTATGGGAACATCGGAAGATATTCATGAATTCATGAAACCTTACCGATAATGTAAAAAATTATCAGTAAGGTTTCATGAACGTGTATGTAATAATCATGGCAACCAGTTTTTATCTTCTGATTATAATTTTTTTTTTAATTTTAAGAATTATTAAGTAATCATGAGAATTATTGAGAAATCGCTTGGAATTTTGATAATAATTGGAAAATCTTTAGAAACATTTGAGAGATCTGAAAAATGGAAACATGTAAGTACTGACCATGGCAACCATTTCATATGTTATAATTTTAATAATCTCGAAATGATTGGATAAATCTCTCGATATCTGTAGGATTATTGAGAAATCTGTAAAAATCTGAATATTATTGTGAAAGCTTGAGAATTATTTAGAAATCTTTGGAAATCGTAGTAATCATTAAGAAATATGTAGAAATCCTGAAAACTATTCAGATATCTTTAGAGATTATTGAGAAATCTTCGAAATAATTGAGACATTTCTAGAAATCTCAATCAATATTTATAAATATCCACATATTATAAGAATTATTAAGAAATTTAGAGAATGAAAATAAGTGTATATTATTGTGTGTATTGATTATTAAATCATGAATACCATTTTTGATCATGTGATTTTATTACCTAAAATTACAGGGAAATCTCGTGCAATTTTAATAACTATTGAGAAATCGGTAGTAATCTCAAAACTTATTGAGCAAATCTAGAGAATTATTGAAAAATCTCCAGAAACCTTAAGAAGGACTGAGGATCTGTAGGAACATCAGAAAATATTAATGAATTCATGTATTAAAACATTCATGAAACTAATGAGTAAAAAATTATAATACCTACATTACAATTTTAGTCATTTTTTTTCCCGAGTAACTCGGGAAATTGGAAAATGCATCATTCAAGTGAAGATGACAAGTGAAAACCAAGGTGACACTTCTTCATTTATGAATATCAATTATTATTGATGGGTCATTAAAAAAACATATTAATTGTTCAAAAATAAAGACCTTATTTAGCAAGATACAAGATACTGGATGTTCAAAACTGCGTTAAAATATCATTTAAGCAGCAGTGATCTATAGATTTGTAATTCTTAAAATCAAAGTCGTGCGGCTATGGTAATAGCCCCTCTTGAGAAAGGTAATAGCTTATATCGATCTACTTCTCGATTCCTTAGAATCCGTAGTCAAAATTCCGATTTGATAGTGGCGCGATCTAAAAACGGCCCATGTTAGCATATGAAAGTCGAGGCACGTCCTTTTTACGAGGAATTTATCTATTCCACACTGAACGCAACACCTATTTTCTTTCATGTAACAACTCGAGATCGTTGTAGCAGTATGGGCCCATGGAAAATGTTCATGTGTCTACGTACTCCGTAATAGAACCTCGAGCATTCGCGAACATTCGTTTGTAAACGGTGGAGGTTGAAACGCATCTTCTAGGCTGTAGAATCTTCGGTCTGAAATATTATTTAATCGGCGGTTAGGTTCCGTCATTACTATTTATGTCACCATGGGAGTAATGTAGACTTAAAGTTTAGACGTTCAAGCTAAAATTCTTACTAAGTTGTTATAGGTTTTTGTAGGGGCGCATTCATTTTTAAATTATTGCTTCTGCCTGCGGGTTCGATTTAAACTTTCAACTGCATCAAAGTATTGCATTCAATTGCTATGTAATCATAGTTTGTTACAATTTAAAATCTATCAATCGTTAAATGCGCCCGTATGGCCAGCATCAGAACTCCGTGTCGTCCATAATTCAATTAGTGCTGCACTCGTCCCGTGGCGGTCGTAAACCGGGGATTCTTCCCCATGCATAAACAACTCGTAACATATTCGTTATTTATAGCCAGACGTTGAATTAAATAAGAGCACCCCGATGTAAACAAGCCCAGGAGCCACGTGGACCACAACGCCATCTGCAGAGGCGGCACTGACAGGGGTCTGAAGGAATGCACCCGTCAGCCGCAGGACGCCCTCCGGAGCCGAAAATGCATGTGCACACACTCCCACACACACTGACAGACAGGCAGACAGGCACAATGCCAACGTCCATCTCGCGAGACGCGCCTGCCAGCAGCCCCATCTCCTGCAGATCTGGACCCATCTGCTTCCACATCTCCGCGCGTTTATTGTGAACCGGGATAAACGGCGATTTTCGGGAGGAGGGCTGAAGGGCGGGCGATGCTGGGACATTGATTCCTGCGGCGGACGTCGGTTTAATCAACGGAATCTGCGGGAAAAGCTGTCGTCCGGCTGGTCGATGGTATCGGGGATTATGATCCGAAATGCGACCGCTTCGGGGGACACGTCAAAACATTTCCAACTGCCGGATTACGCGGCGCGCCCCATAAATCTTTTATTAAGAGGGTTACATGGAAATGTCCGCACACGCTGCGGCATTTCCCGTGGGAAGCGGGAATTTCTCGTGCGATCGCAAGAAAGGGGGAGACGTGAGTCACCGGATGATCGAGTGACAGGGCGCACTTTCGGAATGACGGCGTAAATTTTTGAACACATTTACAATGTAATAACTTGGCTCTTGAAATTTTAAAGAATACATTGCAGCCACAAGTACCGTAAGCGGCTCTTTAAAAAACTCAGTGTAGGCCATTTTCCCATTTTAATCATATAAATTTTTGAATGCGAAATATTTCTTTAAGGGGACTATAGTCTGTCCAATTTCAACCACCAATTATGGTCAACTCTCTATTTATTACTCTTCTTCTATTTTTATCGGAAATTTGTATTAATTTTACATTGGTAAGTATGAGTAAAACAAATATTGGGAGTGTGTGTTCAGATTGCATTTTGACGTAAAACGTTGGTCACGTTAATTTCCAAGGCTTAGTAATCATATAAATTTGTATTAATTTTGACATTGGTAGTTATGAGTAAAACAAATATTGGGAGTGTGTGTTCAGATTGCCTTTTGACGTAAAACGTTGGTCACGTTAATTTTCAAGGCTTAGTAATCATATAATCAAATTAAATTAAATTGTTGTTAATTCGCTCCAGTACAAGCTGTGGGGAAATTAATTGATTTATTTTTCAAGGCGAAGCTAATATAAAATGTTCACAAGTTCAATACGAGTGTAGCGATCGCAGTAAGAAAATAAACTTAAGTCTGGGTAGATCGGAGACTGCAGCACCACCAATCGTATGCTTGTGATAAAGTGTGCACGCGGGGAACACGCATGTAAGATTGTTTATATAAGCTTCGTCTTAAAATTGGACGGAGTATAATCACTCCCGAGCAAGATGCACCTGGAGGAAACGGCTACAGGGGAAGTATGAAATTAGAAAAGGAAGGGCGCGGAAAAGTTAA
Organism: Othius punctulatus; assembly: GCA_951805005.1. Lineage (NCBI taxonomy): Eukaryota > Metazoa > Arthropoda > Insecta > Coleoptera > Staphylinidae > Othius > Othius punctulatus. Next base: position 24,171,329 of record OX638138.1, on the reverse strand, counting down.
GTATCCTAAACTTCAAACGGTATCTCCCTAGCATAAATCAAACGAGCACCTAAATTGAGACTTACAAGGAAATATGTGGGTGATAATTTATCCCCAAAGTCTGCATTGGGTCATTCCATGTCAACTCCAGTGGTTGACCATCTTCAATTTTGATGAAAATTAATATGGATGGGTATATAAGTTTGAAAGGAATTTCTGTTTTATCTCCAGATATCAAATATCTGTCACTGCAGCCTTTCCCATGGAGGTTATCCAAACTCTAAACGTCTGCAACGAGAATTTTCACGTGTTCCCCACTGCTCATCTAAATTAGCCATGAAGCTGACATTCAACACTTTAGATCAGGGCTTTTAAACTTTTTTCATTTTGGCGACCCCATATAAATATAATAGAAAGACTCCATTAATAGTAATCACTTCTTCAGAAATGGTGGGCAGGAAGTATTACACACGGAGCACAAAGGAAAGCGGATGGATTTGCTAGAAATCTTAGAAATTCGCAAAGAAGTCATTAAAGGAGACAACATTGTGAATGAACAATTGATGTTTGACAATACATCTTTACTGAATTGCGTTAGTTGTTAAATTAATTTTAATGCGTTTATTATTACCATGTCATTAAGCACTGTTTGTGTATATATTGCACTGTTTGAATATTTTAATTTAGTTTATATTCTTGAGAATGGCTGAGAGGCCGAAACAATTGTAGAGTTCTTTTCTATATATACTGTGAAACGTCAATCAAGAATTTTATTATTCCTATCATTCCTATAAAAGAAAGATATATGAATATTTTGTGATGATTTATTGATTAGGTCACAATATACATACATATGAAAAAGGCCGAAACAATTGTAGAGTTATTTTCTATATATACTGTGAAACGTCAATCAAGAGTTTTATTATTCCTATTATTCCTATAAAAGAAAGATATAAATATTTTGTGAGGATTTATTGATTAGGTAACAATATACATACATATGAAAAATATAGTTTTAGAATTTGTTTAGAGAATTTAAAATTAAAAATGCATAAGAAGTTGTAAAATTGTATTTATTATATTTATTATGCATTTTCTGCAATAACATAAATAAAACAGAATATTGGGCAAAATATATCATGGCTAGTATATTCGAGTCCGGGCATTTTGGCCGTCTTAGTTCGCTCGAATACAGGGTGTCCTAAATAGAGTAATAGAGTGGGATTGCATTGGTATCTTTTATATTCCTACAGCTAGAGATCTGGTTAAATGGGCAATATTGTGCAGTTTTATATGCTTTTATAGGTTCAGATTATGTTGAAATTTTTTAAAACATGCCACAGTTTAGAAGTTATTCTAAAAAAACTAAAAATCGCGATTTTCTAAAAACTCCGATATTTCCACAATTATTAAAGATGCGGAAATAAGTTTAACATAAAAGTGACTTGATTCGATCGCACACACTTCAGAATCAAATCAAAATAAAAGTCAAGAAGGCGGTTTCCGAGATATAAATAGCAACTTTCTTATTTTTAATGGCCGCCATATTTGATATTTATACACCTAAATAGACTTGATTTCGCTCTTTTCGACGATTTAACGTTTTAAACGTGTAAAAATCGAATATGGAGGCCATTTAAATTAAGAAAGTTGCTATTAATATCTCGGAAACCGCCATCTTGACTTTTGTTTTGACTTCATTCTTAAGTTTTTGCGATTGAATCAAGTAACTTTTATTTTAAACTTATTTCTGCATCTTTAATAATTATGGAAATATCTGAGTTTTCAAAAACTCACGATTTTTAGTTTATTTAGAATAACTTCTAAACTGCTCGGATTAAAAAAAAAATCAACATAATCTGAACCAGCATATAAAACTGCACAATATTGCCCATGTAACGAGATCTCTAGCTTTAGGAATAAGAAATATACCCATGCAATACCGCTCTAGTTAGCACACCCTGTATATTCGACCACTGTCGTTAAATGGTTAAGTATTAAATTAAAATTAAAGGAAAAAAATTGACACTACTGGAACTAAGATCTCTTCAATATTTTAGCAATGAATGAGTTTGTGATTTAATATGTGTTTAAGCTGAAAAAGTAATTCAAACATTAAAAAAAAAATGTCAAAAATAATTCTGCCATTCAACACCACATAAATACGTGGTGTTGAATGGCAGAAGAACATTTAACGCCATATCAGCGTTTGTGGGAAGTTCACTTCTAGCTCCAATCCAGAATTCAGTCAAGGGCTTTTTTTGCAAAATGTAGTTTTAAGTTTTAGTCACTTGAAAGCTCAGCCAATTCCTCTTAAGCTTTAAGTGGCAAGTGATCAATCTCACTCAAGACAATCAAAAACTGTTTTTGAATCCATGTTAACTTTTTGAAATCAAGATTTGATATAAAATATGTACGGAACTGTGTTTCTAGCACTTTTAAGTGACTTACAATAATTTTTGCGATAAAAGTTCTACAATGATTTTTCTAGATTATAAAATTGTCTTCACTGGCAAACATGTCGAACGATTTTTTTGGAAAATGTAGTTTAAAGTTTGAGTCACTCGAAACCTCAGTAATTTACTCTTGAGCTTTAAATGGCAGGTGATCAATCTCACTCAAGCCAATCAAAAACTGTTTTTGAATCCAAGATAACTTTTTGAAATCAATGTTTGATATAAAATATGTACGGAACTGTGTTTCAAGCACTTTTAAGTGACTTACAATATTTTTTGCGATAAAAGTTTTACAATGATTTTTATCGAGTATAAAATTGTCTTCACTGGAAAACATGTCCAACGAATCCTTTTCTAAACTTTTCCAAATGTTTATCTTTTTAATAAAACTTTAAATTTTATCATTCACAGTAAATATATCGCTTTTTTTCCCTTGAAGAGACAAGTTGAGATCGTTTAATTTCTCAAAAATATCTAACAAATAACACAGCTTGGATAGAAATAGGTCATTTTGGAAAAAAAAAACAGCAACTTCGCATTTTTGTTCAGTTAAAAATATTTTGATTTCGTCCTTTAATAACAGAATGTTCTTACACTTTGACCTCTTGATATCCATCTTACTTCTGCATGTAATAATAAATTGGTGTAGTGACAATCCGTATCCATACAGATATTTGAAAATAAGCGGCTATTAAGGGCATGGCTCTTAATAAAATTTATAATCTTTTTTAACAGCATTCTAAATGAAGCACATAGTTCAAATCTGGTGCTTTTTTTGCTGCAAGGCCACTCGATGAATTAGGCAGTGAGTAAAAGTTACATGATCATATTGAACAGCTTGAAAAAATGATTTAAAACCAATATTTTTGCCCGCCATCGCTTTTGCATCTGCATCTTTTGCATCTGTGCATATTTCACAGCGATTTTTCCATTCTACACCTTCAGTTTTTAAAAAATCGCCAACCTTACAATATGTATATGTCTTTCTCTCTAGTAAGGTTTTTCAAAGGACGACAAAATAAGAATTCTTCCTCCACGTTTTCTTTATACATGTACTTGACATATACTAACAACTGAACTAATTTAGTAATATCCTTTGTTTCGTCCTACTGAATTGCAAATTTTGGGCTTTCTTTAATTCTTGTAATAAGTTATACAAATTGATCCTTGTTAATTTCAGAAATTCTATTCGCGACAGTGTTGCTTGACACAGACATTTTTCGAATATCATCGCCATATTTACTTCCATGTAGTATTTATACCATTTTAATAGTAGCAGGTAATACAATATCTTTTCTTTGGTGAACGGCTTTTTATTTTTAGCAGTACAGTATGAAACTTCATATAGTGCTAGTAAATATTTTTCATAAACGATCAACGATTTTTTTTTCTTTCAAAATATTCTTTTGGTTCATTGACATACGAAACATGCTTTGATTCAAGATGTCTTTTTAATTTTGAAGGTTTCATACTCTCCGCGGCCAATAATTCATTGCAGATCAAAGAAAGAGGTTGTTCATTACCATTACAGTTTTTAAATGTAAAGCCAAATTGAAGAAATGGCTCGCACATTAGATGCCTGTTTCTCAATACTAAGTCCTGCTTAAGGAGACTTTGTAGCATTATCATCTGCGTTATTACCTTGTTACGTGCGCGGTACTCGCGTACCTCTATTGGGGGATTGTTTGCCGAAGCTAGTTAAGGTTGCTCGGAGAGAGGGTCGTGGTGGTTAAATCAAAAAAAAGGGCGCCACGTAACTTAACCCCCAATAGTTCGAACCCCAAGTCACGGAACAGGTTCAGATACGATTAGTTAAAGAAGTAAGCCAAGTGGAGGGACAACGGCTTATATTTAAGAAAATTTACAAAACATAATTGATCAAAATTTAAAAAAATAAAACATAACCATGACCTTGGTGAAAACCGCAGGTCTGTACCAAACGAGCTCGTTCGTTTACAAAATTTATGATAGCGGTGGTGTGGCTTATTTTGGCCAACACGGTCGCGTAGGCGTGTAATTGTTATAAACTACGTAACGTAAAGTAAATGTAATGAACTTAAGGAGGGGGACAAGAACAATATTAATCAACTTAAACTACGTAACGTAAAGTAAATGTAATGAACTTAAGGAGGGGGACAAGAACAATATTAATCAACTTAAACTACGTAACGGAGATTACGGCGATACGGCGATATTCACTTTGATAGGCCCTTAATTATCAGAGCGCGACGATTGTCCAAATTAACGAGAAAACTGACTTATTTACTGTGCCTGCAAACAGTGGCTATACATAGCTTGACGGTGAGATGGCGTTGTTGGTCGCATCCGTTGCTCGCCCTGCTCTCGAAGTCCAGCTGCGTAGAATCCCGTCCAGGATTCCCGTAGAAGCTCCCAGCTCTGCGGTTCCCAAGCAAGCGTCGGGACCGGAACTACTCCCACGCGTGCTTATGCGTAACGCGTGTCTCAGTACCCAGGAGCAGAGAGTAACGGCGGGAGGAAGGAGAATAGTATAACTAAAAACAAAACCCTGATAAGGTAGCCGGTGTTAGAGGGCATGTGCTTATCATCGGAGTAAAGTAATATCTTACCACCAGTCCAGCGTGGTGGGTAATCTTTGATTGCGTTTATACGCACAGGTAATTCGCTGGATCCACGTGCAAATAACTACAATGGACATTGTGTGAAGAGAAGCGGAATAAGGAGAATATTTGTACTCACTTGCGGCGTTGACGGAGAGGACGAAATTTAATTCCCCCGAAGGGCACTCGGAACAACCTTTTCACAACCAAAAAAAGGGGACGTATCCCTACCAAATAGGTTTGTTCCAGAATCTGCGTATGCCGTGCAATAATCCTCCAACGGAGATCGTGCGAGCACGATGTCTACACAGCACACGCGTTCGTTCTACTCTCCGCGCTCGCCAAATCTCATCTCGCACAATGCATCGTTTTTTTTTATCAAATTCTTTCACCGGACAATGTGCGCTCGGTGAAAAGGCGCGGTTGCTACGTATGCCTGCACAGCTGTTCCAGGCATCGCCGTTCGAAACTACGTTAATTGTCGCAAATCAAAATGTAACCGTAACAACCTTTCTTATATAAGTTGAGCCATTTATCCATAGCCAATAATTATTTTAATCCTAAAACCCAATAAATATATAAAAATAACATATTGCATATAATAATTCATTAAATAATTACCGAATAAATAAAAGAAAACTAAACTCTCGTTGTGGTGGAACAGAGACAACTGACTTCCGAAAGGCCACTTTACGATTAAATTGTGATTAGTGTAGTGCTTTCTGAGTGTTGGTACTATTTTTTTTTTTTAATTCATCAGCAAAAGTTGATCTAAGGTGTTGAATTTCAGCTTCACACCTTATCTAGATGAACTGTGGGAACACATGAAACTGTGCAACATTCTCGATACAGACGCTTCGAGTTTGGAGTGACATCCACGGGAAAGGCTGCAGTGACTCAGATATTTGATATCTGGAGCTAAAACTTCACAGAAGTTCCTTTCAAACACACATACATCCATATCAATTTTCATCAAAATTGGAGGTGGTCGAGCGGGGAATATTTTCAAAACTGGTCCACTTGACATGGAATGACCCCATTTCGAGTTTTAGGTTTTACCGAGAGGAGAATTATCAACGAAGCCGCCTTGGGACCAAGGTAGGACAATTTTCAAGGTTTTAAAGGATTTCTCGGACCAAACGTACAATTTTGTGCAATCAAAAATTTAAAATTATAAAAATCTTATTGCTTTTGATCAAATTGTTTTCATCATGCACAAAATAAATATGAAATGAAACCATTTGAAGATTTTATGCCATAAATAAATACTTTATCTCTTATCTGGACCTGGACATGCAAGTGAAATTTGCTAACATCCATCACCAGACTGACCGCTCATAAACCTCGGCACTTCCTCGCCGAATTCGCTTAGTTTTATTTATGAAAACACGTGTACCGGTAAGTGTCCCCATCACAAAGCGGTTCGTGGCACTCGGGATAAACCCCCGACGCGATAAACATTTACTGTTCGGAATTAAACGCGAATGCTTTAAAACGGGCACAGAGACCAAGCCGAGCGTCGACGGCGTTTAATCCCCTCAGGGGGGTGCGAGGGGGCGGCGGGGGCACTCGAATACAACGAGATTACCCTAATCCAACGCGTCGTCATTACGCCCAACAAAGAGCACAGCGGCAAATATAATTATGGTTGAAAAGTAATAGTGCAAGTGATGGTGGGACTCAATAACTGAGCAAAATGAACTATTCAATTAAGGATGATCATTTATTTACTTTTAAGCGTTTGCTTCAATTTATATGAATAAACGTGAGGTTTTCCTTCTGGTTTTAACCAATTGCTTTAAAATTGTACATCTACTCAGAATTAGATTCAACTTCCAGCCATTCCATCAATCTCCAGTAGCTCATAAGTATGGGTTACTCGATAGCATATGCATATCTAAGGGGTTTAACCATTTCGCCATGTTTTTACTACACTTTTATTTATGTTGCATTGTCTAGTGATTGTTTTAAAAGTTGTTCTGAATATGCATTAAATAACAGAGGTGATAGATGATAGTACGAGGTTGGACAATAAAGTAATGAGACTAATTTTTTTCCTGCGTATGATGGCAACCCTACAGCTTGCTACCACAGGCAGTGTGTGACCTTGTTCTTTCCAGACCACTCATCTTTCATAGCATATCTTTAAGAAAAAAATATTTTTTTGGGCATAGTTTGCTATTTTATTATCTTTGTACAACCGTAAGTGGCTCGCACCTGCAATGTTTCAATCTGGAGTAGGAGCTTGAAGGGTGAAGTCGTGTGTTTGCTCCTCGTCACAACAATGGAATCACGAAATATTGCGCAGCGATATGCTGAATTACTGAACCGAGTTATCACTGCTGATGAATGTTGGTTTTTCCATTATGATTCTGAGACGAAATATCACAGTTCCCAATGGTGTTCGTAGGAATCACCAAGACCAAAGACGAAATGCATTATTGTGTGCTTCTTTGACCCCATGGGTATGTACACAAAGAGTGGTTACCTCTAGGCTAGACAGTAAACCAACATGTAGTTACATTGGTTTACTGGTATTAACCTAACCTAACCCAACCACTCTTTGTGCATAATTGGTTTGGTTCTTGATTCGTACCATGGCCTTTTGTTGGAGATATAGTTTGATATCACCACGGTATCTTTTTCGTCGATTCCCTATTCCCGTAGGAATGAGCTTGCCATGTTAGAGTTTATCGATGGTTTTCTGAATAAAGCGTTGATCTTCGATAAAGCACGCGAAGACATCAGCGTTGATGTCTCGTGCTTGTTGAATCAGGACTTGAATGGAGAATAATGCCTGTCTAGTGCCAAATTATTTTCTTAAGCCGAACTGAATCTTACTACAGTTCTCGACAAGTCTTGGTATGATGTATGCGTATTTAGATGATGTTAAGGAAAATCATCAAAAAGATTATTCGATGGTCAGAACATTTAGTTTATTTTTTGAGAGTGGAATAAATACTGACAGTAACTAATATTTTGTTAGCCCTGGATGACCCTCTTTCAAAATAAAAATTCAAAGAGTAGGGTTACCATTTAAAATTCTAAAAGTTGACCTTAAAATGACCTTGAAAGTTAACTTCAAGATCAAATTAAAGATCATCATCAGCTGTCTCCTTTGTAGCCTTGTAGCCATACAACTTTTGTTAGGGTCAATTTTCGCTATCGTACATATCTTCGGAGTCATTTGCGTGGATTGATTGTTAAGATAGCCAACCCTGTATTTATTCATATTTCACTACATCTTCAGCATAAAAAATATTTTTTTAGCATAGTTTGCTATTTTATTATCTTTATCTATGTTTTGTTCCATAATAGTAAATAAATCAAAATAAGTTCCATTATTTGTAGCAACTTCTCCTCAATTAAAAATGTAATCCAGGAAATTATCAGGATTATTTAAATCTACAATACAATTATAATTATTTTTATAATTATTATTAGAGAATTTTAAAGTATACTTTTAGTTACTACTACAACAAATGTTTGTAAATATTCAGATTTTTTTTAATATTTCAAAACTTGTAGGCAATTGATCATTGATCATTTTTCAATATTCATCAATATTTTTTAATGAACAATGTTTTTAATGATTACTAAAATTGTTAAAAAATTATCAGATTTTCTTTATTAAAATTGTTGAATATTTTTGTAATAATAATAATAATAATCTTTATTTCGCCTCATATGTAGAGACAGATAGATTCAAAGAAATAGTTATAGTCATACACAAATATAAAAACAGTGTTACTATACAGTTTGTATTTTTTTAATAAGCAAATGGATAATTTGGAAATTTTTAATTTTAACAAAACTAAGTCAGACATTTAAACTAACTATTATAAGATTATAAGACTAACTTAGACTATTTTATTTTTTATAAGAAAACATAAGAAAATACAAGCATTGTAAATCAATAAAATAAAAAAACAACGGTTCGAGTTTTACCAAAATGTTCAAATGTATTACTATTGCAATAAAGTTTTGCAATTTTTGACAAAGTTTTCATATTTGTGTAAATTTTATGGCAATTTCTCAAAATTGTATGAAGTCCACAATTTATCTACACAAATTTTACATATCGATGGTGTAGTGCACAGCTGTGGCAAGTGCTAAAATTAAACTTTCATTTTTTGTGTGTAATTTACACATTTTTGCATGGAATTAAAGATTTGTATAAAAATGAAACTTTGCTATTAGTGGAAATAAAGTATGTTTTTAAAGAAAATAATGGAATTTATTTTATTTGATTAAGAATTAAAACATTATTTTGCATTTAAAACACTTTCATCCAAAAGTGTACTTACAACATTTGTGCACTACACCATCGATATGTTTTTTTTTTTTTTAATTTACGCATGTAATCAGTATTTTAAAAAATTTGAGATTATGAAATTTTTAGGAATTTTATCATTGAAATCTAGAAGTTTTATCAAGTTTTAATATGTTTTTAAATATTCTGATGTTGAATGCTAATACATTTTACATATGTAAAGAAAATGAAAAGAAAAGACCAATTTTCGCATTATTTTAACAAACTTTCAAACTAGTAATGCTCTTCTAGTGAAGTAGGAAGCTTTAATTTATCAAATTTGAACAGTTTAAAAATTTAGTATTTCTGTAACAAATTTTTTTGGTTCTAGAATCATCGAAAATTATAATCCAACCCCGAGCTTTGTGAAATATGTATTGAAAATGTCATAAATTCCAATATTACATTAAATGTTTACAAAATAGCACAGTTATATAGCACAATAAGCATAAAACACTGGGTACAAAATTTCGAAAAATTCTTGTCAAAAATGAAATGAAATGAAATGAAATTATTTTTTTAATGAAGAAATTTTGAAGTTAAAATAATGTTTTAAGCAAATGGTGACAAACTTTGATCAACGAGTTTATGAGCAAATACGATCTAAACTCATACAAATTCTGTGATATTTCTCATATTTTATTTTATTTAATCAAATGCCATTTTACCTTGCGGTGTTGGCGTTTTGTGTACACTATTATTTTATTTACATCCCATTTGTCTTATTCTACTTTTTACCATTTCTTTTTACTTTTTATTAACATTTTTTTTCCATTTATCTCTATCTCTTGCTAGTTTCCTTGCTTCTCCTTATGACATTCTTTTCTTTTCGAGTATTTTTATAACTTCATTCCATCCTATTCTCATATTAAGGTCATTAATTCTTATTACTGAAACTATAAGACATACATATTCATTTATTTTTACAAAGTTTTATTCGTTAAAACTTTTTATCTATACGTTTATTGTTTATTTATATAAATAATCGCACAATGGTTAAGTTTACAAAGTACAATACGATTTTGTTTTAATTATGAAACGCTGGAAATCCGGTAATTTATATAAATAACTTAAATAAGTCACAAATGAATAAAATCTATTGTCTTCTACAAAGCAAAATTGCAGACTTTATAGATTGGCAGGCGAATTTCGAAAAATTTATTAAAACCTAATAAAATTTCTCGAAACATTTTCGAAAACAGCAAATTTTATTAAACGATTTTTAAGAGAAAATACTATAGGTAAGTTATATAATCATGTAAGGATTTATAAATTCCGATAATCTATCAAGTTGACTTTGCTTTTTAAAATAAACATAAGTTGGAAATCCAATAATTTGTATGATTTGCTGATAAGAAAATTCTGAATAATATCATGTATGTCAAGAAAATTTCGAAAAATATCATGTCATAATTAAATATCCCAAATTATGAAATTTTTTAAAACTATGAAGTCATAAACCGTTCAAATATCTCAAAACATGATGAAATAATTGCATAAAATTTTGAGAATCGATTATATAAGCAAATGCCATTTATTATGTAAAAAAATTATACATTTGTATACTTAATAGATAAAGTGGAATATACTTTTTTTTTTCATAAACAGCAAGAGCTGAAAACTCTAACCATTTATTTTACAAGTAAATGTGCCAAAACTATGAAATCATATAAAGAACCATAAATTTGCATAATCCAAAAAGTCGAATGTGTTTTTTTTTCTTCAAAATGATCAAAAGCTGAGCATTTAAACGATTTTACACCAAAATTCCAAATATTATCTATTAACCTAACCAAATAAATTCGTATAATCCAACAATTAGAAGTAAAATTCCTTTATTAACATTAGTTATCATAGCTACGAAAGATAAGCATGTTTCGAAAACTATTATGCACGTGTAAACAGCATAGGCGATACATAATACAGAAATTCGAATTTTCGAAATATTTCAAAAGCTCCTTATTTCGAGAATAAATTCAATATACTTATTAACGGTTGCGACCATACATTATAACAATATAATGTTAATCTATTATACATTAAACAGTAGATGTTATTGTCAAGGAGAATAATAAATAAAAAATATGGTTGTAAAATACTTTTTTGTAGTAAATTGTCATGCAAATTCCTCAAGGAGATAAAAAGTATGTCGTCATTCCATATAAAAATACGCATAATTTAAGTGGACACTTAACTAATGACATTTTTGAATGACTAATTGTCAAAATTTTCAGCTGCAATCATCAGTAACACAGGTACTTTCAGGTACAATTCGAAATAATTTTTTGTAAATACATCTCTAGAAAAGATATTTCAAATTAAACGGGGAAGCCAAAAACATAATATATAGGATGTTCGATTAAAAAAACAAAAGTTGATGACTACTTGACTAGTTGACGTGATAGAAGAGAGTATTTCACCTGAGGCGAACGGAATCAACCATGTTTGGATGAATTTTTTCATTGTTTTAATTTTATTGGGAACCCCATAAACTTCTAATGGTCCATTAGCGTGGGACACCCTGTATAGGTACAAGAAATCATCCGTGTAGAGGTAAAAATTATTAACTTTCTTTTTAATTTCTGAGGTACGTAAGATATTTTAATAATAATTTGGTCGTAAAAAACGCAATTTCTCACGAAGTTATTTCTACATCAACATAAACACAATATTTGTTACTTGTGAGTTTATCAACATGAAAAGCAATAAATATATAAGCAAACATAGCGAATTTTCGCTTCAAATATCAATTAATGAGTTCTACCTTTAAACCGACGAAATATTCTTATACACTTTTCAGTTGCGAATCTACGTGAGCTACAAAATTTATTCCAACACCGACATTGTTGCCCACTTTACGTAAAGGGGTCAAGGAAACTGTGCAGTTAACTCCTGTGCTCGACTGAAAACTGGGCGAGTTTTAAGCACGAGTTTGCGAGGACACGGTGTGCTACCCCGGCCATGAGGGTGAGTTACACACGTCGTCCACTTATTGTTGGCCTGAGTGAGTTTTGCAATTTGTCAGGACTAGAAACTGCCTGTGGTTTGCTTAAATTTCGGGCAATTCGGGGAGACGTTCTCATCTAGAGCGAACCTGGGGGAAGTTTAATTAGTAAAAATAGCTAGAGAGGATGTACGACTACGAATATTAACCATTAAGACGTTAATGATGATTAATGTTGTATTGCATTCAAATTCTTCTATAAACACATTTTTTTATAATCAATAATTTTTAAATAAATTGATAAATTTGCAAGGTGTCAATATTCTAACAAAAAAATCATAATTATTGGTTGTAATCTTTGATAGGTCTAGTAAGTGTTATTGGGGAATTATGTTTCGAATACAAGTCGTTCAAGATTCTTATGACGAGTTTTCAGTAGCTATTAACTATCTGATTTTGGTGTAAAGTGTTTGATTATGGAAACAAAAAACGGTCGTACACTTATGTAATTAAATGCCGTGCTTATCTCAAAGTGCAGCTACTTGGCTGTTAAGTTTCGAAACCATTGAATTGAATTTTTCTGTGCCCCAGCCGCGAAATTAAAACTGGGGCTTAATGTTCAGCGGGCGGACTTAATGAATGCGGGCGAAGTTTTTTGCCCCAATTAGTTTCGGTCGCGCGCGCTGCCGCCCCTTAAAAACGCTGCCCCCGGAACATCCGGCCCGCGATCGAACGTTATGCAAAACGGCGGCGGATATTGGGAAACTTGGGGGCGTCGGGGAATTCGAGGCGTTCGGATTGCGAGACGTTTAATTCCCGGCGGCGGCGTCTCGTAACTGCACGGCGGGGCGCATTAATTCGTGGCATTCGTGCGAGCCGAGCCCTCAAGGACCACAATTAGGGGATTAAAATACGCCAAAGATAAACTCACCAACGAGTCCTGAACACTTGCCGGATCACGAAACAGCGAATGCTCGTGTATGAATTCGTACACATCGAACGGATAGTTATTACTAACAGAAATACAACCTCAATAATCCGAACTAACTAAAAAATATGTTAATTCGGAGTATTGAATTTTTAGATTCAGATAAGATCTTGCTAATCCAGACTAAATAAAAACAAACAAAATTATATTCTGTGGTTTAGTGGAGTCAATCTGGGAAAATTTTAGGCGAGGTTGGGAAATTTTGGTAAAAACAACGACACCCAGTAGAACTTACTTCTTATAGCAAAAGTAAGAAAACCCTGAGTCTTTGGAAAAAAATATTCCCTACAACCCCTTTTTTGGCCAAAAATGCTTAAACTGTGTTTTATTATGTTTTATTTTTTTCGACCTCTTAAATCCGAAGCTAAGGTACAAAAAAGGTACCCTTTTATTGTCAATGCTCAAAGAATCTCCAGTTAAAATTTTGCGGGGTTATGTTCATTCCCCCCCACCCGCGCCGCTCCTGTAATATATGTATAGATACGTTTCTTGTTTTTTTCGGAAGCAAATCAATTGCCGATATTTTGGCCGAATCTTAATCGAATTGGACACAATTTTTCTGTAGGTAGCCCATATTGCCCAAAAATAACTAAATAAATTTCATTTATGTTCAGGTAACATTTTCTACTATATCTATAAAAATCTGTAAAATTTTCAGTCAACTGAAACTATCAAAATATATCAAGTTTTTACCTTAAGAAGTAAAAAAACCCGATGATTTATAAATATCTGTAGAATTCTACCGAAATTTTCAGTTGAATTGAACTGTAAAAATTGCAAACTTTTCGACCTCAGCTATCAAAATCCCCCAAATTTTCCGTTCGTATCCCAGTTTTATGGCATATAAGTTATATAACAGCCTATTTCTAAAATGTCTAAAAATGTACAATAATTGTGAAAAACTGTCTTTACAAATGTAATTTTTTTTTGCAAAATTACAAATTTTTGCCAACATTACTTTACATTTTAATTCTCTTGTCCTTTGTCTCGTCTTTTTTTCTTACTTTTGTCCGAGTTTGATTAAAATGTTTTATTTTGTGGTTTTGTGTTTTAATATTATGGCCTGTGTAAACAATTATTGTATCAACACCAATAAATAACTATTACTATTACTTTACTTTTACTATTATTTGCCCATACTTACTGCCAATTTTATTGAATTTAGGAGACATTACTGTCAATTTTAAGACTTGGCATTATTACTTGCAATTTTCAGATATTGTGGTAAAATTCATTACAGTTTTCAGATATTTTTTAAAATCACTGCCAATTTGAAGACAATTAACGCCCATTACTGGCAGTTTTATGACATATTGCAAAAATCACAGCCAATTTATGAAATGTCTAAAAATTTACAGTAATTGTGCATGAAATTAGCATTTTTTTTGCAAAATTACTGATTTTTGCCTACATTACTTTACATTTTAATACTCTTGGCCACACTTACTGCCAATTTTACAATAATTTAGCGAAATTGCTGTCAATTTTAAGACATTTTGACATTATTACTTGCAAGTTTCAAATATTTTGATAAAATTCATTACAATGTTCAGACATTTCTTAAAATCACTGCCCATTGGAAGACAGTTGACTGTCATTACTGCCAATTTTATGACATGCTAAAAACACAGCTAATTTCTGAAATGTCTAAAAATTTACAGTAATTGTGCCGAAATGTCTTTAAATTAACATTTTATTTTTGCAAAATTACTGATTTTTGCAAAAACAATGCATGAGTCTAATACAAAAGTAGAAATCCTAGAACATGTGTATAAATAAAATACAATTGCATGAAATTGAAAATTATAAACCATCCAATTTTCAATTAGATAAATGTTTTGCATATGATATGAAATGAACACCGGACGAGAAAAAACCAAATTTTCCAACTGAAATATCCAAGTGTGTTATACAGGGTGTCTCTAAATTGTGTGGAAATGGCTTAACCACAGATTACTGGGATAAAAAAGAGACGATTTAACAAAACATATCTATATACAAATGCGTTTGGTTTAGCGAGAATTCAGCTTCAAAGTTAATTTAAAAAAAACAAAATTTGCTTATAAAAAGAGAACGTTTACATTGATTTGGATGTTGTTTGGTATGACACTTTATACGGGTATAACTCATATTTTGACATAATATTGTTATTATCAGTAGACCGGTTGTGTATAAAACAAGTGATGCCAACATTAATAATATATATATATATATATATATATATATATATATATATATATATATATATATAAAATATATATAAACAGAAAAACGAGAAAATTGTAGAAAATGTAATTACAATATTAAAATGAATAAATTACACCAAATCTCACATATTCCAGAAATTGCCACGAAGTTCTAGGGAATGTGCAATCAAAATATCAAAAGAGTCAAGTCACAAGCTTAAAAAATTGCAAACATTGTGGTAAATATTAAAAAGAAAACATTATGAAACCGAAAAAAGTGACAAACCACAAAATTTTATTGAAATTTTGGAAAATTCCTTCAAAATACTAAAAATTTCAGATATATGACAGCATGTCTGTAAAACCTAAACTAAAGTGAAACTAGAGAATCCAAAAAACGAGAAATTGCAGAAATATCAAAAATGTACAAATTACACCAAAAGTTCATATTTTTTACAAGTTTCAGAACATGCCACGAAGTTTTAAGGAATGTGCAATCAAAATATTGAAAGAGTTAAAAAGTTAAAAAGGTTCAGAAATTGCAAATTTGTAGTAAATATTAAAAAGAGAAGCATTATGAAACCGAAGAAAGTTCAAAACAAAAAAATCTTATTGAAATTACAGAAAACTTACCAATAATATCAAAATATACAAATAATATACTTGCTAAACATTTTAGCAATTTTAATACAATATGATGAGTTTCGATGAAGTTCTACAACATTTTATAAAGTTGCTTCTTTTAGATCTCGTGGAAGTTTATTATACACTTTGATACCCATGTAATGGGCGTTTTTTTTCAAATACCGTTGTTTTGTTGCATTTGGTATCCTGATATGACCACAACAAGAATGTGACATCATTCATGAACAATTTTGTCTTGTTTTCATTCATAAACCTGGCCATGTGGTATAAATATAATGAATAGATTGTCATTATGTTATATCTTCTGAACAGTGGTTTGCAGTGTTCGTTAGTCCTATGTAACATGTAATTTTTTTGCATATGTCTATATATTTTTTTGAATTTTTTGCGAGGAACAAAAATTTGATCCAGAAGAGAATTAAGATTTTGTTCGAAAACTCTTATTACAAAATGTTGTGCATTTTAGGCATTTTTGAATTATCATGTCCACAATGTCAAAGTCAAAAAATCTACACAGATAAATATAAATCTATATTTTTCAAAAATATATACGAGACAAATTTCCATTGAAATTTTAAAATCGAAAATTTCACAAATACGACACCCATATGGAGGAATAATAACAACAAAATCAACTCTCAAACTAGTTCTCAAAATAAGGCTGGTTGCTTGATCAGTATGGATTATCAAATAGATTCTAATAGCTTCTTGCTTTTTCATGTATTAGATTTAAGATTTTAAGAAACCTTATTTTAGTAGTGACTATATTTGTTAGGGATATTATCCCTACCTGGCTATCGACCAACATGGGTCCTTCTGCCGTCCTTATTTTATTATGTAAATTTTTTAAATAATTTTTTATTATTATTTTTTATTATTTATATTCTTAAAGAAATCAATGGGTTAACAGCAACCATCATTGGTAGGTATCACTGATAGGTAATATTTTGTATAAACTATTCAATGAATATATTTTTTTGTAAATGATACCCAGAAGACAGAGTAATACACTTTCCTCAAATCCAGGTTTA
Organism: Othius punctulatus; assembly: GCA_951805005.1. Lineage (NCBI taxonomy): Eukaryota > Metazoa > Arthropoda > Insecta > Coleoptera > Staphylinidae > Othius > Othius punctulatus. Next base: position 24,154,209 of record OX638138.1, on the reverse strand, counting down.
GTTTTAATGTGCACAACATATTTTAAGCATTAAAACTCTAAAATAAATTAAAGACATCAAAATCAGCCAATTGAAGCAACGACATTTCAAAAAACTGTTATTACACTAGTTCCTGAGAAAGCATTTAATTTCAATAATAAAATTAGTTAACTTGTCGGTCAGCATTTTGTGTAACATTTTTAATACAATTTTAAGTTAAGAAGTATGCAGTTTTGAATAACCAACTTAAGCATTAAAAAAATGAATGACATCCATATCAGCCAATTTATGATTTTCGAATTTCTTCAAAACTCGAAAACTACATTTAAAAAACTGTTATTGCACAAGTTCTTGAGAAAGCACTGAATTTCAATAATAAAATTCGTTAACGAGACTGTTGGCATTTTGTGAAACATTTTTAATTCAATTTATAAGTTAAGAAGTATGCAGTTTTCAAGTTCAAAAATAACCAACTTGCAGAAACGTCGTCACCTTTATAGCTTAATAAGAAAATAAGAAAACAACGGTATATGCTTCAAAAATATCGTTAAAATTTTGGCATCAATTCTGTTCCAGAGTAATAAACAACTTTTGATAATATTTTTAAATTCTAACTTTAGATATAAATTTGGGTAAAAATAAAGTTTCCATTCTTATCCCACAATATTCGTTTTCAATTTAGATTTTTAATTCATAATATTTTTAATTCAATTCAAAGATTCAAGATTCAATTCAAAGATTTTTAATATACAAACTGTTAAATATTTCACCTGTCATAATAAAAATCTCGCGTTTTGTGACGATAATTTACCAATATCTCGAAAGATATCGATTTTACGAGAAAAAAATTATAATGAAAGTTGTTGGCAATTTGATTCCCGACAAAAAAGCAAGATACAGAATTTTCTGAGTGTATTTCCCGTAAAAGCGGAAAAACCTTCACAAATACATATCGGTCAATAAATGATTAATATATCGGATTTTATGAAAATATTGTTTTATATAAAAGTTGTTGTGTATTTAATTTCCAACAAAAAATTGCAAGATAAAATTTTAGATTTTCCGCTTGATGTTTCCTAAAAGCAGGAACTTTACATTATAGAAAATATTCTCGTTGTTAGAGAGCGGTAGATGAATTATTACATTGATTTGATAGATTGAATTATTAAAAGCGGAAAAACCTTCACAAATACATATCGTTCAATAAATGATTAATATATCGGATAAATGGATTTTATGAAAATATTTTTTTATATAAAAGTTGTTGTGTATTTAATTTCCAACAAAAAATTGCAAGATAAAATTTTAGATTTTCCGCTTGGTGTTCCCTAAAAGTAGGAACTTTACATTATAGAAAATATTCTCGTTTTTACAGAGCAGTAGATGAATTATTACATTATTTGTACGTTTAAAAAAAATACAGTGATACGTACAATCATGGTCACATAAATCTAGTACAAACAAATTAACATTGCTATATAAAATTGCTATTGTAACCTAATTTCTTGTACTAGATTTATGTGAGCATGACTGTACATTAGCCAAACAGGGTGTTAATTTCAAAACTAGCCAGTCTCAATAACTTTTGAATTCAAGTTCTTGTAATTGCATGACACACATTATTTCCCTTTTCACGAAAAACATTTTTTTTTTGTGAAAAGGTTTAATGTGTTAATTCTCCTTTCACAAGCTCAAAGTAAAACTAGTTTTATATCTAAGTTATAATAAATATAGTTAGGACACATATTTTTACTATTTTTAGAATTTAGTAATAAATAGAAATTCCGCCACTAATATTTATAAGGAATGAAAATAAGACTTTCTGTGATTTATAGCGCTCGTCGGAATTAATTATACTGAGTTATTCCGCGATTTAATGCATTTCCTGGACGAATCCTGAATAACTCTAATTGAAGCACCCGCGCAGAAATTTCAATTCGATCCCTGAATTCCAAGAGCCGCGAACGCCCCATGGCGTCGATTATTTAAAATATGTGGCGCGACGATTCCGTCATTCCCTTATATAAAAATTCCGGGAATTAATGCGAAATTGCGTGGCGCGCTTCAGCAGGGGGGCCTGAGTTATAATTAAGCGGCCAAAAATATAAACAAAGCGGGCTCGCTGTGCTCCCCGCTCTCACTTAATTCGCCGATCCCCCCTTTAAACGATCGAGGGAAATTGAATTAAAAAATTTCCCGGGCCGCGCAATTTAATGCGCAATTTCCTTTGCGGGTGATTGATGCAGGCGAAATTTTAATAAAACCACCAGTGCGGAATGGAAAGAACCAGGGGGAAAGTAATTATTTAATAAGCTCCTTAATTAATTAGAAATTAAAGTAAATTTTGCCTGCATCTAAATTAATAACATTTGGGGGTGGAAAATGTTTTTTTTTAATCTTAATAAAGTCGTTATGTAAAAGCATTGTTATACAACCGCGCGTTATTAATGAATCAATACTTTTAAGCAATAATGTGGGATGTAACCTATACTATCACCATACACGTTGTAATTCTCAATTAATGATATTGTAGACAAATTTCTAAATTCCACTCAATACATCGTCGATTCCAATAGGTTGACTGTTGTCGGAATATATTTCTGCATCTTGGAAGTAAAAAGGCAAAGGTATTGATACTTTGATAGAGAATCAAATGTCTACTGAAGATGACCACGTGGTGGTTGAAATGTACAGTTTGTTAAATAAATGTCTTTGTGAAAAAAAGATAATTGTTACTTTTGTTGAATATTCAATGACCGATAGGAAATGTGCTCACTGCAAGAAAAAAGAGAAATTTTACGTGTAAAAAATGTAACATCGGTCTTCACCCCAAAAACTGTTCTCAATTGTATAATAACCCAAATTGTTAAATGTTGGAATAAAAATATAAAACACTGTTTGTTTATATAACTTTTTGCTTATTTTTTCATTAAAAAAAAGTTTTCAATCTTTGCATGTGTTAATTTTCTTCACATGAAGAAAATGTGACGAATTTTCTTCACATGATGAAAATGTGAAGAATTTTCTTCACATTCCTCTGTAATTAAAATATAATGTATGAAACGAAATCACGAAAATTAAAACATAGCCGGAACAAAGTGCCTTCTGATAGGAATACTTTCAGACAATGTGGCCGGAGTTCGCCGGGGTGGGGCAGCCCCGGGCCGAATTGTAGATTAAATGCCAACAAACTTCGGGCAAAAATCTGTAAAGCCCCCAACTTTCCAAACTCGCGCCGATACAAAAAGCTGCCACGGCCGCTCATGTTACAAATCGAGTTTGTGCCGCGCATGCATATTTCAGGGATGGAAGTTATTAACATTTCTTATTTAAACTTCCATCCGGTACGGGCAGCATGTGTCGCCTCCCGGCGCACAGTGTGGTATTTGTACGTTCTAGCGGGATTATATTCCTACCAAGAAAATATTTGTTTTATTCTTAATTTATAGAAAATTATGGAATAAATAGGCGCAAAACCAGGAATGTACACAAAATTAAAACATTTTTTTTCAGTTTTATAATAATTTTTCATTTTAAATACTGACGTCAAGAATTAAAATTACAATTTTATACATATTTCGCTATCGATCCCATGTCCCATATATTTGACCACATATCTTTTTATACATTTTTCACAAAAATAAAATATTTTATTAATAAATAAAGTTACTAGTAAAATACAAAACAAATTGAAATTCAGTTATGTAGTAGAATATGCCAGATAAACGGTTTAAAACAGTTAAAACAGCTGCGGAAAAGAGGCTCTACTCTCATTTAATCTTCGTGTTTAAAAGTTTAAAACTTCGGGTTTGATTTTTCCATGTTTTGTTTTTAGAGTTGCTCGCATACATGATATGAGCGGATCTGATGTTATTAGAAGTCTATGCAGCCGATCTGTATTTGTATGAATTCTGGACGTTTTTCTAGTGAACAACTCACGATATTGTCTATTGTCTTTATTTCTCGCTTCTTGCGCTTCTTCCGAAAGCTGACCTATCGGAAGAATGTAGGAAGCTATTATGTCCCTACCATGATAGAGCACTTTATGTAAACTTACTGGCATCGCACAAACCGTCTTGAAACGGTTTGTTTGGCTTTCCTGCCAGATTTTTAGATCCAGCTTGTGAATTTTCTAGAAGAGCTTCAAGTACTACATCCCGAAACGTTACATAACTTTCGAGCCACTTTAGATTTGCAGTAAAAAATCGATCTCTGTATCTTGCACCTTTCGAATATTTTTCTTCAATTTTTTGGCAAGCACACCGTAATGTCATTTTATATACTTGAGCACTTCATCCAGACTTCATCTGGAAACGATACTTCTCCAAACAGATGCAAAACATATGCATATATGGCATATGGCATCAAATTTGCCGCGTTTGCTGCTTTCCGCCCATATGTCGAAAACAGCCCTCCGGGAAATGCAAGCATTCATTCTAGAATAGCAATAATATATAAGTTGCGCAAGTGTGCGCATGTTTTTTTTTCTAAAACGATTCATCAATGAGTGAATGTTTAATGCTAAACTAATGGCAGCTCTGTATAATGCAGTATACTATAAGTAAAACGTTACTATTTGCGAATGTTTTGAAAAAAATTCAGCAGTTTTAATGTATTATATAAAAAATATAATATAGCTTTATACTATTCTTTTCTATAAAATAAAAATCTGAGAGCTTACCTTAAACAATTGAAGATACACGTCAAAAAACATAAAATTCGCTAATCAAATATGCACAATAAACACGTCAAACGAACTAAAACATGAGAGCGTAACGAGTCGATTTCATGCCCTACATGGCCGGACAGCAGCAGAATATTGCTCAGATCTATCGAACTGAGCAATTCTAACTAATATATTACCAAGCATCTTTATAAAGGGATATTCCTTTCTCCATTAACAACCACATAACAAAATTTAGAATATATATTTTTTTTAATTAAATCCTCCTAGAATGTTAAAATACCACACTGTGCGGCGGTTCGAATACGACGGGCGCTGTTTTACATTGCCACGAGTGGAAATCCCCGGGATAACACCTTCCACAGGAAAATCGCGAAACTGTGATGTTCAAGAAAGTAATTAAATACATATTCTGATACATATTAGAAGAACCCTTAGCTCGAAGAAATAAAGACACTCCAGAAAAAAAAATCGAAATTCAAATAAAAATATTAAAATTAATAATAAACGCAAACAAAAACAAAAACAAAAATCAAAATTTAAGTTTAAGGTTTTATCTATAAATTACCAGTTATGTATTTAAGGTGTTAATTATTATTATTATAACTAATAATACCTTAAAAACAAAAATGTTTACATACACAGTATGATTTAATTTTTAATTTAACCACAACCTATATCTGCTGCCGTGGCTAATTACCGTCGCCAAGGAACAATCCACCAAACAAGATTTGCTTTCACAGATTTCGCTTCATTCATATCGGGTTCGAACCTACGACCCTTCGACGTGAGCTTCGCTTCCTGCTGAAATTGTGGCACCCAACCCGTCAAATTTTACCTTACATCGTAAATAACTGTATTTACTTTATTTTGATTAGAGAAGAGCGAAAAATTTTGGGATTATTGAAGCACCTTATTGAAAAAGATAAATCTCTTATTTATACGAATACGTTTATAAAATTCATATAACTGCAATGTTTCAATATTTAACAACAATTCTTGCTAAATTAATTTTTGTCAATGATTTTGGTACATATTCTGAGTTAAAAATTATATTATATTTTTTGTCTTCGTCGCTATTAAATGAACAGAACAATTCTCATATCACAGCAATAAAATTGTAAGTGTGGTTTTAACAGCTGTAATGTTTCAATGTTCAACAACTATTCTTGCTAAATTATTTTTAGTAACTATTTTGGTACCTGGTGTGGGTTAAAATAAGTGTTTTTTTTCTTCGCCGTCTTAATTTGAACGGCTATTACAAGAAAATGTTCGAAATGTAGTAAGTGGGCTTTTTCTGAATAAAAACATGAGAAACCATACAGGTATTTATTATTATAAAATAATAATACTATTAATTATATACTAATGTACTAATGATCTTCACTTGAAATTAAATGACTATTTAATTAATACTAATAAACAATGCTAACAGGCGAATAACAAACAATTCCTCATCATGTTTCTTGAATATTAACAATAACCCAGAACAAAAAATTCTGGAAATTTTTCAATTTTTTATTTCTAACCCTTCCAAACCATATTCTAATATGAATTTTTGTACTCAATTTTTGTTCTATTTTTTTTTCCTCGACTACTATTGAAAAATAATACAAACAAAAGTTGTAGGGCATATTTTTCCCTATAAACAAAAATAAATTAGTTAAATTTGACCAATAGGAGGCAAGATATCGAGCGTAACGGTTGTTTCCCCTGTATCTTGAAATAACCATTAGCTTCGATATCTCGTCTCCTATTGGCCGAGTTGGACTAATTTTTATTGTTTTATAGGGGGAAATATGCCCTACGAGTTTTGTCGTAATAAAAAAAATTAAGTAAAAAATATTTATTAAAATAGGGTTAGGTAGGGTTAAAGGTAGGGTTAAAGGGTAAAAGGTGACAAGTAATTGACATTTGCTTTATGAAACTTTTACATTTGGCAATAAATGAATACGTTTTTGTTGTATGAAGTTTCCATGCTTGACAAGTACTTTTTGTTCTATTTTAGTCAGTTGTTTCGTACTTGACAAGTGAATTGACATGTTTGGCAAACGTTTTCTTGATTTGACAATATGTTATAATGTCGAAGAAAATCTTTATAGAAAGTTCGATTTTCTAAATGAATAATAATGCGTACATATTTAATAACACTGCCCAACAAAATTCGCCGTTTTCTTTTTTCCTTGGATTTGTTTAGGGTTTTTTTAAAATTTAAATGTGCTAATTGTCAATGCGACATTAGTTTTTGTACAACAACTCCAGTTCATCAAATATTTTGAAAATACTCCTGCTTAACCAAACTTTATATTTGGCATAAATTTTACCAATTTTACAGTTTTTTTTTTAAATTTGTCTTCCACATTTATGCATTCTCTTAATTCTAACACCAATTCTTTAAGGTGTTGAGTTATTGTTGTGAAGGAATATATTAAAATATATCACAAATATAAATTTGTGAAAATTTTGTTTTGGTGATCCTAAACCCTAAGTCGGGCAACTTTTTTCAGTTAGTTGAGAGTATGCCGACCAATATGAAAAATGTAGTATTAAATTTCATTATTTTCACTCTTATATAGATGGAAGAATGCACCAAGTATAGGTACAATGGAAGCGCATTATCAGGGTAAGTGGGACATCCATATGATAGCAGATTATTGATGGAGTATACAAAGAGATCAATCTCAAGCAACGCATTCGAGAAAATCCTACAAAAGAAGGTTTTGTAGTGATTCTGATTGATATTTTTAAAGAAACTGTGTAAAAAATGACCTTTATATACAAAAAGTGTTATCGTATTATTTCAAAAAGTAGAGCTGCTAGAAGAAAGGAAATATTATTTTTGTAATTATCACCTTAGATGTACTTAGAAACAGTCATTAAATTTCAGGAAAACATTTCAGTGTTGACCAGTGCAATGAGTCAGTTTTGAGCATTATCTGTATATCTTTGAATTTCTGTCTAGATAAGGTTGGTACACAGGGGAAAGTGGCCAACTTAAAAATTTAAAGTTTTTCATTATTTTACATCAATGTATCTAAAACATAATTATCTTTTCATGAGATTTTTACTAAATCCATTTTCTAAGAAATTCATACTTTTTTCTGTAAATTCATAATTCATTAAGTCCATTTTTAAATTAAACGTACAGTAGAAATATACAGAAGAAAAAATTAACCTGAATTGATGAATTGATGAAAATTGAAGGCCACTTTCTCCTGTATACTAACGATAAGTTAATGTACCACAATTTAATTTTGAGCCGTAATCAAACTGATAGCCCCACATCACTTAATTCACCATATACACGTAGACATCATCAAACATCATGAACATGCGTACGTGTACGCATCGACCACATAAATCTCCCCGGACGAGTTCATTAGCGGAATTTATGAAGTGTGTGGAGGCGACACACGGTCAATACCGTCGCCCCTCCGCAACTTTTCCTTTCTTGTTTTCATCGTCGCTAATTATCGCCACCTGATTCCGAAAAAATCACCCCACTTTCGGGGCGATTGATTCATTAGCCTCCGTCGGCCCCGATTAGGTCCAGCAGCGGCGAGGCCCCCACAAATAGCATTGTGTGGACTCGGGCCCCAATTTCGGGGCCACTTCATCTAGTCCGACATCAACACGAATCGGGGCTGATGCTTCCGCCCGGGGCTCGATTATGGAAGGGGGTGCAGAGGCTTGGACCGAAAATTTGGTGGTTTCGAATATGTAGCGTTTGATTATCGAACAAAAACCGATTACAGAGGCTTGTCGAGCAACCCAAACAAATAGACACTTAGCCAAGTATACATTTAGGCAGATTGACCCAGATTTAGACAGGTTACTGCCCAGACCAACCCTAAACAGACCAACCCAGACAAATAGACACCCAGACAAGTGAGGCCGGAACATATCTAACGACTGTATTCTTACAAACTATTCTGCGAGCTTCTTGTGCATTACGCCTTGACTCTCCAAAAACCAAAAGCATGTCTAGAAGTTCCGCGTTTTGATAATTATGCATTTTTATACACAAATTATTCAAAATACGCACAGAAATGATAAACGTGACAGAAACTTTTCAAAATGACGCAGAAATCTCTGAACAACAAAATCAAAAAGTACTTGAACGTACAAACTAGAGAAAACGTGCCTCAACTTTGAAGTACGCGTTCATTATTTGGCTTTGGTTTCATTGTTTAATGCCTACTTTGTTTTAAATTATTGTTAAAGTTTGTTAAAAATTTCTTGTAATTCAATTTCAATAATAACTTTTTTGGGACAGATCGAAAAAAAATGTTTCAGACAAATGTTATAAGATAGCTTAAGGTTTTATAAATGTTTTATTTTCAAAAATCGATCCTGTGGTTTTCAAAATCTCTTCTTTTGAAATTTTTTATTGGTCGCCAATTTGTTATTTGATAAAATAGAAAATAATTGTAAATTCAAATGTTTTAGAGAACCGGCAGCAAATGCTGAAAGTTTTTGATTTTTTTATATTCCTTAAAATAAGAGAGTATTGACGATTTTTCGAAAAACAAAAAACGCCAATAATAAAAACTCTTTTTGGACACGTAAAAAAAATGTTTCAGACAAATGTTATAAGACAGTTTATCTATGTTGAGTTCTAACATTTTCGGGCATTACAACTTGGCATTAACACCCTGTATAAATTGTTGGAAGTAAATACATTCCTGCTAGCAAAATAATGTGGACATCAACGGAGAAAGTTACGATTTGATATTATTAAATTAATTATTTAGCTTATTAATTTATTATAGTTATTTATGAAACAAGTACTCTAAGTAAGAGAAGTCTACGAGTGAGGCTCGCATAATAAATGCGAGGCGCCCGCCGAGTATTTAACCGTCCGAGCTCTTAAGACTGTTTAAGAGGACGTCTAACTTACAACATTTTCTGTGATACCTACCATTGCATTGGATTAATAAAAAACTGAAGCGCATTTCATTGTTTCATTTGTTTCAACAAACAATTATTAAAATGTTTGTAAATGTCTTAGCCTGTCGTCAAGATTTTCAAGATTCGCCACAGTGACGTTTAAAAATGTGCAATTCAAAGAAAAACTATCTTTCAGAAATAAATTGGAATGAAAATTAATAAAAGGTTGTGTTTTTTTCATTTTTTTTCTGCCATCTATGAAATGCAGAAATAAATTGGCATGAAAATTAATAAAAGGTTGTGTTGTTTTCAATTTTTTTTTCTGCCATCTATTAAATGCAGAAATAAATTGGCAAGAAAATGAATAAAAGGTTGTGTTGTTTTCAAGTTTTTTCTGCAATCTACAAATGCATGCAATTTGCCAAAACAATATCACAGCCTACTCTGAGGAAGAAACATCGTAAACTCTATTTACTTGGGTAAGTAGTGGTATTCATCGGCACTAGCCATGACATTATTTAGATTCTACATGAGCAAGTACATCTTTTTTTTATAAAATGGGGCATATAATGTAACAAATTGATTAATAACGTATGAAATGGTGCCTAAGGGCGAATTGAGCAGGTGAAACACCTGAAAGCAACCTAAATTGGTGAATCCGTCACACACTATAACGCGGCTATAAATTTAATTTATTAGGCAGTATCACCGCTAAATAGCTTTTCCATTTAGAAATATTAACGCCTCCACTGCGGAAAAACCGCCGCCTCCAATGGAAGGAATTAATTTTCTCAGTGGCCTAAGGGTGGGAATTCCCTGGGGCGGCCGCCCCCGCCTCGGCCTCGTCCCTTATTCCTAGTGGATTCTCCTATGATAAATTGGAAATAACTCGATTGTCTCCGCGATTGCGGCGCCCTAATTGCCGATTGCAGGGGGGGGCGACGCCCCCTCATACCGCCCCCGGCAGGATCAAAGCCTGCGAAGGGAAAAAAACGTCGTCGTCGTCGGCGGCTAATTAAATTGATGTGTGTGCGCCTCCTTTTGTGTGTGTGTATATATAGTTGGCGTCGTTTTGCCGGCGGGGGATTTTACGTGCGCCGATAAACCTTGAAAAACGGAGCGTGCAGGCGAGCTTTTCCGCATTTTTCCAGCGTTTCCCGTCCGCGTGAAAATGACGCGGCCTCATAATGGGGCCGCATTTTCAATTCCCGCTCCCAATTTGCGAGCGAGCAGTCGATTTAGCCGGCTCACACAAAAACGCGACGCACGCCAGACCATCCGGAAAAATGTGCGCCGCCGCCGATCAAGCCGGATAATTTCGCTCACGGATTTTCTTTTTTCAACCTTTACAATATAATATAGCAATGGAAGCTTCATTTACAAACCGAAATAAGTAAGGCTCATTCATAGATTTCTTACGCTACGCAACGCTGCGCTGTGACAATGCTATCGGTATGGGAAATTTCAATAGCTGTTGAAAATGCCCATAGCGATAGCATGTCACAGCGTAGCGTTGCCGAGCGTAAGAAATGTATGAATTACCCCTTAGTTCTACCAGGTATTTCAAGTTATACCGTCGAGCGATTTTTAGACATTTACAGTTGCATAAAACACTAAGACACTTAAATTTACCAGTACATATATACGATGCCTATCTTGCAGATACTGGTCTAAAATTTTCAATATCATTTCAAACACGAGTATAAAATTTAAAAAATCCCTTTCGCGAGATTTTTTTAATTTTTTTAATTGTATATCCAAATGTATCATTTGAATTTAAAAAAAACAACAATTTATGATTTTTTTTAAATCGATTACATTTCAAGTTAAAGCCACTTTAATATTACTAACAGCCCATTTCATAATAAACTACTTTAAGACGCTTTAACAAAAGTTAACATTACGGGCCGGTTCCATAATATCACAGAAAAGTCTACTTTGTGTAAAGCTTACTTAATAGAAATGTCGACTTTAAAGTCTGCTTCTGTTCCATATGATAAAAGACACTTTTTCGTAAAGTGACATTTAAAAATCAATTATGGAACACGTTACAGTATTTAAAGGCGCCTTTTCGGTTTAAAGGAAACTTTAATGCTATTATGCAACCGGTCGTAAACAAAGTAAGCTTTAAACGCTACTTAAAGGATGGTACGTTTAAAAAAAAAATGTTGGTCGGCCTGAAGCCGCGACTCTCAACAGTTTGTTCAACAGTTTGTTCAACAGTTCGTGAGGTTATATTCAGTGAAGTGAATTGTAAGTGAATTAATATGTCTAACGTGAGTGTTACAAAACGAGGCCGAGGCTCCAATTTTACGAATGAGGAGGAGTTAATGCTGTTGGAGGAGATAGGGAAAGAAAAAAACATTATAGAATGTAAAACAACAAATAAAATGTCTAATGAAGAAAAGGTAAGTTTCATATAAACACATTGCTATTAATTTATTTACATGCCATATTTTTGCTGCAGGATGAAGCTTGGAAACGTGTCGTGCTTGCATTTAATGCAAACTCAATGCGAAGGCGGACAATGGACCAAATGAAATCCAAATTCGACAATATAAAGAAGAAGGTCAGGAAGGTTGTGGGAAGCGAAAAAAGTTACATGAAGGGCACTGGTGGTGGGAGTTGTATACCAATAAATAACTGTAACAAACACTGGACTGTGTCTTTTCTACACCAGTAGTTAGGCAACACGGGTTCTGGACCAACCCCCCGCAGAGATTTCGATTAATTTAATTCGCGATTTGATTTGCGTTAATCGGCTGAATTTGCGGGTAATTGCATCATTAAAGTGGCGGATTCGCGTTTTAATGGGATAATCGCGAGAATTATCCCTGGTACTTACACCACAATTACTCTAATTACGCCAGCTATTTGCGCGATTATTCCGCAGGTAATTACGCAGTTAATTACATTATGGTGATTCGGGCAAGTGCCGGCCAACATTTTCGGACTTCGCAATACAATATCTTCCTCATCTTCTGATGAGCTAGTTGACGAGGTAAAATTATTGAAGTGATACATTGTGCAGAGATACACGATGATTTTGTGTATACTTCTGTCTAATCTAAACACCACACAAGCGAGGTTATGTTCGAACTAAAAGGAGACTTTAAAGCGCAAAAGCTCAGAAAATAGCCTTTACATTAAAGTCAACTTTAAAGGATAAATGTGTTATGAAACGCTTTTTGAAAATTAAACTGAGCTTTCAAATTTAAAGTCACTATAAATTGATTATGAAATTGGCTGTAACCCAACGAGATGGTGATTTACAATTTCAAAGTCAAATGACAATTACACCATTCAATCCCACAAATCAGATACTTGCAATAAACTAATCTCTTTGCCTGTGGGATTTTGTAGTATTGGCATGGCATCTGACCAGTTTTATGGCAGGTCTATAACTGTTCGTCCCAGAATATTAGTTAGTACTATTAAATCTATAGTTTTTCTAAATCATCTAAACACATTTAACAATATGTGTTACATAAAGATCAAATAAAAAAATAATTTACTTCGTCATAAATATTAACGCCACCATATCAAATTGCATGTATATAAAAAAACGGAAGATATATTTTTAATTTAATTTGCACAGCAAAATGTAGAATTTAGTAAAAGTACATTCTCGTGAAAATCGAATAGATAAGCAATCAATTACTTATTAAAAATAGGAAAAACTGCCTGGAGTTTATAAAAAAAAATATTGGCAAACATTGTTCTTCATTAATACATAATTATATAGATTAAATATGTACATATTATTTCTATCAGAAGTGGCCATTTTGGGCTCGGAGGTAATACTTGAAACACCCGGTATAACAAGGCCTCGAAATCGTATTTTAACGTACCGAGAGGAGAATCATTGTCGCCGAGGCCCCCTTGCGACCGAGGCAGGACAATGTTAAAGGATTTTGCGGACAAGGTATACACAACATTTTTTTGTGTAACCAAACATTGCAAAGTGATTGTGAAATATTGATTGTCAACAAAATGTTGACACTATTGTACACTATACTTTTCTACTACATCATTCATTATTTTGCTGATTTGAATATGTCAAATAATTTATTAATGATTATAAATGTCAAATCTCAAATTACTACAATCGCTAAAGATAATTTTGGGCAAATTCGGGATTGATTTTAAATAGTTACATTGTCAATATTTCGTGTACTCAATCCTCGAAGTAGATGGAAGATTTGAATTTCTTTGAAAGCCCACCAAAGATTGGCAATTAGTACAGAAAACCAACTCAAATTTAGAAATGTTGTGTTGGCTTACATTTCTCAATTTGAGTTGGATTTTTGTACCAATGATCTTGAATAGTTTATGGCAAATCTTGAATTTTGAATAATTTACATGCTGTTATATATTTAACTTTCGATAATTCTGGTATCAAATTTTCATTTTCATTATCAAGCTGTGCAGCTTCAAGAATATTAGGAGGTGTTAAATCCATATTCACATCACTTTCACTTTCACTATGCATTTTTATTGATTACACTAGTCAACACAGTTTTTGTCACTTTGACGGTTATGGCCGATTCCGACAGAAAATTTTGCGCTGATTTCAGAAATGCAAAGATAATGTTTATAGGACGACAGGTTTTTGTGATATTTCAATTTCTGCAAAATGTATAACATTTTTCGGGAAGCAACACCGATTCCGATAACTTTTTATGGCAACACTGAATTTAAATCATGGTTGGAAGAAATCATGATTTAAAAAAAATCAAAAATCAATGATTTAAAAAAAATCCAAAATCGATGATTTATTTAAAAAAAAACCCAAGTAAATCATGATTTAAAAAAAATCAAATTAATCATGATTTATTTGATTTTTTTTAATATTTCTGATCTGTTTTTTGTAGGGTAGATGTGATTTATATTAATTGATTTACATCACGATTTAAATCATATGATATTTTTTAATAAATTGTTGAATTTGAACAAAAATTGATGATTACAACAAATTTCTGTGTAACTGCACCATGAGATGGACCAAAAATGGAAGAAAAGAAAAATCATCATCAGGATGGTTTCGACCTTTACTACGTGGTAGTCCATTTTAAAAAACACAGAAATAACTTGCTATGTTTTTACCACACATTTTTCCAAAATGGCCGTAAGAAGTCGAACCTCGTATCGATATTTTATTGTATATGTCTATACATCAATAAACATCATGTGGTAAAAACAGAAAATTGTTTCTCTGTTTTCTTAAAAGAAACATATTTTACATTCTTACAATTATCTACTTTAAAGCATGCTAACTCTAGAGTTACATTATAATTTTTAATTGTTCACCCGTTGGAATGGATAAGCAGTGCAAAAACAATGATGATTAAAAAAAAATACACTATGTCCCCGGATTGAGTTTACAAGAGGGAATTTATTTAAAAAAAATATTTTAAGTAAAAATGTTATAAGAATTAAAATTCCTGCTTGGTCTGAAACTACCATTTCAGTTTTTAAAACTTTGAGGTTAGGATTTTTTTAATCATATACCATTTTTCCGTGAATTAGCTTTATTGTCATAAAAAAGGTAAACTTCTTGAACTTGAAACTTGAAATAATGAAGGGTTTCTGAAATATTCGATGTTAAACCAGGCAGATATATTCATGAATAAAATTTACATTAAAAAAAAATATCTATATTGTATTTAAGCTATGAATTTGCTTCCACTTATTTTTTTTATTTTTCTAATTGTTTCATCCATTATACCAGTTAATGTTTTTTTTATTTTCATAAATAAAGAATATTTATTATCAGAAAGCTACATAATATACAAAATTTTAACAAAACAACAAAAGAAAACACACAAATAGCAACTACAGTTTTCATATTAACATACATTTTTATTCTATTTACTAGAATGTTTATATTCTTCTATATTTATATTTATATATTTTCCCAGTACTTAGTGGCTTATTTTATAAATACTGTGAATTTTTCTATTTATATTTGTACAGTTAGCACTGTTTTGTGGAAATGAAATCACTATTTTTCATAGATTGATAACATTTTAGTTTAGCTCGGGACTAAAACGAACACTCGCATCCTGCTATAAATTACGACTCATGTGACGGGCTTTGGTAACGTACACCGCTCCTGTGCCAAAGCGACAAACTCAATTACGCCCTCAACATCTCACAGTCTCGTATCCACGGTAATTGGCACAATTGCTGTAATTACAGGCGGCATCGAGGCGCCACAATTTAAATAGTTGCAAAAATCTCTCAAAACAACATCTAAACATTAAAATTACAATAACAAAAATAAGCAAGTTTCAAGTGGACGTTCAACATTTTCGCTACTAATTTAGTGATGCTAAGTTTTTGACACAAATTGGCCAAGTGAAAAAAGTAGCCCATTTCCCTTATGTTCTTTTTTTAGGAGCAGTATTTGCCATTATAGCAGGATTAGTACAATGATTTCCTTTATTTCAACTGTTATCAATTATATATCAGTGAGTGTAATTAGAGCTCTGGCGTTTCCTTGGGGCTAATCAAATGTGTGAACGAGTGAGACTACAACTGCTCACTTACACTATCCTTATGACACTGTTTCAGTTGAATAATGAGGCTTATTACACTATTAGTGGAGTAATAAAAACACTTCAGCGTTGCTTAAAATAAATTTGACTGGTTGCCATAACACTGAACTGGATTTGATTTAATTTTGAATAAACATTGTAAACTTTGGACAACATTGTTGTAAGTCGAACAGTCGTTTGCTACTTCTGCCGCATGTAATTCAGTGATCATACAACTTTTGCAGATCAGCTACAATCGATCAATTCAACTTGATTCGTGAGAACGCGCCTTACGTTTGTACTACGGTTTATTCACTCTGTCAATTAATAGGTCTCAAAGAATCCACATAGACTCTTAAAGGATTTGCAATTTAGAAGAGGCTGACATTATTAACTTTATTCAACACATTTTTGGACTATCCTATATATTTATAAGTTATTTAACTGGCAAATGCGTTGGTTGTAGTGCTCTGGGCGATGGGCGCAAACTATCGATCAGAGGTCATTAACTGAATCCAACCGTGAATGGAATCCGGCGGTGTTGATGTGATAATTAGGGCAGTTTCGATCGGCTAGTTCATTAATCGACCGGCGGACTGTGGAGCTCTCACGACATGCTTCCGCAGGCAATTCTCGCGTGGAAACTTGCCCTTTCAGTTGGAATTCATTGCGAAACAAACACACAATAAGCTAATAAAATTGTGGTTGATTCCATTGCATGTCGATTGCCTGCTGTAAAGTTTCACTGCAGAAATATTTGCACAACTTACGTTGCCATATAGATGTACGAAAAATGCAGTCTAAATATACTAAAAATAGATTAGGTACAATTACTCTAAGAACCGTGCGAAAAACATTGAAGACCCGAGACAAAAACGATTTAACCTTCATCCAACTTGTAAGAATTGATATAATTTTTAGCATCTGTACGTATCAGGCAGGTGATGAAATTCAAATTTTTGAAAACCCCACTGGGTTCAAAATGATTACATGTACAGCCATGCTCACATAAATCTAGTACATGAAATTTGGTTAAAATAGTAGTTTTATATAGCAATGTCAAATTATTTGTACTAGATTTGTGTGAGCATAACTGTATTTTGAAACGAGTCTAGTTTTCGAAAAGATGAATTTCCATCCTTCGAACGATTTCTGTCGACTACACGAAGGATGATTTAAAAACTTTAGAACTGACCAGATATAAGCAAGGTGCTAAATGCGCGTTTTCACGCATCAGGATTAATTGATCGATTGTAGTTGATCAACAAAAGTTGATCGACAAAAGTTGAATGAAAACTATAGGGAGAACCTTTGTTTCAATAGAGTTCATCAACTTTAAACTATAGCTTTCATTCAACTTTTGCAGATTGCAGAAAAGTTTCACAGACTAATTTGAAGATTTTTGTAGAAATAATGAAAGTTATGCCAGAAGAAATTAAAATTAAAATTAAAATCAGAAAATCGATTTTTTACAGTAATCGTCAGTAATAGTTAAAATTTTGACAGAATGATTGAAATTTGGTCAGAATAATTAAAATTATAAAAGAATAATTGAAACTGTGCTAGAAATAATTCATATTTAACATTAATAATTAGAAGTTTCACTGGAATCACTGAAAATTTCAGTCATGATAGAAATTGTGCCAGAATATTACAACTTATCCCATATTAAATGAAATTGTGACATTAATCGTTGCAATTTTGAAAGAATAATTAAAAATTTGGCAGAAATAATGGAAATTTTGGCAGAATAATAAAAATGTGCCATTGATCGTAATTTTTTTCAAATAATTAATAATTTGGTAGAAATAGTTGAAATTTTGACAAAATAATTAAAATGTTGGAAGAAATTATTGAAAATTGACAGAAAATATTGAAAATTGATAGAAATATTAAAATATTAAACTATGGCTTTCATTCAAATTTTGCAGATCAACTACAATCGATCAATTCAAATTAATTCGTGAGAACGCGCTTTAAGTTTATTCTATGGTTTACCGAACATTTCTATTTTTCTTTTCTATCGTAACTTTTTCTTCTAAAAATCAAATCTCTCTTGAGACATTTTTAAATTTGCCGATTTCATCAACTCCAAATTTTATCGACTTTTATGTTGGTTTAAATTCGGACTGTGCTGATTTATGATTATCCTTGAGAGTGAGATTGCAAGAATAAGACTAAAATTGCAAGTCGGGTGTAAAAATCATTTTCTTGTGAATTACTTCATGATTGTGATTACATAAGTGAGATGTCGCCAAGAGAACGTACGGCCAAATATAAGATCTTGTTAAAACAAGAGGTAACACATACATCTAATTTAAGATCTTGTTACGTTATACGACAAAAGTAAAAATAGAGCAAATTTTATCGTCCAAAATAAAAATTTCAATATAGGACATATTACAAAATTTAACTTTATGACAAAGGTAAAAATAGAGCAAATTTTAAGGTCCAAAATTAAAATTTCAATATAGGACATATTACAAAACTTAACTTTACGACAAAGGTAAAAATTGAGCAAATTGTATCATCCAAAATTAAAATTTCAATATAGGACATATTACAATATTTAACTTATCAGGTACTTACATATTTTTGTATGTTAACATACTGAATCTCCCCACATCTCAACTAATGTGACCTTTGACGTACCTGAAAGAATAGAAACAATGCATAAATAAAAAATTCTCAAATGTACAGAGATATAATAACTATAATGTAATGTCGCTACTAGTTAACATACAGTAATACTGTTTTGCTACTGAAGATGGTCGTGCCATCTACTGGTGGTTATAATACAATAATTTGAATTTCTTGGCATAATCCTAAACATTTTTCATGAATTTTGAATTAGAAAATGCAAAATTTGTTTGTAAATTAAACATTTCAATGAAAATTATCACATTTTCAGCATGTATTTAATCGTTCTCCTGTTAAAATAAGCATTTAAACATTGATATGAGTGCCGAGGCATAATCCCCAAAGTTTTTTTACTAAATATTGAATTGGAAATTGCAAAAGTTTGTTTGTAATTAAACATTTTAGTGAAAATTATATGTTATACCGTGTTATATGTAGTAGAAACAATGCATAAATAAAGATTTGTCAAATGTACAGAGATATAATAATTATAATGTAATATCGCTACTAGTTAAAATACAGTAGTACTGTTTTGCTACTGAAGATGGTCGTGCCATCTACTGGTGGTTATAATACAATAATTTGAATTTCTAGACATAATCCTTGAAGTTTTCCATGAATTTTGAATTGGAAAATGCAAAATTTGTTTGTAAATTAAACATTTCAATGAAAATTATCACATTTTCAGCATGTATTTAATCGTTCCCCTGTTAAAATAAGCTTTTAAACATTGATATGAGTGCCGAAGCATAATCCCGAAAGTTTTTCCTAAATATTGAATTGGAAATTGCAAACGTTTGTTTGTAATTAAACATTTTAATAAAAATTATATGTTTTATACCGTGTTATAGTTACATTGAAATGTACATTTGAGGAGCTAAATTTCAAAAAGAATATTATCCATTAAATTCAGCTAATGACTTATAGGTGGCGTTAGGGGCTTCAATACCACATAATTACTATAGTGAAGACTAAACTGTCCAAAAAAAAATTTAACCCATCTAAAATAAATGTTAAAACATTGCAACTTTTTCAAAAGGATTATTATCCTATAAAGTTCGTGTCAAAGAATATTATTTTTTGTTTGCTAATTAGTAATGAAAAACAGCTCGTTTGCTTTACTCGAAAGAATTTGTATAAAAATAAAATGGATATAGAAGGTGTTAGTGAGTGAATATAATGAAGGTAGCCGAAAAAGGCAGAATAAAACTTCTAAAAAGGAGAAAGCGAAGCAATTAAGGTAATATTCCGATAATTTTATTTATAACCCTACTTTTCTAATATTAACTCTTATGTTATAGATATGTGGATCAATTACCTAACTTAGAAAATTTTGAACATCGCTGCACACATAATCGGCCTACATATAAATGTTTAAAAATAAAGAGACGCGATACAATTACAGCAAGAAAAAACATTTTTCATATTCCGGATAAGCATGTTCAAGATAGAAAATTATCATATTTCTGTAAAGTTATGAATCCAAAGACGCACAGGGAAAAATATAAGCCCAATTGCTGAAATCAAAAACATATTTTGTCAGCAAAATACCGTATGGTTACTGAAAATGGTAAAACCTACAGAGTGTGTCAAAAAATGATTTTAAAATGTTTTGGAATTTCTTCAAAACGGTTACATACGATTACAAAAAATATAAAATTTGGATACGACATAAAAGAGAGAAGAGGAGGAGACAGGCGTTCATTAAAGAATAATGAAAAAAGAGAGGAGAGAGTAAATTTTACTTAAATTGTGTTCCGTATTTAGTTTCTACGCTACTTAAGTGTTCCGTATTTCAGTTTCTAGTTACGATACTTGCACAAGCTCCACATCATCGCCAATTACTATTAAATTAAATACAGGCTCCTGCATTTGATTCACATATACGTGCACGTTAACATGGAAAATATTTCTATTCGAAAGATGTGTTCCCATCGGCTAATATATTAGTTATATCCGCCGCTCTTGCGTTTAATATATGAGGCAGTCGTTGGTTAACACGCGGTATGTATTTATTTGTAGTATTGAAATAAGCATGGAAGCAAATCGCGGAATTCTATTACCATCTAATTTTAACCGTATTTATCAACCTTATTATTAGAATCCACATTCCTTAGTACAAAATAGTACGAGTACAACAAAATGAATGGAATAATGAATAAACACGTCAAATGTACACATTTTTGAAGCATGATGTAATGCGATTTATAGCAAATCGCTGCTAATCGTAAATAATAGTAAATTATAGTAAAAATATAGTATTTAAATTAAATATAGTATAGTATTATAGTAAATAAAATTATAGTAAAGGATGTTGAAACCAAAAATGTCTAAACAATAAATCTGACGGGAAAGACGTTAACAGTTGCAGTACATTCTTCACTTACAACTCCACTTTAGTTGTAAATTTTTTTAAAAGCATTTAAAAAACACTCGAAACTGAACCGAAAACCGAAATGAAAAACGTTATTTTTGCAGGAACGAAAACCTGTACCAAACCGATATATATATTTATTTTTAATCGAACCAGAATGAAAACCGAAATGAGAAAAATAACAATTCGAAGTCCTGAATTTTGATTTATCTTTTTTTGCAAGTTTTCTGATTTTCTTTTGTATTTTCATTTATTTGCTCATTAGGTAAGAATATATGTACTTATATTATTTCATGTACTTACTAAATTTGCTCGTACTAAGCTACTAAATTTGTATTTTAGTGTGTGTATTTTCGTCATAGTTTTCGGTCATAGTTTTTGTTTTGATCAATGGTATCAAAATCTAATTTATTATTATCAAAATTTCAAATTTCGACATAATTTGAAACTTTTGCTACATAAATTTCTGTGAAACATTTAATTATTTTTGCCAAGTTTCAATTATTTCTACCAAAGCATGTAAGTTACGTTTTATTATTTCATACTTTTGAGAAATTGTTAGAATTTTGTGAAAAGTAATTAAAAAGTTAATAATAATCATTAAAAATTGACTGTAGTCACACAAAATTTGACATAATTCATCAAAAATGTCAGTTTTTGTTTATTCGGTTATTTCTGACACAATAATTGAAATTTTAACAGAATCATTTAAATTCTGAAAGAATAATTCTAACTAGGCAGAAAAATTGAAATTTGAAAATTGAAATTAAAAAATCCCCAAATCAGTATTTCATTTTATGATAAATTTAACTTTCATGAAGAAATATGATAACCAAAAATAAGCTACTTAGTTATTCTTTTTACAGTTTCGAAAAAGTTTCGTAGGAATCATTGAAAATTTTACAGTAATGATTGAAATTATATCAGAAAATTTAAATTTTCGCAATAATAATTAAAATTTTGACGGTTCTAATCGAAATTTTGACAGAATAAATGTAAACAAAAATGTAGAAACATATATAATTTCTTTGAAGTGATACCTTAGAACATTTTTATTCATCAACATTAATCATTAAGGAACTAAGTTAAATTTTGGCAGAACTAATTGCAAATTTGACATAAGGCATTAATTTTTGGTCAGTCGTCTGTGAAATTTTCACACTAATTTTTTTTCAGAAAATCGATTTTTTACAGTAATTGCCACTAGTTGAAATGGTCGTTAATTGAAACTGCTGGAAATAATTCCTATTTAGCATAACTACTTAAAAGTTTCACAAGAATCACTGAAAGTTTCACAGGAATAACTGAAAGTTTCACAGTTATGAGTGAAATTATACCAGAAAATGACACTCTTATAAATAAATGAAATTGTGAAAGAATAATTAAGAATATGGTAGAAATAATTCAAATTATGACAAAATAATTAAAATGTTGATAGAAATAATTAAAATTTTGACAGAAAATATTGAAAATTGATAGAAAATATTGAAAATTGGCAGAAACTATTGAAAATTGTACAGCAATTATAAGTGTAAAGTCCAGAAGATTGAGGTGATTTATAAATTTCATTTATTATTGTAGAAATATCAATTGTCGACATATGTAATTGTCGTAAATTTTTCAATAGTTCCTGTGAAACTTTTAATTATTTCTGCAAAATTTGAAATACTTTTATCACAGTTTGTAAGTTACGTTTTATAATTTCTTACTTTGAAGAAGTTGTGAAAATTTAGGAAGTAATTGAAAATAAATCAAATAAATCATTGAAAAATTTTATACTAATGATTGAAATTATGTCAGAAAATAGAAATTTTCGCAATAATTAATTACATTTTGACTGTAATAGTAGTAATTTTGACTGTAATAGTAGTAATTTTGACTGTAATAGTAGTAATTTTTACAAATTAATTGAAAAATGTGTAGAAGCATTCATAATTTCTTTCATAACGCTAAATTAAATGAAAAGCTAAATTTTGGCAGAAACAATTGCAAATTTGACATCAAGAATTATATTTTGGACAGTCGTCTGTGAAATTTTCAGACTAATTGAGATTTTGGTAGAAATAATAAAAATTATGTCAAAAGAAATTAAAATTTTCAAATGAATTATTGCCAATTTTACAGTATTGACTAAATTTTTTATCATAAAATCGATTTTTTACAGTAATCGTCAGTAATAGTCATATTATATAATCAATTATATTTATCGTCATAATTGATATTATGAAAGAATAATTTAAACTGTGCTAGAAATAGTCCATATTTAACATAAATAATTTGAAGTTTCACCTGAATCACTGAAAATTTCACAGCATGATAGAAATTATGCCAGAATATTACAACTTATACCATATTAAATGATATTGTGACATTAATCGTTGAAATTTTGAAAGAATAATAAAAAAATTGGCAGAAATCATTGAAATTTTGAAATAATACTTAAAATGTTGGAAGAAATAATTAAAATTTTGACAGAAAACAGTGTAAATTGACAGAAAATATTGAAAATTGATAGAAAATATTAAAAATTGACAGAAAATATTGAAAATTGACAGAAAATATTGAAAATTGAACAGCCATGATTATAATGCAAAGTATTGAAAATTGATGTGATTAATAAATTTTATTTGATAACGTAAAAAATTCAATTTTCGACAAAACTTCAATTATTATTGTACATCTGTCAATAGTTCCTGTGAAACTTTTAATTATTTCTGGCAAATTTTAATTAATTCTAGCAAAGTTTGTAAGTTACGTTTTATAATTTCATACTTTGAAGAAATTGTTAGAATTTTGGGAGAAACAATTGAAAAGTTGACAATAATCATTAAAAATTGACTGCATTCATAGAAAATTTGACATTATTCGTTCAATAAATGTCAGGCATCATTGAAATTTTATAATAAATATAATAATTGAATAATTGAAATATTAACAAATAATTGTAAATTTTTCAATAGTTCCCGTGAAACTTTTAATTATTTCTGCCAAATTATAATTATTTCTAGCAAAGTTTATAAGTTATGTTTTATAACTTCATACTTTTGAGAAATCGTTAGAATTTTGGGAGAAACAATTTAAAAATTGACTGCAATCATAGAAAATTTGACATTATTCATTCAAAAAATGTCAGGCGTCATTGAAATTTTGACAGAATAATTGAAATATTAACAGAATAATTGAAATTCTGAAAGAATAATTGCAACTTTTACAGTTACGATAGAAATTATGTCAGCATATTATTGTAAATTATTCAATAGTTCCTGTGAAAGTTTTAATTATTTCTGCCAAATGTCAATTATTTCTATAAAAGTTTCTAAGTTACGTTTTATAATTCAATGATAAATTAGATTGAAACATGAGAGAAGCATTAGATGCCATTTCGTGGTGAAATCAATTACTACTGAGACCGCCTCACCACTCGCGGGCAATCACCATTGCTACAGCATAGCGGAAGAAGGGTCTCACAACCACGTAAACGTGGGAGATTTCTTTTCGGTTATGTGCACCGACACCTAATTGATTTAAATTCATTATCATCCAATTATGCTTTAACAGTGAGTGGTAAAAATCATTATAATATTTTCAATCAACGCTCTTCCAGAATCGTTTTCTTCACACATTAAACATTAAATTTAGCCTATTTTTAGAGACTGGTTACTGCATATAGACCTATTTACACTATCGGTAACTTTTTTTTTTCGCTTACGTGCATAGTTGCATGGCGGCCTAACTTAGCATCCTAGCGGCGAGATTCTCTGATCCCCCTCCTTCTTTTCTCTCATCCGAGTCCGCGGGTATCGGGACCCAAAAATGAGATTTGTGTGATAAATTTTTGTAAAACTTTGCATCATACATATATTAAAGGATAAACCAATAATTCGTATAAATTCAGGTAGTTATGCTCACTTCGGTATCAGGGATGCTCCAACACTAATACGCCTGCACAAGATCGGAACGAGTTCAAACATATGGTAGCCAACCTCCTGTGAGGAGAAGGCACTGGAAGAAGAAGAAGCTCACTTCTTACTGAAAGTTAAGTGAACTGATCACCTCGATTGACTCAAATGACAACTCATGTTATTTCAACTGAAAACATCGAAAACTCAACTAACCACCCTCCGTGC
Organism: Othius punctulatus; assembly: GCA_951805005.1. Taxonomy (NCBI): domain Eukaryota; kingdom Metazoa; phylum Arthropoda; class Insecta; order Coleoptera; family Staphylinidae; genus Othius; species Othius punctulatus. Next base: position 24,128,976 of record OX638138.1, on the reverse strand, counting down.
TTCTGAATAAATCCTCGATAAAAAGAGCGTTAATTGTGCTTACATCGAAGCAACCCCCTCGCAAATCCTGGGGTTGGTTGAATTCCGGAGACCCAGATTCTGTTGCGATCTAAATCGTCGTCGATTTATGTTCAGGATTATGACGGCGGTTTACTGCCAATGAGGATGAAAGAGAGGGGCGCTTCTTCGCCGGCGCTGGGGCTCTTAATTAACGGCCCTATCCAATCAAACGATTTAGCACCTGCTCGGGGATTACCGACGATTAAATAAGCTATAACGCAACGCATTATGTAATCAATACAACGGATTACAACGTGCGAGCTGTGGCAACAATTCAATAGGCGAATGGGAGGTATGGTTTATCAGCGGACTTGATAGCAGACGCTCGCTAACTTTGCATCGATTGATACACAAGAATTGTATTATCAACAGTAAAGTGACTGCGGTAAACTCAGCTCATATAACAAAGATCCAAATGTTCGCGATTTTTTTTAATTTACTAATCTCAGCAAGAAGACCAAAAGACCCTGTATCCCTGTATATACAGGGTGATTCAAAAACGTCAGAAGGGATAAAAAATCAATGTTGAAATCCTGGTCGAAGTATTACATGCGGATTTTCTAAGCTCAATAATGATGATTGTGCATGTTAAATGTGACATCACGTATTTTCATCATGTATGATGTATCATGTCAGCATGTATTTTCCTGCCTTATTTTCGACAAACGATCAAAATTATAGGTGTTGGTCTCACGTAAGCTCAAATTTCCGAATTAATATTAGAAATGAACGGCACAAAAATAAATCTAGTACAAACATATTTATGGCTATATATAATTGCTATAGCACTTAAATTGCTTGTAGTAGATTTATGTGATCAGCTGATTACGTCGATTTTCGGGTGCTGCGTTTTTTTATATAACTTAAATGCACAAAATTGAAGACGTCTTCGCATTAATGACATGATGCTATCAGTGGCGTAGCTAGGAATTGCAGGCCCCTAAGCAAAATTTTAAAAGCTTTTCTCGGATGACATGGCAATAAGCAATAATTGCAGAAACAGAGGAAGAACTGCAACACAACATGGAAATAATTGAGAAAGAAACTAAGAAAATAAACATGAAAATAAATTACGAAAAAACAAAAACCATGATAATTGCCAAAGAAAAAAGAAACATGAAATAAAAATACTAGGAAAAAAAATCGACCGAGTAGAATAATACAGATATTTAGAAACAATCATACAAAGCAATGGTAAATTAGATAATGAAATAGAATATAAAATAGGAAAAACAGCAAAACTATAAACATGTTAAAAAATACCTTTTTTAGCAAAAAAAGACACAAAAAACAGAAATAGTCAAAAAAGTAATTAGACCAACGCTAACTTACAGTAGTGAAACATGGACGATGACAGGAAAACAAATAAAGAGAAAAAATGCCATGGAAATGAGATTCCTAAGAGAAATAGAAAACAAAAGAAGAGACATGATAAGGAACGAGACGCACAGGAAAAACTTAAAAATAAAACCAATACAGGAAAAAATAACGGACGGCCAAATAAGGTAGTATGAACACATGAGACCAATGAGAGAAGATAGAAACACTAAGAAAATATATGAGAAAAGAGCAACAAACAAATAACAGAGAAGAATACCGAGAAAAGAGCGGAACAGCACAATAAAAGAAGAGGCAGCACATGGGAATAAATAAAGGAATTAACAAAAGATAGGAGGAAGTGAAGAGAATACTATAAAAATTAGTAATGTAAGCCTTACCTAGGCCTACAGACCTTAAAGGTTGTGACGTGCCTGAAGGGCTATCAGCGCGTTAGGCCGCGGAGGGAGTGGAGGGTCCCTTCGCAGCGTCGAGGGCCAGGCTCTCGGTGTCGGAGAGTGGGGGGGGGGGGGGGGGGGGGTTTAAAAAAAAGGCTCCACGTAATTTTAACCTCGCCACTACTTCGTCGCAAAGGGGGGCTCCACCCTACCTGCGTGGGTTGACGGCAGACAGTCAGCGAAGTTCAGAAATTACGAACTGTCGCAATGGCTGACCATCTGGCGCCCACACCACCAGATTTAAATCTCGCAGTGAGAATAGGAAGTTAAACTGAAAAGAATGCCCGATTGAGAAAACGTGCGGGGAACAAAAAATAACAGGTGTGAATTTTGTGGTGTAAAATATCTGCGTTTATTCACACAAAAGACAGGACACCGTGCCTACGCTTCCTGAAAGAAATACCTCCGTCCGCAACCCTATCACGCAGGGTCCACTAGATTCCGCCGAATCCCGCGAACACGTAATCGCGCGATGCGAAGGGCCGTCGGAGCCACTTCTTCCTTACAAAAACGCAAAACACGTACGGCACGAAACACGCAACGCAAATTTTACACAAAGGAAAAAAACGATATATCAAATTAAATTAAAATAAGAAGTGAGAACAAGAAAAAATATATATAGATCTGGCCTGTGTTCCTCGTCTGCGACTCCACTGGCGATTCTGGTTCTTAGAACGGGCGGGCGGTCGGCGATCGTCGGAAACGCCGTCGCTGAATTCCAATTCTCGGAACCAATCTGGCCGGATGTTTGTTGCCCTTAGCCAAGAACCTGGCTGGCTGGGTTACTTAGCCCTTACCTAAAAAAACGCTCTGATGTTTTGAGCGTGTCGAGTTGAATCGTGCAGTACCCTCCCTTGCCTTGTGCCTGGGGCCGTCAATCCCTCTTAGGGTGGTTAAATGAAGACACGTTTTGAATCCCGGAAACCGGTTGGTGATATACCAAAGAAAAACTGTGACCTCGTGGCACGTCTGCACTCTAGGGAAGGTAACCAGCTTCTCCCTCATGGTAGCCGGCAATTTAGGAAACACACGCATAACGGTAACACGTCACGTTTAAAAAAACGTGTGCGTACGGTTGCCTACGTTGGAGGTCCGTGCGCGCAATTAATAATTAAAAGACAGTTTCCGTCGGAGGCAATACCGGACCGTTACAAGGTAGATAGGCAAAGGAATAAATATATGAAATAAAAAGTTTGTTGCTATCAACTTTATTCGATATACAAATTTTCAGGCGGTGCTTATGAAATATTTGCATAAATTAATACACGTTTCCCGTTTGGGGGGTGTTTTTTTTTTCAATATTAATGGTATTATATGCGATATACGATATCTAGAGTAGATGTACCTACATGAAATTTTAAAAATATATAATAATTTGTTTCCGCCAATTAGTTTAATTTGACTGAACTAATATTGAATCACTGACTTTTAACATTTAAGAGATATATTGAAATTGGTAAAATCGAACCTGCGTATTTGACACGTTTTTTCCTCAAACGAATAGTGACCCTATTTGCGCAATCCCGAAGGACGCAACCCCATAACTTTTTATCCCCGCGGTGTTTTCCATCGCTGGAGCTCTCCCGGCACGCAAAAACATCCCCTCATTCATTAGACTGACGCGGGGCGCAATAATTAATCAAAAACAGCGATTCGGCGTTTTTCCCACGGAACGTTCCTTCACAAAAACGGCCAGGAGTCCGGCATCGATGCCATATTAATCAACCCGTGAATAATGCACCCTCGGCGGGCTTACTTAACACTGCACACGATCACGATTTGCTGGGAGGATGGGGGAGCTTTTAAGCGTCGAGTGAGTCGCTCGAGGGTCACTCCTGCGGGGTGTTAAAAATGCATAAAGCGCCCTCGACGCCGAGAATAAGATGATTAGTGTTCGCGCACTAAAGTGGACCGTAATTGGAAAGGCTGCAGCTTATTAATGATCGATTTCTGCATAACCGGAAAGAACGACTTAGTGATTTTAATTAAATACTTTAGCAATTGTTTGTAACTTTTCCGATATTTTTTTTCACCAAACGAGGCAATATGCAAAATAATATGTTGTAGTTTCGCAACATTATGACATGGCTGGGCATTCAAGATGTCTGCTGTTTATTTAGAGCCGCACAAAATTATGATCAGATTAAATTATGGCCGAGATTGCAACAAAATAAGAGGATGATTTTCCCATATCCCTAGAATGAGCATCGTGTAATATCATGTTTCTCACATTTTTTTCTCTATGGCGATCTGACCCGTTCATTGCACCTATCGTCGTGTAATAATTGTAAGGTAAACATAAGCGCCATAAGAGCCATATTACTAGATTTTCAACGCACACAAGCGGTAATGAACTTTAAAATAGATTATTTGGGTAAAATGAGAACGAGCCGTAGATTTTATTAAACATGAGTTAATGGCAAACACACGAATGTCCATGTAAATTGCCCCGGGAATCGCAGACCACGGACTTATTGACAATTACATTTGAAATCTTTTGAAACAACGAGGAGTTCTGTTCATTGCGAATATTGCGATAATGTGATTTTGGTTTGGATCTACTTTGCCAGTTTGCATTTCGCAAATTTGTTTGGTTTAATTTTTTTTTTTAATTCAACGCATTTTATGCTTGTGTTGTATAGTGCAACTAAAGAGGAGGAAAACATACCTCCTGAACTATTTGCCGATGAAAGATCAAAACCAATCTTAGAAACTAACAACGTAAAGTTAAAAATATTAAGAACAGAAATGGAGTTCGAGTTTTGACAGGAGAGTGTGGTAGTGCAGATCCAATATTAAACTCAATCCTTGAGCATATTGGCAACAGAAGCACCACAAAGCACAAGGATATAGAGTAAGACACAGAGAATCAGAAATAACACAAGGAAGCAGCAGTGAAAGGCAAGGTAATTTAAATAAATAAAGATCAAAGCGGCGATAGGAAACATAACCTCCGAGAAGGCAATTCGGGTGTGGTTCCTTCCGCGCTACCGATAGGCAACCAAATAATCAAGAGAAGCCTATCATTAAAAAACGCCCATAATACTCACAGGACACAACCAGGCTAGCACATAAGTAGAGCGGACAGTATAGAACATACTTGTTTTGTCAAGAAAACATACAAAATGCCTACAACAGAGTATGACAGCACAGACGATGACAACAAAAGAAAAAGGGAAGACCACGCGGACCTCTTTAGCAAGCATAAGAAAACAAAAAAGTCACCACCCAACCATGTCACAGAACAAACCACAGAGAACGTATGGGTCAGTATGATGAAAGAGTTAATGAATAAAAATGAGGAAATGATGGAAGAAATGAAAGGGTTGGGCAAAGAGATGAAAAACATAAGGAAGGAACAAAGGGAAAATCACGAATATATAAGAAAGATGAAGGAAGAAAATGAGCATATGAAGAAAGAAATGAAGCTGTTAAACACGAAAACAGAGCAACTGGATAAAACAAGCAGAAAGAAGAACCTAGTAATCACTGGTGTAAATATTGATGTAAACGGGGAAGAGCCGAAGAAACAATTAGAAAAGTTCATAGACGAAAAATTGGGAATAAAGTTAAAACTGAACAACGCAGAGAAAATAGGAGAAAACAAGTACATAATGGAAACACCGAGTGTCTCGGACAAAATAAATATACGAAAAAACAAGAGCAAACTGAAAGTAATGAAGGAAAGAATTTATATCGACCCAGATATGACCAAGAAAGAAATAGAAGTGCAGAAGGAAATCAGTAAAACAGCCAAAGAGGAAAGAAATAAGGGAAACCATGGCTATAGTAGGCTACAAAAAAACTAATCTTAAACAATAAGGTCCTAAGATGGGTCAAACAGAAGAGAACACTGTGGGACAATAATTCAAAAAACTAAAAACAAATAAAAATGATGTACACCAGGTAACACGTAAAGCAAAGGAAAATTATATGAAACTGGACGCAACTAAAAAAGAGGAAAAATAACATGAGCAAGGACAAATATTCACCAAGCATAAAAAGAAAGAACAAAGATGAAGTACGAAACAAAAATAAAACATACAGAATTTGGACGTGGAATATAAGAAGTCTAAACGGCAAAGAACATGAACTGATAGAAGAAGTAGAGAAACTGAATATAGGCATTTTAGGCATCACTGAAACAAAGAAAAAAGGACAAGGGATGATCGAGATGAACAGAGGTCACATTATGATATACAGTGGGGCAATGTTAGGTGAAAGAGCAACAGAAGGGGTAGCTTGCATAATAAATGAAGGGCTAGCCGAAAACATCATTAAGTGGGACTTTGTATCGAAGAGAGTTCTAAAAGTTGGCCTAGAGATGGGAAAAAACACAAAAGTAACGATAATAATAGCTTATGGACCGAACGAGGACGCCACGGCCAAAAAGAAAGACGAATTCTGGGAGAATCTAACCGAAATAACAGAAAATGTGAGTGATAGATTAGTAGTAATTGGCGATCTAAATGGTAGAGTAGGTAAAAGGAGAAATTACGCAGTCGACGTAATAGGAACAGAGGGAGAGAGCCACCGAAACAACAACGCAAACAGAATAATAAATTTCTGTGAAGAAAATAACCTAATAGTAACTAACACATTCTACGCCCACAGAGAGACACACAAGTTTACAAGAAAAGTAAAGAGCAGGAAGGAAAGATCGATTATAGATTATGTACTAATCAACAGAAAATTTAGAAAAGAGGTGATAGACGTAAAGGTGAGAAGAGGCCCTGAAATCTATAGTGACCATTATCTATTACTCGCAAAAGTGAAGTTCAAAATGGAAAGAGCACAAGACCACAACAAACAATGTAAGAATCCGAGGCCCATAGAATTAATCAAGACCTATAAATTGCAGGATATGGTAACAGCAAGCAAATTCAGAGAAGACACCGAAAGGAAGCTAGAAGCAAACCTGAGAGAAGAAGAAGACAGCAATCTACAAAATATGTGGCAAAAGTTTAAGGAAATCATTATAGAAACAGCTAAAGAAAAGTGGGGCACAATAATGAACATTAAAAATAAGAAACAAACAAGATGGTGGAACCAGGATATTAAAGAGCAAGTGAAAATAAAAAAAGATAAATGGAAGGCTTACCTGAATAAGAAAACAGATGAGTGCTTCGCAGAATACAAGCAATAAAGAATAAGATAAAAGAGCTCATAAAACGAACCAAACAACAAACTTGGGAGGAATTCGGCAGGACAATGAGGAAGACAGCCTCACAAACCAGAAGCTGTTCTACAAAACGCTGAAGAACATAAAAGAAAAGAAACAACATCAAATAAAGCAAGTAAAATCCAAAGACGGCAGAAACATGAGGGAAAGTAAGGAGATCATGGCACGGTGGAGGGAATATTTCCAAGAGTTACTAACAACGGAGCAGCAAGAAGTTAACTCTGAAACCAGTAATGAAGCGACTCAGGAGGAGCACATACCCAGGCAAGATGTTGACATGGAACACGCAATACAAATAGAAGAAGTCACAGAAGCATTTAGACAACTGAAACGGGGGAAAGCAGCAGGCCACGATAGAATACGAGGGCTGTTTGACGGAAGAGTGACTTTTCAAAGGTTTGTAACGGTTCGTACCCAGGTGTTGTACAAATTCTCATAATTTGTAATATTTATTATTCATTGCATTTATTTAACTGCAATTCATCCTTAAATGCAATTGGATGCATTTGATTTCTTTAACTGCATATTACATGAATTCTTATAATTCAAGTAATTGATTTGGCTCGTGATTTACAAATTCTCGTAATTTGTAATATTGATTTGGCTCGTGATTTAGTGGTAGTACTCTACGTTATGTTTGATTTTTAAATCAAAATCGTGATAACTCAGTTTGGTTCGTTTTATGGGTAATGTGTCTGTTAGTAATTTTTGTTAGCAAGTAAAACACAGATACATGGATTTCATATTATTTATTCATTTTAAAAGGTTATGCAAGCGACAGGTAAATAAAAGACAATTTTGTTACTCTAATTGGACGTTATTTATTTAGTTATATTTATTTAAATTTTGGAATAGATTTGTTTAATAATTATTGAAAATTTATTATGTTCTTTGAATGATTTATTTTATTTTGAAAACAGAGTAACTTATTAACACCGCGGTTGGAATTACAAAGTGTTACTTAGCGACTTCATGCACCACAATCTTCAAATTGTGCCGAGAAGGATATCTGATACATGTCATCACTGCATAGAAATTCATTAGCACGGTGCCTACCAATGTATTTCAACGCCACCTTGTGGATAGGAACGAATCACATAACTTCACATTAAAGTACTTTAAGCGATTCCAGTGCTTCAAGCACCCAATGTGTCCTCATTCGGAGATATTGCTAGTATTCGCGTTTACCAACACTATCAGCCATGTGATCGTAAAAACTTTAATAGGTATTGTTATTCAAAATTGATTATAGATTAGTATGATAAAGCTCTATTCTACTTCTACTTTTCTATCTACTTAAGCACATACAAACATTCGTTTCATTCATTCATAATTCCGAGATTTCTTGAATATCGGAGGGCTGAGCAAGTTTAATTATACGATTTAATTACAACTATCATTGAATTATTTATATCGAAATTATTAAGTTATGTTTCCCTGACGCAACTTTTTATTTAACTACCGATTGATTAATGAGGCCACACTGTTTATCAAATGTTTGCGACGCGGAAAGGAAGGCATGTTACAATATTCTCCTGTCAGTACGAAAATATTGTCAGGACAAGGTATAAAATGCAGTAAGGTTCAACTCCGCAGTGGCGTGAGGCTCCCTACATTTCATACACTTATTAAACTTCGTTCATTACCAGCGGCAAGGCGCGGTAATATCCCTAGATAGGTTACATTATTATGGATAAATTACTTTAGAATTGTTAGTGTGAAAAGATGTTTGATCAAATGTTTTGCGACGGCGGAAAGGAAGGCATGATACAATATTCTCCTGTCAGTACGAAAATATTGTCAGGACAAGGTATAAAATGCAGTTAGGGTCAACTCCGCAGTGGCGTGAGGCTCCCTACATTTCATACCCTTATTAAACTTCGTTCATTACCAGCGGCAAGGCGCGGTAATATCACTAGATAGGTTACATTATTAGTATGGAATTGACTTTGGAATTGTTAGTGTGAATTACATTTGATAAACTTGTGTTATATATTCACCTGAGGAATTAATGTTTAAAGTATATGAGTCGTCGTCGGACAGCGTGACGTTCTGTCTCGATCGGTACATCTAACTGGCTCCGTTTGAGTTCCGCACTTCTATTTATACTGGTATACTGGTCCCCCACTTTTTACTCTTCTTCCCCCGTCCTATGATAATTTTGCTTACCGCTGCAAATTGACGCCTTCCCATACGCGTCACCGAATTACGCAATCGCCGTTTCGAGTTCCCGTCGTATTCCCACGACCTATTTCTCTGTGTCATCATTTTGATCGTGTGCTTATTTACATTTGCCCAAAACTACGAAGTCAGCAAAATGAATGTACTCGCTTGGGAAACGCGGCGTCGGCCGCGGCCTGCTATGATATTTACGCAGTTTTGTTCCGACTCGTAAAATTATGGATTTTAATATTATTAGGTTCTTACAGGTTGGTAACACTTTCCTTATAATAATTATGTTGCTAGCTCCTGAGGTCTTTCGGAGGTCTACTGTCAAAATTTGGCACCAATCTGACAGATAGATTATGTTTTATACTTATTTGAAGGAAACAGTTTTCGTTGTTTTGTAAATATGTAAAAAAAAAATTCGAGTGTTGATTAAACATTATTTTCTACGTGAAAAAACAATTAAAGAAACCGAGGAAAAGTTACGTAAATATTATCCAGAATCTGCTCCGTCCCATGGAATGATTTGTAAGTGGTTTCTGCTTTTAAAAGTGGCCATATGAGCACGGTTGATGCAGATCGTCCGAAACCATCATTTACTGTGACTACTCCAGAAATGGTTAATAAACTCTATGGCCTTGTAATTGGCAATCGTCGAATAAAAGTTTGTGAGATAGCTAATGAAGTAAACATCTCAACCGAACGGGTATACAATATTTTGCATGAACATTTCAATAAGAAAAAGCTATCCGCGAGATGGTTGCCGCGTTTGCTTAATGGTGATCAAATGCGCGTTCGCATTAAGAATTCAGAAGAATGTTTGGCCGTTTTCAACGTAACTCGAAGGATTTTTTTCGTCGATATGTCGCAGTAGATGAAACTTGGATACATCATTATACTCCAGAAACAAGAATACAGTCTAAATACTGGATTTCTCCATGCGAATATGCTCCCAAAAAGGCAAACACACTTTTTTCGACCAATAAGGTCATGGCCACAGTTTTTTGGGATTCTAAAGGTGTAATCTTTATTAATTGTTTACAAAAAGGAAAAACCATAACTGGCCAGTATTATGCTGATTATGCAGACATGTATTGATGCCGAACTTGAAAAACAACGACCGCATTTGATGAAGAAAAAAAGTGTTGTTCCATCACGATAATGCGCCCTCTCATTCGTCTGCAATTGCTACAACTAAATTGACTGAATTGCATTACGAATTACTGCTTTATCCGCCATATTCGCCAGATCTGGCTCCCAGTGATTTCTTCTTATTTCCAAATTTAAAAAAATGGCTGTGTGGAAAAAGATTTCAGGCAAATGAAGAGGAGATAACCGACACAAATGCATATTTTGAAGACTTTCCGAAAGATTACTTTTTGGAAGGTTTAAAAAAATTGTAAACTCGCCGGGCTAAGTGTGTACACTTGAAAGGGTGTTATGTTGACAAATAAAATATATTTTGAACAGAAAAATAACGTTTTCATTAAAAAGTCACTCTTCCGTCAAACAGCCCTCGTAAATGCAGAGATGTTGAAAAACCTGTGAGAAAAAGGCATAGACACCATAACAAGGATCTTCAACAAAGCATGGCAAATAGGAAAAGTCCCAGAAGATTGGAGAACAGGCATTATACTTCCTGTTTTTAAGAAGGGAGATAGTAGGGAATGCACCAACTACCGGGGAATTACACGGGAATTACATTCTTAAGCGTGGTAGCTAAAGTATATAAACGCATATTGGATAAACGCCAAAGGAACATCGTAGAAGTACATCTGAATGAACAACAGAGTGGCTTCAGGAAAGGACACAGCATCCAGGACCACATTTTTAGTATAAAGCAAATTCTAGAAAAACAAAGGAACAGGAAAACAGATCTGTATATGAGGTTCATTGGCTTGGAAAATGCGTTCGACAGGATCCCTCAAAATGTAGTATGGAACAGAATCCAACGTAGTAATATAAGCAAAACACTAATGTCAAGAAGAGAAAGTTACAATACCTAGGCCACATAATGAGAGGACCCAAATACGCGCTGCTACAATTGATAGTACAAGGAAAGATCATAGGAAAAAGGAACATAGGAAGACGCCGAATGTCCTGGCTCAAAAACCTAAGAGACTGATTTGGCTGCAGCAACACCCAATTATTCCGAGCGGCAGCCAATAAGGTTCGAATAGCTGCGATGATAGCAAACCTCCGATAGGAGATCTACTGCAAGAAGAAGTATAGTGCGTTTATTTTTTTAAATTATTATTATGCAAAATACTTAATCATATTTTTCTATAATTATTAAAATCTGATCAAAGACGGATCAATCAGTGATGTTATGCGAACTTGAATTACTAAATGAAAGTTTAATGCTAAGGGCCTACTCATTAGTATCCCTTAGATTGTAATCACTTAATTACACTAATATTAGCGTGTACACTAGCACTAAGCTCTGTTTTTGCAGTAACACAATATTAAACCAGCTCGAACGGTTGGGTGCCTGGCTAACCATAGAAAGTCCGGCCGCAAACCGTAATTGCCCAGAATGTTCAGGCGCAAACTTCACATTTTATAAACACGGCAAAACGCAAACCATCGTACTGAACAGAATGGAAATATACAAACTGCGTATTTCATAGAAACGTAAAATATCGAACGCGGCTATGTCCAGAATGGGTCTAGAGCAGAATGTTCAGCGCCGGACAAACTCAAGGTGCTACTAAAGGCCGCTTAAGCAAAATTTGTAACAGGATGACAGGAACCAGAGGATATCGTCACGTTAATAGAAATTTATGGTGTCGCCAGGACCGTGTTACCAATACACCGCTGATATAAACAGCATTTACAGTGTCTCAATGTCAGAACGCAAAAAGTTTATTAAGTATGTTCTGTTGAATAGTATGATTGTACGTTTTCAATCTCCAATATAATTTTGATGATAGATAAGAATCAATATATTTGTAATAAAATTGATTTGTATAAAATATCATATATATTAGTTGTAAAGGTAGTAACTCAAAAATAAGAAAGAATAATATTTATAATAATTTGTGGAAACAATGGTATTCAATATTTTGAATTGTGGTGGCGTTTGAATTATGGATCGTTAGTTTAAGACACTTTAATTAATAATGATTACCTAAGTAGCCCAAACTATAGTCACAAATAAATGAATTTATGTGATACTCACAAAGTAACTTGTTTTATTTATAAATGATATTTAAATTTTATCAAGTTGATTAATTTTAGACAATTGATGAAATAAATCATATTTTGTATGAAATAGTTAGTTTATTGGATTTTGAGCCCTAAGTTGTAAGTTCACTGTATTGAAAAACGTTGCTTAAGAAATTACAAATATTTTTGGTTCGTATGAGTTAGAAGTTATTGACATTTTGTTTAGTGGGAATTGCCAAGTTTACGTGTTCTCAAAAGGTCTGTAGTACCTAATATTTGAGGATTCATAATTATTTTGATTATTTTCTATAATATAAAAATATCAATACGGTTCAATTTAGTTCCACAAAATTGCAAAATAACACTAGAATATTTTAAAATGTCGAATCACTTGAAAATGGAGAAAATGCTTGAATTTGAGAATGTAAAATTTGTAAAAACGTAACTTAGCAAAGTGGTTAGAAGTTGTGGTCGGAAGTCGAAATGTATTTAGTTCACAACCATGGCGAGTAACTTTTTGATGTATGTTTTTAACTTTCTTTAATAATAGACTATAATATACTGGGCGGTGCGTGTGCCACAAGGTGGCGTTGAAATGCATTGCTAGGCACCGTGCTAGTGAATTTCTATGCAGTGATGACATGTATCAAATAATCTTCTCGGCACAATTTGAAGATTTTGGTACGTGAAGTCGCTAATATCACTTTGTAATTCCAACAGCAGTATTAATTATTTACTCTTCACTCAGTTTTCGAAATAAAATAAATCATTCAAAGTCAAAGAATATAATAAATATTCAATAATTATTAAATAAATCTATTCCAAATTTTGGATAAATATGTGTAATTGGTTGTATGATTGTGGTATTTTGTGTGCTTCCTCAAATGTTGAGGAGATGCATAATGTGCCGCAGCTGTACAACCAATATTTAAAAATGTGAAACATTAAATAAATATAATTAAATAAATAATATCTAATTTGAGTTAAAAAACTGTCTTTTATTTGCCTGTCGCTTGCATAATCTTTTAAAATGAATAAATCATATAAAATCCATATATCTGTGTTTTACTTCCTAACAAAAATTACTAACAGACACATTACCCATAAAACGAGCCAAATTGAGTTGTCACGATTTTGATTTAAAAATCAAACATAACGTAAAGTACTACCACTAAATCGCCAGCCAAATAAATATTACAAATTATAAAAAATTTATAAATCACAAGCCAAATAAATATTACAAATTATGAGAATTTGTAAATCACGAACCAAATAAATATTACAGATTATGAGAATTTGTACAACACCTGGGTTCGCACCGTTACAACTGGTAGTCAAATGGAAACTAAACACTTACAAATTCTGGTCCATTTTTATATTATTTAATAAATTTTATGAGACCTAGGAGAGGTCCCAAAATTTGTACCAGATGTTTGGTGAAATTTCCGTACCTACCTCCTCTATTAATGTAATTTTACTGCAGTACTTTGGATTTATTTGCTGTAAAATACCCTTGAAGTGTAATATTATTCTAGGACTAAAGTACACCATATCAAATAAAGAAATATATTACTATGTGGGAGTAGATGGCATTAATCTGCCGTGATTAATGTGTGACAAAATCAAGTAGTGTATGAATATTCATACTATATTGTATTGTTGTACAAATATAACATAATACAACATTAAACCATCTTGTAGAATTATTTATAGTATTGTAAATTATTTGTTTATTTAACGACGGCCTAATTATGTCGCTATAGTTAATTAATGTGGCCAACAGTACAAGGAATCGAGAGTTTATTTCCTCTGCAAGGTCACGTAACTTTGGTACAGGATTTTACTCACTCATAAATTCTCTGGCACACGAGGTTCGAACCTATGACCCTTGGCGTGACAAGCTAGTGGACTAACTCTTTTTTTTTCATTATTTTTTATTATTTTTTCAAACTCAAATTTCACCGAACCGTTTCTTTGTTTTAACTCTAAATATAATACTACTGTCATAAAGAATTGATTCACTTTGACAAAATGTTGACATATATGTCACGTTTGTGACAAATAATAGTTGTTTATAATTTGAATTGTTGATACCCTCTTCATGTTATTTATTGATGGAGAGCAAAGAGAATCAAGAACATTTTTATACGGACCCCAAATTAATTTCAGCTCTAACTCAACTCGACTCTCAATATGAATATGAATATTATTGAATATTATTGAATACTATTTTGCATATTAAAAGTAACTTGACTTTACAAACTAGTTTTTATAACTATGGAGTATGGACTAATAGTAATAGTAGTACATTATTTATTAGACTATCGCCCCATTTATAATGGTTATAATGGAATACAAATGGAGAATAAAAGTATTATACATTTTTTTCTAATATGCAGTTTCTGAGAAAATGCATGCCTAAATTTTTATCACGATTTAAATAATACTGCTATGATTTTTTTAGTAAATCTTCGATTTTATTTTATCGCACTACTGCGTAGTCTATCTGATTTCGAGCGATTTATATGTTTTGGCGTCCCATAAACAAGAATTGATTATTAAAAAAATGTCTGTGTATCTGTATCACGTGATGGACCAAATATAGAAGAAAAGAAAAATATTTTACTTACAGCTTTTCAAAACAATTTAAAAATATTTTCTTCAAAGCAAGGTAATTTAGGTAAATAATTATTTAAATAAAACATTTTTTTTAAATCATTGATTCTGGAAAAATCATGATTTTCATCAACCCTGATACTAACACTATATTTCACTATACTGACAATTCAAAATTTCAAATTGCAAACTAACTGGTAAACGACTGGAACATGGAAAATCAATCAAGGAGTATCGTATCCCTTAAGATGCAGATATTATTATATAAATAAATTTCAGTTTATTAATATTTTAAGTAACTAATTTATATAAAATAACGATAAATTTTAAAAATCCTGTTAAACTGAAAACTAAACCGGTTTCTAGAAATGATTAGACAGCTGTTTTTGTAGGGAAGACGTTAATATTTCAATATAAGCTATGATTGGTTATCTAATTAATTAACCAAATTAACCATATATAAAAATAGTATAACTTATATTTAGCAAATTTATGTGATGTAACATCTTAATATAATCAAATTTACTACAGGGTCTCCTTCTTAATGATAACATTAAGAGGGAAAACTAGCAGGTTACTTTGATTTTAAATCACTCTCGCTGTTTTGCCCCCTAAACTATCCCGACGAAATTACTATTATTGTATAATATATTTCGTCTCTTTAATTGCCAATTATTCATTGTAATACTTTAATATTTAAAGCTCCGATATCTAATAAAAGTAATGAGTTGTTCGTTTATATCTTACAAGAATTATATTAATGTTAAAAATCCATATTACAATTAATAGTTTCCTTAACTGGAAATATTAAAATTGATGACTTGTATCACTAAATTGTCACTCTATCACTTTTAATTATTATTTCATATCCAACATCATTCAAACAGTAACTAATGGAATGTTATTTTTCATTCAATATTCAGTTAATGGTCCGTTTCAGTATCTTTAAAAGGTTGAAAAGCAACAATGGACCTGGCTGTACGAGAGGGCCGTACATTCGGCCCTAGTCGCCCTTATGTTACGATGCGTTTGGAGATGCGTTACGATGCGTTTGGAAATCCACACCGCCTCGCAATCTGGTGTGGATTTATACCTCCGCTGACATCTGCATTCCTGGTACCTAAATTCTGTTTTTGACCAGTTTGGGATTTCACTCGTTTGGGTTCTAGCGCGTTTGCCCAGATGTGTTTCTTGTGAGTTACCCGGTTTAGGTTTGACCGGTTTGCTTTTCCCCTGGTTTGGGAATTGCCATTCCGTGGCTGAACTTTCTGGCGCATGAATTTCCTGTCTTACACGCGGTCCCGAACGGTTTGGTCCGCTCTAGTCTTCTGGTCAAATTCGTGTTATCGAGGAGCTGTATGGCTTCGACGTTGACGTGTTGAAGAAGTCGCTGTTCGTGACTTTTGGCAAATTTGATTATTGTTTGTCCATTTCCAAGTCCCTGTTGCACTGTTCCGGAAATACCAAGGTGCATTGACAATACTTCTTAGTACTTTGTTTTGGTATCGCTGAATTATTTCTATATTGCTCTTTTTGGCACAACCCCACAGCTGGATGCCATATGTCCATACGGGCTTAAGAATTTGTTTATACAGAAGTATTTTAGTATAGATTGACAGGGAGGAATTCCGACCAAGCAGCCAATACAGTTTTCGAAATTTGATATCCAATTCTTCTTTTTCTTTTTGTCATGAGTTCTCCAGCGTATCTTAGCGTCCAATGTAATACCCAAATGTCTTGCTGTATCAGCGTAGGGTACCTGGATGTCATTCATACTAACAGGGATATGTTGATTTATTTTATTTGTGAAATTGACATGGACCGATTTAGTGTTATTCAATTTGATTCGCCATTGCTTAGTACAGTTGTTAATTTTATTAATTGAGGTTTGCAGATTTAGTGCTGCTTCTTCTTGATCTTTGCCTTAAGAAATTCAACAATACATGTTTCTTAAAAAAGGGAAAATGTGTCGATTTGCGCTGCAATTGATTTATTCCGAAAATGTCTGTCTTCGTTGATTTCCTTTTCTTGTATAAATTATCGCGGACCGTTACTTCCCGGCGGGACGATAAACAATAGCGTTTCCCGTTGAACGGACCGCAAAGTAAACCGCTTGTTCTTTTCGGCGCATTGTAGATCCAAAAGAGTCGATTATGTATACACTACGGAATTAAAGAATCATAATGAACCCTCTCGGAGATGCATAAGGGGCGGCGGGCGCCTTGCTGGGGGCGTCGGGGGCGCACCAGGGGTTGTTTCTTTGAGTCTTTTCAAATGGCACCCGGGTGGACAATCTGCGCCGGAATAATAAATGCCCCCGTCGCGTTCGGATGGTGGACGGAGAGCAGGCAATGGCCCAGGCTGAGTAATGGCGGTGATCCTGCCGTTTCTGGCGCCTCGCTAACGAACTGGACCAGTGCCGTGCGGGGGTGGCCAGGATCCGCGTGCAAATATCGCTGCGTGAGTGAGGTAGGGGCGGCGAGAGGCGGAAAGAGAGAGAGAGGGAGCGAAAAAAGAGTCAATTCTGTCAGGCAAGTGCAAACAGATTGATATGCAAATGTGTGTGCCGGAGATCTGGAAGGAAAAACGTCGGATCGAATTTTAATATCGAGGACAAACACGAGGGGGCCCCGTATTTGTCAAGTTATACATATTTATATTGTTGTACTGTTGGCATAGGATCCGGAAGATTTAGGGCCTCATTGGAAACTGAATTCTGAGAGAGCGTTTCGGAAAATAAAGGCCACCCCCCGGGGGCGGCGCGGATCCGGTCGTGCAGCGCCTACCGAGAGGGCGACGGGCTTACGTGCGGCGCGTTCCTGGGGGCTTCGAGGACGGCAAGTCCCAGGGTCGGGCGTCCGGGATCAGTAACCGCCGGGCTTCCTCATTTCCCAGGGCAATCAGCATCCCGCGTGAACGCGCCCCAAATCTCAATGCGCCCCGGGGGCGGCGGGGCGCCCACCCACACTCGCACGCCCACGGCACACACACTCGCCCCCACGTCTCGCCCTCCTGGGGGAGGAATTGGCTAGCTTTGTCGCGCCCTATAAACTTATTTATTCTCCACAAAAGTGCTTATCATATTTCATCCCCCCCGCGTGCACCACCGGCATTTGCTTGTATTAGATTACTTCTGCAAACCCAATACGGGCCGTAGCCAATTTTATTTAATGGTCCCTATCTGAATGGTAGTGCCACCACGAATGAGCATCAACGTATGCAAGTAAAACGGACGTCCTACATACAGAGAGCACATAAAGTATTAAGACCTGGCTTTATTTTTTCCCCAGCATAAATTTTCGAAATACGCTTCAACAGGCCAAAATGATATTTTTTCAAACAAATATTTTGAAACCATTTTCAATTTTCCATCTCTCTAAGTTTTGATGTTAACGTCAAAGCCATTTTTTTAAATGACAACCTATATTTTTTATTATTGTTTTTAATAGTACTTTTTATTATGTTTTCAACAAATATGAAAGGATAAAATATTTATCCTTAAATATTTTTAGGATAAATATCCTAAAATATTCCTACTCCTCCTTTTGGCCTTTCATTTTCATCTACTCCTATCCATATCAACCAGTATCCTCCATGATTTTTTTCTATTCGGTGTCCTTTCTCTGTTGTTTCTGTAATTCGTAGTATTTCCATTTTATGTTTTCTCTTCTCTTCCACCAGTTCTGCTTCTTTTCCTATGTAGCCTCTAATGTTCCATGTCTCAATTGTTGTTTTTTCTTGTTTTTTCAGAGTTTAACATTTTAACATGTTATGTTAGACGGCTTGCCACAAAAGCTATAGTTCGCGCGGTATAGAGGTGTTTAATAGGTGTTTACAGTTCATGAACTTATTTACACTTTAATAAAAATGCAGAAGCAATAGCAAAAGATTATTAAAGGTATAGGAAGATACATTTACAAAATGATTCAATTTTTGTAATACGACGTGCGTTCAAGTTCTATCGCATCAGTTATGATGTGACTGAGCTGGTTAATTGTAGGAATTAGCACCCAATCCTGCTGATTGGAGGGGGCCTACAAAAATTAATGACCATAATTTACGATGCTTATAAGCTACAGAAAAAAAAAATTGAGCGTGGCCGTAAATCACCCCTCGACTTAATTTTTTCAAAGTAAACTTTCGACCGTAGTTGGGGGTTGAAAAATATCGCACGTGGGGCCGTAAATTCAACTGCACTTTTTTAGCAGTTCCGACATATTTATCTATCAGCGAACTTGAACCCTTGATGCCGGGCTATCGATTGCGACTCGCGGAGGACAAGAGTGCCTTTTTAACCCCCATCCCCCGCTGTTGGTTTTAATTGGAAACGCGCGGTGGAGCGTCGGGTTTCCGTTTCCGACTTTTATTGTGCCGACGAGACGGGGGGAGGGGCGCGTCCCAATTCGGATCTGTCATGTGCAATTTGTTCGGCATGCACCGTGAATTATCGAGAGCATGTTTATGTGCATGTGTGTATGGGAGAGGGTGTGTGAGTGCTTGTGGGTGTATGTATATGTGCGGGGCGCTATAGTGCGAGGCATTCTCCGTGGTTATTGACAGCGTGTATTTATTAGTGCACTAGAAATTTGCATTACTGAATATTTTACATGGTCTCGATAACGTTGTTAGACCTACCAGCGGATTCAAAAGTGTTCCAAGCCACAGTTGAAAGTGGAATATATAAAAATAAACACTTCAAATAATTTGAAAAAAATATATATTTGAGTTATACTATATAATATCCCTACAAGACCTTTTCAAGATACAATCTATCCCAACTAAAATTCCAATAAAAAAAGCGCTCATTACAATATTCTCCAATTTTAATGTATTTCATTAAGGGATCTGAAAAAAATTCTATTTTGTCAAAATATTTCAAAATACAACGCATACGCAACGTGGAATAAAACTGTATATACTTTTTTTTAACTCAACGAAAACTATACGAATTTTCAAATTAAAACTTTCAAATTCTTTTTTCAGATTCATTTGAAATTCTTTTAATTTATTTTAAACAGAGAAGGCTAATCCTTACCTTAAGGTCTAGGGCGGCCGATATGACTTGTAAACTTGGTCATTTTAATTCAGTCCTTGGATCAGTCCTGATAATGGTCAAGCAACCGAAAACCACAAAGCACCGCCAAATCACAAAATAAGCGCAAATAGTGGTCACAATTTCGGTATTTCACCGACTTTGTCGTAGACAAATGATTGACCACTCGCGTGTACGACCAAGTAACGATTAATATTCGATTCTGTGCTCGCCAACATGAAAACTGATAGTATGGGGATGGGAGATTGAATTAATTATTGCGCCAGGGTGCAATCGTAATCTCGCGATCTCCGCTGTACGTCTAATTTATAACGTTATAAGTTAACTGAGTTTCATAATTAGTCAAAAAGAAATCATTTGTTAAGATCGTAAGCCTACGAACGAAAATCATGAATCATGACAAATAATATTACACATTATAAGAATTTAATAAATAAGACGAATGTACTTCTTTGACTTCGTGAAATGTGTATTTGCGACCGGTTTCGGTCTCCTACATGACCATCTTCAGGCAAATCCAAAATATATAGTTTTGCCTGAAGATCTTGTAGTTGACCGAAACGAGTCGCAAATAAATATTTCACAAAGTTAAAGAACTTTTGTTTAACTTTGTAACATGTTTATTTGCGACCGGTTTCGGTCTACTACAAGACCATCTTCAGGCAAATCCAAAATATATAGTTTTGCCCGAAGATCGGTCTTGTAGTAGACCGAAATAAGTCGCAAATAAATATTTCACAAAGTTAAAGAAGTACGCACATTCGTCTTATTTATTAAATATTAAAAATTTAACATGAGGAACCGACGAATTATAAGAATTGTTCAAAGTGGTCACCTTGTACAATTCCTTTATACTTCTTTGTCAAATTTATATTCGTTGCCAAGGTAATCACTTTCAAAAATTCTTATTTGTCATTTTTGTTTTGTTCGACAATTTCATTCCAACGCCTATGTGTTTCTTACTAAATTAATTATTTTTTATCTAAATTTTCAACTCAGAAACAATGATATTTGCAAAATGTGTATTCTTTCATTTTGACCCAGAATGTGATCTTTCATACATGGATAATGATATATGCATGATCACATTCTGGGTCAAAATGAAAGAATAAACATTTTGCAAATGTCATCGTTTCAGAGTTGAAAATTTAGATTAAAAAAAATAATTAATTTAGTAAGGCGTTGAGACATAGGCGTTGGAATGAAATTATCGAACAAACCAAAATTACAAATAATATAAATAATTATAAGAAATTTTCAAAGTGACGTTTTTTTTCTTTTTAAATTATGCCATATTAGAAAGAAAAATCAAAAGTCATTACTTTATAATTCAGTTTTCAATACATGTCAATGAAAATAAAGTGACTCAATGATTATTTTTTTTATACGCGAAGGTTTTGTTTTCAGGCTATTTATGGTTTTGTCATCAAACAAATTTCCAAATAAATATTTAGTTTTTATTGGAAACACAAATTTATATTTATTGTTTTGTTTCATTAAGAATCTCATTTCAAAGGCAAATTTAAAAAGATTACTTAGCATTTATTTTGTTTTTTTATCAACAAAGTCATACTTTGTATGTACAGGAAATTTCACTGTTCATGTTTGTGTTTCACTCAAAAAATTTTCACTGTTCAGGAAATTTATACTTTTGACATCAAGTAAATTTTCAAACAAATATTTCCTTTTGTTTGGAATACATTTACCTACAAAGTATTTCATTTTTATTGTTAATTATATAAGAATGATATCGCATTCAAGGAAATACAAAACAGATGACTTAGCATTTCAGTTTTCAAAACATAGTTACCTACTCAATAAAATACGGAACACCTTTTTCACAAAAAAACATTTATTTACAAATGCCCATTTTGGCCACAATGCAGCCATCTTCAGTAGCAATTTTGTTCAGCAAACTGTTCAGGAAATTTAAACTTTTGACATCAAGTAAATTTTCAAACAAATATTTATTTTGTTTGGAACACAATTACCTACAAAGTATCTCATTTTTATTGTTCTTTTTATAAGAATGATATCGCATTTCAAGGAAATGCAAAACAGATGACTTAATATTTCAGTTTTCAAAACATAGTTACTCAATAAAATACGGAACACATTTTTCACAAAAAAACATTTATTTACTAATGCCCATTTCGGCCACAATGCAGCCATCTTCAGTAGGAATTTTGCGAATCTTCTTAAATACGCGTCCTAAAATTACACACGCGGTGCTCCGTATTTTATTTTCTACAATACTTACAATACTTCTACAATACTCGCAAGCTCCACCTCATAGTTATAGTTACTCAATGATTTTTTATTTATTTTTAATCAAATCTGATGACTGTATATCATTTTTCAGGAAATTTATAATTTTGAAGCAACTAAATTTCCAAACAAATATTTACATTTTGTTGTACACAATACATGTTTGTTCATTTTACAAGAATGACTGTGTCTTTCAATTTTCAAGTCTGAAGACTGTATGTCGTTTTTCAGGAAATTTATAATTTCGAAGCCACTAAATTTCCCAACAAATATTTACATTTTGTTGTCCACAATACATGTTTGTTCATTTTATAAGAATGACTTTGTATTTCAATTTTCAGGAATTTTATTTATTGTTCATATCAGCCAAATTACCAAAACTTTATTTATTTTTAGTAGTATAAAATAAATACACTATCTTAATTCATATTTTTTGCAGACCAATAATTTTGTAATTGGAAATTCAGGAAATACGATGTAGGTACTAATTTTGGTAGTATAAAATAAAAATTGTATTAATTCATATATTTTGCAGACCCACAATTTTGTAATTCGAATTTCAGGAAATTTTTAATTTCAATAATTTCAATAAAAACAAACATCGGAACTGGATTTCTTTTTCAAATCCATGACACAGCATTTTCCTATATTTAATTTTTTATGTTTTTAAAGTTTTTGTTAAATGGGCAAGTTTTGTTAAATTTTTGCAAAGTAATTTTGTAAAAGTAATCGAAGTAATCAAAGTATTTTTGCATTGTATGATATTCAACCTTCTCCATGCAATGCTATGATTCTAAGTTTAAGACTAAGTTTAACGTAACGAAGATTACAAACTGTAAAACCTTCTTTAATTATAGTAATTTAGTCAAATTAAAGTATCGGCTATAATTTTAAATCAAATAAATATTTTCATGCAAAGTCATAGATGCACCGTGCATTTGTAGTACATTCATGTAAAACTAAACAGATTTGGAAATCTGGAACCATGGACATTTCGAAATTTTGATTTTTTTAAAATTAAATCTGTAATTCGCAACTCCACAAACGCCCGAGTATTGTCTTTCAGATGATGCATTCAAATAATGTAGAAAACAAAATCTCTGATTTGGTCTCTTGCATTTTCTATTTTGAAAATTAGATTTTTGACACTGGATTCGTAATCAGCGGACATTAAAAACACCTGAAAAATAAGTTTTCATGAATATCTCTCAATATTTGTATCATAAAGTATTGCGCGTTGTAAGAGGAACTCCTGAGAAATAAGTTTTGATGAATATCTCTCAATATTTGTATCATGAAGTGTAACGCGTTATAAGAGGAATTTTATAGTCCATATTTGAGCATTTTCCATTTTAATGATTAGGATTTTTTTTTTTTTTTTTAGTGTTGTACCTTGTAGTAAGTCGCACAATGAAGAGATTTAGAAAGAGGCTGACTTTTAGCTCATAAACTTTAAAAGTTGTGATTTTTTTTAACAAAACTAAAGAAAAACTTAAAACAAAACTCTTTCCATAGGAATACATGGGAAAAAGTTTTTCCCATGAATTTTTCCAATGGATTTTAAATGAGAAGTTTTAATTAATCACCGGCACGTGTTAACATTTATCAATTGAATTGAGATTATGCATAATTTTATTTTTTTGGAACCGAACTGGATGTTGGCATAAACAAAATTCAAAAGTTTATTTTTACGGACACCCTAATGAACACGAACACTCTTAGCGATTTGAATTTGTGCAAAGCCAAACTAACCCGACCACGACTAACACAGATTTCATATAAAGACGTCTACTATCGTCCACGCCAGATGTGTCACTTTTTCATATAAAACCGAAATCCCGCCCTGGTGGAATTGGACCAACGAAAATGCATCCCAAAACCGCGGGAGCTGTTTTGAGCCATATACCATTAATTTAATCATTTAATCCCTTATAAATTAAGTGCTTTTGAATAAGCAACGCCATGACTCAAGAATTTTAGGCTCATTATCGTACCTCAATAAATTAGGATGCTCCAAGAGATGCATTTGCATTTCTGTTGACCAGGCCGACAGAACAAGGGAGGGACTTCAGTTATATGTGAAAAGTGACATCTTATATGGCATGGACTATACCTCCCAATTAGATTCCAAATGACATAACCCAGCCCATCTACAACTAACGCGGAAAGAAGAACCCCTCTCGTAATCTCATCACACTACTCGGATCAGTCGTGCAAATTCACACCGACCAAGGTCCGACCGTTTCCACGGGTATGCTAATTAGGGCCGTAGGTAGCTCATGGTCGCCAGGATCCGATCTTAAACGCGACAAACGAGAGAGAAAGTGGTGGATCGGGTCAATCATGAGTCAGAACGGCGATGTCGCAATCACCAAGCGGCGTAATGTCCCGTGGTTAGCGATGCAGTGCACAGCATAAGACACCGGAGGAGCGGTTGGAATGAAAAACAAGCCGATGGTAACGGTTTTCCACATGGCCGACCTGGAATTTCAAGAAGGCTGCAGTGCATTAATCCACATGTGCGTGCTGTCGGTTTAAATGAACAGCACCGAAGAATGTCTGGGAGAGGATATCGAGTAACACAATGTTCTGACTGATTTACAAGTAGCAACATTTTGATAATTTGATACATGAATCCATTTCGTAATTCAAATTACAATACTGGTACGAATGCGAAATGGATTCAACAGATTCAACAGCAAAAATAAAGATAATAAACTCTACAGATTTGACGTATAACATCGAACGCAAGAGAAGTAACAAAACCTGAAAGAGGAAACCTACAAAATTTTTAGTGTTTTTTTGTAACCATTCGCCTGAACTGGAAGAAACTAGATGTACAAGAAATAATTGTTAAAGGCTAATTCATTGTTTGCACAGAGTTGGAGTACTGCAAGGCCACTGAAAAAAATGAATGAAATCATCATTCATCATCGTGATTTCATTCATTTATAAAATATTCATTAAATGGGCAATGTTCTAAAAATGCGTTAATAGAACTTCATCGGCGTAAATGCCATAGTTTCGTAAAAACAATAAAAACCGCCGATGCACGAATAGACACAATTCAAAACCTGCGTACTTTATGAAACACCCTTTATATCTTTGGTTATCCAACAACAGGTGAATTTACCATCAAATTGCCATAAGGTTTTTTTCACCTCCATCATCTCTAAGATACTTAAAATAATCCGTTTAAATCCGTACTAGTTAATAAGGTAATACCAGGACCTTCCCCATTAAACTTACAACTATCGTCCTCATAGAAATCTTTTACGACTGGCAACGCTCACCTCGCCACGAAACGTTATAAACCGATTAATGTAATCCCAGCACCTTTTTACCGTCCACTTCCATCTTTATTAGCCCCGCTTCTGGAGGTTTAACGCGTGTAATTCTGCGCGTTGACTTTTATTTCCTCGAAGCCATTGTTTGGCCTGCGACAATTAACCCACATTCCCCAGATTAGAAACCGTACAAGCGTACGTACACCTGTGTGCCGTGTGGAAGAAGTTGACACAGTTTGAGCCAAAGCCGGCGTTAATTGCTGGATTATTTCGTGTGATTAGAGCTGCATAAAAGTGATGTAACAATTCCTTTGCGTTTATCATTAACACCCGGATTCTCGAAATGGAACGAAACCTACTTCAGGACTAAATACTTAATTCCAGAATAGTCAAATACATACTAATTGCGATATGAGTTATTATAAAAGAAAATAAATACAAAAACAAATTGAATTCAAATTAAATTTCCACGTTATCTAAGTTGCAAAGTTCTATTACCATCGGATTAGATAAACTAAATATTTGGCGCAATAAAGTATAAATAATGTTTTCATTAATAGTTTTGTTAAAATGAAATTTAAAGAATTTTCGATATGTTGTGAAAAATGAGATCTATACAGGGTGTCCCCCATGGGCTCATGGGCCATTAAAAGTTTATGGGGTTCCCGATGAAATAAAAATGTTAAAATATTCTGCCAAATATGGCTGATTCCGTTCTCCTCAGGTGAAATACTTTCAATCTTTCGGTTCTACCGGAAGTAACCATCAACTTTTGTTTTTTTCTAAATGAACATTCTCACTCTCCCGTGTCTGTATGCCTTGGATTGTCTTATACATGTCCACAATAACTTGGGGTCATACAGAATACATTCCCAGGGGCACCATTATGGCACCAGATCTAGGAATCAAATCATACCAAACCGTACACGTTTGAGTTAATCGCAAAACGGAATCAATTTTTATGGGCCAAACTGTTTATAACCTTTTACCGGATGGCATATATAAAGTCCTATTATAAGTGGACAAAGCATTTAATAGCCTGGAAGAATGTGTCAGTAGTAAGTTCACTGACGTGGTTGCATAGGGGATGAGCAGTGAATACTTGATTCGTAAGTTTTAACATGCCTGTGATCGTCCTCTATTTCGAAACCATGATTTGAATTATTATTATTATTATTATAAATGGAACAGCCTATATATTATTATGTTTCTGGCTTCCCAGTTTAATTTGAAACATCTTTTGTAAAAATGTATTTACACCTATCTTTTTTAGTTTCTTAGATAAAAATTAAATTCCAAGATTTTTATCTCAAAGAGACGTTAAGAAAAATTGCTTTAATTTCTCTTACAAATAAAATAATAACAGAAAATTTATCTCGAATAGTACCGGAAAGGTATACCTCTATGACGGATATATTTTGCAGCTGAAAATTTTGACAATGAGTCATTCAAAAATGTCATTAGTTAAGTGCCCACTTAAATTAAGCGTATTTCATTTTTATCATTTTTATTATTCATTTGTTCATTTTTATCTCATAGAACAATTGGTATGATAATTTACTACACAACAACACGTATTTTACAACCATATTCTTGAAATACGTAGTTTTTGAAATATTCCGAAAATTCGAATTTTTGCATTATATAATTTCGCCTATGCTATTTACGCATCGTCGGCTTGGTGTTACAAGGTTGTGTGTAACATTTTGTAAGATTTTGAGTATTTGGTATTACAAGATTATATGTGTTATAAGCTATCTTTTGCAAAGGTCTAATAATGGCAGCACTTGTCTAAACATTTTTATTTATTGTCAAACAAGGTTGTACGTCAAATTTGGCATTTGCACTTTAGTGTGACATAGTTGTATGTAGACACATACAACTCTAACCGGCCTGTTTTAGAGAGTCTTGTGAAATATGGATAAAATTTGTGAAAACTATGACAGTGATGATTCTATAAAATATCGTAATTATTGCCCAGATGATCCAACCTTACAAAATAATACAGATGCAGGCAATTGATTTTAAGAACTTCCAAGAATGGGCGACTTTATAACTATACTCTTGTAGTAGCGCCATCTACAAAGGTTCAACAAATTAAGTTTTGCGGATCTGTATTTAATATTTACTACAAAACTTCCCATGCTGACGAAGAATTTGTCGAACAAAGCATAAAACGTGCTAATGGCAAAAAAAAACGGGTGTCTATTCAAACTAAGGTGGAGTTCCCTGTACCCAAGCAAGCAAAAGGAATGCTTAACAAGATACTGCAAAATAAGATTGATGCAATCAAGTCAGTGTACCGGTGGATGGCTACACTCGATAAATTTAATAAATTTAAAATATTGTTATTGAGTTATTGAGTTAGTGACCCCATTAAATTTGTTAGTATATAACATATTATCTAATTTTCTAAACATTACGTACTCGTATTTTCTTTCAAAGTTGCATAGTTGTATGTTACTAACAGAAACACAAAAATGATATAACAGAATTGTATGTATTTTTTTTTGTTTTTTCATAACTCAAAAATTTGGAATGTTGGAAGTTTGAAAAATCGGGATTATTAATTTTGAATTTTTATGAAAATCTCAAAAAATAAATCAAACGAATAGGAATGGTATGGCATTTTTTGTAATACCCCAATGTATAGAATCGATTTGCCCAAATTTATTAAATTTGCACATACAACCTTGTAACACCAAGGCGACGACATGCATACAAGTTTGCGAAACATGCTCATCTTTCGTAACTGTGATAACTAATGTTAACAAAGAAAATTCACTTCTGAAAAGTTTAAAACTATTTCATTTATTGCGATAAAAGTCTAATTGACTGGGTTTACTGGATAATTTTACTTTCGGCCTCTATGCCTTGCGAACTATAGCTTTTGTGGCAAACTGTGTAACATAATTGTTATTCATTTTTTTTCATTAACTTTACCTGATACAAAAAGTTTTAGATGGTGCACCGTTTACGAGGTAATTGAGAAATATAACATTAGATTGCCGTTTGGGGGATGTTTTTTCAATATTATGGGATGAAGCCCCCACTGGGGGATGGGAAACTCGAATATATTCGATTCTAGAGGACTAAAGAGTATGTATACCAAATTTCAAAACTATTCCGCCAAAACGGCGTTTTGGGTCCCGTTTTGGCGGAAATAAATTATATAGTTTTGAAATTTGGTATACATACTCTTTAGTCCTCTAGAATCTAATATCTTCGAGTTTCCCATCCCCCAGTGGGCTATCATTGTTATTAACACATTTAAAGTGAACTTTTCAAAATTGAATTTTCTTTGTTACCATTGGTTATCACAGTGATAAAAATAAGCATATTTCGCAAAGTATGATATATGTGTAACTAGCATAGGCGAAATTACATGATGTAGAAATTCGAATTTTCGAATTATTTCAAAACTACTTATTTTGTGAATATGGTCCTATAATACATTATTGTAGCAAATTGCCATGCCACCTTCAAAACTTCAAACTTTTTCACAAGTTTTCTAATTGCTGATACAGATGGAATTTTTCGATTGTTAAATTTAAGCGAAAAAGACTCCTTTGCGATTTTTGTCTAAAATTAATAGAGGTGCTAATAATTACACATATTTAATTTTACATGGTAAATTCCTACGTTGGCCCCTTATCCCAGCCACTCGGTGTAAAAGTAGTTACAATTTTAAATATTATTATTATGAAACTGATTTGGCATTTATGTTTAACATAATGAAGACCTTACTTATGTAAGGTTAATTATTATTATGAAACTGATTTGGCATTTATGTTTAACATAATGAAGACCTTACAATTTTTATGAAACCTAGCATAAGTAAGAGTTCGTATCATGACCAATTGAGATTGGTTAATACTTATTACCTTTCCGTCTTTCTTTCTTAATCTTTCCCTCTTTTACCCTTTTGGGTGTTGAGGTGTCATTCTATTTTTTATGGAATGTTATCCATTCTATTCTGTTGCCTGTTAGTTCCTTTGCTTGCTTCCAACGTTTCCCTTTTTTCTGCAGCGTTTTGCTTATTCAACCGTTCCATGTTTCATGTGGTCTTCTCGTTTGCTCTTATCTCCCAGACTTTTTTAACTTGCCTCTCTTCACTCAGTCTGTTTATGTGCCCCAACCACCTTAACTGCCCTAAAAGGAAGCTTTTGGAGCTTTGGGAATAATTTATGCAATAATAGCTATTGGTTTTTTATTATTTATTGTATGAACCTTCTTCTATTTTCTTCATTATCGATATGGTTCCCAACCTCTCCCATATTTGTACGTTGCGCAGTCTGTCCTTCCTTGCCACTCCTTTCACTCGCCTTAAGTACTTACTTTCTGTCGCTTGTATTTGACTGTCTATTATTGTTCCTAGATACTTCTTGCACCTGTTCTAAATTCTTGCACATGTTCTATCTGTTCTCCACTTATTCGTATGTTGGTTATTTTGTTCTCCTTTGTTATCACCATCACTTTTTTTTTCTCTATTTATCATCAGATTCCTTTTATTTGGAGCCTCTTTCTATATTTCCTTATTCTCTATCAGTTTTTTTTTTCTGTTTCTGCATATATCACTATATCTGCAAATGCACATTCTTTTATTTCTATTTTCCTCATATTCCTGTATCCTACGTATATTCCTTTGGTTCTCAGTCTGGTTTCTCTTATTATATCATCCATTAATTTTATATTTATTTGGTGCTAAAAACAAGGTTTTACACGAGTCAAAGTTATATGGTCTATAGAATACAAATACAATACTAAAACTAAGACACTTTAAAAATTAGGTGAACACATAAAAACAACTATACAAATAAGACGCACTCAGACATATTAAATATGTATATCACTGTTCAGGAAATCACCAAGGGAGTAAAAGGCGTTGGTAGCCAAATAGTTTTTGATGGACATTTTGAACTTTTCTGTTGGATAATTTTTTATACCCCTCGGCAGTTTGTTATATAACTTTATTGCATAGTACTTGCTACCTGTATGCATTCTTTTTAGTCTTAATTTGTTCAGACATAGGTCATCCCTTCCTCTTGTTTCGTAGATATGGTCGTGGCTAGAATAATTATCCAGGTGTTTCTTTATATGGCATAGACATTCCAGGATGAAGATTGAAGGCAACGTCAATATGCCAAGCGCAATGAAGTCCTTCTTGCAATCATGTGTGTATCCCGTTCCCGCTGCAATTCTTATTGCGCGTCTCTGGAGTGAAAAGATTCGATGAGTGATAGCGGAGTGTCCCCAAACAAGGATGCCATATCTTATGTGGGACTCAACCAGTGCAAAGTAGGCACTTTTCAACTCTTGCTTAGGTAATTGATGCGAAATGTTTCGCAGGCAGAATATATTTTTAGCTAGTAATTTTGCTAGTTCATCGCCATGCTTATGCCACCTCAATTCAGGGTCTAAGTAAATACCCAAAAAGCGGATGGGTTCAATGTTCAGGGTTGACCCTGTGGTAGAGAATATCATTTGTGAGGTCTTGTTGTGATTTAACTTGAGCTTGTTTTCGCTGCACCAAGCTTGTGCTAGTTCCAGCGACTGAGCATTTTTCACTTTG
This sequence comes from Othius punctulatus, assembly GCA_951805005.1. Lineage (NCBI taxonomy): Eukaryota > Metazoa > Arthropoda > Insecta > Coleoptera > Staphylinidae > Othius > Othius punctulatus. The sequence continues at coordinate 24,097,829 of OX638138.1, read as the reverse complement.
AGTTTGTTGCTGTCGTTCGACACATTTACCACTGTCGTGTCATCTGCGAACAGTATCACTGCCGCGTTTTCCAATACCAGCGGGAGGTCGTTTATGTATATTAAAAATAATATGGGTCCTAGTATCGACCCTTGAGGAACACCCTGTAGCACAGGTAACGCATCCGACATGCGTCCATTTAAAAATACCGACTGCTTGCGACCGCTTAGATATGATCTCATGATATTTATGCTAGTTTCATTGAAGTTGTACATTTGTAGTTTTTCGAGCAAAATGTCATGGGGAACACAGTCAAAAGCCTTGCTCAAGTCCAGAAAAGAGGCCATACAGCAGGTTTTGTTTTCGAAGCTGTCATATATTAAATCACAGAGATCTAACAGTGCATCGGTTGTTGAGCGTCCCTGTCTAAATCCAAACTGGCTTTTTGAGAAAAGGTTATTGGTGTCAAAGTAATTAACAATTTGGTCCTTCAGTAGTGTTTCCATTATTTTAGACACTGCCGGGAGCAGTGATATGGGGCGATAGTTATTAGTGTCGTTTTTATCTCCTTTCTTGTATATAGGTATTACTTTACCAAATTTTAGTACGTTCGGAAACCGCCCGCTTTTTATGCTGCTGTTTATAAGGTAAGTTATTGGGATTATGAGCAGATCCTTAACGGTTTTAATCATATCTACGCTTATGCCATATATGTCCAGAGATTTCTTAGTTTTTAGTTTATTTAGAGCATTCCTAACCTGAATTGGTGTTACTTCCCTAAAATAAAAGATGATGTTTGATGCCGTATGGATGTGGTGGCCATTTCTAGCTACCGCATTGCCATTGCCTAATTGTCCTGATATGTTAACAAAAAATGAATTGAAAAATGATATGACTAATAGTGGGTTTAGTATTCCTCCTTGTCTCCGTCCGTGGTTTGTCCTGAATTCTTCTGTCTGCCTGTTTCCGGTTCTTATATAGTTTATCGTTTCTTTGTAAAGTGACTGGATTGCCTTTATTAATTCCCCTCCTGCTCTTTTTTCCCCTTTATCTCCCGTGGTATACTATTAAAAGCGTTTCCTAGCTCTATGAAACATAGGTATTCTTCTTTGTTATACTGTCGATTTTTTTCACTTATCTGTTTTATCGCAAAGATTCCTGCACACTGTGTCCTGGTCTGAACCCGCTCTGAGAGTCGTGTAGTTGGTGTTCTATTAATTTCCTTAGCTTGGTCTCAAGAATTCTCCCGCATATTTTTCCCGGTACACTGAGAAGTTGGTGTACCTCAATAGTTGTTACATTGTCTGCTGTCTCCTTTCTTATACACTGATATTATCACTGCTACTTCCCAGTCTTTTGGTATTCTTTTGTGTTTCCATGCCCGTTTGCAGATCTCTAGCAGCCGCTGTTGTCCTTTGTTTCCTATATATTTTATTTCCTCGGGTGTAATACCATCATGGCCTGCTTTCCCAGCTTTATACTCTCTTTTGCGATTATTAATTGTGCCTCTGTTATTGTTTCCTCCTTTATTTCTCCTGACTGGCTTTTACATCCCTCTTATTTTTTTGTTTCCTTGTTTGGGTTCTTCCATCTTTCCATCCTGTCCTTCAAGATCTCCTTGAAGTGTTCTTTCCATCTGTTCATGACTTCCTCTTCTTCTGTCAGTACTACTCCTATTTTACTCTTTAATTGTTTTGGCTGTTTTTTCTCTCTACTGAGATGTTTTAATATTTTAAAGAAAAGTTTCCCTCTGCTATCTTCTTCCATCTTCTCTCCAAACTCCTCCCAGGCTTTTGCTTTGGCACGTTGTATTTCTTCCTTGGCTCTCTTTCTCTGTTACTTGTATCTCTCGTAGTCATTTTGTGTTCCTGTCTGCTGGTACAGTTTCCATATTATTTTCTTCCTTGTTACTTCCTCCTTTACCTTCTTGTTCCACCACTTTGTTTGCTTTCTACAAGCCGCTACATATGTTGTCCCGCACGCTACTTTCGCTGCTGTTCTTATCGGTTTTTAGAACTTTGCGAATATTAATTCAATCTGTTTCTTGCTTGTCAGTCTCCTCTTTGTATCCCCTTTCTACTAGTCTTTCGTATTCTTTCCGTACCTCCTGCTTTTTTTAGCCCGTGAGTATTGACAGATATTTTCCTTTTGTTTTTCACCTCTTTACTTTGTATTGCCCTATCCTTTCGTGTGTCCGTTATTGTCATGGTCAGTAGATAGTGGTCGCGTACTATTTTCGCTCATCTTCTCACTCTTGCGTCTATAACCTTTTTGCTGCTCTCCTTTTCTACCAGTTTATAATCGATTGTTGACTTGTCCTTTCTGGTTCTCAACACTCTTGTGTTTATTACTTACTTAGTACTTATTATGGTTGTAATAATAATAATCATATACAAGTAAGCTTTTATTTAAAATCCTAGCATAAAGTTTCGCTCAAATTTGCATGTTCAACTTCCTTTTTGTGTTGTATTCTACCCTTGCGTTTCGGCCACCCAAAATTGATAAATCAATCCCCCCTTCAACCCCCACACGTTCGACGTTCCGTGTAACGCCGACACATCGCAGATTAAGCGCCATAGATCAACGTGGGGGCCCCCAGCTAAATGTACCATGTACACCGCCCCCGCGGGTTCGCAGACATGTGGAACTCCGGAGGTTTCGGAACTATTCGGCGTATTCACGTTGGGGGCGGCACCGAGAGGCGCCCGTCACTGGAGTTTATAGTTGACAAAGTTCATTCCGATATTACATTTCATGCATTGTACACACATACCCCCGTCATCGAATGCTAGTTAATAGTTTGCCAACATTTACAGCATCAATTTGAGAGCATTAACAAGTTCGTGCTGCGAGATCCGCGATGCACACCAATTATTATACCATTCGGAATCGATGCCGGCGCCGCATCTGCCCCCGCATCACGGGGCACATTGAAATTTAATGGACTTACGCTAAGTCGCTTACGTGGCGGTTTCAGGGCGATTGTTACGACTCGGCAAACACTGCAACAAAGTCGCGACTAACTAACTTTCACGCACTGAAATTGCAAGGTGCTTAATTATGACGTTCACGTAAATCGTATTATAAAAATAACATTTCAACAAATGCATTGCGACTCCAAGTGAGTTGGAGATTGGTTCAAAAACTAATTTAAAAAAAAAATCAGCATAATAAGAATTCGACATTTAAACAAACAGAAAGATTTCAGCCTTTGAAAACCAGAGTGATGTAAGTTTTTATGAAATTGTCCATTATGAGCAAAATACTCTATTAAATATTTTGACTCCATTTTCGACGCTTCTTGATGTTCAATGGCAAGTAATGCAAGATGTTTTAATCGCGACTGTCCAATAGTATTTGAGGAGCCAAATTTCAAAAGGATTATTATCCATTTTTCAAGAATTGGAGAAAAGAACTATTTTGTGATTGCGGCAAAACTGTATAACCAAAATTAAATTTGTAAAGTGGTAAATGTAATACAAACTTTTATAAAGCCATATGAAAAAAATTGTGAGTTCATTTTCACATTATTATTATTGACTAATTAATTTGAATAATATTGCTTTTGAAAAAAATAAATAAAATCCATTTGATTCAAAAGATGTGCATAAAATTATTTTTGAAATAATTTTAATGTACCAAAGCGTTATATTTTATTGCAAATTGGAAGTAAAAACGTTATTATTATCAAACATTTTATTTTTATGAAACAAAAACATAATTAAGTACATATCATATAAGAACACCACCATCATCTTCATTGTAATCACAAGGTTCATCGTCCTCGTGGCTGGTGGCTGGATTTAACTTTGGTTCATCCAATAGTATTTAAAAAAAAATAGTTTTTCGTCTTGCTGCCAATTGTTGTCGTATAACAAGAGTAATGTTTTAAGATTTTTCAATTTCTCTTCCTTTACTGGGACTTTCAGTACCTTTTCATTGACATTCAAGTCTTTTAAAACTATACCTTTTTTTGTTAGACTTTCAAAACTTTTCGATGAGTCATCGTTCCTAAAATATTGTTCTAGTTTCATTTTTACAACTCCATTATTGTCTTTTCTTAATATAATTCATTTCATACCTTTTAACGTTTTTAAGCTTGTATCAAGGGCCTTAAAATCTTTGTTTGTCCTTAAAATGTCCTTAAAATCTATTCCTAGCTTCTTCACAGTTCCAATTGCTTTATAAATTTCTATGTACTCTTCAATATTCAGCATTACTTCTATTCTCCTAAGCTTCTTTTCTAGAAACCCAAACACCCGCGATCTGCGGGCAGAAAATAGTGCCCTCGAACCGGAAATGTAATTTTAATTTCCTTTAAAGACTCAGAACTTTTTGACAGCCAATGTGCCAGAGCATACATTACATATGAATTTTGCCCAGCGCATCGCAAATAATCGTAACACTTTGCAATTATCGGAAAATTTATGCGAATTTAAGAAATTTGTAATGGCAAAAGCCACTTCATTAGATCCTCTACCGGCTTGGCTTTCATTCCAGGTGTAGAAAAATGGAGATGAAGGCGCGATAATACAAAAATTATAAAAAGAAAGCTGCCTTAAGTAATATGCTTCTCCCACAGGCAGTTTGGGCAGATTCTGAACCTGCTGTAGATCGAAACAAAATACGTTACTGTTTTCCTCATAGCTATTCATTAATAAATTAAATTGTGTCGCTCTTAATTTGTGAATTCTTAACTCTGTCATCACATTAACTTTTTGCAAGTCAGTGCAATTCTTTAGTTCATTTTTCTTTTTAAAACAGAAACTACATACATCCGATGATGGTGACCCGAAAACAATATTAAAATTGGTAGAAAATATTTTATGAAAAAATCCGTATTTTACCTTGTATTGTTCCTCAACAGAAGAATCGTACAATTTCCACAATCTTCTTATATTTAAATTGGCGGGCAAATACAACCTTTTCGATTTATTGCGGTTATAATTAAGGTGACTAGATTGTAACGATAGAAAAGCTTGACAGCGTGAGATGGGGGAAGTTGATTTTTAAATTAATTAACAAAGAACGCAAAACGCAAAATATACAGGGTGTCTCCTAAAAAACGCCGTTGGCTAATAACTCCATAACTCCCTAACTATGTATTGCCTGATTTCAATAAAACAAAAACAAAATTAAATGTCTCCACATGTTCTACAAAGGGGCCCTCATTTTCTTCTTTTTGCATAGTCAACTTTCATTTCAGAGATAGTCTGCTCGATTTTGCAAAAAAAAAAAAATTACGGCCCCCTTGTAGACATGTGGAGACATTTTGTTTTGTTTTCGTTTTATTGAAATCGGCCAATAAATAATGGAGTTAACGCTAGCGGCGTTTTTAAGGAGACACCCTATATAATATTATATTACAACTTTTTTAACAACATGAAACATAATGTCAAATTTACAAATATAATAAATGCGAGGCATGTTTTTAAAGTACCGTTTTGTATTTTGGCTGCTGCAGCGCTGCTCAGATATTGGCGATATATATAAGCTGATAACTTTAAAATAGCGAATAAAATATCATCCCGAAAAAAACCCCAATCTTTCAAAAGTCGGGACTCAAACGTCGCGGGACGCGGGACAAATTTCTAAAAATCGGGACTGTCCCGCCAAAATCGGGACGTCTGGTCACCTTAGTTATAATGGCTTTCTTTTACATGAAGTTTACAATAAACTTTTTAACCTCCTCTCTGTTTTCATTATTCTTTAATGATCGCCTGTCTCCTCCTCTTCTCTCTTTTATGTCGTATCCAAATTTTATATTTTTTGTAATCCTATGTAACCGTTTTAAAGAAATTCCAAAACATTTTAAAATCATTTTTTGGCACACTCTGTAGGTTTTACCATTTTCAGTAACCATACGGTATTTTGCTTACAAAAGATATTTTTGATTTTGGCAATTGGGCTTAGATTTTTCCCTGTGCCTCTTTGGATTCGAAACTTTACAGAAATATGATAATTTTTTATCTTGAACATACTTTTCCGGAGTATGGAAACTGTTTTTTCTTGCTGTAATTATATCGCGTCTCTTTATTTTTAAACATGCAGGGACGTTCAAAATTTTCTAAGTTAGGTGAATGATGCACATATCTATAACATAAGAGTTAATATTAGAAAAGTAGGGTTATGAATAAAATTATCGGAATATTACCTTAATTGCTTCGCTTTCTCCTTCTTAGAAGTTTTCTTCTGCCTTCTTCGGCAACCTTCATTATATTCACTCACTAAAACACCTTCTATATCAATTTTATTTTGATAAAAATACTTTCGAGTAAAGCAAACGAGCTGATTTTCGTTACTAATAAGTAAACAAACAAACAATCTTTTTGGCACGAACTTTATAGGATAATAATCCGTTTGAAAAAGTTGCAATGTTTTGACATTTATTTTAGATTGGATAGAATTTTTTTTAACAGTTTCGTCTTCAGTATATTAATTATGTGATATTGAAGCCCCTAACGCCACCTATAAGTCATTAGCTGAATTTAATGGATAATATTCTTTTTGAAATTCAGCTCATCTTTCTTCTGTTATCTTTTATAAATTTTAGTTTACTAAATGTCCATTTCACAGAAGCAACTGTTACCGGAATCGTTGATGATGATGATGATGATGAAGAGTTGTGAAAACCTGTGAAAAATCACATTCTAATGAACCACAATTTTGCAATAATAGATTACCGAAGTCTTGAATAGACATATTTTCTTTAAGATCAGGTTTTAATAAATATATAGCATTCATATACAAAATAGGTAATTCCATTTTCCATTAATTCTGATTCTGGAAAATTATTTATGGATTCTGGTTCCATAAAATTAAAACGATCCTCAATATTTTTCATACCAGTGAATCGAGTATTGAGTTGCTGAATTATTATTTCCCATATGCAATAGCATACATTTACTTTAAAATATTCTTCACGAGATTTATATCTATGTTTGCATTGAAAATTCATCAAAATGATATGTTGCCTTCTTTAGCCGTTTATTAGAAAATTCTGGAACATTTTCCCATTTTCTTCCTATTCCTCAAGATTCCATTAATATATCTTGAAAATTGTTTCTGTACCTTTTCATACATGACAATACTCTGTTCAGATTTTCCTCTGCTTCATGTAGGTTAATATCTTTATAAATTTTTTGAAACATAATTAATATCAACCAATTTATGCAGGAAAACACACATACGTGAAACAACTCTGCTTTTCTACGCTTAATTCTTTTATAAAAAGACACAGCACAAAGAATAATTACAAACTCTAGATTTTCTTCTACAACCTTATTTTTATATACTGCAAGCACAAGCACAAGAGGAAGGTTAATTCTGCATTGGTTGAGGCATTATTGCATACACATATTTTTTTTGCGCAACTGCCTTTGCCGGCTAAACATTCGCTTAGCGTAATCGGGGTTAACGAACGAAGGAGGCAGACCATATGCTTGTTTTCGTGGACGTCTCGGCCAAATTTGCGTGATGCAAGCGGGAGACGTGAAAGTTTCATTTCTGGGCGTGATGAATCGTTCTACGGACAACCGTGCCTTTGTCGCAACTATGAGAAGCATAGTGACCCATTTATCTCGAGGTCTGCGGATATTTGAAAGCTTCAGCATAACGAATTATTAATTAATAACTTTTGAGTGAAGGGAAGAAGCAAAGCTGTTTAACTATTAGAATGCAATAACATATTTATTTAATAATTTTTTGTTACAAAAACATAACAAATAATGAAATTTTGAAGCTATAGGAGTATTATGTTATAGGTATATACACTCATGGACCATTGAAAGTTTTTGGGGTTCCCGATAAAATAAAATTTAAAAAAAAAATCATCCAACATGGCTGATTCTCCTCAGGTGAAATACTTTCAACCTTTTATCACTTCTAGTTCTACCGGAACTAGTCATGAAATATTGTTTTTTTAAATGAACACCCTATATATAATTATGTTTCTGGTTCCTCGTTTAATTTGAAACATATTTTGTAGAGATGTGTGTGTACATCTATCTGATTTACTTTCTGGGATAAAAATTAAATTCCTTGGTTTTGACCTCAAAAAGGCATTATGAAAAGTGGCTTCAAAGTAATACAGAAAGTATTAAGAGGACAATTAGTCAATTTAAATTGACAATTCAATGACATTAAATTGATTGAAGACTATTTCAAAAATAAATTTAAGTTCTAACAAAAATCCAAAGCAGCTATTGCAAATTCCAGTTACACTCAAAATTCTAAAAGGACTAATGAAATATGAAAACAATTAAAAAATAAATCAAAACTAGAACAGAAATCCACAAAAAGTTCTTGTGAATTCATGTAGGTATTAATCATGAAAATCCTATAAGGACAATTCAAATATTGAATATTTTCGGATATGTAAAATAATGCTAACACCAATCTACAACAAATTCTTGCAAATTCCAGTAAAAACGAAAAAGAAATCCTAAGATCATCATTAAAATATAAGAAAATTTTACAAATACTTACAACATTCTAAAGAATTTCAGAGCAAATTTATTAAATTCGAGTGAAATTCCAGAAATTATAAACGATAAATCCAGAAAATACACAGAAGGCAAAAAGTACTAACAATTTCGAAGATATATAACATATCGAACCAAAATTAACAATTCATTTCTTGTAAATTCCACCAATACTCCAAAAACTTGTAAAATGATCATTACAATAGAAAATTTTATGAAAAGAGAAATACACAAAATAACAATTGAAATATTGGAATTTTTTAGAAATACATAAAAATTCTGACAAAAATTCACAGGAAATGTAGGAAATTCTGGTAAAATTCCAGAAATTAACAGGGAAAAATCGATTCCACCAATTCACCAAAAACTTGTAAAATGACCATTACAATAGAAAATTTTATGAAAACAGAAATACACAAAATAACAATTGAAATATTGGAAATTTTTTAGAAATACATAAAAAATCTGACAAAAATTTACAGGCAATGTAGAAAATTCTGGTAAAATTCCAGAATTTATCAAGGAAAAATCGGGAAACTACAAGGAAGACGATAAAGTACTTACTAAAAATCAAAGGTGAATAAAATTTTAACTAAAATTAAAAATCAATCAAAGTTCTTGTAAATTCCATTAATACTACAGAAAATCGTAAATTGAGTATTATAATTGCTATTATAGTTTAATCCATTATTTAAATATAACAGTTATTATTATATTATATTGATTTTTTCTTCTTTTTTCGGAGTACTTACTGATCGGTATTTTTTATTTTATTATATAAAGATTTTTAGTTTATATAAATTTTATCATTTTTTTAATCACCTAACTAATTTCAGCCTATGTAGGCCATCTTCAGAGGTGTTTATTCTACAAAAATATATATAAAATACAGAATTATATACAGATTATTATAATATTAAAAATTCAAAAATACACACAAATTGTAACCTAATTTCACTATTAGCCCTTTCCATTAAATTCCAGTAACAGTCTAGAAAATTCTAACCAGACAAATAATATATTAGAAAAGTTCCGATATGAACAAAAATTGTAACCAGGTTTTCGCTAAAAGTGCTCTGATATTTTTAGATTAGATTTAGATAAGTATTTTAGGCCAAAAACTAGATCAATCCACATAAACTTCTTGTGTATGCATGTACCTATTAATCTTAATAATTAAATATTAAATATGTTTAGTTATAAATAATAATGTTAACAACAATCCACAACAAGGTCTTGAATATTCCAGTAAACATGGAAAAAAACCTATGATCAGAATTAAAATGTTGGAACATTTTAAGAAACAACATTTCTAACAAACATCCACAGCAAATGTAACAAATTCTGGAAAAATTACATAAATAAAATAGGAAAATCCCTGAAAATTCAAGTCGATGTTATTGTTAATATTGTTAAATTTTAAGATGCTAACGATGTAATTTCCGAAATTTGCAAGAATCATTTACAAGAATTTAAATAAATAAATAAATAAGCAGATTCTTTGTAAATTCCACCTATATTTAAGAAAATCGTAAAAGAATTATTATAATATTAAAAAAAATTATAAATACAGAAATGCACTCAAAGAAGAAGAATATTAGAACATTTCGGAAGTAAACAAAATTCTAATAAAATGATATTTGTAAATTCTAGTAGGATAAAAGGTCAGTTAATTTAGAAGAAAACATTCAGAAATAACAAAAATTTCAACTAAAAAAAAAGTTAGATGAAGATGAATTTGACGAAACAGTTTTGAAACAGTTTTTTCTCATATTTAGATTGCGTACATCATAAATATGGCAAAAAAACAGTTAACAACGATATGAACCACTTGAAACGACAAACGCAACGAAAAGGGGACAATGACAAAATAAACAAAGGACAAATAGACTTAATTCTGCAAAAAACGAACGTAGGAGCATAGCAGAGGAAAATGGGAGTTTGGATATGAATTTGACAATACAGTTTTGAAACAGTGTTTTGATTATTGCAACTATTTCTGGCGTACGCGAAATAGGCACTTCGCGTCCGGTTGCACAAAAATCCGTTTAATGCCATTACAGAGCCATTGATATTATTTCCGTTGGAAATTAACCATAATATACAGGTGCTTGACTGGACAATCAAAGAATTATATGGGGCTCAAAATTTGTACGTTTCGATGCTCAAGCAAAAGAGCTGGAGAAAGAAAAATGCAATTTGATTTCACAGCACAGGCAGATTGTTATGAAAGATTTGCATAAGGTCTCTAATGCATCAAGTGTTGCATTAGAGCATCTTTGCAGAATCATATGAGTTGAAAAACAAAACAAATAATATAAATGTCATTAATGGCGAAATTAGAAATCAAATTTTTGATACGACCTTTTAGTCTTGACTAAAATAAAAAATTTATTAGTAGTATACTGAACATACAGAAACGTTCCAACGCAATGCAACTTAAATTTTTGAATTCATTAAAACTAATGCGATACATAGGGATCCTTTGTTGTGATGTATTTGTAATATTTTTCTCCATTGCATAAAATCATAATTTGTTACCAAATGACTTTAACTTGTAAAAATATATGTATGGGTCTCCACTTTTTATTTTTTTAGTCTTTGTAAGGGGCAGGTTTGGCTCTTCAGGCTTAAAAGTTTCCCGACCCCTGACCTAGATTAATAATTATGGAGGTAGTGAAAATAACGTTCACACAATTAATGTCTGTTAATAATGGTATGTTTATAAGCTAGTAGTGAAAAAAATATTTCAAGTTTTCCAAAACTTAATAATGAGATTCTGGAGTGCACATGTGAGGTGGAATACAATCGAAGGACTTATTTGTTAATTCACTTAAATTCAGACTGCCACACCAAGGGTCACAGGTTTGATCCTAATGGGCACAAATTTTTGAGCTAATAAAATTCTTTAAGTGTTCATTTTTTAAAACTGATTGGAAGTTTGTTATGATTGATAGATTGACTGAAAGGGAAATAATATAAATCCTTACGATGAATGGATACGGAGATAAGAAGCGCACACACAAGAAGTATGTAATTTATTTAATGATGCACATCCAGATTCTCCTTTGACGATTTTGATTTCGAAAAATGCCTTCGATGGCGAAATGAAACTACGATCCTGCGAAGATAATATCCTGTAACTATGAGATTTGGAATGAATGTACTTTTATTTGGTATGTGAAAATTTATTAAAATGAATTCATTTTCTACTTCGATCATTGGCGCAGACAGCTCCATTCTTAACCTCACATGACCAGTATTTGCAGAAGCGTCTGTTAACGTTATTTATGGTTTTTGCCATTCGGTGCAACAATGACTACCATTTAAGTGCATGGGAAACATTAACATGCAAAGCAGCAGGAAATTTCTACGAAGCAGGTGGAATCATTAACGCCTTATGTTACGCAATGAATCACGTTTCCATGACCAATCGCGGTTTTACAACAAACAACATTCCTCCCATTCATAACCGCACCGTCCATTATAAATACACACTTTGTATTATTACATGAGTCAAATTTAATTTGCATCGACCTTGCCTAGTAATGCATGCACATCCCGCAATTTTGCAACTAATAAATTTTCCACATTTCCTGCCGTATTTTAGAATCATACAAATCATATGTAACCCGGTCTACTAAATGGGACCTAACGTGCGAAAGCAAGTTTTCGAGGAAACACCTGTTGAAGAAAACATTTTGATTTTATTATTATTTGTAGTTAGAGGCTAAATATATTGTGTAATTAAGTTGTAGAGTACTATTATTGTGATCAATCGTGTTAAAAACAATTAGAAATCTGATTTCCGGTTAATTTCCGGATAATTGGCCCGTATTTATAGCCCATACTTGAGCTTGAGTCGTATATTTGGTTTCGAATTTTCTACAAACGATTATGCACCAAACGCACCCAAATATACGACTTAAGTCAAACTCAAGCTGAAGTACGGACTATAGATACGGGCCTTAGACTCCCTCCCTGTCTTAGCCAATTCTTGGTTGTAAATGTTTCTGATTCTATGTTGTTGCATATTACTGTGTTGCTGTTGTTTTCGTATATATTTGTTATTATTCTTATCATTTTGTCGTTTACCTTCCTTTGTTTCAGTGTTTCCCATACTTTCGCTCTTGGTACCTTATCGAATGCTTTCTCTAGATCTAGAAACGCTATGTGTAGTTTTGTGTCTGCATCTCGTTTTTCGTATGCTTGTTTGAGCTTGAATATGTTTTCCGGTACGCTTCTTCCGCTTCTAAATCCGCTCTGTTGGTCTTGTAGTGACCTTTCTTAACGTTTTGTCTACAATTTTTTCGTATATTTTCATCGCTGTGTTTATTATTCCTCTGTCATTTTTACATTCCTTCTTATCCCCTTTTTTAAATATCGGTAGTATGAGTGCTGTCTGCCGGGCGCTCGGTGTTTTCCACGCTTTCCTTATATTTCCTGTAGTCTATCTTGCCCTTTGTGCCCATGATCAAACACATGGGCAGAACAGGCAAGATGGGCTACAGGATACATTTTACTGGTGATTCTGTCACTTCCTGCCGCTTTTCCGTTTTTCAGTTCCTTTATTGCTGTTTTCACTTCTTCTTCTGTTATATCTTCTCCCTCTTCTTTATCTGCTTCTATTTGTCTCTTTGTTCTCCTCCTCTTCATCTTCTGTGATTCCCAATAGTTCCTCAAAGTATTCCTTCCATATTTCTGCTATTTATTTTTCTTCCCTTAGTACTTCTCCGTTTTTGCTTTTTATGACGCTGTCTGTTGCTTCTTTATCTTGTCTGTTCCTTTTGATTAGGCTGTAGAATAGTTTTTGGTTATCCGTCCTATTTCTTTCGAGTTTCTCTGAAAAATCTTCCAATTCCTTGTTTGTTCTTGAGTACCTATTATCTGCTTTATCTTATTTCTTGCGTTTTTATATTCGTCGTATTTCTCCATTATTTTGTTGTTGAAGTAATTTTACTATGCTTGTTTCTTTGTTTTTACCTGGTCTCTTTAAGTGACCACCAGGCTGTTCGTTTTATGTTTGTTTCTTTCTTGCAGCCTCCAATTAATAATAACTAATAACTACATGGATGTGTTATATTAAATAACTTAACAAAATAATATGTACATTACACGCCTAGTTTTGACTGATACAGCGAACTATGGCAGTTTTCGTGAAAATTTTAGAAGAATAACAGTAATTTCAGAAAAATATGGTAGCAATTCAACAAATACACAAATTTCAAAGTATTATGTAGGTGCCAAAAATCAGCTAAAATTTCTAAAAAAATCATTTTTATATCTAAATTTTACAATATGATATATCGTATTTTCTAAATATCACCACTTGTACAAGGAAGATTTAATTTCGTTATATATTTAGTGGCTACGGCTAACTGATAAATTAATTCTTTATTTGTATATAATTGTGTACTACTATTGTGTATAATAGTATCAATATCAACGACTGTGTTGACTTTTATAGCAAATTCTAGAAATTTTCTTGTACATTTTAAAAGAATCGCAGTAACTCTTGAAAAAATATAGCAATTGCAATAATAATTATGACAAATAAACAACATATTAGGACGAATTGCTAAAATAATATGTACAATTTCGTTTTATATGTACAAGTTTTTATTTCGTAATACATTTAGTGGCTGAAACTCAAATTGACTCAATTTTTCATTTTGAACATTTTCGATTTCGTTGATTGACGAATTATAATAAATTTGAGTACAATGATTGTACTTTGCATAGTGTATAATAATTTCTTGGATTTGTATATTTCGAATTTCTTTAAATCAATAGAGCAAATTTCAGAATAATTTCAACAAAATGAAGAAATGCTATAGGATGATTGAAATAATAGTTATAACATATTGGTGAATATAAATTATTTCCTCTGCAGTGTGCATTCTATAAAAATTAGAATCAAGATCCGCGCCAGAAATATTTTGCTAATTTCCAAAATAAAATGCACAATCTTAAGCTAAGTTTCGAATAATACAGCAAATTCTAGAAGTGTTCTAGTACATTTTAGAAGAATGACAAAAACTCCAGAAAAATTATAGCTATCTCAACAATAATTACAGCAAATATCAGTTTTTTTTTTACAAATTTCCAAAAAAGTGCTCATTCCACACTAATTGTTGACTGATATTGCAGAGTTGTAGAAGTTTTCTTGTACATTTTCGAAAACTAGCAGTTTTGGGAAACTTACGGCAATTTCAATATATTTACAGCAAACATAAAAAAAAATTAACAAATTTCCAATAAATGCACATTCCACACCAATTGTTGGCTGATATAGCAAATTATAGAAGTTTTCTTGTACATTTTCGATTATCAGCAGTAATTTTGGAAAATTTACAGCAATTTCAATAATATCATAACTTATACTAAGTAAGTTTTCAAAAATTTCGTTACATATTTCGTTCTATATACCGTTGCCGTTCAACTTGCCGTTAAAATTAATTTCGATACTATTTTTTTAAGTTAAATTAATATATGGAGTAAGCCAGATCTTAATGAATACTTCCAAACAATTACTTAAATGTAGTGGACCCAATTAATCATTTTTAAAACTCACATATAAAACGTAACCATTAAAATCGACCCGATCTTTCCCGCCCCCTCATATAGCCGGGCTGATTGTATTTTAATGGCCAGTTTTGGTGAAATTAATAAATCCGCTCCGGTAATCGCATTGTCGCGAGCGCTCGCTTTAATCGATGGCCAAAGCGCCGAGCGTTGGGCTCTCCACCCCCGGTAAGTTGGCTTTCCACCCCCGGTAAGGTCCACCCCCGGTAAGTAACATTTCAGCTGCCCCCACCCCTCTCGATGCATCAGCAAGTAAAAAACGGGGCGCATAGTGTGCAGGTAATTATGCAAATGCAAGTGCCTCGGTGCATGTACTGTGTGGGAACTGCTCTCGTTTTATTCTGAAACGGTAATTCAATTGGGGCGGTTTAATTCATTAGGCAAAGAGGTCACGTACTGCAGGGCGCAATTTACTTTGCCGCGATTATCGGCGAAGGATTCCTTCACATGCGAAAGCTAAACAAGGGAAAATTGATTTCAACAATATCCGGCATTACGTTGTTGCAAGTGAATAAATATCGGGGTTTTTCAAATTAAACCACCCAACTCGCAATTTATATCCACCAATTGGCAGTTATTTTTCTGTAGAATATTGTACAAATCAGAAGTTTGGTAATGCGTAAGTTTTTAATTATTTCAAAAGTGCCCTATTACATCGTTTATATATAAAAAAAAAACGGATTTATAAAGCCCAAAAAAGGGCAAATTCAAATATGTAAATTTATACAGGGGGTGCCATTTAAAAAAACTAGGTCGAAGGCTGCCCTTCATAAATGGAACACCCTGTATATGGTTAAATAATTTTACAAACTGCACTTCGGCCTCTTGTTTGCAGTGCCGTTTGGTTCATTGTGATATTATTAACGGTGTAAGTATAAT
This sequence comes from Othius punctulatus, assembly GCA_951805005.1. NCBI lineage: Eukaryota > Metazoa > Arthropoda > Insecta > Coleoptera > Staphylinidae > Othius > Othius punctulatus. The sequence goes on along the minus strand of OX638138.1, from coordinate 24,081,903 downwards.
CGAGCCTGCCCGTCCTATTGGCTCACCCTGTATAACAATCTAATATACAAGGTGTAATTCGAGGATTTCGCCATAATTCGTATGTAGACTAATTATACAATTCTAAAGAAACAAGTTTTTTCTGAATTCAGAGCGAAACTAATATTTTCTCTGTGGAAATGTGGCGCGAAAATTGCGTTTCCCTGACTACTCCCGAAAACATATACACATTATTTTCTAAAGTTTTATTAAATATTTACACTATTGCCTTTTCTCCATTGGATATGTTAGTTCCATACAACAAAGCACTTTTATCGAATTTGGAGAGTTGCAATACAGTTGCAAAGTGACAGATATTTTGACATAAACGAATTGTTGAATATGACAGTTTCAGATGAGAATTTGACAGTGTTGAACAATTTCAGTTGAAGTTGCAAGGGTCAGGAATATGATCCATTGCTTACGAGGAGACACAGTGAAATACGAGGCACTCTGTGCCGAGAATTTTACAGAGCTCTTAGTGAATGAAGTAAGACATTTTACTGACGAGTCGTGTATACATTTTTCTCTGAAACCCCACATTTCAAATTTTCTACAGTGATAGTCAAAATCTGTCGAGTTTTTACGAAATATGTCTAACTTTTAATTAAAATTCTTCAACACTGTCAAATTTTGGTCTGAAACTGTGATATTCTACAATTTGTTCATGTCAAAAAATCTTTATTATTATGAATCAAACTAAACCTCCTATTAACAAACATAACTACCAGAAGTTTCAGAAATGTTTCTAAATTTTCTGAAACATGCCAGTATATCTGTAAAAATTGAACAAATGTGCAGTGAAACTAAAAAAATCATTAGAAAACTGCAGAAAATGTAATTATAAGTATATCAAAATATACATATTACAACATTTTTTTTTTTTAAATGTCATTATGTTTTGTAGAAATTTCTACAACGTGGAACAAAATATTTAAAAAACTTGACATGGTGATTTCACCATACTTGGTATGTAGATTAGTTATACAATTCTAAAGAAAAAGCTTTTTCTGAATTCAGAGCGAAATTACTATTTTCTCTCTGCAAATGCGGCGCGAAAATTGCGTTTCCCTGACTAGTCACGAAAACATTTGCACATTGTTTTATTGAATATTAATACTATTGTCTTTTCTACATCGGATATGTTAATTCCGTACAACAAAGCACTTTTATCTAATTTGGAGAGTTGCAATACAGTTGCAAGTGACAAATATTTTGACATAAACGAATTGTAGAATATGACAGTTTCAAATGAGAATTTGACAGTGTTGAACAATTTCAGTTGTAGTTGCAAGGGTCAGGAAAATGGTCCATTACTTACGAGGAGGCACGGTGAAGGAATTTGACAGTGTCCAACAATTTCAGTTGCAAGTTGCAAGAGTCAGGAAAATGATCCATTACTTATGAGCAGGCAGAGTGAAATACGAAGTACTCTGTGCTGAGAATTTTACAGAGCTCTTAGTAAAGTAAGACATTTTACTGACGAGTCGTGTATACAGTTTTTTTCTGAAACCCCACATGTCAAATTTTCTACAGTGATAGTCAAAATCTGTCGAGTTTTTACGCAATCTGCCTAACTTTCAACTGAAATTGTTCGACTCTCGAATTTTCGTCTGAAACTGTCTGAGACTGTTTCGTCTACAATTTGCTGTTGTGAATAAATATGAAAAATTCAGATCAAATTTCACTTCGAAATATTACATTTATCACGAAAAGTTGCGAATCAATTATAAATTTGTGAATCAAAATAAGATAAAAACAGAAAATTTACCTTATTTTATACGATATAATTCGGAGATAATCATGCCTATGTCCAACCACACCAGATCAACAGTTATTTATAATTTGACTCCATTAATTAATAATATGACACGTCGTAATTGCGTTATAAACTATCGTGTCAAATAAATGTTACTATTAAATGTTTATTTATTTGGTAGCTTTTCTGCTAGTAGTGAGAAACATAGTATATAGGTATAGTCGGTTGTGCGACCATTATTGACTACCTGCCTTGTATCCCTCGGTGCTACGCGCCTCTGTATACAAACTGGTGGTCGGTCAATAATGCTGGTCTTCACAACCTTGGCGTATAATAAACTTTTTCCACTCCCTGCATGGTAAGTACACTGTTATAACATTGATTTGATGGAAGTAAGCCCCACTTACCGATAAAGCTTTGGTTACTATGAACAACGGGAAGTATGTAAAAAATTACCTCCCTCAGGGAAGTAAATAAATAATTTCAATAGCATTATTTCTCTGGCACCACTCTTTAAAACACTTATATGCATTTTGATAACACCCCTTCGACTTCTTCGGCAGTAGGAAGGAGCAGGCAGCATCTGCAGCCTCGTCAATTGCCATTTTCATAAGAATATTAAAATGCTTATTATGTATATTGAATTTCATCGTTAAAACTACACTTTAATCGAATGGGTGAATTAAATGTTTATATTTTCACTTTATTCACTATAACCATTGACAACGTGAATAAAGTAAAAAAATAGGTAAATTCGCACTATTCTTGAAATTTTTGTTGTCACCTGACAATGTGACATTTCACGCAAATTCTTCAATTCTGGTAACGAATAGGAAAATTTTTTGTATGATACACGTGAATAAAGCAATTTTATCTACTCGAAAACATTATCGTACTGGGCTTCGCCTCTTGCGCTAAACTGTTTTTTCATGAACAAAATTCGACTTGGTTCACTTATACCATAAATAGCTAATTTGCCATGCTTAAAACTTAATTAAACCAAAATAAATTTTTCATAACTTAAGCGAACAGAATCCTCGCATTTTCTACGCTGTCTGTGGCTAAAGGCCAAGTTACTTTGAGGCATCACCTGTTGTCTGTTATGCTATGTATTTTAAGACCACGAGTATTGTCCGTTTATTTTCAGAGTATTGTCCAGGTCGGGTGATAAATGTCCGTAATTGTGCGAGGAAAGTATTCCCGCCGGGAAAAAATTGTGATGCAATGCGAATTTCAAGACATCATTTTGCACATACATACCGGGTTATTCAAATATATTGTCCAGGCGAATCAAACCTATTTACGGTTGTACAAAGATTATAAAATTATAGAATTAGATACCTACGATTATTAATCTACCAATTGGTGGTTTAAAATTTTCAATATCATTTTAAACACGGCTATAAAACAATCCATTTTTAACACAATGTTCAATTTTTTTTCAAATATAAAATCAAAAGCCTAAAATGACCCATTTAATTCATAGGACCCAATTATGAAATCGGCGTTTCAAAAAAATATTGGATTGTAAGTAAATCGCACTTTTAATATATTTTTCTATGATTTCTCTCCCATGAAGTAAAAAAGTCAAGTAGTTCAGATATTTATGACAACAATGGTTTTTACAGATGCAAAGAGGTATAATTTATGTTACCCTCGCCGCCACCCAAAATTGATCCATAATTTGATCTACTCAATGAACAAAATAACGTAATTTGGTCTGAACTTTTCAATTTTTTAAATAAATAAATTAATCATTGCACCATTGCAATTTGTCACATCTTAAGTATTTGTCACTTGAAAATGATAATACCTCGAAACTAGTTAAAAGAAAATAAAGTTGTTAAAACATAGTAACATAATAATTAATTATGAATACATACAGGGTATCTACGCTAAACCGTTCGTTAAAAGTTTACGGAATTGCCGTTGTACTAAAAAATTCAAAAAAAAATCCTCGTCACACGGTTGAATTAGTTATCCTCATGTGAAATATTTTCAACTTTCTATCACTTCCGGTTCCACCGGAAGTAGCACCAACTTTCTTATTTTAAATGGAACACCCCATATATTATAATATTTTTGAATTCCTCGCTTAAATTGGAACATATTTCGTAAGAACGTATGTACACTTATCCCTTCAAGTTTTCAAGAATATATATTTTTTTTCTAAAATGTTGACCCTTAAACGGTGAACCCTGAAATCTGTCTATAACTTCTCTTAAGAATTAGATAAAATTATGAGTTACATCTCTAATTGGACCAAGAGGATGCCTCTATGAGTACAAAAAATTGGAAACTGTCAATTTTAATAATAAGTGTTCATAAACTGTCAATATCTAAGTGCCATCTTAAAGATCTCGTAATTATTTTTTTCAAATGGAATACCTATTTTTTATCACATAGCACGATTGGGAGAAAAATTTACTACAGAAAAGTATTATACAAACATACTCATAAAGCAAGAATTTTTTCAATTATATATATATATATATATATAAAAGAAGATAAAATGTTGTAACTCTCTGTATTAAGTGTGAGAAATCCGTATTATTATTCTGTTGCTAATCCCCTCGTATTTAGTTGCGAGTTAATGTTTGATTTTTTGTGCTCTTGCTGTACAAAGCTGGTTGTTATTGTGCAGAAGATTTGTGAATCCTATTCGCCATCAATTTTCAACTCGTAAATCTTGCGCCACACCTGGTCGACGCTGCCGAACGTAACTTTCAGGGGGGCAATTAGAATTTTTACTGCCGCAGAATCACTTAAAACTGTCTGCCCGAAGCGACAAATTGCCGGGGGGCCATAAATCGGATTTAATGACCCGCGTTAATCCGTTAATGTCGCGGACTTCATTTGCGGGCGAAAAAGAAGCGGCGCGTATAAATCAGGGGCGAATTAAGCGGAGAGTGTATCGCTGCACTCGGCGAGGAGTTCGTTGATTTTTTTATATTATATAATCGGCATTGTGCTCAATTCAGGGCATCTTTATACAGTTCCGCCGGCCAATTTATCAATTAGGGCGCTGAAAGCTCGCTGTAGTTGTTCACATCTGCCGGAATCAGACGTGGACCTGTACATACAGTACACCTCAGGTCCACAGGGGCAAACGAAAACATTTGCAATTCCTTGGAAACGAGTGTAAAATTCCTTAAATAATTATTTGTACTGGTCTACAAATTAAAATTGAAAACTTGACTGGAAAAGAGGAGGATGTTTTCCAAGTAATTTGGGTGCGTAGAACTCAAATTTACCACCAGATTGCGCTATCAGGTCTAGTTCTTTTTATGTCAAATGGATGGCGCTACTGCAAAGTAATTCGACGGAAACCCACATTTATTCTCTATCTTCATAATAATAGTGCTTAAATACGAGGGCTGTTTGACGGAAGAGTGACTTTTCAAAGGTTGGTAACACTTTCGCTATAATGATTATGTTGCTAGCTCCTGAGGTCTTTCGGAGGTCTACTGTAAAAATTTGGCACCAATCTCACAGATAGATTATGTTTTATACTTATTTGAAGAAAACTGTTTTCATTGTTGTGAAAATATGGAGAAAAAATAATTTCGAGTGTTGATTAAACATTATTTTCTACGTGACAAAACAACTAAAGAAACAGAGGAAAAGTTACGTAAATATTATCCAGAATCTGCTCCGTCCCATGGAATGATTTTTAAGTGGTTTCTGCCTTTAAAAGTGGCCATATGAGCACGGTTGGTGCAGATCGTCCGAAACCATCATTTACTGTAACTACTCCAGAAATGGTTAATAAACTCTATGGCCTTGAAATTGGCAATCGTCGCATAAATGCTCGTGAGATAGCTGATGAAGTAGACATCTCAACCGAACGAGTATACAATATTTTGCATGAATATTTCAATAAGAAAAAGCTATCCGCGAAATGGTTGCCGCGTTTGCCTAATGGTGATCAAATGCGCGCTCGCATTAAGAATTTAGAAGAATGTTTGGCCATCTTCAACGTAATTCAAAGGATTTTTTTCGTCGATATGTCACAGTAGATGAAACTTTGATACATCATTATACTCCAGAAACAAGAATACAGTCTAAATAATGGATTTCTCCATGCGAACATGCTCCCAAAAAGGCAAAAACACTTTTTTCGGCCAATAAGGTCATGGACACAGTTTTTTTGGGATTCTAAAGGTGTAATCTTTATTAATTGTTTACAAAAAGGAAAAACTATAACTGGCCAGTATTATGCTGATTATGCAAACACGTTTTGATGCCGAACTTGAAAAACAACGACCGCATTTGATGAAGAAAAAAAGTGTTGTTCCATCACGATACTGCGCCCTCATATTCGTCTGCAATTGCTACACTAAATTGGCTGAATTGCATTACAAATTACTGCTTTATCCACCATACTCGCCAGATCTGGCTCCCAGTGATTTCTTCTTATTTCCAAATTTAAAAAAATGGCTGGGTGGACAAAGATTTTAGGCAAATGAACAGGTGATAACCGAGACAAATGCATATTTTGAAGACTTTTCGAAAGATTACTTTTTGGAAGGTTTAAAAAAACTGTAAACTCGCTGGGCTAAGTGTGTACAGTTAAAAGGGTGTTATGTTGAAAAATAAATAAAAAATTCAACAGAAAAATAACGTTTTCATTAAAATGTCACTCTTCTATGAACAGCCCTCGTATGTCAAGTAGATCGTATGGTGTTTCACATCATAATGAAGCAAAGGTACTAAAAAACCTAATTGATTATATACTCATAAAAAGAGATTCAGAAATAGTGTAACAGCAGTTAAAACTTAGCCAGGGGCAGACATCGGTTCAGACCACAACCCGGGGACTACAGGGTTGTGGTCTGAACCGAGTTCACATCAAATTAAAACAACTAAAATCTAAAATAAAGAATATCAAGATAGCAACAGAAAAACTTAAAGATAAAGACATAAAAGAACAAGTACAAAAAGAGATAATATAAAAACTAATTAAATACGACAAAAAACTACAATCCCAGATATAGATAAGAAATGGGATAATATAAAAACAGCACTAATAGAAGGAAGTAAAAATCAATTGACACCACACAAGACGAAACCTAAACAAAAATGGATAACACAAGAAATCCTCCTTACGGAAGAACGAAGGAAAAACAAAAACAATCCCAAAAAATATAAAGAGCTGCAAAGAAATATAACAAGGGAAATCCGGGAAGAAAAAGAAAAATGGCTAAATGCAAAATGTGAATACATAGAAGAACTACAAGCAAAATACGATAACAGAAATCTACATAAAGAAATCAAAGATTTAACAGGAGCATCGCGAAAAAGACAAACCACCATTATAAAAAATAGAAAAGGGAATATCATAATAGAACCAGCACAAAAACTAATAAGGTGGAAAGAATATATAGAAGAACTATTTCAAGACACAAGAAATACTAGAACCAAGCAGAATACCACAGAAGGACCAAACATATTGAAAGAAGAAGTTCTCTATGTCATAAAGACATTAAAAGCAGTGGGACCAGACGAAATACCAAGCGAACTCTTAAAACTAATAAATGAGGACCAGCTCGATATTATGGTAGATCTATTTAATACAATGTACAGAGCCGGACTGATACCTAAACAATGGATAAAATCTACCTTCATAACTATACCAAAAAAACAAACGCCAGGGAATGTAGTGACTACAGGACTATCAGTCTATTGAGTCATACACTTCAAGCATTTGTCAAAGTTATTCACAAGAGACTATATAACAAGCTTGAAAATGACATAGGAAACACTCAATTGGGTTTCAGGAATGGCTTTGGTACAAGGGAGGCATTATTCAGTTTGAATGTACTAACACAGAGATGTTTAGACAAGAACATAGATATACACATATGCTTCATAGACTATGAAAAAGCCTTTGATAAAGTACGCCATGATATTCTAATAAATATAATGAAACAACGAAACATCCAGACATTCAGATTATTGAATCGCTTTACTGGAACCAAACAGCCACGATAAAAGTAGACAACGACGAATCTGACGAAATACGGATACTAAGAGGGGTACGACAGGGTTGTATACTGTCCCCAATGCAATTTCTATCTATCTATACTAATCTATACTCCGAAGAGATATTCAGAGAGGCCCTAAGTGAAGAACACACTGAAATCACAATAAACGGTCAGACGGTCAACATCTTAAGGCATGTCGATGACACTGTTGTTATAGCAGAGAATCTTGCAGACCTTCAGAGTTTAACAAACAAGTTAAATGATGTCGGTCTACAGTATGGTCTCAGGATGAATCTGAAAAAGATGAAGTACATGGTCATAACAAAAGGCAGAATACAATATCAAGACTTATACATCGACAATACGCGTATAGAAAAGGCAACTAAATATAAATACCTTGATACATGGATAACCAATACCATAGACCAAACACTAGAAATTAAAACCAGAATTGAAATGGCCAGGAGCACATTTCTTAAAATGCGTATGTTTCTTTGTGATAGACAACTAAAACTTGATCTGCGTACAAGAATGCTAAGAGGCTACGTGTTCTCCATTCAGAGTAATGGAACGCATGAACAAACAACGTTAAATCATACACACAATAAAACGAAGGAAGCTACAATATCTAGGCCATATATCCAGAGGAAAAAAGTATGAACTGTTCCAACTGGTAATGCAAGGGAAGGTAATGGGCAAGAAGAACATCGGTAGTCGCAGATGCTCATGGCTGCGTAACCTGAGAGAATGGTATGATACCACATCCCAAGAGTTATTCCGAGCTGCCGCCTCCAAGGTGAAGTTAGCGATGATGTTTTTTAATTGAGATTATTGAGATTGAGATTGTGTTTTTTAACGAATTTAACATTTACGCATCGAGGCTTACCGAGTTGTACAATTACAATGAGTGAGACAAAGTTTGTAACGTTATAATTTTCACGTACAGCGCTGATCGCAAGGCTGCCTACGTTAGCGCACTGGGCGCGGTAATGAATTCAATTTCTCGCACCCGCCCATGGAGCCGTACCCCTGACTAGTTAAGACCAAGGGACTGTTCACGCCGTCTCCACTCAGTTAGCCAGGGCCAAGGTCATGGCCCCTGTATATAAACTATCTTAATTGGGCTCTCGACTTCATATGGGGTCTTTCCTCCTGGAGTAATAACATAGCAACAAAAACACTATTTTAAAATATGTATTAAATTTTTTAATTTCTTGTGGATTTTACGTTATGAAATTATTATAATCGCAACTAAACAGCCTCGAAATGCTCTATTGCGTTAATGTATGTTGTGCTTGTGCACCCTCCCCCTCCCCCGCCCCCTCACTATAATAGCCACGGGCGTCGCAAATGGAAACAAATGGTAATGCGCCCTCGGGCACCGTCATGGGGACATTAGTGAGCTCCCAACCCCCATCACGGTGTAGATATCATTGTGCACTCCTGGCACTCATTTTATCCCCTGCTAGGCCCGGGGGCGGCCGTCGGTATCGATGTCCTCGACGCGGGGGGCGGCTGCGCGTAAATCAGGGCCGAAATAATCAACAATCTCTGTTTGTGACGGGTGTGCGGTTATCAACCATTTGCATTTTCATTTGCATCACGCGACCCCGCAGAATTCGCCAGCGGGGGTGTGCGAGGGGGCGGGGGCGGCGGCTTGGCACGGCGGCGCCGGGGGCGGTGCGACGACCTGTAATTAAATTACGGCGTTTCGGATCTGGTTACCGTGCGGCGAGCTGTGCGTCGTGCGGAAACGATGAGCGCTGGTCAATTATTGGTGATTTGTATCTGCAAACGTGAGCTTCAAAGGGTTTCGTTGTTGCAGCAGTTGCTCTTGGCGCCGGTAAATGGTTAATTGCTGCAAATCACTCGCCTTCAGTATCAATTTACAGAAACGTGCAAAGTTACACAGAGCCCTGGAATTTGGTTATCACCAAGATAACTAATCAAAATATATACTCGGACAACATCTTTTGCTGTGAAGAGAAGATGGGTTTAGTCCCATGCAGTCCGGAAGGACACACAAATTCATGCACCAAGTGCAACTTTCATTGGGGGTTTCATGAAGACAGCATAATTTACCCAAATAAACAATTGGTGCACATCGTTTTTATCAACACTATAACTGTCAAGATGTTTTACCAAGTGATAGATGAGATGATAACAATATATAATACCATCACTTATAGGTCTCTCCGCTTTTAGCGACCATACATGTGCCTATCGCATTTCCATATGCTACATGTTTTAGACATGAAATAATAATAATAATATCAAATACTTATTATAACACCACAGCTCTTCTGTAAAATTAGTGAAAACCATTTAATAAACAAGTAAAAATATAATTTAAAAAAATCAATACCAATAAAATTTTGCAGTAAAACTTTCATAGATTTTCTAAGTATACAAAAAGTATCAATGATAATATTTAATAAGATAATAATTAGTCCGACAAATTCTTATTTAAATACTCCAATCTACCGAAATAAGTAATAATTTTCTATGTTGAGAATATTGAATGTTTATAAATTATTTGGTACTTCGTCAAAAGTGTTAAAAAACTAGGTTAGGTTTGAAAATATCAAAATAGTTATAGTTCGAGAGTGTTTTAAAAATAAAAATACATATCTACCAATGTTACAAATAATGAAAATTGCCACATAATTTTATTGTTTAATTTTTTTAAATCGTCTACAAAAACTACATAAAAAAGTTTCATAATATTTTTGCAATTTTCAGGAAATTGCACGAAAGTTTCAACAAATCAGAAGTAGCTAATAAAAAATATAATCACTAAACTTCATGTATTTAACTTTAACTTCTCTACAATTTAAAAACTCAACAGAAATTAAATGTATTGGAATTTTCTATAAATTACTAAATAAATACTTGTTAATTTTTGAAGAAAAAAAAATTAAACGCAGTCTTATTTTTAATTTTAATTTTAATTTATTTAGGTATTTTTTAATAATACTTAGTGCGCTATCAATTTTTAAACCATTTCAGAAAGGTTCTCAAAATTTCAGGAAATTGTACGAAAGTTACAACAAACCTGCAAAAGTTAATAAAAATATAACCAAACTACAACTCTGTATCTTTATTTAACTTTTTTTGAATAAGGTAGAAAATAACTCGACAATTAAAAAAACTCAACAAGAATAAAATTTCTTGGCATATTTTTACTATTTCGAAATAAATGATTTTTCGATTTAAAAAGAATCGAAAGAGATGGTTTGATATTTAGCACTAAACACCGACTTAGTGTTTTTAAAACAACATACCACTGTAAATTTTGAACAGTTTCAGAATATTTCTCAAATTTTTAGGCAAACTCCAGACTGAAACTCCATATCTCTTTTTAACAATTAATGAAAAATTCTAAAGAATATAACACGCCAATTGATAAAACTCAACAGGATTTAAATGTTTTTTTTAAGATTAGCACTCTCCATTCACGATGTTTTTGCGTCAGGGGTGTCTATGAATATCTAGCAACTTTGTTGGTAGTGTTTCGGAAATAACTGAATTTCCCAATGGAACTTGTCAATTTTTTTAGGTTAAGTTGTTTTCAATTTGAGGTTATATTTTTTAAATAGCATTGTTGCCAGATGTAAAGTTTAAATTATTAGAGATGACAATGGAACGACAGGAAAGAAAATGAATAATAATGCATTGAAAAACATTCAGTTTATTGCAGTTTGGACAAGGATTGTGTGGAGACTTGCCAATTTAGGTAAGGTATGCCAATTTGTATTAAAATGCTGCCCTAATTACAAATCTGACAATATTAGGATTGTCCTAATCCTATCCTAGGTAGGAAGAAAATGTATAATAGACATAGACACAAAAAAATAATTAACTTCCGTTGCATCACTGAATCAGTTTGTCCAACATGGCAAAAAGAAAACCCAGCCAACTCGGTTGCAAAAAGGTCGTGAATGTAATATAAGTAAATACTTCGCTAATTTTTGACAAAATCTAATGTCTCGATATTTTTTAACATTACTAAGTGACTGACAATTTTTTACTAACTCTAAAGAAACACAACACCTAAAAGACAACTTAGACAACAAGACAAGTAGAAACTTGTCTACTTGTAAATTGAAAAACTGAAAAATTTAATAACTTGACAATTCAAAAATAAGAATGTGTTGGTATTTTTGTAGTAATACTAAGTAGATCATTTGTGAGTTTTGAAAAAAAAAACAAGTAATAGAACTTATCTCTGAAAAATTGTTTTTTTAAATATACCAAGTAAATTCTTTACTAATTTAAAAAAAATCCTATAGGTATTAAGTGAACTGTGAACTTTTGAGAAATTCTTAAGTATTACAACTCATAAAAGAATCTTGTAGACAATTTTTAAATATTCAAAAGATAATAACTCGACAATTAACAAAATTTGAAATGTCTTGTTATTTTTTGTTACTAAGTAACATTACTAAAGTTACTTGACTAGTTACTAAGTACATAAATGATTTTGAGTAATTTTTTGAAAAACTTCGCCATGAGTATTTATGCCAAATTCGTAAGAAAATGATTCAATAAAAAATCATTTGGAACATCTCAAGAATTTTTGCTACATTTCCAGATAAATATTTTAATACTTGCTGCAAATACTCTTATATATTAGCCACAATTATACTACTGATATCCAAATTAAAAAGGTTGATTACCCTCATATTTCAAGCTTAGAGTTTCAATAACATAATTTTATTAAAAGTGTGAAAATGTATGAAAATTTTAACAGAAGTATCTATAATTATTTATTATAAGGAAAATCTGGAAACGGGATTCTAACAAAATTTTATGTAATGGCTGAAAATTTGTGGGAATTTTAAGGAAATTATCTGTAATCGTTCATTTTTAAGAAAATTTAGAAAATTTCAGTAATGCTAAAAAAAAAATCAAAAGATATTAACCATATGTGCATAAAATACATTCAACATTGAAAGAGTTCTGTCTAAAATTATTAACAAATGGATGAAAATGTATGGAAATTTTAAGAGAACTATCTGCAATTATTCATTTTTAGGAAAATTGAGAAAAGGGATTCTAACATAATTTTATCAAATGGCTAAAAATTTATGGAAATTTTAAGGAAATAATCTGCAATCATTCATTTTTAAGGAAATTTAGAAAATTTAGTAATGTGCAAAAAAATTAAAAGTTATTAATCATAATTACATAAATTTATAATCAACATTGAAAAAGTTCCGTCTAAAATTATTAACATAAATCATAAAATTCTCATAATTCACACAAGTTGTGCAAGACAACTATTTGTAACTACAATAACCGTCATAGTCAGAGAAAATTTAGGGAATTGGATACGAAAATTTCCAGTTCAGATAGTATAGAATTCCAAAACTAAGCGATACTCATTAATATTAATATTTTAATTTTAAAGCAACAGCTGGTAGCTACTTCATTTTTCATCATTGTTGCTGCCGTTTCTATATTACGGTATTGCCCAAAATCACGGTGTGTGGATGCTCACTGTATTGGGCATGTATTATTTGGAAAGTACCTGAAAACGTACTTGAAAACGTACACGTACTTGGAAAGTACGTGATGGTTTTCCCTCACTGAATCCCTCTCTGAAAACCCAACTGACCATCGGTCCTTCAACGAAGGCTGCAAATGTAGCAGCCCTCCTTCAGTCAACCAAAATATAATTTATCATATTTATCACATCAATACATATTTTCGTTTTCGACAACCGAAATTATGGACTGAATGCTATAATATTTAGTTATTCAACTTTTTTCGTCAATTTCTAATTTATGGCGTTGATTGCAATGATCGTAAACTTTATACTGGCCAATTGATTAAGATATCCCATATAAATGACATAATTAGAGAAATATTTAACATTTTTAATATTATCCTTGACGACAACCCACGACTATACAAACAGCATATAGCTCCAATTTAATTCCGAATTTACATAAACTTGCGAATAAAATATTTCATCTTAATAATAATTTTTTTCTACGTAGATCAACTATCTAATTTTTATCATCTTACTGTTATTGCATGCTGGACGGCCTCGGCTATTTCAAGTTCCCACTCTCCGTTAAAATACAATGTCTGAGGAAACTGGGGCGTAGGAAGAAAATAAAGGCCCTTTTCCCCAAAGTCCGGAGTAAAACAATTAGACAAACATTTGATGTGGGAGTAAAAGGTTTTCCGAGGTCGGTCGAGTGCGACGTGGGCTTGGATACAATTCTGCAGAACCTACAAAACCCCACCCCCGCAAGTTATTCGCCAGGATCAACCGTTAGCAATTTACTCCGTCGAGAAAATGAGAAGGAAGAATACGTAGATGTATCTATTGTATGATTAACACGTTTCGCCTTAAAATGAAAAATTATGATAATGTATTGTTAAATAAGTAGAAAATTCATTACGAAACCATTCATATAATATAAATGTAATTATTATAATATAATAATTGTGTCCAACTTCTCGCCGCATGTAAAAAACTGATCAAAATAGCGCTAATGAAGAAATAGATGGCTTAAATGAGAGACTTCGCTCATTAATTGCATTATTCACTGTTTCCGTCCATTCTGCACCTTAATACTTCAAATTGTTAAAATTTCAGTTGAAACTTTTTCAAAATTGTCATATTTTTAACTGCACCACACGAATGTGTCAATATCTGTCAATGTTATGGTGTTATGGCTCAAAATGTAAAAATCTGTTACCTTTTACTTGCCACATTCCAAATATTTTAAATTTTCAATACAATGCAAATGTCCGAGAAATTAAATGTTTCACTTTACCTGAAGAAATTTACATTATTTCTCACATTTTTCAATAAAAATTTCCAGCTATGTAAAATTTTCAGCTTCAATTACCAAAATGTGCCAAATTTGGAAAATAAAACAAAGAATCTATAAAAATTTCAACAGTACCTGTTCAAATCTGCCGAAGTTTCCAACTTGACTCTCCAAATTTGTTATATTATCAATTGAACCTATTAAAATCTTAGATTAATAAATTTTCAATTGCAAATGTAAAAATCCATATTTTTCTTCATTATACCGGATGTCCGTTTATATACGCGAATATAAGGATTTAATATTATTTATAAAAAAATCTTGTTTTCCGGTTTCATAGTCCTAAATCAAATAAAAAACATATACTCGCTTGCTGTACTAATTCTAACTGGATGTGGAAAATAAAATCAAATTTCCTCATCTTTTAATTATTATTTATGTCAACATTTCGAAAATTTTTTATTGTCGAATTTTTAATTATATCTGTGAAAATTATTTGATTATTTCATTAATACTCGAGTGGTTAATTAGTCATGAGTTGTGCGCATTTTGGTAATTACATTCGGACGCTACATACTGCTGAGACCCACCAAGTCGAAACCGGACTACAGTTGTCCACGGAGGTAGTGACTAAAATGCATACCATATTTTGATTCAACCATTATGTCAAAACTTGCAATGATATCTATTAAATCTGCCAAATTTCCAATGCTTCCAAACTATCAATGATATATGGCGAATTGTGTTATTCATCCAATTTATCAAATTTTCAATTTTCTCTAAAATGTTTTTTAATTATTTCTGTAAACCTTTCGACGAGTTTTCCAGGATTTTAATTTATAATTCTCAAAGTTTTTAAATGATTCTGTAAAAATTTCAATCATTCTGTCTAAAGTAGCGATCAATACTGTTAAAATGTCAATGATAATAGTGGAATTGTATCAATTCATGTTAAATTTTCAATCATTTGCTAAATTTGTAATTATTTCTGTCAACATTTCGAAGATTTTTCCAATATTTCAATTATTACTTTATAACTTATTTTATAATTATCTCAAAAATTTCAATCACTCAGTCAAACATTGTAATGATCTCTGTCAAAATTTCAATGATTGTTTTGTTCATAGTGGTTTCTGTCAAAATTTCATTTTTTTTTTGTTTAATTTGAATAAAATAATATAGTTAGATAACGGCAGTTCAGGGAACTTTTGTAAGTTTTCTCAGAAAATTTAATAGAATAATCGAAATTTCGATAGAAATAAGTGAAAAGTTGGCAATAATTTAAATGATGATAGACATAATTGAAAATTTTACAAATTATTTTACAGAAATATATAAAATTTCGAGAGTAATAATTGAATTTTTTTCGAAATGTTGACAGAAATAAATGAAAATTTGACAAATACATGATTAACACAATTCCCTTTATTATCATTGATATTTTCACAGTACATTATTGCTGCTTTTGACATAATGATTGACATTTTAACACATATAATAAAATAATCGACAGTAGGCAATTAATAATGGAAATGATTTTTTGTTCGAAATATCAGAAATAATTTAAAAAATGACAGATTACATGAATTGAACACAATTCTCCAATTATCAATACCATTTTGTTAGTAATCATTGCAATTTTTGGCAGGATGATTGAAATATTCACAGAAATAATTTAAAAATCGACAGTAATCAATAATTTATTACAAAAATCTTAAATATTGATAGATATAGTTCAAAAAATGCAGTAGTAATTGCAGTAATGCTTGACATTACTATTTAGTTCTTCTTAAATTTCAAAAGTTTTAAACAAACAAATATCCTATCATGAAATATATTAAGTAATTGTAGAGTAATAGTTCTGTAGTAATAATTCTAAGTAATCCTATAGTGATAATGCTAATAATACTTGTATCTTATGTTAGAATTAATCAGCAATTTAGTACAATTGCACTAGTTATCTTTGATATTTTGTTAAAATAATCGAAATTTTAATGGCAACAATTCAAAGGTGGGCAAAAATTTAAATGATAATAAAAATTATTGAAATTTTTACAGAAATGTTCACAGAAACATTTAAAAATTTCACATTAATAATTGGAATATTGGAAAAAAATCCGAATGTTATCAAGATATCAGATATAATTAAAAATTAGACATTAGGCATAAATTGGAATTAATGATTTAACAGTTGATAAAAACAATTGAAAATTTTACACAATTGATTCAAATTTTGACAGAAGTGATTAGAAATTGACAATAGTAATTGAAACGTTGACAGTAATCATTGTAATTTTTGACACAAGGATTCAAATTTTACAGAAATAATTTAAAAAATCGAAAGTAAATGTTTTGCTGGAAAAATCTTAAATGTTGACGGACATAATTTTAAAAAAATACAGAAATGTTTCAAAAGTTGACGTTACCATTAAACTCCTATTGGATTTCAAAAATCTAATAAACAAATATCCTACCGAGAAATATGTTTAGCAATTGCAAAATAATAATTCTATAGTAATTGTTAACTAATAAATCTGTAGTAAGTAAGTAATTCTATAACACTAATTCGCATTTTAGAATTTTTGATATTTTGATAGAATAATCGACTTTTTTATGGAAACAATTGAAAAGTTGGCATAAATAATTGAAATGTTGATAAAGATAATTGAAATTTTAACAGAATTGATTGAAATTTTGATAGAAATGATTAGAACTTATAAACAATACAAAAATTAAAAGACAATATTCATTGAAAATTTGACAGTAATCATTGCAATTTTGCCAGAAATTCGGCCGGAACACAAAACTTTTGGCCGAGTCAAAATGTTATTCTGGCAAATTCGGACAGATATTTCACTGAAGATACATGTATGGCTATCAGAGGCGCGAGCATTAGCAAAGTCAAGAGCAATAGAAACAATTGAAAAGTTGGCATTAATAATTGAAATGTTGATAAAGATAATTGAAATTTTAACAGAATTGATTGAAATTTTGATAGAAATGATTAGAACTTATAAACAATACAAAAATTAAAAGACAATATTCATTGAAAATTTGACAGTAATCATTGCAATTTTGCCAGAAATTCGGCAGGAACACAAAACTTTTGGCCGAGTCAAAATGTTATTCTGGCAAATTCGGACAGATATTTCACTGAAGATACATGTATGGCTAGCAGAGACGCGAGCATTAGCAAAGTCAAGAGCATTAGAAACAATTGAAAAGTTGGCTTTAATAATTGAAACGTTGATAAAGATAATCGAAATTTGAACAGAATTGATTGAATTTTTGACAGAAATGATTAGAACTTATAAACAATAAAAAAATTGAAAGACAATATTCCTTGAAAATTTGACAGTAATCATTGCAATTTTACCAGAAATACGGCCGGAAAACAAAACTTTTGGCCGAGTTAAAATGTTATTCTGCCTTAAATTCGGACAGATATTTCACGTGTTCTATTAGAGGCGCGAGCATTAGCAAAGTCAAGAGCATTAGAAACAATTGAAAAGTTGGCGTTAACAATTGAAACGTTGATAAAGATAATTGATATTTGAACAGAATTGATTGAATTTTTGACAGACATGATTAGAACTTATAAACAATAGAAAAATTAAAAGACTAATTAAAACTCGCTCGCTCCACTCGCTCATGCGTCAAGCACCGTGGGCTGCTAAAGCCTATTTTCTACCGTTGGTGCATAATATACTATATAAGGGTTTGTTTTTACAATACAAATGTCTGGAAATGTCAAATGTCATTTGTTGGACGAAACTTTTTAGCGATATTTATGTTTTGTTATGTTTGAGGTAATACTTTATTTTGGTCGACTAGAAAACATGTAAGCAGGTAGGCGTTTGTCACTTGTTCTGGCTATCTCTAAATTCATATGCAGGTTGTTTGTCTATTCATGATTTCAGCTCTAATGCCCCTCACATGGTCACGTGGACGCACGTGGACAATGGCCGACACATGTTTAATTCTTGCCTTTTACTGAAGATCTTCTACACTATTTTCTGGATATCTACAAAACCATGGAGTTTTTACTGGATATTAGAAACGCCACGTAGGTACTATTGAGCTATTTTCGATTTAGGAACGCTGAGTGCATCTTTTGTCTTTTCTCCTACATCTTATTATTATTATTCTTCATCTTCTTCTTTTTCTACTGCTTCTCCTCCCTCCATCTTCTCCTTCTCCTACTCCTGCTCCTGCTCCTGCTCCTCCTCCTCCTCTTCTTCTTATTTTCCTTCTTCTTCTTTATTCTGCAGTCCATTTAAGCCTTTCCTATTTTATCCCTTACATCTCTCATGGGAGAGATGCCTAACTACATGGCGTGCGCAACTCCAATTCCTTTGCCTATCTACAATCTGTAGATTCCTCTCACAGAATCAATTTCCACAGCAAATTTATCTCCTCTTCGTTTTCTTTTTCTAAACCTAAGCTTGTTATTTCTTCTTCGTCCTCTTGGCGTGTTTACATCTAGTTAATTTTCGCCTTTGTGGGGTCTTCCTGATGACCTTTCGGTGTTTTTCTTTGTGTCATTTTTTTCACAAACAAATGCCATCCCTATTATTCAGGCTACTTGATGTGCCGTCAATGAACTGCAATTACCCAACGATTTGAAACCGCTCACTGCCCGATTAGGCATCTCACAATTGCGGAGATGAAGAAATCCCCTGAAGCTCACTTTTATTGTGTTTGCAGTAGTTTAACGGGTTCGCGGGGCGTACTGGTGGGCAATCGCGTGCGCAACCTGCTGGATAGGATCCGCATAAGGAAGCGGACACGTGGGCAGCTGGCGGTATATCTGTGTCGAAGGAGTTAAATTTATAGTGATCTGTGTGCAATTACGTCGGGACCGTCACCTCCGCGAACCGGTCCTCGAGTACAGGCCTGGCCATTTGCATCTCGTCGGGCGCGAAGAGTTTACGAGGATCACGTGGAGGGCCCGCGGCCCCCAAGGAGAGCGAACTCCATACAAGCCCGAAATTCAATCACCATAGGTGCCCACGCGGCTCACGGAAACTCGTTTTGTGCGTTCAATTTATATACTAATGTTGGGAAAGAGAATTGTGCGTCGGGCCTACGCAGCCAAGACCAAACACAATTATTATGCAGGAAGAGTTAATATTTACTCAATCACAGCTTAAAGGTCGCGCTTTTGACCACCAGCTTAAGGGTTGGTAAACCATTCGTTTAGAATAATTACTAAGATAATCCTATAAAATCCTATAAAATTGAAAAAAAAAGTTCAAATTTTAGGGTATTCGCAGGACTACCTCAAAATTTTTAAACTTTGGAATCTTCATGCAATCTTCTATAAATTTTTAGAAAATTGCATACATTGTATAACATTTATTAAACTTGTAAAATGTGTAAAAAAAATTCAGCAGTTTCTTTCAATCTTCTGTTACATTTTATATAACATCGAATAATTGCCGAGAATATGTAAAACAGTTTAAACAGCCATAACATACTATTATTTTTCCTTTTTTTATTATTTTCTTTGGAATTGTCATTCAATCTGATATAGATTTCCGGAATATTGCCCAAAATCTATAATATTTTGTATAGAATATTTTGTAAAATATAAAATTTCTATTAAACAAGAAAACTTTATCATTGAATATTTTATAAAATAAAATAAATATTCAATTAAATAATACCAGAAATTTGACTAAATTTTATCCAGAAATTATTTAAAAAAAATTAATTACAATCAGTTTTTATAAAATTTCGGCAATCTTCTTTCATCTTCTGTTACATTTTATATAACATTTAAAAATTGCCGTGAATGTGTAAAACAATTTAACTAGCCATAAAATACTACTATTTTTCCCTTTTTGTAGGATTTTCTTTGGAATTGTTATTCATTATGATATTGATTTTCAGAAAATTGCATATAATCGATAAAATTTTATATAGAAAATACGAAATTTCTACTAAATTAGGGACATGTCATTTAATATTCCATAAAAAAGAGAAAATGTTAGAAAATTGACTTACATTTATAAAAAAATCTGCATAATTTTTAATTTCATTCTATGTTCAATAAAATTTCAGCAATTTCCTTCAATCTTCTGTTACATTTTATATAACATCCAAAAATTGCCGAGAACCTATAAAACAATTTAAATAGCCATACAATACTATTATTTTTCCTTTTTTTGTAGGCTTTTCTTTGGAATCGTCATTCATTATGATATTGATTTTCAGAAAATGCATATAATCGATAAAATTTTGTATAGAATATTTTGAAAAATGCGAAAATTCCACTAAATTGGAGACATGTCATTTAATATTCTATAAATAAGAGAAGATGTTAGAAAATTAACTTACATATATAAAAATATCTGCACAATTTTTAATTTCATTCAATGTTCTATAAAATTTCCGCAATTTCCTTCAATCTTCTGTAACATTTTATATAACATCTAAAAATTGACGAGAATGTGTAAAACAATTTAAACAGCCATAAAATACTATTATTTTTCCTTTTTGTAGGATTTTCTTAGGAACCGCCATTTATTATGCTATAGATTTTCTGAAAATTGCATATAATCGATAAAATTTTGTATGGAATATTTTGAAAAATACGAAATTTCTACAAAATTAGGGACATGTCATTTAATATTCTAAAAATAAGAGAAAATGTTAGAAAATTGACTTACATTTATAAAAAAATCTGCATAAATTTTAATTTCATTCTATAAAATTTCAGCAATTTCTTTCAATTTTCTGTTACATTTTATATAACATCTAATAATTGCCGAGAATGTGTAAAACAATTTAAATAGCCATAAAATACTATTATTTTTTCCTTTTTTGTGGGATTTTCTTTGGAATCGTTATTCATTATGATATTGATTTTCAGAAAATTGCATATAATCGATAAAATTTTATATAGAATATTTTGAAATATACGAAATTTCTACTAAATTAGGGACATGTCATTTAATATTCTATAAAAAGAGAAAATGTTAGAAAATTGACTTACATTTATAAAAAAATCTGCATAATTTTTAATTTCATTCTATGTTCAATAAAATATCAGCAATTTCCTTCAATCTTCTGTTACATTGTATATAACATCCAAAAATTGCCGAGAACCTATAGCACAATTTAAATAGCCATACAATACTATTATTTTTCCTTTTTTTGTAGGCTTTTCTTTGGAATCGTCATTCATTATGATATAGATTTTCAGAAAATTGCATATAATCGATAAAATGTTGTATAGAATATTTTGAAAAATACGAAATTTCTACTAAACTAGGGACATGTCATTTAATATTCTATAAAAAAAGATAAAATATTACAAAATTGACTTACATTTATCAAAAATTCTGCATAATTTTTAATTTCATACAATGTTCTATAAAATTTCAGCAATTTCTTTCAATCTTTTGTTACGTTTTATATAACATCTAATAATTGCCGAGAATGTGTAAAACAATTTAAACAGCCACAAAATACTATTATTTTTCCTTTTTCGTACGATTTTCTTTGGAATCGTCATTCATTATGATATTGATTTTCAGAAAATGCATATAATCGATAAAATTTTGTATAGAATATTTTGAAAAATGCGAAAATTCCACTAAATTGGAGACATGTCATTTAATATTCTATAAATAAGAGAAAATGTTAGAAAATTAACTTACATTTATAAAAATATCTGCACAATTTTTAATTTCATTGAATATTCTATAAAATTTCAGCAAATTCTTTCAATCTTCTGTAACATTTTATATAACATCTAACAATTGCGGAGAATGGGTAAAACAATTTAAACAGCCATAAAATACTATTATTTTTCCGTTTTTGTAGGATTTTCTTTTGAATTGTCATTTAATATGATATAGATTTTCAGAAAATTGCATATAACCGATAAAATTTTGTATATAATATTTTGAAAAATACGAAATTTCTACTAAATTAGGGACATGTTATTTAATATTCTATAAAAAAGAGAAAATGTTAGAAAATGGACTTACATGTATGAAAAATTCTGCATAATTTTTAATTACATTCAATGTTCAATAAATTTTCGGCAATTTTTTTCAATCTTCTGTTACATTTTATAAAACATCTAAAAAAATGCCAAAAATGTGTATAAAATTTAAAAGAGCTATAAAATGCTATTCAATATCCGTAAAATGTACTAATCTTTGGAATCGTCATTCAATCTTCTAAAGATTTTCAGAAAATTGCATAAAATGTATACATTTTTTGTAAAATATAAATATCTAAAAATTGCCGAAAATGTGTACAAATTTCATAAATCCATAAAATACTATTAAATTTCCATAAAATGTAGCAAACTGTGGAATCGTCGTCATTCAATCTTCTAAAGATTTTCAGGAAATTCCAGAAAATGTATACATTTTTAAACTACTCAATATTATTATTAAAAAAAAATCATAATAACATATCATAATGTTTTTATTAAATGCAATCTAATTCCTATAAAATAAAATAAATTTCAATAAAATCAAAATTTTCTATTGGAAAATATTTAAAAATTGGAAAATTTCTATTCAATTGGGTCTACAAAATATCAGAAAACTGACTAAACTTTATAGCATATATTTGGATTTGGGACTCTATTTGGATATTTGGCTCTGAAAATAGGTAAAATTTGCCTTTTAGGCATTTAATACCATGTTTGTGGGCAAATATTTCCACAAGAATGTGAGCCATTGGTCTGATATTCCAGCAATGCAATGTCCTAATGTCCTGTCCTGACATTGGTCAAGATAATTTGTCCAACGAAATCCAACCATGCAAGTGCAAACCCAAAAAAAATAATAAGTTTCTTAGATCATACATATTATGACTCGATGATTTTATTGTGGATATGTTAAGAATATAATAAAAACAAAAGTATAATGCTTTTTTTTTACCTTCCCTTAGAGACTGTTTAATACCTTTTGGATTTGTTCAGCTTAATTCTGCTCGGATAAGATGCTTTAACAATTGTAAATTACTATGTAAGAAGTAAACTGGATAACATCTTGGACCACTTAATCTTGTATGGTGTACGAGTACAGCATGTGCTATTGAATATCATTCTATGATACCTTATTGTGTAAATTTTATTCATCCGCAATCATATCGCTTCCTGTATCTTTATATATTCTTGTTCCAATATAAGTTCTTTTATGTGATTATGCAGGTGTAGGTTGTTTTGAAAACAGCTGAGACCGCGGCGCTCCCCCATCGATTTCATAACAAGTAACCGATACTTCTAACGCGAAATTGTGCCGCCGGGAAATTCGGTATTTCCCGGTGCTCGACGACCGAGTATACTTTCTATACAAACGCAAATAGGAACAATCTTCGGTACGAGTCGCGTTTACAGGCGAATTTGCCGCGGGGCACAAAATAGATTTCTACTGCTCGACAGCTACAACCGATCGCAGCAATACCAAAGCCGAGAATGATAAACATATGTTTTTCGAATATGAATTCTTGAAAATTATGTACCCACTTGCACAACTTGTATTCTGAAAAGGTTAATATTTATCATTGATGGATTTTATCAAAAGTAATTCATTCCGGCATGCAATATTAGTTACAGTACAGTTGTAGTTGAATATTTAGCAGGATATCGCTGATTAAAATAAAATTATACTTAAAATTTTACGATTTTTGATAGCTCAGTTAAACATTTTATCTTTTATGACAGGTTTTAATGGTTTCTAGCTATAAATTTGACAGATTTTGATAGTTGATAGAAATGACAGTTTTAGACAGTTGTAGTTTAAAATTTAGCAAGATGTCGCAGAAAAAATAAAATGAGAGTTGAAAATGTGAAGATTTTTGATAGTTCAGTTAAAAATGTGATCCTCTATGACAGTTTTGAATGGTTTGTAGCTATAAATATGACAGATTTTGACAGTTAGTAGATATATGGCAATTTTAGACAGTTGTAGTTGAATATTTAGCAGGATTTCGCTGATTAAAATAAAATTATACTTAAAATTTGACGATTTTTGATAGCTCAGTTAATTTTTTTATCTTTTATGACAGGTTTTAATGGTTTGCAGCTATAAATTTGACAGATTTTGATAGTTCACAGAAATATGACAGTTTTAAATAGTTGTAGTTTAAAATTTAATAAGATTTCGCAATGAAAATTAATTTGTACTTGAAAATGTGAAGATTTTTAATAGTTCAGTTAAAAATTTGATGCTTTATGACAGTTTTATTGGTTTGTAATTACAAATTTGCCAGATTTTGACAGTTGATAGGTATATGACTGTTTTAGACAGTTGCAGTTGAAGTATTTAGTAGAATTTCGCTGATTAAAATAAAATTGTTGAAAATGTGACGATTTTTAATAGATGAGTTAAAAATTTGATATATAAATAGAACACAATTGGTGTGAGTTTCACAAAATATTTAATGTTGTACTACGACATTTTTTTCGCCACACAGTGGCTTCATCAGGCACACGAAAAAGTTCTCAACTGCGTGATGAAGCCACTGTGTGGCAAAACAATTGTCGTAGTACAACATTAAATATTTTGCGAAACTCACACCATTTGTGTTTTATTTATGTATTTACATGGAGTTTCATCGTGTATGAGCCTCATCAATGCAATATTTAAAAGTTTGATCCTTTATGACAGTTTTTATTGGCTTGTAGCTACAAGTTTGATAGTTCCATTTGCAGGATTATACAATTGGAGTAAGAAATTTAATAGAATTTAGCTGTTGCACTTGAGAATTGGAAAAGTTTTAGTGTTGCAGTTAAATATCAAAATCAGTTCGACAGGTTCATTTGAAAATTGACGGTTTTTGATAGGTTTCGTGAAAATGTATCAGTTGAAGTTAAAAATATGCCAGTTTTTGATGATTAAAGTTGAAAATTCTACAGATTTTGACAGTTGCAGTTACAAATTACAACTTTTTGACATTTTTTGATGATTCTAGTTAACATTTTTTCAGATTTCAATTGTTGTTAAAATTAGGACATATTTGACAGCTATAGTTGAAAATTTTGGACAGTTACCGTATACAATTTAACGTTTTTAACAGCTGTACTTCAAATTCAAGTTTATTACAGTTGAAGCTGAAAATATGACTGCCTTTGATAGTTGGAGTTCAAAATTTAACAGTAGTAGTTGAAAATTTGAGAGATCTAGTTTAAAATGTGAGTAGTTGAAAATTTAACAGTTTTTGAAAGTGCAGTTCAAAAATTAACATTTTTTGCAGTTGCAGTTACAAATTACAAGTTTTTGATAAATTTTGATGGTTCTAGTTAACATTTTTTTCAGATTCTAACAGTTGTTGTCGAAATTAGGACATTTTTGACAGTTACAGTTGAAAATTTTGGACAGTTGCCGTGTACAATTTAACGTTTTTAACAGCTGTACGTATAATTTGAGTTTATTACAGTTAAAGCTGAAAATATGACTGCCTTTGATAGTTGCAGTTCAAAAATTAACAGTAGTAGTTAAAAATTTAAGAGATGTAGTTTAAAATGTGATAATTGTAGTTGAACATTTAACAGTTTTTGAAAGTTTAGTTAAAAATTTAAGATTTTTTTCAGTTGCAGTTACAAATTACAAGTTTTTGAGAATTTTTCATGGTTCTAGTTAACATGTTTTCAGATTCTAACAGTTGTTGTTGAAATTATGACATTTTTGACAGTTATATTTGAAAATTTTGGATAGTTACCGTATACAATTTAAAGTTTTTAGCAACTGTACTTGAAATTTGAGTTTATTACAGTTGCAGCAGAAAATATGACTGCCTTTGACAGTTGCAGTTCAAAATCTAACAGTAGTTGTTGAAAATTTGAGAGATCTAGTTTAAAATGTGAGTAGTTGAAAATGTAACAGTTTTTGAAAGTGCAGTTAAAAAATTAACATTTTTTGCAGTTGCAGTTACAAATTTCACAGTTTTTGAAAGTTCAGTTAAAACTTTAACATTTTTTTGATAAGTTTTGATGGCTGCAGTTAAAAATTTTACCTAGTCTGATACTTGTTGAAATTATGACATTGTTAACAGTTGTAGTTGAAAATTTACAGTTTTTCAAAGTTTCAATTAATAGTTTAACATATAATTAAAATTGTTGATTGTTGTAGTTACAAATTTTACATATTCTGACAGCTTTTCTTGAAATTATGACATTTTTTACAGTTGTAGTTAAAAATTTGACAGGTACCGTTAACAATTTACCGTTTTCGACAGCTGTACTTGAAATTTGAGTATATGCAGCTGAAAATATGACTGCTTTTGACAATTGTAGTTAAATATTTGACAGTAGTCGTTGAAAATTTGTTAGATGTAGTTTAAAATTTGACAGTTGTAGTTGAAATTTTAACAGTTTGTGAAAGTACAGTTAAAATTTGTATATTTTTTTATATTTTTTTATGGCTGCAGTTTAAAATTTTACCTAGTCTGATACTTGATGTTGAAATTATGACATTGTTAACAGCTGTAGTTGAAAATTTACAGTTTTTGAAAGTTTCAGTTAATAATTTAACATTGTGTTACAATTGTTGATGATTGTAGTTAAAAATTTTACATATTCTGACAGCTTTTGTTGAAATTATGACATTTTTGATAGTTGTAGTTGAAAGTTTGACAGGTACCGTTAACAATTTAACGTTTTTAACAGCTGTACTTCAAATTTAAGTATATGCAGCTGAAAATACGACTGCTTTTGACAATTGTAGTTAAATATTTGACAGTAGTCGTTGAAAATTTGTTAGATGTAGTTTAAAATTTGACAGTTGTAGTTGAAATTTTAACAGTTTGTGAAAGTACAGTTAAAATTTGTATATTTTTTTATATTTTTTATGGCTGCAGTTTAAAATTTTACCTAGTCTGATACTTGATGTTGAAATTATGACATTGTTAACAGCTGTAGTTGAAAATTTACAGTTTTTGAAAGTTTCAATTAATAATTTAACATTGTGTTACAATTGTTGATGATTGTAGTTAAAAATTTTACATATTCTGACAGCTTTTGTTGAAATTATGACATTTTTGATAGTTGTAGTTGAAAGTTTGACAGGTACCGTTAACAATTTAACGTTTTTAACCACTGTACTTCAAATTTAAGTATATGCAGCTGTAAATACGACTGCTTTTGACAATTGTAGTTAAATATTTGACAGTAGTCGTTGAAAATTTGTTAGATGTAGTTTAAAATTTGACAGTTGTAGTTGAAATTTTAACAGTTTGTGAAAGTTAAGTTAAAAATTTTACATATTTTGATCATTTTTTATGGCTGTAGTTAAAAATTTTACCTAGTCTGATTCTTGTTGTTGAAATTATGACATTGTTAACAGATGTAGTCGAAAATTTGTCAGTTTTTGAAAGTTTCAATTAATAATTTAACATTTTATTACAATTGTTGATGGTTGTTGTTACAAATTTAACATATTCTGACAGCTTTTGTTGATATTATGACATTTGTGACAGTTGTAGTTGAAAGTTTGACAGGTACCGTTAACGTATACCGTTAATGTTATACGTACTTGAAATTTGAGTATATCACAGTTCAGCTGAAAATATGACTGCCTTTGACAGTTGCAGTTAAATATTTGACAGTAGTAGTTGAAAATTTGATAGATGTAGTTTAAAATTTGACAGTTGCAGTTACAAATTGAACAGTTTTTGAAGATTCGTTAAAAATTTAACATTTTTTATGATACAGGAAAATATTGTTCTCTTATACTTCCTTAATGTATAAGACATTTTACATAACATAACATTTTTTGTTTATTTTTTTATGGTGTCAAATTTTGACAACAATATATAAATTACGAATATATTACGAAATATTAGAGTTAGAGAGAACTGTTAGGTTTGAGTATGGGAAATCCTATATCAAATGAGAGTTTATTTAATGGACTTTTATCTATGAAATAATATATAGGATGTTCCATTTCAAATGGTGCAGTTTGCAAATATTGATCACCCTGTACGATATCGTGAGGTATGTATCAGATGAAAATTTATTATTGAAGGCAACTGTGAATAAAATTACACACCGAATTAGAGCTTGTCAACTTAATCAGTAACAACAGGAAAAATTAATTTAAATTTCATAATTTTTTGTATAAACATCTGATTAACATAGACAAGGTTAGGTTTCAGCTGCAATTACTTGCAAATATCGATCACCCTATATGATATCGTGAGGTATGTATCAGATGAAAATTTATTATTAAAGGCAACCATGAATAAAATTACACACCGAATTAGGGCTTGTTAACTTCATCAGTAACAGCAGGAAAAAATAATGAAATTGCATAAATTTTTGTATAAATATCTGAATAACATGGAAACGGTTAGGTTTCAACAACAATTGTATCATTTTAATTGTGTAGTAACACAGAATCTAAAATCGCAAAGATATATAGGGTGTTCCATTAAAAAAAAACTAAGTTTAGTCTGTAACTTTTATATGAACCACCCTGTATAAATTTCAATATTTGTATGAAGTTCAATTTATTATTGTACACGACTTGTAACATTTTTTTTTATATTCTGATTAATAACCACGTAGTTGACCGTTCCCAGTGCGTTGGGACACCCTGTATAGACAGATCATTCCGATACAATTACTTGGACATAATAGCTCATCAGTATAATTTTAGCACAATTTTTAGGACCGCTATACTTCTTTTTCAGATGTCGCATAGAAATATGCCTCTAAATGTCTAAATATGCTCAACACAAACATGTACAGTCGTGTTCAAAAATGTGTTGTACACTAATTGGCTGTTGGAAGTCGTGTTTAAAAATGTGTTGTACAGAAATAGGTAGCTGGCTGTATATTTTGTCAATGGTAGATACATTTAAGAACTACCAAAGTGACAACTAACATAGACAAAAAATATTATTTTTCTATTCTTTATATGAAAATTAATTACTCTAGATCTTTAGTGTATTATTTATTCTGCCATTAAAAGTTTATCGGGGGTGTGTTTTTACTCAACAAAGGCTCGCACTATATCATTAATTAAATAGACCTCGATCTAACCTTTCAAAATATTTGTACGTACAACACTTTTTTGAACTTTGTGAAATTAAGTCACATTCACACGGCAGAAATGTTGTAAGTACAACACTTTAATGAACACAACTGTAACTATCCCTATCGCACATCAGTACTGTTAAACTTTTTGCCATGACGCTTACCTCTATGTTTTATGAATACGACACTCGTTAGTAAAATTTGCACGAGCTTAAGTAGTTTCTGCGTACTTAAGGCGGTAAGAGCCTTACAAAAAGTAGTATTTTTGACTGTGTGTAAAAAAGTAATGGTCGTGTTAATAATGAAAGTATGGAAGAAATATTTTGCACACTCAAAGATGAAAGTACAATAGAAGTTCCTCTAGTATTAGATTTAAGTAATCTGTTACCAACATTAAAAAAAGTTGTAATAGAAAGATGTTAATTTTACTGTTGTAATATTGTTATTTTCGATGCGCAAATAAAACATTCTAAAATTATAGGTACCTAGTTAATAGTATAATGAACAATGTGACATAAATAAAATTATAACTTTTTGTACCATTTCATCGTAATTACTTTTTTTCGGCGCCCCTGCAGGCACGATTATTTACGATTTTTTTTCTTCAATTTTTTTCTGTTTTTTTTTATAAACAACGTTAGCCATCCCTTTCTAAAAATCACGCTCCTTGTGCTGACGATTCGCATTCCCCGCTCACCCTCTCCCTCGTCGGGGCACTTGCAGCCTTAAGTGTCGAGATTTCTGCACTGCATTGCTTCAGTGGTAAACCCTGAACGTACCTGTAACAAAAAAAAAAACAAACAATTAGTAACGAAGCTGAGTATCTTGATTCAGCTTCATATGCATGCATTCGTTTCTCCGGAAACGTGATACTCTATTATCTTGTAATGCAAAATACGGTATTTTAAGTGATACAATCGTGTCCAATTCTTTGCCAGGGACAACAACCTGAAGCAAGATTGGTACTTGGAACCTCACAGCGTAGTGTCCTTAACGCTGCTAAATGTGAGCGGGCATATGTGTACCTACATTTACGTGCATACGTTTGTACGTACATTGCGTGTATGTGTGTCTGTGTATGTGATGGAGGCGAGAAGGCGTGAATACCACACCGTGGTATATCTGGATGCAGCATTACCGCGGTCTCGAGCCCGTCTGGATAATATAAATGAACACGGTCCTCGTTTCACAATTACGGAGCCCGAGAGCCGACCTTTACAAATGCAAATGTTGATTTAATAGAATAACCGCCGCGTCGCCGGGGCCCCCAGAGCCCCCCCGCAACTCCGAAAGCGCGACTATTTATGATTTCCATTTTATTGCGAAATTAACGCAAACATTTGCGCAACGTAATCTCCCGTAAAACAAACACTCACACGCATACGCGTCCAACATTATGGTCTTCCTGCGAGCGTGCAGATCGATCCGCGGCCTGTAAAGAGTTTGCAGGCCGAGCGGTAATAAATTTTTACAGCAAATACGTGTAATACTTACTTATAGGCACAGTCGTGCCCATAAACCCATATGGGATATGACAGAAAATCGTAATGGTTATAATCCAGTATCACATTCTGGCCGGAATATCGTTCATTGAATTCCTCATAAATTAATACAAAGGCTACAGCAGGTACGTCATATTTGGTATGCCTAAAGCTACTTATTTTTTACCCCAAAATATTTTAAATGTACCGCCAAATATGTAGAACGTCTAAAGAGCTGTCAATTACTCCAAAATTGGTGGAAGTCCGTTAATTCCTCCTCTAAAACCTACAAGCTACAAACTACAAGCTTCCAAATCGAAGGCTCTATACATGGAAATCCTCACAAGAAAATGATCAAAAAATAATCAGAAACCAAATAGATTACATCCTCATAAATGAGACATATAGAATCCCGGTCGTTCCTTCTGGTCATTGCTAACTGCTTCTGGAAAAGAAAAAAATCTTCTTCGCCGAAGACCTTCCAGATATTATCAACTTCTTCAGCAAATTACCCAGAAAGAACCTTCTCGTCATTGACGACTTTTTCCGCAAATTACCTTGAAAGTACCTCTTATCAATGAGAGATATAGAATCGCGGTCGTTCCTTCTGGTCATTGCTGATTGCTTCTGGAAAAGAAAAAAGTCTTCGTCGCCGAACACCTTCTGGACATTATCAACTTCTTTAGCAAATTACCCTGAAAGAACCTTATGGTCATTGACGACTTGTTCTGCAAATTACCTTGAAAGAACCTCTTATCAATGAGAGATATAGAATCGCGGTCGTTCCTTCTGGTCATTGCTGACTGCTTTTGGAAAAGAAAAAAGTCTTCTTCGCCGAAGACCTTCTGGACAATATCAACTTCTTTAGCAAATTACCCTGAAAGAACCTTCTGGTCATTGACGACTTCTTCTGCAGATGACCTTGAAAGAACTTTCTGCTCATTGCCCAAAACACTTATTCTGCAAATGAACTTGAAATAACCTTCTGGTCATTGTCAACAACACTTCTTCAGCCAAGAATTTTCTCCAAAATGGTCTCTCCTGATAGACACGCCATCGAAGTGTTCTGTCAGCCCGGTAGCAATACTGCTCATACAAACCACAAGCTTCCATATCGAAGGCTCCATACATGGAAGCCCCCCGTCTCCTCCACAAGAAAATGATCAAAGAATATTCAGAAACCAAATACAACCTGATAAATGAGAGATATAGAAACTGCACTACTTAAAGCTTATCCGGGTACTGATGTCTCGGAGAATAATCCTTTAATAGCTCTAGTACACATCACGATCAACGTGATCAATCAACGTCATCAACTCAAACGAACAAGAAAGAAAAGAGAGACCAAGATAAATGTGGGTCATCTAGAGACACAAAATGTACAATGTACAAGATGAAACATGACCTACAAACAAAATCAATGAAAACTTGAAAACACTGGAAATCAAAGAAGAAACTGCAAAAATATATGACACTTCAAATTAGCCCTAATGGAACCTATGAAACCCATCCTGAAGAAGGAGAAATTCACAGGTAAACAAGAATGGATAACTGACGAAATCGTTAGTCTCATGTATAAGAGGAGACACTGTAAAGTAAAACATGCTCAACAATATAAAGAAATGCAACGACTAATTCGCATAAAGATCAAAACAGAAAAGGAAGACTTCTTTAGGAGCAAATGTAAAGAAATTGAAGAATTACAAGAAAAACATATCAGCTTTGAAGCACACAAAAAAATTAAGGAATCCGCACGAATCCGAAAACATAAAAAGCATAATATACTATACGATAGTAACGTAAAAATAATCATAGAAATAGAACATCAACTGAAAATATGGAATAATTATATTAAACAACTTTTTGAGGATGAGACACTGAAACTAACCTTGAAAATATAGAAGGTGATTTGATATAGAATTGGAAGTAATGAGGCGGATAAATAGGGAAAAGGACTCAACGACTAATTCGCACGAAGATCAGAACAGCAAAGGAAAACTTCTTTAAGAGCAAATGTAAAGAAATTGGAAATTACAAGAAAAACACGACAGCTTTGAGGCACACAAACAAATTAAGGAATCCGCACGCAACCGAAAACATAAACAGCATAATATACTACACGACAGCAACGGAAAAATGGTCATAGAAAAAGAACATCAACTAGAAATATGAAAGAATTATATTGAACGACTATTTGAGGATGAGACACTGAAAACTAACCTTTAAAATATAGAAGGTGATTTGATATAGAATTGGAAGTGATGAGGCTAATGAGTAAGGTAAAGGAAGTAGTACTGACCAGGGTTGGTGTGATTAAAAATCAATTGATTTAAATCATGATATAAATAATTAATTAAAGGAACTGATTTTTTAAATAAACAATTGATTTGAATCCAACTTGATTTCTATTTTAATTATTCATTGCTTTTGAACTCTTTGTGCATTCCAATAGGTGAACAATTAAAAATATAATGTAACTATAGAGTTAGCATGATAAAGTTTTATCTTCTAAAAAAACAAATAACTCTCATAATGAAAAAATAATCAAAATAAATAATACAAATTGATAAAATTATCATGGTAACAGATAATTTGAACCAGAAATAATTTGAATCCCTAGGCAGAGACCTAAAGAATTTGAATTGGGTCAAATGTTTCATTTCCTTTAGGTTAAGTAACAGATTTTTCTTTTCTTTAATTTTTTGTCCATCTTATGGTACAGATACACATAAATTTGTCATAAATTTGTGTTCAAATTCAAGAATGTATTTTAAGAAATCATATGATTAAAATCGGAAAAAAATTTAAAATATTTTTTTTTAATCATGATTTATTCCAACTGTGGTACTGACTGAAACATTTATATATGAGACATATTACAAGAGGAAAAGGGAAGAACAACCTTAGGAAGGAGATTAAATTTATGGCTGAGGAACCTCCGAGAATGGTTTAGTTATACCAATAACCAACTATTCCTACAGAACCCAGAAGGACCAGAAGGAGAACAAAATACATGTAGTATACAGGGTGTCCCAAATTGAGTAGGCAACCATGAGTATATTTCTTATTATTACCTCGGAAACCCCCATATGACAATTTATTTGGCCATGGTTCAGGGGAATCACCCCTGATTCCCCTGAATCTTCCTGAATAATTCCCCTGAACTATTGATACAGGGGTATCAATAATTAGGGGAAGTACACTAGGAATTATGAAGGGTGGGCCATTTTAATCAATCCACGCAAATCACTCCGAAGGTATGTTCAATAGCGAAAATTAACCCTAACAAAAGTTGTTCGGCTATAAGGTGAACATCTGATGATTACCCTGAAACTGACCTTGTAGTTGAATTTCAAGGTCATTGCAAGGCCAAGTTGAAAATATTTGTATGGATTTTTATATGGATCATTTTTATGTATGTTTAATCAACTCAACTAACTTTTGTATCGAACAATACTGCTTAACTTTTATAATTTCCAAAATATTTGACATGAAATAAAATTGCGACTTTCGTTTTTTTTTTTAGAATAATATCCAAACTGTTCGGATGTTTGAAACTTCGTCAACGCCATATGTTTCAAAGCCCATTGAGTCCAATTGGCCCATTTGACCCAGTCTCTATATTTAGTAATAAGAAAGATATCCATGGTATCCTACTCAATTTGGGGCATCCTGTATATGCTACAACTGTAACTTGAACTGTAAATGAAAATATTACAATAATTATAGAAATCTTGTTAAACATAATTGAAACTTTAAGACTTTAAAATCTTGATAAGAATAATTTCACGTTTAATACAAATAATGCAATTTTGACAGAAGTAATTGAAATATTGTTAGTAATCCACTCACTTTTGACTTAAACATTTCTGCAACTTTTATATTTTCCAAAATATTTGACCTGACATTAAATTGCAACGTGCAACTCTTCTTTTAGAATAATATACAAACTGTTCGGATTTTTCAAACATCCTAAACATGGCAGAATATTTTAAAATTCGACCAAAAATCAATCGATTAAAAAAATGAGAAATTGAAATCTTCATAAATAAAATTGAAATTGTGACAAATATATTTGAACATTTAACAACAATTAAAATCCTGACAAGAATAATTTCATGTTTAATATAAATAATAGTATATAACGCCATTAGGTTGAAACCTAACGCCTTGGTTGAATATAAACCTCGGTTGCGCTCCGCTTCGCTTCGCCTCGGTTTACAAACTTCAACCCGCGCCTGTTATTTGCTACATATCGGCCGTATGTTGTTCGATACTTTTTGTAATACCTAAATTACAAAAACTGGTCAATTTATCAATATTAAATTTCAAAATTAATAAACTAGTTATCCAGGCGCAATTTGATACCAAAGTGAAATTAGAAAAATAATGTCAGATGTGCAACGTTCTTCGTTTTGTGGTATCCCCGAAGATGTACTAAATGAAGCAAATGCTGCCACAATCGATTTACTTCCCCAAAAAAGCAGCAGCAGGTATGAGAAAGAATATGAAGACTTTATTGCTCATAAATTTGCGTTGTCATTTAAATAACGTCCACGGCCGTTATTATAACGGCCAAGGCCTTTACGCCTGTCATATCGATCAAGCAGACAGTACTGATAAATGTCAATAACACAGAGGTATTACAAAAAGAATTTTTTACAGGAATCATTGAAATAGTTTGTATCATTCAGATATGACAGAATATTGTAAAATTTGACCAAAAACCAATTAAATAGTTGAATAAAATTGACGAATTGAAATCTAGATAAATAAAATTGAAATTATGACAAATATATTTGAAAATTTAACAACAATTAAAATCTTTATAAGAATAATTTCATGTTTAATATAAACAATGCAACTTTGACAGGAATCATTAAATTATTGTTTGTCATCATTCAGACATGACAGAATATTTTAAAATTTGCACAAAAACCAATTGAATAGTTAAATAAAATAGAAAAATTGAAATCTTGATAAATAAAATTGAAAAGGGCGGAAAGACCCCTTCTGGGGTCGATAGCCTTAATAAAGATCGTTATTGATATAACATTGAAATTATGATAAATATATCTCAAAATTTAACATCAATTAAAATCTGGTTAAGAATAAGTACAATTTAAATAGAAATAATGAAATTTTGACAGAAATAATTGAAATATTGTCAGTAATCGTACAGATATGGCAGAATATTTTTATTTTGCCCAAAAATACTGGAATAGTTGACAGTAATAATTGAAATCTTAATAAAAATCATTTAAATTAATATTTTGAAATAACAGAATAATTGAAAATTTGACAATAATTTTAATTTTATTATAAAAAAAAATGAATTTTGACAAAAACAAAATAAACTTTTACAGTTATTTTTGACAATTACAATAATAGAAACTTTGAACTTTGACAGTAATCAGTAATAAAATAGTTGAAATTTCTAAAACATTTTTTATCAGGACTTCGAAGCGTTATTTTTAACGTTTCGGGTTAATTAAAAAATTAATATCAATTCGGTACCGGCTTTCGCTCCGGCAAAAATAGCGGTTTCTTTCGGTTTAGTTCCCAGTGAAGATTTTTATTTTTTGTTTGTGTATGTGTAGTTCCGCTTCGAAGCTCTGACTTTTATAGAAATTTTGTACTTTTCCAAACTTTAATAAAATTACATTTTCTTAAAATTTTCCTAATTTGTAAAACATTGGTTGATATAATCTTTACAGTTTCTGAACATTCTGATATTTTAATATTTGTGTTAACATTCTACACGTTTAACTCTGGATAATGAAATTTCATAGTTTGAAAATTTTTAATCAAAGTTTTTGGCAATTTCTAAAATCTTTGTAAAATCTTATGTATAGTCGATTTTTTTTAATGTGAGCAACCAAATCTAGCAACTTTGGTGAATTATATCTTGTGTTACGAACTTTTAAGTAAGGGAATCTTTTGCATTGTAAAAAGGACATCATTGAGGTTATTTTGAAATGTCAAAGTCACAAATAATAATTGTTAATGTTGAAAATAATATATTGCTAATATGTTATTTGATATACTATTTAACATGCTAATTTATATTTGGAGCAACCAGATCTAGTAACTTTGGTGAATTTTATCTTGTGTTACGAACTTTCAAGTAAGGAAAACTTTTGCATTGTAAAAAGGACAAAATTGAGGTTATTTTGAAATGTCACAGTCACAAATAATAATTGTTAATGTTGAAAATAATATATTGCGAATATGTTGTTTTGATCTTGTCTAATAGTGCACCTGTGTTTGTTCATTTTCTCATAAAGATTGGTCGACTTGAGTTAACTGAAAAATGGGAAAGGAAAATTGAAATTTCGCTTATCAATAAATGTCTAATTTAAATCTGCATTGATTTAATGTTAGATGCAAAATAAACAACTCAGTAACAATCGCACTTATGAAACATTTCTAATGGTTACTTACATTAACAAACAAAAAAACCGCTTTACCTTCAATAATTATTTTATTAACGATTTTATAAATTTAGAATATTTATTTATATATTTTGACATTACAGCCTTTTGATTTTCCCCTTTTGTCGATTGTGTTTCACATTTTGTCAAATGACTTTCTAGCTTGTCATAAACGTCACGAGTTATATGTCAAATTACATTATTTGTTTGTGAAATAACTTTCACTGTACACCAAATGCTCTTCCCATATTTATATCATATATTTTAATATGAAAGTAAAATGTTTACAATAAATAGGTATGAGGAGTTTGCGACTAAAAGTCCCTGATAATATCGGTGGTTTGGAAAAACCCGTTTGAAAATTATGTTGGTAGTACTCCAATAGGTAGTACTACTTTACTACTACTACTAAGTTTTCAATTACAGTTGTCAACACTGACGTTTTAACAGTTTGGCTGTCGATGTGACAGCTTGCAGCAGCGTGCCGACAGCATTATTAAAAATCAAATATTCTGCAGTTTGCTAACTATGATTTTATATGATTTTATGATATTTTCTGCGATATTTAAAATTTCATTAAATGAGTCGAAAATTAAGTATAAAAATTTTCAGAAAATTCTACTACTTGATATTTGTATACAATTCTTATTTTTTTTTCTTATGTAACCTATTCAAAATGTTGAACGGTTGAAAATAGATTAAAAAGCTCTAGCGAAATAAAAAATAAAAATGTAGGTTTCATTAAAAAAAAAACATTAATGACGTCATAACTTTTAAAATTTTGTTTTTTTTAACTGAAAAAAATATTTTCATATGCGCAGTAATTTATATCCCATCTCCCTTTTAGATTTTTTCTCTCTCATACACATTAACGGAGTTATCGAATTTATCCGCTACTTAATTTCCACACAATTGTATACAATACCTGTAAAATTATATTTCCAATATGAAATTTAGTGCACACACTTTAATAAAGTGTGTGTGTGTCCTTTATAGTCTTTTGACTCATAAAAAGCTGTATTTTTTACGTGGCAATCACAATGCATAATTTAAGACTTTATTTGCGCAGTAAATATTTTTAATATTCGGTGCGATACCTATGCAGTTCCATTCCGACGCGAATTCCGTGTTTGTTTGCCGGTGTGAAAAGAAGCGCGGAGAGAATCTGGGCGTTTAAATGGAACAAATAAATAAAAATCGCGCGCTCAACGGGGCAGGCAGGGGGCAAAGGCCGCGTAATTGCGTCGTTAAATCGGCAGTTAAACAAGCGCTCAAAAGGCGCGGATCCTTTTAATTCGGACAGGGGCGGGCCCCCGAAGCAAATAAACCCGTTTATGTGCGGCCTTCATTATTATAATTAATTGCGGGAATTATTTAAACGCTTTCTCGGCCGCGCCCCACAGAACATCCTCGCTTTCACCTAGACGCAGAAATTGAATGATCATTGCGCTGGATTTAGGTACTTTAGGGGTTCCGCACATATGCTTTTGCCCCAACCCCCTAATAAAGCTGAAAATATATTTTTTCTACAAGTGACACACTGAGTAGGTCTTTCTGCTTGCTAATGCGGGCAAAAATGTGACGTTTTCCGAGGACTGTCACTTTGTCGCGCGTAGCTATTGACAACGAGCGCAAAGTTCGCGTAAACACTTTGTCGCTTGCCAATAATGCAGAGACGAACACAAATGACGAAAAACGTGGTCTGTATGAATTTAAACGGAAACCGATAAGAATTGTTGCGGTGTTTTTGAGCTAAATAAATAGTGCGAGATATTTTCTTGGAATTATTGGGCACTTGTCACTAACTCCAATATAAACACCGATAAGCTGTAAGGTATTCCAATGATCAAAGATTGTACAACCGCGATATCTATTAAACCATTTTTTTTTCTGTTATCATTATTGATTTTCACTATTTTCCTTACGTAATTTGGTTGGATCAACATACAACATATGTCAATTTATCAATTTAAATTGAGATAAACTTGTTCATTCGATTTAAATTATTCTAGATTATCTTCAAACAATCGTTACAAAATTGTACTTTGCCCTTGTATGGTACGAGATGTCGTATACCATTCTGATGAAAATCATTCATTTTCATTAAAATATTTCAAATATTCTAGATTATCTTCAAACAATCGTTACAAAATTGCACTTTTTCCTTGTATGGTATGAGCTGTTCATTCTGATGAAAATCTTTCATCTATGTGGTCTTCTGGTACAATACTTTCCCGCAACTTTCCAAATGTCATTGAGCCCAGTTTTCTGCGGTGTCCGCACTTATGTTGAAGTCATTGGATAACCAGTGCGTACTCGAATTCCCACGTACCACCACAAATTGTGGCACTGTAAAAACGGCAATTTGCAACGAGGTCTGCAATTGCGTCTTTCGGCTGCACCGTGCCATTTACCTGCATAAACACGCGTTAGCAATCATCACGACGTTCGCATACCAATCACCTCATCGACATCCTTGGCCTCGTACTCCTAAGGACGTTAGAAACTCGCCACACACCTCTTCGGCCAGGATATTATACCATCTCGGAAACAAGGCCGTAGGTCTTCGCGAGAACTTTCCGTTTCGCAATCTTTACTCACGAATAATTCTGTTTCTTGGTCTGTCTGCACATATCATTTCGCAATGCCACTCGCAGTAAATGTCAATCAATTGCAGCAGTAACGTAGAAAAAACGGAGTAAACAACCTATCGGGACGCATTCAGGTATGGAAAAGCGCTTATTATTCCTGCGAAATGAGAGCAAGAAAAAGCGCGTTTCCGCTCCCACTGTTTGTCGCCGCGCTCAGTGTGTTTTTTCGACGCCAGCTCGGGTGAACCGGCTCGGAATATTAAATGCGATTATTGATGGTAGAAATGAGGCGAAAACGATTTTCCAGGGCGCGTGAGAAATTGGGTTCACTGTGCCCGTGGATTTTCCTTCCGCGAAGCAAAACCTCACGTCGGCGATGCAACAATAATATATTTTACGCTTGAAAAAATACACAGTGGAGAATATTGCGTATTACGTTTAATACAGTTTTCCAATCAAACACATAATGAATTTAATCACATCAAACACAAATTAATCAGATTTTCTTTTTTGCCTGTTTAATGCACCAAGCAAAAATATAAAAAATTAATAAGTAGACTGACAGAGATTTCTATTTATATCTTAACTGTGAGTTATATAAAAACATGTATATTTTATCAGTCAATGTGTATCAACTATAGTTACATATTATCAATTGTAGCTTTTCTTGTAATACGAT
This sequence comes from Othius punctulatus, assembly GCA_951805005.1. Classification (NCBI taxonomy): domain Eukaryota; kingdom Metazoa; phylum Arthropoda; class Insecta; order Coleoptera; family Staphylinidae; genus Othius; species Othius punctulatus. The sequence goes on along the minus strand of OX638138.1, from coordinate 24,041,156 downwards.
TTGAATGCCCAAAAAACATATTTTTTTGTTTTACCAAAATCTGGAGGAATCTGCTCGTTTTTTTAACTCACAGGATAACACATTCAATATATTCTATCACTCAATGTATATCAACTATAGTTACAAATTATAAATTGTTCAAACTTTTCTTATAATACGATTTGTTTGCCCCAAAAAACGTTTTTTTTTTCAGTTTACCAAAATCTGGAGAAATCAATTTCATTTTTTCTTCAATTTACAAATTTCGAATCCACCATTTTCCATATTTCTACATGCCAATTATTCATGCTTCAATTTTCCAAGTTTGAATATTTTTTTCTTTTAATATACATTTACTCCATGCAATTTTGAATGAATATGTTTTGTCCAAAACAATTTTTCTAAGCAGAATATGATGTAAAATTTTTTTCGAATTAGTTAACTTTCGTTATATTTCACCCAATTTGCACAATTTTATATAATTCCATAAAATTTGAAAAACCTCTCATGTAAGTGTCCACGAGAAAGTTAAGACACTTATGAGAAATCCTACAATTTTCAACTCACACATACAATTATTATACAAACTATCTTTACAGTTACTATTTAAATAATATCAACAACAAAATGATGCTAATTACGCCATGTACTATTTATACAATCTGTGACACATATTAAAAGAAATACGTAATTGTATATTATTAAGGCATGACCTAAATGAGTTACGTCAAGATATTTAAAATTCGCATGTTATACTGGAGAATACACATAATCCCGAATTTAATAGCACAGTTATTTTGCGCCACTTTGAATGATAGATAATTAGATTTGGATGATAGTTTACGTTGCTTACTTAAAAAAAAAATCAATGATGTTTTCCATTCTCCTCTTTCTCTGAAAATTTCCGACAACCGACTTTTTTTTTTACGAAAAAGAAACTAGTAGCCCAATTAATGATGTAATCTAACCACAATAGCTATGCCAATACGAATATGTTCTGCTCGTGTGAGGTATCGCCCAATTAATGGTGTAATCTAACCACAGATAGCTATGCCAATACGAATATGTTCTCCTCGTGTGAGGTATCCCTCGGGAAGCAGTACAAAATTACAAATTTGACCGAATGATCTAATTCGGTTATTTGATAACATCTACAACGATACAAATCATAACAGTTCATAACATAACTTAATGAATAAAAATATTTTAATTAAGTACATCCCGTAACGTTATAATTTTAACGTGCAGCGGTGGTGGTAAGATTACTTATATTTGTGTTGGTAACACTTGTTTCACATGGAATAATTTAAACTTCAAATTAAAGGAATGTGAAATGAGTGTTACCAAGCCAAATGTTGAGTTGGTCGTGTGAAGTATACCTCGTTAAGCAGAACAAAATTTCGAATTTGACCGAATGATCTAATTCAGTTGTTTGATAACATCTACAACGACATAAAACATAACAGTTCCATAACATAACTTACTCCCTAAAAATATTATTAAGTCTACTCTGTAACGTTATAATTTTGACGTACAGCGGTGGTGTTGAGATTGCCTATATTTATGTTGGTAACACTCATTTCACATGGAATAATTTAAACTTTAAATTAAAGGAATGTGAAATAAGTGTTACCAACTCAAATGTTGATATTGAGTAATACTGAATCAAATAACTGATAAAACTATGAATTATGTATAGAAAATACATATTTACTTTATCTAAAAAATGGTGCTAATTGTAAAAGATAGTACAAAAGGCACGTTAATAAATCAATTCTAGAATTCGTCCGTCAAAACGCTCGCTGCTTCCAAATAAATAACCCAAAAATGAATTGAAGGTTATGCCATAAAACAAATTCACTGTGGTCAATGTTGGAGGCATCTACTTCGTGATACATGATGAAATTAAATAAAACAAACACTTTCCTTTGTTTATATTACACTGTTTGTTATATTTAGTGATTATAGTTTCGATCACGTTCTGATTATCAATTATTAATTGATCAATGATTAATTCATTGTAATATGTATGTTTGGTATATAAGTAATCTATTACGATTACCGTGTATTTTCTAAAACTGAACATAAGAATTTTAGCCTATATTATAATATATTATAAATAAAAAAGTCACTGTATGTTTAAGTGTGTGGTATTTATAAAATGTTCATCAGCAGTCAGAGTTATCATGGAATGGAAACCAAGCTGTAGACGGAGAAGAGGAAGACCAGAGCTACGTTGGTACGATTGAGTTGAGAAAGACCTCAAAGAAGTGGGAATAGAGAGATGGAAGGAAAGAGTAAAAGACAGAAAGGAATGGCGAGGAATAGTTCAAAGAACGTTAGCTATAGAAGAGGACTAATCCACCTCGGAAATTGGATCGTGAAGACTCCCTAGGAGTGGCTAAATCCCAAAATAGAGTGTAAAGTCTTAACAATAATAAGTACGGTATACAGATACAGATACAGAATAAGTATACAGATAAAAAAAATCCATTCTCATTCATTCACTTAGATGAGAAAATATATCATATCATTATCAGTAGGTACGAAACTTACCGCCAATTTATTATAATTTATTTATGTCAGTGTAGAATGCAAATTAATAATAACAAAGACGAAACAAAAGAACTGAAAAAAGAGGTTTGATTTTGCAACTCTCAATTGTTTAGTCATTGATTTTTCTTGAGTACCTAGATTGTCCAAGAATCGGTTTTTCAAATCTGAAGTTACTGAGGCTAAAATTTTCAAATTCTTGATTTTCGATTTTTTAAATTTTTTTTAGCCAGAATATCCAGGTTTTCTATTTTCAAATTTCGAATCCACCATTTTCCATGTTTCAATATCCCTATTATTGTTGCTTCAAGTTTCCACGTTTGAATTTTTTTCTTGCGATATGCATTTGCTGAATAGAATTTTGAAGGAATCTGTTTTGTACAACACGATTTTTCAAGTAATTTTGGACAATTTCCTAATATTCAAAGAATATTATGTAAAATAATTTTTCGAATTAGTTAACTATCGTTATATTTGACCCAATTTCCACATTGTTATATAATTCCGTAAAATTTTATAAATCTCTCATGTATACTTATCAAATCTATTTGATACATCATAGAATATTTGATCAAACTTCATGAAATATCCTGTATTTTTTTCAGTAGTAGTAAATATTTTTGCATGAGAAAAGCACACGAGCGCCACCTCTCGTTTGAAATCAATTACCAATGGAGATATTATCTTCCCCGGTGCGTTTTTTAACTGCACGGGAAATTTGCCTCACAACCACGTAAACGTGGGTGATTGCTTTTACGGCTATTGCCGATAAGCAATTAAATATAAAGTTTAATTGCACATTTGAGAATGATGTGTGAGGACAACAGGAGACCGGTTTCGTCCTATCGGGTCTTATCAATCCAGTGTGAGTCCGGAGGTAACTCCCAAATGTACGTTTCGTGTGTATGTCAGCCCTTTGAAATGTTAATAAATATCACTTATTCTACCGAGTGATCAATTTAAATTTCAGCTCTAGTTGTCCATGGAAATTTTCGGGAAAATAAGAAAGACGAGGTTAGTGATCTGGCATTTCTTATGAGTTGAGAAAATTTTGCATGGATAACTAGAGGTGAAATTTAAATGATCACTCGGTATAACTACATGTAATTAAATTTATCAAAAATACAGATATCTACATATAACGTTTAATTGTACATTTGGGAATTGTCTCTGTGGACAACTGGTGACCGGTTTCGACCTATCGGATCTCATCAGTCCAGTGTGAGTCCGGAGGTAACTCCCAAATGTACGTTTCGTGGACTGATGAGACCCGATAAGTCGAAACCGGTCACCAGTTGTCCGCACAAATAATTCCCAAATGTACAATTAAACGTTATATGCAAATATCTGAATTTTCGATAAATTTAATTATATGTAGTTATACCGAGTGATCATCTAAATTTCAGCTCTAGTTATCCATGGAAATTTTCGCAGCTAATAAGAAATGCCAGATCAGTAATCTCGCCTTTCTTATTTTCACGAAAATTTCCATGGACAACTAGACCTGAAATTTAAATGATCACTCGGTAGAATAGGTGATATTTATTAACATTTCAAAGGGCTAACAGTCCTCAGGTCTCTCTGCCCTTTATTCAATTATTATTTATATTATTCAATTTCGAGAATACATTAATTTTTCATAGTCATAAATACTTAACCAAATTTTCAGATTTCCAGACATTTCTTTGTTGGAATTGGAATTTCCGAAAATTGCACAGTATATTTTTTTAAATTTTGGTAGAGAAAATCAGTTATTTTCATGGAAACTCGCAGGTGACTTAAATTTCGTATATAAGATCATGCTTAAGAAAAATGGGTGGTATGATATTTTTAGAAAGTTCATGGAAATGTAGAAAATTTTATGTTCATTATAATTCTCATGGAAGTTGGGATATTTAGTTATTTGTATTTTGCATTCGTCATAAACATTTTTAAAATATCTGGGATTTTATGAACATATCATGGGGTTTATGATAAATTTGTGGCCTTCATGGCAACTTTGTGAATTTTGTAGCAACTTCTGGTATTTTGTGATGATTTTATTGAATTTTCTGATTTTTGGACATATTATTCTGTCCCTATTTTCATGAATGTTATCATTAAAGAGCGGATTGTAGGCTAAATGCTTGTCACTCATTTTTATAGGTATGAACAAACGAGTAGTACAGAACTATCTTTCATTTGTGTTTTTTCATTTTAAACCATATTTGCATTTGCCTATTATGCCTATTTCAGCAATTTTATTAAAATATTTTATATTTACGTATTTTTATGCATCATAGTTGCATGTTTTTCAAAAATTTGTACATATTTGCCTACTTTTGTCATATTTGACTATTTTTGTCATAATTGCCTTTTTTCGTCACATTTGTATAATATAAAATATCGCTATTCTAGAGAAAATAAGTTTCCACCAGTAACGGTGTGGAAAATAAAATATATCTCACTTAATTTAAGTTTAATTTGAGATTAAATTGAATTTCAATCAATTTCAAAACTCTATCTTTCACTTAAAGAAATATAACATTTTTTTTTCACAACGACATTTATTTCTCTAAATGTACATTTCAACCACTACGTGGTCATCTTCAGTAGAAATTTGTACTGATGACCACGTAGTGGTTGAAATTCGAGCATGAAACATTTAGAGAAATAAATGTCATTGTGAAAAAGGAAAATTTCTTATTTTGCTCTAAGTATTAATATTTCACAAGCTCCAACCGATTATTCTATATTTTACCTTTATTTGCTCTACCTCTTAATTCTTTATTATCATTATTAACTATATCTGCATTACATTATCAGGAAAAGTTTGATAAAGTGCAGAGGGTTTTTACGACTTTTTATAGTGTCTATTTTAGCGTATTTTAATCATTACTGCTGCCTATTAACCTACATATTTTAAGATTTATTAGTATCTTTAATCCGCTCTTTAGCTGTCATAAGTTCATACAGGTTTCAATTATCAAATTTCGAATCCACCATTTTCCCTGTTTCAATATTCGATTATTCTCGCTTAAATTTTCCACCTTTTAACATTTTTCTCTTCCAGTATGCACTTTCTCAATGCCATTTTGAAGGTATATGTGCCTTTCTTTTACAATCCTCGATAAGATTTATCCAACTTCACTTTTCAGGTGTCAATTTTTCTGTTTTGCAAATTGGATGTTTTTAAGGCATAATTTTGAAAATATCGATTTTTCCACTTCCACTCTCCAGTTTTCAAGTCTCAATTTCTCAAACTTCATTTTTCAAAGACTGTATTTTTCAGGCCCTCAATGACCACTTTGAATTTTTCAATCTATCCAATTTTGAACCACAATTTCGAAGTTATAATTATCTGACTTTCGTTGTTCACGTTTCAATTTTCTATATTTCAAGTCTGTATAAAGTATTTCAGAGATTCATTTAAATATTGCAAAATCCCAAGTTTTTTGGTCTCCATTTTTTTAGCGTCGATTTCCAAAGTTCGACTTTCCAACATGCGATCATTTGAATATTGAAGAAATGAGTGAATTTTCAATCTTCTTTTTCGCAGTTTTTGATATTTCTTGATCAATTAGCACACTATTTTATACTAATTTTATCTGATTTTATCTGACATTTACTCGTCACACTTAACCTACAGGTTGGTATTGCCAAGTTTACATGATGCCTAGTATCATATTTGTGTTGATGGTTATATCTGCCAGTAGCTAATAATATTTTACCATTTACTCGCCCATCTACACTCTATACCGAGACCCAATCTTTGGACATGTTCTTTCGCCACTTTCGAGGTAATTTAAAAACAATCATGTGGCATTACAATAAAGTGCTGATAAGTAAATCTGAAGTGCTATTAATTACCACCTCATTTTTACACCATGTTTCTTTTATGCATTTGATGAATTGTGTTGGAAATTAGTCCTTTACGTAGATATAGCTTTCAGCATAAACTGTACGTTTTAAATAATATAAATACCTCGGTTACAGGTGAAATTACACGCAATTCACGGGCTAATCGCGCTGCGGCGTAATTAATGATTTATAGATAAAATCGCGGCTGCAAATTATGAATTATTAAACGTAATGAAAGAAGTTCTGATTTATACGGCCGCCGGGAGATATACGACCGGAAAGCGACGCGTGGGCGTATATCCACCCACCCCAGCTTGGCTCATGCCGTTAATTTTTACCATTACTAGAAGTCGAGATTCGATTATCGGGAAGCGTACGTGCGAACGGCTGATTTTGTTTATCTCCCCATCTCCAGGGGGCGTTCCGGCAAATTAATTGCCACCATTAATGCCCTTCCCATGGCATGTATACATTTAATGTCGCAGATTCTGCGATGTCGTGAACGCCATTTCTCCCAGTACGTATACATGAAGTTTCGCGAGAAATAAGTAAAAATGAGTATCACAGTACGTACAAGAAGTTTAGCGAGAAATAAGTAAAAATGAATATCTTTTTAATAACATGTTAGCTGCGAGGAAAGGCGATTAAAAGTGATAACTGGTAGAAGTTTAGGGACGATTACAGTTGTGCACACCCACCCTTCTAATGGTGCTAGCAGTTGGTGTAAACTAACTGTTGACTTATATCTCGACCATGGATATTGGATTTAAATCAATTATGGAACTATTAAATATCAATGAGAATAACACAGAAAACAGGCGTTCCCTGCTTTATGTTACAAGTACTCTGAATTGGAGGGTGGGTGGATAATTACACTATAATTAACTTCACATGATATGGCAATCACATTGGAACATTAGCAACCATGCAGCTTTGGACCGGTGGACAACGAGGTTACCACCTCAGTGGATGTCTTAAATAAACATAACTTTTGCTATTGGGCCGCTGCCAACCCTCAAAAACTTCACGAACGGCCTCTGGGTTCAACCAAAGTTACAGTTTTTTTTTTATCAAACCTTAGTTTTTACTAGTTCTCCTCACAATGGAACGACGCTTTTGCAGTTTTAAGTCAAAACCTCGTCCAGTGAAAATGAATGTAGGAAGCCTTGCTACCCTGCACGACTGACGAATTAAAAACACGCCACCCGCAGGCCTACACACAACAGGGGCGGGGGCAATTAAATTTTTCATTACATTTCCGCGTAATGCGGAATTGCATGCATGAGGTTAATAAAATTTCGCACTCGGCGCCCGTCGCGGGGCTTCCGCGAGCGCCGTGCCTACACAATTACACCCTCCGACGCAGCAGGGGCTGTGAATTTTTTAATAAAAGCCCCTTCTTCGGAACGCGAACTCGGACGTGAATATGTATGTATGTATGCGCCAGCGCTAGTAATGGAACGGACGGAACCAGACTGCAGCCCGGCTAACATACTAATCAGGACGTCCTCGCTCGTTTTGGTCCTCATAATGCCTCGCATGCCAGGCAGGATGATGTAATCGAAAATGAAAAAGAACGAAAGCGCTGAAAACTAACAAGGACGCCGCTGGTGGACGCCAGTTGTGACAAACTGTCGACAAACATGCAATGGCTTTGTGTTAATTATGAATAGTCATTAGTTTGGCATTGCTTGTCATTAAACTGATATAAACGACAGAAAACAGTAGTTTGTATAAAAAGTATGCATATGATACCCATATGGCACGAACGCATGTTTGGGACACGACGCCGAAGGCGAGTGCCCCAAATGCCCAGTGCGATATGGGCTTATATCCACACGCATTGTATAGTTGACTTTTTGTGCGACGGACTTACTCGATTACTGGTAGTAATTATTCTTACAGCGTTGTTCATAAAATTTAAAACAGTTGTTTAGCGATGATTTAGCGGTGTTTTACAAAGGGTTGCCAAGGTTACTGAGATTTAAACTTGTAATGAAATAACAAATTTGGCTTAAATTTGTATGAAGACTGTTAGGTTCTTAGATACTAACGATAGTAACGATAGTAAAAATACTGAATTAAAATAATATGTTGTAATAATCAAGTGAAGAATTGGAAAAATGAAGATGATTAATAAGTTACATTATTAAAACAATCTGGTGTATTATAATTCTGGTGTCTCTGGTTTTACTTAAACAATATCGTGTACAAATTTTCTAAAACTGGGTCGTTGCGTGGTTAAGATTCTGTCCATTTGATCCAAATCGTATAAGTGATGTTGATCACCTAATACCGTCGTATTCCTCTTTTTTTTGGTCATCCCATAACTAAAATTTTTCTAATAAGTAACATTAATCTTCGATATTTTAATAGTATTAACTGAAATTTTAGTAAAAACAAAAGTTTGCCAGTAATCGTTGAAATGAAAAGCTATTACAATATATCATGTCGAAATAATTAATCATTGCAATTTGACAGTAAAGTCCATGTCAGATGTGTTGTCACTTTTGCAGTAAAATGGTGCCCAGCCTTCTCTTTTGTGAACTTCCTAATACTTGAAATTCTGACACTGAAACTTAAGGCATTGGCAGTCATCTATGCAATTTTGATAGTAATGACCGAAAGTTTAACTCAACAAATTTCCCAGTCATTTTTAAAATGTCTGCAGGTTTAAAGCGTTGAAAAATTAACATTGCAATTTTGACATTAACTGAGTTTATACCCATTTCAATTTGAAAAATTGGTTGTAATGTATGAATATTTGACTGTAATAACTATAACTACCTAAAACTAAAAAAAATCAACTAATCTTAAAAATTTAGGTAAAATTAAAGTTTTGGCAGTTGAAAAAATGCAATATTGACATTAATCATTGAGAAATTGACCGTATTAATTGAAATGTTAACACTAAAAACTAAAACTTTGACAGCAAGTATATAATTTTGGCACGATAAGTGAAACTTTACATAGAATTAAAATTTGCTAATAATCGTAGAAATTTCGATAAAATCAACGCTTGGATAGTTTATCATTGCAATTTTGATATAATAACTAGAATTTGTACTTACATATATATATATTTGAAAATTTGGCAGTAACGTATGAAAATTTTACTCTAACAATTGAAACGAATTACAAATGAAAATGTAAGTAATATTAAGAATTTCGATAAAATGAATGATTTAACAGTATAAAAATATCAATTTTAACATTTTTAACAATAATAATTAAAACTCTGATAGTAGTATATGAATTTTTGACAACTATAACTGAAATTTTACTAAAAATGAAAATTTGCCGGTAATTGTTAAAATTCCGATAGAATCAACGCTTTGACAATTTATCATTGCAAGTTTTTCAATAATAACTGGAATTTGATACATTCAGATTTGAAAATTTGGCAGAAAGTTTAGAAAATTTATGAAACTTGAACTAAAAATGATTTTTTTAAGTATTTTTTAGAATTTTGATCAAAATAATGTTTTGGCTATTTAAAAAATGACAAAACATTATTTTGATCGAAATAGTAATGACATTTTAACATGGGAAACTAAAACTCTGGCAGTAATGATGAAATTTTGACAATGATATAGGAAACTTTACAAAAATTAAAAATATGCCTGTAATCGTCGAAATTTCCATAGAAATAACGTTTTGACAGCAGATCATTGCAATTTTGACAATAATAACTGAATTTTACACACATTTAAATTTGAAAATATGGCAGTAATGTATGAAATTTTGACAACGATAACTGAGACTTTACTAGCAATGAAAATTTGCCTGTTCTCGTTGAATTTTCGATAGAAATGACGCTTTGGTAGTTTAAAAGTGCAATTTTGATATTATTAACTGACATTTGTACACATTTAAATTTGAAAATTTGGCAGTAATGCATGAAAATTTGATTATAACTTAAAATTAAAATTTTAAAGTAATCTTAAGAATTTTGATAGTTAATTATATTTTTTATTATATTCAGACATTTTAACACTAAAAACTAAAACTTTGGCAGTAATGTATGAAATTTTGACAATGATAACGGAAACTTCACGAAAATTTAAAATATACCAGTAATCGTCGAAATTTCGATAGAATCAACGTTTCGGCAGCTGATCACTGCAATTTTGACTTTAATAAATGAAATTTACACACATTTAGATGTGAAAATTCAACAGTAATATACGAAATTTTGACAACGATAACGGATACTTTACTATCAATAAAAAAATTGCCTGTTCTCGTTGAATTTACGATAGAATTGACGCTTTGATAGTTTATCATTGCAATTTTGACATTATTAACTGACATTTGCACACATTTAAATTTGAAAATTTGGTAGTAATGTATAAAAATTTGATTATAATAACTAAAACTTTAACTAAAAATTAAAATTTTAAAGTAATCTTAAAAATTTAGTTAAATTAATGCTTAGACAGTTAAATATTTCATGCTGACATGTTTAACTCTAAAAACTAACACTTTGACAGTAATGTATGAAGTTTTGACAAAGATATCAGAAACTTTACAATAAATGAAAATTTGCCAGTTATCGTTGAATATTTCGATGCAATCAACGCTTTGACAGTTATTAATGCATTTTCTGTATAATAACTGAAATTTCTACATATATAAATTTGAAAATTTGGTATTAGTGTATGCAAATTTAACTGTGTAACTGAAACATTATATCTAAAAATGAAAATTTCAAGTAATCTTATGAATTTGGATAAAATTGGCAATTAATCACACAATTTTGACCGTATTAAATTTTGATAGTTATGACTGAAAGTTTACTAAACAATATAAATTTCCAAATTTATTTTTAATATTTGCAGATTTAAAACGTTGAAAGTTTAACATTGCAATTTTGATACTAAAACCTAAAGATCTGACAGTAATGTATGAAATTTTGTCAACGATAACTGAAACTTTACTAAAAATAAAAAAAATACAGTAATCGTTCGAATTTCGATAGAATCAGTTTTGACAGTTTATCAATTGCAATTTTGACATAAATAACTGAAATTTATACACATTTAAATTTGAAAATTTGGTAGTAATATATGAAAATTTGACTGTAATTGAAACTTTAAGTAAAAATAAAAATTGTCAAGTAATCTTTCGGTAAAAGTAAAGTTTAGACAGTTTAAAAAAATGCAATATTGACATTAATCATTGAAATATTGACCGTATCAATTGAAATGTTAACACTAAAAACTAAAACATTGAGAGTAATGAATGAAATTTATCAAGGATAACTGAAACTTTATTAAAAATTATAATTTGCCAGCAATCATTGAAATGTGCATAAAATATCAATGCTGACAATATATTATTGCAATTTCACGTTAATAACTGATATTTTAACACATTTAACTTTTAAAATTTGGCAGTAATGTATGAAAATTTGCGTGTAATTGCTGAAACTTTAACTGAACATAAAAATTGTCAAGCAAACTTAAAAATATCGGTAAAATTAAAGTTTTGACAGTTTAAAAATTGCAATATTGATATTATTCATTAAAATGTTGACCGTATTAATTGAAAATTAAGTTTTGACAGTTTAAAAATTGCAATATTGATATTATTCATTAAAATGTTGACCGTATTAATTGAATATTAACACTAAAGACTAAATCTAAAAAATGTATGAAATTTTGACAACGATAACTGAAACGTTACAAAAATAAAAATTTGCCAGTAATCGTGGAAATTTCGATAGAATCATCGCTTTGACAATTTTATCATTGCAAATTTGACATAAATAACTGAAATTTGTACACTTTTATATTTTAAAATTTGGCAGTAAGTTAAGAAAATTTGACTGAAATAATAGAAACTTTGACTAAAAATGAAAATTTTGAAATAAACTTTAGAATTTCGATCAAATGAATACTTTGACAATCTAAAAAATGCAATTTTGATATTTCAACACTAAAAACTAAAACATTGATAGAAATGTATGGATTTTGAAACACGTTAACTTAAACTTTAGTAAAAATGAAAATTTGCCAGTAATCGTTGAAATTTTGATAGAATCAATGTTTTGACAGTTGTTCATTTAAATTTTAACATTAATAACTGAAATTTGTACACATTTAAATTTGAAAATTTGAAAGTAATGTACGAAAATTTGAACTGAAAATTTCACTAAAACTGGACTTTTTAAGTAATCATTAGAATGTCGATCAAATTATGGTCTTTATAGTTTAAAAATTGCTATTTTGACACTTTTAACAATAAAAACTAAAACTTTGACAGTTATATATGAAATTGTGACAACGATAACTGAACCTTTACTAAAATTTGACGGTTGAACATTTCCATGAATTCAATGCTTTGACTATTTATCATTGCAATTTTGATATTGGTAACTAAAATTTGTACACATTTAAATTTGAAAATTTGGCAGTAATGTATGAAAATTTGACTGTAATAACTGAAACTTTCAATAAAAATTAACATTTTCAAGTAATCTTTAACATCTAACATTTAACATCTAACATTTTTAAAATGTCTGAAGGTTTAAAGCGTTGAAAGATTAACATTGCATTTTTGACGTTAACTGAGTTAACTTGTACCCATTTAAATTTGAAAAATTTGTAGTAATGTATGAATATGTTACTGTAATAACTGGAACTACCTAAAACAAAAAACAAAATCAACCAATCTTAAAAATGTGGGTAAAATTAAAGTTTTTGCAGTTTGAACAATGCAATATTGACATTAATCATTGAAAAATTGACCATATTAATTTAAATGTTAACACTAATTTAACATTACATAACATAAGTTAACATTAATAACTGTAATTTGTACACATTTAAATTTGAAAATTTGGAATTACTGTACGAAAATTTGGTAATAATAATTGAAAATTTCACTAAAACTGTTTTTTTTAAGTAATCTTTAGAATGTTGATCAAATTATGGCTTTTATAGTTTAAAAATTGCCATTTTGACATTTTTAACAATAAAAACTTAAGCTTTGACAGTTATATATGAAATTTTGAGAACAATAACTGAAACTTTAGTAAAATTTGACAGTTGAACATTTCCATGAATTCAACACTTTGACTATTTATCATTGCAATTTTGATATTGGTAACTGAAATTTGTACACATTCAAATTTGAAAATTTAGCAGTAATGTATAAAAATTTGACTGTAATAACTGGAATTTTCAATAAAAATGAACATTTTCAAGTAATCTTAAAAGTTTCGATAATATTAAACCTGTTGCAGTTTAAAAAACTGCAATTTTGACATTGATCATAGCAATTATGATAGTATCAATTAAAATGTATACACTAAAGACAAAACTGTTCGAAATTTTGATAACAATAAGTAAAACTTACTATTACGAAAAATTTGAAAGTAATGAATGAATTTCGAAAGAATTACTAAAAAACAAATTGTAAATTTGATTTTAATAATTGTAGGTTTGACAATAATACCTGTAATTCAGATATGTACAAAAAACTAAAACTTTGTCAGTAATGTTTGAAATTTAGATAGTAATAACTACAATTTTATTTAAAACTTTAAATTTCCCAGTGATCTTCCTGGTAAAATTAAAGCTTTGGCAGTGTAACATTGCAATGTTGACACAAATAATTGAAATATGGACATTATTCCTTTTAATTCAAATATATTTATGAAATTTCAGCAGTAATAAAGTTAAAATTTACTAACAATTAAAATTTTCGATAATTATTAGAAATGTAATAGAAGATTAAGGCCCGTATCTATAGTCCGTACTTGAGTTTGAGTTCGACTCAAGTCGTGCATTTGGTTGCGTATTCTCTATAAGAGTTAATGCACCAAAAGCAACCAAATATACGCAAATATACTACTTGAGTAGAACTCATGCTCAAGTACGGACTATAGATACGGGCCTAAGTGACGGGCCTAAGTTACATCATTAAAATTTATATACTTAATAATTCAAATACATCTTTGAATTTGACCTCTTATGTAATTATAAAATATTATTCAGATCACCACGATCCAATCATCATGAAATAATGGCTTCCAGCATTAAATTTCTTATGTACTTGATAGTGCTGCAAAAATGATTATAAATTAATACTTTATTATAAAGTTCACATATTTTCTTACATACAAGAAATGAGTTCCTAAAATGATTAATTTAATTTTGATTGTACTCAAAGTACATCAAGTAGAAGTACGTCTTGCTACGAAAGCACTATATAATTATGAACTTTTTGATTCTTCGAGCTCGTGTCTATTAACACCCGCGTGTGAACAACAATACGTAATTAACGCCCGCGTGAATGAGAGCAGCAAGGCGATAAGGGCTGAATTATGACGATAAATATCGTCCGCCCTCCCCGGTCCTCGTATCAGTAATAATAACGTGTACCGTTTACGTTACAAGAGTGTGCGAGTCGAATTTTCCAACCCCAAGAAGTCTGCCTTCACAACGTACTCCGTACTTCCATCCACTCCCCCTGATAACCGGCACGTCCCGATACGCCAGAGGCTTCCGCCGAAGAAGTCGGTCAGGTGGTAATTACCCAAGCAGAATGATGAAAGAGAATGTTGCGTACACTGACTTTGATTATGGTGTTTAAAGCCGAAAAATTGGCGTTTTATTAGGTTGTGCTAACGAGTTGTGGAGAATTAATGATTATGAGGGAAATCATCCGTAGTTTTACATACAAGAATTATTAATGTTATTTCGATGGATTAACATAATTAATGTAATTATTTAGATAGGTAAATGTTTTTATTATCTTCATTTTGTAATTTTGTCTGCTTTATTTATTTGAATTATATTGCCAAAATTTGTATTGAGTATTTTTAAACATCGCATTTCTGCGATTTTAAATTCAATGAATTAAAACTTGAAATTGAGAAGAATTAAAATTGAAAACGAATGTACAGTTGACGCCGAAAAAAGTAAGACACATGTAGTGCAGCGTCATATTGCAATATCTAATGCAATTATGACATAAATGCGCATGACATTTGAATGTGATGGTGCACTTACGTGTGCCCTATTTTTTCTCGACGTCACATGTAGCTAAAGTAACTAATCAAGAATAATTTTCTGTCTTGATATTCGTTACTTCAGACTCTTCGTGTACCGAATACTCCAGTAACGAATTGTTACTTTTTCTAAATCACTACCATACAGGTTTTGCTCATTTGTGGAATCATTTGATCAGTGTGTACCCATTTCGATCAGTGTGTACTCATAAGTCGTGTACATGATTTTGATATCAACCGATTTATTGTGTCTATGGTAGAAAGTATAAATATTGATTTGTGATTGAGCCTTGCAATAATATCGTGGATTTCTTAATTAGAAACTGTGCCGAAACTAGTGCATGGGCTGCACCATTGCCCACAATTCGATCTTCCTTTTCGCCAGCAGGAAGGTTCGATTCGCGACGTGAAGCTTTCCGCTTCCGCTGGTGGTACGATCGATAGTGGCGCGTAAAGGGGAGAGTGTGTGCCACACCAGGCAGACAATAAAAAGGGTGCATTTAGGAAATTAGGCGCCGCCTAAGTGCACTTTAACGAGGGGTGAAATATGCAGGGATGGCTTTAATTAACACCGCGTTTTTCACGCCCGCCTTGCCGAGAAGAAGCAGCACAGTTTCTCCTCGCTCATACACTTTACAATCAATTTGCTTAGGTGATGATAACGCTGGTACTCGATAGATAAAAACCTGTTGGCGCTCGAGCGTACGTTTGATCTAGATTAACAGGTATTATGTAATACAAACTGACTCGCAATGAACAAGATTTAATGGTGTTTTTTCTGCAGCGGATTAAACTAGCATTTTCAGAAGTAAACATTTATAAAGGCAAGCACAGCAAAGTAATGTCGATATTGAGGTCGAACAAATTACTCTATAGAGCATTAAATTACTTCAATTAACTCAAATTTCAATAAAAAATGTGGAAACCTTTTCTTAGACAATTGCCGGTCTAACTATATTTATATGTTACTCATTTATTGACGTCATTTATTGGCACTCCACACAAACTATCAAAACGGATCGTTACAAGCTACTAACTTGTAAAAATTTTACAGGCCAGCTGTCAATTTTACAAGTTAGTAGTAGCATTAACAATAATACTAATAATTATAAGTTAATTATTTTTAACTTTGACCATTTACGCCACAACGATGTTGGACTAAATTTTGTAAAAAACTCAAGCATAGATATTAACATTCAATAAAATTTTAGAAAATAATGTGTACATGTTTTCATGACTAGTCAGGAAAATACAACTTTTGTGCAGAATTTTTGTGCCGCAGTTCAGTTTAAGTTGAAAATTGTACAGATTTTGTCACATGCATTTGAAAATATGAAAGAACATGAGAAACATCTACTCAAAGATTTCAGAAATGTATAAATGATAAAGCGACTGTAGCTTTTATTGCCAATCCCCGTGTGAAAATTGCACTATGTGATTTTTTCGATTTGATATTGAAATGGCTAATTTTGAAATACAGTTATGGACTTGACTAGCAAATGCTTATTACTTATGGAGCTTCAAAAACGTGCCTGTTGGTACTAAAGCAGAAAAGCTGGAGGAGGAAAAATGCAATTTTATTTCACAGTTGAGGACTTGACTAGCAAATACTTATTACTTATGGAGCTTCAAATACGTACATGTTGGTACTAAAGCAGAAAAGCTGGAGGAGGAAAAATTCAATTTTATTTCACAGTACCTACAAGCAGACTGTTTTAAAATGATTTGAAGACTAAATGATTTTGGAGAAGCTTTTCGGACTTTGGGTAGAGAAAGTAACCTATCGACATGATAGATACTATCAAACGATGATAGAATCTTGTTGTTGAGTTGGCAAGGCGCAAGTTCAGTTTCTAAACTTGAAACAATATATTGCTGGGAAAACAAAGATCCAAGGCAACAATTTTGAATATGAAAGAACATGAGAAACCTTTGTTCAAAAATTTCAGAAATGTATAAATGATAAAGCGACTGTAGCTTTTATTGCAAATCCCCGTGTGAAAATTGCAATATGAGGGCATTCATGTTTTCTCGATTTGATATTGAAATGGCCTATTTTGAAATACAGTTGATGGACTTGACTAGCAAATACTTATTACTTATCTAGCTTCAAATTTGTACCTGTTGGTACTAAAGCAGAAAAGCTGGAGGAGGAAAAAAGCAATTTTATTTCACAGTGCCTACAAGCATACTGTTTTAAAATGATTTTAAGACTAAACGATTTTGGAGTAGATTTTCGGACTTTGGGTAGAGAAAGTAACCTATCGACATAATAGATACTATCAAACGATGATAGAATCTTGTTGTTAAGTTGGCAAGGAGCCACCCATCATAACTTCTACTGAGTGATAATCTAAATTTCATCTCTAGTTATCCATGGAAATTTAATTGATCACTCGGTATAACATTTTATTTTCCCCCAAATACTACACGCGGAGCTAGTAGGGGCCAACTCGACTGCCGTGTGGTAATGATAAATTGGCCCGCGCACGATTTAATTTAATTATCGTCGCAAATGAAGAGCCTTTCCGCTTATTATATTCTAGAAACGCGGCCGTGTAATGAATTGCAATGCAGCCTTTTAATATTCCCGTCTAGTCCGCGTCTCGGAATCAATGCGGGGGCGTTCCACGTCTCTGGAAATATTAATATCTCTGTCGATCCAACTGAAACACACAGTCAAGCACATACATATAGAGATTAGATTAGATTATTTTTTTGTTACGGAAAATATATAATTGAAATTCTGAAATGTTTTATTGCATACATTCTTTTTAATGGTAATTCTTGAAAATTTTGATAAAATACCAACTTAATTAGTTACGGGTACATATCGTTGGTATACAGGAGAAAGTGGGTCCAAAATCTAAAGATTTTGATTTTTTGACATTGTATCGAAAATACCTATGTTTTACCTACTTTTCTTTTCATATCATTTTCTGTAAATTCATAATTGACCGAGTACATCTTTAAATTATATGTACAGGAGAAAAAATTAACTTGAAATGATGAATAATGGACACTTTCTCCTGTATACCAAAGATATGTTTAGTTTCGTTTTATTCGTATAATTTTATTAACATCCACAACATTTATTTAAAAGTCACACTGTTTTCTTACATGAATGAAATAGTCCATTATGTGGTTAGTGCATAAAATGATATATTCTCGGCAGATGCTTGATGTTCGAGGCGTTAGCCGAGTACACCAAACTGAAGAGGCCGAGAAGGCACTTTATGTACGTACCGCACATACAATTTTTTCTCACATCGCAATATTTTTGCAAGCCTTACGCAAGTTGCAAAAGTAAAGAAATTTAACAAATATAGAAATGCGTTGCCATCGATATCATTTGTCTTTTGCATGCAAACACCCAGTATTATCAAAAATAATCTATGAGTTTCTCGCCCAGTTTCGAAAAAAATTGAATAAAATGCATTCTTGGCCTAGGCTGGGAATAAAAATATTGTTGAGTTTAAGGATTTATCCATTAAAAATATATTGTTGTACAGTTATTTCTCCGTTACACAGCAACCGTCATCACTATTAGAATTTTGCGACAACTTCTGTAAGATAGATTTGAAAAAATATTGTGATGGGCGACTAAATAGTATCATGTACTAACCCGACTGTTGTATGAGAACATATCGTAATAATTCCGAATAAAAATTAAAAATTTAAATTTTTGAAGCTGATAAATACCATTTCCCCACCCGGGGCACGCAGCCAACTCGCTTGGCTTATAATTCACCGATTACAGCAGCCATAAAATGCAACCAAAAATTACGCAACTTATCATGGGGGGAGCAAATCCTTATTTCTTGCCATAAAACGCCAACGCAGTGTACAATAATCGCCGCGATAACCGTCACCTTTATGCCTTATTTAACGCCACGTGGTGTTTCAGAATAATTCACGTACTCGCGTTTTACGAGCTCCCAAATCCGCTCACAGCCACCGCACGCACTTTAATTAAATTTGCATCCCAGCCTCAAGCGTGCATCCAAATGTTTTATACAGCAGAAATGGGGAGAAAACTACTGATGACGACAATTAAAGACTTAATGATAGCAATAATTTTATGCCTACTGCACTTTAATTCTGGTTAATGGTTATGTTATTTGACAACTTAGACGAATTATAACTCAAATGTATTAACTTTTTCATGTAAAATAAAAGGAACTTTTGTCTTCACATGCTGGTGTAATTATTCTCCTTATATGTATTTTTCTGAAACCGGAGCGATAGTAGTACTTTCTTTCGTTTCGAACAAAACTCTTCAAATGTGTAAAATTTTCAATTGAAATTATTAAAATTTATCAAAGTTTAAAATGCATGAGACAAAATCTGTACAATTTTCAACTTAAACTGAACTCAAAATGTTAACAATTTCAATTGAAAACTTAACATATTCGATGTTCTTAAGATCCGATCTGATATTGTGTGGCCGATGCAGTTCCTGAATGTTGTAGGCATATTGTTCTTGGTTGATAATTTTGTTTTTAAGCAAGTGATTGGTGATTTAAATTAGGATGGTTTTCTGTAATACTTTATTTAGTGTTGACAATAATGAAATAATGGTTGGTTTTGTCTCCTTTTTTGTAAATTGGTATAATTGTGCTTGTTTTCATATATTCAGGATACATTCCTTCTTCGAGTACTGTATTGATGATTTCTACAAGAATAGGTGTTAGTATTGTTCTGTTTCGTTTTAAGATTTCGTTTGTTATCTTATCAAAGCCCGGTGTTTTATGGTTCTTTAAATTTGTTATTATGTAGTTAATTTCTTCTTATGTTGTTTTTCGGAAGATGAGGGTTTCGATTTGCCTCTTTGTTGTTGTTGTTACGGGTATTGTTTGGCTGCTTCTTATTTGTTTTTCTGCAAGTTCTTTGCCAAATTTTGCGAAATATGCGTTTGTTTCGTCAGCTATTTCTTCCGATTTATTTGTGGTGCTTCCGATTTTTTTTTCTTATTTTTTTCATGTAGTTTTTGTTTGATTCTTTTTTGTTTATTTGGTCATTTATCATTTTCCACAATTCGTTTGGATTATCTTAATTTATTTGAAATTTGTTTTTGTACTGTTGCGATTTCTGTTCTTTTATTTGTGCTGTTGTTAATTTCTTTTGCTTGTTGTATTCTTGTCTTATTAATTCATTGTTTGGATTTTTGAGATGTTTTTCTTTTGAGTTTGTTTCATTGTTTTATTTGTTTTATTATAAAGGTATTTATCCTCGGGGTTTCTGTTCTTCTTTTGATATTATTTGTTTGTTGGTTTTTTTCTATTATTCTTTGCAACGTTTTTGATAGCTTCTCGAAGCTGTTTAGTGTGTGTTCATCAATGTTGTTTCTTCTGTTATTTTTAGTTGGTTGGCTGTGCAGTTTTAAAATATTGATATTTTAGTTTTATTTTCCTTGTTTCTTTTATTTTTGTATTGATTGCACAGTGGTCGGATATATTTGAAAACTCTCTTTTGATGTCGTCTATAAGTTGTGCGTTCGTGATGACGTGATGGAGTATTGAATTATTTCCATTGTTATTTTGCCTTGTGAAGAATTTATTTGATATTTTGTTTTCCACTTTGTATCCGTTTTCCTTCAATATGTTTTTGGATGCATTTGTTGTTTTGGTTTTTTCTTATAAGTTGATGTTTATATCTCCTAGAATAATATGCGGTGTTCTTCTATTTATGATTCGATTTTTTAATGTATTTTTCAGTATGTTAAATGTAATATGAGGGGGCTTGTATACAAGTGTTAATATACTAATTAATATATTAATATACTAATAACCCTAATATATAAAATATTAGTGTTATTAGTATGATGTTTTCCTTCTTCAGTAATATTGTGATTATTTGAATTTCATTTATTGTTGTATTTGTTTTTATTTCGTATTTTGTGTACATTCGGATGTACATTGCGACGCCTCCTCCTCTTGTGTATCTCGAGTTGAATTCTGCGTTATATTTGTCTAGTTTGTATACGTGTTCATTGTTTGGTGTTACCCATGTTTCGGTTATTGCTACAATTTTTGGGTCTTTGTGTGTTGTTGAAAGTAGTTCGATTTCGTGAAATATATTTTTCATGCTTCTCACATTATGTAGATAAGTACTTTCCATTGTACCTTTGGTTCATTCGTGTGTTTGTTTTTTTTTAAATTTATTTATTTATTTGTTTTTTTTTTAAATTTTTTTCGTGATATTATTGGAGGTGGTCTATATCGGTTCGTAATTTTATTTACGATTTTAGTTTTATTGCTAGTGTCAGTTTTTTTTAATATACAGTATGTCCCAGGATTGAGTTTACAAGAGGTTTTTTTTTAATTTTTACTTTTAAGTAAAACTGTTATAGGAATTAAAATTCCTGCTTGGTCTGAAACTACCATTTCAGTAATTAAAACATTGATCTATTTATACAGGGTGTTGGCTAATTAAAATAAAAACACTCAAATTTTGATACTTTCGCAAAATAACATCATTTAAACAATCTCCCACAATTTTCTTCGCACAGTTCAAGCCTGGTGTGGAACTCCTGAAAACTGTTTTGTATTTCTTCAATAGTTATGCAAATGCCTCTCGTAGGCAATTTTTTAAATTTTCAGTATTTGGGGGATTGTTTGAATGATTATATTTTTCTTTAATGTTGTTAGATATAATTTCAAATTATTTTTGCAAATAGTAAATAAATAAGTGTGAATATAAGATTTGAAAATTTTGATTTTGCCAACCCTGTATAAATAAATCAAAGTTTCAATAACTGAACTGGTGGTAATTTCAGACAAAGTAGGAATTAAAAAGTAAAAATAAAAATAAATTCCCTTTTGTAAACTCAATCCGGGGACATATGTTGACTGTATATGTTTCCGTCTCTTGTCCATAAAGGTTTGTAATGTTTTTCCGTTTTTGTTATTTTTGTTATTAGTTGTCATTAATTTGTTTTGTTTTCCTTTGTAAAATAGCTCGTTGGCCAAAGCTGTGAGTTTATGTAAATCTCACTTTGTTTTCCCTTTAAGGTTGCGATATTTAATGAGTAAAATGATGCATTTTAGACCTTCACGCAGGCGAACACCACTGCTGTTAAAATCAATTAAATCCATTGTTTCACATATCAAATTATTCTTAAAAGTACAAGAATTCTATAGACATGCGTCATAATCTGTCTGCGGATTTAGTTATTTCGTAATAAATTTCTGAAAATCGTTCATTTTTCAGGCATGTTTTGTGTCAATCAACCCAAACTTTCGACGATAAATACATTTTCAACGCGAATTTAGTATACGTCTACATATTCTATGAAGCATTAGCAAAAGTTTCGTCGTGACTGCAGTTAATTTTACAAAGTGGTTTGTTTGTGGTGTTCGCCTGCACAATATGGTGCAAATTCTATTATTGCATCCATTTTGGCAACGTGTGTGCACAGATACCTGTAAAGAATCGACGAATTTACCAACGCCATTTGGTGTAATGGTTCAGCTTTTGTGTACTAGACGGCTGAGGAAACATTATATAGCCGCATGTATACAACTTAATTTACGTGTCAATAGATTGGTGACCAAGACAAAATTTCGACGTATTGTTCGGCCAGAAATAATAGAATATTCCCTTATTTATAAGTCCGTTAACTTTAAGGGTCGTTGATGACATTGCGGTAGTAGTCTTCATAAATATAACCATATTTTTACCTTCGCGGCATTTTTCCCAGGGTCGTATTTTAACTAATAAATGCCCACAAATTTATTTATATGTATGTAATATTATCACAATTAAACATCAATATTTTTGGAATTTTACATATTTGCCAAATCATTGCACTCGTTTCACTTTAATTGTCACCCAAAGTAATGATTTATTCCTGTACATTGTTATTTCTGTAAGAATTTTCACTTTCAATCGCATGCCGCACACACTGCTCCCAGTTATTGGAAGATATATTGCAGAAGGTGAGGGGCATCCTGAAGCTCGCGAGCCACATGCGGGCTCTTTGAAGAATTATTTGTGCTTCTCGATAAATGTACCCGAGTTCCCTTTTTATTTTTGTGCTGTTAAATTAAAAAAAAAGATCGTTCCGTATGTGTTTCAAAATGTCTTTTAAATTACTGACAACAAATATGAAAGACTAAGTGCAACGTAGGAACAAATTTCATTTCCGTCCAAGTTAAGAATAATATGACTCATCGAAAACTGCGCGAACGAACATAACAGTGGCGTAAACGTACGTAATCGGCCAACTCCAGACCGATTTTGAATTTGTAAACTTTCAAAGGCAACGGACAGTTGACATTGTGCTCTGGAGGAAACAATTTGTATCACTCTTGCTACGGATATAATTTGTAATCTGGAATTTTTGGTAAGTGAACTGAATTTATTTCGTAGTATGTAACACGTATTGTTATTGTTTTAATAACTCAAAACTTGTATTTTCTAAATGTCTATATTTATTTCCAGTTCTTTTAAAAATTGACGACAGAAAACGAAAATAAAAAAATAAAATACGAGCAACAAAATAGAAGTTTTAATAATGAGTGGGAGGAGAATTTCTTCTTTATTAAAATAACGGAAAAGCGTTGTGTGTTATTTTCTACGGTCAAAAATTATAAAGCTAGCAATTTACATCGACATTATGAAACCAATCATCCTCAGTTTTCTAATCAGTGTCCACCAAATTCCAAATTTAGATCAGATAAACTTGCTTCTTTAAAATCAAATTTAAATAAACAACAGTTAATTTTGATAATCATTGGCAAACAAGCTAATAATGTGGCTGAAGCCAGTTTTGTTATGGCCTGGAATATTGCTCGTGCAAAACGCCCGTATGGAGAGGGAGAGTTTATTAAAAAAAAACTTGGAAGATGTACTTAAAGTTTTAGATCCAAATAATGCAGCATTGCACAAAGTTGTTTCGCAAATTCCCATCTCGAGACACACAACCGAACGACGCATTATTGCAATTACTACATCTCTTGAATATAATTTAAAAAATGATTTGAAGAACTGTATTGCATTCAGCTTAGCCCTTGACGAATCGACAGATATCACAGATTTTCCGAAATTGGCAGTTTTCATACGTTTTGTTTACCTGACTTCGTTGTTAAAGATAAATTATTAAATTTAGTAGCACTTCAAGAGTTAACCCGCGGCGTCGATATTAAAAATGCATTATATTCCATAATAAAAACTTTTGATGTGCCTCTTAATAAACTTGTAAGCATTGAAACTGATGGAGCTCCGGCAATGCTGGGTAAAAAAATCGGTCTTATTGGGCTTTTAAGAGATGATTCTCAAATTCCACAATTCATACCGATTCACTGCATAATTCACCGAGAACATCTCGTTACAAAATATTTAAAATATCCTGATATTATGAAAACAGTATTACACATTGTAAATTACATTCGCACCAATGCAAAAATCATCGACAATTCAAAAATTTCCTTAAAGAATTAAAGGACGAAGAATTTCCAAATGACATTAATTTCTTTTGCATTGTTAGATGGTTATCTAGCTACAATGTATTAAATCGTTTTGTAGATTTGTTTGATCCGATAACTGCATTTCTAAAAGAAAAGGAAATAACCTATTCAGACCTATTAGACCTATTAGACGATGATGAGTGGTTACAAGACTTAATGTTTTTGACTGATGTCATGGAAGATTTGCAAACACTGAATTTACAATTGCAGGGAAAAGATAAAATAATATCTGACCTCTAACAGTGTATATTTAGTTTTCAAACTAAATTACAACATTTTCAAAAGGACATTAAATATTAAACATTTTGTCATTTTCCTCGAATTAAAAAAAGTTGCTCCAATATTAAACAAGAAGAACTCTACGAGTATATAAAAAAAGCTAGAAGGAATATTGACGGAATTCCAAAAAATATTTTAAGACTTGAAATATTTTAAATCGTCTCTTGATTTTGTTCTGAATCAATTTGAAATTAACATAATTCAAGGTGAGTTTTCCATTTCCAATATAATTATGACCCAAAAAGCATCTCTAGAATTTGAATTAATAGAGATGCCAGAAGATCAAGCTCTACAATTAAAATATAAGTCGACGTCGATTACTGAATTTTGGAAATTTGTACCAGAATCGAAGTATCTCGAAGTACATCGAAGTATATGAAATAAAGAAGGCTGCTTGTCAAAATATTTCAATATTTGGAACAACGTACTTATGTGAATCATTTTATTCCACTTTAAAATGCGTGAAATCCACCGATCACACCGATCAGTATTAACTAACCAGCATCTCAAAGAATTACTGAGAAGTGCTGTCATCATTTATGCACCAAATTTTAAATAATTATCAAGAGAAGTATTTGCTCTGATATTTAATATAATTTCCGGAGCAATACAATTGGAATAAAAGTTCCATAAATTTGGGATCAACTCTTTCCATAGCTCATCGCTCTAAATAATTCTGCTATAAATATATAATTTACAAAATATCTTCCGTACACACTACAAAAAAAATGTATTCAGCAACATACGTACCAAGTGCGAAACTGTCAGTTTTACAGTACTAAGATGACTTATTCAATTGCAGAGCATTTTGAAATTGTAAGCATTTATTTTAAAAATAAAGCCAGAGCTGCATCTCGCGTTTTCAACCAAAATGCTCAAAACGCTCTTCAATTGAAAAAATCATCTTAGTGTTGTCAAACTGACAGTAACATCCTAGATACGTATGTTGCTATATAGATATTTGTTGCTGAAATGACATGTTTATTTTGTATTTCGCTCAACATAAAAAAAAAAATCTTTGCGTTGCGTCGAAAAGCATTGCGTCGAATAGGCCAGAAAATATACTTTATGATAATATTTGATACTTCTATGGGTATCAAGCTACCATTAGCACTAAAGGAACGAGGGCCCGTCAGAGATCCCGGTCCGGGGGTCTGGACTAGAATGTGGGGGCCATGGTGGAAGAAAAATAGTATTAATTTTCTTATAATGACCGTAGCGTTCTTATAAATAAATCATTTCCGTAGGGTCGTTATTGCGTATGTAAGACACCTTAAAATTGGATATTTATAATCAAATAATATACTGGTAGTGGTAGGACAGAGTAAATTAGAAGTGTTAAATTACTTTTCACGTAAATTTTGTGCAATATTTCGAAAATTAGAAGTAATTCGAAGATGAATTTTTATTTCTTAATTTGTTCTTAATTTGAATACATAGGTTCCAATTGTTTGACAGAAAGGTATTTGCACACGTGCCTAGCGCCGCTCTACGGATTACTTATTACTCATTACTTATATGTATATACTAGTTATCATCAGAGAGCGCCACTTCCTCGACAATATTCGTCTGTCTTTTACTATAGGTCGTTCTTCGTTCACAATATCGCAACCTTAAGTTGCATTCATTTATTGTGATAGAACCTATTGTTCTTCTGGCTTTTTTGTTATTCTTGCTTTGTAAAATGCTCGTTGGCCAAAGCTGTGAGTTGTTCGTTTATGTAAATCTCACGTTTTTTTTCCTTCAAGTTGCATTCATTTATAGTGATAGGACCTATTGTTTTTCTGGCGTTTAAGATGTTTAATTTTGTTTCTTTTGTTTTTAGTTGGACTATTATAGGGCTGGTTTCGCTTCTCCCATCCTTTCGATATGCTGTTATGACATGCGCTTTTTCTATATTTATGTTTAATCCTTTCATGATTTTTACTACTACATCTTCAGTTTTTTCAGATTTGTCTTGTTTCTCAACTACTATTATTATTACATTGTTGTTTTTATTTTTTCCTTTTCTGTTTTCTCTAATAGATTTTCTATTATTTCTACTTTTTCCTCTAGTTTTTCATTTTTTCATTTTGTTTTTTGCCTTCTTTTAGTAGTTTTTTGAGTTCCTTATTTTCTTCCTGCATTTCGTCGAATTTTGCGCTCATAAAATCTATTGATTTTTGTAATTGTTTTAGTGTTTTCATTATTTCTCCATTTGTTATTTCTTCCTCGCTATCACATGAGTTGTTCTTCAGGTTGTTTTTGGGTTTTTTCTTGTATTCATTTTCTGTTTTCTCGATGTATGTTGGGGGATATCCAGCATGTATTCAGGTGTTTGCCGGTGGCAGCAGCGAAGTGCGTTTTGCACGTAAATGCGCGCGCGACTTCACTTGTTTATTTTTTTAATCGTCTGGTAAATAATAACGTAACTCCGCCAAGGACGGTCCCAAGCCCGGCTGAAAAAGGAGGAGGGTTGTGCTCAGGGTTAACAACCCTGCCATGTAAAAAAAACACTGTTGAAGAAACGTCAACAAGACTAGTTGACGCCCTATGCTCCACTGGGAGCGAAGAGGATTAAAGTAAAGTAAAGTAAGTAAATAATAAAGTAAAGTGAAACACTACTTTGCCACTAATTGAACAAGTCATATGTTTTGAGGGGTTAATGTATTTGTGAGAACATAAACATCAAACCGTTTGTTTCTTTGCTTTTTGTTAGTGTAGGGCGACTTAATGGGCGTATTAAATAATATTGTTTAAATGTATTGTTTCATATTGAGAAATTATTAGATTGTCAGTAATAAAATGCAGGAGAGTATTATGACGAATGTATAAGCTGATGCTTCGAGTAAGAATGAGTGCAACTAAGAGTAAACCTGAACACTACAAGTTTCAAATTCAGCGAAAAAAACAAACATAAATTCCGAATATTAAGCGAGTTACTTTCACGAGGAGTTATTAGCTTTATTGCTGGCGGAGACCGAACACCGCTTTCCAGTTTTAAACTGTCCATTCATCACGGTTTTTTGAGGACACGGCTGGAGGAGCGACGCCGAAACGAGCTTTTACCGTATTAATATTAATAGCGGTGCATTTTTACCCGCGGTCCGAGCGTGGATTACATTATCCGGATGCAGTCGGCGGGGTGGATTTATTGCCCCCGAGACTACAAGCAACCCCCAACACTACCGCCCCCCGCGATTACACCGGATGGATTATTTATGCGTCGCAGTGGCGGAGGAGCCTGGTGTGGCCCGGGGAGTTTTACGGCGCGGCGTAAAAAGTTTGACCTCCCCCGAGCGGAAACCGGAAAAACGCGCCGGATGTATTATTCAATATTCCGCACCGCAGCCGGATTGTTTCCCCGTGCGGATTACGAGTGCCGCGATCGGGATTAATTGTATTTGTTTTCCTTAACGAGCGTTTGAAGTGCACCCCCACCCCCACGAAATTTTCCGTTCTTGCACTGATCGCCCCCGCTGGCCCCGGGGCTCCGCATGAATTGATTGATTGGCCGCAGGACCTGCAGGCATCAGATGTACCCTTGTGTATGCTCAGGAAATGAAATCCGCGCCCCGTGTTCCGCTGCTTCTCTTACTGGAGGGTGGAAATCATCCGTAAAAGAAAGAAAACGGAATACCACACGATCAATTAATGTGCGGTCGACATGTCTTTTATCTGTTCCTACCTATTCAAGGCTGCAAACTTCCTCCCTCCACCTCGGGAAATGGGAGAAAACTAAGTACCGTGCGATCAATTAATGTACCGCCGCCGTGCCCTGAATCGGATTCTACTTACTGGTGGGTGCAAGGCAGCTCCCACCCCAAACCCCCGGAAATGGGAGAAAACTAGGCACCGCACGATCAATTAATGTGCGGTCTTAATGGAGATCCGCTCCACTATGCGGCGGCAGGGCCAAAGGGAAAGGGATGAGCGCACAGAAAGGGAGACGTCGGAGCGGGCCGGATTACGCAGGAGGGCTGCGGAAAATATGTACGTTTTCGAATCGGTTCCCAAAGTGAGTGGCTTTTATGCGGATCCCTTTCGCGTCGCGTGTACACTTCGGATCCAGCGCAAATCCGCGGGGTTTCCGCCGGAGAAATCGCTACAATTAGGATTTCGAGCTCCCCTATAAATCATGCAGAAAGGAATGAAACGCTAGGTGCAAAGGACAAAAATTCATTGTGGCTTTTCTCCCTGAGCGTTCACAATGTCTCGATGGAAACGAGCTTGTTGTAAACAATATTTTCTCCGTTCGTTTTTCTGTATTTTCTGGAATTTTCAGAACCATTTTCAGTGGCCATGCGATTTGATCAACATTGCTGGAAAACCTTAAGGAGATTATAACAGGGCTGAATTTTCAAAAATCATACTTTCTAAACGTTTTGAGATGGAGATCTGAAATTTGAATAGTGCACATTATATATTATTATCTTTCCAACTATGTTTTAGTGTTTTCTTTAATGCATAGTTTCGGAGATATCGCAAAAAAAATTGTAAACCGTATTAGTTTTTAGAATTACAACATACGCGGATATAATATAGATATATAATATAGATATTTATAAAATACATTAAAATTTTTAATTTCACCATGATATGTTTGCCAACTTTTAATTTAAAACGTATCAAAAAGTACACATTTTCCGCTCAGTACAGTACTGCTCCTAGTGGACATTATCTGTAGCTTCAATGAAAGAGAGGTGTTCGGCAACTTCAAATTGACCGACGGTCAATTGTCAAAAAATGTAAAATGGTCCTATTCTAGCAGATAGAGAAGAGAAAGATTTATAATAATTGGTATCGAGAAAAGAAAATACATGAGTACCTATAACTATAGTAACTACAAATTTAGCATGTTTTACAATAGATAATAATAATAATAATAATAATAATTTTTATTTAATCCATTTTTGATCCATTACATAGTACAAATCCACATAATTTATTTTGATCATCAATTCTTGTTCCGATGCAAGTATTTATTAAAACAACTCATATTATTTAAATCGTGATGTAAATCATTTGATTTACATCACATCCTAATTGGACAAAACTGATCGAACTAGACAAACGAACTACAAAAAAGAACCCGACAAAAACGCTCCATGAATCATACTACGCCCGATAACACTCTTCACCAATCAACCCATCATTCATCAGCATATCATACACTCACATATCAGATCATATTATATATTATTTTATAAGAATGAAATGTATTAAAATGCTAGGCGGGAAGACCCCATATGGGGTCGATAGCCCAATAAAGATCGATTATATATATATATATATATATATATATATATATTTTACCCTCTCTCGCAGTTCGCCAACCATGACTCATCTATAAAAGAAAATGTCCAAACCCAATTTTGAGTTAAAACTATTTCTTGCTATTCCATTATTAAATAAATGTAATGAACATTTAAAATGTTTTACCGATAGAGTTTCAAACAAATGCATATTTTAATCTATAACTAAATATATTGCTATAGTTTTCTCTCTAAATTATTTTTTATTATTTTCGAAATTACCTTTCGAAAAAGTTGCGTCTTTAATATTAACACAAAAACAGCAGCATGCAATCGAAGAAAATATTACTTCAGTAAATACAAATACAGGACTTCCAATTTCTGTAAACCTCAATAAAACAGATTCAGTAAATAAAGAGACAAATTTGTTTATAGACTTAGCTTGCAAAACCACAATTTATCTTTGGATTTTTGCATAAAAATCAGCATCACATCAGGGTCGATCAGGGGTGATAAAAATCAGCATCAGGGTCAATTGGAATATTTAAAAATATACTACCTTTATTCCATATTAAATGAGCCATTTGAGTTTTCTTTTAAATTTATTGACACTTAGTTATATTATTAATTTTTATTTTGATATTCTTAATATACGCCAAATTCTTAATCATATGTGCCATGGAAGTCAAAATATTTGACAGTTTCATTTGTCATAACCAACAATTAAAATTCTAATTTTTAAGCGAAAGTGTTCTAACGCCGGAAGTTTCAAACCATGAGAAGACCAAATATAATCAACAAAATACTCTATTGTTCAGCTTTTACTGAAACATCAGAAGAATGGATGGCTGAAAAAGGGAGCGGTGATATTGACAATTGAAAAATTTACCAATAGTCCCAATTTGAATGTTCTCGATCTTGTTTTTTTTTTCCGCCTATTCAACCATTATAATACCAGCATTCACCGCCCAATTTGGACGAATTAATAAGAGTTGTCGAACAATCATTCGAAGCGCGAACTAGACATACAATAGAAAATGTGTTTATAAGTTTACAAACAGTTATGAAATCGATTATAGATTGTGGCGGTAACAATAATTATAAGTTTCAACATATTAACAAGGCAAAGCTTTGTAGGGAAAATCGCTTGCCTACTATTCGTTTATACTAACATTTTTTGTAAGTTATTTTGAAACAAATATATAGTACTTCTTAGAAACGAAACTGCCTCACTTTTGTTGTAAAAAAATAAACATTGGAAATGGCTCACATATTGTCGAAAAAATAAAAATTGGTAATGGCCAACTTATTATGGAGCAGAGGTAGTATAATAATTGGTCAGTTTGTCGAGGAAATAAAAATGATTTGACGAAATATGGCAACTGTACTTTTCGAAAAGAGGCAACCAATTGACTGCTTCCAGATTTGGAGAATCTTTAAAATGGGAGCAAGTACTGCCCTTGGAAGAAAATAGATATTTATCTTAATAAATTCAAACCAAAAACACCAACTACGGACAGGAAAATGTCTCCCTTGCGATAGAGTGTCTGAAGCAATTACACAAAATCAGCAGATTTTTTTATTGGCGAAGAACATTATTACTAGGGAGGCATCCCCTGTGGTAAAATGCGCAGTAAATTACACCCGTCAGATGCAAAAAGCAAGGAATTATAAAGTTTCCTACAATAACTGAGAATGGCTCATTATTCCTAAAGCGAAATCACAATTACTACTTGCAGTGCCAATGTAAAAGTGCAGTGCCAATTAAATATACTTATGTAAAAATTAATATTGTTATTTTGTTATTTCGTAACCACAATTTTGTGCGAAAAGTTGAGTTATTAATGTATAAATGAATATACTTTATTAACTAATTGTTATTTCAGATTATAACAGATGAACATGTTTGGCAGCAATTGAAACAGAAATTTAGTTTATTTTATTTTAAGTCACTGCTACTGGAAATTTTGAAACCATGTAATCGTATGATAAACAAATAAATTGCTTTGTGGATTGTTCTTTATTTATATTCATTAGTTCATATCTCCTTTGCATCTTTACTTACACTTATTTCTTTGGCAAATATAACATTATTTAAATTTTGTACCTCGAGATTTTTGCTAAATTATCCGTTTGAAATCATCTGAGTCATTAAAAAAAAGGTGTCTATATGTGCGCTCTAACATTTTATTATATTAATATTATTGTTTACTGCCTCACTTTCAAGGAGGGGTATGCGTTTTATGCTTGTGTAAGCTTTTATAATAAACTATCACTACGAACTCATACATCTTCTACCTTCGTGAAGTTCAAAAAATGACATTATCCTGTGATTTTATTTTAGCTATCACTATCCAGTGTTAGCCCATTTCTTCAATTAATCATAACTTACGAACCACCCTATATTTTTTTTGTAATATTTGGTACGTATGTTCTTTGTCCAAGAGCAGAAAAAATTGAGTAACACTGAATGTATTTGGTACTTCCGCATACAACTTTGTTACTTATTAACGTGAGTCAAATCTAGATGTTTCGATAATAAAGTGGCACATAATTAAAAAAAGGGCAATATTAATGAATTACAGTGTATATTGGTTATAAACAACGATAGACACATAAAATATAGTTTATTTAGAATCACCTCGATGTGCCGCATCTACCATTACTGTATGCGCATTTCCCAATGAATCACCCTGTATTAATTAGAATTACTATTTTTTTAATTATGCAAAACACTTAATGGTATTTTACTATAATTATTACAATCTGATCAAAGACCTGACCTACTAATGAGTAGACCCTTAGCATTAAACCTTCATTTAGTAATATTAATTAGTGATTTCAAATAAGCTCATCCTCAAATTTTCAAAGCTCAAAACACAAAGCTCAAAGCTCAAAGGTCAATTCTAGCTCACTCTGTACTACCCCAAGAATATCCGCAAAAAATACAAAACAGTAGGTATCATAAATCAAGTCGAAGAAATGCCAATTAAAGAAAAGTTCCGTTCTATTATGGTGGTGAATTTCCACTTCACAATGCTACTTTAATCCTATACCTTTTACATTATTTTATCTGAATAAATGAATAAATCGTACACACGGAAGATCTGAGTAAAACTTTATCAGTTTTGTAGAATGCTCGCTTTGATACGCAGCTAGTGGTAAATAGTCAGCGTTAAATGAACGGTTTTTAAATGTCGCCTATTGAGTTATTAATGTCCTGTTGCTCACGCTAGCAAACATGATAACCACCGTTCCACAATAAAAGAAACATCAAAGGGACGCACATTTAATGAGTGCCGGGGATCAATCATGAACCGCTTTATCGTTTTTGGGCATTTTTCTGCCCCCGAGCGTGGAGATAATGCGATTTTATCGCCTGTTCAATAGGCAAACGCTCTTCGTTTTTCGATTTTATTTTTGTAGATGGCGGAATCAAAGGTTGAGCGGAAAGTCATTATATCAAGCACACACATTCGTGGCCGGTTATTGGAAATAGTTATTATACGTCACACACATGTAATTAATGTTCTAATAATAACAGTACAATTGCCGATATTCGAACTGGAACGAAAAGTCATACACCAGAACGAATTTCTACCTTATTTTTAATCGGGGTTTTGCAAGTACCGCTAAAGTATGAATATAGATACAATACAGCATCGCCCTCAAATATCCATAAGCTGGTTCGTAAAAAAACAGTGTTGCACTTTGGATGTCGGCGATTGTACAAATTCTGCTGCGTCCCCACGGGTAGTGTAATTTTTACATCGTTTGTCGGTATCTTGTTGTGAATTCTGATCTGCAGACTTTCAGCTAGTATATCAATGTTGACTCGTCGATCTTCAAGAATAAATTATTCCACTTTTCGAATAGTTTCTTGGGTGATGGCTGAATTTGGACGGCCAGTGCGAGGATCATCTTCAATGAACTCCCGACCCCACTTAAATTGTTTTGAGCAGAATTTAACGGTTTTATAGAATGGAGAAGAATCCCTATAAACAGCTGACAGACGATTATTAATTTCCATTGGACAATTTCCTTATTTTATTAGGATCTTGATGACGGTGCTCAATTTTTTTCATTATAAAAAACGCCGACACGTCAGTATTAGAAAATTTCTGTAGACATGTACAATTAGAGCTCAACAATGATAATTGCGTGATAGTTTTCTGACCGTTTAAGGAATATAATAAAAAAATAATTTTTGTTTTTCATGGCCTCCTTTTAGGTACCGTTTTTATCAGCTTGCCCTCGTATTTTAAATATATTTTACTGCTCAGTATTTGTCACAGAGCTAATAAAAATCACTAACGGTATATTGCCCATTCGGCCCCATGTCGTCTTCCGGGAATGTCTGCTTGTATTTGTTTGCCTAATGCGGCAATTTTTCTCCTAAGGTCCTAAAAGGCCCCCGGCTTTATAATAGATTGCGCATTATTAATCAGGGCCGCCCCCTGCGACCCTGATGCGAGCACATAAATTTCCGGAGAGGACGCGTTCTCATCTGATGCTCTGACGTGACGAAACCCCTCCCGCCAGATTGGATTCTAGGGGGCAGCAGCGCTTCTGAGGCGGAGGCAGAAGCGTGACAGGAAAGAATATGAACGGATGCGCCAGGATCGTGCCAATTTTACCGGTTCTAAGGGACTAGTCTGATCCCCAGTCTCTCAATCCAGGGTCTTAGAGCGTATATGTGCTTGGAAAAATTATATGAACATACATTTTGGACTAATTTTTATATATTGTGTACGTATACGAGCAAATTTCCTCCTTATTTTCCGTATCTTCCTTATTAATGATTATTTACTGCCTTATTCTTTATTAATCTTCCTTATTTTTAAACTTCGCTTTAATTTAACCGGGATATCTTCATGTAATTTCTTTAAATATAAAAACGAATCCAATCGATCGAATAGTTACGAAAGTTAGAAAATAAGGCCCACCCTAATGTATTTACAGGATGCCCCAGAAAAAAAATATCCAAGTTTGTTGTCTTTATGACTGAAATCGAAAAGAGGGCTCAGGGCAAGTATTATATTGGCTCTCTAAAGTTTAGTCTCAATAAATCTTTTTACCGTGGAGTTCCGAACAAAGAGTCATTTATCGCACAGGTGATATAAAGTGGGTCCATATCCCTAACTTAGGTGCTTGACTTTTTATTGATAGGATATCTCAAAACCCATGTTTATTTTTAAGGAAATTATTAGTCTCAAATCCAAGCCATTCCCTACTAAATGCACAAGAGTTTTGATTTCCCAAAGATCTTGGATGGAGACGTATATTTGATTCTTATTATTGGACTTCGCCTGGTCTCAATCTCGTAATAGTAATCAGCATGATTAACGATGAAAAACGTCAAGCTTCTATCATCACATTCAGGGTATTTTCTAACATATATGCATAAACGTGAATTGCATAAGTCGTGCACCTGCAAAAAGCCACAGTGCCTTTCATTTCAAACTATCCATATGCGAGGACTCGCCGGATAAGACGGCATTGTTGAAGTAAACTGCGCAGTAAATCACAATTACTACTTCCAAGTGCAGTGCCAATTAAATATACCTATGTAAAATTACTATTGTTATTTTGTTATTTTGTAACCACAATTTTGTGCGCAAAGGTGAGTTATTTATGTATACATGAATATAATCTATTAACTCATTGTTATTTCAGATTATAACGGATGAACATTTTTGGCAGCAATTGGAACAGAAATGATTTTTTTAAATTTTACGTCACTACTACTGAAAATTTTGAAACCATGTACTCGTATGATGAACAAATAAATTGTTTTGTGGATTGTTCTTTATTTATATTCATTACTACATATCTCCTTAGCATTTTTATTTACACTATTTCTTTGGCAAATATAACATAAGTTGGATTTTTTCTATCTCAAGATTTTTGCTAAATTGTCCGTTTTGAAATAATCTGAGTCATAAAAAAAGGTGTCTATATATATGCGCTCTATATGTCGAACTGAGCTGACATTTTAAATCAAGATTGTATTCCAATTCCAAGGTTCGAGTTATAAAAATATGGTCTGCAATTTCGTTTATTTGAGCTGATAATCAGTGATTTATTTTGCAAACGTAAATTAAAAAAATTAAGTAATGTTGTAACTGAGAATGGCTCGTTATTCTTAAAGCGAAATCACAATTACTACTTCCAAGTGTAGGGCCAATTAGAAATTTAGTTTATTTTATTTTAAGTCACTGCTACTGGAAATTTTAAAACCATGTAATCGTATGATGAACAAATACATTGCTTTGTGGATTGTTCTTCATTTATATTCATTACTTCATATCTCCCTTGCATGTTTACTTACACTTGTTTCTTTGGCAAATATAACATAATTTAGATTTTTTGTATCTCGAGATTTTTGCTAAATTATCCGTTTGAAATCATCTTAGTCATAAAAAACGGTGCAAAAACAAGCTTCTATCACCACATTTAGGGTATTTTCTAACATATATGCATAAACGTGAATTGCACAAGTTGTGCACCTGCAAAAAGCCACAGTGCCTTTCATTTCAAACTATCCATATGTGGTTAGTCGGATAAATAGAATAGATGCGTTTATGTTCGATTATTGTAGGTGTGGTTTAGAATATTTGCTTATTTGTCTCCATCCTAATTATATATACAGGGTGAGTTTTTTTTTAATTTCAAGCATTGGGATCTCGGAAACCATAAAACATAAAGATTCTGTTAAATGAGGAAAGAGTTTTTTCGCTCTTTTAAATGCCATTAAAATCCAATATATCGGCCATAAGAAAATCTAAAGTTGACTATGAAAATTTGGCCATCTAGTTGGCGCAGAATATGTTTGGCACTGTGATCAGAAAACTGACGTCGAAAAATGTAAGCGTGCCAAGTTTCGTAAATTTTCCTACAAAGTAAAAAAGTTATAAAAGGAAAAGGAAAGTGCACTTTTTCAGTTTTTCAGCGATATTTCAGGAACTGTGCAAGATATCCCGGATTTCGTTTCAGAATATTGAAAGACACAAAAATGAGAAACTTTTATCCCATTTGACCAACTCTGTATATATTTCCGTTTAATAGATCTTAATGCTGGGCGTCGTAAAAGTGACCACCCTGTATACAGGGTGAGTTTTTGTTTTCATTTCAAGCATTGGGATCTAGGAAACCATAAAACATAGAGATTCTGTTAAATGAGAAAAGAATTGTCATTTTATGACCTTACGCAAGATATGCTTTTGTATTTTGAAAAAACCCCATAGTTTTTGAGTTATAATACATACTTTTTTTTAATGGCAGTCGTAGGTGGCTACGACATTTCTAAAAAGGACAATTTTTTTCTCTTTATAACGATATAAGGTTTGCTATACTTACTTTAATAAAAAATGAGCTGCAGGAATTTTCGTTGTATAAATTGAATAGAATTTAGTATAATTGGAATAGAAAAAATAATAAAATTCTTGTATTAACAGAAAAAAAAAAGTATTCCATGGAAAACTCTGCTACTCCCAATAATGGAAATAGTACTGTATCGTGATTATCTCTCAATGTAAGTAATAATTTTCATAAAGTTTATTTATCAAAGCAAGTCAAGCAAACTTTGTATCGGTATAAAGAGAAAAAAATGTCCATTTTAGAAATGTCTAAGCTGCTATATTTAAAAATTAAAGTTTGTATTATAACTGCAAAACTGTGGTCATTTTTCAAAAAAACAAAAGCATATCTTGCATAAGGTCGTAAAACGACAATTCTTTCCTGCCATTTAAAAAAAAAGTTTGTATTATAACTTCAAAACTGTAGTCATTTTTCAAAAAAACAAAAGCATATCTTGCATAAGGTCTTAAAACGACAATTCTTTCCTGCCATTTAAAAAATAAGTTTGTATTATAACTTCAAAACTGTAGTCATTTTTCAAAAAAACAAAAGCATATCTTGCATAAGGTCTTAAAACGACAATTCTTTCCTCATTTAACCGAATCTCTATGTCTTATGGTTTCAGAAATCACAAAGCTTAAAATGAAAAAACCCACCCTATATATACAGGGTGTCTCCCAAAAAACGCCGCTGGCCATAACTTCTTTATCTATTGGCCGATTTCAATAAACCAAAAACAAGATTAAATGGCTCCACATGTTCTACAAAGGGGCCCTAATTCTTTTTTTGCAAAATCAACTTTCATTTCAGCCACAGTCAACTTTTTTTTTCAAATGGTTACATATATTTTCTACCTTTTTTTTCTGGTAGACATTATTTTTCTGAATCCAAAGATGTATAACAAGTTGGCTCTGAAAGAATATTCGTTTCAGAAAAATAATGTATCCAAGCATAAAGTTGTTTTTGTTTATCAAGTGTGCCATGGAAAGCAAAAAACAGAAAAATAGTTATTTTTGTATCTAGAGCGCGAAATGCCACTTTTGCGTTCAAGAATGGAAGTTATTTTGCCGAGGGTTACCGAAGCAAAATATTAATTCCAGAACGCAAGAGCATTTCGCGTTCGCGATACAAACTTTTTATTTTTCGAAAACTGCGGAAAACTGCAATGCAACAAGACAATTTTGATATGCACTATAATTCATTTATATTCGAAATTGTTTGAACCGTGTTTAACTCCTGACGGTTTAGATGTAGTGTCTATTGTAACGGTGGCGACGAAATAAACAATAAAAATTAGTTTTATTAATAATTATGTGCAAAGTGCGAAGTTCTAATTCATGTTCTAAGAGTGTATAATTATTCAAAATTAGCTCGTAAAGCGAAAAAGAGCGTTTAGCAGAAGAAGTTTTTGAAGCAGTACAAAGGGCTGTTGCACAATTAATTCCGAAGAAATCGTCCGTACAATATGATGACATTGATCGTATTGAATAATCATTGTTGAATGACATGTTATGATTTTTATTACTGATGATCAGCTGAGATGATGGTTATACTGTGCCCACCTACCCACCTCCCAATTCAAATGATATATAAAGTAAAACATTAGATGTCCAACATTATGCAATTATTACAGCAATGATGCATCATTGATCATATTGAATAGTCATTGTTGAATGGTATGTTATGATTTTTACTACTGATGATCAGCTTAGGGGATGGTTATAGTGTGCCCACCCACCCGCCCCCCAATTCAAATTATATATAAAGTAAAACACTAGATGTCCAACATTAGACAATTATTACAGCAATGATGCATCATTTATCGTATTGAATAATCATTGTTGAATGACATGTTATGATTTTTATTGTTGATGATCAGCTAAGGGGATGGTTATAGTGTGCCCACCCAGCCACCCCCCAATTCAAATGGGGGGTGGGGGGTGTGATTGCATACAACGAATTTAAAGGTTCGTGTAGTTTAAAGAAAATTGAGAGAAAGTGTCCGAAGCGGTATTATTTGCATATTTCGAACATAAAGTGGAGAAAATTAAACCTTCCACTTTGTGGTCGGTATACTCGATGTTAAAAAGTACATTGAATGTCAAAGTAAATGTAGATGTCAGAAAATTTACGACACAAGTACCATATTTGAAACGCAAATCAGTTGGATGCCGCCACCCGAAAAAGTCCAAAATTCTAATGAAAGAAGAAATTGAGAGATTTCTGAAAGAAGCACCCGATAATAGATTTCTTCTAGAAAAGGTAATTCAAACCTAAATAAAGCAATCAATTCAACTAATTTTGAACAACTTTTCAGGTTATTTTAATAATTGGTAAAATAATCGGGTGGAGCTTGCGAAATATTAATACATAAAGAAAAATAACAAATTATCCTTTTTCAACATTTATTTTTCTAAATGTACATTTCAACCCCGACGTGGTCATCTTCAGTAGACATTTGTACTGATCTTGTTATTGATTGGTGTTTGTGGAGCTTTGAGAACAGATGAGCTATTAAAGATAACAATCGATGATATAGAAGACAAAGATTCAATTATTATTATAAGAATTCCCGATTCCATAACTCATACTCCGAGATGTTTCATTATTTCAAGACCATATGAAGGTATACCGCAAATACTGTGCTTTACGTCCGGCAGTTACTGCATATGTTATATATTTAATTAATAAAATTATAAATGTAAGTTGAATAATTGACAAATTATTTTGACATTTGTTTTATGTTCTAGAACGAAAAGACTTTGGCGTTCT
Source organism: Othius punctulatus (assembly GCA_951805005.1). Classification (NCBI taxonomy): domain Eukaryota; kingdom Metazoa; phylum Arthropoda; class Insecta; order Coleoptera; family Staphylinidae; genus Othius; species Othius punctulatus. The sequence continues at coordinate 24,000,651 of OX638138.1, read as the reverse complement.
AGAACATAAAAGTACTTCGCAGCTAGGTGACAAAAGAGACTCACTTTGTCAACTGAAAATTCAACGTAAATGTCAACTTTTGATGACAGTTTTCGAAAAAAGTCATTTTGTGGTTTGTATTTGTATTCTTAAGAATTGCATTTACGGTTCATTTTAATGTGCCAATGTTAATTGCAAATTCCCGAATAGATATTCTTGGATTTTCTTGCACATTAAGAAGTACATCTAATTCCATATTTCCGTGAAATATTCGTTCCTCTCTCTTCGGTTTCTTAAAAACACCATACTTTTTTTTTTTTTCATGTCTTCCAAATTTTCCTCCTGTCTTGTTGGGTTTTGTTGTGTGATTTCTGTCGATATTTCTGTTCTTTCCAAGAGCTCTTCAAAATATTCGCTCCATCTCTCCCTAATTTTTCTTCCATCTGTTAACTGTTCTCTTTTTTTCTTTTTTATCTGTTTGAGCTGTATACCTTTTCTTTTCTGTGTACTTTGAGTACTTTATAAAAGAGTTTTTGGTTTTCTATACTGTCAGTCTCCATGTTTTCTCCAAATTCTGTCACTGCCTTTCGTTTTGCCCTATTACTAGTTCTTTTGCTCCGTTCCTATTTCTTTGTATATTTTGTTTTCTGTTTTTTGCGTTAGGTATTGTTCCCAGGTTTTATTCTTCATTTTTGTTGCGCCTCGGATTTCTCTCGTCCACCATGCTGTCTCTTTCTTTTCCACATTCCTCTTTTTGCTCACGCCACATATTGTTCTTGTTGTTGGTAGTATGATATGTTTATATATGTCCCACATTTCTTCAGTGCTATTTTTTTAAAGTTTTTTTTCATTTTTTCAATTTGTTCCTTGATCATTTCTTCGTATTCCTTACTTATTCCTTCGTTTCTCAGTTTATACGCTTTTATCTGTTCGTACTATATGTTATCTTCTGGGTTTCTTTTAGTTCTCCATCCTAATTAAGACATGGTATATTAGTGGATGTAAAGAAAAGCACCACAATTTCGAACATAATCTGCCCATCTCTCAGCGACTAATTTCCACCCCTAACATCTTATAAAAAAGAAATCTCGAGCTATATTTTACGGTGTACGAGAATAATCACCGAAAGTGATTTCATTTCACTTCCCGAACATTTCCAAACTTGTACATGAGCGCCATCACATAGAAGGGTGACTTCCACGCCCAACATCCCTCAAAGTCTCCTTGAACCCTGAAGATTAACCTTCCAGGTCCGGCACGCGGCCGCCCCGCTCATCCCTGTCCGGCCGCGTCCCTGATTAAACCGTTGGACATCCGAGAGCAATCGGTTATGACCCAGCCTCTTGTTGATCCGCTTCCGCCCCCACGGGCTAGGGAATTTGTTTCCTTAATGGCCACGTTGCGAAGGGGCATACACCTCGTGAGGCGGTTCGGGGCGCGTTGACATCCGAAACCGGATGTTCCGGGGTTGATGGGGACTCCCGACGCCGCGGAGTATCGGAGGTGTCACGTGCACTGTTAATAATGCAGCGACGTGAAAACCGCACCGCACAAATTGCCCTCGGAAATTGGAAACGGGTGCGTACGTGTGGGTGCATGTGCCAGGGGCGCTTATATCTGTGCCAAGTGTCTGCATGAATTGCCAAGTTGTAGGCTCTATTTTCATTTTTCTGTGTAAGGTACGTCCACATATGTTCAAAATGTTCGCGTACGCTGTGAACTGGTGTGGACGTCTTGAATACGAGATAAGTGTTCGCAGCGCAGTTAAAGTCACGATATCTTGATGGAATTTGGTGTGCCGTAATATATCAATCGACACACATTAAAAAATACCCTAATTTATCTCTACTTAACGAATAACTAACAACTGCGCTAAATCAGTACGATCCGCCGATCATACTGTATCATCTTAATCATAGCTGTAGATCAACAAACACCACTTGAGTTGTATACACTGTTCCATTAATTTTGAGAATATGAATATTTCAGAAAAAATGGAGTGGAAAATAATAATATTTAAATGTAAACTTTCCAAATTTTATAGCATAATTTTAAGTAAAGAATTCAAAATTGTTATTAAGAATTTCAGAATTTCACAATTTTACCTGCAAACTCGACTAAAATTAGAATAGGAAAATATAAAGGAACAACTTTAAACGAGTTTGTGCATATTTCCAAATATGTATTATATCCAAAATCTTAAAAATTGCATTTCAATTAGGTATTTTCTCAAAAATTAAAATCAAAATATAAATTGTTGGGAAATGCAAGTCATTAAATGATCCAGATAAACTATTATCAAAGTACAAATTGTTGAAAATGAATGGCTAGCATTTTCGCAATTCTCCAGTCAGTTTGTGCAAGTTTCCATGACGTATATACCATTTTTCATAAAATTTATACAATTATCCAACGAAATTTGTACTCAATTTTCTGTGAAAATTATATAAGTTTCCATGAAATTGTTACAATATTGCACGAATTATAATATTTTCCATAAAATTTGTGCCATTTTACAATGATAGTTTCCATGGAATTTATATAACTTACACGTATGATGAAATTTTCAGTATGGCATGAATTCTGTAATGTTCAATTAAATGCAGATAACGATAAATATTCTCATCAATTACGCAACTTTCCAAGGAGTTTGTGCATGTTTCCAAATATGTGCTACATCCAAAATCTTAAAAATTGCATTTCAATTAGGTATTTTATCGAAAATTAAAATCAAAATACAAACTGTTGGAGACTACAAGTCATTAAATGATCCAGATAAACTATTATCACAGTACCTACCAAATTGTTGAAAATGAATGGATAGCATTTTCACATGTATTAGGCAATTTTCCAGGAAGTTTGTGCAAGATTCCATAAAAATATACCATTTCTCATCAAATTTTAGCAATTATCCATCGAAATTTGTACTCATTTCCGTGGAGCTTTTATAATTTTCCGTGAAAATTATATAAGTTTCCATAAAATTGTTACAATATTCCACGAATTATAATATTTTCCATAAAATTTGTGCCATTTTACATTGATAGTTTCCATGGAATTTAGATAAGTTACGCGTACAATGAAATTTTCAATATGCCATGAATTCTGTAATGGTCAATTAAATATAGATAACGATAGATATTCTCATGAATTAGGCAACTTTCCAAGGAGTTTGTGCATGTTTCCAAATATGTGCTACACCCGAGATCTTAAAAATTGCATTTCAATTAGTTATTTTCTCAAAAATTAAAATCAAAATACAAATTGCTGGAAAATGAAAGTCATTAAATGATCCAGATAAACTATTATCAAAGTACAAATTGTTGAAAATGAATGGCTAGCATTTTCACAAGTATTAGACTATTTTCCAGGAAGTTTGTGCAAGTTTTAATGACGGATATACCATTTTTCATCAAATTTAGGCAATTATCCATCGAAATTTAGGCAATTATCCATCGAAATTTGTAGTCATTTCCGTGGAGCTGTTATAAACTTCTGTGAAAATTATATAAGTTTTCATAAAATTGTAACAATATTCCACGAATTATAATATTTTCCATAAAATTTGTGCCATTTTACATTGATAGTTTTTATGGAATTTATATAAGTTACGCGTACAATGAAATTTTCAATATGCCATGAATTCTGTAATGTTCAATTAAATGTAGATAACCACATTATCATGAATTAGGCAACTTTCCAAGGAGTTTGTCCATGTTTCCAAATATGTGCTACATCCAAGATCTTAAAAAGTGCATTTCAATTAGGTATTTTCTCGAAAATTAAAATAAAAATACAATTTGTTGGAAAATGCAAGTCATTAAATGATCCAGATAAACTCTTATCAAAGTACAAATCATTGAAAATGAAAGGCTAGCATTTTCACATGTATTAGACAATTTTCCAGGAAGTTTGTGCAAGATTCCATAAAATATATACCATTTTTAATAAAATTTAAGCAATTATCCATCGAAATTTGTTCTCATTTCCGTGGAGCTTTTAGTTTAGTTTCCATGAAATTGTTACAACATTCCAGGAATTATAAAATTTTGGAATGGAATTTATATAAGTTTCAATGAAATTTTCAATATGCCATGAATTCTGTAATTTTCAATTAAATGTAGACAACGATACATATTCTCATGATTATGCAACTTTCCAAGGAATTTGTGCATATTTCGAAATATGCACTACATCCAAAATAATCTTCCAAAGTTACGAATTGCAAAACATTTATCGGCAAGAACTATAAAATTGAAAATCAAAAGTATATTTAAAAAATACGTTAAACAAAATTATTGATTTACAAAATTGCATTAATATAATTCAAGTTAAAAATGCAGAATTTCATAATGAAACATATAGAGACTGAAACATTTAACAGCTCAAATACAACTTTAATTTCTGTTATGTACTGTATGTGTGTTTATCTACTGTTTTTATGTTAAAACAGTTTTCGCATGTTACTATATTAGTGTTTCCAGATGTCAAAACTGTTATATTTGTCTTCACTAACATACTTTACAAACTATGTACCTACTTTTACTTGTGTATGCTGTATAGTTCTAAACACAATAAATATTATTATTATTACTTTTAGTTAATCTGCAATATAATCTTTTAAATGTACAAATTTAACTCAACGAATGCAAACTTTTATGCTGTTTGTGTTGTTTGTTGCCGTGTATATAATTACCTTTTGTATATTATGTAGCTTTTCTGCTAATAAATATTCCTAATTATTTATTATAATTATTTTATGCTATAATTTTAAAAATCGTACGGAATGCAATATTTTACTTGTTAGAAAGAGTAAAATTTCAGGTAACAATATCAGATTTACAAATCTTAATATGAACATTTCAGCAAAATTGAAGTGGAAAAATAATAATTTAAATGCAAACGTTAAAAATTTCATACTGATTCAGACTTTCGAAATTCTATTCAGTAACCATTTTATGACATAATTGTAAGTTAAGGATTCAAAAATTTACATACAATTTGGAAATGCAAAATATCCCTGGTATTTATAATTGTGACAAATATCCAAAAAAATCCTTGAAAACAATATCAATTATTATTTCAACATTCTAAGAGCGATAAACAAATGTTCTAGTTTACATTATGATTTGATTTCCCGTTATTATAATGGTGACAAAAACTGAAAAATCCTTAAAACGAATATAAGTCATTATCTGAACATTCTAAAGGTCATACACTTTCTAGAACTCACTAAGTGATTTTCACATATTTTTTTTCATTAATTTTTATAATACACTAAAATTGTTATTATTGTTTTAGTGTGTTTTAAGCCATTTTGGCTTACCTCGCCTGTGGAAAGAGGATTAAACAATTTAGGATCAATTACTTTCCAAAAGTTGCCCCCCTTTAATTAAAAATTGACGTATTTAATAAATTTCGTGAAAAACAATTATATTTATAGATATTGAGGGTGTTTCCTTTCTTTCATGACCCCCTGTATAAGTACAGGGTAGGGCAAAATGGAGTACCACATTGTATATACACATTTGTAGATATTCAATCAATTGCCATTTTACCTTGCGGTGTTGGGGTCATTTGTAAATATAAAATTTCTAAATGTTTCATTCTAGGCTCAGTCTCCAACTATTTCCCAATATTCCCGTATCGGGGCTTTCATAACTACCCGTTATCGTACGAATTATTGCCTGCGATAAGGCACGTTTTGCTGTAACCTGTAACCATAGTAACTAAAGAAATTTCAACTGTAATGGGCCCAGATAATTGTAATAATCTCACATAATAAGCTATACACTGCCGTTCTTTCAGAGCAAACGCAATTTTATAAGAATACAGAAATATGGTTCATTATTACATTAATTGATCGTTTCATTAAAGTACATCAAGTACAACTGGCCAAGTCATTTTATTCGGCAGTTGGCATTATCGCAAATAAATAAGAAATTAACGGCCGATTAAATTAATAGAAGCCTGAAAACCCAGTCGTAATGCGCTTATTATTGTGATTTAGGGTTTCCTAAACTATTAGTCCATAGGTCAAAAATGGTTTTATGATTGCATATTTTGGAAATGTTCAATGTCCATAAAACATTTTGACAATTTTTAAAATGTATCGTAACTTCATTGCTAATTTTAATAAAATTGCTGATCAAGTTTTCCGCAATTTCAATAACATTTTCTGGTTTCTTAACTGGCAGTTACTGCAGTTTCATGGAGGTTAACATTTGCACAGTTCAGCAAATTTCAGGGCGATATTAAAATTTCCTGTTTTTTCCAACCGGTATTTGAGGGTGAATTTTTTTTTCTGGGCTATAAAACTTATATTTTTGTAATCAACGACTTTGAAAATGGCAGAAAAATGTGTTTTTTATGAAATTCAGGCCAAATTTCGAATTTTTTGCAAATATTCGTGAAAATCAGTATTCATTCGAATCAGGAATTCGAATTTAATTCAAATATCATTATTATACTATTATGACCGTTCTCCTCATATACGAAGTACCACTGTGCATTGTGCTAAACTGCAAAAACTCCAAAATACACTCATGTGTTATATACAATATTTTGTTCAATTTAGTCGAAAAACATTTATTAGTTACACATTTCATTTTTATAACAAGTCGGTGAAAATACAAACTGACATTTATTGCGTTTCAAAATTTAAAAAGGTCGATTGCAATGTTTTTGTATCAGAAAGGGTTCCAAATGAAGCACCAAAAGCTGTGGGAAAGTTGATGTCCACGATGTCAAAGGTATCAAAAGGATGCTGTGTGTTATTCATATTGAGCGAATTAAAAGTTTTAAATTCATTATCGGAATCAATCAATAGGCAGGCACGCACACACGCAGGGGATTTTCAACCGATCTGTCCCTCCTTCCGCATCTGGCATCCTTGTCACGCATATTTGGGACAGATAGGTGTGACAGTGATGACAGATACGGACGGCGGGACAGATCGCTTGAAAATCCCCTACGTGTGTGCCTGCCTAATGTCTGCTAATAGGTATATAACGTCAGTTTAAAGCGTCAGAATTGAATAAAGATTATTAATTTTTAAAATTCGCATTATTAAAATGCTCAGTAGGCATGTATATTGAATCTAATCATTAAAACTACACTTTAATCGAATGGGTGAATAAAATGTCTACATTTTTACTTTATTCACTATAACCATTGACAACGTCAGTAAAGTAAAATAATCGCTTTCGCCTCTTGCGCTAAACTGTGTTTTCGTGGATAAAATTCGACTTTATTCACTTATACCATAATTAACTATTTTATTTTCTCGGTATTTTGTTTCTTTAGTTGCCTGCGTTTTTGTTAAGTTTTCCAGATTTACTGGTTGGCGTGTTTCAGGATTATTAGAATTCTTATGTAAAAGATTTTTAGTTATAACTGCCGATATTATTATTAAATTTTCCGAAATTTTCAGACATTTTCTGCGATTTTTTAAATATTTTCTGCAAATACATTTTCCACAACTTAGATATTTTTTCGCAGCTGGAATATATTTTCTGCCGTTTGTTTTATTTTTAATTACACATTTAACACTTTCATTACGAGTTTTAGACGTATTAACAAAATATTTACTACAATTTTTAGACTATTCACAACTATTTTTTGTACTTGCATAATTGATATTTTCAATCAATTTTCTCCTATATTTTGATTTTTTATTACATTTTCTGTAATTGTAAGGGTTTTTAGTTACTACTTCCGAAGTTTTTTTATTATTTAAATTTTCTGATATCTACATACATTTTCAGCGATTTTTAATATTTTGTGCGTATTTTTAAAATATTTTCTGTGATATTTTCAATCAATTTACGTAATATTTTTGCAGTTTGAATACATTTTCTGCGTTATTTTGATTTTTTTATTACACAACTTTTCAGAAACTTATGGTAGACTTTTATGGTAGAAATCCTAAATAGCAAAGTCTAAAAATTTGATATTTTCAACATATTACATTTTCACATTTTCACATTTTCTGTGCTTTATAATAACAAAAATTAAAATTTTGTTAGTTTTTGTAAATTTAAAAGTTTGAAACGTTGAAATAGCATGTAGAAATACAGTTAATAATTCACAATTTTCAACATTTGTTTTCATGCTATTTTTTTTTCTTTAAACGGCTTTAGTAGGGAACCTCTCAGATACTTTAGATTGGTCATGGATATTTTAAATTTATTAAATCGAGCCTTATTGCCGCTCAATGTCTCATGAAACGTCGTTAAAAACTCCACAAGAAATGAGTAGGTTCCCCCTTAATGAATTTTAGATGTACATATTTAGTAAATTAACCAATAAAATTTTCGGAAAATTCTACTTTCAATATTTGATATGTTCAATATACTTTCTGAAATTTAAATATTTCTTTTACGTTTTTTGATATTTTTATTGAACTATTGATTTAGATACCTAGACCTACCTACATAGCCCTACCTAGACTTATTAGAAAATTATTTGAATATTTTTTCTGAATATTGGACAACTTTTCAGAAACCTTTAGTAAACTTGGTACACATAATATTGTCGTACAGTTACTTCTTGCAAAATTTGATATCAATAACAAAATGCAATAAATTTTTCGTAATTTGAATAAATGTTATTACTCTTTGTAGTTCAAAGATTGTAGGTGCAGATATATTAATGTAATGTATACATACAGATGCAGATAAAAGTAGCTCAGGCCCACCTAGAAATTACAACATGCCTATGTGGCCCGTCTGCCAAAAAAGTTTGGGGACCCCCGATCTAGATCAACATAAGTATGAAGTATAAGTATCATCACAAGTCATCAAGCACAAACTTCTTGTAATCTATAATTCTTACAATCTCCTTGTGATTTTGTCAGCTTGCATCCAGTGAATCATTTCCTCTTTCATTACGTTGGTTCATCTTGTTGATGGTTTGCCTCTATGCGTTTATGGACACAGGTATTCAATCCAGAAGATGTCTATATCTGCCCATCTCCATTTAAAGGATACATATTTCGTTAAATTGCTCCTAAGCACTATTCATAATTTTTTTTTACTCAACTTTAATTTTTGATATACAGTATACGCCAGAATAAACAATACTAAAGATTAGGCAGCTAAGCATATGCACCGTACTGAATACAGCGCAATGCGTGTGGTTGATCGTCTAAACTTTAGTTCTGTTCATTCTGGCTCATACTGTATTGTACATATTATAAAAGAAAAATGACTATTTTGCCAAGTTTTGCATGAAATATCTCAATTTAGTATTCGCGTCAGGTGCTAAAACTAAAATACTGCACTCGCTCACGACTTACATATTAGTCCTCTGCAGGAGGTGGACCAGAAACGAGATGACGCGACCTTGACAGTGACATTGCCCGGAGTCCCGTCTGTTGATTTATTCGGAATTTGGCCAGGTGTGTATAAATAGAAGACACGAACGTCGACTGATTTACACGGTGTTTTGTTTAGAACGGGTACAGGTTTATAAATAGGCCGTTTTCAGCCCAGCACGGCGATTGATGAATGAGCGGAACCCGCTGGCTCCTGCTCAGTATCGCTAACTATTTGTAAATACGACCAGCACCCCAATAAAATAACGTCTAATTTAACAACATTATCCATCAAACATGTGTAGAGCGAAACTATATGAAGTAGGGTGGCCCTTATTTGTCACAGTTTGAATCAACACCCATTGCCTCGATAGTAGCAATCAGAATATGAACTGCATCCCTGTCACTAATTTAACATTTATCTAAAGCCGCAGAGAGATTAGTTGTCATTATGTTACGATGTCCTCTCTTAATTTTTTACTCTTGGTGATACTGACACAAGTTCCATATCTTCTGGGAAAGCATGTTCTATCACAATATTAGCAGTGGATGTTCCTGCAACTGATACTGCACTCAAATCTAATTCTAAACTGCTGCTTGAGAATGACATCAATTCGGCAATTTGCTCTTAAAATATAAGAGATTTAGAGATTTAATGATACGAAATCAAATAAAATAACAGAAATAAGCAAACATTAACTGTATTGAATATATATTTTTTTAATTCTTATTCATTTGTTTAACTTCAACAGTTTTAACTGATACTGCACTCAAATCTAATTCTAAACTGCTGCTTGAGAATGACATCAATTCGGCAATTTGCTCTTAAAATATAAGAGATTTAGAGATTTAATGATACGAAATCAAATAAAATAACAGAAATAAGCAAACATTAACTGTATTGAATATATATTTTTTTAATTCTTATTCATTTGTTTAACTTCACAATCGTTTTTGCTCTTTTCTCATCACGTCCATAATTATTGTTTCTCTTTTAGTTGTTCTTTGAAATTCTTCGAGATCGATTCCTTACATGGATACTGGCCGTCATTTTTTCCTTTGATTAATCAAAACCTGTTTATCTTCTTCAATAGAAATCATGTTCAAAGCGTGTGCAATGTGAAAAATATGTGACTTTCGATATAAAATGTTCTTCTTTTTTTCTGTCTTCGATGGTCTCCCAATATGTTTTTAAAGTTGTCTCCATTCTTTGTACATAGTTTTTAATTTTGCGATACAGCTTCTCGTCTCCCGAGTTGAAATTTGTGGCGTTTTCCAAAAAATTATCACTTTATCCAAAACTAGTCTGGGTCTATTACGTATTACTATTACTATTACGTCATTTTAACTGCCGTTTTGATTGGTAACTAGATGCATTCTGCACATTGAAATAATAATTTAATAGTTTTACATTAACGCACTTTTTCTCATTTTTCTTCAAATATTACATATTGAAAATGTCATGTTGGTGAAAACGTAATAAAACGTACTCAATCAATCAATAATATCAAAATCAATAATAAAAAATATAGGTTGCCATTAAAAAAAAGGCTCTGACGTCATAACTTCAAAACTGAGAGAGATGGAAAATTGATAATGCCCTAAAAATATTTGTTTGAAAAAAATCATTTTGACATGTTGAAGCGTTTTTCGAAAATTTATACAAGGGAAAAAATAAAGCCAGGTTTTAATACTTTATGCGCTATCTGTATTTACTTTATTGCATGCAATTAATATTTCGCAAGATAAAGAAATAATGTTCGGTAATTTGATAATTTTTTCGATTTTCAAGGCTCGTAGGGATCGCGTTCCCATTTGATCCGATTGAGCTGAAATTTTACAAAGATTTTGTTTTCATGCAATGGCACCAAATACCTGCGTTAGCAAACAAACAAAACTTCTGGATCTCATTTCCAAAACCCAAATTTCATTATTGGGTTCTATGAGTCAATAGGTACGTTTTAGAGCATACAATTAGATATGAAATTTTGGTGTGAAAAGGGTTTTTTGTTTTCGAGTTATGACATTACTTAAAATGATTTAGACCGGTGAATGGTAGATTGATACACATATATCTAATTCCATAATATTAACATTTTCGCGCAATTGTAAATTTCTTAAATTCCGCTTGCCAATAAAAATGGCAAATGGCTCACCCGGTATACAGGATGTCCAAAATAGAGTGGGATTGCATGGGTATCTTTCATATTCTTAAAGCTAGAGCTCTGGTTGATTGGGCAATATCGTGCAGTTTAATATGATGGTGCAGATTATGATGAAAATTTTTCAAAAGTCACAGCAGTTTAGAAGTTATTCTAAAAAAACTAAAACTAGTGATTTTCTAAAAACTCCGATTTATTCATAATTATTAAAGATGCGGAAAAAAGTTTAAATTGAAAGTTACTTGGTTCGGTCGCACAAACTTGAGAACCAAATCAAAATCGTTGAAAAGAAAAAAAAGGCGATTTAGGTGTGTAAAAATCAAATATGGTGGCCATTTAAAATAAAAATGTTGATATTTATAACTCGGAAGCCGCCATCTTGACTTTTGTTTTGATTTGATTCTTAAGTTTGTGCCATCGAACCAAGTGACTTTTATTTTAAACTTATTTCCGCATCTTTAATAATTATGGAAATATCGTAGTTTTTAGAAAATAGCAATTTTTAGTTTTTTTAGAATAATTTCTAAACTGCTCGGAGAAAATTTTTCAACATAATCTGAACCAAAATACAAAACTGCACGACATTGCCTATTTAAGCAGATCTCTAGCTTCCAAATAACAAAGATACCCAAGCAATCCTACTTTATTTAGGACACCCTATATAGTTAACTTGCTACCGAGTTGATTCTTGCGAATATTCTTACCGGAATAATGTTATATAGTCAAATATATCCTGCATATGGTGTAAAATATTGATAAATATTACGTGCTTAATAACAGTATTTTAAGATCTTTAGGGAGATATAATCTGCCCAGGATAGTTTCCCCATACCAGACGTTCGCAGCCGACGTTAAACTTTAGGTGCCATACGTCACTGTAACTACGATACAGACACTCATACACTGACGTATGCCGGGAAATCGCCTACGCTCGAAAAATCGAGTATGGCACTCCAAGAAGAAGGGAGATATAGAAAAAATATATGATAATTGATCAGTTTGTGGAGGAACATAATTTGAAATAATTTGGCAACTGTATTTTTCACTTGAATTCAGTGATGTTTTGGTAACAGTTTGCTGAGTAATTTTGAACATGTTATCCAACAATGTAAGAATGATTTTATTCAACTGCCTACAAGTGTAATCCTAAAAATGATTGCAATATTTGATCATATTGGACAATTTTGCAAACATGAGGTAATGAATTGGGAGTTCAACGAACAAGCTTCAGAAGCCATACTCTGATTTAAAAAAAAAAATGGGCAGGATTCAACATAGCATGAGTAGCCGGAATTTCCTTCTAAATTCCTAAAATCTGTCCAATTTTATATTTGTGAAATAGTTTTTCTAATTCTAAATAAATAATTAATAACATTATTTTGTTTTACTATCGCTATTAAAATTTTCTATGGTCATTTAAATGAAATATGTAACTATTTCATAATAACGTTTTTTTTTTTCAAAAAACAAAAAGCTCATTAATTTGAGCTCGTAAAACTGTAATTGTTTCCCCATTTAATCGTGACGATCTGAGTTTGAACGGGTGTGAGCCAGGTTGGTTTCTATCTTTAAATTTATAAAATATTTTAGTACGAAAGGCTCTATCTTCGCTAGTTTCCGAGATCCCCATACTAAACATCGAAAAAAACTCAACCTGTATATCTAATTCCAAAATTCCAAAATATTAACATTTTCGCGCAAATTTAAATTGTTTGCCAATAAAAATGGCAAATGGCTCACCCGGTATATTATCTGATTTTGAAAAACAGTAGATTAATAACTTAATTACGTGATATTTATTGTTCGTAGTAAATTTTAAAATGGTTTATTCTAAGCCTCGTGTTTACACACCCCAGCACAATTCACAATTCATCCACTCAATTGTTGTGCAAGAGCGTTTTCCAATTACTGCTTGCAGCCGGGAGCTCTGGGGGAGCTCCGCGTATTTTTTTTTTTGTTCCTTCGTCGAATTTCCCATGTGAAACGCGCTAATTGCGTTCCACCGTAAGTGAAAACTCTAATATTTATTTTCCCCGCGTGTTTCCCCGTCCAAGCGCGCTCCCTAGTCCTCGTCGGAGGGAGCGCAATTTTCCGCCGACGTTGACCGATTGCCCAATAATGACTGATTAGGTCGAAACCGCGCTGCGGGGTTAATTGCGCGTTTTTTTTGCGCTGACTGATGGTGATAATATTTCAGGCTGCCCCTGCGCTCGGGAGGAATTTGAATGCGGAAATCCTAATTGGATTTATTCCGCGCCCTGCGATTGTATTAGAATGATTGTTCGCATTTAATAAAGCGGGCGAGAACAATGGGGAGGCTTAAGGAAGGGTTAAATTTTCGGGGTAAATAAATCGGTGGACTTTTTTTCTGCTCGCGTCGTAGTGAGCGCCGCTTGAATTTCAATTTGGCCTCCGCTGATAAAGAGTCGTCGTTTTAATCTATTGTGCGAGCTGTATGGAAAACTCCTTTGTAACATTAAACTGTCGTCGTTTTGTCTTGTTCCTCGCTCTCCCGTGTCCCGGAGTCGTCGCTTTTCAGTCGCACCGCGCCCCAGACATTATCGCCTCGCATTGTCAATATTAAACATTTTGCGCGCGTTTGTCTGTTTTCCTTCCCTTTGTCACCTGCTTTGTAATGCGATATCGCTGTTGAGTACTGACGTTTGCGCGCGTGTGTGCTCTTCCCCCCGTTAACTTTAAGACGTCGATTTAACGAGCAACGACACAATTAACACACTCCGGAAAAATCGGCATGTAGGTCGCTTTTATCGCGTTTGGGGTGCTCCAAGCACGCTTCCGACCTCCCCCAAACGAACCCCCAGATAAAAGTAATTCACAAAAGCCGACGATAAAAAGTGAAAAATTTCCATGCTCCGCAAACATCAACATCCGCCGACGCAAAACTCGTGTGTGCATAGTCTGCCCAGGAAAAAATGATGGTTTGTTTGAACTGGCCGTTTTATATTTAGCAGCGCGAAACATCCTGCTCATATTGCTCGCACAATATATTGCCACGTTCCACATACAAGTGAACCTCATAATACGAGCCAAAACCGAAGCAATAGTATTGTTGCTCATTCCTATGACTAATTAACGTCGCCACGGAGCTACTACAGCTGCAAATGGATACCTCTCTAGATTTTGCTCATTACATTCTAGTCCAATGCCTCTCTGAAGGTGTAATTTAATATTATAAGAATTTATTGGTGATTAATTCAGTCGCCAAAGCAGATTGTTACAAGAACGGCTGGAGGAAAAAAACCAAGAGGGAGACCAAGAAACCCGTGGAAAACCGATGTAAAAAAGGATCCTGAAGAGAAGAAAATCACGGATTGGAAAACGAAAGCAAAATATAGAAAGCTATGGAAAGACATAGTCAACCAAGCTATGGACCAATTCGGCTTGTAGTGCTACTACTAATAATAATACTAATAATAATGCAGTCGCATTCGTCATCGGCAGTAATTTTGACCCTCGAGGAATATATCGCCAATAAATTTTTTGAAACATTGTTTTTTTATTGCTTTTCACCATGTATCAGTTGTGTTTCACTTTATCTCAAATACTTTTCCCTCCTGTCAACAGTTGTCAATATTGTTTCAAATGTATTCTCGATATGTCAAATTGTTTTCACTATTTATCAAATGCTTTTCCCTTTGGTCGAGATGGATTAAATATTAGGGAAAAGCACTTGATAAATAATGAAAACAATTTGACATATGGGGAATACATTTGATACAATATTGACAGGTGTTGACAAGAGGGAAAAGCATTTGACATAAAGTGAAACACACCTGATACGTGGTGAAAGGCAATCGGAAAGCTGTAAAATAATACAAGGTATTTTTTTAGCGTGAGCGAAGTAGACATTAGAATAAAGCACATACAATTTGATCAAATGATCGACATAAAGGTGATCAGCTAATATCGATCTTAATTCGTGAGAACGCTCATTTAGCATATAACTAGGGCAACCAAAAATATGCTATAGTAAGCGCTTAAACTACGCTCTTAAAAATGGAAAATATGCTCTTAAAAATAGAAAATATCCTCGTAAGAGACCTATTTACCCCCAGGTGATATAGGGAATTGTTAGTAAACGACAGCCAAGATAATTCATGAACGGGTTAACATAATGACAATCGGATACCTGATTTAGAAAGTTTGGACATTTATCTTCAATTATGCGGAGTAGTTTTAAGAAATAATGAAATGGTGATTTCTTAATGATATGAAAACTTATTCGTTTCCAGTATTTTTTTTTGCAATTTTCAGTAAAAATTTTAGTTTCCACCAACGTAATAAATTTATGCTGAGAATTTTATAATTTTCAGTGCTGTCTTTATTTTCCAATCAAAATTTTGCCGTTTCCAACGAATATTGCTAATTTAGAATTATAATAACATCATTTTCGATGAGAATTTTAGGAGTTTCCATGAAAATTTCACTTTTTCCTGTAAAAACTATGTTATTGCCACTAAAATATTAAATTCTTGCTGAGAATGTTAAAATTTGCACCGCAATGTTTAATGTACAATACATTTTTTGCAATTTTCTATTAAAATTTGAAATTTTCAACAGCGGTTTCACGTTGTTTTTTTGTTATTTATGAAGATTTCATCATTTCCAATAAACATTTTGCAGGTTTCGGTAAAATAAAATAAAAAAATCTGTAACATCCAAAATTCATGCTGAGAAATTTATAATTTTCAGTGCGGTCTTTAATTTCCAATAAAAAATTTGCGCTTTTTAATGAATATTACTGATACATAATTACATTTTATATACATAATTTTCGATGAATACTTAGTACGTGTCAACGACAATTTCATCATTTCCAGTAAAAATGTTCAGTGCTATGTTTAATTTCCAATCAAAATTTTGAAATTTCCAGTAAAAACTCTGTTATTGCAACGCAACTAAAATTTTAAATTCATGCCGAAAATGTTAAAATTTCCACTGCAATGTTTAATTTACAATAAAAATTTTGCACTTTCCAATGAGTATTACTAATATATAATTACATTTTATATACACAATTTTCGCTGAATACGTTGTCCGTGTTAACGACAATTTCATCATTTCCAGTAAAGATTTTCAGTGCTATGTTTAATTTCCAATCAAAATTTTGCACTTTCTAGTAAAAACTTTGTTAGTGCCACTGAAATTTTAAATGGTATCTAACAATGTTGAAATTCTCACTGCAATGTTTAATTTACAATAAAAATTTAGCATTTTTTATCAAAATTCGTAATTTTCTAGTGCGATATCAGGTTTTTCTCGGTTTTAATAAAAATTTCATCATTTCCATTAAACATTTTGCAGGTTTTGGTATAAATTTTGCAGTTTTCAGTAACATTCCAAATTCATGCTTAGAAATTTATTATTTTCAGTGCTGGCTTTAATTTCCAATCAAAATTTTGCACTTTCCAATAAATATAACTAATTTCTAATTACATTTTCATAATTTTCAATGAATACTTTGTGTAATTTTCAAGTGCAATTTCAGGTTTTTCTTTGTTTTTATGAAAATTTCTCCGTTTCCAATAAATATTTTGCAGTTTTCAGTAAATATTTTGCAGTTTCCAACAACATATTAAATTTATAGTGAGAATTTTATAATTTTCAGTGCTGTCTTTAATTTCCAATCAAAATTTTGCCGTTTCCAGCGAATATTGCTAATTTTCAATTATATAACATAATTTTCGATGGGCACTTTAAGAGTTTCCATGAAAATTTCACTATTTCCAGTGAAAACTTTGTTATCGCCACTGAAATTTTAAATTCATGCTGAAAATGTTGAAGTTTTCACTGCAATGTTTAATTTACAATACAAATTTTGCAATTTTCGATCTAAATTTGTAATTTTCAACTGCAATTTCATGTTTTTCTTTCTTTTTTATGAAAATTTTAGCTTTTACAGTAAACATTTTGCTGGTTTCAGTAAAAATGTTGCAGTTTTCAGTAACATTCCAAGTTCATGTTTAGAAATTTATAATTTTCAATGCTGTCTTTAATTTCTAATCAAAATTTTGCACTTTCCAATGAATATTACAAATTTATAATTACATTTTCATAATTTTCGATGAATACATGTACGTTTCAAGGACAATTTCATCATTTATGGTAAAAAAATATAATTGCCTGTATTTTTTTTATAATAATGGTAATAATTATTATCTTTATATATAATTATAATTAATCTTTATTAATGTTACCAATAGGTTTACACAAGTCATGAAAAAGGAGATATACAGTGTAACGTATAAATAATTGACTACCATAACATATGTGTATAGGTAGATTCAACAATAAATAGTGGTATACATAAGTTACATAAAATCTATATAAAAAATATTAATTGTGAGTACAAAAACATATTGACAAATCTGAAAATTGTATAAGATTCATTTTCATTTAAATTCATGTTGATAGTTTCTTCAGTTTCCAAGAACATATTAAATTTATGCTACGGATTTTATAATTTTCAGTGCTGTCTTTAATTTACAATCAAAATTTTGCACTTTCCAATGAATATTAATAAGTTTTAATTACGTTTTCATAATTTTTGATGAATACCTTGTACGTTTCAAAGACAATTTCATCATTTCAATTAAAAAATAAATTGTAATTGCCTGTATTTTTTTTAATACATGTTGACAGTTTTATAACTTTCACTGCAATGTTTATGTTACAATAGATATTTCGCAACTTGATATTGATTGATATTTTCAAATATGTAATAAGTAATTTATTAATTTGTATAACTTGTGTAAGTCGTGTAAGGACACCACATAAATAAAATATTTCCAATTATTACGATTTAAATTTTTTCGATGAGTATGGTATTTCATCATTTCCAGTAAAAAAAAACAGTGCTATGTTCAATTTCTAATCAAAATTTTACACATTTCAATGATTTTGCTAATTTTCAATTACAGTTTCTTAATTATCGATGAATATTTGATAACTTTTCTTGAACATTTCATCAATTCCAGTAAAATTTTTGCAATTGGCAGCAACATTTTAGATTCTTGCTGAAGATTTTATAAATTTCACTGCAATGTTTTATTTACAAAAAAAATATTGCAGTTCTTTTCAAAATGTTCTGTTCAAAATTAAGTTCCATGGTCGAAATGTCCATCGTTGGAATAAATTCGACTCTTTTCGGGGCACTTCTCCAGTATTTCCTCGAACGAAATTTATCCCATTTATGCCACTTTTTCCGTAATTCCTTGAACTAAATTTGGCCCTTTTACGAAGAACGTATTTGTGTGCCCCCACCCCGCGGGTTAATAAACAACGACCCCCATTAACTGCGGGTTACAGTCGGATTATGCGCGCTGAATTATAATACACGTGCGAGAGCCTGCGAGCGACTTTAATTTCGCGGCTTTAATTAAGTGTGACAAACCGTGCGAGGCCCCCCGTGTAAGGACCCCCGGCCGCCCCTTTATTAGATTATTCAGAATATACAGGGTGTCCGGAAAATACGTGTACAACGTTTGACGACAGACTCCTGACGTCAAAATAGGTCGATCTAAGCCGACTTAGTTATATCCAAAATTGTCTCGTTTAGCCGGTAGAGGGCGTCAAAAAAAAACAAAAGTATAACAAAGTTGAAAGTATCTATTGTAAGAAACTAAGTAAAACAAAAACATTACTTAAGCAAATGTGTAAAATGACCGCCATCTTGCTGAATACACTTATTAACACTCTTTAAAAAATGATATTGGACCCTATCTAATGTCTCGGGATTATTAAAATGGTTGCCTGCATTTAAAATCCGCTGCAATAAATCATCGCGTGTGTTTACCGGAGTCTTGTAAACTTCTGTTTTAATAGCGCCCCACAAAAAGAAGTCACACATATTTAACTCAGGAGAACGTGGTGGCCATTTTACTGGTGCATCATTGCCTCTTCCAATCCATCGGTTGGGATACTGATGATGTAAGTATTGCCGAACGGCAACGGAAAAATGGGGCGGGGCACCATCATGCATATACCACATTTCCCTCCGAAGTAAAATGGGCAAATTCTCCAGAAGAATTGGTAATGTGTCTTGCAAAAAATTTAAATAAATATTTCCATCTAACCTGTCTGGAATAACAATGGGACCAATAAGGTAGTGATCAATAATACCTGCCCAAATATTAATTTTAAATTGATGCTGATGATGTGCAACTTTAATGGCATGTGGATTTTCATCGGAATAAATATGTTCGTTGTGCAGATTGGTTACCCCAGATCTTGTAAAGCATGCCTCGTCAGTAAACATAATTTTTCTACAAAAATTTGGAACAAGGATTCTTTTGTTTCTAATAAATTGACAAAATGTAAGCCGCATGGGGGGATCAGTCGGTAAAAGTTCCTGGACTTTTTGTATGTGGTAAGGATGTAACAACTGTTCTCTTAAAACCTCATTGACAATCGTTTTAGGAACATTTAACTCACGTTCTAAGAGACGGGTACTGGTACTTGGTTCTTCTTCAACTCTTTCCAGAATCATCTCTTCTGTTTCCACAGTTCGAGTTGTTCGCATACGACCCCTGCCTTCAAACTTTTTCTCAAAACTGCCCGTTTCCCGAAGATGACGCTCAATATTGGCAAATGTTTGGTGGTTTGGTATTCGACGGTTAGGAAACCTCTCCATGTAAACCCTAACACTCTGACGCCCATTTCCTCGACAAAACCCGTATACCAGGAGCATGTCAACTTTCTGAGAGTTTGTATAATTTTCCATTTTTAATGGTAAAATGAACTTGTAATTCAATAATGTTGATCGTATACTTGAGTAAATATTATACTTGATTAATTGTCAAATTATTAAACGTCATTGATATTAATTTTTGACGCCCTCTACCGGCTAAACGAGACAATTTTGGATATAACTAAGTCGGCTTAGATCGACCTATTTTGACGTCAGGAGTCTGTCGTCAAACGTTGTACACGTATTTTCCGGACACCCTGTATATTGGGAGGCGGCGGTTGAAAAACGCGAAACAAAAGCGCGCCGGCATTAATTAAACCGCCGTCGGGACGCGCGCCAGTCCTCCGATTAAATCTGCGCGCCGCGGAAATATTTAAATAACGGCTCAATAGTTCATTAATTAAAATCCAATCGCGCCCCCGGGCCGGCACGGTTTAATGAAATAATTAATTATCTCCCGAAGCGTGAAGTACTGGAGCTCTAAATCGGTGTATCAAAACTAGAATTGTTTGTTGGCTGCTCAAAACAACGAATTCGCATATTAAATTATGCGTAATTAATCGTATTCAATCAAATGCGCTTGTTTTCATGCGGATAATAATGTACTTTTAGTGCACACTGATGGCAATTTGCTTACCTATAATTGATATAGTTGATACACTTGCTGTCCGCATGTTAAACCAAATGAAAGTGTAGACGTACCTGAAACAAAACAAAAAAAGTATATTAGGAAAGATAGCAAAATAGAAATTTGCAAATATATACGTATATACAAGGTCGTCCGACGCACTATAAGGATTTCAATGATTTTTTTTTAATTCTCAATTATTTGCTTAATACATTATTTCAGCAAACAATCATAATATATGTCGTAGAGATAAAAAAAACTAAGTTTAATGTACTATTTCTTTTTTTAATCTAATTGCGAAATATAAATGATTTTAAAATCATTACTTTTATACAAATATGGATTGCCTTGCAAAATTACAACGTTTTGTGTTACATTTCTTTCAATGCTATTCGTACAGAGGGTAAAATCCGTTCAGAGTGTGAGTTAACAGTTAGCCAACAATAGAAGCGAATTTTATGATAGACTGGGATATTGCCAAGCCGCCGATGACAATATGTTCGAACCCTTGCCATAAAATAGTTTTGTGAATGAAGTTTTCATAAATTTTATGAAATTACTACAAAATAATCCATGAAGTTGCTGCCATAAAATCCATAAAAGGAAAAATGCAATAAAGTCGTGAAATTTTCAAATTGATCATTTCCACGAAATTTGCAGTACTTTAACATTTCCCAACATTAATGTTTTAGAATATGAAATGAAATTATCACGAAAAGCCTAAAATTTCTTCAATATTTCAAGGAAATTGGCAGAACTTTAACATTTCCCAACTTCTAATATATTCTAATATATTAGAAAATGATATGAAATTATCATGAAGAGCATAAAATTTCTTTAATATTTCCACCAAAGTTTTACCAAACTTTAACATTTCCCAACTTTGATAATGTTTTAGGAAAACGAAATTAAATTATCATAAAGAGCATAAAATTGCTTCAAATGAAGTTTGCCACAAAATCCATTAAATTATTATAAAATCAACAAGGTTAGAATAAAAATACATTAATAATCATGAAATTATCATAAACATTTATTGAACCATAATAAAGTATGAAATTATTATAAAATTATTGACAATTACAAAATTCATACAAGCAAAACAAACAAAAAATAATGTTCATGAACTTTCTCTAGACATTTCAATGAATTTGCAACCACACATGAAATTTCCAGAAAAAATAACAAAGTTATCATAAAACACATGAAAACTGGGACAGGTGAAGCTACCATAAAATCCATTAAATTATCATAAAACCGATGAAATTATCATAATATCGATTATATTTTCCAAGTTTCTATAAAGTTTTGAAAAACACAAATAAAATATTTCCAAAATTTCTATAAAAATTATAAAACATATAGCATGCAATGTATTGTTCCTGACTTCTTGAATACTTTGACGATCTTCTAGAAATTCCAATTAATTTCGAACTTTCAAAAACAAAACTAATAATATTTTAAGTTTCCACGAAAATAACACTTGATTTTATTTATAATTTTCGGAAAATTTATTAACTGAATCATAAATTTGAAATTTTCGGAAAATTACCGATTTCTTGAATACTTTGACGATTTAGAACTTGACGGATTTTGACGATCATCTAGAAATTACAATTATTTTCGAACTTTCAAAGTGTTTCTCTAATCTATTAAAAACCCCATAAACTTAAATTCAAATTTCCTACGGTAACTACACACAAAAATAGTAAAATTTTAATAGTTTCCACGAAAAAACCACATGTTTACTTATAATTTTCGGAAAATTTATTAAATGAATCATAAATTTGAAATTTTTGGAAAATTAAAAAGTAATTAGACAATTATTTCGAACAACCAAAGTTTTTTTTCTATAATCCATTAACGTGTTATAATCTGGTTTGCCTTACGACTAATAACTAGGTTTCTTGTAACTACAAAATTGTATTAGATTTATTTTCGTCAAAAATGTCTAACATATTATTTTATTATTTCTATAGAAACTCGTTTCATGGCTCACCGTCATTCAACAACATACAATATGTAACACTTATATTCACATAACGTAATAAAACAATGATAATAAAATTATAATAGTTTCCACTAAAATAACCGATTTATTTTTGTTTTATAATTTTCTGGAAATACAACAAAGGAAACATAAAAATAGAATATTCGGAAAATTTACTAAAAGAATTATAAGTATTGAATCTTCTGAAAATTTACGAAATGAATCATAAAATCGATAATTAAAAAAAAAAATATGAAAATTACAATAAACTTATATGTACAAAGTATATATAATATCACGAAATTGAAAACAATTAAAAAAATTAAATCAACACAGTTAAAGATTAAAAAACCATGAAATTATAAGTAAAAATCATAAAATAATCATAAAAAATCATTAAATTATCATGAAATCATAAGAAAAGCATGAAATCATAATAAAATTCTTGCCATCTGCAAACTTTCTATAAAGCAAAATAAAAGTTAATGAATAATTTGCAAAAACTTGCTATAGACATTCCAGTGAATTTCCAACCGTACATAATATTTCCAGGAAATTTAATAAAGTCATAACAAACTAAATAAAATTGCTGCAAAATTGATGATTTTGCCCTAATACCGATAAGTTATCATAAAGTAAGTAAGTAAGTAAGTAAGTAAGTAAGTAAGTAAGTAAGTAAGTAAGTATGTAAGTTACTAAGTATATAAGTAACTAAATCATTTAATTACATAAAGTTAATTACTTCTACGAAGTTTTTATAATGATAACAAAAACTCTATTTTTTATCGTTCGTGTTTATTAAAGGTATTTATAAAACATATATTACATGAAATAACTCAATATGATTGATTGACGATTAGATTGCAATACATTTGGATAGGTACAAATGTCCAACTTACATTGAACATAGAAAATCGGTCCTGGAGGCAAAAATGTGGATTTCATATTAATTAATTTTATATGAAGAGCTATTTAAGCAGATGTATAGAGAATAATTCGAACCTAGTTTTCGTATAATTCGATCCTAGGTTTTGTATAATTCTATCCTAGGTTTCGTATAATTCGATCCTAGGGTTCGTATAATTCGATCCCAGAAACACTAAGTATTTGGATAGGCCTTGAAAAGTCTCTATAAATGCAAAGCCTGTTACCAGTTCTCTAAGCAAATAGACATAGCTAAGATATGGATTATCCACAAAGGATCACGTTCAGTAAAATATATTTTAACGAGTAACCTGTACACAGAAATACAGGAACATCTATCAATATATTACAATTACATTAATATGACGAATTCTTATACAATTTCAATTGAGAATTCGAAGAAAACTATCGCTGGGGTATGTGAATTTTGTTTTATGTTTTCTCAAAGCTCAAACCTTAATCATGAACTACATACATATAATTTGAGAAGTGTTTGTTAGTTATTTGCAGTGAAAAAAAATTGCAATTTCGTGAACATGAAGAATTCTTATAAATGTTCAATTGAAAATTGTGGAAAAACTATGGAATTTTCATTTTGTACAAGTACGAACCTTATTAACTCCATATATGAAATTTGAGACTGGTTAATTAGTTAATCATTTGTATAATAATTTATAACTAAATATTGTTATAAAATAATAAATATTAATAATTCGACTGATGCACACCAACCAGCTTCAGTTAATTCTTAGTTTAAATATAAAGTTTAATTGTACATTTGGGAATTCCTAGCATAAATCAAATGAGCACCTAAAATGATTGATTTAGACTGCTAAACTTCAAACGGTACCTCCCTAGCATAAATCAAATGAGCACCTATTTTGATTGATTTAGACTACTAAACTTCAAACGGTATCTTTGCGGACAACTGGAGACCGGTTTCAACCTATCGGGTCTCATCAGTCCAGTGTAGGTCCGGAGTTAATTTCCAAATGTACGTTTCGTCGTTCTTATAAAACAAACATGATAGGAAATTCTTGTTTTTTTACGTATTGTCAAAGAAACTTGAAAGTCAACGTTTTGTTTTATAATATTTAGTACTATAAGTATGTAACTGAAAAAGAAGTGTTTTGAGTAATGCACAACGTTACTTTAACGTTTCAAACAATTTCCAAGATATATCTAGTATCTAGAATCGACTCATAGTGTAGTGATATTAGCCTTAAAAAGCCGTTTTGGCGGAAATTAATTAATAAAAACTATAATTAACAAATAAAACAAACTATATTATTTATTTCCGCCAAAAAGTCTAATTTGACTGGACCATCATAGTTATCCACTTTTGGTGGAAAACAGTTTGCTGGTAGATAACTGAAATTCGATTAATTTGGGGTTATCTACTTATAATACTGAATCCACGATATGTGCATTTTTCTAAACTTTTGTTCATATTTTTTCCTTCTGCATATCAGAAACATGTTTAGCAAAAATCTGCACTGAAAATGTAATAAATAAATGCTGAGAAATCTTTTGAGAGTCTACCAATAACTCATACCTACTTGTCAGTTCAGAAAGTTAATAACTTAATTTTCTCACTTACGAGGGTAGATGTTTATATTATCTGCCATGAAGGAAAAAAATTAAAAGAAAAGTAATATTTTATTTTTCAACATATATCACACTAATGGCCACACACTTATTCCAACGTGTTTCCAATATCGCTACACCTTAAAAAAATCCTTCCTTTAAGTCTTCTAAGACCTAGTCCATGCCTCTTTTGGGTGTTTTCACCCTAAGACGAACGTCGTCCGAGTATTTTTATTTTAAATTTATTTATTAGGTAAGAGATAATAGTCATTCAGCGCCAAGGTCGGGCTCTAGGCTGGTTGCTCAAATTTCTGTAAAGCATTTCTGTCTCGCTTCGCTCGTTTTGGCAAATATCACACGCGTCAGACAATATCGCACTTTTCATAACTGATTACGATAACTATTTCATTTCTTAAAAAACACCTGCCAGAGGATTATTTCTAGCCTGTATTTAAAATCAACCATCCCAGCTAGACCTTTACTGCTCTCCCGCTCGTATACGTTTCGGTATACTCAGGTGACTGTAATCGCTGCGACCCTAAAAGCCGAGGGACTCGTAATTCGAGCTGAATATGACGCTTTGATGTAATTAAATACATGTTGTCGTACATTAAATTACGCCCGATCCGGGGCGGTTCGCAATTATGGGCGAGCAATGAATTATGAATTCACACGTGAAGCGTGCTACTCCACCAGGAGCAAACCATTGATATAACAGTGATTAGATTTGCAAATTACAGTATATGTGTTATTACAGTATTAAGAGAGTTTGGAATGTCCGAGCCATCAATTACATGAATCTTATATTAATTGATACATGGGATAATAGTTCATGTTAATTACATTTTGTTTACACAGGTTGGCAGATTCGACTCAAGTCGTATATTTGGTTGCGTATTTTCTATAAACGTTTATGCACCAAATGCAACCAAAATATACGACTTGAGTCGAACTCATACGCAAGTATGGACTATAGATATGTTACATACCAATTTTCATCTAACATATAATATTTATTATTATACATATAATAATTATTATTATAGTGTATATTGGAATATAAATTTCTACATATACCCTAACAGTTTTTATGCTCACCGATTTCATGCAGTAATCGGTACCTGACAACAACTAAAATTTTCCTCTCTGCTTTTCACAAATTCCGTCGAATTTCCACGTGGGAAAACACTATCCACTTTGTGCATGTGCCATTGCATGTGTGCCAATATACACTCCATGTGTGTGCATGTATGTATTGTATGTATGTACTGCGGACACGCCAGTCGATTATTTGCCTTTTAAATGAGCGCGGCGCAATTTGTATGCTGAATAAGTTGGCAGCGTGTAAAATTGAAAAATATCTACATGTCGGTCGCAAATGGTTCGCCTTTATCAAGTCACATTAACGAATTTCATTCAGCAATGCCGCACTTTCGCAATTATTAAAAGTACGGTCCTGTAGGTGCCTTTAGGTTTTGTATGTTTTTCATTTGTTTTATCACTTCATACGTATTTATTATTTGTACAGTTCAGAATATATCATATTTTTGTTTATTAACTTTTGCAATATGATACTATCATATTTAGTGCATATGATAACTAGGTATTTACAATTTTAATTTAGGTATTGCAATATGATAACTATTTGCAATATGATTAATCTGGTAGAATTTGAAATAGGCAAAGCTTAATAATATAGGCCATTATAAATTGCAGAGTTAAGGGAAACTAACTGTATACTCTTACAATTATCGCAAGTGTATGTAACGCTATAGCGTTATAACGTTAAAAAGTATAATAAAAACTGTTTCAATAAAGTAAATTAAATAAACCGAAAGTTGTAACACCAGATGTGTAACAAAATGACCCGATGAAGGAGAATGTAAAGAAAATTAATAAAAAGTCTACTTTATAGTTTAGAGTGATAAAAACTAGTTAAGTTGATTATAGTTCTGTCAAGGTAAGTTAGGTTAATTTAGATTATCTATTTTTCTATTTTTTAAAATGGTTTATTTCTGTATGAGTGAGATTTTATTAGAATAAAATCGCTAATTACGCCTGTCTGTCTGTCTGCCTATCTATCT
Source organism: Othius punctulatus (assembly GCA_951805005.1). NCBI lineage: Eukaryota > Metazoa > Arthropoda > Insecta > Coleoptera > Staphylinidae > Othius > Othius punctulatus. Next base: position 23,973,271 of record OX638138.1, on the reverse strand, counting down.
GTGGGCATGTCTCTGTGGTCGCAGGAATACAAATATATTTTTTTTTGCCGCCTCCACGCATGTTTAGCGCAAAAGAGCCCCCGCTTCGCGCGTCCCCTAATTGGAATACGCGCTTTTTACCGCCCGATGTAATTGGACGGCTCTGTGTTTAATCCGCGCTTTTATCTCCTGTATAGGTGTTTTTTTACCCTGTCTCTGTAGAGGCGGTTTGGGGCTGCGCGGATGATGGCGGGGGTGGAAATGCAGAGCACGCACACGCGAGGGCGGCGGGGGCTTAAAGAAACGTAAGCCTGTAACGAGTTTAACCTCTTCCCCATTATTAATACCCCGTGCACTTGAATGCGAAATAAGTTAACAATGACTTTGATGGGATTAGGCTGCGAGCAGAGCAGGGCGCGGGGAGACGCGCCGCGCGAAGTTTCGGCTCAAGAAGTTAATAAAACAATTGTGGCTCGAGTTAATTAATGTAGTCGTGTGCGCGGGTATAGCGCAAATCCGCCGCTAGATGGGTCGGAGGAAGCGATGTGGGGCCCCTGCGGGGGTGAGGATGTCAACCTGCGCCACCCCCTTGAAATATTAACCAGGTACCAACAATGCCTGGGACTCTACATCTAATATTCAACCGCCTCATATCTCCCTCACAGTAATACGCGTAAATCCGGAATGTGGACAAAACTTTGATTCCTGAGGCACCCATATGTTGGTTATTTGCACTGCACTATTTGTTTTGGTTCAAAGATGAAACTTACGTGCAGTTACAATGCATGACAGTAGAAGTAGAGAAGCTATGACGTTACGAAACCACATGTCAGCTATATTGCCTAAAATCTAATCAAGGAAAAATGAAAAACAATGGATATAACCGAAAACCTACAAATTATTGTAGGTTGTTTATTACTGAACTATAATCCCAAAATGGATAGATTGTAGACTGTAGTACCTCAAAACTTTCAGTTCTGTCAATACACGCCCAAAGCCCCCTATTATCGTTCTCATATTTAATAAATAATATATCAAGAGCAAATATCCGTACAATTAATCCAGCGCCTAACTAAGGGGTGCCGAAGGTGGCGCCCGTCACAGGCGCAGCTCCTAGGGGTGCAAAATTTAAACCACATTTGATGTTGTTAACCACTCTTAAATATCGAATTAAAGCTTCGTGACAATGCCTTTTTGGCACCAGGGAGCGTCAAGGGACCAAGCTAAGTGAAATTACGTTAAAAAAAAAAGTCAAATAAGAGTGCACCTATAATTAATAACGAATTATATTGTACGAAACGTTCCTAGATCTGAGATAATCTCTAATGAGCCCATAATGTTGTTTACTCAAAGCGCCATAAAAACAAAGGTCTCTGTTGAAGAGAACCACAAGAGCATTTTTTCTTACACTTATTTTCTAAATATTCCGTCAGCCGAAACTCTAGCTTATTCGGTCTCTCACTTTGTTTGAGTGCACGCGGTGGCGGATTTCGGGTGGTTGAGGCCTTAGAGGCTATCGCTCAGGGCTATAGCCTCTAACAAATTTTAAAATAAAATTAACATGTTTTAATTATGTATGAAATTACAAGAAATCGCTAAAAGGCTACGGGAGGAGAATGCAGAATGCAAGTTAACCCCATATCTGAAAAAATAGGGTCGTTTAGGCTCTGCCTAGCGGATTCATGGCCGATAAAATCTGCGTCTGCTTGCCACCTAGCGAATTGATATTTTATTCGAAGTAAAAATAAAAAACGACAGGACAAGAAATTAAACTTTATTACACTTTTTTTTATATATGGAACCAAAGCCGAGATAGCCATAAAACGAAAAAAATCCTCGAACAGAATTTTGTTATTTATTCCGCATTTTCAGAATAATTATAACGTCAACTTTTTGCCGAATGAAGTCATTGACATTTTCTTTTTAAATGTAATTCGATGTTTTTTTTCCAAAACTTTTGTAGACAGTTTTTTTATTCCAAAACTTTTGTAGAAAGTTCATAATTCTATTAACACATATTTTTTTTTTTGCAAAATTACATGTCATTTCGTTTAAAAAGTGAGTTTTTAATAGCATTTGTAATTATTTTAAAAGCTTCCTACACATGTTAAAGACACTGTTTGACCAGGACTGGTTTATACTGTAAGGCCCAGCTGCACGATCGTAAATTATCTTTGATCGTGGTTCAGTTTCTATGGATACCTTTGTATTAACAATTGTATCCTAGGTAACTGAACTTTGGTCAAGGATGATCACGATCGTAGAACTGGGTCTAAGGCCCAGGCCCAATTGTATGAACGTAGATCAGTTTGACTATGGTTCAATTACCGAGGATACCATTATTAACACAATTGTATCCTAGGTGACTGAACCACGATCAAGCTGATCTCCGGTCATACAACTGGGCCCCAGTTGTACAAACATGGATAATCTTTGACCATGGTTCAGTTGCCTAGGATACAATTGTTGACCCAATGGTATCCATAGTAACTAAACCACGATTAAAGATGATCCACGATTGTACAACTGAGCCTAAGACCCAGTTATAGATCGTGGATCATCCTTGATCGTGGTTCAGTTACTATGGATACCATTGTATTAACAATTGTATCCTAGGTAACTGAACCATGGTCAAGGGTGATCCACGATCGTACAACTGGGCCTAAAGCCCGGTTGTATGAACGTAGATCAGTTTGACTATGGTTCAGTTAGCTACGATACCATTATTGACACAATTGTATCCTAGGTGACTGAACCACGATCAAGCTGATCTCCGTTCATACAACTGGGCCTAAGAAGCACAACAAAATTTTCCATTTAACGGTGCTGTAAATTGTATTATAGTATGAATAGGGGAGCAGCAAACTAAGGAAAACCATTTTCCCATGTTATTTCTCTATGTTCCACGGCAAATCGATCACCCGGTATATACAAGGTGTTCAAAGTTATCGGTCTACCATTGCTAACTCTGTTATTAATGATGTTACAAAGTCGCTTAAATTAGCAAACAAGTAGTTTTTATCCTGCTGATTAAGATGATGCAATCAGAAAAACAATTGAATATTAATTTTTTGAGTTATTCAAAGAAACAACTTTTTTTAAATGGAACAATTTGTATATTATTACATATTTTTAAAGATATTTTAATTGTGAACCAAATTTTTTTTAAACACTACCACCCTGAAGTTTAAAATGCTAAAAACATTTAATCCTGAATATAAAATAATTTAAATAAGATAATTTAAAGTAATAGAGACTTAAACTTTCTGAGGTTTTTTTATTCAAGGAGGCAACGGAAATGATATAAAAATATCTTTTCCCAATTATGCCTATTAAAATACTCATTACATATATTGAATTTCATTATTAAAACAACATTTTAATCATAAAGGTAAATAAAATTAATCAAAATAGTGAATAAAATGTTTCTAACAACACTTTGTTCACACTGCTATTGACAACACGAATAAGTCACGAATGAAGACATTAACGCCGCACTATCTTTGAAATTTTCCTTGCTAAGATCGATTGTTTCATGTCTCATGTGACATTTTACGCAAATACTTCAATTCTTCGTCTATTAAAAAATCATTTATTTTCTTGATTTTTAAAGTAAACTTAATTTATTATCATTATTCCGTGTAATCTCAGAAAATATCGCGAAGTTTGTACTTGACGATCAGGAAATGAAAGATGATAATTTTGCAATACTTCCACAGATTTTTTCTTGCACGCCCGATATGGCTCCGGCATATCACATTTTTCTATATGTGTGAATGGCATTTCTAAAAGACAAAATTAACTAACTGACCAAACAATATTGTTGACGTTTGACATATTCGTTCTAATTTGATGAAATGACTGCCTTCCTAAGTCAAAGAAATAAAAAAGGTCTTGTCAAAACATTGACTACATAAATTTTATTAATAAAACACTTCAGAAAGTTTAAGTGAATACTAGTTGTTTATTTTTAACTTTAGAGTGGTCGTATATTAATATTGTTTTGTTCACAATTAAAATATCATTTCAAATGTGTAACAATATATAGGGTGTTCCCTATAAAAAAAGGTATTTCTTTGAAAACTCAAAAACCCGATGTTCAATTATATTTCTGATGTCACCATCTTAATAAGCAGATAAAATGCTACTTGGTTGCTAATTTAACAGACTTTGTAACTTCAATAATAATAGTTGTAATAGTTGTATGATAGATGGTGCACGCTGTATATATAAATTTTGTAAAGTTGTTACTATTTTTATTTATTTTTTTACGTTTTCTATACAGTATGTCCCTGGATTGAGTTTACAAGAAGGTTTTTTTTTCTAATTTTTACTTTTATGTAAAAATGTTATAGGAATTAAAATTCCTGCTTGCTCTGATACTACCTTTCCAGTTATTAAAACATTGATTTGTTTAGGGTGTTGGCGAAATTAAAAAAAATCAAATTTTGACACTTTAGAAAAATAACATCATTCAAACAATACCCCTCCATTTTCTTCACACAGTTCGGCCTAATGTAGTACTTCTGAAAACTGTTTTGTATTTCTTCAATAGTTATCGATGCTAATGACTCTCGAAGGCGATTTTTTATATTTTCAGTATTATGTTCTGCATTTGGGGGATTGTTTGAATGATTATATTTTTCTATAATGTTGTTAGAAGTGATTTTAAATTCTTTGTGCAAATAGTAAATAAATAAGTGTCAAAATAAGATTTAAAAATTTTGATTTTACCAACACCATGTATAAATAAATCAAAGTTTCAGTAACTGAACTGGTAGTTTCAGACTAAGCAGGGACTATAATTCCTATAACATTTTTACTTAAAACTAAAAATTAAAAAAAAATCCCTTTTGTAAGCTCAATCCGGGGACATACTGTATACTTTTTAATGCATAATTAACATTTATATATAAGTGTGGCAATACAATAAAAAATAAATTGCAGGTCTTGCTTTTTATTATTTTACTAGGGACGCAAATGTATCTATTTGCCACAGGCGCTGAAATACCTTATTAGGGCTCTGAATTAATCAATAATTAATTGATTATTAAAACAACTTAAAATACTTATTATCATCCATTACCATCTCGGTTTCGGCTGTACCTTGGTTCTTTTCACAAAATATTTCTACATAATTATATGTATTCAACAATTACCGAGGATGATGGAGGAAATTATTAATAACAGGTACCATATAAAAAGCAAAACAAAAAATAATCTATCGGATGAAATTTGCGTTTTCAACAAAACTTATAAAAATTATATTGGCCCTTTCAAGGTAGAGAATGGCTGGAGAATAATCATACATTAAAAGTTATACATAATACATTATAAAAGTACATTAATTACAATCGATAGCCCAATATATATATATATATATATATATATATATATATATATATATATATATATATATATATATATATATATATATATATATATATATATATATATATATATATATATATATTATTATATATATATATATTATTATAAATATTATTAATATATATTATAATATAAATATATAATATATATTATTATATATATATATATATATATATATATATATATATATATATATATATATATATATATATATATATATACAATTACAATAAAAAATTACAATTAAAAGTAGAATACTCATATAAATACTCTAGTCTGGAGGTAATACTGGCAATTTTAATACCTAATTCCTAAATAATTGTACCTGTTTTCACATTTATTGGGAATTAATTCACGAATAAAATAAAATTAATTCACTTCCATCCCATGCTACGTACACCGTTGTATTATTCAAGTATAACTTTCAAATGCGCCGTGCGAATCCCTCGCTTACAAAATTTCCAACATAGTTCCACTAACTGGATTAAAAACGCCGAGCGCATATTTATTAGTGTACCTTTCATTCGCGTTTAAATTGCGTTAACATTGATGCTCGTCTTCCTGCTCCCGGCGTAATTCGCCCACCCCCCGGGGGCGGGGGATGGCCCGGCGGTTTATATTTATGCGAGCAATTATCTATACGCCCATAAATATAAATCGTTTTGCCAGATAAACTTGCAACTGGTTTATAAACTCCGCATTCAATTACGAGTCGCTCCGGAGCCGGATGGAGAACGATTACATCTGTAGGCGGCCGCAGAAATCATACATAAATAAACGCCATGCTAAATGAGTGTGGGGGATGATAACTTCCACGTTTGTAGGTGCTGTACAACTGCAGACCTGCAGACTTCGTTAATTATTTATTCTCAGCCGATGCAATTAGTGCAATAGGCCATCATATAACTCGAAATAAATGGCACTTATTGTGAAATATTTACACAAAATAATATCTATTTGAATTTATACGATTAATTGATACAATTGATTGATACAACTGATTGATACAATTGATTGATACAACTGATTGATACAATGGATTTATACAATTAATTAAATAATATTAATTTCTGCCACAATACAACTCTAAGATTATTAACCAATCAGATTGCAGCATTGTTTACATCAACCGATTTTCAGTGAAACAACAACGTGCTTTTATTACCAGCAAGAGATTTTTCAGCGACAACATCTATGTCCAAATAAAAGATCGAATTTGATTAAGAACCATCGCAAAACTGTCCTTTAGAAAGATAAAAATTGAAGGTACAGTTGCGGTACGTAGCCCATTCTGGGGATGAATTATTTATATTATTTACTTAAATATTCAGAAACTTGAGACTTGAACTTCAGAACCTACAGATTTACAGATCTCCACGAAGAAGAAGAAAAAGAAGAAGAAGAAAAAGAAGAAGAAGAAGACGACAGAGACTTAGGAGTAGAAGTAAAAGAAGTAGAAGTAGAAGTAGAAACATGCATGTAGGCACGTTTCTGAAAACTGACAAGAACAGTTGTGAAAAATGTTGATAGCAATATTTCGTTTTTCAGGTTGTTGTTATATGTGGAATTTTCATGTAGGTCATCTAGTATAGCGTTTGCAGTTAAAAGATTCACATAGTCTGGCTAGACTAGAGCCTGCGCAGCTCGACCAATTTCATGCTTGCGATGAAGTGTTCATGTAAAATCACGTAAATTCATGTAAGATCACGCATGTAAAAGTGTTTATATATTTAGCTTCGCCTTGAAATTGGACATACTACAGGTGTATTCACTGAAAATTACAAACAATGTTGAGAATTAAGAAAGAAGTGAATACAGCTTCTATTGAATATTGAACTGTTGAGTGTCCTATCTAATGGTTATGATTGTGTTGTGAAGACAACAAAACCCATGAACACAACTTCTGTCCGTGTATTCCAGTTGAGTTCAAAACACGATCACAGCTCTTCGTTTCACAAACTGCATGCTTTTATGAAGGGAACAAATAAAGGTTACGACCCCCAAGAAATCTTTCGTATTTAGCGAAAAGGAGTTACGTATTTTTTACTTAAGCTTTATGACACTTTTTTTTCATTAAAGGTAAAAACTGACAAGAACAGTTGTGACAAATGTTGATAGCAATATTTCGTTTTTCAGGTTGCTACTATACAGGGTGGTCACTTTTACAACGCCCACCATTAGGATCTATAAAACGCAAATATATACAGAGTTGGTCAAATGAAGGTAACAAATAAAGGATACGACCCCCAAAAAATCTTTCGTATTTAGCGAAAAGGAGTTACGTTTTTTTTTTACTTAAGCCACTGATGATACTTTTTTGTCATTAAAGGTAAAACCTGACAAGAACAGTTGTAACAAATGTTGATAGCAATATTTCGTTTTTCAGGTTGCCGCTATACAGGGTGGTCACTTTTACGACGCCCACTATTAGGATCTATTAAACGCAAATATATACAGTGTTGGTCAAATGAATTGAACAAATAAAGGTTACGACCCCCAAGAAATCTTTCGTATTATGCGAAAAGGAGTTACGTTTTTTTTTTGTTTACTTAAGCCCCTGATGGTATTTTTTTGTCAATAAAGGTAAAAACTGACAAGAACAGTTGTGACAAATGTTGATAGCAATATTTCGTATTTCAGGTTACCGCTATACAGGGTGGTCACTTATACGACGCCCACCAATAGGATCTATTAAACGGAAATACATACAGAGTTGGTCAAATGGGATAAAAGTTTCTCATTTTTGTGCCTTTTAATATACTGAAACGAAATCCGGGATATCTTGCACAGTTCCTGAAATATCGCCGAAAAACTGAAAAAATGCACTTTCCTTATCCTTTTATAACTTTTTTACTTTTGACGGAATTTTTACGAAACTTGGCACTATTACATTTTTCGATGTGAGCTTTCTGATAACAGTGCCAAACACTTTCTGCGCCAACTAGATGCCCAAATTTTCATGGTCAACTTTTGATTTTCTTATGGCTGCAATATTGAATTTTAATAGCATTCAAAAGAGCGAGAAATTCCGATTTCAACCATGTATAACACATGGGTAATCTGGAATTATTTCCCACCAAAAATCGATAATTTAAAAATTTGTTGCAAAATTCAAACTGCTGTGGACTGCTCTAAAAATCAAGTAAAAATGCTATGGAATAACAAATTACCATTTAGACATTTCTTCATACAAAGAAAATAACTTCCGAGCAATTTTATTGTGTATAAAGTGCAAAAATGGAGATAATATCTTTGGTTAGTAAAAATGGCAAGATATTATCCTCAACGTGAAAAAAATGATATGTACAATACCTATGTAAGGAATTACAGAAATGCGACAGTCACATCTAGAATTTATGGTGATTTGTACAGGAAAAGGAAAGTGCACTTTTTCAGTTTTTCAGAGATTTCAGGAACTGTGCAAAATATCCCGGATTTCGTTTCAGTATATTGAAAGGCACAAAAATGTGAAACTTGTATCCCATTTGATCAAGTCTGTATATATTTCCGTTTAATAGATCTTAATGGTGGGCGTCGTAAAAGTGACCACCCTCTATGTGGAATATTTCATGTTGTTCATATGGTTCGTGTAGAATAGTTATTTATGATACAAGTACGTAAAGTAGTCCTTTTTTGTACCAGCGTGAATTTTGTTGGACGAGGCACAGCCGTGTTCAACAAAAAATGCGAGTGACGAAAGTGTATCATACAAGGTGCAACAACAAGGTGCAACAGCTATTATGAAAAAAAAATGAAGATCTCACATTGTACCATTTGTATCATTAACTTGAATGTTTAAAATTTTGAACTTCTTTCGTACTATTGAATGTTGCCTTTAAATAAAATTTGATGCAAGATACTATATATATATATATACATACAGGGTGTCTCTAAATTGTGTGGAAATGGCTTAACCACAGATTAATGGGATCAAAAAAAGTCACTCATATTTTATTTTTTTGTGTCGAAACTGTAACAGATATCAAAAACTATAAAGATACAAAAAAACTTAATAATGAATGCCTGCGTCCGATTTGATTTTTTTAAATTGATTTGCTTTTGTCATTCAAAAATATGAATGTATTAATGTTGGCCTCACTTGTTTTATACACAACCGGTCTACTGATAATTACAATATTATGTCAAAATATGAGTTATACCCGTATAAAGTGTCATACCAAACAACATCCAAATCAATGTAAACGTTCTCTTTTTTATAAGCAAATTTTGTTTTTTTTAAATTAACTTTGAAGCTGAATTCTGGCGAAATCAAACGCATTTGTATATAGATATATTTTGTTAAATCGTCTTTTTTTGATCCCAGTAATCTGTGGTTAAGCCATTTCCACACAATTTAGAGACACCCTGTATATATATATATATATATATATATTAAATTGGCGAGTGAATGAATTGTGTGTAAAACTTATTTTGCGCACATTCGATGTTTTTGCGTACAGTTGATATTTTCATGCATAGCTGATTTATTTAGGCACTTGTGCTAAGAAGTATCACTTTATGGACTGTGAACGAACAGTGGGTAAAAACTTAGGTTACGCACTGTCGCAGCAAAAATTTAGAATGTGTGATTTGGGCATTTCTGGCATGAGCAGAGAGAGTTCTATTTTAATTATTAATATTCGTCCATCTAAAACTGAAAAAGGTCAAATTTGTCGTTACTGATAATACTGATATGATATAATATGATATATGATATGATATATGACATGATATATGCCATGATATATGCCATGATATATGATATGACATGATATAATATATGATATGATATATGATATGATATATGATATGATATATGATATGATACATGATATGATATATGATAAGATATATGACATGATATGATATGATATGATACTAATAACAATTATATGTCATGCTGTTTAACAAATATATTCCATTACGTCCGAGGGATGTAACTACAGATAGAGTATTCCTCAAATATGCCAATGGGAAATGCATGGAGCAGTTCATTGGAATTAATAGTTTTGGTAGATGTTCTTTCTTGTAGCGTGCTTTCTGGATGTTCCTGATGCTAAGAAATATACCGTCTACGCTTTTAGGAGAAAGTATGCCACGATCATGGCGAATAGAGGGATGAGTGTGGATAAGCTTAAGTGTCAAGTAGGGTTGAAATCTTCCTCGGTAGCTGCAGGTTATATTGAAGAGTCCACCGTAAAAAAAATAGGTTTTTCAAAACGCATTGCGCTACTGCTGTTAGTGAAGATGGTATTACACCAACCATCAGATACGGTCATCCCAGCTGTCAGTTGTCAACGAATTTGTATCCTCTGGATTTCATATTTCTAGGATTGGATTTCCAAATGCACACGATTTGTACATTTCGAATATATTTCAATAAACATTAGTACTGCTTGACGTGTATTGTGTTTGTCAATAAATGTGTTACTAGGGTACTTAAAACACTCGCACACGGTTTTTCGCATGCTTGTTAGTTCGATATGCAAAGATTGTGATAAAACCTAATTTCTGTAGCATATACTATGTGACAATTATTACATAAATATAACCGTTCTCTTCGGATTGTTAAGCCGAATATAATTTGTGATCTGATTTTTACTGCAAAATTAGTCTTGACAATGCTTGTCGGCAAAAATCAGACCACTCGTAACAAAGGTGGCCCAAATTGGATGTTGGGTTTAAATTGCAAACTAAATGACTTTATAAACAATTTTATGATTATATTTTTATTGGGTATTAGAGTGCATACTCTCCGATTAAATATTAAAAAAAAAAATCGTGCAAATCTTCATCTCGCTGGCATATTGATGTCGACATGCCGTAAAATTACGCGACTGAGATATTGTTAGTGAAGTAAATGAACTGTTACTCGAGTTGCATGGCAGGTGGCGCCATCCTCTGGGAACCACATTTATTCAAGGTGCAAGTCCAATTGGTCCCAAACACAACTTCTTTATTATGTTCAGGGTATTTCATACCATACAGTGCATAGAGTGACTGGGGTGCATTTGCTTCTCATGAATCACGCAACGATTTTCCGAGCCCCCAATGCGACATTTTTTAATTTTATTTTTCTAATCGGATGAATCATAGATGCAAGGTAGCAGAGTTACCAAATTTAAATCCTGTGCCCAATTTGAGCCACCCTTTATTATGTACCATATAATTATGTATCTGGAAATGTCAAGAGTAAATTGCATAGGCGTTAAAATAGAAATATATGTATTAAATTTAAATGATTGTATATTTGGGCATCGACTCTGCGGACAACTGGAGACCGGTTTCTACCTAGTGGGTCTCATCAGTCTAGTGATTCCGAAAGTTGATTCCCAAATGTACAGCGTGTCGAGTAAGGGTAATGAGTAACATCAGCACCCTGAAAACCGTCAGTCAAGAACTAGCACTGACTAGTAATTTCTCTTGCCTCAAGCTCCTTGTGCACTTTCTGAGTCCGGGACCAACCAGTTCGCCTTCGCCAAAGTGTTGTGTAAGTGCATGTACATTGCGACACATACAATTTCAGTTCGCCCCGTGAAAAGTTTAAATGCAGTGCCGCCGCAACACTGACTGTTTCAGTTCGCCCCGCCAATCAAGACTTTAACCATCTTTGTAACTATTTGCGCCTAAACAGACCAATGTCTGTTTAGGATCTAAACAGAGCAATCCATTCACCCCCGGTAATTTACGATCACCGGGCGTGCTACAAGCTGACGCAGCCACGTGAGACTTTGACTACGTGAAAGTATTCACGGGGGTCTTTATATTATAAGATTACCATCTGAAAGCGTCAAAATTAATATTTTGTTAAAATTCTCAAGTTTTTTTTTCATATTTTGAAATTACTACTTTTTTTCTTTTGGTAAATATATATTGATATATTGAAGCACAGGCCACCCTCATGTACTTCAAAATATATTCACCAAAAGAAAAACCACTGAAGAAGTGCATTTATCGGTTTCGCACAAAATCGCACGTAGAACCCAATCCAATCAGCATCGACGTGTTGGCGAATGCCTCTTCGTACCGTAACGGAAACAGATTTTACGTTTATTGTGTGGCCGATGTTTAAACCGATGGAGCAGTCCTCCACGAGGCGGCATGTCCGGCACGACGCGCTCGGAATGCGAATTAGTTAGGAATTCCGATGCGCCAGTGCAAAATGTGAAAACGCCGCAGCCGTAATTACTATCTAATGGTGAAAGCGCGTTTTTTGCCAGTGGGGCTTTTAAATTGAGTGGATCGCAGGTTGATTTGTTTGTCGTGTAAATGGTCAGAAACGCTATGTATAGTCGGGGGAAGCTTGTCGGACAATGGACACTCACCTGAGTTATACAGGGTGTCAATTTCAAAAGTTGCCATCGACTTTTTTCAAAGAATACATGATTATATTATGTAGCATACTGGACTGGACTGGAAAGCATTTTTGAAGAGCTTTAGAGCTTTCCAACGATGTATCACAAGTAGGGGTTGCCTTTTAAATTTATTAGATGGAGGTGGCTGTGGCTTAAAGGGTTGGTAGGAGGTCGGCACCACCTACGCCATTTTGGTTCCCCCTTCGATCCACCCGAACGGTTTTGAGTAATTTTAAAAATATTCATGTGTTTTATGAAAAAAGAAAAAGAAACCATTGAAACCAGAACAAAGTGATAAACCAGAAACAATTTATCCCGGTCCATCTTCACAAAAACAACCTAGCATTTTTGAAAGGGAGTAGTTTAGTAGTTTAGAAGAAATTGTATCAAAACTTGCTGCCATGAATGTAAATATTGTCTATTAACAGCATTACAACAAGCTCGTTCATACGACAATCATTGCAACAATAAGGATATTGCTTACCACAAAACAACTCTCGAGTAATGGATCTTAATTTTGAGCTATTTGCTCAAGATCATCAAATGAATTTCCTCGCCTATGGAAGTCGAGACGTCTGAAGACATAGCAATCATCGTCGAAGAAATTGCAAATCAAGGACAAATATGAACATGAAAATTACATCTGGAAAAATTGATTACTAAAATTACCTATGTAGTTTTGGTTGCATCTTTTAAACAATATCTTTTTTTACCAACGTTCTACAATCAGTAGTTTCCTAGCCTACACGCATGCCAGAGAATAGATGATCCCTTTAGTGCTGACGTATGCTATGTAACGGAGAAATAACATTGCTGTAATGTCAGATTTCCGGCCTATGCCGGCTAATTCTGTAGGTCTGCAGCAGAGAATTTCTTCTTATGTCCTCCATATTTTTACGAAACTTGCAAAAATATTGCGATGGGGGTAAAAAATAAGATGTGCGGTTCGTTCACATCATGAACTTCTCGGCCTCTTCGGCTTGATGTACTCGGCTGACGCCTCGGACATCAATTGCCGCATCGGCCAGGAATATATCACTTCCTGTACTAACCACACAATATACTATACCTTTCAAGGTTTAATTTTGTTAGCCTTTATCTCTATGATTCGTCCCACGTCAAATCAGTGATTTTCGTGACTATCCTCGTCTATATATGGGTATTTCAATATCACGCATCGTTCCATGATGGAAACTAATTCCGTTAGTATTGCGTCTTCACCGCGAAGCGTCTGGAGGCGGCAAAGGAAAAGCCGATCGTTGATTCGCGCTCACCGATCCGATTTGTTTGCGCGATTGTCGCCCCACAATTCCGGTAATCGTGTCTAAACGTTTGCGGAGCGTCGGCGTCGGCGTCGGCCCCGCTGAGGGGCGGCGCGGGACCGCGGCGGCGGTGAACGTTGCGCGTCGAGTTTATAATTAACACGAGACGACGGTGCGAGAGGCGCGAATTTTAATGAGAAGCCGCCGCTCGCTCGCCGCAATTAGAATTGAATATTTCATTTGTGCGGGGGCGTCGCGACGCTCGCTCGCGTGTCAACCACCCACCTCCGAGATCAGTCACTTAGATAATCGTGTACACTAGGGACGGGCAAATTACATCGATGTAAACGCTTCGATTTTCGATTTCATGGTGGGTATTTCATTTCGATGGTAGTTATACTTTTCGAAATTTTGCAATAACATCGAAGTTGTAGAGACAGTCAGGCATTAGGCAGAGTGTTGTATATCTGCTGCAACAGGTTTGCAACTGCATTTTAAATACATTGGACTGCCTGGCATATCAAGCAACATAACCAACATTTAGTTTGGTAGGCCTACAATAGTTATTTACATGGCAAGCCTAGTGAATGAGCCTTTACGGAAGGGCCGGAAAGTTTGCTGGGTGAGCGACGTAGGAGAGAGCCCTATATCGGGTGAGCTCTAGTAAAGGCTAATTGCGAGCCGTGTAGTAACATTTTTTGCCCTCCTGCAAATGAAAATCTTTGAAAATAATTATGTTTGGGGTCATTCCATGTCAGTTTTGAAAATATTCCTCGCTCAACCATCTCCAATTTTGATGAAAATTAGTATGGATGTATATGTATCTTTTAAAGTTATTTCTGTGAAGTTTTAGCTCCATATATCAAATATCTGTGTCACTGCAGCCTTTCTCGTGGAGGTCACTCCAAACTCGAGCGTCTGCCGCGAGAATTACTTGGCTGTGCCTCGTTCAACAAATTTCACATTCGTAGAAAAAAATTACAACTTTATGAACTTGTATCATAAATAAGTATAAAACTCAACAGTTTAACAGATAACTATATTTAAAAAAGTATTTATATGGTTACATAAATTATTGTAAATAACAAATTTGAGGAAAAAAAACAACTATATTTCGAAAAATACTTATACAGATTTAACTATTATTTCAAAAACTGTTGCTAAAAATGTTTTCTTTATTTCTTGAATTATGTACCATTTTTGTATGCACTACTGTTATAGTTCTAAATTTTACATAATTTCACAGTTGGAGCTATAAATTTTGGCAGCTCAATTTGCAAATTTAATAAATTTGTATAGTTTTATTTCAAAATTTGTTGCAGCTAGGAAAATGCAATAGATGCATCAGTAGATTTTGACAGTTGAATTATGAAATTTTACAAATTTTAACAGTTTCATTTACAAATTTATCGAGTTTGCAAAATTGCAATAGACGAGCAGTAGATTTTAACAGTCGCAGATGCAAATTTGACAAATTTGGATAGAAGCAATAGAAAACATGATAAATATTTCTCTTGCATCTATCCAAATTTGTCAAATTTGCATCTGCGACTGTTAAAATCTACTGCTCGTCTATTGCAATTTTGCAAACTCGATAAATTTGTAAATGAAACTGTTAAAATTTATCAAATTTCCTAATTCAACTGTCTAAATCTACTGATGCATCTATTGCATTTTCCTAGCCGCAACAAATTTTGAAATAAAACTATTAAAATTCATTAAATTTGCAAATTGAGCTGCCAAAATGTATAGCTCCAACTCTGAAATTGTCAAATTTAGAACTATAACAGTAGTACATAAAAAAAGTGCCATATTACAAATTTGACATTTCATAACTGGAGCTGAAAATTTACAGGTTTGATTGAAATTTAGTAAAATGTTCAACTCCAACTATTAAAATCTGACATTTGTATCAATATAACATTTCAAATATATTAAACTTTCGATTGAAATTGTTAAAGTTGACAGTTGAATTTCAAACTTTTATAAATTTGAATAGTTTTATTTCAAAATTTATCGCAGTTGGGGAAATTCAATATATGCAGCAGTAGACTGTGACAGTTCAATTAACAAATATTACAAATTTAAACAGTTTTATTACAAAATTTATCGAGTTTGCAAAATTGCAATAGATGAATAGTAAATGTTCACTGTGTAGATAAAAATTTCAGATTTCGATATGTGCAATAGAATATATGATAAATACGTGTCATATGACAAATTTAACATTATTTCATAACTGGATTTGAAAAGTTACAGGTTTGATTAAAAATTAGTAAAACGTTCAACTCCAACTGTCGAAATCCGACATATTTATCAACATAACTCTTCTAATATGATAAATTTTCAATTGAAAGTGTAAAAGTTGAAAGTTGAATTTGCAACTTTTATAAATTTGAATAGTTTTATTTTAAAATTTATCGAGGTTGGGAAAATTCAATAAATGCAGAAGTAGATTTTTTGACAGTTCAATTAGCTAATTGTACAAATTTAAACAGCTTCATTAAAAAAGTTATCGAGTTTGCGAAATTGCAATAGATGAGCAGTAAATTTTCACTCACAGCTGTAAAGGTTGACAGTTGAATTTGCAAATTTTATAAATTTGAACAGTTTCATTTACAAAATTTATCGATTTTTCAAAATTGCAATAAATGAGCAGTAGAAAATATGATAGATGTGTGTCATATGACAAATTTGACATAATTTAACAACTTGAACTAATAATTTAATAAAAAATAACAGGTTTGATTGAAAATTAGTAAATTGTTCTACTCCAACATTCAAAATGCAATAGATGCATCAGTAGATTTTAACAGTTGAATTAGGAATTTTTACAAATTTTAACAGTTTCATTTACGAATTTATCGAGTTTGCAAAATTGCAATAGACGAGCAGTAGATTTTGACAGTCGCAGATGAAAATTTGACAGATATGGATAGATGCAATTGAATATATGATAAATATGTGTCATATGACAAATTTCATATAATTTTATAACTGGAGCTGAAAATTTACAGGTTTGATTGAAAATTAGTGAAATGTTAACACCAACGGTCAAAATTCGACCTATTTATCAACATAACTCTTCGAATATATTATGTATGAGCTGAAAATTGCGATTGTTTTTGCACGAATACATTTGTTAAAATCTGTTAATTTTTTAGTTATGACTCTTGAATATTGTAAAATCTACAACTCTAATAATTAAATTCTGGCATGTTTTCTTGACACTGTCAAACTGTTAGTACCAGCTATGAAAATCTATTACATTTATAACTGCTGCTGTCAAAATCTTCTAAATTTTCTGAAGTGTGCTCCAAATCCAGGCAGTTTTCAAAATTTTGAATCAAATACCATCATTTGCCAAATGATGACCTCTAGTTGTGAAAATTTGTCAAATTTACAGATATAGTAATAGTAATAGCAATAGTTTGTTAATTTCAATTCAGTACATGTACAATAAATATCTACACACAGTAAGAATAGAAAAACTCATCGAAGAGTATATTTGCACCAGACCACCACCCCATCACAGCAGGGGGAAGGAAATAATGATGACAATCATTAAACTCGTAATAACTACACAGGGTAATTTATGCGTCGAAAAGTAGTATAAATTTGTATTTCTAGTACTATAGGTACGTGTTTTAGAATATTCGTTAAAGCATTTTCTATATCTGAAATTACAAATAAGCAGTTCGTAGATGTAGACTTATATTGTTAGTATTTCACCATTTATGAATTAACCATGGCAAGACTCAGTGTATTTGAGACAAAATATGATTCTTATCGCTTTCTTTTGTAGTATAAACACCTGGTTGATGTTACTACTTGTACCATAGAACATTATGCCATAATGTACTATGGACTCAAAATTTGCGTTGTATAATCCTATTAATGTATTTGCATTTACATTTGCAAATTAAACTCAAAATGTATAGCTCCAACTGTGAATTGTGTAAAATTTAGAACTATAACAGATAGTACATGAAAAAAAAAAGGTACATAATTGTTCAAGAAAGCAAGGAAACATTTTTAGCACCATTTTTGGTGTTGAAGGTATTGAATTTCAGCTTCATAGCAAATGTAGACGAGCGTGAACACGTGAAACTGCAAAATTTTGGCGTGACCTCCACGGAAAAGGCTGCAATGACTCAGATATTTTATATCTGGAGCTAACACTTTACAGAAGTTCCATTCAAACATACATACACATCCATATTAATGTTCATCAAAATTTAAGGTGGTCGAGCGGAGACCACTGGTCCAGTTGACATGGAATGACCCTTTGACATCTCCAGAAACATCGTTTGATACTAGCGATGGCAGCTTAAATTGTCAATGTCATTGTTTCTAGTCATCTTGACCTGACATGGTAAAAGGGCTTTTGCGGCGGCCGAGCCATGTTTTTCCAGGCTTTACGTCCCCGAATCATTTCAGGCACCAGACAGAAGTGCCCAGTAAAGTTGTTACAGGTGTTACAGGTACCTGAACTGTAAAGACGCATTTACCGACCCAGTCTAGGCGACAGTAAACGAGCTTTTACATATCAAGAGATATAAAATTTATAAATTTCAAGCTTTTTTTTAAGATCTGTCTGAATGTCTATATATGTCTGAAAAATCTCGAAGATTCTAACAAAACATGTTTTACTTTGCGATGAGTATGCATTATACAGACAAAATAAAATGAGGGGCTATATCAACTCATTTAATTTCCTGCGACATCAAACCAGGTAATATTCAATTACTCCTCCCTACTTACTCAGGCGATAATCGCGCTCTCCTTTGACTTCCCTCCTTTAAATTACTTATAGATCTCATTTATCCGGAACATTATTGCCGTAATTGCGAGATTCGTTCCGGAACTGCTCCGGTTGAAGCCGAGCGGCGGATCGCTGATCGATTATCTTAATTGAAAACTTTTTGATTGATTGATAATAATGGGATACCGGGGGCGGTCGCTGCTCCAGTACAGCGGACCGGCGGGAGGCACTGCCTCCCCCGTCGCCACCATAGGGGCTAATTGATGGGGTCGTGTTTGGCGGCGACGCTTTTTCGCGCTTTCGCCATTTTCCGGAGGAGGAGGAGTGTGTGTGTGTGTGTGCATGTGTGTGTGTTCGGATCCCGCGGATCGATCCGGGGAGGGCTGAAGAAACAACGAGACGGGGGTCAAATCCCTAGCCCGGAATCCAATAAGCGCGTCGCACGTATCGGGGGTCCCCCAGGTTTTATTAATGCGTCCGTCACCCGATGTCCTACATTACGTTCACTGCTATGCCGCCCCTCGCGACACCCCGTCACCACATTTGAATCCTATTTCTATGCTGATTTTACAACTGCCTCGTGTATCTGAAATGCGCCCGTAACATGCCCTGTCCGTATATTTTTGGTCATGGGGGATCCGCTGGAATATTGGAATCGCCGCATAATGCCTGGGAAATAATAAAATTCCAAGCCTGCCGGAAAGGAATGAGTAATGAACTATTGTATTATTATCCGGACCCAAGCCGTTCATTAACCACCCCCGCAGCGGCCAACTGTCCATAAGAATTACCAAGAAGGCTAACTTTTGCGATAATGTAAAGACAGAGCAAAATAAAATTTACTAATATTCAATAAGTTATTGAATTATATATTATCAATAGGGCAACCAAATATATGCAAAGGCATATATGTTTTCATTCGACTGATAAAATAATGGACTGTACTCAAATGTGTTTCAAGCGATACTGTGAATTTTGAGCCCTATTTGTTAGAGCATATTTGTGCATATCTTAATATAAAAGCATATTTTTGCATGATTTAGCACATTTTTTTTTAAACGTATTCTGATCCATATTTTGATTATTTACTCAGATAATAGTTAAAATAATTTCATTTTTTCATTCTTCATAAAAAAGGGCCGAATTTCGTTCAAGGAATTACGGAAAAAGTGTTGTAAATGAGATTAAATTTTGTTCGAGGAAATACTGGAGATGCCCCGAAAAGAGTCGAATTTATTCCAACGATAGACTTTCGACCGTGGAACTTAATTTTGAACAGAACATTTTGAAAAGAACTGCAAAATTTTTATTGTAAATTAAACACTGCAGTGAATATTATAAAATCTTTAGCAAGAATCTAAAATTTTACTTTGGCAAACTTTTTACTGGAATTGATGAAATTTTCAATAAAAGTTATCAAGTTCTCATCGATAATTAAGAAACTGTAATTGAAAATTAGCAATAATCATTGGAAAGTGTAAAATTTTGATTATAAAAAAAACATAGCGTTGAAAATGATAAAATTCTCAGCAAGAAATTAAAATTTTGCTGGCAATTGCAATTTTTTATTGAAATTGATGAAATTTTCAATGAAATTTATCGAAAATTAGCAATATTCCCTGGAAAGTGCAAAATTTACATTGGAAATTAAACATAGCACTAAAATTTATAAAATTCTCAGCAAGAATTTAAAATTTTGCTGGAAAATGCAAATATTTTGCCGGAATTCATGAAATTTTTAATGAAAGTTACCAAAAATTCATCTAAAATTAAGAAACTGTAATTGAAAATTGATAATATTCATTGGAAAGTGCAAAATTTTCATTGAAAATTAAACATTGCAGTGAAAATTATAAAAAATAAAGCATGAATCTAAAATTTTACTGGCAATTGCAAAATACTTTTACCGAAACTGACGAAATATGTGAAAATTGATGAAATTTTCAATGAAAGTTATCAAATATTCATCGAAAATTAAGTAACTGTAACTGAAAATTAGCAATATTAATTGAAAAGTGCGAAATTTTAATTGGAAATTAAATATAGCACTGAAAATGTTTACAGGAAATGATGAAATACCATATTCTTCGAAAAAAATTAAATCGTGATAGTTAGAAGTATTTTATTTATGTGGTGTCGTTACACGGCTTACATAAGTTATACAAATTAATAAATTACTTATTACATACTTGAAAATATCAATCAATATCAAGTTGCGAAATATCTATTGTAACATAAACATTGTAGTGAAAGTTATAAAACTGTCAACATCAATTTAAAAAGATACAGGCAATTACAATATTTTTACTGGAAATTATGAAATTGTCGTTGAAACATACAAAGTATTCATCGAAAATTATGAAAATGTAATTGAAAATTATTAATATTCATTCGAAGGTGCAAAATTTTGATTGGAAATTAAAGCCGGCACTGAAAATTTTAAAATTCTCAGCATGAGTTTAGAACGCTGCTAGAAATTGCAACATTTTTACTAAAACCTGCAAAATGATTATTGGAAATGATGAAATTTTCATAAAGAAAAAGAAAATCATGAATTCGCACATGAAAATTACAAATTTTGATAGAAAATTGCAAAATTTGTATTGTAAATTAACATTGCAATGAAAAATTGAAAAAATTTCAGCATGAATTTAAAATTTCAGTGGCAATTACAAAGGTTTTACTGGAAATAGTGAAATTTTTATGGAAACTCTTAAACTGCTCATCGAAAATTATGTTGTTCTGATTGAAAATCAGCAGTATTCGTTGGAAACGGCAAAATTTTGAATGGAAATTAAAGACAGCACTGAAAATTATAAAATACTCAGCATAAATTTAATATGTTGCTGGAAACTGCAAAATATTTACTGAAAACTGAAAATATTTACTGGAAACGGAGAAATTTTCATAAAAACAGAGAAAAACATGATATGGCACATGAAAATTACAAATTTTGATAGAAAATTGCAAAAAAAATCTTGTAATAAAACATTGCAGTGAAAATTTTAACATGTTTAACATGAATTTAAAATTTCAATGGCAATAACGAAGGTTTTACTGGAAATTGTGAAATTTTCATGGAAACTCTTAAAGTGCTCATCGAAAATTATGTTGTTCTGATTGAAAATCAGCAGTATTCGTTGGAAACGGCAAAATTTTGATTGGAAATTAAAGACAGCACTGAAACGTATAAAATTCTCAGCATAAATTTGATATGTTGTTGGAAACTGCCAAATTTTTACTGAAAACTGCAGAATATTTACTGGAAACGAATAAAATTTTTGGTGTCCTAGTTATCAATGTTTGCATGGTTCTTCTTTTTATTCGAATGGATGGTCCATAATTTAAAATCTGGATGCTGAATTTAAAATAAAATAATTTAAAAATAATTTAATTTAAATTTAAATCATTTAAAACCTTAAGCAGAAGTGGAGCTTATTTCCTCTCAATCGTGAATGAGCATGTAAAATTAATATTCCTCTCTAACGGCTATTTATTCTTAGTGCACTCTTCCGCGTGTTTGTGGGGGTATTTTCCACATGCCAGCATTAGGTAACAGATAGGTATGGTCGATTCAGCAACGGAATCCGTCTTAGGGCTCTGTTTACCGAAGCCACGACCGATTTAAATATGAATTGCATATTGCCGAGGTATTTCGGGAGCGGCGGCGAAAGTTTTCCGCGGAAGCCTTTGTGCGCCCCCATCCAGTTTGTAAACAATCTTAATTTACATTAAATAACGTGCATTAACAGGCGGGCGGAATACAATTAGAAGCAAATTGCCCTCCAGGAGCAGCGCAGGCGACAATAAAAAACAAGTGCCGCCTCCACTTCTAGATGCATCAGCTGAAGATTGCGAGGGTCTAAGTCTCGAGTAGTGAAGCGCCCCCGCCAGATATCCCGCCAATAAGCCCACCCCTCGCCGTGGGGCTCGTGCATAAACTCCCCGATCCCGCAATTGTACCGTTACCCGCGCGATGATAAATTATCCTCTCGTTTTAATAAATGTACGTGTTATTATCCATCATTAAAGCGTATTGTGCGTCGTGTTTTTTCCGCCGGCCTTTCATCGCTGCCCCCGTTGTTCACAACCCTCGGGAGCGAGGGTGAAAACCGCCCCATCGATCCTAATCAGCGCAGCCGGGGGCGGGGGAGCGCAGGAAAAAGGTGAATCCCAAAACATCCTTATCAATCAAACGCGGCCGGCGCGTTCTCCTCCGGGGTCCCGTATAATTCACGGGATCCCAAACGAACAATTTCCTCCGCCGACCCCCGGCCGCTTCCGGGACTCTTAACGGATACCAGAGCCGGAGGGTGGGACTCATAAATAATCCGCAATTAATTAACCGCCGCCCGGCAATATTCCGGGACTATCGATCGCGACGCCGCCGGGGCACAAAAATCGCCCTCGTCTACCCCCCGGCAATGTCACGGGGGTCGATACTTTAAGGCCGCCGCGAAATTAATTATGTACCACAATGGACTGAATTAAACTGGAACGGCCAATTATACAGGGATCGCCTGTTGAACTGTCGCTGCGACGTAATAAATAGGTGGCAAAAGTTACCCTCATATTTCACGGGAAAGGAAAACGCATTCCTGTTTTTGTTACGGGCATCTGCACGGACCTTCGACCGGTATCGTGCCTTCGTCCTGGATCTAATTACGTTCCAGCGAAAATTGCAGGCCAGGTAAAAATTTTAATTTCCGAATTTATACCACGAAAATAAATAGTACTTACGAGCGATAGCTGAACAAATGGAACAAAATTCATAAAACCCAAACAATAGTATATAATGGTATTAGGCCGATATGGGTTATATAACAGACGAGGTTGAGATTTTATAATCAACCGAGTCTGTTATATCCATATCGACCGTATGTTGTTTTATAGTTTTCGTGATACTAAAATAAAAAGGATTACATTTTTCGAAATTATTTTCATAAATCATAATGACATATATCAAGTATGGTTGTATAGTAACGCTTGTGAACACCAAAATAAATAAATAAACAAAATGTCACGTAAAAGTGGTGAAAGTGTATCTCCTGAATGTTATCAAGAAATTCTGGATGAAGCGACTGCAAAGACCAAAAATAGATACGAAAACATATACGAAGAATTTTCCGAATGGAGAAAAACCAGGATAGTTGAAGGTGCTAACGAAGACATTTTTCTGTGCTATGTATCCTCGCCATCAACAAATTTTGCCCCAAATAGTTTATGGTGTAAAATGTCAATGCTGAAAACCTGCTCGAAGTTGTATGAAAATGTTGATATTTCTAGGTAAAATTCATATTCAAAATGTAATATTTATTATTGATATTAATGATTTATAGGTATGGAAAAGTATTCACCTCTTTAAAACGAAAACCGGAGTCATACAAACCCAAGAAGGCAAAAGTATTAATGGAGGAACAAATTACGACTTTTTTATGGAAGCAGCAGATGAAGTTTTTCTATTGGAGAAAATAATTTTATTATTTGGAATATATGGCGTTTGTAGACGTGAAAAACGTATCATATTGTCTGTTGATAATATTGAGGATAGTGGCAAATTCATAATAGTCACCTTGCTAGACACGAAAAACAAATCTTCACGAACGTTTACAATTACTGATGATGATACACCTTTCAAAGTAGCTTTCAAAGTGGAATCATAAAAAGTCATAAAATGTTTCAACCGCACCGGCGCGGTCAACGCTTTGTATGGCTCTTGACTTACAAAATCATAAATCATACCGAGGAAAGTTGATCAATAATGTAAAAAATGCTTTAATTTGAAATCTAATCATTTTCGTTAATTTTTGATTTCATAAATGGGTTCTATGAATAAAATAAAACAGTTTAGGGCAAAAATAACGATAGAGAATTTTGCCCGAAAAGAGTTTTTTTTTTAAATTTTATAACCGTCTATATAATTATATCGAAAAAGTCAAACTACCTTTCCGTAGATTAGTATCAGACCTATATAAATCCAAATTTTCATATTTTTTGGGCAACTCCAAATGCCTAAAAAACCCGGTACATGAAATATGCAGCGCTTAGAACTTCCGATTTACAAGGTCGTCGTTTTTTTGTCGATTTCAGAAAAGGCAAGTGTACTAGACAATTCGTGGGTATGCACAAAATAGGAGGAGTTCCTAGGAAGATAGCGAAATTCTAAAAGTTGGAAAGCCCTGAAAATTTAAAGGGCATACATTTCGAAGGTCAAGTGCTACTATGTAGGCAAATAATGGTGGTGACCTCCCCACATTTAAGCAATTTGGGGGTTGGAATTCCTCATCGGTAACCGGAATCAAAGTTTCTAAACAACTTTTTAATGCAGAACCACTAAATTCAGAAATTACTTATTGTGCAAATAATTAAAAACGAAAATATTCCGAACGAAATTATGCTCGGAAAATTGTCATTTCAGAAAATGCAAATTGTACTATAATATTGTTTAATTTTCTTCAAATGTTATATTGTAATTTGTTGTAAAATAAATAATAATTTATAAAAAAAATTTGATACTATTGTTAAATATTGTTATATTGTAATTTGTTATAAAATAAATCATAATTTATAAAAAAAATGCTGTGATATCAACAAATATCGTTAAGTTAACAAATATCGTCCACGGGTGTTAAATTTTAACAGCCGTGGCTGATTTCAATTAAATTACCACCATGGAGACCAATAATATGTAATTACAATCAAGTATCACAAAATAGTAATTAACGTTATAAGTCCGTAAACTCACATTTTACAGTACGAGTGAGAGGTTTAAAGACGAAACGACGAAGAACCCGAGTCTTGAAACTAGAAACGAGTATTGTAAAAAGGGATCACGGACGAATGTCGTTATGTCTTTCATTTCACCCTGTGAAATTTTGTTTTCATGAAACATTGAAATTACTAAAAAATTACTCAAAATAATTTAGCAAATGCTTCAAATCTAGTTACGTTTTCGGAACATGACTAGCAACGGCTGTTTGGCAATTGTTAGCAACACTTTACCGGACTAGGCCGTTTTTTTTGTGTTTTCGCAGACTGAAACTGTTGACGTAAAGTATTGGAATTTGACAGCATGAAATAATAGTTATTTCGTCAGATTGAGTTGAATATTGTACAGATTTTATCAGATGCATTTGAAACTATGTTAATTTAAAAAAAATTCAATTGAAAATATTACATATTTGAAGAGCTCAAATAGGATTTCGACAGTTGGTGTTGAAAATTTGAAGTATTTACGTACCTAGTGCCGTAAGAAATAGAACGCCCACGGACAATGTTTGGGGGCGCACACGAACCGGCTCAAGCAGAAATCATAATAAATTAATTTATTTTAAATAATAATAATAATATATTTTTCACGAACTTCCCTTTAAGATATACAAAATACACAAATGATTTTATCAATTTCAATTAATTTTTTTATATATTTAAAGCGTGTTGGAAAATATATCGGTTTTCGACAGTTGACTTGAAAATTGTACAGATTGTGTCAGATGCATATGAAAAATTGATAAATTTAAACAATGTCAATTGAAAATTTTACATATTTGAAGAGCTCTGTTGGAAAATGTATCGGATTTCGGTAGATTGAGTTGAATATTGTACAGATTTTGTCAGATGCATTTGAAACTTTGTTAATTTAAAAAAAAATCTATTGAAAATATTACATATTTGAAGAGCTCAAATAGGATTTCGAGAGTTGGTGTTGAAAATGTGACTGATTTTCAATAAATATCATCCACATTTGTAAAATACTGGGCTCCAGTTGAGGTCAAATTATTTCAAATTTGCCATATGAGAAATTGTCATATTTTCTATTACAACTATAAAAATCAGTCAGTTTGGAATGTGTTATGTTTTCAATTGAAATTGTTAATCAAATTTTTAAATGCATATATCACGTACAAGCCACATCTTTGTAAATGTAAATACGGCTCTGAAGAACAATGATTAAAAGTGAAGGCAGATTGGTAATTGGTAATTACCAGTGGATGTAAATCAAATAATTGGACTGATGAAATTCACTAATTAATTTTCTAATACTTACATCTCTAGTACATAAAAATTTCATAAACTATAAAAAACGCAATAGATATTCAAAGTGTAAGTGTAATATTTCGGTAATTTGTGAAAATTTGTGTAATAAGAGAAAATTTATTGAAAATAGCAACCATTTTTTTTTAATTTTTAATTAATTTTCGACACTTAATGAAATTGAAAATATCGCAGAAAATATCAAAAGATCTTACGAAATGTATGTACACTACAGAAAATTTGAAAGATGTCATTAAATCCAGAAAAACTCGGCTTAAGTGAAATGAAAGTAATGAAATAAAAAAGGAAAATTGCAAGAAAATTAATTATAATATTAAAATATAGAAATAAATATATAGAAAATATATATCGTATATATTTTCGTATAATAATAATTTACGTATTGGGCGTAAAATATGAAATATTACACCCAATATCACAAAGATTTGAGAAAATCCATCATAGTTTTACGCAAATTTCTAGAATGTGCAATGAATATATAAAAAAAAAAACTCTAGAATTTCAATCAATATATCAAAAGTATCAGAAGCTTCAGAAATAGCGAACATTCTAGGAAACTTCAAGAACTTGACGAAAGTTTTATGAAACCGATGAAGTTTGCTCTTATAAATGTTAATGACTTTGAAATGGAATTGAACAATGCATTAACTAATTGCACCATAAAGTTTTTTTACAATGTTGCATTGAACAAGTTGTAATCGAGGATTATATTATAATTTTTTTAACGTAAAACAACAATAATATTTGTTATAAAACCCGTGAAACCGTTCATCACAATATACTTTTCACATACGTGCCGGAAATGCTTTAATTAACTAATGAAAACCCGCAGCAATAAAACGAATTTTCCGGCTCGCAGACCGCGCATCCCCGGCAATCGCGGCTGAAAAACGAAGGCAAGCAGGGCGTAAATACAACGCCGTAATTACCCCATCAATTAGTTATTATGGCTGTGCGCTTTTTGCGCCCCCACACAATAACCATCCACCACGGCCGCGAAACCCTAAACGACGCCTCCTTTGATCGTTGTTTAGGACGCACTTCCGGATTAAAAATTCATCCTGTTTATCGCACCACGCCAAGGTCGATAAAACGTTATGATTAGGGGATGCATAATTAATCTTTACCGACACTTATATGCGGTTAATTGACTTTTAGTGTGCATAAGCGTATATTATTCTTATAATATATACTTAATTTTGCTAGGGTGTTAATTAATTTACCGGTTTCAGGCTATTAAACATCTGTTTACATTCATAAAAGGTTGGTAGGATGGTAGGTAAGCCATAACCGTATCCTGTATGTAAAATCGGTAAGGTTTATATGTCATTGTCAACACTTGTCAAGAAATTGAAAACCAATTTTCAACTGAAATTAATTACAATGAACTTACCAAAGAAGTGGTGCAGCAAAATCATCTTCACGCATGGAGTCTTCGTCAGTTTCTAATTTGAATTTGCCAGGTATTGCGATTTCAGGTTTGAAAGATTGCTTACCAATGTTTATTTTGACGGCGACAAGAAGCAGTTGTAACCACGGTGTCGCATCAATCCGTAAATTCGAAAGTAAAATCTTGATGATAATAATTATGCAATTAGAATAATAATAATATATGTCTTCATTTTCTAAAACTGATAAAATCTTGAACATACCTCGGATGCAACAAATGTCATAACATTCCTACGTATGATAATACCTATATAGTTACCACTAGGTATAAAGTTAATTGAAACTAGCACCGGGCTCTGAGGTACGCCTTTTGGAGACTCACTGAAACTAGACCCAATCATTCACGCGCTCATGTGCTTCTCTTATGTCTTACCTAAAGGTCTAAAACGGCCGATAAAACATGAATTAAGATCGTCTAATCCCGTTGGACTAATCAACACAAGTACCGACAATTCTGTCTGCGAATTGCCTGTTGTGAATTACTGTAGTGAATAAGATGCAGTTTTGTCACACCTATGAGTTTTATTGATTGAATTGAAGAAAAAAAAAACTATAGCGGACTATCCTACTGAAACGTAAAATAGAAAAATGCAAAATAAGACCAACCCATAAAAAAATGGTAAGTTTCAATTTGTAGTGAAATTAAAATTTATTTTCAAAAAATAACGTTTTACTTAGTAAGTAACCCTATTGGTCAATGTATAACTACAACTTGTACATTTTGTACAAACCAAAACTTGTACATTTTGCACAAGTTACAACTTGTACAATATGAAATGCTATTGAAATCCATTAGATTCAACTGCATATTGCTCATTATGTTATTTGTTGGGGTTAGTCAGCTTTTACGCTCAATCACATGTGAGTTTCACAAATTTAATGATGATTGTTTTTTGATCTGTCGGGCGCATTCGATGTTGTAAACGTGGAATTTGTAGAAAGTAAGTTATGGAGTATAGGAATAAGGGGCCATGCATTAGATTTTGTAACATCGTTTCTTACTAATCGCAAAATGTATGTCAGCATGAATAGCTCAAATTCTGCATATGCAATATATTCCTATGAGTAGCATAAGAATTTTTGCTGGAACCATCAATATGTTTACTATACATTAATGACATGCCAGTTTATATAACGTATGGGTATACTGATATTTATGCCGATCACATTTATATTTCATTATGAAATTTTGACAATTTGATTAAAAAAAACTGATGCTATTCAAGAGTAAGTTCAGAATATTTTTAATGGAAAATACGTTTTATAAACTACAGGGTTCCATAACTTTTACGTAAGTCGAATTTGTAAATTGCTTAAGTGCGGCTTAGGAAAATACTGCAATACATATTTATAAAAGAATATAAAAATAAAGCTTCAGAGCAGCTTAGTAAGATACTGCAATACATATTTATAAAAGAATATAAAATCAAACATGAGTCGTCATTTAATATGTATGGTTGTTAAGAGAAATGCTGTTTTCTGGCCATTTAATACAATAAGGGTTAAGGGGTATAACCCTTATTATGTAACAATGAGAAAACCGATTCGTAAGGTTTTATTCGTTAAAGTTCGTAAGTAGAAAACTGCAGAGGAAAGTGGGGAATTACATGAATTTACCACGACAGAATTAAGGCATTCCCCGAATCAAATTCTATCCCGAAGCTATAAATAGGACCGCAAGCGATGCATTCACCACTTGTGACTGTTCACTGTAATCAATTTTCTTTGTGCTTTATTAAATAAAAAATGAGTAGCGAGCCAGTAGTTGGGCCTAGTTAAAAAGGCTAAATATCGTAGAATTTGATATGATAATAATAATACGAAATAAATAATGATAATAATAATAATAATAAAAATAATAAATATACGAAGAGGGTCATCTTTTATCCCAGGGATGTCGAAGTTATTTTTCAACTCTTTAGGTTTATTCCTGTTTGTAAATTTATCATTTGTAATACTGTTAATTATTCAACAAATCTGTTTTTATAATCACTAAATGTAGTAACCAGTGTTACTGCTGTAGTACAATTGTACTAAATTTAGTAAATTTCTGTCAGTTTAGTACATTTTAAGTGAAATTTACCGAACTTTAGTACATTTTAAGTGAAATTTACCCAACTTTAGTACATTTTTACATTTTGCACATTTAAACTGGGAACCACTACTTGATATGGTAAAAATTAGAAAAAATATTCAATAAAGATGTATTTCTTTATATTTTCCTTGTTTTTATTACTGTTTTAGTACAATTGTACTACATTTAGTATATTTTTGTCAGCTTAGTACATTTTTAGTAAAATTTACCCAACTTTTGTACATTTTTATATTTTGTACATTTTGACTGGGAACCACCATCTCATATTGTAAAAATTAAACAAAATATTCAATGAAGACGTATTTCTTTATATTTTCCTTGTTTTTATTAGTGTTTTAGTACAATTGTACTAAATATAGTACATTTTGGTCAGTTTAGTACATTTTAAGTGAAATTTACCCAACTTTAGTACATTTTTACATTTTGCACATTTTGAATGGGAATGGGAAAATATTCAAAGATGTATGAAGGTATAAAAATATGTTTTGTTTATTTTTATAGTATAACTGTTCTTATTTTTTTATCATTAACGTGTGTGAGAAGAAATGGAATCGTATATTTCAGAAACCCGTTAAGTGTACTTTTTCAAATGTTCGGGAAACGAAGAAAAACACTATACAGGGTGTCCCTTAATGAAGAGCTAATATTTAAGGGTGTAATTCCTCAGGTCATTCTATGAAGAAAATTTCATATTTCATATTTCCCAACGGCTTAATTTTTTTGCTTCAGGGTGTCGAAATATATTTCTTAAATCGTTATTTTTTTAATATCTGTTAACAATGTCTGTCATGTCAACAATTATTGTTTTGCATGGTATTTGTAAAAACTTTATTAGTTTCATAGGAAGTAGATTTACTGTTCAAAATTTATTCATCAATATTCATCAATTTTTCAAAAAAATAACAATTTAAAAAAATATTTCAACTCAAACTATCAAAAACCGACATATTTTCCAACAGAGCCCTTCAAATATGTAAAATTTTGAAGTAAAATTTATCAAATTTTTAAATGCATCTGTAAAAATCTAATAATATCTTAGGTCCCACCTGTTAAGATTTAGACGATATTCATTGAGTTTTTTACGAAAATTTTGCAGATTTCGACAGTTGGAGGTAATAAGTATAGAGATTTTTATATTTTCATAGCTCCTTAGTTGCAAAAACTGCTTAGTTACATTTGTAAATATTTAAATAATAATAAATATTAATTTATTATTATACTCATATAATGTAATATATTTTCATAATAATTATATATTATCATGTCATATAATGAATCATTCTAAAAATATGTCCAATGGGTGTTGGGTAAAATGTAAAATTTGGCAAATTATGATTGTCACACCTGTATATTTAATAGTTTCACTAAAAATTTCGAACACTGAACTGATTTGGAGCACACTTAGAAAATGTTGTAGATTTTGACAGTTGCAGTTATAAATTTTACAGATTTTCACAGGTGGTGTAAATAGTTTGACACAGGCAAGAAAATGTGAGATCTCAATTATTGGGATAGTAAATTTGGCAAATTTTAACAGGTGGAGATAAAAATGAACAGATTTTGACAGATGCATTTAAAAATTTGATAAATTTTAATAATACCAATTGTGTCTTTGATATTACATGCATGATTCGCAAAAGCTAAAATTTCCAATATGTTGTAGTGCAAAATGAACTGCGTTCGCTAAATGAAAATTTAGCACATTTTTGCACATTCTAGAAATGTGCATAAAACTATGAGGGAATTTCTCAAATGTCTGTGAAATTTGGTGTAATTTATATATTTATTTTTATATTTTAATATTATAATTGATTTTATCCACAATCACATTATAATTGGAGTTTTATCCACACTTATTAAGCATATAAAGTACCACTTTATCCACTGGTGAAGTACTTTATTCCACCAATGGAATAATGTAAAATACAATCTTAAATCAATTATTAGTTTCATTTCACTTATGATTTTTCACTTTAAGTTTTTACAGTATTTTTAGAAAAAAACTGGTGTTTGTATTAAATTTTTTGCGATGTGCATAAATTTTCTAGGATCTTTTGATAATTTCTGCGATATTTTCAACTTAATTAAGTATCGTAAATTGATAAATATTTTTTTTTTAAATTACACTTGCATCATTTGTTAATCATCAATTAGTCAAATTTTCCGAAAAAAAATCTGAAAACTTTATTTTATTTTTTCAATATTATATCTTTCCATTCATTAAATTCGGAAAATACTTTTTCATTATGTTCCTAGGCAATAATTGGAGAGTTGCTTCTTCAGCTTCCTGAAAGATTATCTCAAGAACAAAATCGCTTATATCTTGCATTTTTACCAACTTAATAAGTTTTCACAAATGGAGTCGATAAACAATCAAAACTAAATAGTATTAAACTTCCAACACCTCATAATATTTTTTTAATAAATTTCAATAATTTTTGACGTTATTGCCGCTGTCAGAGCGAAAATGATGAGATCTGATTCTAAATGATCGTGATTATAGATGAAACGTTGTATTTTGTATTGCATTCTTGTTTTAGTCGCGTTTTATCCACTTAAGAAAATTAAAGTTTCTTGAATGGTTAAAACGCTATCTAAAACACTTATACAATAAATAACTATTTTTTGCATTTGCACTTTCCGTTATTATGCTTTTTCACTTTAGGTTTTTCTAGAATTTTTAGAAAAAACTGGTCTCTTAATTAAATTTTCTGCAATGTGCATACATTTTCTACGGTCGTTTGATATTTTTCGCGATATTTTCAATTTCATTACGTATCATAAACTGATTAATGAAATTTTCAGAAGATTGCACTTGGAACATTTGATATTTTCAATAATTTTTTCACAATCACATAAATTTCCACACATTACAGAAATATTCTGTACGAAATGAATGTGTTTTGCAATTTTTTGTAATATGTTATGACATTTTAATTCAGAATTTACGATGTAAGTATGTAATTAATTAGTCAAATTTTCAGAAAAATTTCCTGAAAACATGAAAAAAAAATTATAAGGTACATTACAGTTCTAGGATTCTAGGTGTTGATGTACAACAGAACGTCCACACCAGTTAAAAACGTTCGCGAACATTTTGAACATATGTGGACGTACCTTAAAAACATCAATGGTTCACAAACCCATAAATTCTACTTCAAAATAAAGCGGAAAAATAGTTTTTCTCGAGAGGACTTAAGCTGTACAATAAGATGCCCTATCACATAAAAAATGAGACAAATATTCATCAGTAATAAAGCTCAAGTGAGGAAATACGAGTCAAGTGAGCATTATTTGGTACACATGTTCTGATACAGCGATGCCTAGATATGCATCAAAACGTATATGCGTGTTTGATTGACTTTGAAAAAGCATTTGACAAGGTTCAACACGCAAAGCTAATAGACATCTTGAAGAAGAAAAACATCGACAGCCAAGATATTAGAATTATAAGCATTCTCTATGGGAACCAAAAGATCGGGGTTAAAGTTGGCGATGAACTAACGGAGGAAATAGACATTCTCCGTAGAGCTGCGTTTTATCATCTATACTGTTTAACGTTTATAGTGAGGCTATTTTTCAAGAATGCATGGAAAACATCTCAGAAGGCATTGTGATAAATGGCGAAGTTGTCAATAACCTGAGATTTGCGGACGATACAGTAATATTTACAGATAGCGTACCAGATCTTCAAAACGTAGTAGAAAACCTCAATACTGCGTGTAATGAAAAAATGAATCTAACAAAAACAAAATTCATGATCATCACAAAAAATCCCATAGGTAACGAAAATCTGTATATATCTGAAAAACGAGTGGAAAAGGTAACGCAGCATAAGTACCTTGGAACGCTGGTCACCCAAAACGTAGAACAAGGTAAAGAAGTAAAAGCTCGTATAGAAATTGCTAGAGCTGCATTTATTAAAATGAAGAAGCTATTTTGCAGCCGTGACATCAAATTAGAACTAAGGCTGCGAATTCTACGTTGCTACATATTTTCTACCTTGTTATACGCAGCGGAGGCCTGGACATTAAACTGATATGAACAAATTAGTAGCATTCGAAAGATGGTGTTACGGAAGAATTCTAAAGATATCGTGGGTGGACCGAGTTACAAATATCGAGGTGCTACAAAGACTTGATAAAGAAGAGGAACTTATAAACACCATTAAAAAGCGTAAACTGTAATATCTCGGTCATATAGTGAGGGGGAAATGCTACAGGTTGCTGCGACTGATTACGGAAGGAAAAATAAAGGAGAAAAGAACCATAGGAAGAAGAACGATTTCCTGGCTCAGAAATCTAAGAGTTCGGATTAACATCAAGCCAATTATTTAGATTAGTTGTTAATAAAGTTAGGAGTGGCATGATGATTTCCAACCTCCGATAGGAGATAGGACTTTAAGAAGAAGAACGGATTCTGGTATGCCCAAAATCGTTGTATGGCTCAACTGTTAGCAGCCTCTAATCGGCTTACCAGAAACAGTTTTGTGTGCGACGGCACTAACCCAAGGAGATGGGACTTCTAGACAGCACCGCATACTACCAACCCCCACCAAAGGGGAATATTTCAACCGCGCAATCAACTACAACTCATCACCAACATGTTACGCAGTCAACACACATTTTTTACGACAAACACTAACCACGTCATTTTGTGTCAGTAACAATTTATTTAAGAATATAATTTCCATTCAAACTGGAAGTTATTTACACTGTTAAACAACGCAACGGTCCTTCGAGCATTACAAAAACAACAATTTTGGTGCGACGAGCCAGGTACAAAACAGACATCCGGAGTAAACTGTGCAATCCGTTTTTTTTTCGTTCTATGTGTAGGCGTCTTCATTAGAAAGTCCCTTCGTGAAAGACGCAAAATGGGATGCCACTTTTAGACGAGCAGTTTATAACAACACGACTACATCGATGTCCAACTCCAACTTGAAAAGTCATCATCACTTTTAAGCACCTTGAACTCGGAGACGAAGCAATTCGGGCGCTGATTTGATTTCTTTGGGGGTCGCTGTTTACCATTCCGGATTTAAGAATGGCACGATTTGGGGAAATTTAATTCCGCCGCCATTGTCGGTGCGTGGGGGGTGGCAACGGGCTGGAGATGAAGAGGGTCGGGGGTCGGTTTCGAGTTTTCCCCGTGTTAATCTGGTTCTCGCGGATAACGCCTCCATTAGTGCTACGACCCTGTGGAAATGAATTCCGACGCGTTTAGGGAAACACGCGTGCGGGGGTGTTGCTTCTGCTAGCAATTTTCGCGAAACATTCGCCCACAATGCGGCTAACGGCCCGGTAATCACCGGTTATTAGAGTCAGCGGTTTAGATGAGGTTTCGCACGTTGGCCGAGCGAGGGTGGTCAATAAAAACGAGACGAAAGGATTCGTCGCTCCGGTAATCTAGGACACATATTTATGGAACGTTGTCGGGAATCGCAGACGGAAATCAATCAATAGTTAGGACGAGAGTTGTGTGTGGATATTGCGTCGCGGCGGAGAGGTCTGAGGTCCACAGGAAGAAAAATCGGCGCATCGGAAGACAGCGCCGGCCGGCCCTCGTAAAATAACTTAATTTAAGTTGTTTGAGGGCCCCTCAACTATCAACATTTCAGTTAGTGACAAAGTACAAGTTCCGCTGTTGAGATTATTGATGATCTTGGTAACTTCGGGGCCCGGGGCTTCATTAAACAATCCAAACTTTATCGAAGAAACTCACCCTCCAGTCGCCGCGCACCCCTCGCAACCGTCTGAAGGACACTTATTGAAAAAATCAATGGGGGGAAAACCCCGGGCTGTCAGGGACACGGTGCAGGGGGGGCATCCATATGGTGTGTGAGTGGAATAACAAATTAGGCCCTTCTCGGCCGACGTTGATGAATTTTAAAAAGCGCGCCACTGGAACTGGCCACTCGCGTTGTCACTTTTATTTCATTCACGATGTTTTATACATGTTGCGAGATCAAACGCCGGATCAAGTTTGGGGGGGGGGGGGGGGCATTCGCGGTCTCCCCCCCCTCACGTACCGAATGATCCAGCACGTTTCAATTTTTAATTA
This sequence comes from Othius punctulatus, assembly GCA_951805005.1. Classification (NCBI taxonomy): domain Eukaryota; kingdom Metazoa; phylum Arthropoda; class Insecta; order Coleoptera; family Staphylinidae; genus Othius; species Othius punctulatus. Next base: position 23,936,857 of record OX638138.1, on the reverse strand, counting down.
TCCCCAGGGTCTCGGGACCGTATCAAACGCGCGCGCATAAACACACGCGAGGGGGAGGAAAAAATCACAGGCCGTTCGCATGGAACGCAATTACGCAAACCTGCACGAAAATGTGATTTGCAGATTAAAACAACGGGAGCGGTGCTCACCTCATTTACCTCGGCAAAAAACACAGCCCTAATTACCACGCAATATTCAATCGTAATTGGTAAATACGAGGCACTGAATGAAACATTGCTTACACAAAAATTATAAAAAACACTGAACAATCATTGATTAAAAATTGCAAACACCCAGCAAAATATGCTAAAAAAAGCTTTTATTATATTTGTGTAACATAAATTATATGCTTTTTCAGCGCGTGCAAAATATGAATAGAATCAAAAGATAGAATGAGATTCACTTGCACAACAATTGTTGCCGTAATATACGATCTTAAATTTCAACCTATTGAATCTCGAGTTCAGACAATCGACCGATATCGGTATTGAAACAGAAAGTCGACGTGTTTATCTCTGAACTGATGTTCATTTTGAAAACGACAGTATCAATTGCATTGCTAAAATGCAATTGTTATGCAACCAAAATTACATGCCCGTGCAACTTGATCATTTCAAATGTCAAAACTGTTGACAGGAAATGTATTCAACGCAAGAATTATCCTAAGATACCAATCCTGTTCAAACAGGAATAATTAACTGTTAATCCCGAAATAGTAACTCATTTGTGAAAAATACTGTCTTGCGTTGAATACATTTTCTGTCAATAGTTTTGGCATTTGAAATGACCGAGTTGCACGCGCATGTAATTTTGATATATTGCAAGTGATTTGCTATCACTTGATTGAAACATTATTAGCAGTAACGAGAAAAATGTATAATAACTCTCACGTCTGTGATACTTATTATTTTGATGGGGTGCAAACTAGCTCGCGTCCGTAGTAGAAGACTACACGTGCACCCTGGATAACGCTAAATGAGCTAGAACGACAGGCAGCCAAACAATCAATACGATCTCCTGGCCAACAAGCATAACACCTGTTACATAAGTTTTGGAAATATTTTCCTCGTATTTACCAATTATTGAAAATAAGACCAGAAGGGACAGAACAAAAAACGAGACATACAGAAATAACCTAAAGATAAGACCAATCAATGATAAAATAAAAGAATGACAGATGAGATGGTTTGGACAAATCTGCAGAATGAACGAGGAAAGAATTACCAAGAAAGTATATGAGGCAAGAGCAACAGGGAGAATTCATAGAGGAAGACCAAGAAAAGAGTGGAATAATAATAATAAGAGAAGAGGCGAGGAGAAAGGGGAGTTCCTGGGAAGAGCTAAAGGAACGGACAAAAGATAGGAAGAAGTGGAGGGAATACTATCGAACAGAATAAATGTAAATGTAAATACTATGATGTATAAAAAAGCCTTACACCGAAAGGTAGAAAGGTGGCTGATTAAATAAAAAATAAATTAACCAATTAGCGGTAATTTAGAACCGGTAATTGGGATTTTTTTATGCTTTACGTGATAGAAAAACCATTATATCTAGTCAACTATGGAGAAACATGTTGCTAGGGCATCATGTTTCTCCATAGTTGCCTAGATGTAATCGTTTTAACATGTCACATAAAGCATTCGAAAAAAATCCCAAAACTTATGTAACAGGTGTTGCAACAAGGACAACAATGGATGACAAGCATACAACAAAACAAGCATACTAAACGACAAAACAACACAACTCTGCCAACAGTCTTCATAAGAACCAAATGATTAGAAACGGACTAAACATCCAGATTTGCATCTGCAAAGGACAAGATCCCTAGCATCATGTTTCTCCATAGTTGACTAGAAGTAATCGTTTTACAATATCATATAAAGCGCTCAAAACAATCCCCAAAACCTATGTAACAGGTGTTACAACAAAGACAAAAATGGACAACAAGCATACAACACGCATACTAAATGACAAAACAACGCAACTCTGCCAACAGTCTTCATAAGAACCAATTCATTAGAATCGGACTAAACATCCAGATTTGCATCTCCAAAGGCATGCATTCAAACGAAATAGTCCTCGTAACTCCAAGAAACTTACTCTGCGGAATATCAACCAAAGACGTATCAATAACATGATACGACTTACTCGGAATCACCTACCACCATGACTGTGGCAATGGTCCCTATACGGTCCGTTTATCGATGTAAATATGCTGTATATAAGCCACACACTAAATTTAAAAAACATATTTTGCCTTATTTGGTATCAACTGTCTAAAGATCACAAAGATCAGTCATAAGATTACTGATATTGAAATTTAGTGCAATTACCGGTTCTAAATTATGCAAAGAGCAAGCTGGTGTAAAAACAAAAAAACAAATTTTACGTTGCACTTTGAAAAACTAAATCTGATCTGTTTATGACGTTTATGCTTCATTTTTCATGATTTGCCGTTTTTCACTTCCAATTGTCATTTACTCGAAAAATTTCTTATGTAACATGGCAACATTTTTATACTGTCACTTTGACAATGAAAAGATCTCTCAAAATCAAGAAGAAAAATAGGGGGTTGTCATTTAAAAAAACAATGGATGACGTCATTACTCAAAAACAAATTATGGTTGAAGATCGACTGTCGTGCAAAAATGCGTATTTTTATCAAAGATATCGACGTGTTCGAGGATTTTTTTCCAAAATTTATTTCGGTTTTTATGAATTTATTCCATACTTTAGGCGCTCACTGTATGATTTATGATGTGATACATGATAATTGAATGACAAATGCATAATTTATACGTGATAATGGAATGGGCATCGACTTTCGGTTATTATTATATTATATTGATCTTTTCTACTTTTTATTCTTCTTTTATAGTACTTATTGGTAGGTATGGATAAATAAAATACTTTGGAGTAAGTACTCCAAAAGAAGAATGTATAGAAGACATGAAAGAACATCAATATAATATAAGAAAACAAATACGTGTTACTTATAATTTTAATTTGTTATATAGCTACCCACACTTTAGCTAAGATATGTATCTCCAAGTTTATTTCACGATTAAAAGAGCAGCTCTAGGAAGCAAAACAGGTTAAATTTTCTCCAAAAAATCTGGTTAAAAATTGAATTTTCTGAAATTTATTTTGTAAGGCGCCAATAAAAAAAAAATGATAAATTACAATATTATAAGTATGTGGATAACATTTCTTTATTCACGTGTATCATACATTATCTTTTCCAATTTCGTCATCAGAATTTTCCAAAAATTTGATTACTTAGGTAATTCATGTACATTAGTGTGTCCATTATTTCCCAAATCGCGTTTTTTTTAGAGGACTAATTAAATGTCTTCTTGCCATGGTAAATAACTATTTTGAAATTTAAAAAAACATTGGTAACCGTATTTTCGCATGCCTGCAGGCAAATTAAATTTCCCATTTGATTAACATGGGAAAGTCGTCTTTAAACGGTCTTTTTTTTACATACATCGTGGCAAAAAATTGCGATTTGGGAAATAATAGACATCATGAATCAGTACATGAATTCGCATGAAGTGTCACATTTTTAATATATAAAATAAGTATTTTATTAATACGTATTGGAATAAGTTATTTACCAATAACCTAATACCATTATAATAATAATTCCTTTAGGTAGGTATATAATATAATTTAATTACTTTCTTACCTTTAAATTAGTTAGATGCAGAACAAAGCAATACTTTAATCGTGCATTACTGAACTGAAAACTCAAATCATTAAACAAAAACTAACTGTTTATGTTTTAAGGGCCAACCCACATTATTCAGTTGAATACGACGAAATGAGTATGGTTGGTTATGTCCATTCTGTTCCTTTCTGTTTCAGAACTTCAGCTATGTTTATTCTGTTGCATACTATATGTATAAGTGAATCAGGTAAAATTCTCTCCAATAAACCTTGTTAAAAAATGAATTTTCAGGAATTCATTATGTAAGGTTAGGCCAATAAAAAAAATTGATATAACGTAAAATCTGTAATCGTGTTTAATTCATTCAAATATGTTGACAAATGTCTTAAAAATGCGGTTAATTTAGTGAGTAATTGTGAATTTCCAAATATGCGTTCAGGGACGGAGTTGAAATGCGAATGGATTATGCAAGCAAACTGTATGAACAATAATTATCGGATTATGCATAAAAAATCATAAGGTATGAGATGAGTTTCGATAAAATATATTGGAAATTGTAACGGTTCGAACCCAGGTGAATATTTGCTTGGCTCGTGTTTTACAAATTCTTATAATTTGTAATATGTGTTCGCTCGTGTTTTACAAATTCTTATAATTTGTAATATTTGTTTGGCTCGTGATTTAGTGGTAGTAATCTACGTTATGTTTGATTTTGATATCAAAATCGTAACAACTTAATTTGGTTCGTTTTATGGGTAATGTGTCTGTTAGTAATTTTTGTTAGTAAGTAAATCACAGATATATGGATTTGATTTGATTTATTCTTATTAAAAGATTATGCAAGCGGCAGGTAAATAAAATACAGTTTTGTTTATCAAATTGGGCGTTATTTATTTAATTATAATTATTTCTCATTTTAAGTATTGGTTGTATAGCTGCGGCACATTATGCACCACCACTTGAGGAAGCACACAATATACCACAACCATAAAACCAAGTAATTATGTTTATTCAAAATTTGAAATAGATTTAATTTAATAATTATTGAATGTTTATTATATTCTGACTTTGAATGATTTATTCTATTTTGAAAACTGAGTTAAGAGTTGATTACTAATACGGTTGGAAATATAAAGTGATATTAGCGACTTCATGTACCAAAATCTTCAAATTGTGCCGAGAAGGTCGTTTGATATATGCCATCATTGCATAGAAATTCATTAGCATTTGGGTCTACCAATGCATTTCAACGCCACCTTGCGGATGGGAATGTATCACATGAATAAATTCACACAGTAAAATACTTCAAATAATGCACTATGTCGTCATCGCGTAATACTATTAGCATTTGTGTTTACCAATCATTTCAGTCATGTGGTCGTAAAAACTTAAGAGTTAATATAATAATAAAAATTGATTGTAGTTTAGTGTGATAAAGTTCATTCTACTTCTAATTTTCTAACTACTTAAGCACATGCTTACACTCATTTGATTCATTTATAGTGCTGAGATTATTTGAATACCGGAGCGCTGAGCAAGTTTATTTATAGTATTTAATTACTCAGAATATCGTTCAATTATTTATATTGAAATAATTAAGTTATGTTCCCCTGACGCAAGTCTTTATTTAAATACTGCAAATAAAACTGCAATCGGCTTTAAGACACCATATTTTATCATTATAAAAGTTCCTGAATCAAAACTATACTTTACGTCTTTGATTAACGATGTTTATTAAATGTTTGCGACGAGGAAAAGAATTAATTTTATAATATACACCGTCAGTAGTTGTTTCCGGTTACAATTGATAAAAAAACCTCGTCATCTATTCGGTAACATTCTAGATCTCTCGCCCACAACGGCGTTATTATGGTAATGAAATTTGTCCGGATAGCATCTATTGCTCCATTGTTGCCACTTTTGACGACCCCGGGATGATAAATGGACAATAAACCAAATCTCAGATAAGGCGGGCGCATATTAAGGAGACTCCCGCTGCCCAAAATACCTAAAAATACCGACACCACGTACATTTTCTGCGTTTAAATCTGTGCACCAATTTTCGCGGCCCCTATGTCCGGATTGCGCGCCGGTTATTGATTGGTCATTAAGAGTCCCATATCTTCCGAGATAATCGCGACTTCATGGGTAATTCGAAAAGTTTCGCCCTAAGAGCGCGTTTTTCCGAGGCGCAGGACGTGGGGGCGGCTGAACAACAGATGTTCCCGTCGCGGCGATTAATCCGTCATAATTACGCTGGGTCAGAGACGTCGCGAGCGGCGGCTGCTAATGTGCCGCCCCGGATTATTTGTGTTTATGTAAATTTATGGAAATTCCTCGCAGCCACCCCTTCGGCCCCGGGCGCTTTAATCTTATTGCGATACACAGTGGCACACGTGACTTCCAACATGGCACGCCACCCCCGCGTTACCGGATTCGCGGCACGATTCCGCAGGAAAATTCCTCGGGGCTAAATAAATAATCGCGAATTAGGGAAATTCGGGGGGCGGCTGCGGGGGACGCCGCCTCCGCCTCCACCACCCGAGGAGCTGAATTGAGTGCCAAGTCGCTCTTGTAATTCGACGCCTTCTTTCGCGTTCGACGGGCCCAATTATGACAATCAATATCTCGTAATTAGAGGAACGGCGCGGGGAAAAAACAAGCCGGAAGTGCGGGGGTGATTAATTTGATTCGAGATGCTGAAAGTTGCAGCCGCGCCATTGAATCGAGAGGAGCGCCGAAGTTTTGAAGACGTCGTTAATTAAATTCGACACTTTATAATTGTCGCGCAAAAAAACGGCGAAATGTTTAATTCTGAAATATCAACTAAAGCGGAGAAGCGCCGTTTAATTAGTGAATCGAGTTGGAATTTATTTCCGACTTATAGATGATAATAAAATATCGGAATTCAAATCTTGCAGGTGCGAGTATGCCATGGCTGTTAATGTTTTAACGTCGGTTTTATAGGAATTGTAGTACGATATTTTATAGCAGTAGTTTTATAAACTTTTATAGTAAAACAAGTCAGTTATCACTCATACAAAAGAAGGCAGTTAAAGCAGGGGGGAAATTCTTGATTGCGTGAGAATTATATTTACTCCTATGAGAGTTGCATCACCACAAACCTTAAATTCAGATAAGCTCATGAAGAAGCAGATTCTTCTTTTACAGAAGCAATTAAAATCTGGGAGAAATATGAGAAAATGTTATCCAGTCAATAACACTGGCCAACACAATTTTTGTCCCTTAGACGTAAATAGCAAATTTCTGATTTTTGCGCTGATTCCAGAAACGTAAAAAAATTGTTTACAGCACGTCGGGTTTCTGTGATATTTCAATGTTTGCAAAATGTATAACTTAATTTGTTTCGGGATGTAACACCGATCCCCATGATTTTTTATGACAATACTGGATTCAAATTTCAGTTTTACAGTTACCGGTATCACTTTTCTGACCTCTCTTTTAGTGAGGACGTGTTTTTGTAAGTAAATAGTGAAAAAACGAGAAATATTTTTAAAATGACCTACAACACATTTTTTTTGCATTTCGCAATGGAAGGGACAATACATTAGTCAAAATTTGTCGACCAGTTTAATGTTTAATAACAATAATAATATTAAATAATTTTGTCCATGATCTCATAATACACTTATTTAACTTAATTAACGGTCCTTTTGCACGGTTTGCGAGATGATTGCGAAATATTCCACAAGTTCGCCGTTTGGGGGGTATTTTTTCAATATTAAGGGATGAAGCCCCCCACCGAAAGAGAGGAAACTTGGCGGATATTCGATTCTACAGTACTCAAGAGTATGTATACCAATTTTCAAAACTATATAATTTATATCCTCCAAAAAGTTTAATTTGACTGGACTATTAGGATATAATATAAGTACATATATAGTGTGGAAATTAAGTAGCAGTTAAATTCGGTGACTCCGTTAATGTGTATGAGAGAGAAAACATTTAAAAGGGAAATAGCGATATAAATTACTTCCCATATGAAATTTTTTTATATGATGTTATACCTTTGACTAGCAATATTTCAAAAAGTATAGCTCGAAGAGTTTTCTTAGTATTTTTTAAGGACTCAGTTGGCATCCCCGAGTGGCATGCTGTTGAGCTTGTCCCCAATTTTTTTATGTTTTTTTATTTCAAGTTTTTTTAAAACTTTGTTAGTACTTCCTAAGTACTATCCCTGGCCATCCCTAAGTGGCTTACTGTTGAGCTTGTCCACTATTTTTGGGACACCCTGTATTTTCAAAATTGGAACATAATTAGCAAGATTTTCAAAATAATCTATAATTTGTTCAACATACGATCAAATAACTTACCCTAAACTTTTAAGTGTTGTGAAAATTGCACTATACTGTTATAAAGTACAATGTTGTAATAGAAGTTTAATAGAAATGTCACGAAATACTGATGGAAATGCCAAAAATTTTACAAAATAGTTATTGAAAATACAAAACAAACTTATAATTGGTCCACAATCAGTTCATTTTTACTTTAATATTTCTACATTTTGCGAAAATTTTGCAATAATTGATGTAAAATATTATATAATTATAAGTATTTTATTTATTTAAGGTATTATTATTCTGTACTTACTGGTAGAGTTATATTTATTTTATTTTATTATTTATTTATTTTATTTTGCCCGACTAGTTTCAGTTTTTTAGCAAATCATCATCAGAGGCGTGATATGTCTACAAATTATAGAATAATTATGTTAGCCTAAAGTTAAAATTTCATCAGATATACTAAAACAGAATATTTAAAGTATCTAATGTTGGAATGAAATCATAAAATTTTCCTAATTTTATAACAATTTCTAACGAAATGATAAAACTCCCACCTTGAGCGGTTTTTGTCGTGTCCATAAAGTAGTTATCGAACACACAGATGGTTTTTTTTTTTTCAAAAATGTTCATAACGATTCTGTTCCGTGTCCCTATAAATTAATCTTCACATCTTCATCAGTTTCAATTCAGTCACAAACTGAAAATTTTCTCTTATATCTTACAGATATGATGTTCATATCGGCTCGCTCTTCTTAATTTTGTGTTACTTATTCTACATAATAACATGTCTTTTGTTTCGTCTTCGCGTCTTACCTCTTCATCTTCTACCGAAAGATGTTTTTAAGTTGGCACATTTTACTCTTCTATGCCGCATAAATTTATCTTCATATCTTCATTTTCTACCTCTTGGATTTATTTTATAAAAAAATTCTATTCCATCTTATAAATATTTTACTAGTATCTTCCTTTCTTAACTTTGTATTGCTTTTTCTAAGAAGGTATTTTTAAGTTGCAACATTTTTTTCTTCAATGCCGCATAATTTTTTTTTTCTTACTTTTACTGCTGTTTTGCTTTTATTACTGTAAATAAGAATAGACAGTTTAACTTTGTTTAAAAATTCAAAGCCTTCTATATGTTCCGAATGAAAGTGTTTAAATTGTGTTATCTATGACTCATAAATAAAACATTCGTTTTGTTTTATGTACGTAACTAAGGTAACATAATGTACTTCATAATACAACATGGTTATATCTTCAGTAGCAATACAGTACAGAACATTTATAAAATGTTCATAGTTATTTGTAGAAAATTTAATAAAAATTAGCTTAGTTGGAAATTACGAACTTTTCATTAGAGATTACCAAATTTTCATTAGAAATTATGAAATTCTCATTATAAGTACCAACATTTTAATTAGAATTTTCGATGTTCGATGCAAACGTGTAATTTTTAGTGGACATTATAAAGGTTTATCTGCAACGCATATCACTCACTAAGTTATATATATTTTAATAGAAGTTTGCAAAACTTTTAAACAAAAATTCAAAAAAATTATCATAAATTAAAAACCATAACTTTAAAAGTTTTCTGCATTTTTATTTATAATTAAACAAAACCTTAATATGAGAAATCCGAATGATACTTATCATACCTTTCTGTACCTAAATTTGATCATCATTAAACTTTTGTGCAAAATTCGCTATGTAATATTTAACCGATGTTGTTAATATTTTGGCTGTGGCTTCACCCAGCATCCGAGACGTTGTTTATCTCGCATAGCATAATCCAATACCGCCACTCCCGAACTTCCTAATGGATGCTGAAACCCGCTCTTGGTCGACGACGACAACAGCCCCGGGGGTGGTCGCCAAGATCCACCCTCACTTCTTTGCTGTGGGGTGAATCCGTGCATTGCAACCGCCTCCATGGTGTCGTTATATTAACAACCACCCTAATATAATGACTGTAAATAAACCCACCTCATGCGTTGTCGGACATTAAAGGCTGATTCATAGATGTCATACGCGCCGCTCTGACAATGCTATCGCTATGGGCATTTTCAACAGCGTTCAATACGCATTCAAAAGCATGTGTAAAACTTTATAAAATGAAACCACGGCCTTCTTATTAGAAATAAAAATGGAAGAGAGTTGTAACAAATTCCAATGGCTGGTTCGTACAATACAAACTCGATCTATAGGGTACAAACTGACAAGCGTAGGTAAAGGGAGTTCACCCGAGCGAAGTAATCATTTATGAATAACGCATTACATAAAAAATGTATACTTATACGAATCGAATATTGAAATGTAAGAGACAATAACAATAGGCCGTACAGGCATATTGGCGGATGGGCCATGAACATAAATATTCGTTGGATTCCTCGGAGGCAAGCACGCCACAGTCGTCCTCCATCATCCGGGCATGCAAATGCGGCACGCAGCTTCCGCCTACAGCCCGCCATCCTTCGCTTTTTTAATATTACTATTCCGCAGACTCTCGGATGGCGGGGTTAATTAAAATCGAGTCGGGCGAAAGGAAAACAAGGCGAGGCGGCGTAATTCCGTCCCGGACGAATTTTATCACCGGAATAATATCCCCAGTGACGCAGAAAAAACGCTAATAGTGGAATTAAATGTTTATTTTTAATTATTCGTTTAGAGCGCGGCGAGGATAAGCGGGCACGGCGGTTGTGCGTTATTAATTACCGGGAGAACCTCAGGCCCCGGCGTGGGCCAATTACCCAGCCGATCTCTTCGAATGGTGGAGGAGTCTCACTAACCAGAGTCTCGAACTAATCTCCACCCGAGGACAATTAGGAGAATTACGGGAACAGGGCCCGGAATTACGCATGCCGCATTCGAGTCCGCGTCGACAGCGAACAGTTTCATTAATATCCAGCAGAGAACGATCCCAGAGTGGATCAGACACCTATATACAACGTGATTCGAAAAGACCTTACAATCACTAGTTGTTCTCAAAAATGCAAACAAAAAATTTCTATGTGGCTTTCTTTACGTACATATACACTATACTCTATTTAATAACCAGGAGGAGTAAGTTCCAAAACCCAATTTACACCTTAAAAAGTTACCAGAAAAATCACCAGATACTTTTGTCGGCAATTTTAAATTATTTCATCTGTATAATCACTAGTTTTTTTTTTAAACAAATCGTTTTTTTTAAACGGTTCGTAAAGGTTGCTAAAGATATAAGATATTATTATGTATATTATGTATATTATGTAACTCCGCCAATTGCCGGTCCCAAGCCCGGATGAAAAAGGAGGAGGGGGAGGAGTAACAACCTCGTTAAAAAACCTGGGGTCAACTGGCTCCGGTTGATAGCACCCTGTAAGGGCCCCTGTCTAGGGTTACAGATGAAAACCGGCCAACGGTCTTAGGAGCAGAAGAAGACAGAAGCAGTCACAATGGTCCAACGAGCGGAGGAGCCACAGGAGCAGACTGAGCCCCTCAGTCTAGAAAGACGGTCAGTCTAAGGGAAATATACCCTAAAATTAAATTCAAGGTCCTCCAAGATGGGGGTTGAAGCGCAAGGCTAGCGACCTAGCATTCATAAAACAAACCCAAATGCTAAAAAGCAAGTTACCAAGCCTCGGAACGATAAGGACGGAAATAGACGACGAAAACAGCAAGGAAAACGGACATTGAATATAGGAACCTGGAACGTGCAAGGAATTAGAGGTAAAGCAGAAGACGTTGCGAAAGAACTAGAACGAATAAAAGTTGATATAGCAGTGCTAACAGAAACTAAGAGAAAAGGACAAGGAAGCGATTTCCTAGGTCAATATATCCACATACATAGTGGAGTTCCTAAAGATGAACATGCAAAGAGAGGCGTCTCAATACTTGTGAAGAAAACTCTCAAAAGGCTTATATCTAACTGGCAAACGATTAGCGAGCGTATAGTTACACTAAATATTAACTACCAAATGCATCGCCTGACTATAGTAGGAACATATGGCCCAAATGAAGACGCAAACATCATGGAAAAGGACGAGTATTTCGAATCCCTTAGCAGCATCTTGAATGACATCGGAAAAAATAGAGAAATTATTATGTTGGGAGACCTAAATGCACGAACAGGAAGAGCCACAAATAACGCAATTGTGGGACAATTTGGAGAGGATACCCTAAATAATAACGGGCAACGACTAATAGATCTCTGCTCCCAAACAGATTTAAGAATTATGAATGGGTTCTTTAAACATAAAGACATCCACAAGTTTACTTGGCACCAAGAAACAAGACAACTCAAATCAATAATTGACTATTGTATAATAAAGCAGAAAACTAAATTAAAGGTATTAGATGTGAGAGGATATAGAGGAGTAGAATGTGGAAGTGATCACTACCTAATAATTGCAAAGATAGCTCTGCCATTTATTGCAGACCGACCCCAAAATATCACGGATGAGACGGTTACCCTAAAGAAAATCACGCCACTGGAGTATGATATCGACAGTTTCTATCATCCAAGCACCGTTGATCTATATCAGAGACGACTAGATGCACTATTACTAGAGGATGTTAAATCACAATCATCTATAGACATATATAACCACATAATAAGAAGTGTGTTATCTGCTGCTAGGGAAGCTCTAGGAGGAAAGTCGCCTAAACTGAAGAAAGAAACAAGTTGGTGGAACAAGGAACTTCAGAATGCGAAAGAACTTAAGCAAAAATTATACCATAAATGGCTCCAATCCAAATCAGAGCAGGACAAAATTGCATACAGACATGCTTTGGCAAAATTCAAACAAACCATAATCACAGAAAAGAACAACAGCTGGAAAGCAAAATGTCAGGAATTAGACTCTTACTTAGGAGGGAAAAAATCACAAGAAGCCTGGCGGTTCATCAGGAATATGAAATCAGACCAAAATGATAAAGTCAGGCTTAACATCATTGAACCTGACAAATGGACAAACCATTATAAATCCCTACTCACCGAAAAAAGACCATCCTACATAGATCAACAACTGGATGTAGGATACGGCCTGATAGGGGATAGAATAGAGTTAGAAGTAAAGACAGTTGAGACCGCTGTCAAACTACTAAAAAACAGAAGATCTACTGGACCAGAGGGTATAGCAGCTGAATTAATAAAATACGGTACTAAGAAGTTACATACACTAATAACAGAAATGTTTCAAAAGTGTCTCAACGGTGACCAAATTCCTGATGACTGGAAAACAGCGTGGATAACACCAATCCACAAAAAAGGCAGCAAAGAAAACTGCGACAATTATCGCGGGATATCAGTCACGAGTACATTTAGTCGCCTATACGGTAGAGTTCTTAAAGAACTAATATGTGAAGAATACCGCCCGTACCAGTCAGAAGAGCAGAGTGGTTTCAGAGCTGGTAGATCGACGATAGATAATATCTTCTGCTTAAGCCAACTAATAGAAAAGCGCGTAGCGAGAAATAGAGAAGTACACCTACTCTTCGTCGATCTCAGCAAAGCATATGACAATGTACCAGTGAACAAACTATGGGAGGTACTAGACAATAGCAGCATCAACGTAAATCTCATCGGAGCCCTGAAAGAGTTGTATAAAAATCAAACCTCACAGATAAAACTTGGAAACTATCTTACAAATAGTTTCCAAGTATCTAAAGGCCTACGACAAGGATGCTGCGTATCCCCCACATTGTTTAACATCTTTCTTGACGCCGCACTTAGACAATGGAGACGGAAGTGCCACGGAATGGGTATGCCAATTGGAGACAGCACTCTATACACCTTGCACTATGCCGACGATCAAGTTGTTATATCACAAGACCAGGAGGACATGCAGTATATGACCAGGAAACTACACGAGGAATACTCCAAATGGGGCCTGGAAATAAACCTGAAAAAGAGCCAATATATGTGCATAGGTGGTATAGCTGAAGAACTAGAGCTCGAAAGTGGGGAGAAAATAAAAACATGCCAAAAGTATACCTACCTAGGCACGGAAATCGATGATAACGGACGGGTAGAGGGCACAATCAGAGAGCGCATAAATAAAGGAAAAAAGATCATTGGAGCGCTAAATTCAACCCTTTGGCAGCCAGAAATCCAGCGCAGTACTAAGATGCTCATGTACAACAGTATACTAAAGAGCACCCTCTGTTACTCCTGTGAGGTGTGGCCTATCACTAAAGCCATGGAGAACAAACTACTGGTGGTAGAAATGGATTTCCTAAGAAGATCGGCGGGTATATCACGCCTTGATAAAATAAGAAATACAGAAATTAGAAGAAGAATGCAATCAGAAAAAACCATAATAGAGGACATTCAAACGAGGCAACTAATATGGTATGGCCACGTAAAACGGATGTCAGAGGAACGGCTGCCCAGACAACTATATGATTGGGTACCACCGGAAAGAAGACGTCGAGGGAGACCAGCAGCGACCTGGAACGATGGCATCAGGAGAGCGATGTCGGAAAGGAATCTCCAGGAAGGAGACTGGCAAAATCGGCGGGGATGGCGACATGGAACCGGAAGGAGAAATCAGTCTCTATAGAACCGGAACTATTATTATTATTATGTTAGTCAAATATAGTAGATTTATAGGTTACCTTAAGTATTCAAAGTACTGAGTTTGAGCATGATGTAGCTTTAATTGCTGATATTGTAGGTTATCACTTGATTAACTATTGAAAAGATCAAGACTGGAACATAGCTGAGCTCGTACTGGGTTCAGAATGCATCAAAATAATCAATGCAAAATTGCAAACATACATCTAAATAGAGCTGATTTTGTTTATTTGCAAAATTTATTTGCAACTCGCTAACGCTTCTAATTGAGGTTATATCCGTTAAAAACGGCGATTTGGTGCCTCGTGAAATGGGCTTGCTTTCAGCCAATCACAGGCGTAGGCATTCGCGCGCAAAATTTGAATCGCTCCTCCAAGTTTTTAAATAGAATATAAATCCATTATAGATATGAATTGTCAAAGTGCCATTGGGTTGGCATTATTGATACAGCTACTAGGAACGACAATGGGTATTTTAACTATTTAATTTTAGCGGCAATATTACAATGATTATTTCAAATTTTGACAAGTCTTTTGTGTCATTTAATTTTCTTACGTCCCGAAACTTATAAAAAGCTAATAAAAAGGAAATTCAAAAGAAAATAATATTACTCTCTGCAAAATAGAACTGTGGGTAGTTAATTGTTATCAGGAAATTAAAGAGATAAAGCCTCACGTTAACAATTTATTAAAAAATTGTAACTAAAAGTTAAAAAAAATTGTTTTCTGTTAAAAGCTATACAGATTTCTAATTAAACATTGAAATATATAATTTAAATTTTGGTATTTACAATGAGAATTTCATCATTTTCAACTAAATTCTATAATTTAGCATAACAACTTTGTTATTTCCTTTGAGTTTATAATAAAAATTTCGGGTTTTCGGGAAATATTCAAAAGTTCGGGATTTATTATGAAGATTTCGTAATTCACAACTAAACTTTGTAATTTATTGCCACCGCTTTGTTATGTCCATTAAATTTAGGTAGTTTCGATAGAAAAAAATGCAATCACTCATAAAAAATGCAATACTCATTATAATTTTGCCATAGTAAGATAAAAATATACAGGATGAGTATAAAGTAAGGAACCACCTTTCTGGAGCCTTTATTATTACTTTTAGAAAAAAATAGTTTTGAAAAAAGTTTTATGGCTAATTATTAGCCACAATTTGACGGTTTCAATATTTGTTTGTGATGCGTCACGTTTTGATAATGACGTCATAGATACTTTTTTTAAATGGTAACCCAATTTTTTCTATTAACAAATTTGAAAGCATTTGTTTTTCTGTTCACGAATATCTAAACATACCATGAGGTTGCATAACAAAAATGTCTAAGATAATCGAGTTTTATACCTGATGACATAAATGTGTAAAATTAAAGACTGCTGTGGAAAACAAATGATGCAAGTTTAAAAAAAATACAACTTACTTAATGCCAGTTTCTGTTTCAAAAATAAGGTTGTATAAACTGTATAAAAAGGGTTTCTCAATAATTATCTTACGTTTAACAAAAACAGAATGCATATTATTGTCCATACACAGGGTGGTCACTTTTACGACGCCCACCATTAGGATTTATTAAACATAGAGTATATTACTTAAATATTATAGAACAGAAAATAATGTAATGTATACAAATGTATGTAAATAAAACGAACTACTTTATTAAAATCTTAACAAACAAAAAAATTTAACAATACAAGTTCATCATAAAAGATGCTCACATTGATGTTCATTATACAGGGTGGTCACTTTTACGATGCGCACTATTAGGATTTATTAAACGGAAATACATACAGAGTTGGTCAAATGGGATAAAAGTTTCTCATTTTTGTGCCTTTCAATATACTGAAACGAAATCCGGGATATCTTGCACAGTTCCTGAAATATCGCAGAAAAACTGAAAAACTGCACATTCCTTTTCCTTTAATAACTTTTTTACTTTTGAGTAAAATATTACGAAACACGACACTCTTAAAATTTTCGACGTGAGATTTCTGATGACAGTACCAAACATTTTCTGCGCTAACTAGATGCCCAAATTTTCATAGTCAACCTTTGATTTTCTTATGACCGCAATATTGCATTTTAATAGCATTCAATAGAGCGGATAATTCCGATTTCTACCATGTATAACACATGGATAATCTGATATTATTTAAAACCAAATATCGATAATTTAAAAATGTGTTGTTTGCAAACATCAAACCGCTGTGGACACAGCTCTAAAAATCAAGTTGCTGGAATAACCAATTACCATTTTGACATTTCTTCATACGTAGAAAATAACTTCTGAGTAATTTTATTGTGTATAAAGTGCAGAAAAGGAGATCATATCTTTGATTAGTAAAAATGGTAAGATACTATCCTCAACATGAAAAAATTGACATCTACAATCTCTATAATGTAATATCTTACAGAGCCCTGGCCGAGATTGCAAATCATAAATCATATTGTATTCATTAAATAATCTGATCAAATACCATTCTTGAATTAAAATTTACGATATTTAATTATTACCATTTTTACTAATCCATGGTATTATCTCCTATTTTGCACTTTATACACAATAAAATTACTCAGAAGTTATTTTCTTTGTATGAAGAAATGTCAAATTTGCAATCCACAGCAGTTTGATTTTTGGTGGTAAATAATGTCATTACCCATGTGTTTATACATGGTTGAAATCGGATTTATTCGCTCATTTGAATGCTATTAAAATCCAATATTGCGGCCATAGGAAAATCAAAGTAGACTATGAAAATTTGGGCATCTAGTTGGCGCAGAAAATGTTTGGCACTGTCATCAGAAAGCTCACGTCGAAAAATGTAAGAGTGCCTAGTTTCGTAAAATTTCCTTCAAAAGTAAGAGTTATAAAAGGAAACTGAAAGTGCACTGTTTCAGTTTTTCAGCGATATTTCAGGAACTGTGCAAGATATCCCGGATTTCATTTCAGAATATTGAAAGGCACAAAAATGAGAAACTTTTATCACATTTGTCAAACTCTGTATATATTTCCGTTCAATAGATCTTAATGTGGGCGTCGTAAAAGTGAGCACCCTGTATATTTTAAAATTTAGTATTTATACAATAAGAATTTCATAATTTCTAACTAAATTCTATAATTTATCATGACCACGTTGTTATTTCCTTTGAGATTATAATATAAATTTCGGGATTTCGGGAAATATTCAAAATTTCGGGATTTATTATGAAAATTTCGTAATTCACAACTAAACTTATTGCCTATTACTTATTAGTAATTTATTACACCGCTTTGTTAATTTCATTAAATTTTGGCAGTTTCGATAGGAAAAATTGTAATCAGCAATAAAAACATGCAACATTCATTGTAATTTTGCAATTTATAATATAAAATATACAGGATGAGAATAAAGTAAGGAACCACCTAACTTGAGCCTTTGAAACAGAAAGTTTAGAAAAAAAGGTTGATTGCTAAATATTTGCCACAATTTGACGGTTTCAATTTTTGTTTGTGATGCATCAATTTTGTGAAAATGGCGAGTATATACTTTTTTAAATGGTAACTAATTATTTCTATTAACACATTTGATTTTGTTTAATGCGTTTATCGCATTTTTTTTTCTCTTCGCGATTATCTAAAAATATTATGAGGTTGTATAACAAAAATATCTAAGAAAATCGTGTTTTATACCGGATGACATAAATGTGAAAAATTGCTTTGGAAAATAAATGATAAGCAAAAAAAAACAACTTACTAATGTCAGTTTCTGTTTCAAAAATAAGGTTGTACATTAAACTGTACTAAAAAGTGTCTCTCAATAATTATGGTACGTTTAACAGAAACGTGTGCATCTTTTATGATGAACTAGTATTGTTAAATTTTGTTTGTGATGATTTTAATAAAGTAGTTCGTTTTATTTTGTGTGTTACAAATACGAAGTTTTTTTCTTATACATATTTGTGTTCGAATTTCGATAATTTTTTGTCATCATCAAAATCGATGTGTTTTGTTTCTGTTATCTTCTGCAACTATTCTCTGTATAAAATTTAAACTAATTTACATAATCGCAGAGACATTATCATTT
Source organism: Othius punctulatus (assembly GCA_951805005.1). Taxonomy (NCBI): domain Eukaryota; kingdom Metazoa; phylum Arthropoda; class Insecta; order Coleoptera; family Staphylinidae; genus Othius; species Othius punctulatus. The sequence continues at coordinate 23,918,253 of OX638138.1, read as the reverse complement.
CTGATAAAGTTATTTGATAAATTCAATATATTTAGTCATATGTTAGGTTCAACTGAATTATTACAACAAAAATGATATCGATATCAGTTGAGAGCTAGTTATGTACTCTAAATTCCAATATTTAGCTAGAGTCAGCTCTGATTTGAAAATTCGTGTGTACATTAATATAAAACACACCTTATTGTCATAAGGTAAGTACATAGTGTTGTTTTAAACAATTTTTTGTTTTCGGTTGGTTTGGTTTTTTAAACAATTTTTTGTTTTCGGTTGGTTTGGTTTTTTAAACAATTTTTGCTTTTCGGTTGGTTTGGTTTTTTAAACAGTAGTTATGAAAGTTGCATCTTCAATCAACATTCCGTTTGAATCGCGCCCTCTTCGTCACCACCATTATTATTGAAAAACGTGCTCAAGCCGAGCAGGGATTCATTAACTCGATCGGATCTGAAACATGGGCGATTCCTGCGGCTCGTGCCCGTTTCATTCCTCGGACTAACAACGTACGCAGCTACCGGCGTCCTTGGCGTCTATTTTTAAGCACATTCATTGAGACTTGAGTATTAATAACGCTTCTCTAGCGAGATATGTGCTGTACACTGTGGTTTATTGCGCCCCGGCCGGCGCAGCCCGATCGTACGTTTCGACCCAACTTTCATCATCAATATTAATCCGCCCCCGCAGCGGAGCGCGCCGCCGTCGCGGGCGTCGGCGTCGGGGCCATTTGTTACGCGCGTTATTAAGGTCCGCGCGCCGTTTAAAGCGTTTATTTAAATTTGCACGGCCTGTCGGGGCGTGTTCGGCGGAGATAATGCGACGCCGCCCCTCGCGTAATGGCCAGACCCGTGTGTTCACCCCCGCCCTCGGAGCCCGCCAGTTTTTCCGCTGCCGCCGCCGCGGGGAACTTAGGTAAATCCAATTTTAAATTTGATACCGCGCGTCGAGGGCGGGGGAAATTGGGGTCTTAGTGCGGGACCCCGGTGTTCGGAATTTTGTTTATGTCGACGTTAAGGTGACGGCTTCGATGGGGGTGCAGCTCCAATATTGGGGGGCGGCAAGTTTTTTGGATCATTCGTCCACTGTAACATAGCTTGCAACAAGGTGTGCAACATCGAAATTATTCTTTAATACTCTTATACTAAACTTAATCCCTTAAGAGCGTCATTTTTATACCTTCATTTAATTTCTAATGGTTCGTTGGACTAACGAATTGAATGAAATCAGATTTCATATTTGAACATTTTTATTATTTATTTTTCACATTGACAATACCTCTATAAAGATCCTTTATCTATCCCCATTACCGGTTATAGCGTCCGCGGATACTTTTATAAAATTCGGGTACTTTATAACATTTTCCCCAACTTTCCCCCTTGGCGCTTATAGCGTCCACGGCAGTAGTGGCGCCTTATCCTACGGGCAAATTGGGCACTTGCCCGGGGTCCCCAACTATAGACGGACCCCAGAGGCAACAACAACAAATTAATAATATATATTTTTTTAAATTAAGAAAACAAAAAATCGCAAATTAAATGTCTGTTTCATATCAGAGGACTACCTATAATAATTTTTAGTTGTGTTTTATCCATATATTAAAATTATAGTTTAAGTTATGTAGTGTAATATTAACTTATACAATGTGAGTTTTTTATTTTAAGCAAAGAGTTGTTGTTTTAAGAGCTTATGCAAGATGTACCACAGTTTTTCAGTATAATACAAACCTTTTTTTTTAAATGGCTGTCATAGTTGGCTTAGTTATTTTTAAATCGGATACATTTTTCTCTTTATAGCGATACAAGGTTTGCTACATTTACTTTGATAAATAAAGGCCATCTTCGAAAATTAACTTTATGAAAATTATTACTTACTTTGACAAATAAACACGATACAGGACAATTTGTATTATTGAGAGTAGCAAAAACAGAGTTTCCCATGGAAAACTTTTTTTTTCCCTCTTAATACGAGAATTTTATTAATTTTTCTATTCTTAATTATACTAAATTCTATTCAAATTATACAACGAAAATTCCTGTATCTCATTTATTTGTGAAAGTAAGTATCGCAAACTTTATATCGTTATAGCGAGAAATAAATCTCTTTTTTAAAAATGTCAGAGACAACTATAACTGCCATTTAACAAATTCATTTAACAAATTCTTCAAAAAACAAAAGCATATCTTGCATAAGCTGACAACTCTTTCCTCAATTGAACGAATTATTTTTTTATGGTTTCCGTGATCCCAGTGCTTTAAATTGAAAAAACTCACCCTGTATATATTATCGTGTTACTGACTTTTATATTTAAAATAGAGTCATATTCTATATTATAATTAAAACCTTTTTAACTTTTGTATTTCAAATTTAAAAGTTTATGTAATTTTTGATTGTGTTATGTTTTTATATTATATGGGTTGATCAGATATTTATATAACGGTTTAAAGTCTTGTCTTGTCATTATCTTGTCTATAATATAACATTATAGCCTCTTTCAAAACTAGAAATACATTAAAATTAATATTATTCAATGCAAAAGACAAAACAAATTATAGTGATAAAAACGGAGTTTATTCAATAAGTTGCAATGATTGCGAAGATAAATACATTGGAGAAACGGGTAGACCTATAAAACTAAGAATAAAAGAACACATCAGAGACAAAATAATTTCAAATTTGGGCAGGCATTTACAATTTAACAATCATACCTTTATTATACTCGTAAACACTAAAACAAAATGTCTACATAATAGTAATAAAGGATTAAAACAAATTTTGCTAGACAACTATGAAATTGATAAGTTATAAATAAAGAAAATAACATTAGCTGCTTAAATAACAAGACAGAACTTACCATTAAACCAAAAATTTCATTAACTTCAAATTTAAAATACAGAAGTTAAAAATGATTTAATTTTAATTATAAAAGTAAGTATCACGATAAAACATCATACAGGGTGAGTAAAAAGTAAGGAACCACCTCTCTGGTGCCATTTTATAATAACACATACTCTATTATTAAAAATAATAGACTTTATATTTATATTAAATATTGTATCGTTTGTAGAATTAATTATCCTCTGAACATAACCTCCCGAAACTAGTAAGGAACAAATAAAATATAATAAAGATAAAAATATTTTATTTAAAAATACCAGTACGTATAAATTAAAACAAGAAAAAAAATCAATATACAGTGTGGAAATTAAGTTGCGGATAAATGCGATAACTTCGTTAATGTGTATGAGAGAGAAAAATCTAAAAGAGACATATCGATATAAATTACATCGCATATGAAAATATGTTTTTCAGATTTAAAAAAAAACAAAATTTTAAAAGTTGTGACGTCATTAATGTTTTTTTAAATGACTACCTATATATTTTTTTTTTCGCTAGAGTTTTTTAATCTGTTTTCAACCATAATTATTATTTCCCATATTTTTTATTTTGACATAGGTTGTTATACATCGTTGCAAAGAGGAAAAGAAAGTCTATTTAGACGTATAAAATTCAAATATGGCGGCCATTTAAAATAAGAAAGTTGGTATTAATATCTCGGAAACTGCCATCTTGACTTTTGTTGTGACTTGATTCTCAAGTTTGTGCGATCAAACCAAGTACCTATCATTTTAAAATAACTTCTAAACTGCTAGGACTTTTGAAAAATTTTCATTATAATCTGAACCAGCATATAAAACTACACAATATTGCCTATTTAACCATATCTCTATCTTTAAGAATAAGAAAGATACTCATGTAATTCCACTCAATTTAGGACACCCTGTATAGTGACACAAAGTAAAGGGGTGGTGAGATCTACCAAAAATTTAAAAAATATTGTTTTCCTTATATTTCTGAAGTACCTTAAGGGAATGTATATTTCTAGACTTCTCTGAATTAGACAAAAGAAGATTTTTCTTGTTTTCAACGACTCATTTATTAAGATTCTTCTTTAATTAGCGAGTTCTCGATGTTTAGTTTTCACTCGTGAATTGTAAAAGTCCAGTTTCATTGTTAGTCATGTCCGTTGTATATGTCTGCACTTCTCTGAATTAAAAAAAAAAGAACTTTTCTGGTTTCCAACGATTGGTTTATTAAGATTCTTCTTCAGTTAGCGAGTTGTCGATGCTTAGTTTTCACTCATGGTTTGTAAAAGTCCAGTTTCGCTGTTAGTCGGTTTATTAATCTAGAAATGGATATATAATAAGTTGGTTGTGGGACAAATACAAATTTTCCTCGCTGTCCAATACATTTAAACACATTCTGCAGAATTTACTGTGTTTTGTGAAATTTGCCATCTTATTTTTTCTAGCAGTTGTACTTTTCTACTACATTTTTAGTAGATGTAAAATTTGTGTTAGTCATTTATATTGTTTACACTGGACGTGATTTGATGTATGTGATATTTGTATTCTGTAACTGCACTGGTATGTCAGAGTATTATTATTGTTGTTATCGTTTTTACGACAACAGTCGATTTTTTATGTTTTGCTCTACAAACGAGTTCATTACATATTTTTTTCTAAAATAACTAGGGAAGACAATAGGTAAAAATTCAAATTTTTATGTATACCCTGTATACCAAACCAATTCCAACACCCGGTATACAAGGTGTCCCACAACTTCGTGGCATAAATCTAGGAGCATTCTAAGAAAGGCAAAATTAATTAAAATGAAAAACCCCATTTATACAATCACATTTTGAGGAAAAAACAAATACAGGAAACTGTTTTGTCTACTTTTTTTGCAATCAATTGTATATGAACATGAACGTGCTTTCGATAAGAATTGAATAATAAGCTGGCTATTACATTTTAAACAATGCATATGTGTGAGTGTGTATGCCTATGATACAGCCGCATACTGGCAAATATAACAATGTGGCAAAAGCAAAACTAATAAAACTGTTTATATTAGCAATACGCTGGTGCATTACTGTTAGAAGATTACCGTTGATATTCATTATCGTTGTCCAACATTGCGAGCGCTGTTATTCAATGTGTCTAGTGTTTAGTCAAACGTTCGCTGTATGCAGTTTGCGACTCTCTATTCTATTTGGTCTACGCAATAACGTTAATAAACGCTTGTGAGTGAAGTATGGAAAGCACTTGAATGGCCATTCATTACGTATTGCTGATAGAGAACGCAAGCAATGAGACCATTTAATAGCTCTAGCCAGTGATTGCAAGCTTGTATTTTAGACGACGAGTTAGGAGTTGCACATATCAAGGCCTACCCTGCTATAAAGCATGCTGCACACCATCAACCCTATAGCTATAGCCATAGCTCTATATAGCCCTATAGCCATCAACCCTACTTTGAGTATGTATATTGTTACTGAAGATGTTCGCATGGCGAATTAAATGTACATTTAAACTTTATTTATTACTTATTTGTACATGTACAAATGTCTTTTGTAAAAAAGGAAATCTGAGTTTTAATTTCAAAACTTTCACAAGCTCCCATCACCTAACCTATGGCTATACCTTTAATTTAAAAATCATACAATATTATCCAGCTAAGACGAATACAGTGTAATCAAAAAGACCAAAGGTTTACCTAAACGTTTCGTACATTACGTAATTAAAAAAATTGTAATAGTGTTTGTGCTGAAAATATAACAAGGGTTTGTTTTAACCCATAAGCTTGCTTTTATTGGCGTTTGAATGTTTATTAAAAACGGATTTAACGCAATCGGATTGACCGTATTATTATTTTTTTCCTGGGGCCCCAAAAGTTAAATAAAAACTAATAAAAGTCTGGTAATCATTTTAAAATGCAAATATGACAGGCAATTAGTTGGCGGTATGATTAATAAACCCGGGCGAATTCAACATTGTTAGCGTGATCCGTGTGTGTGTGAATGTAAGTGTGTGTATATGTTAGTATGCGAACCGGCAGGCGTGTGCATGGGAGAACGAGTGCAGGACGCAGATTTCGACTCACATAACCGTATCAAACTACAGGGGTGATTAATAACGTCGCTTTTAAAACCGCATTTTCCATCATTAAAACGTCGCGAACCTGTCTAGCTCAGCCGTTTTATTTCATTTTGGAGACCGCGCCTGTGACTCCATTAGTCGCGTTTTCGATTTTTTTTTTACTTTCCATTGTGCAGTCTTCATTAAATTCCCATAGGAAAACTGTGAATATACAATAAATATGCAAAGAGCGTCATAATAATTATAATAATATATTGTTTTCTACGACGTGCGTAAACTAAGTTTTTACGCACTGTTCACAATGCGTAAAGTGTAAGCACAATTGCGTAAAAAATCAACTGTGCGTACAAATATCAACTCCTAAAATAAGCTTTACACACAATTCATTCACTCACCAATTTAAAAAAAAATAGTATTTTAGATCAAATTTTAGCTGTTTTTCATAATAGCTAAAAACTTTGTATCTTACATTTTCGTAAAGTAGTACTTTAACATGTATCATAAATAACTATATTTAACCAAGTGAAAAATATTAAATTAGAATCGGTATTGGTAGCGTACCTACGAAATATATTTACAGCCTCCATGCCTTTCAGTCCAAAAATGTCTTCACCTTTATTAGCTAACAATGTAACGTCGATTTGAGTGGCCAGTGTAACTAGCAGAAGTTTTCAATTCCACACATTCATACCACATACAACTTTGCATGGCCAAGTTCCAATTTTACCTTTCCCAATTACTTGATTTGTAAATTTCCCACCCAATACAGTAATTTAAGAAGAAATTAGATGATGTTGCATGTTTCGGACGATTTTTTTAATATTTGTAACATATATGTAAGTAGTGAGCTTTTTTCTTCTGATTCGTTAATAACAACGAATGGTCACTGAAATGTGTCTTCGTTTGAGGAACTTTACAATGATTAATCCGTCACGTTTCTCTTCTTCAGTTCTCATAGTACACAACTCGTCTCGTCTTCATGTACCAGCAAATTCTAATTCCTATCATTCATCCATATCATTCCTACTTAAACAATAGAACAATATTTATCGAACAAATATCAAAAGTGAATTTACTTCATCTGCAAGAAATTTCTCGTCTGGTGCTTCAAATAAAAACTTGGTAAACTCTTCTTTGGTAGAAACACTGAACTTTTTGGATATCCCACATTATATTTTTTCAAGAAAGCAGTTAGGGCTGATTCCATAATATCACAGAAAAGTCTCCTTTATGTAAAGCTTACTTAATAGAAAAGTCGAATTTAAAGTCTACTTCTGTTCCATTTACTTTTTCGTAAAGTGACGTTTAAAAATCAATTATGTAACACGTTACAGTACTTAAAGGCGCCTTTTAGGTTTAAAGGAAACTTTAATACCATTATGGAACCGGCCGTTGGCATACATTTTTTTCGATATATCAATACAGAAAAAATATCGATTTTAACTTTGAGGATTTAGCCCACAGGCTTCCTGGAGCTTTTAGTGTCTCATGTCTTAAAAAGTACGCCACCAAAGATTTTTCACAAATAGTTGTACTTTTCTTGGTGTGTAAACTCTGTTCCATTTTTATTTTTAACTAAGAAGGATGTGGTTTCATTTTATGAAGTTTTACACATGAACACCAACAAAAATGATCTGACAAAATTATTACATGTCAGATTTCTAACAACGTTGCCTAATTCAAGTATTAAAATAATTCAATTTTGCTTCAATCATTCAAGTGTGCTGATTTTAAATTATTTAAAAAATGCCAAAAATCATTGATGAAAATACAAAAACTTCAATTTAAAATTTGTATAAAATATTTAAAATCATGTGCTTGATACAGGTTGCTGATGTGCTTGGTAGGTGCTTCTAGGTTTTCTACGTGTTAAGTTAGTTGTTTTAAGTTTAAGTTTTAAGTCAAATTAGGTCTTGTGCAAAGTTTCGTGTTTCGAGTGATGTCAGTCCTTTTGAGTTGAATATCTAGTTTTGAGTTTAGTAATTTATTATTTTAGATTTCATTAGTTTCAAGTTCGAGTTTTTTTGAGTTTCAAGTTATTTATTCCAAGTTTTCCAAGTTAATTATTTCCAGTTGAGATTCAAGTTTCGAGTTAAGTTAGGTCTTGCGAGTTTCAAACAGAGTTTCTTGTTTCGAGTGGACAATTCCTTTGAGTTGACCTGCTAGTTTGGAATTGAGTCATTTATTTTTCTAGGTTTCATTTATGTTCCAAGTTCGTGTCAGATGAGTTATATGTTAATTATGTCAAATATTCAAGTTTCGGGTCAAGTTAGATAGGTAGATCTTCCGAGTTCAATCAGAATCCAGCAAGTTCGTGACAAATAAGTTCTTTCGAGTTAGATGTTAATTACCGAATACCAAAGATGTTCATTACTTCAAGGAGTTTCGAGTTGTATTTCATGCTATCCTCGGGGTGGACGGGGGGAGCGTTTATGTAGCTGTGATACAAAGATATGTGCTTTCTGTATCTATAATAAACTCAATTTGATGGCAACATCGCCCACTGTCATAAAATATAACTTTTTTTTTAAATACAACCTTTTTTTTCAAGTCTAGTGGATTTTTACATTGGCCAGCATTTCTGTCACCCCAACAGAGCCAACTTAGTTAAAAATAAAAATGGAACAGAGTCTAGCTAACAGTTTTTATAAATTTTGTTTTTTCGTAGCGTTCTCTCGACTCACTTCTCGAGAATCACTTGTTTCTCTCATTTGTATTGGTTTTGAATGTTATTTTTATAAAAAAAAAAAAAAAAACTGAAATGACTAGTTATTTACAAATTGCTATATCAGCAGTTATGGATGAAGCAAACTTCTTAGAGGAACAATACCAAGTATGTTAGATAATTTGAAGACTTAAAATGAAAACTGGGATAAGTGCCAGAATAATAGTTTCGAGTTATCCGCTTTTTTTCAATGTAATGCATATTACATGTCCACGTTAAACAAACAATAAATTACAATATAAACTAGTGCATTGGAGCTAGCACATAGATTGCTTGTCAGGTTATTGTCGATGGTACTTGGAACGATTTTAAGTTAAAAAACTTAATTTTTATTTTTAGCACTTGCGATGGTAGCATGGTAATTAGCCAAAACAGAACGAATTTACGAATATATCGACCATATAAGTAAGTACTTCACAACAACTTAGCCACAGTATCTTGTATACAAAACAAATATTTCAGAACTAATTCTTCATATAAAAATAATTGAGGGACATATGGGTAAGTGATTGGTATTGTACATCAGTTTTTCGAATTCTACATCAGATCTGTGAATTCTACATCAGATTTTTTAATTCAACATCAGATCTTTGAATTCTACATCAGATCTTTGAATTCTACATCAGATCTCAGAATTCTACATCAGATTTTTGTATGAATAGTTTCTAAAATCATATCAGACCATTGTACGATAACATCATTAGCCAACATTTTGTAAAACTATTACACAAACTATATGCTTATAGTACTATGTGTAAATTAATACAAATATTTTTACAGAGTTCATTGCTCTTATAGATGTTAATAGATTCGAACCATTCAGAATTCTTTTGGAATTAAAGCGCAACGAAAACACCATTTGGCAAACTACACTTTCGCGCCCAGCCAAAACATCTTGACATAATAACTCATGTACCATAAGCACATAGTTTTTAAATAACCACGCGGTAACTAATCTGGCCTGTCATCAATAATGATATGCAATTTGTTAAGTTACATTTCGACCAGCAAAATTGAATCAGCGAAAATGTTAGTGACTTCTGCATGCTTGGAACAAATCAAGGCTCTAAACTGATTCCTAAGAACATATCGATACCCTCATTCTAATACCACGTATCAGAATTTTTGAGAATTTAAGGTTCAGTGTGTTCCTGAACCTGCCTTTTCCGCTCTATCTAATGTTTCTAATCCCACATCAGAAAACAATCCCATTTCAATCCCATATCAGAAAACGTTATTTGACAAGGTGATTCACTATTATAAAGTAATAAATATATATTTGAATTATATTTGAAATATATATTTGAATTTGAATTATATTGGGGCTTTTTTAGTCTCCTACAATGTTTTTTCATTTTTCAATATTTTTGTTTATTATATTTTTCGATTTTTTCAATACGTGGTATTAGAATGCATCGATATGACGATGTAATTGCGCTTCAATGACTAAAAATGGCAGTTCATTAACCAGCTATACATGATGGTACAAATGGTGTATAACTATTGTATGTATTCGACAATTTATTAAAATTTTGTTTTAAAATCTTCAAGTTTATATAATCTTCAAGTTGCATGTTATCGCATGGTTTGTATACTTACTGTTATCTAGTATTAATTTCCTGAAATGACATTTTTTGTTTTTGGGCTCTACACCTTGTATTTTGATCTCCTTGAACAATCGCCATAGCGGTCTTCCTCCCTTAACTTAAAAAAGGCAAAATGAAAATAAGTGATGTAATTTTTTTACCATAAACGGTCATTATTTTTTATATTAACATTATTTTAATAAAGAAAACATAAGTTAGAGATTAAAACATGATTGAAATACTACGACAATTGTATTAGGAAGCCGAAATAATAATCTTACTTTCCTTTCAATTCACGATGTTAATCGTTTTCAGGTTCTTTCGATCTGGCATCTGTCTCATTGGTATGGTCTTGGAATATGATTAAGTATCTTTGGACGCTTATAGCGCTACTTATGGGAAAGATAAAGGGGTCTTTCTGGATTTAGTTTCGATACACATTTTGAAACGGTATTAACAATTGTACTTACTTAGTAGATCTGATTGAAATTAATTCATTGATTTATTGAAACAGTACGAATCGAACGAAAAGTAGAAATGTAATTAGTTTTAAGGTTATATCCATTTACGGGTTGTTTAAGTAAGTTTTCTTTTCAAAACAAGATTTTAATTATATATACCTGCCAGTAAGTACCAACTATGAAAAGAAAACTGTACACATGTAATTTTCATAAATTATTGGACAACTTGAAAATATTATTGAAAAATTATAACAAGAATGACACTCTTCAGGGAATAAGTATAAAATTTTAAAGAATAATCTCGATAACATCGATGCAACTAGAGTAGGAATATAGTATTTAATTATGAGTAATGCGTACAAATTGAAACCAGTTTCAATTAGATGATGGAAATAGTCTCAGAGTTACAGCGCTTGATAATTGATTGGGCATCAAAAACACCAAACTTTATAAAAAACGAAATTTTTCGTTTTTTTTTTAAACTACTGAAAAACTATGAAAATTTTACATGAAATTAAACGTCGTAAAATGTTCCCATTTTGTTTTTTTTTTTCTAATCAAATCCTCTGAAAATATAACAATTTAGGGATTTTTTTATACTTTCTATAAATGTAGTACAATTTAAAGTCTTCATAGGAAATTTCTGGTACAAGAATTTTTTTTTCGAGCGAGTACATTTGTTATTGAATTGTCTAAAATATGCAAATGTCAAGATTTTTAAATTAAATCGTTTAAAATATACCAATGTCAGGATTTTTTTAATAAACTGTTTAAATACCTACACACCAATTTTGAATGTTGTTATTTAAATCGTTTAAAATTGATACAGATATCCTTGATCAAGAAATATTTTATCAAACGTTCTAAAATATACAAAATTTGATAATTCTTGATTACATCGTTCATAATTAATGTACCAGTTGGTGATTAACTATTTAGATGAAATCTCAAAATAGACATAAGAAATCAAGAAACATATCGCAAGATTTAATGTTATTAATCGCTTGAATACATTCAACGTCCAATATAATTAAATCGTCTAAAAGTATTCCAGGTTTAAAATCCATGGGCGAGAATTTCTTTAGTTAAATTGGGTAAAATATACAAATTTTTAGAAATATCTTGATTACAACGTTCATAAATTAAACAAGAAACGGGATTTTGTAGATTATTTTCAAGTTTTACAACTCTTACATTTGCACTGATTCAAAACACGAACTCCTATGGGGAGAAATGGGGAAAACTAATATTTGGTAACTTCGGCAGCTCTTTCCCTTCAAAATATCAACTATACGGTATCACGTTAATGACAAAAATGTGTAAATTTTATATACAACATTTCTTGTCTAAAAATATGTTGTCTACAATTAATAGAACATGAGAGTAATCGACTCTTACAATTTTTCAAAATGGCGGCATCTTCCGACGTTAGTGGAGATACGCCTTTTTGGATTTAGACTTGTCCCTCAACACTTCTACAAAAAATAATCTGGTTTTAGAATTTTTCTGAGGTGACAGGGTTTTTGTCCGACACTTTTACAGTATATAATACATTAATTGTTTCGAGGTAACAGGGTTTTTTTCCGACAATTTTACTGTATATAATACATTTATTCTGTCGAGGTGACAGGGGTTTTTCCGACAATTTTACTGTATATAATACATTAATTCTGTCGAGGTGACAGGGTTTTTTCCGACAATTTTACTGTATATAATACATTTATAATAATAATAAAATGTTTCATCAAGTTATATATAACGATCTTTATTAAGGCTATCGACCCCAGAAGGGATCTTTCCGTCCTCAAGTTATTAGCAAGGAAAGTTAAATTTTATGTTTGCTGTACCATAATTTCAGTACCTAAAAGCAGGGTTGGAATAAATTATGTTTTTTTAAACAAAAAATCAATGATTAAAAAAAAACAAAAATCATGATTTATTTCATTATTTTGATTTGTTTTATATTTCTAATTAGTATAATTAGTAGTAATTTCTAATTAGTTTTTGCCAGGGTAGATGTGATTTATATCAATTAATTTACATGTTTAATTTTTAAATAAATTCTTGAATTTGGACAAGAATTGATGACTAAATCTAATTGCTGTGTATCTGTACCATGTGATGGACCAAAATATGGAATTAAAGGAAAATATTTTACGTATTTACAGTTATCTACTTTAAAGCATTCTAGCTCTATAGTTACATTATATTTTTAATTGTTCACCTATTGCAATGCACAAACTGTGCAAAACATGATTATTTAAAAAAAAAAACAATTTTAATTAATATCAATGATTTATATTAAAACTACTTGATTTAAATCCCACCAACCCTGACTAAAAGTGGTATTTTAATAGTGAAATTAATATTTTATTTTATTAACCATTTTAACTACGAGCATACTTCTATTATACTGGTCAACACAATTTTTGTCTCTCAGACATAAATAGCTGATTACGATAGATATTTTTTGCTGATTTCAGAAACATCAAAACAAAATTTCTAGGACGTCAGGTTTTTGAGATATTTCAATTTTTGCAAAATGTGTAAATTTAATTTTATTCGCGATACAAGACCGATTCCGATTATTTTTTATGGCAACACTGGATTCAGATTTCAGTTTGACAGTTACTAGTATCACTTTTCTAACCAATATTTTACTGAGAACGTGTTTTGTAAACAAATAGTGGACAAACTATGTAAATATTTTATTTTTAAATGACTAACAATTATTTCTTGCATTTCGTACGTATGCATATTAAATATTTTCCGAAAAATGCATTTAAATTGAAGGGACAACACATTCGTCAAAATTTGTCGACCAGTGTTATCTTATATTAGCAAGGAACAATGTTCAATGTATTTATTAAAACTAAATTTTGTTAGCAACTCGATTTTCTATATGCTGATTTAAGAGGCCTCTTTACCCCAGCTGGTATACGGCATTATTAATAAGCGATAGCCAAATAATTCATGAACGGGTTAACATAATTACAATCGGAGAAGTGATATAGAAAGTTTAGACATTTATCTACAATTAGACAAAGTAGTTTTAAGAAATAAATCAAAGGTTACCTAATCGGATTTATGTGCAGACATGAATACTCCATTATAATTCATGATATTGGAACAAAAAAAAAGAAGGTGGTTCGCAGCTCCAAATACCCTGTGGGAATTTCCATTATATGTACCCTGTCTTAATTAAATAAATACAGAAGAAAATTTCACAAATCGGCTAAACATGCCATTCTTTTAATCAACGTAATAAATCACCATTTTATTATTTCTTAAAAACCACACGGCACAAATGTAGATAAATGTCTAAAATTTCTAAATCAGGTCTCCGATTGTAATTATGTTGACCCGTTCATGAATTATCTTGGCTGTCGTTTACATGCAATTCCCTATACCGCGTTTGGGAAAAGAGGCCTCTTAATAGCAGGTTCTCTGTAGGTATTACAGAATATGGAATGTTCCCAACTAATATTTTCTGATATTATGTTCGTGTCGATGATTTATTCATGGTAAAATGTTTGTTTTAAGATGGAATTTGTACCTTCTGCAGAATTGCGTGCTTCAGTATCCATATTTTATTTGCGTGGATAATTCATGTTCATTGTTCATGTTAATCAATGATTAATACCGAATTAGTCATTTACAAACATTTTTGTATTTCAGTTTCTGCAATTTTTGATGGATGTTGGTAGTTTTTCGAATACGTGGTATTAGTACGAAAAGTACAAAATCTACTATTTCGTAACAATTTTATACAAATCGTGCATTTATACATACTGTACGTATCACCTAAATAAATAATACATACATACATAATCCTTCCTCTTTACCTTACGGTGTCGAGGTAAATAAATAATATATTTACTTTCAAGATGAAAAGAGTATGCAGTTTGCAGTATCTAAAATTTGAATGAACTGAAATGAAATTTGAAATTAAAGCAATCCTAATAAATTTGGTAACGATGGTAACGATGGTAACTATAATGAAACGAAGTACCCAGGTCAGTGATTTAGGCACGTAGATTTTGCAATGTACTGTAAAATCTATAAAAAAATGTACTAAATTGTACTAAATCCAATGTTGCCAATAATAAAAATTAAAAAGCTCTTCATTTTTAAAAAGGAGATGGTTAATACCATCTATTGCCCAATCAAAAAAATCTATAATATATTAGAGTTCTATTAGTTACATTATTAAAGTTTAATATATCGTCAACATTTATTCTCACATCTATAAATAAGTCAAAATGTGCAAAATGTCAAAATGTACTATAGTTGGGTACATTTTACTTAAATTGTACTTATGGAGTAAACTGGCAGAATGGTACTAAATTTAGCACAATTGTACTCAAAGGGCTGCACTGAAGTAGGTCTGTGCAAGGCGTTTGGCTGTCATCAGAATCATTTCAGTTGGGCCCTTAGATGGACGTGCCTTACAATATCGATCCGGAACGGGCGCCCTTTCGGTCCTCGTGAAGTGTCGGGTATTGGACGCCAGTTAATTACTGATGCTAATGTTTGCCCGACATGTGTAGATGATCAACAAAGGCCCGGCTTCTGATTGTCTACGGGTAAGTGACCTGGAGCTTATGTACCTGTAGCCCCACGCGGGGGGCTGACATAAGCTCCTTGCCACCGAAAACCCGCCGCCCCCATGCCGTACGGCCAATGTTTGGTTACATTGCGAGCGTCAGGAATCCGGCGGCAATCGATACCGACCCTCGCTTATAATGCCGCCCCCGCCGCCCACCCCTTGCATTTTAATTAGCGGCGTTATGAAAATTCCGTTATCGGTGCTATAATCGATAGCAGCAGATTGCAGTGTGAGTTTCCGGGGGCCAGTTTTCCGTGTGACCGGATCTCTAGTACGGGGGGCGAACTCATGCAAATAAATAGGTCGGTTTAGGTGTACCGGGGGGTGCAAAAACCTCCCTGGAATGGTGCACTGTGCATCGATTACAGGCACGCGCCCCCTCGTAGTAGGGCTCATAAAGGAACGCGTAGGCTTAGGCTCTAGGGCACCCCTTACGAGGGGCGCACTGCTGCCTTCTTAATTCATGCTGTGGCAGGCTCGGCGGGGAACCCCCAACGCTAACGCTCCATTAGTTAATCACGCACATATTTACCTCCAACCAACATATTTCGTATTGGGTTATAATCGCCTAGTAATAGCGAATGTGAAGCTTAATCCCGATTTTGCCCTTGATTTAAACCGTCCATCGTAAGCCTTATCACGATTATCTTCTTAAAATGTACTACATATACATCAAATTCGAAAGGAAAATAAATCTTGATATTGCACTGCGCGAAACAAAGTCACGACTATCGATAATTCATTATTAAGTCTGTCATTAGAAGTAATATAAGTGGCTATTAATGGCTTATAATGTATGTGCAATGATTCGCACACCTGTTCTCATTGCGAATTAAAAGTTGCTGTTTTAGTACTTCAACGGCATTATTAAAATCATAACAACTAGGGATTGCAACTATGCTGATTGCTTTGATAGCCGCAAATTTTCAACCAATGCACGCTGAGCGATAATAAATTGCTATTTTAATTTTCAAAAAAATATACCAAAAAGCAAATTATATTGTACTCAAACTATTTTGCATAATCGTTTGTTCACGTTTGGCACGAGACCCCCCCGAATTACTCAACATAGTATAACTGGGTCACCATGTGACCATTTTAATAAATTTCTGAAGATAAATAAATATTTAGTATTATATTGTACATATTTATAAAATTTAATTCTGTTTTAAATATAGTAAAATTCAATAAGAATCAGTAATAAAGATCAATAACTTATATATAAAAACCTTGTGATATACATAATACAGTTTGTGCAATTAGTATTAAGCAATGTAGTATTAGGGTTTATAATTGTCTGCTGTGAAAATAAAACATATAATAATAAATATAGTGAAATTAATTTTTATTGTTTAGGATTTTCTTGTACAATCTGTACAAATAAATTATAAACAAACACGAGGTCACCAGTTTCAATTTCCATTCAAATTAACAGCGACATGATTTTATAGAAATTCAATCGTTCATACATTGTAGTTTATTTGATTTAAATTTTAAAGCATTGGTTTTTTGTTTTATATTTTCATATAGTTATTTATTATTTAGACATACGAGGGCTGTTTGACGGAAGAGTGACTTTTAAATGAAAACGTTATTTTTCTGTTAAAAATATATTATATTTTTCAACATAACACCCTTTTAACTGTACACACTTGGCCCAGCGAGTTTACAGTTTTTTTAAACCTTCCAAAAAGTAATTTTTCGGAAAGTCTTCAAAATATGCATTTTTCTCGGTTATCACCTCTTGATTTGCCTAAAATCTTTTTCCACCAGCCATTTTTTTAAATTTGGAAATTAGAAGAAATCACTGGGAGCCAGATCTGGCGAGTATGGTGAATAAAGCAATAATTCGTAATGCAATTCAGCCAATTTAGTTGTAGCAACTGCAGACGAATGTGAGGGCGCATTATCGTAATGAAACAACAATTTTTTCTTCATCAAATGCGGTCGTTGTTTTTCAAGTTCGGCATCAAAACGTGTCTGCATAATCAGCATAATACTGGCCAGTTATCGTTTTTCTTTTTGTAAACAATTAATAAAGATTAAACCTTTAGAATCCCAAAGAACTGTGGCCATGACCTGATTGGTCGAAAAAAGTGTTTTTGCCTTTTTGGGAGCATATTCGCATGGAGAAATCCATTATTTAGACTGTATTCTTGTTTCTGGAGTATAATGATGTATCCAAGTTTCATCTAATGTGATATATCGACGAAAAAAATCCTTTGAATTACGTTGAAGACGGCCAAACATTCTTCTGAATTCTTAATGCGAGCGCGCATTTGATCACCATTAAGCAAATGCGGCAACCATCTCGCGGATAGCTTTTTCTTATTGAAATGTTCATGCAAAATATTGTATACCCGTTCGGTTGAGATGTTTACTTTATTAGCTATCTCACGAACTTTTATTCGACGATTGCCAATTACAAGGCCATAGAGTTTATTAACCATTTCTAGAGTAGTTACAAAAAATGATGGTTTCGGACGATCTGCATCAACCGTGCTCATATGGCCACTTTTAAAAGCAGAAACCACTTACAAATCATTCCATGGGACGGAGCAGATTCTGGATAATATTTACGTAACTTTTCCTCGGTTTATTTAATTGTTTTTTCACGTAGAAAATAATGTTTAATCAACACTCAAAATTATTTTTTATCCATATTTACACAACAACGAAAACAGTTTTCTTCAAATAAGTATAAAACATAATCTATCAGTTAGATTGGTGCCAAATTTTGACAGTAGACCTCCGAAAGACCTCAGGAGCTAGCAACATAATCATTATAGCGAAAGTGTTACCAACTATTGAAAAGTCACTCTTCCGTCAAACAGCCCTCGTATAACACTAATGAAAATCAAGAACACATTACTTTCTTGATTATTATCTCATTACTGACTCTCAAACCAAAGATATGCGAAAGTTTCAGCTGCAGTGCAATAATCTACAATCCGTAATGGATTTTAATAGTTATTTATTGTATAAGTGTTTTAGATAGCGTTTTATCCTCGCAAGAAAGTTTAAACCCGAGAACGAAGCTCGAGAGTTTAATTTTCTGAAGTTGATAAAACGCGACTAAAACACGAATGTAAAACAATGTTTTATCCGTTTTATCCACAATCACGGTAATTAAGAATCAGATTTCATCAAAAAAACGTCAAATATTATTGAAATTAATTAAAAAACAAATTATTTAATGTTCTTAAGTGCATAAAACGCGACTAAAACACTAATGCAATACAATGCTTTATACACAATGATGGTTACTTAGAACCAGATTTAATCAAAAAATGATTTGAAATTTCGCTCTGACAGCGGCTGTAACGTCAAAAATTATTAAAAATAATTAGTAAAAAATATTATTTAATTTTCTTAAGTGGATAAAACGCGACTAGAACATTAATGCAATACAATGCAATACAATCCACAATCATGGTTATTTAGAACCAGATTTCACCAAAAAATGATTTGACATTGGCTGTAACGTCAAAAATTACTGAAATTAGTTAAAAAAATATTATTTAATTTTCTTAAGTGGATAAAACGCGACTAAAACACGAATGCAATACAAAGTTTTGTCCACAATCATGATTATTTAGAACCAGATTTAATCAAAAAATGATTTGACATTTCACTCTGACAGCGGGTGTAACGTCCAAAATTTTTGAAATTGGTTAAAAATTTTTTTATTTAATTTTCTAAAGTGGATAAAACGCGACTAAAACACGAATGCAATAGAATATTTTATCCACAATCATGGTTATTTTGAACCAGATTTCATAAAAAAATTATTTGACATTTCGCTCTGAGAGCGGCTGCAATGTCAAAATTTATTGAAATTAATGAACAAAATATTATTTAATTTTCTTAGGTGGATAAAACGCGACTAAAACACGAACGCAAAACAATGTTTTATCCACAATTACGGTAATTTAGAATCAGATTTCATCAAAAAATGATTTGACATTTCGCTCTGACAGCGGCTGTAAAGTCAAAAATTATTGAAATTATTTAAAAATATATTTGGAGGTGTTGAATGGTTGCTATTTAGTTTGTAAAATGTAATCAGATTTAAGATTGTAGTTTTAATTATTCCATTAGTGGAAAAAAGTAATTTCATTATTCCACTAGTGGATAAAGTGGACCTTTATATGCTTCATAAGTGTGGGCAAAACTCCAATTATAATGTGATTGTGGATATTAATAATTTTACTCACAATCAGATGAAAATATGTGCATTTATGCCTTTTAAAACTCATTGTATAATTTCATTTCCCGGCTAGCCGGGAATACATTTTCCCAGCTAGCAAGTGTCCCTGTTACTTTGATAAATCACTTTTAAAAAGTAAACTTTTAAAGTAGACTAAGAACAGTATTAAATTATTTAGAATAATGAATATTGACGGATATATTACTATTTTGATTGCTATTGACTGTTAACGTCAAGCCATACTTTTCCTCTGAATTATATTGCCGAGTGTTAGAAGTCGATTGGTTCGATTTGATTGATTGACAAAATATTTGCATGTGTCAAAATGACAAATTTGTTAATTTCACTTGGCAACAATTTCACAGATCTTATTGATGAAAAAATATATTAAATTTTTATAAACCATGCTAGATTGTGAGTAAAATAGTATACAAACCTCGCGGGAAAGATCATTCCAGCCTCGTGCTTATAACTTACGCTCGGCGCTTCGCGCCTTGGGCATAAAATATAAGCACATATGAATGTATACAATTTGTTCTACAAAAAAGGGCCCAAGACTATAGACTTCAATTTTTATTTAACCATCCACAAACCCGATATATTATTACATGGAACAGTCTTAGTAGTCGAAAAAAAAATCACCTTCCTTCAAATATGTCTTCATTTATTATTTGTGACGTCACGATAATTTTTAGTTGCTCGGTATAATTTTTATTGTGTATTCTTGTGGAACATTTTAAGTACTTCTAACCGGTCTAGATTTTTAGTAGGGTTATACTATGAAATTTTTGCAAAACATATAAAATACTGGTTTGAGGTATTAGGCTGTTAAATCTGTAATTCTCCGGAACTCCTCCAAAATGTGTTAGGTAGCCATCATGCTAGAACCATGTCTCTAACCATAACTATTGTATTATCATCTATTTCAAAAGTTTCATTAATTTTGTTGTTAAAAATGTATGCCCAAATATATTTTTTTTGAGGATACTGGGTTTTTATCGCAAGATTTATTATGGAATTTTCTTGTGGCCAGTATCCAGTATGTAATACCATACCATGGCTTATGATTCCATAAGAAGCGCAACAAAATTATCTACTTATTTACCAGTTAATTGGGAGTATATTATACTTCGAACAGTGGAAGCAGCACACTAAGGAAAACCATTTTCCTGTGTTATTTCCCTATGTTCCATGGCAAATTGATCACCCTACGTATGAATTCAAATTTGTAATAGTAAACAATATATTTAGAAAATGTTGAAAATGTTATAACATCTTTCGTCAAAAACTTGATTATAAGTAAAAAAATGTGCCAAAATAATAAATAATAATTTTAAACTAAAATTCCGAAATGCGTGTCCAAATATATATATTTTTTAAAGATACTGGGTTTTTCTCGCAATATTTATTATTGGATTTTCTTGTGACCAGTATCGAGTGTGTAATACCATACCATGGTTTAATCCATAAGAGGTACAACAAAATGATCTACTTATTTAACAGTTAATTGGGAGTATATTATACTTCGAACAGGGGCGCAGCGCACTAAGGAAAACCATTTTCCTGTTTTGCAGCGCACTAAGGAAAACCATTTTCCTATGTTATTTTCTTATGTTCCATGGCAAATTGATCACCTTACATATGAATTCGTTGTAATAGTAAACAATGTATTTAGAAAATGTTGAAAATGTTATGACATATTTCGTCAAAAACTTAATTATGAGTAAAAAATCTGCGATATCACAATCCATAATTTTAAACTAAAATTCCGAAAACATTTCTCGAAGTGTCAAAACATCAAAATATAATTCTCATTTCCTAAGAGTGTCGTTGCGGGCGATGAACCAGTGATCAGTGACTTCTTGAGAGGGCTAATCCGAGAGTTAAAGAGTTAAGTGCAGACCTTCGCAAGAAACGGTCACATTTTAAACTATCATACGATATTTTGAGATACTTGATAAAGCTTTTTTTTTCGTTCTACGTAAGGAATAGGGTTATTATTTACGTTAAAATCTTCATTTCCAAAAGCAAAACAATCTTGACTCCGCTGTTTTATTTAGAAATAATTTTAAAATATTGAAATTACCAAAATTTAATTTATTTTACAACTCAAGTAGAAAAAAATCATGTGTGCAACACGTATGAAATCTAATATTTTTCCGTACACGGCATGTTTTTAATCTCAGCTATCGCCTTGATCAAAAATTCCATACCTAGTACGGAAAAAAAATTACATTTCCTAACTTATTGCACAAATAGCTATTTCACTACCACTCTGATTATATTAACGATACAGATTACATCTTTTTCACGACTAGCCTCTGGTTATTGCCAATGCATATGATCAGGGCTTAGACTCTGAATATGTTTCTTATAAATATTTATATGAGTTATATGGGTTTTATTGAGTTTTCCAATCAAATAATTATCAAGTGATGAGGTGTTCATATCATATTTTTAAACCATGCATAATTTGAATTGGTCTTATTTAGAGTGTATACTCGTAAAATTCAATGCTGCAATTTTTATCCAATCCAATTTTTCCAATTTAAATCCAATTTAAAATTAAATCCAATTTTTAAACCAATTCAATATCTATTATATTAATCAAATAGGCCACAAATGGAGGAGCAGAAACATAATTATTATTAATTTGATAGTACGTCCATGTTACTACGATTGCAATGAAATAGAAAATTAACTGGGGTACGGTATGTACTGTCATAAAATATAATCTACTGATAATAACAATATTATGTGAAAATATGAGTTATACCCGTATAAAGAGTCATACCCAACAACATCCAAATCAATGTAAACATTCTCTTTTTATAAGCAAATTTTGTTTTTTTAAATTAACTTTGAAGCTGAATACTGGCTAAACCAAACACATTTGTATATAGATAAGTTTTGTTAAATCATCTTCTTTTGATCCCAGTAATCTGTGGTTAAGCCATTTCCACATAATTTAGAGACACCCTGTATAATATATTGTAACTACTGTTAGTTGTTGTCTCAGACAGAATCTACAACGATACAATGATTCAAAAATTTGAAGTTTGAAAATCCATATCTGAGTAATATTAGTTTTGTATGAGGGACAGTTTGTACTCTCGCTTTTGATCAATAAAATTTAAAAAAAGTTTTGTTTACATGGGACATGTTCGGACTGATGGGGGTCTTTAGCCTGGTACCATATTTGTTTATTAAAATTCATAATTACAACAAAATCCTTATTACCTCTTATATATTTATTTGTATTTAAAAAAGTCTATTTCTGAAGATAGATAAAATCATCGAAACGAGTTAGACAATAAATTTTTGAACTAAACGTTACTGGTTCTTCTAAACCTACAGCAATTTTCTAACATTGTTATTAAATTTTGTTAATGTTGGAGGCATCTACTTCGTGCCACATGATGAAATTTGATAAAACAAACTTTTCTTTGTTTATATCACACTGTTTATTAACATTATTCTAATCACTCTAAGTTTGATAATAATCAGAACGTGATCGAAATTATAGTCACTAATTTTAAATAACGGTGTGCTGTAAACAAAGAAAAATGTTTGTTTTGTTTAATAAAATTTTCTTTCAATATGGCTATTATTTATCCGCCAGCTGGCTTTCAATATTTTCAATTGGTTGATTAATATTACAATTCAAGACATCATGACAATTACTGTTGAAAAAATTTGAATACTCAAGTAATCAGTTCCTGGCCCTCGCCGGAATTGATTCTTCTTCGTTGTCCCGAGCATACGGGTCGTTGCATGAATTATTTGTAGTCACTTTCATTTTCTGAATAGCCGGGAATCGTCGTGGCACGTACACGTTTGCGAAATACCGATCACAGGCTTATCGGCCGCTTCCAATTACGGGGACGGTGAATGACTCAGAAACGCACGTACAAGCATACAGTGGACGGACTTCCCCGGCGATAACTTCGTCCAGGGGTGGCGGGAATCGAACCGCCGACGCTTTTCAATTTTCCACCCCCCGGCATCAGGGGAGTTTTACTGCGCTACGTCGTAAAAGGCGTCATTTCTGGGGGTGGCGGAAGCGAGGACGTGTCTCTGGGCGCGTTAAAGGTACTTTTACGCTTCCTGCGGACTGTCGTAAAGCTAATAACGTTTTTTGTGCGTGTAACTTAAACTTGGATTACCGCAGGGATTAGGCTGGCTGGCGAGTGGGGATGATTAAATTTGTGCAAGTATGATGAAGCAGAATAGAAACTAACGTAATTACATTCCGGGAAACACGACTGTGCGCTTTGCTTTAATTACTCCGGTTTTATTTCGTGGTCACCGAGAATATCAGCCCAATAAATAATTGCTTTTGCCAGCTCGTGATAATGCAGTGTCTGTCACCTGATAAAAACACACTTCTCGAAGTACACAAAGCGGGGAAATGCAAATGCTCGGGGGCGGTGATTGGCGGCGTAGCAAGCAAAAACCGCCGCGTTCATTACACCCCCGACTGAACTAAACGGCCGCATTTGCATAATTATAATAATTAATAAAGCCCCGGCCGATTTGCATGTACACAATGAGGGCCGCCCGCATTATCGGATCGTTCTAGTGCTCGACCGCACAAAAAAGGGTCACACGCGCCCTAAACACGGACGCAACATGTACCAATTCAAATTAACCGAGATAGAAGCGATCATATATTAATATACAAGAGTCATATTTATAATAGAAACATCTCCTTCATTTTGTACTGGGGTTGTTAAAAGTAGAACGAATGTTATTTATATTAAGTTATCTCCACCTTCTACCACAAATATTTAATATCTTTATTGGTGCTATCAACAATAAGTTTTACACAGGTCATACATATTTCGGATTGAATAAAAATTTAAAATCAGTACATAAAAGTAAACATATAAAATCCATTGCACATGTATAAAATAATCATCTTAAAAATTGTAAGACATATAAAATACGAGCCCTAGAGAGTAATTGATAATACATAACGACAGTGATATAATATATTATAAACAGTTACACCTAGAAACTAAAATGTACAAAGCAGCCATTAATGATTCATCAAATGAATAAAAAGCAGGCTTAGATAGTTCTTACACCAGTATTTAAACTGAATAATAGGCAATTGCTGTATATCACGTGGAAATACATTTAAAAAATTGATACTGTAGTATCTAGTGTCCGTTTTTGTCTTTGATAGACGAAATTTTTCAGTACGAATATCATTTTTGGCGCGAGTTTCATACGAATGATAGTCTTTTTTACAAGAGTATGTACACCTGTTGTGTTCAATGAACAAGAGACATTCCAAAATATACAAACATGGTGCTGTGAGAATTTTTAGGCTTTTAAATTTTTCTCGACAGTCAGCTCTGTATTCAAGACCTGCCACTGTCCGAATAGCTCGTCTTTGTAATCTAAATATGTCGCTCATTATAGCCGAGTGTCCCCATAAAATGATACCATATTCAATACGTGATTGCATAAAAGCGTAATAAACCTTAATTAACATTTTGCAATGTATTGCTCGTGTTAGATTTTTTTAAAGATACACATTTTTTGTTAGGCTCTGTACTAATTTGGCCCCATGTGCTCCCATGTTAGATGCGAATTCAGCATGACACCCAAAAATTGGGTAGAAATATTTTGTTTAGACAAATTTTGTTTTAGCGAAAATGTTAGTTCAACAGTCTTATCAGTGTTTAGGCAATACAGGCAGTATTTAGACATAATAGGCAATTGCTGTATATCACGTCGCAATACATTAAAAAATTTGATACTGTAGTATCTAGTGCCTGTTTTTGTCTTTGAAAGTTGAAATTTTATGTTTTTATTTTATTTTTAGTTTATTACACTCGAACCAGCTGTACATTCGTTTCATTGCTAATTGTGACTGTACTCTGACATACGTGCTCTCACCTTTTACAGAGATAGATGGATCATCTGCATATAAAACTGTTAGCAAGTTTGGACCTTGCATTGATATATCGTTGATGTATATAAGGAAAAGTAGTGGACCCAAGGTCGACCCTTGAGGTACCCCATGTACTATTTTTAGTTCCTCTGATGCACAACTATTTACGACGACCTTCTGACTTCTATTTGTCATGTATGACATTAATAATTTACACTTCTCGGGACTAAAATTGTAAAAATACATATTTTTTTTAAATAATTAAGTGTGTAACGCAGTCAAATGCTTTACTTAAGTCTAGTAGGTGAGTGGTCACAATTTCACCATTTTCGAAAGAATCGATTACAAAATTTACAAAGGCATTGATCGCTGTTGTTGTTGATCTGCCCTGCCCAAAACCACACTGTGAGTCTGTCAATATATGGTTTGACTCTAAGAAAACTGTTATTTGTTCAGATAGGATTGATTCAAATATTTTTGAGAGTATGGGAAGTGTGCAAATTGGGCGGTAATTATTTTTATCTTTCTTGTTTCCCTTTTTATGTATTGGAATACACTTGGCTACTTTCAAGTTATCTGGGAAGATTCCTGTTGTTATTGACCTGTTTATAAGGTACGTGATAGGACTTATTATTAAATCAATGATGACTTATATAAGTCAATGTTAAGGCCGTACATGTTTTTGTTTTTAAGTTTAAATATAGGGTCTCGTACTTTAACACTGGACACCTGTTTAAAATGTAAATAGTGTGAAATATTTTCCACAGAAGAGCCTATCATACTATGGATCTTGCTCACAATTCGGTATTGAGTCAATTACCGTTTCTGCAATTGTTGAAAAATACGTATTGAATTTATTTGGGATTATTTCAATGTTCTCCTTTCCATTGGTATTATTATGCGTCTTGGATTTTATTACCTCCCAGACTGCTTTTGAGTAGTTGGGGGATGAATTTATATAATGCTCATTTGCATTTCGTTGTTCTTGTATTATACGCTGCTTATATTATTTTTTTAGTCGAGCATATTGAGTTTTAGCATGATCACTTCTTACTTTGTTTTTGATGTCACAAAGCAAAAGTAAATTTTCTCTCATATTTTTCCCAACCACTTAATATTGCCTGTATTATTGCGTATATTTTTAATGCGTTCTGGAAATGCCATTGAACACGAATAACTGACTCTATCAATGCAGATAGACCATGCTAAATTAATATCAATTTTATCATTCATAGCATCCATCCACTCACAGCAGCGCAGGATATTATACATGTTAATTTTCCCTGATTTTGTACTTGGTATAACAATTTTTTTAATTTCGTTTTGTGTGTGGTCAATTTCGGTGTACATTTTCCACTTTTGATTCCCCGAAGATATAGAAGGATAGAAGGATGAATAAATTGCTTATTACTAATTAATTTAAAAAAAAATCTATTATAATTTATTTATATTAGTATTTTCGTATTTTGGTAGTAATATTAGTAATACAAGTCGCCACACACATAAACAATATTTGAATATACATTTAAATGCTCCAACACCCCTTCAAGAATGAGAATAAAGTTCAGGTCGTTTGAAGGTTTGGAGGCAAAATCATAGTATTTTCATGAAATTTCCAATACGTTTTCTATAAGATATTGAGGAAAACTCAATCGAATTCCGTTGTAAATGTAGATGACTTACAAGGAAATTTTGTTGTAATTTCGTGAAATAGTTAAACTTTATTGGAAATTAAGTTTAAGGTTGTATCCTTAAATATAAATACAGATCACCTACAAAGAAATTTTATTGCAAATTCGTGAAATAGAAACTTTATTAGAACTTAATTTAAAATTAAAACCTAATTTAAGACTTAGAATTTAAACTTTATTAGAAATGTACCATAGAATTTGGAAAACCATTTTCATGAAGTTTTTTTTTTAATACTTTATGTAGAAATCTTGTTCTGTCTTGTTGGTATTTTTCCAGTTATGAAACATCTATAAAATATTTGTATGCCTAATGTATTATTTTCAAGGAAGAAAAAGATAATGGTAATATTAATTAAAAGAGTACTTAATAATGCTAGAAAATGCAGAAAATGCAATTACATTAAAAAAAACAACTTTTGAAACTATTGAAATTAGTCCTCCTATAACTAAAAAAAATCACTATGAAATTTCTAATGTTTTTTGTCTAATGTTTTTCTAATGTTCTAATGTCTTGTTGATATTTTTTATTGAATAAAAGTCAAGTTATGAAAAGTTATCTATAAAATATTTGTATACCTAATGTATTATTTTCAAGGAAGAAAAAGAGAATGATAAATAAAGACAAATAAATAATAGAGAATAAAATATTTATTGAAAGAGTACTTAATAATAGAAAATGCAGGGTATTACATTAAAGAAACAAATATTAAAATTAGTTAGTCTATATCTAAAAAAAATCACTATCAAATTTCTAATGTTTTTGTTTTAAATCTTCTATGTTATCGTGGAATTTCTAATAGGTTTTCAATGGGTTTGTTGCGAATTGTAACAATAGTATATTTCATTACAAGTCTGGAAATGACTTTCCATATGTTCCAGAATTTACAATACGTTTCCTGTAAAACATTTTGGTAATTGCCATAGATTTCAGTTGTAACTTCAGAACGCTTGAAATGCCATTGAAATTTCATAAGATACTCTCGTGGTACATCCCGCTATTGATATATTTCATCTTAGCATTTGAAACAGAATTTTCATGAAGTTTTTAAATATATTTTATGTAGAAATTTCATTACCTATATTATCATGTATTTCATAACCGCGAAAAAATCATCATATTTTTCATGGAAGGGGGTTTCCATGAGTTTGTTGGAAACTACAATAAAATTTATATTCCTACAAATACGAGAGTTGAATCATCAAATTTACAATCGTACTGTCACTTTCTTTTCATGACAATTAAAAAGTATGGGACATAAATGGATACTACCTGCAGAGTTTATGCATCACTGACAAGAATTTTAATTAGACATAAACTAATATAAAGAAAGAAAATATAATAGTATCGTCAAAATTTTGGCAGAGATCAATGAAAATTTGGCAGTAATCTTTGAAAACTTGCCGGTTATCATTAAAATTTTGACAGAATACAAATATTATAGTTGAATCATGAAATTTACAATCGAATTGTCATCATTCTTTTCATGACAATTGAAAGCTAATGCACAAAAATGGATGCTGCCTATAGAGTTTATGCATCATTAACAAGAATTTTAATTTAACACTAACTACAAAATCTTTTTTTTAAATATGTATCACAATAACATTGACAGAAATAATGAAATTTTGGTATAAATAATTGACGTTTTAATGAAAACAATTGAATCTCTAATCATTTTCATTGTTATTATCACAGTATATTTAAAAACCTGCCAGTGATTAATGAAAATTTGGCAGTAATCTTTGAAAACTTGCCGGTTATCATTAAAATTTTGACAGAATACAAATATTATAGTTGAATCATGAAATTTACAATCGAATTGTCATCATTCTTTTCATGACAATTGAAAGCTAATGCACAAAAATGGATGCTGCCTATAGAGTTTATGCATCATTAACAAGAATTTTAATTTAACACTAACTACAAAATCTTTTTTTTTTTAATATGTATCACAATAACATTGACAGAAATAATGAAATTTTGGTATAAATAATTGACGTTTTAATGAAAACAATTGAATCTCTAATCATTTTCATTGTTATTATCACAGTATATTTAAAAACCTGCCAGTGATTAATGAAAATTTGGCAGTAATCTTTGAAAACTTGCCGGTTATCATTAAAATTTTGACAGAATACAAATATTATAGTTGAATCATGAAATTTACAATCGAATTGTCATCATTCTTTTCATGACAATTGAAAGCTAATGCACAAAAATGGATGCTGCCTATAGAGTTTATGCATCATTAACAAGAATTTTAATTTAACACTAACTACAAAATCTTTTTTTTTAATATGTATCACAATAACATTGACAGAAATAATGAAATTTTGGTATAAATAATTGACGTTTTAATGAAAACAATTGAATCTCTAATCATTTTCATTGTTATTATCACAGTATATTTAAAAACCTGCCAGTGATTAATGAAAATTTGGCAGTAATCTTTGAAAACTTGCCGGTTATCATTAAAATTTTAACAGAATACAAATATTATAGTTGAATCATGAAATTTACAATCGAATTGTCATCATTTTTTACATGACAATTGAAAGATAAGGCACATAAATGAATGCTGCCTATAGAGTTTATGCATCATTAACAAGAATTTTAATTTGACACTAACTACATTTTTTTTTTATATATATAAATCACAATAACAATGACAGAAATAATGAAATTTTGGTATAAATAATTGACGTTTTAACGAAAACAATTGAATCTTTGATAATTTTCATTGTCATTATCACAGTATCTTTAAAAACTTGCCAGTGATCAATGAAAATTTGGCAGTAATCATTGAATATTTGATAGCTATCATCACCATTTTGACAGAATGATTAATTCTGAAGTGTGGTCACAGTTTAAAATGTTACCGAAATTAAATTATGTTTCAAAATTCTAATCATTAATAATAATAATAATAATAATTTCATTTATTGTATTTGGATTAACAGAGAACATTACAGAGAAAAAATGTACAAGAACAGTATACAAAAATTTTACACTATAATTTTGTAAAATTCTGTCAATTCTGTCAATTAGTGTATAACATTCTGTCAAAATTTTAATGATAGCCATCAAATTTTCAATAACTACTGCAAATTTTTAACGATGCTGTTAGCATTTCAATAAATCTATTAAAGGTTCAATTAATTTTGTTAAAACGTCAATTATTTATACCAAAATTTCATTGATCTGTCAATGTTTTTGTGACATATTTTTATTAAATATTTCAATCAAATTTTTAACAATGCTGTTAAAATTTCAATAAAACTATTAAAGGTTGAATTATTGTAAAATACTATCAATTCTGTCAATTAGTGTATAACATTCTGTCCAAATTTTAATGACAGCTGTCAAATTTTCAATAACTACTGTCAAATTTTCAATAATCTCTGCCAAATTTTTAACGATTCTGGTAGCATTTCAATAAATCTATTAAAGGTTCAATTAATTTTGTTAAAACGTCAATTATTTATATCAAAATTTCATTATAATGGATGCTGCCTATAGAGTTTATGAAACATTAACAAGAATTTTAATTTGACACAAACTACAAAATCGATTTTTTCTTAAATATGTATCACAATAACATTGACAGAAATAATGAAATTTTGGTATAAATAATTGAGGTTTTAACGAAAACAATTGAATCATTGATAATTTTCATTGTTATTATCACAGTATCTTTAAAGACTTGCCAGTGATCAATGAAAATTTGGCAGTAATCATTGAAAATTTGATGGCTATCATCAACATTTTGACAGAATGATTAATTCTGAAGTTTGGTCAGAGTTTAAAATGTTACCGAAATTAAATTATTTTTCAAAATTCTAATCATTAATAATAATAATAATACTTTCATTTATTGTATTTGGATTCACAGAGACATTACATTACAGAGAAAAAATGTACAAGAACAGTATACAAAAAATGTACACTGTATAATTTTGTAAAATTCTGTCAATTCTGTCAATTAGTGTATAACATTCTGTCAAAATTTTAATGAGAGCTGTCACATTTTCAATAACTACTGTCAAATTTTCATTAATCTCTGCCAAATTTTTAACGATGCTGTTAGCATTTCAATAAATCTATTAAAGGTTCAATTAATTTTGTTAAAACGTCAATTATTTATACCAAAATTTCATTATATCTGTCAATGTTGTTGCGACCCATATTT
The DNA here is from genome assembly GCA_951805005.1 of Othius punctulatus. Lineage (NCBI taxonomy): Eukaryota > Metazoa > Arthropoda > Insecta > Coleoptera > Staphylinidae > Othius > Othius punctulatus. The sequence continues at coordinate 23,886,946 of OX638138.1, read as the reverse complement.
AAAAAAAAATCTATTTGGTAGTTAGTGTCAAATGAAAATTTTTGTTAATGATGCATAAACTCTATAGGCAGCATCAATTTTTGTGCCTTAGCTTTCAATTGTCATGATAAAAATGATGACAATTTGATTGTAAATATCATGATTGAACTATAATATTTGTATTCTGTCAAAATTTTAATGATAACCGGCAAGTTTTCAAAGATTACAGCCAAATTTTCATTGATCTCTGCCAAAATTTTGACGATACTATTATAATTTCAATGAAAATAATAAAAGATGCTAATGTTTTTGTTAAAACGTCAACTGTTTATACCGAAATTTCAATATTTCTGTCAATATAATTGTGATATATATCTTTTGAAAAAATCCGATTTTGTAGTTTATGTCTAATTAAAATTCTTGGATTTGAATATTTGGATTTTTTAGTATCTTAGTCTTGCCTTAGTCTTGCCAGTCAGTGATACAATTATAAGCTGTAGTATCCCTTTTTGTGCCAGTTTTAAATTTTCAAAAAATTATAACAATTACAATCGAGTTGTTATGATTCAACTATAAGATTTGTATACAAATTTTATTATAATTCCCACAATAACATTGATTGAAATAATGAAATTTTGGAATAAGTAATTGACGTTATAACAAAAATAATTGAGTCATTTTCATTAATATTTTAACATTATCTATAAAAACTTAAGTGGCTCAGCAGTGATCAACGAAAATTTGGCAGTAATCATTGAAAATTGGAAATAATTCTTATTTTGTCTATTTTCGTTACTCCTTTGATTCTTCTTAGGACTTTCATTTCGCTTGCTTGTATTTTATGTTTTTCCCATTCTGCCCGTTTTCACGTTTCGCATCCCCATGTTAGTATTGGCCGGTATATTGTTTAGTACACTTTTATGTTTGTTTCTTTACTTATTTCTTATTTGTTTATGATTGTGTTTTCGATTGCCTGGTACAGTTTTTGAGTTTTTCTTATTCTGCTGTTTATTTATGTCTCTTCATTTCCGTCTGCATTCAGTTCTACTCCCAGGTATTTGTATGTCCCTACTTGTTCAAGTTTTTTGTTGTCAATTTCTATTTGTATCTGCTTCTGTTTCCCTACTACCATTACTTTTGTTTTGTTTATGTTCAGCTTCATTCCTTTTGCCTTTAGTTCTGTGTTCCATAAGTTTACTCTTTGTTGCAGCTGTTTTGATATTGTTGTTATTATTATCTCATCGTCTGCAAATGCTCCTTCCGATATTCCTATTTTATCCATGTTTTTGTAGCCTACTATTCATTTCTTGTTGCTCTCTGGGTGTGCATTTTTTTATTATGTCGTCTATGTAAGTAATGAATAGTGTGGGACTTAGACTCCCTCCATGTCTTAGCCCATTTATGTCTTATTCTTATCATTTTGTCATTTACCTTCCTTTGTTTCAGTGTTCCCCATAGTTTCGCTCTTGGTACCTTATCAAATCTTTCTTTCTCTAGATCTAGAAACGCTATGTATATGTTTGTGTCTGCATCTCGTTTTTCGTATGTTAGGCAAATCAAAGAATATATTCAATATGTGAAATTTACAACAGAAAATGAATAGTGTTGTCCAATCCAGTTGAAATTATCTTTAAAATCATGTATGTTTATTTAAATAATATTATTGTAAATCGTAGCCCACTGCATTTCAAATAAATGTTAATGAAGTTTGTGTGTACTACAACTACAACTACAACTAAAATGTTTATTTTGATTTTCCAGTAGTTATGTGCGATTTTGCTATTGAATAATATTATAACTATGTCATTGCGTTAAACAGCCATATATCCACCTGATTTCTGCCTGGTAATTGCTATATTTACTGCGCAACATATAAGTTGTTGTGATAGTTCTCAGCGATAATTCATATGGCCGTCATCGTTTGCTTCTCACACATTAGCACTACGTTTTCTCGACGCACCTTCAAGGTGCACTTATGCTGGTTTATCTGCGCAGTGCCTTCATTGCATGACGCATTTTATATAAGCCCGAGTAGTCCACATTACAGACCGCGTGACTCACCGATTAGGCCCTTAAAAATACGGTAATGATGAATGATGGATAACTCCGCAGATAATCGATCACGCATCGCATATGTGTCACTATTACTTACTGCACGAAAACGAATTGAATTGGAATGATGTGTTAATTGAAATTACAATACATGAAAATAGCCTCGCGAAAATGAATGTACTTTATATTCTGATGAAAAATATACAATTTTCAGCCTTAAAACCCGAGTCTCGCGGTTGTTTGCACAAGGAAATGCATTTCCTTTGCTCTCAAGTATGTTTTCGTATTTTCTTATTTATATTTGCGGAGGCCAGTTTTTCGTGTTTTCTTTGAGTTGTTGTTTCGTGTGTGTGTTGTCATGGAATGGCAGCAAATTGCTTAGATTCCGATTAGGCGGCGTTCAATGCAAAAGGATTTTGATCCGATGACAAACATTACATCAGGAATCGCACACCGCTCGGAAATTGCAAAATCAATAACAGCCTCGGGCAGAATTCCTTTCGGCTGACTCTATTAGATAAATATTAATAACGTGGTGCACATAAACAACTTTAAGCGTCATTTTCTAGTGCCTTTCAGCGGCTGCTTCGGTGTAAGGCGGTGGTAGCTTTGGAAATCAGACCTCTCAGCACTGATAATATTTGTGTGTATTTTTGTTTCTCTTAATGCACTGATTTATCTAAGCATTTACGTCATATGTATACACCAAATAACTCTGACTCATGCCTGACTCAGAAATCTGATAATTATAATAAAACTTTTACGCATATACAGGGTGTCCTACATAGAGTAGGATTGCATGGGCATTTTTCTTATTCGAAAAGCTAGTTCAGATGCTGGTTCAGATTATGTTGAAAATTTTTCAAAAGTCCAAGCCGTTTAGAATTTATTTTAAAAACAAAAAAATCTCTATTTTCTAAAAAACTCCGACATATTCATTATATGGGATTATATTCGATATACACATAAATCATTGCCATAGTTATTTATAATACAAAGGTATAAGATACTTCGTTCATTCATACTTAAAGTGTATATTAGTGGCCATTCAATTCCAAAAAGTGCTTTTTGAAAAAAAAGGCTAATAGCATATTTTGTCATATCACTACTGATCTGCCCTAAGTTGATCTAATGCAAGCTGAACTCAATTCATGCACAAATAGTGTTATTACTAGGGCAACTAAATATATGCAAAGGCATATATTTTTTCATGCGAGTCATAAAAGAATGGACTGCACTCAAATGTATTTCATGCAATACTGTGAATTTTGATCCCTATTTCTTAAGGTAAAAGCAAATGTATGCATATTTTAGCACATTTAGCAAATTTCTGCATATTTCGGTGTTTTTTTGTAAGGTGTTCTGACAAATATTTTGATTATTTACTCAGATAATAGTAAAAATAATTAAAGTTTTTTCGTTCATTATAAAAAAGGGCCGAATTTCGTTCAGGAAATTACAGAAAAAGTGTCGTATATAGAATTAAATTTCGTTCAAGGAAATACTGGAGAAGTGCCCCGAGAAGAGTGGAATTTATTCCAACGATGGACATTTCGACCATGGATCTTAATTTTGAACACAACATTTTGAAAAGAACTGCAAAATTTTGATTGTAAATTAAACATTGCAGTGGAAATTATAAAATCCTCGACAAGAATCTTAAATTTTACTGGAAATTGCAAAATTTTTACTAGAATTAATAAAAATTTCAATAAACATGATCAAAGAATCTAAAATTTTACTAGATATTGCAAAAATTTTACTGTAATTGCTAAAATTTTCAAAAAACTTATCAAACACTCATAGATAATTAAGAAACTGTAATTGAAAATTAGCACTTATCATTGGAAAGTGTAATATTTTAATTATAGATTCAACATAACATTGAAACTGATAAAATTCTCAGCAAGAATTTTAAAATTTTGCTGACAATTGCAAACATTTTATTGGTATTGATGAAATTTTCATGAAAGTTATCGAAAAGTATCAATTGAAAAGTGCAAATTTTTGATAGAAAATTATACATAGCACTAAAAATTATACAATTCTCGGCAAGTATTTATAATTTTGCTGGCAATTGCAAATATTTAGCGGAATTGATGAAACTTTTAACGAAAGTTTCTAAAAATTCATCTAAAATTAAGATACTGTAATTGAAAAATAACAATGTTTATTGGTAAGTGCAAAATTTTGATTGAAAATTAAACATTAGCATGAATCTAAAATTTTACTGGCAATTTCAAAATATTTTATCCGGAACTGATGAAATTTGTGAGATTTTCAAAGAAAGTTATCAAATATTCATCAAAATTAAGTACCTATAGTTGAAAATTAGCAATATTATTTAGAGAGTGAAAAATGTAATTGGAAATTAAACATATTTTACTGGAAATGATGAAATACCATATTCATGGAATTTATATAAATCGTTTAAGAAATATTTTATTTATGTGGTGTCGTTACACGACTTACACAAGTTATACAAATTAATAAATTACTTACTAAGTACCTGAAAATATCATTTTTTTATGAAATATCTGAAATATCTATTGCAACATAAACTTGCAGTGAAAATTATAAATAAAACTGTTAACATCAAATTAAAAAAAATACAGGCAATTACAATTTATTTATTGGAAATGATGAAATTGTCATTGAAACGTACACAGTATTCATCGAAAATTATGAAAATATAATAAAACATTATTAATATTCATTGGAAAGTGCAAAATTTGGATTGGAAAGTGAAGACAGCGCTAAAAATGATAAAATTCTCAGCATAAATTTAGAAGTTGCTGGAAACTGCAAAATTTTTACTGAAAACTACAAAATGTTTATTGGAAATGATGCAAGTTTCATAAAGACAAAGAAAAACATAAAATCGCACTTGAAAATTACAAACTTTGATAGAAAATTATATTTGTTATTTGTTATGATTGTAAATTAAACATTGCAGTAAAAATTTTAACATTTTCAGCATTAATATAAAATTTTAGTGGCAACAACAAAGGTTTTACTGGAAATAGTGATTTTTTTTATGGAAACTCCTAAAGTGCTTATCGAAAATTATGTTATTATAATTGAAAATTAGCAATATTCGTTGTAAACGGCAAAATTTTGACTGGAAATTAAAGACAGCACCGAAAATTATAAAATTCTCAGCATACATTTATTATGTTATTGGAAACTGCAAAAATGCTACTTAAAACTACAAAATATTTACTGGAAACGAAGAAATGTTCATAAAAACCAAGAAAAACTTGCAATACCACTTGAAAATTATAAATTTTGATAGATTTTGAAAATTGCGAAATTTTGTTTGTAAATGAAACATTGCTGTAAAAATTATCAAATTTAAACATTAATTTAAAAGTTATCTAATAGTTTTACTGGAAATGATGAAATTTCCATTAGAACTTTCTACGAAAATTATGAAATTGCATTTGAAAATGTTAAATTTTCATTGTAAATTGCGAAATTTCTATTTGGGAATTAAACATTGCAGTGAAAGTTATAAAATTTACAGTATAAATTAAAATAATTACCTGCAACTGCAAATTTTTTATTGGAAATACCATGTAATTTTCTGTAGTAATACCATAAATTGCCGGATATTTTACGACAACGTGTTGCATAGCAACGAGTGTTACTTTTTTAATTTATTCAACGCCTTTTCATAACTTTAAACGAGATGTATTGCGGGAATTTCTGTTTTAGATATGGATTACAATTTTCATATATCGTTATTGATTTGTTGTTGTTATTTATTTGATTTGTATTTATGTTTTGGAATATGTATGTAGCTTTCGGTTAATAAATATTATTATTATTATATTATTATTATTGTTGGTTATTGGTCTCCTTAGGGTTAATTATTGTTATGTTATTGTTCTAGTGGTATGTCTACTTTACTTATTATTTGTAATGTATGTAAAAATTGCGTTTTTCCGTTAAATAAATAAATAAATTTGTCAGTTAAACAATCACTTATTTATTAAGATTAGATTAAGTGAATAATCTCCATTTATAAAAGCATATTTTGAATTTTAAAAAGCACATTTTCCATTTTTAAGAGCATGTTTTCCATTTATAAAAGCATATTTTCCATTTCTAAAAAGACATTTTTTTATTTTTAAAAGCATATTTTTAATTTTTAAGAGCATATTTTTAATTTTTAAGAGTATATTTTAAGCGCTTAAAATGTTTTTTTTAACATATTTTTGGTTGCCCTACTAATAAACGTTCTGCTAAAAAAATGTGCATTCTGGACTCATAGCAGTCTTTTTTTAAATTTTATTCATATAAATATGCAGCCATGTGCTACCAAATCAGCGAACTGTTTTTGGTTTTCAGTTATTTTATTATTGTGTGTAATATTAAATATCTTCTCGGATGTAAATTCACATCCGAACCGTCAGATCCCCATCCGGCGCTAAATTTTTTCGAAGAGTTGGTGTTCGGTGCGTTATTTATATTCCCGACGGCGTGAAATATAACAGCACGTTTTTCGCACGTAGTTTTTTTTTTAATATGTAGAAACGCTGAAATATCGCTGGCACGTAACCGGGCGCATTTTGGAACTCTCGCTTTCGCGCTCCGCCGTGGAAGGTCACTCCCGATTATTGACCCGCATACCGCGCTTTCCGCGTCGATTATTAAACCCAAACCCGCGAAGATGCTCCTGAGGGAAGCACACGGGGCATGTGTCACCGTCTAGTCCCGTGGGAGCCGAGAGGAGGTCCACACGGAGATATAGTCGTCATCTGCGTGCCATAGAACGAATTATGTGCCAAGGTCGTAGGAAGGCGAGACTCGCGGAGACGAGGAAATTGGATTTCTCCTGTTTATGCGGCGCATAAATAAACAAAGCGTCGCAGACGCGCCGATAACGTATTCTTGCAAGGCGCTTGGAGGCGGCGAATTTAATATAACAACGTTTCTGTTCGTCGGGAATTATAATTTCTTATCGATGCTCTGGAAGGAGATGTGCGGCGTGTGTGTGCGCCAGAGAGGTTTTCTTTGAGTGATGTGTAATGGCACAGCTCGGAGATAACATCTCCTCAACGCGGCGGAATAGACAATGCGCACGTTATGAACATTATAATAGCGGCAGTTACGAGAATTAAATGATGGCGATGCCGTCGCGTCTCACGCACATATGTTGAATCGTGGTAAATATCCACTTACGAAAGAAAAAATAGTCAATTAATCCCTGATGTAATTGAATTTCACATTGACTATAATAGTAACGTAGTATATTACACAACGAGTTATACGTGTACAAGTAATAGTTTACAGCACGAGTCCTAATGTAAAAGTTTTGTTTCAACGGACGAATGTTACAATTTGCGGCTTTTTTAAATTTAAATACAGGGCGGTCCATTGGGAAATGCGCATACAGTAATGGTAGATGCGGCACACCGAGGTGATTCTAAATAAACTATAGTTTATGAGTCTATCGTTCTTTATAACCAATATACAGGGTGATTCATTAATATTTCCCATTTTTTCAATTAATCATAACTTACGAACCACAAAAAACATTAATACGTAGGTTTCGACTCAAAACACCCTGTATGTCAATATTTTAACATTTTATTTGCATATTTGGAAAGAGCAGAAAAAATTAAGTAACACTGAATGTATTTGGTACTTCCACATACAACATTGTTACATATTAACTTGAGTCAAATCTAGATGTTTCGATGAGGTGGCACAAAATTAAAAATAAATAAATTTCCTTTCCTAGGTGATCATTTTCCTGCTTTAGGCAGTAAAACCATCAACTATTTCACATTCTCTTAATTTCTGGATCCTAACCTTAATGTAAAACGAGAGGACAAGTCCGTATTTGAGACAAAATATTATTATCAATGACTAACTTTCAATCACCCTTATATTTTCTTTGCTAATAGAAAACTTGTTACATATTAACTTGAGTCAAATCTAGATGTTTCGATAATAAGGTGGCACAAAATTAAAAATAAATAAATTTCCTTTCCTAAATGATAATTTTCCTGTTTAATCCATAAAATCATTAACTATTTCACATTCTCTTAATTTCTGGATCCTAACCATAATGTAAAACGAGAGGACAGGTCCGTATTTGGGACCAAATATTATTATCAATGACAAACTTTCAAACACCCTTATATTTTCTTAGCTAATAGAAAACTAAAAAAATTGCCAAATCTCTTAAATAACAGAGCATATTACCCAATAATTAAGAATATTATTATTATTATTATTATGATATTAGAGCGACGATTTCGAAAACATTTTGACAAAAGTACAATCTATCCATCTATCTACAAGGTGTCTTGAATTGTACCACTAAAATCGCCATTCCCATCCACCAGATTGCAGATATTTTTCTGTAGAAAAAGCAAACAAAAAAAGAAGTTTGGCTATGCATAAATTATTAATTATTTCTAATGTCAGCGCAAATGTCACTGACTATTTAAAACAATTTCATGTACCTCATAGCTTTAATTTACAAAAACGAGCTTCAATTGCAAAATGGTTGTATCAATTCAAAGTAAGTAAGTTTCCAAGATAGATATTACAGATACGTATTATAAGTGTTGGCTTGAAGCAGTAGAAATATTTTCAACTCTAATAAACAGTTTTTAACACAGGCTTAACAAGCAGGTCTTTAGCACCGGCTGCCAAAATCTCTAAAAAAAAACTGTCTACATCGAAAATTAACTTCAACTGTCGATATTTGTCAAAATTACCATACTGAAATGCCCAAATTCGATAAATTTGTCAAAATCGTCCAAATCTCAACTGATGGGGTTTAAAAATAAACAGATTTTGACAGATGAATTAGATAAATTCTAACAATTTTAATTGAACATTTAACATTATACAGTGTGTCTGATTAACTTGGCTACATATGGAAAACTTTTTTATCTTTAGTTTTACGAAATATATATCACTCCTTACAAAAACTTGTGCCACCCCCAAGGTTCTTCAATCCGCTAGTGAATTAAAAACGTTTAATTCACTCAAAATCAGGAACATGCGACATCATTTTCATATAATACCTTTGACTTCGTAGGTACCAACTTTCCCACTACTTCTGAGGCTGCATTTGAAACCCCCTCTGGTACAAAAACACTATAAATCGGCCTTTTTATAATTTGGTTTGACAATAAATGACATTTTGGCTTTCCATTGACTTATAAAGACTTATTATGACTTATTATAAAAATTAAAGGTTTAACTACAAAACGATAAAATTGAATAAAATTATTTTTATTCTATTTATATATATTTTTCACTCGAATAAATTATCCCACTCGCTCTTTCAGGCCCGTGGCCTAATTTCATTCTCGTGAGTAAACATCCAATTAACCGACTTGTTATATAAATTACTATTATTTTTGACAATATCAAATATCGTTATTAAGAAAATTGGTGTAGAAATAAAAACTTCGTTCAAATAGTACTGAACATAAAAGTAAAACGATGTTAAATTTATATGACAAATTTATCATATCTTCTATTATTAATTTATTCATTCGAATAAATTATCCTACCCGCTCTTTCGGACTCGTGGCCTAATTTTATTCTCGTGAGTAAACATCCACTTAACTCACTTGTTATATAAATTACTATTACTTTTGACAACATCAAATATCGTTATTAAGAAAATTTGTTTAGAAATAAAAACTTACGTTTAAATAGCACTGAACATAAAATATATGTTGGAAAATATATCGAAGGGTTAAACATTTTTACATATTTCCAATCAAAATCATCCAAATCTGTAATTATAATTTTTAGCTGCAATTGTAAAACGATATTAAATTTATATGACAAATTTATCATATTTTCTATTGATTCTATCCAAATCTGTCAACTTTTCACCTGCGACTATCAAAATTGACAATTTATTTAAACGAAGCAATTCAAATCTGTCACTTGCAACTCCACCTATTGCAATTTTGCAAACTCATTCAATTTTCAAATGAAAATGATGTAACATTTTTAAATGAAAATGAGAAATTTTTAGCTCCAACTGCAAAATTATACCAAATTTAGAACTATAGCAGTTCAAATCTGCCAAATTTTCAAAAAAAGTACAAAATTGTGCAAGAAGAATGAAACCTTTTCAGAACCATATTTTTTAAATGAAAGTTAAATCGAGAAAATATTAGTTGTTTACAGGTATTGGTACTATCTTGTAATTTACTATTTAACGTATTTGTTTCTGTAGTTTTCGGATTACAATTGATAAAAATGTTCTGAAATTTAGTATTTACAACTTGCTCACACCATATATTTTTGAATTATAATTATCTTTTAAAAATACAACTTTTTAAAAACTGTTTCAATACAATTAAGCACACAATGTTGCTTTCCGAAAAATCGTATACAAAGCGTTCGAGAAAGTGGTGTCACCTTTTACATTTACACTGGATACTAATAAATGACACTGTTCAAGATGCAAACCAAATATGTTTTGCAAACGTTGCTGAAACGTTTCCTAGGATTCAAGCAAATAATTTAACTAGATTTTTTCAAATGTTTTTATTTGTTATTATGTTGTTTTTACTGGTTAGTACAGCTGACGCCATTTTCTTGAACGTTCTGTGTTTTGTTTTGTTTAATAAGAAAAGTTTAAAACATCTAAATAAGTACTTAAATTGTAGGTTCATTCAATTTGTTTTAAAATTTGTATAAAATTTTGAATCTATATTTGGCTATCGACGCCATCTGAAACGCACATTTTTCCTTTTCGAACAATTGTACATTTCATTTTGTTTAATGAAAAAGTTTTAAAAATCCAAATGCTTTAACTGTTTATTTCTCTAAATGTACATGCAACCACTACGTGGTCATCTTCAGTAGATATTTGTACTGAGGATAAAACAAGTCAAAAACACATTATATAACCCTCTTTTAACAATACATATTTAAATCCTAAGAATCCTAAGAAGCCATCTGGTGGATGGAAATGTAAGTGGTTTAATATGAAACACCATGTAGTTCCATAAGATGGAAAAGTGTATGGGAACAGAAGAGAAATGGAATGGAATGGAATTGAAGAGAAACGGCATTTGATGCATTCATATATACAGGGTGTCCTATGCAAGTCATTGGGTAGAAGTTTATGGGGTTCCTGATCACATAAAACATTGGAAAAATTCACACAAACATGGTTCGTCGTGATCACCCAAAATAAAATACGTGCATATTTCTATCACTTCCGCTTGTAACGGAAGTGGTCATCAACTTTGACCATATTACTTGCATAAGGCACCCTATTTAACATAATATACACCGTATATTGTATGGCTTGCCAAATAAATATTTTTAGTATTTAGAGTAATAAAGCAGATTAAAAAAATGGGCTGCATTCAAATAGAATTGATATTTGTTTTTCTTTAATACAGCCAGATAAATATTTTATGGCTATAATAGACCTAATTAAATATTTTTTTTCTTTAAATACAGCCAATTAAGTGTATATGTTTTATGCCTTATTTCGGCCGAGCAAATGTTGTTTAGCTAAATGAATATATTTTTTTGATTCAACGCAACTAAATAAATATCCTCTGGATGCATATGATTGAACTCCCGGTGCATCCACGTAGTTGCAAATAGGTACGCTCCGGAATGGATATTAGTCCGGGGCGGTTTATCGACTCCGGGGCCCCGGCTCTTCCCTCGCCCTCTTTCTCCCGGCATTCGTCCCTGCCCGGATTATTTATGATAGTTAATGTCGTCGTTAAAACGTCCTACTCGGTACATTGATCGCTATTTGATGACGTCGTTTGATTCTAAGCCCAGATTATATTGCTAAATTACAGATGTTCTTGTTGCGGCAGCGCTCCTCTCCTAAGTCTTTTTTCTCGTCTCGCGCCGAATACAAATGAGAGGAACGCGAGCGACGGGGAAAACATGTTTATTTACTTATTTGCGCAACGCAATGAGTCACACAATTTGTCGGAGCGGATTACGTGCCGGCCGCGGATCTATCCATCACCATTATCGATGGGAGCGTAAATAAATATTTGCGTCCGCCTCGCATGCAGTTTTATTACAACAATTCTGATCGATTTCTGCGAAGCGGCGCTGTATCGGGTGTTGCTTCGCAGGAAAATTGAGCACAGCACAAGTGGAACGAACAATTATTACTCCTGAAAACGATTAAATAAAAACAGCTTCAATTACTTCATAAACATTTCTCATACGAAGTGGACGTTTCACAGTTCAACACTTTTACACTTGACTACAAGATAATATGTTAATTGGGTAATAACTAAGTCAATTATTACGGTAAGTAAATTTAGACAAGTGTTCATTTACGTGAGCAAATGTCTATATGTATTCGAAAACAGAAGATAAAAGATCAAAACCAGATTCGTCAGCCAGAACTCTTGCTTAACATGTATGACGTGGAATTCTATTAATCCGCAAGTTAGTTAGTTCTGAGGAAATCTTTAAACGGGCAACTGGACAAAATTGGGTCATGCCAAATTTTACATACTAATATTTAATTGCAAAGATGACGATAATCAATTTAATATTACCGATGCAAAAATATGTTAGGTGCACATGCGCAAAACAGAAAACACATGCCGCAAAATAGAAGAAGTGTTCCAGCAGAAACTAATTTGTGATTCTGATTCAAAATCCAGTGTTGCAGGAGTTTTTCTGAAAAGTTATTAACTGATTTCTGACGGTCAGAAAAGTTTGGATTTTTTTTACGAATTTTTCTGATGGACTTGCGCACAGCTACCCATGCATGTTCGAGGTTGACAGTAGTTGTGGTTTGATCTCATAACTCGTTAATTGATATGTTACAATTTTGAGTTGTGTTGTGGCATTAGTTTTTGATTACATATTGATACTTAGAGATAGGATGGTTAGTCAAAATAAAAAATCAAGAAAGGCAGGTAAAAAGGCAAAAAAGTGTCCAAAAAGGCAAAATAAATTACAAATTAGGCAAAAATACAAAAAACACAAGAAAGGCAAAAATACAAAAAACACAAGAAAGGCAAAAATCGTGCGGAAAAACGCAAAACCTAGGTACGGACCAAAGAGAAACTGACAAACAAATCTAGAGAACTGTAAGAAATGAAACAATATATTCGAATAATCAACTTTTTATTGGCACCATCTAAAATATCAATAAATTATTAAAATATAAATGAGTAATTATTATTAATTACCCTGGTCAGCACTGAATTTTTTTCCTGAAATTTAATTACTGTTTCTAAGTACCTACATCTAAGGTTCTAATTACAAAAATAATATTGGTTTTCTTCTAGCAGTTCTACTTTTTGAAATAATACAATAACCTTTTTTTTATACCGGGTGATTCAAGTTTTATTACCATGGGTTTTTTAGGCATTTGGAGTTGCCCAAAAAATATGGAAATTTGGATTTATATAGGTTTGATACTAATCTACGGAAAGGTAGTTTGACTTTTTCGATATAATTATATAGACGGTTATATAATTAAAAAAAACTCTTTTCGGGCAAAATTCTCTATCGTTATTTTTGCCCTAAACTGTTTTATTTTATACATAGAACCCATTTATGAAATCAAAAATTAACGAAAATGATTAGATTTCAAATTAAAGCATTTTTTTACATTACTGACCAACTTTCCACGGTATGATTTATGATTTTGTAAGTCAAGAGCCCTACAAAGCATTGACCGCCGGTGCGGTTGGAACGTTTTATGACTTTTTATGATTCCGCCAGTCGCCCCTGGGTTGAACGGGCCTTGCAGGACGGATTGGGTACGGCCCTATCATAAAACCCATAAAATCCATTATAGGGACTATTACTGGTAGCAGCCCTCATATTTTACTATTTAGTAATAAATCTTACTGTTGCAATTTCAAAATTCATTTAATTCAATAATTGGTGCAATTTTTTTGACTTGGATTACACTGGAATGTTTGGAATAGCATTAAAGTATGTTCTGACAAAAACTATATAAATAAAATTACGAATTCTTTGTGAAATAACGTATAAACTACCGGATGCTTAAAATTATTTTTTTATCGTCAGATTGGGCTTCATCAATATCTAAACATGTGTACTTATTTTGGATTTTTTATTTCAATTAGAAGTCGTCATTTTTGGCCTGGCAATAAAACTTGAATCACCCGGTATAAAGGCAATCTTTTAACACAGTTTCTTTAAAAATATCATTCAAAATCACTACAAAACCTTCTTTTGTAGGATTTTCTCTAAGGCATGACTTGAGGTTGATCTCTTTGCATACTCCAGCAATTTTGACCTCGTGCACACGAATCCGGTCAAAAACCTAATGGTTCCCATTTGACATTTTAACATTGACGTTCACCTAGTAATTTTAAGATCGTTCAAGGTCTGGAAAATATCACCTATAAGTAGATTTTTTCAAGCCCTACAAATTTTGACTGAAAGACGTTCCGAGATATCCTGGTGTATCCATTTTTTTTTTCATACACCCGGTATATTCATATGCAATTGCATATTTTTGCCAGTATTTACGATAAATGTATATTTCCAGCATTTTTGTCTCAAGTGCATATTTCGGCAATTTATTGATACTTTCTTGGAAATTTTCAGCAACTAAAATAAATAATTTACAGTTTTAGGTTTTTAAATTCACATTCTTTCCTTAGTAAACAACTTAATTGCATCACTAAAAGGTTGAGGAATTCAACTATATTTAGCCAGTCTAGAGCTTAAGTGCTTGCTTACCAACGCATATATACTGGGTTCGAATCCTTGTTTATTTTCAAATAATAATTTCATTTCGCTTCATCAGTGCCGAATGATATAATCGCAAAAAACAAATGTGTAACAAGACTTTTAATAATAATTGGAGTTTTTTTTGTTTGTTTGTATTTTATCCATTTTAGTAGATTTTATAGATTATTATTGGTTATTTGTTAAAGTACTTTCTATAGAAGATACCAGAAAGTACTTTAACAAATAACAAATAATAATTTATATTTTTATTGATATCTGCAATTTGAAAACGTTTATGAAAACTATAGGATCCCCGGGCAAACCAAGCAGTTAAACAGACAATATACTACAGCAACGTTTCCATTAATCTGGTGTCGAACCCGGAACCTTCGGACTATGGAGCGAGTGCGTACCGCGTGATTTGCAAAGAAAAATTAATAACCATATCAAATTTGCAGCTAATTAAAACTTCTAAGAAAATTATACCAGAAGTTTAAAAAAGTTATCTAAAAATTTCATTGCTTTCTAATAAATTCAAGTGTCGCAAAAAGAAATGGAGAAAATATTTGCAAATTTCTGGAAATTTTATTATATCAGAACTATAAACATTGAAAATAAAAATGATAGAAGTTTCAAAATTGTGCCTAAATTTTCTGAAACGAAAACGTCAAGAAACCCAAAAGTGAAATGAAGAAAATATTTGCAAATTTCTGGAAATTTTATAATATCAGAACTATAAACATTGAAAATAAAAATGATAGAAGTTTCAAAATTGTGCTTACATTTTTGAAACGAAAACGTCAAGAAACCCAAAAGTGTGAAAAAAGATTTTTTTATGGAAGTTGTAGAAAATTTAATCAACTTGTACAAACAAATGAACTAAACTTTCATAAATTTCAATAAACTATGATTAATAAATAAATTTAATTATAATAATGAAAATATACAAATAAATACAGAAGTTACATGTCACAAAGATTTGAGAAATTGCCAAAAATGATATAGAGCTGTAATGAAAATTTGGGTTTTGGCAAAATATGTAATCAAAATAGTTAAAAAGTCCAGAATATCTAATCAAAATATCAAAGGTATTAGCAGGTTCAGAGAACCTGGGAAGACTGCGAAAATCTAATACAAAGCTTTCCGATTGCTTTTCACCATGTATCAGTTGTGTTTCACTTTATCTCAAATGCTTTTCCCTCTTGTCAACACTTGTCAATATTGTTTCAAATGTATTCCCCATATGTCCCCATAAACGAGAGAATTCACTTTTTCAAGATGACCACCTTGGAACTCAAATTATTTCTTAAGCGTCACTACAACTAGTAACTGCTATACTGTATATTTTTTAGGCAATATTATCATGTAATTACTGTATATTGGGAATGCTCCCGTTGATAAATAAATGATTATTATTATAATTATATGTCAAATGGTTGAGATGGTTTGAATATTAGATCAGGGAAAAGCATTTGATAAATAGTTATACAATTTGACATAAGGGGAATATATTTGATACAATATTGATAAGTGTTGATAAGAGAGAAAAGCATTTGAGATGTACTTTATTGAGATCAAGTAAAATACAACTCATACATGGTGAAAAGTAATCGGAAAACTCTGTAAGATATGAAAAGTTTCAGAATATGCCCCAAATTTACACGAAATTGCACGAAACTTACAATAAGTCTTCAAAATTTGACAAAATGTAAATAAAGTGAAAACCTAAAACTTCAAACTCCGAAATGCATGGCTTTCAGAAGCACTTGGATTTGAAGTGTTATTACACCTTCAGTTGCAACTTGTACTTGGTTTTGTGATCAAGTTTTCATCACAAGTAAATATATGAATCACTTAATTCAGAAAAAAAACAAGTCACACATAACTAGTTTTGAAATATGTAATAAAGAAAAATGAATTATCTTTCTTAACTTTTTTAAAGTGAATTCGGTAACGTGATATGACATAGAACAGCATGCTAATTAACAAAATATGATGACTGATATGATGTTCACAAAATGTTATATTAACAAAATATGATGAATGGTATTATGTTAACAATATAATATACAGGGTGTCTTTAAATTATGTGGACATGGCTTAACCACAGATTACTGGGATCAAACGAAGACGATTTAACAAAACTTATCTATATACAAATGCGTTTGGTTTAGCCAGTATTCAGCTTCAAAGTTGATTTTAAAAAAAACAAAATTTTCTTATAAAAAGAGAACGTTTACATTGATTTGGATGATGTTTGGTATGACACTTTATACGGGTATAACTCATATTTTGACATAATATTGTTTTTATCAGTAGACCGGGTTTGTATAAAACAAGTGAGGCCCAACATTAATACATTCATATTTTTTTAATGACAAAAGCAAATAAATAAAAAAAAATCAAAAGAGTCGGAATGTTAAATATCAGTCGGACTTGGGTTGTTTCTGCATTAAATTATATAAAGGAATGTAATTTTCCAACATTTTATTAGAAAAACAATACTCTATTAGAAAAAGAAGATCATTATTAGGTGATACAAAATTCGGAAAATTACTCGTGTTTTCGTTTTCAACAGTAGGCCAATCTAAAATACGTTTCTAAAAGATGTGAATGCCTCCATTTTGGTCGACATACTTGTGCGATTTCTTGATATGTGCCATTTTCTTCACAGAAATTGCTTTTTCATTCTGGGAATCTTCTGGAAAATCAATCGTCATCACATTGCGCGACATTGAAGCGTATTTTTGCGTTTCTGGGCACTGATTTATTAGATGTTTACATCTTTCTTGAAGTATATAGTATACAAATTCCTGAAATCTTTGATATGTGAAGGGTCTACTTGATGATCTAGATGATCATCTAGATGATCTGTATGAAGTTATTTTTAGGGGAAGAGCTTAATATTGTCTCAACAAGTTGCATTAATGTATAGTCTCTATCTGTTTTCTTTAACTTTAACTAGATGATCTGTGTGAAGTTATTTTTAGAGGAAGAGCTTAATATTATCTCAACATGTTGCATTAATGTATAGCCTCTATCTGTTTTCTTTAACTTCCGTCTTCTTTAACTTCCTTTAACTTCTACCACAGGGCAAAAGGAATGCAAAAGTTAATTGAGTTGAATGCAGAATCAACCTAAGTCCGCCGATATTTTCAGAGCGTCTAAAGAACCTTTAAAATATTAGAATTTGGTTGTTTTTGCGCTCAATCGATAGACCTACATCTTTTAAGCGCCATCCTAGGTATAATCAAATCTGACCAAAACTCGATTTAGGGGGTTTCTGAAATCAGTAATTCATATAGAGAATATCAACATATCGAAAGATAAAAGGTCCAAAAGTTCAGCATTTAAGTGACTTTGTTTTCTTTCAATTTTCATGCATTTTCAAAATCGATGGAAGCATTTTATTACTAAAGAGTGCCACCAGACTGTTCTGTAGGGTTGTTGAATTTAGAAGATGTGTTTGGGTGCATATTTAAGAGCATTTTTTCAACATTTTTAGTGCACATTTGCATGCATGTTTTGGGATTTTTTGGTGCAAATTATGCTAGGCCCATTTATAAATGCGATTTCATATTAATAAATGTTATGAAGAAAGTTAGTGTTGTCGATTTTTGTATGCTGCCATACAGCTTGCAAGCCCCCGGAACCGCTCCAGAGGGCGCAGTGATTTTTGATCGCCCACGCAAAGTTGCATGATGGAGTGCAGGTCGCGCGCCCTGCAGAACTTCCAGCCGTAAATCCCCCTCCGCTCCGTTTCCACCCCCGACGGCCAGCAATTCCTTAAAAGCCAAACTTTCCAAAAAGAAAACAACAACAAAGGTCAGGAGGGTCGTAAATCAAGCGGGCTCTGCCGGACGACCCGCTCCGCTTTCCACGGGAAAAAAAGGGAAGAAAAGGGAAGGCGAAAATGATAACTCCTGTTTATGGGAGGACGAAAGCCCGTTTACATTCGCTATTACGCAAATGATCGCGAATGCAGTAGCGTAAAACTAAAATCAACAGATTTAGTAAGATGTACATTGGATGTTACGCAACTTCTTACTCTTTTTTACGTAGGCTTTAAATCATTTTATGACAACTCTTTCAATGATTTGACGACCCTTTCATAAACTGTACTTGTTATTTTTTTTTTCTGATTTCGCAACCATTCCCGTATATTTCCATCTAACACAGTTCAAACGTAAGCCATCCACTTTTGGTCTTCGCCGGTATGGCGAGTGTGTATCGGCAACGGCATTCCTCGGTTGAGCTCTGGCCGCTCACTAATTAACGAGCGCCGTATTCGGAATTGGGGACAACTGCGGTACAGCGCACGATCCCAGGATTATCAATTAAGTCCGATTAATTGTTCGTAGAAGACTGCGCGTGCAGCCCGATGCCCCAGCAGTTCCTGGCACCTGTTCAAACAAAACCTAGAACTCTCGAAATTTCAGGAAGAGAAAATGCGCCGAGATATACACAAGAAACGTTTGCACTGTACAAGAAAATGATGTATATACAAGGTGTTCCCCAACTTCATGGCATAAATCTAAGGGCATGCTAAGCAAGGCAAAATTCAATGAAAATGTATATTTTTTTCTAATCGCTCTTGTTTCCAAAATATAAGACCTTAAAGTGTTACTTAGCAAATCAGTTTTCTTATTAACATTTTTAATAGAGTGGACTTCTGATATTTGATTACCCTAAAGAGGGGCTTATGTTTAATACACGTCAGACCAAAGGGTTAGGGTACATAAAACATGCTGTGAGGTCCGATACAGGTAAATTAATCTGGCACTGATCGTCTGTGATGCAATTTTATCGTTTGGACGATAAATACCTATTTATGGTATAAGTGAATAAAGTCGAATTTTATCCACGAAGCCGAGGGCGATAATGTTTTCGAGTGGATAAAATTGCTTTATTCATATGTATCATACAAGATTTTTTCCAATTCGTTATCAGCATTGAAGAATTTGCTCGAAATGTCACATTGTCAGCTGACAACGAAAATTTCAAGGATTGTGCGAATTTACCTATTTTTTACTGTATTCACGTTGCCAATGGTTAAAGTGAATAAAGCTAAAAAAATTTTTCGTTGTTAAAATTTATCTATGTTTTTTACTACTTTTTACTTTTTTAGCTACGTTCCCATGTTTTTGGCAAACACCATAGACGACCATTTTGGGTTGTTGACCATGGTCATAAAGAGTAACTTTTTCTTTGTAAAACTAATAATAAAAAGTATTATTAGCGTAGTTATTTGTTACATAAACTGTGTTTATATTTGGCAATCTCTACTTAACAATTGTTTTTGTTTTGTGTTTTTAAAATTCGTAATATAGGTATTACATATAATTCACATAAATCGCTCACTACTTTTGTAGAAGTTCGTCAGCAAATTCAAGCACCATTGAATCTCGAATGTGGGTTTTACCTGAAACGAAAAAAAAACATTTATTAATATGGAAGAATAGTACTTTTTTAGAATATATAAATTAAGCGAAAATAAAATTAAAACATATATTTATTACTATAGCATATACAGGGTGAGAGCTGGAAGTCAGATATTGTTAGAGCACGTAGAAGTATACAGGGTGTCCACGGAGAAAGGAAACACAAGGATAAACGGACAACTTTTGACAATCAATTATTTTAAATTTTGTAACCCCCTTGCGGCAGGGGGTATTACTGAGTACTGATATTAAGTTAGGTTAGATGGCTTAGATTAAAGGTGAGAAATAGCGAAGAAATTAGTGTTCCACACATACGTATTAAGTAACAGGAACACATCTAAGCAACGCACTCAACTTAAATTTTGAGTACGCCCCTAAGTAAGTCCCTGGCAGACAAATTCGTAGTTAAGCCGTTCTATTTACGTGTGTTTGTTTCCAAAGTGGTCGACCTACATCCAAACCTGAACCTCGACCGGCACATAGTAGCTATGATTGCACCGTTAGAGTGGCTAAAAAAGCCAAAATTTCAGAACAAAACAATTTTCTCAAGCTCAGTGGGGCGTTTGAAAAAAATAAACTTGAACTTTTAATAATCGTGAATTCTCGCTGAGGGTAAATTTAATATATTAAAATTTCTAAGTAAAGTAATAAGTAATAAGTGTTGCCTAAGCCATATTCTTAGAAACCATTTGTCAACAAATGAAGGGTCAAGTAAATAAAAAAATATCTATAGATGTTAGTAGCAGCTCCAGCAATAATGATGTATACGTCTCATTTGATATGGTGGCGATACGAAATTGCCAAGAAACAGAAGACTTTTAGAGAGAACCACAACCTTCTAATATACTGTGTAAAATACCTATATAATAAAATTAATGTTATCTATTGATTTATTTGTTAACCGAGGTGTTAAAGATGCGCCAATGGCATTCTTTCAAATCGAAAACTTTTATGGTACAAAATTACAAATAGATTTCAAGTTGAAAAATTTAAGTTCTCAGTAGTGGCAGTTCCAGTTATAATTAAACCCTTGAAGACCAGAGTGTAGTCGATTTTGTTTTCAAATTCAGATTAGTTCAGAATTATACAAGAGGCAACATCCCTTATAGATATCTGGACATATCTCAATTTGAAAATATACAAATTGACTTGCACCACTCTGATTTTCAACGGCTCAATTGTCGCTCTTATTCAGTGTCGGTTCGTGTTAATTATTTGGATAGGCGGTGGTCAAGAATGCATCCAATTATCGTTGGTCATTAACAGGAATAAATTGCGGAAGAGCGACGTAACATTTGACCTACAGTATATGAGTATTGTAAGAAATGTCCATGAATTCGATCAGCAGTCTTATCTGCTTTCCCACCGCTATTCGGCGATGACTTCATAATTGCAGGTGAGGTAATTGTCGTGCTGCTAGTGTTATGTCATACTCCGAGACACAACAAAACGCAACGCATGAATAATGCAAATAATGTGTATATTTATGGACTTCTCAGAAACAAGATTAATTCGTAAGATTTACGGAATGAATTCGAATATAGTACATATTCTTAACAAAATCATTTGAAAACCATGGGGGCAAATGAGGATTGTATTTTTTGTCAAAAAGATAGCTAAACGTAGCTAAAGAGATAGCTAAAAGGAGCTAAAGAGATAGCTAACAGTAGCTAAAGTGATAGCTAAAAGTACCTAAAGAGATAGCTAAAAGTAGCGCTTTACATACCAGAATGCGGTAATAAAATAGGGTTTGCGCCGTAATTAAACATAATGTTGCCAGAAGAACTAACTATTTAAATTCTAATATGAAAACGTGTCCAAGAATTACAAAAATCTTGTTAATGTAAAAGCAATTAATTCAAACAAAACTGACTTATTCGAATTATGTAATCGATACTTCAAGTCAAATTTAAAATGAGCCCTTATCTCTTCTGGAACACCTTCACAAAGACATTTATTTAGCTAAATGTACATTTCGGCCGCAATGCGACCATATTCAGTAGCAAAGCAGTACTGTTTTGAAACAGTCTTTGTGGAAAACCAGTATTTTATTTTCTACGATATTTTCACAAGCGCTATATCTTTGCCTATCCCATCTATTCTCTCAATGGATAAAAATAATCAAGTAATGGCATTCTTTATTATTTTTATACAGTATTTTCTTCTAGTTTTAAAAAAATTAAAGTTTTTTAAAAGAAATTATAGAAAAATATTCAGTTTAAGGTATATTCACGAAAGTTTAAAGATTTGTAAGAACATATTTTCACTAATTTTAATGATTGAAACACTTTCAACGACTTCATTGATTAAAAAAAATAATCGATTGTTTTAAATGTGTTTTAAAGAGTATACAATTTTTATTTATATATTCACGGGTTCGGCCCATAGAAAAATAGTTCATGTCATATTCAGCGATTGGAGAAGATCTTTAACCAATTTTGAATTTTTTTGAATTTACTGACTCAATGATTGGAAAAATGTATAATAGGAAAGTTTTTTAGAATGGATTTTTATCAATATATTTCTAAAATATTGGGTCGTCATTTTGTACGAACATACGAACTGAAGTTTGAAAAAACTTCAATGATTTGAAAAAGGTTCAGTCAATTTTGTACAACTTAAACTTTGCTACCGTTTCATCCCCCATATTAAGGTTGATTAATTTAATATTTATTTATTGTACTTCCTTAATAATTTTATTAAAACTTTTGCAAACGCAAATTTTAATAAAATAATTAAGGAATTACAACACAGAATTATTTAATTAAACATTTCTGTTGCTGCAAATGCAAATTTTAATAAAATAATTAAGGCACTACAACACTTAATTATTTTGCAAAATATGCATAATTATTTAATTAAACATTTATGTTTCTTCGTCGATTGGAAAGGGCGTTTTTAAGAAATACATTTACTATAAAAAAATTAAGTTTTCAGTCGCTACAAAACGTCTTCTATTTTATTAAGACGTAAAACAATTTTATTAAAAGTTGTATTGCATTGCAGTGCCTTCCATTATTATAGATACCAGATTTTAACTTATAATCAAACTTTTTAAGTTTCAGTTAGTGAGATTCTTGAAGCTAAGTTTTTCAAATGAATTTATCTATGCGGGGTGTCCCAAATTGAGTAGGCTACTATGAGTATTCTTATAGGAAGTAAAACTGCCATATTGGATGTTATTTTGACATCATTTTTAAGAGTGTTTAATCAACAGTAGTAACTTTTGTCTGAAACTAGATTGAAAAAAAAAATGCGATTTACTGGCTTTTAGAGTAATATCCAATATTATCCACTGTTCGGATTTTTCAAACTTTTTCAAAGACATGTTTCAATGCTCAAAACTGCACAACATTGCCCCATTTAACCGAATCTCACTCACATATTCATCTCACATACTCAGTTTGGGACACTCTGTATACAAAATTTCCAGTATAAGTAATTTTCGTGAAAGTTTTTAAAAGTTTTGTTAAGGACATATTTTCTAAGATTTCAGACACTTCTTAACAGATCCAAATTTCAGTGCCTTTACTGATTAAATAAAATATAAACGAAATTTTCTAAAGTTTTATAAACTTATAGGGTTTTAAAGAGGTCATGTGACAATTCATATATTGGAGATGGTTTTTAATCCAATTTAAATTTTTTAAAGTCTTGATAACTGAAATGCTTAGGTTTCTTTAAATACACTACTCAAAAGAATTATAGCAAATTTATTAATAATAATAATGATTATACATGGTGTCCAAGATAAGGATTAACAGCATGGGGATCTCGGAAACCGTTACAAAGGCAAAAAAGTTGTAAAAGCGGTTGTAAAGTTGTAAAAACAAAATCCGAAACTTGCGATTTCGTTTTTATTTTTTTCTGAAATTATTTCAAAAGGTATAAAAAAAACAAAAGGCACTTTCTGATTGTCACATGTTTAGTTCTACAAGACAGCATTTACAAGTTTTCAGTACAACGTTTCCTTTCGAAGAAACCATCATCGTAAAACGGTTTGTATCTTGAGCGATTGAAAATGGTTTTAAACGATTTAATGAAAATCTCCATGTTTCAGTAATTTCACTCATTAAACATTATTTTCTTGGATATTAATGATAACAATGATCAAAAGACGTCTAGATGATCATCAGGTGTCTCAGGTTTCAGAAGCATTAGTGACATCAATAACTATAAAAGAGTTTAAACGAGTTTTTTCTTTTTCCGAATTTGATAGATTTCAGGCATTGGCAGATGTCTTAAACGTTTCAGCTAGTTCAAATTTCAAACTTTACTGACCGCAATAAACGGTAGTTTTCAATAAGTACATAGGTATAAACAAAAAAAAAAACAAAAACATTATTTTCGAGGATATTATTGATACTAATGATCAAAAGAGGTCTAGGTGATCATTAGGTGTCTCAGGTCTCAGAAGCATTAGTGACATCAATAACTATAAAAGAGTGTAAACGACATTTTTTTCTTCTTCGAATTCTAGACATTTCAGGCATTGACAGATGTCTTAAACGTTTTGCTAGTTCAAATTTCAAATTTTACTCACCACAATAAACGGTAGTTTTCAATAAGTACATAGGTATAAACAAAAAAACAAATTACAATGATTTAAGAGATTGAAAACAATTGTAAATGAATGTATGAGAACATTTTCAGTTTCAATACTCTCAAAAATTTAAGCAGGGTTAGAACGACTGCATACAAAAATACTTCCTGGAATCTACCTAAAAATCATCTTTAATGATATTAAAAGATGGGAAGATAACATGATGGGAAGAGATTTTTAAATAAATTCAATATTTAGTCATTTCAGTGATAAAACATGTTTCAATGAGTTTGAATATTTGTTTCAAAAGTTTCAGGAGCTTCGATGGTTGAAGAGAGCTTTAAAAGTTATTGAAACAAAACTTCTTTCAGTTCAATACTCTCAAAAATTTAATCAGGGTTAGAACGACAGTGTACAAATATACTTCCTGGAATCTACCGGAAAATTGAGTTTGAATGTTTGTTTCAAAAGTTTCAGGGGCTCGATGGTTGAAGAGAGCTTTAAACGTTTTTGAAACAAAACTTCTTTCAGTTACAGTTTCAATACTCTCACAAATTTAAGCAGGGTTAGAACGACTCCCTACCAAATGACTTCCTGGAATCTACCTAAGAATTTTGAAACATCTTTAATAATATTAAACGATGGGAAGATGGCAAGATGGGAAGAGATTTTTAAATAATTTCAACATTTAGCCATTTCAGTGATAAAACATGTTTTAATATGTTTGCATCTTTGTTTCAAAAGTTTCAGGGGCTTTGATGATTGAAAAGAGCTTTATACGTTTTTGAAACAAAATTTCTTTCAGTTTCAGTTTCAGTACTCTCAAAAATTTAAGCAGGGTTAGAACGACTGCATACAAATATACTTCCTGGAATCTGCTTAAAAAATTTGTAACATCTTTAATGATATTAAAAGATGGGAAGATCGCATGATGGGAAGATATTTTTAAATAATTTCAACTTTTAGCCAACAGTGATAAAACATGTTTTAATGAGTTTGCATATTTGTTTCAAAAGTTTCAGGGGCTTCGATGGTTGAAGAGAGCTTTAAACGTTTTTAAAACAAAACTTCTTTCAGTTTCAGTTTCAATCTCTTAACAATTTAAGCAGGGTTAGAACGACTGCTTGCAAAATAACTTCCTGGAGTCTACCTAAAAATTTTGAAACATCTTTAATGATATTAAAAGATGGGAAGATAGCACGATGGGAAGAGATTTTTAAAATAATTTCAACCTTTAGCCATTTCAGTGATAAAATATGTTTTAATGAGTTTGAATCTCTGTTTCAAAAGTTTCAGGGGCTTCGATGGTTGAAGAGAGCTTTAAACGTTTTTGAAACAAAACTTCTTTCAGTTTCAGTTTCAGTACTCTCAAAAAATTAAGAAGGGTTAGAACGACTGCATACTTATATACTTCCTGAAATCTGCCTGAAAATTTTGAAATATCTTTAATGATATTAAAAGGTGGGAAGATGGCAAGATGAGAAGACATTTTAAAATAATTTCAACATTTAGCCATTTCAGTGATAAAACATGTTTTAATGCGTTTGCATTTTTGTTTCAAAAGTTTCAGGGGCTTCGATGGTTGAAGACAGCTTTAGACATTTTTGAGCAAAACTTGTGCAGCTGTACAGGTGTCAACTACTCGTATTATCGAATCGAAAATTTTAGTGATTTTAAACGATTTCGTTGAAATATTTTAAAAGTTGCAATTACATCACATAGTGAACTGTTTTTGATAAATCTAATAAAATAACCCCAATATTTTATTCGAATATGGAAAACGTTAGTTGAAATCGTTAATTAAATTAGTTTAGGTAACTCAAAAGTAGCGTTTTGCAACGCTTGTAGCTTTTGTGATTTATGAACGTGTGTCGGTCGCGGGTCATAAATTATGACTTGATTCTTGATACGTCAAGAACCGAACTCCCAGATTCGCGTCTCACGAGGTGCACGTAAACAACAGCTTTACAATTCAAATGAGAAAACCGGCAGCAATTTCTGGTGGAGCAGACATTCAAAATTAGCTGTGATTCAAGTCGCAAGATGAGATCAGATTTACGCGGCATCGCGCATATCTCTAAATCCCGTCCGTCAAATTGAGTTTCGTTTTTCGGGACGTCCGCGGCCGGAAGCGGATGCCTGGGCCCCGTTTGTCCACGTCCCATTTCCGGGAGGTTCTTCCAAACGATGAAAATATAAACCAAGTTAACCGGAATACAGATTTATCTCGGCACTGTTACCCTCCGCGGAATAATCGGGAGTTGGAATCTCGCCTGGCGGTTCGGGGGGAGAATTAATTGCAGTCGGTGTTTAGTGCCGTCTCGTTTTAATAAGTCATATTTACTTTGTTCCGCCGTCCACGATAGGATCTCGTCTCCCATCAGATTATGCGTCCTGAATAATGGACGTGGAGGCGCGCGTGCGTCCCCCACAATCCATGCCTGCCCGAAGTTTTCGGTGAGCTTATATAATTACGTGTGTATATTGCGCTGCGGGGGAGCCGCACCCCCAAAACATGGCGTGGGGCGGCGAAGGGCCCCAGCCTCGGCGACACAGGCGTTCTACAATAAACAGAGCGCGGCCCTTTGATCTTGCCTCCACCGAATTCGCCCCTCAGAGAGGCAGGTAGTGGAACGCATCTTTTATCGCCGCATTGATTGTAATTAGCCCTCGCCCCCATGCGCCCCCAGACGGGGGCCTTCGAGGCGCGCGCGTGTTTATTTCCGCCCCGATGATGGGGAAAACAGCCCGCTTTATTAACCCCCCGGGGGGCAATAAGGCCCCGATAGCCCCCATTCATCGATAAATAGATGCGATATCAGGAAAATAAATAAAGCTGATTTGGCGAGATCCGCTGCGCGTGTTTGCGGAGGCGACGTGAAGCCCGAGGTCACCTCCACCCCCTCAGCCACGGAATTAATAAGTGGGTGAACATCTGCTGCGGATCAGAGCAGGAACCGTATGATTTCATATATCCAATTACCGAACCTCTCTTGGATGCTGAATGTGGAGTGATATGAATATTAAGCGGTTCAATTTTTTAATCCCTTAATTGACTCGGTGACCTGTGACGTTTACCCGTTCCACTGTAATTCGGGGCGGGTGGTCGATGACCCACCCATCCAGAGTGTCCCGAGTGCGGCACGCGCTCTCCCCCTCATGTGGGGGCCCGTAATTACGTTAGCCAGTTGTAAAAGGGCCCATAAACCCCCCCCCCCCCCACCCCCCCGGTGGAGAATTTTGTGTAGTGCACGCACACACATGGGCACGGGGCCACATCGCGATCGACGGATTATTTGCCGAATTGCGTATTGACCCACCCCTCCCCTTATTATTCGTTTGCACGCATAAACTTTTCGCCCCACACCTCAAAAGCTTGACCCATAAAGGTCACACGCACTCCAAATGAAATGCTAATTTTTAAACCCATTATACCTACCAATAGCCACATTATTGCTGCATTCAGAAATTTAAAAATCGATCAACAGGGCGCCAAACAGGGCAACAGATAATTTATAGGTGAGACTCAACTAACGTAATTAATTTTTGAAGGTTTTTTGTGGCACAAATGGCAAAGTGTTATTTAATACACTCAATAGTTACACTCAGTTTAATCAATACACTCTTATTGAGTGTGGGGCAAACACATATTTTTCAGGTATCGTCTTCTCTCAACATATGAAGTAATTTATTAGCGGGTTCTTTTTCCTTGAAAATAATAAGCTCATTAGAAAAGGGAAATACGAAATAAGCATATTTGTACAATAATAATATTAATAATAATAATAATATAACACATAACACCTGGTAATATAACACGAACATATAGAAATACACAAGATCACCAGAGAAGAACGGAGCAGAGGTGAAAAGTCGATAATCGATTATATTTTGCTACAGAGAGAAAACAGAAAAAATGTGACTGAAGTAAGAGTTAAAAGGGCGTACGAAATCGGCAGCGATCACTACCTGCTTGTTGCTCAAATAAAAAATTGGGAAATAAAGAAAAACAAGAATTGCACAGAGACGGCAAGGAAAAGGGTTCATAGAAGTATAAGATCTTACAAACTAAACAAAGATTAAGATCTTAAAAACTAAACAAAGATGAAATTACAGCAGAATACGAAGAGGAAGTTAAAAAAGATATGGACAAAATCAGAGACATGGATAGACAAATGAACATAGAAAATAAATGCAGCGCATTCAGAGAGAGTGTAATAAGAGCACCTAAAAGAGTATGTGGTACACATAAGACATCCAACAATAAAAAGGAAACGCTATGGTGAACCGCTGAAATCAAGACACAAATAAAAATAAAGAAGGAGAAGTCGAAAAAGCTGCTCAACAGTAAAACCGAAACCGATTTAGAAATATACAAAGACCAAAGAAAAAAGTTGAAAAATATGGTATTACAATCAAAACAGAAGAGCTGGAGAGAATTTGGAGAAAAACTAGAAAAAGATAGCAAAGGAAACCAGAAGCTTAATAAAGAAAAAAACACCCTTTTCACAAAACACATTTATTTTATCTAAATGTACATTTCGATCGCTAGGCTTCAGTAGAAATATTACTGTTATATTTCTACTGAAGATGGTCGCCTAGCGATCGAAATGTATATTTAGATAATATGAATGTGGTTTGTGAAAAAGGTGTTTTTTTCTTTATTAATACGAACCTTTCACAAGCTCCAAGATACCACTTAAACCAGAAGCTGTTCTACAAAACAATCAAAAGCCTACGAAAGGATAAGAATGTGGCAATGAAAACAATTAAAAACAAAGAAAGGAAGCTACTTACAGAAGAAAGACACATTATGAACAGATGGTAATAATATTTTGAAATTTACTCGACACAAGAAACTAGGGGAAAGGACAAGCAGAAACTAGAGCAGTAGATGTGAATAGCAACAACGAAAATACAAAAGATGAGGAAATAACTATGAAAGAAGTAAAAGAAGCCATCAAAAGATTGAAGAATAGTAAGGCTCCCGGGCAAGACAAAATAACGGCCGAGATGATGAAGAACATGGGAGAAAGAGGAGAGCAGATGTTTCTGGAAATTTGCCAACAGATATGGAGAGAAGAAACAATTCCGAAGGACTGGACGATGGGAATAATAGTACCAATATTTAAAAAGGGTAATAATACGGATTGCAATAATTATCGGGGGATCACACTGCTATGTACAGCAACTAAAGTATACGAACAAATATTAGAGAAGAAATTAAGGAATTAAGAAAATCAAAAGTTGACTGTGAAAATTTGGGCATCTAGTTGGCGCAGAAAATGTTTGGCACTGTCATCAGAAAGCTCACGTCGAAACATGTAAGAGCCCCAACTTTCGTAAAATTAGTAAATTAAAAGTAGAAAAGTTATAAAAGGAAAAGGAAAGTGGAAAGTTTTTCGGATTTTCAGCGATATTTCAGGAACTGTGCAATATATCGCGGATTTATTTTCAGAATATTAAAAGACATGAAAATAAGAAACTTTTCTCCCATTTGACTAACTCTGTATACCGGTTGATTCAAGTTTTATTACCATGGGTTTTTAGGCATTTGGAATTACTTAAAAATATGAAAATTTGGATTTATATAGGTCTAATACTAATCTACGGAAAGGTAGTTTGACTTTTTCGATATAATTATATAGACGGTTATAAAATTTAAAAAAAAACTCTTTTCGGGCAAAATTCTCTATCGTTATTTTTGCCCTAAACTGTTTTATTTTATTCATAGAACCCATTTATGAAATCAAAAATTAACGAAAATGATTATATTTCAAATTAAAGCATTTTTTACATTACTGACCAACTTTCCTCGGTATGATTTATGATTTTGTAAGTCAAGAGCCCTACAAAGCATTGACCGAGGGTGCGGTTGGAACGTTTTATGACTTATTATGATTCCGCCAGTCGCCCGTAGGTTGAACGGGTCTTGCAGGACGGATTGGGTACGCCCCTATCATAAAACCCATAAAATCCATTATAGGGACTATTACAGGTAGCACCCGTAATATTTTACTATTTAGTAATAAATCAAAATTCATTTAATTCAATAATTTGTTTGACTTGGATTACACTGGAATGTTTGGAATAGCATTTAAGTGTGTTCTGACAAAAACTATATAAATAAAATGACGAATTATTTGTGAAATAACGTATAAACTACCGGATGGTTAAAATTATTTTTTTTATCGTCAGATTGGGCTTCATAAATATCTAAACATGTGTACTTATTTAGGATTGTTTATTTCAATTAGAAGTCGCCATTTTTAACCTGGTAATAAAACTTGAATCACCCGGTATAATAGTTTTCTTCGCTTAGTTGTCAGAATTACTTATTTTTCTTTGCTCATACGTCTCATCACTTCTACGTTGGTTATTTTCTCTACCCATGAAATCCTCAGTATTCTCCGATATATCCATAGCTCGAATGCATCCATCTCTTTGCCTGAAATTGACACTAAACAATATAAAGTTAAGAGTACACACATACAATTTATTATGACCACATAATTAATTTATGTGTCGTATTTAAAATGCAACGCTACATAAAAAAAAAACAGAAGCAGTACATCTCAAGAAACAGCTGTGTGCTGTTTATAATAATAATTGAGATTGGAAAACCCTTGCTAACACGATGGGCGCGAAGAAAGCGACAGCTTATCGTTGGGTAAGAAGGCAAAAAGAACCTGAAAAACAACGAGGTAGAATCACAGTTGGTCTAAGTATGCCCCACGTTTAAAAAATGTCCAAATCTAATTTTAGTTTCAAAGTACTCCTTAAGAAACATTCATATAGAATAAAAATCATTCCTAATAAAATCAATCCTAATATGTTGGATAACATTTTCAAAATCACTCGGCAAACCTAAACTTGACTTAACTATTCAAAAGTACACAAACATTGAACATATTTTAAACAGTTAAGAGGACACATTGAATCTAAAACATTTGAACATCATATATGTTTCTTGAGCACGCGAAGGAAATTGTTAATGAAAAATAATCGTGGTACTTTTTCTTCACTATATTTATTTGTGACTAAATGTACATTTCGGTCGCCATAATCATTAGTATACTAACTTAAAATTACTTTACATTCATTTATATAATAAAATAGTAATGACATAGGTAACATTTTTGGGAAAGAATTTTTGGGAAAGAATCCCACTTTATGTAATTCTTTCCCAAAAATGTTACCTATGTCATTACCAATTTATTATATAAACGAATGTAAAGTAATTTTAAGTTAGTATACTAATGATTATGGTCACGTTGTGACCGAATAATCAAGAACCCATGGAAGGGTTCTTTCTGCAAATGGCAAATTCCTGTCCATTTTTCACAAACTTCTGGACTCTAGAATAGCTAGAACTTCGGTTCATAGCAGTATAAATATTATTAGCAATACCAAAGAATATACAATCCTCCAGAGGATGTATCGTCTTTGGCAACACCCATCATTAAGTGTAATTCTGCAGGCGGAATTATTTATAGAATTACTGCATTTTCAGCTGATGTTTCAGATTGTTTCAGATGATTAAATGATGGGATGGAAAATACAGTTGCCCAATTTCTTCTAATCATTTTTGTTTCCTCCACAAACTGGAGGAAACAAAAATACCTATATTGAGCAAATGATATTTATCTATATCACACCGTGTGTAAGCATATTGAAATATTTGATTCAAACATTTTTTGTCCAGCAGATTTAGGTAGCTGTGATGCTAGTTTTACCATCTTATTTATGCTAAAATTCAAAGATAAATTGTACTTTTGCAAGCTGGTCTATAAACAAGTTTGTGCCTTTATTAACTGAATATTTTTTATTGAGGTTTACAGAAATTGGATGTCCTGTATTTATATATATTGTGATGGTATTTGTATTATTTATTTAGATTAATTAGAATAGATTTATTGTTATTATTATATAGGTATTGGATAGAATTGTAATCTTTAGGGCACAAGCTAACAAAAATTATTGTAAATATTGTAAATGTGAATATGAACAAGTATGCACAAATATACAAAGCAATCCACGGATGGAGGTTGTTGATCGGTTACCACGGGTGACAGGTGACTTCGTGCATAGACACTTGGGGAATTGAATAATGGAAAGTCGAAAATAATCAACAAAGAGATTGACGAGTGGGAGAGACGCGTGTGGATCGCGGGTGGAGATGTTGCGATACTAATACGAATACATTTCAAAATATTAACGGGGTTTCAACGATTGGACATAGGACTGGAAGAAGACAGTCAACCAGGAGAGGAGTTCAACAAGATAGGAGCCGTGACGGAGATATTCAAAAACCAGGACTTCAAGCCGCTCAACTTCGCACACAAAAGTAGCTGTTTACTTTTGTGGGAATCAACAAAGGATCAAAAGGAGAACGCAGGGACAAGAGGACGAATTAATCAAGGAACCACAAGAAGAAAACTGCAAGTAGAAAGTTTGCGTAAAGTGCAAGAGTCATATTATCACATAAGTTGGCTTGTGTATATAGGATTTAGTTTGTTAATGTTGGCCATAGTTTATTATTTATTTAATAGTTTTGTTTTCTATTGTTTTTGATTTGTTTGTTTAGTTCAGTTCATATTAGACGTTTTAATATTTTTGGTTATTTTCAATTCATTAAAGTATTTGAACAAAACTCTATTTAGTTATGATTGAACCTACTATTGAACCTGAGATAAGAGAAAGAACAAAAAGTTACAAAACAAATAAATGCTTAAATATTAAACACTAATAAAATAGGCAGAGTAAACAAACGTAACATTTGGCAGCCAACGTGGGGCAGGCAACGAAAACGTAACAATATATACTGGAATAATATTTTCTTCGATTGTATGCTGGTGTTTTTGTATTAAAATTTATTTTGTTTTTTGTATTAAAACTCAGATTCTCTGTATTTGGATACTATATTTGATTATTTAAAATGGCAAAGTTACCCCCTCTCACCTGTGAAATTTTAAATAATCAAATATTATTACTTAATCTTACTAAGACTTATTAACGATTGGATTTAAAGATCGTAAAAACTACGCAGTATGTTCAGTTTTTCCTTAGAAGTTCATCCAGAATATCTAAATGTAGCTAGCTAGTTTAGTTTATAGTTTTAGAGCTAACCAAAAACGATGCCTAAATAAGTCTATACAACTAACTCAAATCAAGACTATAAACCGTGGGACAAAATCCTGAAAAGTTTGCTAAAACTTAAACCTTTGTAATGCGGTCTTTGATCTTCAGAGTTTTTAGCATTTTAATGAGTTGAAAATAGTTTTACTCCTGTGATTCGTGTTCACTCAACTATTGATTTTTTTTTGTATCACAATGGTGGCTGCTAAGATGAAAATGAACTCAGATTTCGTTAAAATTGATGAACTAGTTATTTTAAATTTGTTCGTATAAACAAAATCGCCGATCCATTATCCAATCAGTAGCAGTATCCTATAGGCAATCATATTTGGGTAATGAATTAAAATTCTATACACGGTAGTTGTCATGCAATACCATGGATATAGTTCTACATATTTATATGCAGTTCCCAATGCATATATTTGAAATTTATCAGCATTTATCTCATGGCCACTGGAAATGGTGTGCAAAATAATATAAAATATTTTCTCGCCAGTCCCGAAATGAGTTTTTTCGCAAGTATTTAAAACGGTAAACTTCAATTAAATCACTTGCACGTGTTAACATTTATCAATTGGATCGAAATTTAGCACATTTTTTTAATTGTTTTTAACCAAATTTTGGGTTTGCGCAAAAAAAACCCCTTTTATTTTTACTCCTGTAGCTTACGGATACCGTACTGGCATTTTAATAGAGGTATGTTTTCTTGAATTCTTCTTCTTATTCTTTTAATGATGTTTTTTCTAAGTAGACTAGAATGGCTTCTACAATAGAAGCCTTGAATAAACTAGACTAAAATAGAATGGTAAAGTTTTATTGAATCTTGGTAGTTCCTAGTGGCCATCCATGTTATAAAATTTTCTTATCTCAGTAAAGGCAAATTTCACTAGTTTGAACAGTTTTCTGGTTTGTACAAATTTAACTACGTTTAAGCACTTTTCTAGTTTGTAATGTAATGTTAATAGAATTTACTAATGATCTTTTTGACGGTATGATCGATCAACTTACAGATTTGTTTTGGGCATTTTCTGGGATCCAACATGGGTGCATAGTAGAGTATAGTGGTTTGATTTTTTTTAAATTCATTTTCTCAATCAATATTTTTTTCAAAAAGTGGTATGCTTAACAACTTAAGTAACAATTTAAATGTATTTCGTCTTCGTCTTACTTTATGTTTCCTTTATGACCCATTATAATAAACCCATCATTAAGCAAGAACAAGACAAAACACTAAATTGCTACTTGGTACTTGCTACTAATATTACTAAAATGTCATTTTCTTTTGCGGAACCCATCGCAAAGTTCGGAACCCTGGGATTCCACGGACTTTAGTTTGAAGACCCTATTTTAGAGAAATTGACCCATAAACTCCGCAATGTGTTATTTGTAACAAGATTATTGAGTTAGTTTTCCAGTTGATAATGTGGGTAGCCCTTTTTTAATCATTTTGCAAGTACTAGAATCGATTTCTGCCTTTGTTTTAGCTTTTGCTCCCTCATCCGGGAAATGTCTTTTCTTGTAATGTCTTTCTATTTTCATTAAATTTTGTTTAATTTTTAACGACCTGCATATGACATCACTAGACATCAAGGTTTAAATCTCATCGAATTATCCGGCACAGCATATTCGTTTAGACCCGTCCGTGGTGCTAAATTACGCAAACTTCCCGCGAATTATATATTTTTTAATTATTGTTTGCGAGAGTGTGTTTGTAGTTTAAAACCCATTTATATTCCATAAATATTTTATAAGTTGAATTACATAATACTGATATTTATATGGGGTCTGAATAGCTTTATTTTGCGCGCGTTTCGATAATTTCGTTACGCATGTAGTATTACTTGTGTTGTCATGTTGTCATGTTGGCATGTAGTATTACTTGTGTTGTCATATTGTGCGTCTGTTCTGTAGTCCATTTCGTGACAAGCGTTCTTGTACCAAGTGATTGGTACTTTACATATTTATCTCGCGTTTCTTATTGGCTGTGAAAATTTCTATGGATAACTAGAGCAGAAATTTAAATGATCACTCGGTATAACTACTGAGCATTCAACAATAATCGACGACAAAGTTGGCGTTGGCAATCTCAAGTCATGTCTATTTACACTAAGATTAAATCTGACATGTCAACATGACAGCCAGTATTGCACGCATGCGCGTATGATCTTAGTGCAGACATGACTTGAGATTGCCAACGCCAACTTGGTGTCGTCGATTTTTGTTGAACGCTCTATATAATTTACAGGAATACACAGGTTGCCAGGTTTCAAAAGTTGACTCATTTTATTTACAGGTTTATTAAGATTTGATATGATTATGAGATTTCCATGCTCCATACTTTAAACTCGCTCTAATTATCGTTTTTACCCACTGAAATGCTGTTTGCGCTTTTTCAAGTGCACTTACGTTATTTGCGCGTTATTTGTATATTCCGGCAAATTCCGCCGCTAGTGGTTTTATAATTGCCGTTTAGAGGGTCTGCGGAGGGACGCGGCCAGCAGACCCGTCCGGGGGACAATAAAGTGTAATATATACTTTATATTTATTAGCCACAACATGTTTACGAGATAGCGAGGAGCAAAACAAAACGGACGTAACGGAGCTTGAAATTTCAGACGGCGAAATTTAAAACGCAAAAAACGGCACGGGTCGTGACGGGATGGGGGAGGGGGAGTGCACCGCGATAGCCTCTAGGAGGGGGGGGGGGGGGATGGTGAGCGAAACTTTTATTAACTCGTTAGCGATCCAGGTTTATTGCCGGCCATTACGGTAACACGTGCACTATGAAATTGCGCAAGTGCTCGATCAAAGCGCGGAGCTCTCCATTAAACGCCCCCCCCCCCCTCACTCCATGATGTAAATCTTGATTGAGTGCCTCACCTACGCACCACTCCAGCACTCATATAGTTTCAGAGGAGTAGTGATGAGAGCAAGTCACACGAGTATGTTTTATGAAGAATAGTATGTATGTATTAGAAAGAAGCTGAAGGCCGAGCGCAACATCTAAAACCGTATGCATGAGGTATGGTGAAAAATATATAGGCTATATCGCAATACACATGCCTAGGTTTTTGCGCACATATCAGGCGGCATTATGCGAAGTTGTAAATTACGGTATAGTCGATCTCACGAACTCAGACGGAAAAGCCATAAAACAGATATTCCGTGTGCGTCTGCTCGGGGCAATATCAGTAGGACCAATCGATTTGCCCGTGACTTAGCTTGTATTGTCGAGGGACTTTGAATTGATCGATTTGAATACGCATTGAACCTTTCGATTGTCCCGCATCGTGTGCTATAAGTAATGCGCCCTGCATTATCGGCGCACTGCGTCTTACACAAGAATTGAAAAGAGAGAAAATGTAGAACCTTATTAATGCGATACCTTACTGGGAGTAAAACAGGCCGACTGTTAGTGCGAGCGAGGTAAAATATAAATCAAAATTCGGTTCTGAAAAAACGCTTTTATGGTTTTTCAGTCTAATTTCGGGAGATTGACTACAGCAAGTAGTCCCCCTGCCATACAGTTTGGAGACTGTTGAGTCGTGTTGTCACCACCGTTTAAATGGACATAAAGCTCACAATACAACAATGGACCTTAGCTCAGGTCAAACAAGTGTCCTAGTGTCCTAGTGTCCTAGTCGCCTAGGACTAGGACACGACCTACACTTTTTTGACTATTCATTCAGCCAGAGACCTGTGGTATGAGCTGTAGTATGAGCCTGGCCAAGAGCGACCTGGTGATTCTCCGAGATCTTAACGATGTGGTCCATGTGGTCATGATTTAGCTCGATAGCTAAATCTCCCATTATAAGAGTCACTATATGACTCACGACTATATGATTATATGACTCACTTGCACTAATTTGTTATACCAATTTAATAGAATTCATTACAATATCTCGTTGGTTTCAATGAATTAAAATAATTTCAACCGGAATTGAATATCTACCAGTCACCAAATTATTGTGATATGAAAAGTGACGAACATTGCAAGTCACTGAAATAACACAAAGTCACACGAACTCAATTAAAAATTTAATATCGTGAAACTGGTGAGTAATTGTTTCTTGAAAATGTAATTTAATGATTAATGAGTAATAGTTTCTTAAATACTACTCACTGACGAGTAATTAGTGTTTTTATTATATTATTGTTTTTGTAATTAGTAATAACTTTATTGCAATTATATTTGCTTACGAATGTAGTATTAAAAATGCTATTCATTAAATTGTATTGATGAGTAAAGTATTCTCGAAAATGTGATTTAGTGGGTAGTATTGCACTATAAAATTCAATGTAACAATTTCGCGAATCTGGTGATAATATGTTTCTTGAAAATGTAAGTTAATGATTAATGAGTAATAGTTTCATAAATGCTACTCACTGACGAGTAATTAGTGTTTTATTATATTATTGTTTTTGGAATTAATAGTAAGTTTATTGCAATTATACTTGCTTACGAATTTAGTATTAAAAATGCTATGTACTAAATTGTATTGATGAGTAAAGTATTCTCGAAAATGTGATTTAGTTGTGAGTATTGCACTATAAAATTCAATGTAACAATTTCGCGAATCTGGTGATAATATGTTTCTTGAAAATGTA
This sequence comes from Othius punctulatus, assembly GCA_951805005.1. Taxonomy (NCBI): domain Eukaryota; kingdom Metazoa; phylum Arthropoda; class Insecta; order Coleoptera; family Staphylinidae; genus Othius; species Othius punctulatus. Next base: position 23,848,477 of record OX638138.1, on the reverse strand, counting down.
AGTTAATGATTAATGAGTAATAGTTTCATAAATGCTACTTACTGACGAGTAATTAGTGTTTTATTATATTATTGTTTTTGGAATTAATAGTAAGTTTATTGCAATTATACTTGCTTACGAATTTAGTATTAAAAATGCTATGTACTAAATTGTATTGATGAGTAAAGTATTCTCGAAAATGTGACTTAGTGCTGAGTATTGCTTTCTTTAAAATGTTAGAAAAGCTTGTCTCCGAAGCACAGCAGTTTTTTTTAAATGTTAGTTACTGAGTAAATAAAAGTCAAAGGGCGAAAGACCCCTTCTGGGGTCGATAGCCTTAATAAAGATCGTCAAAACTTGTTTACTGCTAAGTGATGATTGTGAACAAATACTTTTGTAATTTTGTACTTTTTGAAAAAAATGCTCTTCATTAAATTATTTTCCTTTTTTGACGAAATCTAAAACTTTCTGAAATTTTCTTTTGGAATTTGCCAAGTTTTTTCATATAAAGCATCAAGTTATTCATAGTTCCCACTCGAGGAGTTACATTAAATTTTTAACCCAATTTCGGTGTAATTAATGAAATCGTAAAACTTTCGGAAGTGTAGTATTTTTTAATTTTTGTTCCAATTGTGATTTTAAAGCGTCGAGTCATCCAGAGTTAGCATCCTGGAGGTTTTACTTGAAATTTCATGGTTTATGAAACTAAATGTATTTTTTTTAATGACACTAGTTTTGTTCATTTTGTAAGATGAAAACACCATGGTGAAACATCTTTAAATTAGTATAATTATAAATAACCTAACCAAGTGCTTTATTTATAATGATTTAAAACATTAATATACAAAATTAAATTCAGAATTTAAAATTCAGTTAAATCATTAACATTTATCTCGTCGAGGAATAACTTCACCACTTTTTGATAGATTTTCTCAGGTTATTTTGATGATACACTAAACTTTCCTAAAATTTTCGAATGAGTTATTGAATAATTGAAAATAATTGCAGGTAATATTATACACCGGGATGACATTTAAATGTTTTTGTACTAAACAAATTTCTACGTAATTTTTTCAGAGTTTCAGTTTGTGTTTCTCAAGTATTATTTATAATCCTTTATAATAGTCATTGTGATTACTTCTAAAACCAATACCTCAACTTCAATTGCTTCAACTACAGTTACTTCAACTACATTACTTCAACTAGCGATTACTTCAACTGCAATTACTTTAACAAGAAAATACTTCAACTGGAAAATACTTAACTGTTAAAATTATAACTGATAATTACTTCAAATCGAAATTACTTCGAATAGAAATTATTTCAACCTGTAATGACCGACCTAACCTAGAAAAACCTAACCTAACCTAATGCAAGGTGAAGTAATTTCGAGTTGAAGTAATTAGCAGATGAAGTGTTCTCTAGTTGAAGTACGTTCTAATTGAAGTAATTCTGCGTGAACTAAAACGGGATGAATTCAGTTTGTTCTATTAAATATGAGCAGTATCGCACAAAATAAATCGAATTATTGAACATCATGGCATATTTTCTTTTGCTAAACCTTGATTAGAATTATTATAGATGATCCATAAAACTTGATATGAAAAGTTTGTGTTTTTTTATAATTTATAAAATATATAAATGCATGTGAATAAATGCTTTTGTAATTTTGTACTTTTTGAAACAATTTTCTTGATTTTTTAATCAAATTATTTTCTTTGCTCGAGGAAATATAAAACTAAATAGATGATCCATAAAAATTGATATGAAAACTTTGTGTTTTTTTTTATAATTTATAAAATATATTTTACTGCTAAGTGATGCTTGTGAATAAATACTTTTGTAATTTTGTACTTTTTGAAACAATTTTCTTTATTTGTTTAATTAAATTATATTCTTTGGTCGAGGAAAACCAAAACTTTCTGAAAATTAGTTATGTTGTGCATTCTATCTAAGTTTTGTTCATTTAAACTTTAAAGCATCAAGTTATTTAGAGGTATTTTCCTCTCACTCGAGGAGTTACATCAAATTTTTAATCGATTTTCGGTGTTTACATTAATTAAATCGCAAAACTTTCGTAAAGTTTAGTTTGTAATTTTTGTTCTAATTGTGATTTTAAAGCGTTGAATCGTTCAGATTTCTCAACTTCGAAGATTTTTCTTAATATTTCATGGTTTATGAATCTAAATGTTCTTTTGGAATTACGCCAGTTTCGTTCATTTTGTAATATTAAAACAATAACGTTAAAAATTAAAAGTTAAATTCAAAATTCAAAAGTCAGTTAAATCATTCAGATTTCTCACTCAGGTTATTTTGATGCTACACTCGACTATCCCAAAATTTTCGTATATAATTTTTATAGTTTATTGAACAATTGAAAATAATTGCAGGTAATAAACGGGGATGATATTTAGATGATTTTTGTACTAAACAAATTTCTACGTAATTTCTTGAGTTTCTCACGTATTATTTTTGGATCCATCTGATTACTTCTAAAACCAATACTCAACTACAGTTACTTCAACTAGCGATCAAATTCAATTGCAATTATTTTAACTGGAAAATATTTGCACTCAAAAATACTTCAACTAGACAATACTTAAACTGCTAATTACGTCAACTCGAAAATACTTCAACTAGACAATACTTCAACTGATAATTACTTCAAATCGAAATTACTTCGACTAGAAATGATTTCAACTTGTAAAGACCTAACCTAACCTCACCAAACCTAAGCTAACCTAAGGCAAAGTGAAGTAATTTCTAGTTGAAGTAATTTGGAGTTGAAGTATTCAAGTTAAAGTAATTAGCAGGTGAAGTATTCTCGAGTTGAAGTACTTTCCTATTGAAGTAATTCTGCGTTGAAATATTCTCTTGTTGAAGTAGTTAATTACGAATTAGAATATTCTCTGGAGTTGGTACTACGTTTATTGATAACGATTTATGGGTAACGATTTAAATATATAGTCTGAGAAATTGATGAATCGTGCTCTTGAAGTATTTATTTTACCTCATAATTCTCCATAGATACTCCACCTAGTTATCTTGATTTCCTCAGTTAGTGGTTAACTATTACTACAGTGTAATTGCAGTTGTAGAAATTCGCTAGTTGAAGTAATAATAATCTTTATTACGGTAATACCATTTAGCCTACATAGAAACAAGTACTAATTCTAAATATAGGAACAATAAATATTCACTAAAATAAGCTGCAAGACAATTGCTACAACTTCAAACTATCAATTGCTTTAAGGCATAACAATTTGTAAGGGGTAATGGAGACACCAAAAACTTCAACCGAATCGTAACACAGATTCATGTTCCTAATCAAGGTACTTTTAGGATTGTAGTACCCGTACCTAGTTCTGTGATACTCATCACTTAGAAGTTTCTGATGTCTAGATATGCGAGATGGAATATGAATGTAGTATAATGTAATGTAGTATAAGTAATTGCAGTTGAAGTAGTGGTCGGAACCATTGAAAATAATTGCAGGGAATGAAAAACAGGGATGACATTTGCATGATTTTTGTACTAAACAAATGTCTACGTAATTTTTTTGCTTCTTTTCAAAAAAACTTTTATTTTGAAGTACTTACGTGAGTCGCCATTTTTTTACATTGTCATGAGTAGTTATTAACTAGAACCAGGCAAATCGCGTCATCTTTAACATTTCGACTTATTTTATCCACTTCATTTGATTGTTGCTGTGGAAGCGCATAAACACCAGCGATATGCATAATCAACTTTGTAGCATCTAAACCGTAATAGATACTAAAAACGGTTAGAAAGTATATCACCGAATGTAATTTCTGCAAGATAGATCACATTCTCTAACTAGCATTAGTAGCTACTAAGCTTTAGTGGCTACTAGGGACAACTAGGCACATGGATGCAATTGTTTACTGTGGTAACGATTCACTCTCAGGTTTGATCATTGCTTATTGATGGCAAAATACGTTCATAAACCAGCTGAATTAATTTTGTTTCTATTAAATAAAAGCAATATCACACAAAATAAATCGAATTATTGAACATTATGGCATATTTTCTTTGCCAAAACCTCAATTAGAATTATTATAGATGATCATAAAAATGAAAATGAAAAAATTCTGTTTTATAAGTTAGTCATATTTGTCCTTTTTGCAATAATATAGGCACAAGAGTTAATCAGATTTTTGATACATTTATATCTTTTTTTATAGACTTTCTAGGACAATTTTCATTTTCTTAAAGAACATCCAAAAACCCTTCTCTGCAAATAAACATTTATAAATTTCTGTCTGTAAAAATTGTCTGCATTTTTTTTCTGTTAAAAAAATACAATTTGTTTCTATTCAATAAGAGCAATATCGCACAAAATACATCGAATTATTGAACATCATAGCATATTTTGTTTTGCTAACCCTCAGTTAAAATTATAGATGATCCATAAAAATTAATATGAAAACTTTCCGTTTTTCTAAAATTTAGTAATATTTGTCCCTTTTCCATTTTTGCAATAATACAGGCACAAGTTATTCAGATTTTTCCGTTTGATACATTTCTATAATTTTTTTATAGACTTTCTATGAAAATTTCATTTTCTTAAAGAAGATTCAAAAACCCTTCTCAAATAAACATTTACAAATTTACATGTATGTAAAACTTGTCTGTAAGAAACTCGATTACTATTTTTGAAAATGGGGGCCAAATAATTCATCCTTTTTTTTTACGGCATCTTATTCAATTTGTTCTGATTTTTACCATTGAAACAAGAAACTTTGTGCCTAAAATGTTCAATCTTTGATGTTCAAACGCATTAGACATTGATTTTAGTAATCGGTGAGTTATTAAAAATAAACGTTCATTGAATTATTACATAAAAATTGCAATTTTTGAACACTCTCATTTTTCATATCCAACATGCGAATTTTTCTTCGCAGTGTATTATATATGAACATAATCTGAATTTTTGATGTCATTGAAATTGGAATACTATTCAGTTAAGAGCATTCTTAATTGCATGACATGAAACTCTGTAACGTTATATTTTAAGCGTACAATCGAGATCGCAAGCCACCCACCCCCTCAATTAACCCTCTCCTAATATCGGGCACACGTTTGCGAACTTTGAATCGAATTATTAATCGTTTGGAGGTCGCACGCGAAGTTAGTTAAGTATGTGTGTAAGTTGTCTTGTTACGTAGTTAAGTATTTGTTACTTAAGTATTAGTTGAGTATCAAAACCGGTGAAATACCGGGATTGAGCCCGCCATTGACGCGTGATTTGTGAGTGAGTGGCCCTTGTGGCGCTGTTTTTGTAGCGCTACATATTACATTCATACAGTGAATGAATTGTTGAATGTCTAAAACGGCATTTAGTGTATTTAATGTATGATTTTTAATATGTGCTAAATATATTTTTTATGTGACGTATTATACATGTGTGTTACTGATAAAACAAATATCATGTAAATGATCAAATGTTAAATAAACTATCTATCTATGTACCACTATCAGTCAAGTCTGGATCAACAGTCCACAGATTATAATACTTATCGGCCGTTTTAGAGCTTTAGGTAAGCTCTTTTTTCTCACGTTTTACTCATACCGCTTCCTATCTTTAGGAAGTCGGAATCTATACCTAAGATAATTCAGACTTATATTCATAAAAATGGATCAATATATAATAAAAACATGTTTTGTTTTCTTTGATATCTTTATGGATTAATTAATGAGCGACACAATATCTTTTGCTCCCCATCTTATTTTTTAGCTCTCACGGTGGACACCTCCGATCTGCGCACATCCAGAGATGATGTAATTTTCGCGTGGTTCGGGGTGCACGGGGTTAATAATTTATGGCCTATGTGTACTTGGTGCTGCACTATCAATTACAGGCATTAATAACAATCGCTCGGGCCCCGGCACACTGCATCGCAACCGGACCGTAAAGCGTTACGTGTATCACGTTTATTTACAATTCCGATCCGATGAGGTCACTCAACGAGAACGTGGAAGTTAGTTGGGTGTACGTAGTTTAATGAATATTGCACAAAATAGTTATTTAATTAATTTATTGCTTGCACGCTTCAGTTCTTCACTTACAGCATGTTAACAAAACATAAGAGCGAACTCGATGTTTGGCGAGGATAGCTTCAGAAATATGAAATATATACATAAACAAGAAAAACTAAAATTGGTCAATGTTGGAGGCATCTACTTCGTGATACACTTCTCTCTAAGAGTGACACTCTTGATTTTGATAATGATCTTGAGTCTTGATCTTGATTCTTGAGTTTGATAATGATCAGAACGTGATCGAAACTATAGCCACTAATTGTAATAAAGAGTGTGATATAAACAAAGAAAAGTGTTTGTTTTATTTAAGAAAAACATATATTGGACAAAAGTGCACAAAATAACATAACATTTTGATTACAATATATACAATAAAAAAACACAATTCATAACGTGTCGACTATAAACGTTCATTGAGTATTATTTTCCATTCAAACTGTGAAACTTGAACAATCCGTGTCGTACGTGAAACTCAAATCAACGGCTGTAAATTACAAATTCGATTATTAAATTCCAATAAAAATATATCATATGAATGATAGTATTGTAATCTTTTATGTGCTTGAATATGGTATAAATTTTTAGAATATGTTGTAGACGCATTCTATGGAAAACTGATCATTGATGTTCCCGAGTGGCAATGTAACTACGACTAGAGAATGCAAATTAGTACACCAAATCGCCAATCCTCACACGGTTGGCGTCGATTACTATCGAGTGATTTAATTGAGCTTCAAAATTTGGAGCTCAAAATTAAGCGCAGAGATGCGCGCCCAATAAAATTACGCCAATAAAATTACCGGGTGTTTACTACAGGCCCGTGAAACTTTGCATTCAAATTTGTGAGTTCTCCCGACGCAATTAAACGGTGCAAATATTGGCAGGGCGTGACACGATCCATTCATGCCGTCGAATTTCGATCGAATTCGCAGAGGACTGCCCTCACCTCCGATTTGACGTGGAAATTTTCCGTGCCGCGGCGATGAATAACATTATAATTTTCACCACCCATAAATTTCCATGCGTAATCGGCGATAACCGCACACGACGAAATTACAAATTAAAATGATTCCCCTCGCGTCTGTTTGCACGGGTAAATGGAAAATGAAATTGCGTCGATAAGCGCTCTCGTTTTTAATTTTCCAATTCGTTATCGTTTTTTTTTGTGCCTCTAATTGCAGAATCCGCCAGAGGCATCAGTTATAACTGTTTGCTTAGAGTTAGATAATAAGAGTTTTGCATATCTAGGCGGTTCCGGGATAATGAGGCCTTCGTCGGGCAAGCGGCCGGAAAAATACGGCTTCCCTTTACGCGCTCGATTGGGAAAGCCGAAAGATTTCCCAGACGGCTGGGATGCTCGCTGGCGATACGCCACCGTACAAATATCCGATTAAAGCAAATATTTATCAATGTAGTTCGGGACTGGCCCACTGAGCCCGGGGCTGCTGATCGATGCTGTCGATTGTGATTAATTAGTACGTGTTATTTTTAGAAGAGGCTGGATGTTCGCCCGTGCACTTAGCCGCCGAATGTGGGTGGCTAGGAGAGAAGGGGATAATGCGTTCTGCCTCAGTTTCGGTGCTGTGACATTCAACAGAATCACAAGATATAAAAGAGTGAAAAAATAGCATAATAAAACAAAACAGGGGATATAAATCGAGCATTGGAAGCTAGTATCCATTGAGGTATATAACTATGAATGTGATTATATTTTTGTATCAGCAACAGATTACAGAAATTGTATTGGATGTACGTACATCCATCGGAAAGTCTAATGTCAGTGTGCTGTGAGAAGGATCTTTCTTTTCCGATAAGCTCCGTCATTGTCCGGCCGACTCCCATTTGCGGCGTCAGACAATGACAGAGCTTATCGGAAAAGAAATATCCCTCTCGCCGTACTGACATTAGAATTTCCGATGGCTGTACATAGTTTAACAAAACAATCACACAAAGTTTAAAATGGTACAGGTTCAGTTCGAATGGAAAACGCAAACCGCAAGTAGAATTCATAAATAGTTACAGTGAATCACCGAACGGGTGCTTTCTTCTCCATCACACCACACCAAAAACCACTGCAAAAACCCAACACCACAGATCAATAGATCGCTTCACTATGATTTTGTCTGCTACAGTCAGATCTGATTGGGTGCGTTGCTTAGATTTGTTCCTATTTCTCGGGAGTGCTTATGTAACTCCGGGCACTAATATCGTCGCAATGTGACTTTTAACCTTACCCATCTAACCTAACTTAGGCATTGACAACAACAATATACAATAAATATGAGAATAATTTCAGACAGAAAATTCCACCAGCCAGTGTGCAATCTCTTGAACACTTAGTTCAATTCAAAATTCGCGGACAACGAGACGCGATACCTATATATATATATAAAATAATAATATATACGGAAATATATACAGAGTTAGTCAAATGGGATACAAGTTTCTCATTTTTGTGCCTTTTAATATACTGAAACGAAATTCGGGATCTCATGCAGAGTTCCTGAAATATCGCTGAAAAACTGAAAAAGTGTACTTTCCTTTCCTTTTATAACTTTTTTACTTTTGAAGGAAATTCTACGAAACTCTTACATTTTTCGTAAGCTTTCTGATGACAGTTCCAAAATTTTTCTGCGCCAATTATATACCCAAATTTTCATAGTCAACTTTTGATTTTCTTATGGCCGCCATATTGAATTTTAATAAAAACATAAATTAAATAGCATGAAAAAGCAAAAAATTCCGATTTCAACCATGTATACACATGAGTAATCTGACATTTTTACGGCGATTCTACAAACGCCAAAAAGTAGTTGGATGTGGCTGTCTTCTTTCGGGATACAATTCACCATAAATTCTAGATGTGACTGTCACATTTCTGTAATTCTTTACAAAGAAATTGAACATGTCAATTTTTTCACGTTGAGGATAATATCTTGCCATTTTTACTAATCAAAGATATCATCTCTTTTTTCGCACTTTATACACAATACAATTACTCAGAAGTTATTTTCTTTGCATGAAGAAATGTCAAAATAGTAATTTGTTATTCCATGGCATGTTATTCATGTTATTCATGGTATTTGGTATTCCATGTTATTCCAACTTGATTTTTAGAGCAGTCCACAGCAGTTTGGTTTTTGCAACAAATTTTTAAATTATCTCTATTACTCCGATCTAATATCAACATCTTCAAATACTGTAAAGACAACATGGAACATTGTCAAAAAACACACTAAACATTCAAACAGATCCAATCCCCTCATCAAAATTGTAGTGGGCGGCTCAGATATCATAAATTCAAAAGAAATATCAAATCAGTTTGGACAACATTTCTCAACCAACATCGTGAAAATGAAACATAAACATTTCAATGCAGGACTATCAAATACTTGCACTCTAGACCCCGCTAATTCAATAAACATCCCATCCATGTTTTTTAAACCGGTTACTGAAGAGGATGTTATAAAGTCGATAATGGAATTAAAAAATAAACACAGTACCGGTCATGATGACGTACCAATAAGTCTATTAAAAAAAAGCAGCACTGAGATAGCACCAGCAATAGCTGTAATAATAAATCAATCGGTATCCCTTGGGCAATTTCCGGACCTTTTAAAATTATCTATAACTATACCAATCTTGAAGAACAAGGGTAACGCACAAGATCTGCAAAGCTACAGGCCCATCTCACTTTTATGTTCCTTCTCAAAAATTATTGAAAAAATAGTCTGCAAAAAAATTATAACATTTATTAATAAAATAGGAAAATTTTGTAACGAACAACATGGATTCCGTTCCGATCGATCAACAGAAACGGCTACAATAAATTTTATTCAACATATTTATAATGAAATAGATTGCAAGCATAAAGTGGTTGGTGCTTTTTTCGATTTATCGAAAGCATTTCATACCTTGGATCATGATTTTATTTTGAGTAAATTAGATGCCTTTGGAATCCGCGGCCCTATCAACGATTGGTTCAAGTCTTACTTACAAAATCGTAGGTTTGAAGTTAAAATAAATGACACAAAGTCTGAACCTTATGGCACAGTATTGGGAGTACCACAAGGAAGCGTGGCAGGCCCACTATTGTTTCTGATATTCATAAACGATCTACCCAAGTTTATCACAGACTCTCATGTGTGCATGTTTGCAGATGACACATCCATCATAGTGAGTGGACCTGATGCAGATACATGCAACAACAGGTTAAATGCTGTAATGGGCGAATTTAATACATGGTGCAATAGGAATAACCTAATTATCAACTATGAAAAAACTGTATGCATAGAATTTTACAACACACACGTGCACCCATCAAGGTACACAATTAATCTGAATAATAGTAATTTACCAATTACGGAAATCACATCGTTCTTAGGCATTCAAATTGATAAGAACCTTTCGTGGAAAGCGCATATTAATACGCTTGTTACCAGACTGAACAAGGCATATTTTGCTCTATGTAGGTTGAAAAAGGTATTGGATAGAACAGGTTTAATGTCCGCATATTATGGACTGGTATACTCGCTCTTGGGGTACGGAATTGTAGTATGGGGACAGTCCACAGAAGCAATGAAGGCCCTTGTGGCACAGAAACGAGTGATCCGACTGATTTTCAATATCAAATACGGCGAGTCATGCAAGTCAACTTTTAAGAAAGAAAAAATAATGACAGTACCAGCTATCTATATTTACAAACTACTCAGCCATATGCATAAAATGAAACACTTACTTACAAGGAGCAGTGATATACACAGCCATGATACGCGGAACTCAGCGAACCTGCGAGTAGATAAATTCACACTGGCATTGCACAGGAGGTCTCCTATGCATGCGGGCAGAACTCTATATAACCAACTTCCCAGAACATTGAAAGGGCTAAATACGAGGAATTTTAAGAGAGAATTGAAGTCACTTTTAATTTTAAGCAGCCCGTACTCCGTAACGGAATTTGCTGTGATGCTATAAATGCTATAAATGTTATTGCGGATGTTATATATGTGTTAGTCAATATGTGTTATTTAATATTGTGTTATTTAATATTGTTTAGTGATATTGTTGAGCCTGTTTTATATTATTGTATGACAAATGCATCTGTGCTACTATGTACGGCAAACGCATAATAAAGATTGATTTGATTTGATTTGATCGATTTTTGGCGGTAAATAATGTCAGATTACCCATGTGTTATACATGGTTGAAATTGGAATTTTTCGCTCTTATGAATGCTATTAAAATCCAATATTACGGCCATTACAAAATCAAAAGTTAACTATGAAATTTTGTACATCTAGTTGGCGCAGAAAATGTTTGGCACTGTCATCAGAAAGCTCACATCGCAAAATATAAGAGTGCCATGTTTCGTAAAATCTCCTTCAAAAGTAAAAAAGTTATAAAAGGAAAATTAAAGTGCACTTTTTCAGTTTTTCAGCGATATTTCAGTAACTGTGCAAGATATCCCCGATTTCGTTTCTGTATATTGAAAGGCATAAAAATTAAACACTTTTATCGCATTTGAACAACTCTGTATATATTTCCGTTTAATAGATCCTAATGGTGGGCGTCGTAAAAGTGACCACCCTGTATACAGGTTTATTGAACGTTACTTGAGTGGTTATACTAGCGGGCTGACACGATTGTCCATCCGGAGAGACCATGAAATGATAAAATTGTTGCCTGAAGAAGTGTCTGGTCGACAATGACCAGAAGGTGAAGAAGTGCCTGAAGAAGTGTGTCACCAATGACCAGAAGATGAAGAAGTTTTAAATCAATGAACTTTAAGCTGAAGAAGTGTGTCACTAATCACAAGAAGCCGAAAAAGTTTCATTAATGACCAGAAGGTCGTCGTCGTCGAAGACGTCTACAATGACCAGAAGATTGCATAAGAAGAAGAAATGTCGCCAATGACCAGAAGCTTTGCGCGGGAAAATCCCTCTCGTCGAGCTTAGGCCAGACACTTCGATGGCCTGTCCATCCCGAGCCACCATGAAGATGGCCTGTCCATCCGGAGAGACCATGAAATGATAAAATTGTTGCCTAAAGAAGTGTCTGGTCGACAATGACCAGAAGACGAAGAAGTGCCTGAAGAAGTGTGTCACCAATGACCAGAACGTGAAGAAGTTTGGGGCCAATGAACTTTAGCTGAAGAAGTGTGTCACCAATGACAAGAAGCCGAAGAAGTTTCTTCAATGACCGGAAGGTCGTCGTCGACGAAGAAGTCTACAATGACCAGAAGGTAGCGTAAGAAGAAGAAGTTTCGCCAACGACCAGAAGCTTTGCGCGGGAAAATCTCTCTCGTCGAGCTTAGACCAGACATCACTAGATGGCGCTCCTTTTGCGCGGTAAAAACATTCGAACTAACACACATCTCCACTGAACTGGTCAAGGCTTGAGGAGAGGAAATAAAAATAATATTTACTTATTTTTTCACCCTTACTACAAATTAAGTTTACAATAAATAACAAATGAAATATATATTTTTTACGAATTTATATACTTTAAAAAAATATTATTATTATTTATGCTACAAATACAATAGTCTGACGAATGAGCATCGCAAACATTAAATGTTGACATAAAGTTGCCATAAAAGTTTGCCATAAAAAGTTATAGTATGGTATGGTAGTTATGTAAGTATTCAACACATACTCATCAAATGGAGTATCTATTGAGTACAGAATTTATTTGCTATTTTTATTTTACAGAAGCAAATGATTCAAATTATAATATAAAATATAGTTGATGATTGGTTTACTTAAAGCATACATCAAATTAATTAAAGATTGAATGATTGAAGCAATAATTTAATAATTTTAATTATATGAATTAGGCAACGTTTTCAATCACATTTAATAATTTTCTCACTGTCAGATCTTTTTTGTTGGAGTTCATATGTTAAACTTTATAAAATGAAACCACAGCCTTCTTAGTTAAAAATGAAAATGGAACAGAGTATATAGCTGTTCGACTTTTATATTTCAATTTTTGAAATATTTTAATTTCAGTTTTAGTTTATGAATATATGTATAGTTACCTATACAGTATACCTACACATTCAGTTAAAAAAACATCAGATTTGCAAAATTGTCCTTGAAAATTAATTTCTTTGCAATTTTCCATTAACAACTGTGATAATAAAAAAATCTAATGCCAAAAATCTATATTGCCATTTTTATTTTTCTATGTAACTGCCTTTACAATTTTCACAAATTTTAAGAAAGCCTCTCATGTTATATAAACAGTTGATTTTCAAAATTGCGTTGAAACTTTAATCTTTGCAATCATTTTCTATCAGAAACTAAAACAATGATATATGTAAATACCTAAAATGCGGGGTACAATTTTAATTTTTCAATTATTTTTTGCATTTCCCTACGAATTTTATGAAAATATTAATGCCGGAAGATACAGAAAATAGTATCATTACTAGCAATATTTCCAAAGGTGACTTGGAAAATTAAATTCGTCATACATACAGAAAATAGTATCATTATTAGCAGTTTTTAAAAGGTGACTTAGAAAATTAAATTGGTCACACATTCCATCAGTAACTATCATGAGAAAAGTAAGTACCAAAAATAAGTTTTATTTTTAAATTTATTGTTATTTACAGCTGCAGCACAGATTTTATGAAAACTTCTCCAGTTCACAAACAGCTAATTTTCAAAATTACGTTGGAAACTTTAATCTTTGCAATTTTCTATCAGTAACTAGAACAATGATATATGTAAGTACTAAAAATGCGCAGTACAATTTTAATTTTTCAATTATTTTTTGCATTTCCCCACTAATTTTATAAAAATAGTAATGCCGGAAGTTATAGAAAACATTATCATTAATATAGTTTTTCAAAAGTGGCTTGCAAAATTAGATTCATCACAAATTCCATCAGTAACTATCACTGAAGCCAAATATGTATTAATCATAGCTTGTATCATATCTTTTATCCATAGCATCATGCTGCAATGGATTATTTGTTCAAAATCAGTGCTATGCACAATCAAGGTTTCGATATTTGACAGCAATTATATAGGTAAATTTCAGGAATAAGTAGGCGTATTTTCTACTAAAACATGTTTTGGTGAACGTTTTGGTCAAAAAATAGTGGCATTTTTGTTCAGTTTCACAAACGCTAACATACTCCCGCGTTCATAAAACGTATGTATGCTATGTCCTATGTATATGTGCGTATATGTATGTATGCGTATGTAGGTACGTATGTGTATGTATGTATGTATGTATGTATGAATGGATGTTTGTGTGTATATATGCATGTATGTTTGTATGTATGGATGTTATTATGATGTATGCATGTATGTATGCAAGCATGTTGTATGTATGTGTGTGTGTGTGTGTGTGTGTGTGTGTGTGTGTGTGTGTGTGTGTGTGTGTGTGTGTGTGTGTGTGTGTGTGTGTGTGTGTGTGTGTGTGTGTGTGTGTGTGTGTGTGTGTGTGTGTGTGTGTGTGTGTGTGTGTGTGTGTGTGTGTGTGTGTGTGTGTGTGTGTGTGTGTGTGTGTGTGTGTGTGTGTGTGTGTGTGTGTGTGTGTGTGTGTGTGTGTGTGTGTGTGTGTGTGTGTGTGTGTGTGCATGTTGTATGTATGCATGTATGTTGCATGTATGTATGTGTGTATGTATGTATGAAAGGAAGCATGTATGTATGCATGCAAGCATGTATGTACGTATGCATGTATGTATGCATGTAATACATGTATAATATGCCCTGTAAACAAAATTCATTTTCACGTTACTGCAAGAACAGAGATGCTCTGTGGAACGACGATTCCGGTGATAAGATAAAATTAGATCCGTTTATCAGGACGGGGAATAAATTGCACGTAATTCTCTTTATCAAATCGTAATCGCTTCAAATTAGATCATTGCTCCAGGAGGATATAGCAGTAACGCCTTTGAATTACATCATTGGGCTCAGGTATTGCATTAGGAACTTGCAGCTTAGTGTTGATCACGGAGAACTGGAAACATTAATAATTTAACGTTTGTTATAAGTATTACTAGAAAACAATGGATCGACATAAAGAAAAATAAACAACAACAGCATGACGCACTAAGCATGGATTGAAAAATATCGCGCGAAAACAGAGAGCCAGAACAACTATCTCAGAGCGAAACATGAACACAACGACGACGTATAATAACGAAGAACAAATATCACGAATATAACTAATAACGAAACGACGAATAATTAAATATTATCTTTGTTACTACTAACTCTCTCGATAATTGTAAAGCGTTTGTTATATACACAAAAACATTTATTATTTATTATCAATTTATACACCCTGTGTCTGTAGATGCGAATAAAGTTCTCTTACAAACATTAATTACACTGGTCGACAAATTTTGACAAATGTGTTGTCCCTTCAATTTAAATGCATTTTTCGAAAAATATTTACTATAAATATTAGTATAACATAGTTTGTTTTGGCACGAAATAGTATATTTCATTACGAGCCTGGAAATGTATATAAAAGTCTGGAGGTGTATCCGAACACAGGAAGTCATGCAAGCACGGAAAACCCGTTTTTGTACGTGTAATGAATGATACTTTTTATTATACTTAATTGTTTTATTATATTAACCTGAAATAAGCATGTTACGTTTTGATAATGAAGGAAAGGTGACATTTTTAGTTCGCTGTCAAAAAATTTCACCTTGTTTCCATACGTTTTCAGAATGACGGAAAGGTGACATTTTGACATATTTTGACAGCGAACGGAAAATGTCACCTTTCAGTCATTGTCAAAACCTATCGAAACAAGGTTATATCAGGTAAGTATGATAAAACGATAATAACTTATAGTGATACTTGCACTATAGTGCAAACATAACAATGCTTTTACAAAACATTATCACTTATCCAGAAAATTATTGTGCAAGTTGAGCGAAGCGTGTGACTCAAACCACACATTGGAAAAAACTAGGCACAAACCGTGATGTTAAAGTGGTCAGATTGTGGTGTATTCCAGCTAACATTCCAGGAAATGATATAATTTCCGAACATAGATAAGAGCGTTAAACTGTAAATGTTATTTTAATTTAATTGGTGCGGGACAATAGTTATTTAAGATACAAGTGTAAAAAGTCCATGTTTATTTATGAGCGGTTATTAAAGCATGAGCGAGGTACACTAACCTACATCATTTTTGACACGCGAAGCTGTCAATTGCTGTAGGCAATCACTCGGCATGTACATATTAAAGCATGAGCGAGGTACGAGCGAGCAAGGTACACTAACCTACGTCATGTTTAACACGCAAAGCTGTCAATTGATGTAGGCAATCACTCGGTATTTACATATTAAAGAATGAGCGAGGTACGAGCGAGCAAGGGGCACTAACCTACGTCATGTTTGACACGCAAAGCTGTCAATTGATGTAGGCAATCACTTGGTATTTATATATTAAAGCATGAGCGAGGTACGAGAGAGCAAGGTACAGTAACCTACATCATTTTTGACACGCAAAGCTGTCAATTGCTGTAGGCAACCACTCGGTATTTACATCACCGTTGAATTTTCTTTGTTTGGCAAAATAGTTATATACACTACAAAATTGCAAGCTAAATTTCGAGTGGTATTCAAAAGAACTTGCGTATTTTGTGGGATATCCAGCAAACTTTCGTCAATAGGGAACGAGTTTACTATCCCAGACGTCTCTTTTTCCAGGTACGTCCGTGCCGGACGCGAGACGAGCACAATTAAAAACTGCGCTAGATGAACAAAACGCCGACCAAACTTTCCCGAGCCGGGGAAATAAAACGCACAAAAGGAAAGTTCCTCGCTGAGAAATACATTCCGGGATTAACTGAATCGATGGTGGAAACTCAATTAAATCGGACGGGCGCGACGGCGGGGGATGGGGGTGAGTAATGGGGACAGCTGCCGGTCTCCTAGAGCGTCTCTCCTCTCCACCGGAGCACAACTGACCGCCCAGAAAACACAAGCTCTGGAAGAATGTGCGGCCAAGAAATAGTTTTAATTGTCGAGTTTGTGCATAGGAGCTTTTTTCTCGTTTGCCGACAAACTCCGGATACACACAATGAGATTGTTTCACTGTACGGATTAGAGGTTCTTTTTCTTAGCTCCACGAATAACCCACTACAGAAAAATAAGATATATGTTACACATTGAATTAAGCTGGATTATTATGACTGCTCGAGACGTGGTATCTACTATATTATATTCACTAGTTATAAAGTTGTAAATATAAATCTTACTGATTTCGATTCCCATAATGGAAGGAAGATGCTATAGGATTATTATTATTATTATATATTATCATTGATCGGTAAGTATGCAGCAATGATGTGATAAGGCATTGATAAAAACTGGATAAAGTTTAAAAACTGGCCAAAAAGGATAATTGACTAGACCCAATGCAATAGGTGAAATGCTAAATGTAGTTGAACTTTTTTTCCAAAATCACCTGGTAAGAATATCGATTTCTCTTGCATTTTTGATTATAGCAATGTTGCGGGGTTATGTAGATCAGTGGACACCAACCAGTTCGACCTCGTGGACCTTCTAAGCTCATAAGTTTAAAAACTGCGGATACTAATATGATGGTTTTTAAATCTCCTGGTCATCTCCATCACATTGACCCAAAACAACAAAACCACTGGTCGCATAGTGGGCCAAATCCGAGAAATTGTGGACATTGAGCATAATATCTTACTTTCGATAATTGATGAAATTTCGATGTCATCTGATAAAATTATGTTTGCAGATTATGATTTGAGTAGTTCTGTTCAGAGGCTATCGTATGAATCACAACTATGAAGCTGCAAAGTAGAACTTTTGAAATAGTTTACGTCTGATGTTTAAAACGAGCGAAATTTCTGAATCCATGACTAATAACAGGTTCCATGCGATTCAATGGATTATTTTTTATATAGGAATATGATATGTAAGTTATATTTTCTCAAATTTGTGTTGAAATTGGTAGTCATATTCTGGGTGCATTTAAAGTTACAAAAAAAAGATTTTGCCGCATCGAAATATAAATTTATGAAGAGTTTAAAAAAAAATCTCCTTATGTCTGTAAATGAACTAACAAATATTGGCGACCAAACAATCCTTGCGGTCTCCTGGTCATCTCCATCACATTGGCCAAAGGGACTAAATGAGCTAAAAACTGTTGGAAACTAGACAATTCTTGCGATCTCCTGGTCATCTCCAACAGATTGACCCAAAACAACAAAACCACCAGCCGCATAGTGGGCCAAATCCTGGAAATTGTGGATATTGGACATGTCTTACTTTCGATAATTGATGTAGTTTCGATGTCATCTGATAAAATTATGTTTGCAGATTATGATTTGAGTAGTTCTGTCGTATGGATCACAACTATGAAGCCGCAAAGTAGAACGTTTGAAATAGTTTGCGTCTGATGTTTAAAACTTTTAAATAATAAATAATAATTCGGCATAATTCTTGTTTGTATACATAACATGTGATTCGAAAACTTTTTCATCAAAGCGTGTCATGAAAAAAATTACTTAAAGTCTGATCCATTTTTATTTTTAACTAAGAAGGCTATGGTTTCATTTTATAAAGTTTCACATTGGGTTTTAATTGTTTTTAAATTTCGTAATAGCTCACTACTTCTGTAGAAGTTCATCATCAAATTCAAGCACCGTTCATGTATGAATTCAATGAATGAATGTATGAGTTCTTTGTTCATGCTGCATAGTTATTTGTTACAACTGTGTTTATATTTGGCAATTTCTACTGAACAATAAATCATTGTTTTTTTATTGTTTTTAAATTTCGTAATATATTACATATAATTCACATAAATCGCTCACTACTTTTGTAGAAGTTCATCATCAAATTCAAGCACCATTGAATCTCTTATGTGGGTTTTACCTGAAATGAAAAAAAACATTTAGTAATATGGAAGAACGCTATTTTTTTAGTATATTTAAAGTAATAATATTAGCGAAAACAAATTTAAAACACATAATTATTACTATAGTATATATAGGGTGACAGCTGAAAGTCGGAAGTTAGACAGGTAGTAGTATACATGGTGTCCACGGAGAAAGGAATCGCACTAAATATCTATGATTTTTGTAAAAATGTAAAGTAACACAATTCATTACAAAATAAAGTAGAAACATGTGAAAAAATCAAGACTCGATGAATTAAAAAAATATATAGTCAAGAAAGTTTCAAAACTAAAAATATCAAAAGTTACTGAAGGATCACAAACTGCGACCGTATATCAGCCATTGTTACAATTTATTTTTTCATGTCTAGTGACTTTTTACATTGGCCACCATTACTGTCACCCTAACAGAGCCAACTTTAAAAAAAAGTTAAAAATAAAAATGGAACAGATTATATATCTGAATTACTTTTCTACTGAATTTATCAAAGTGAACGATCACTTCTAGAAAAGTATCTTGGAAAAATTCAAATGCATATGTGTCGAATAAACCCACTGCCCATACATTTTTACACCAGTCATAACCATAACGTTAAGATCAATGATTTGCATGCCCAAAGATTTCACATTCACAAATTCTAACTCTGGCACATCTGTCAGACTCAGACATACATTTTATATCTATCCCTTTTTTTCATGGAATGACTCGATATCTTGATAAACAGTTCTACCAGAATGTGTTTCATAATCGTCAATTAGCTTGTCAATTAGCTCGTCAATAATTCGCCAGAATTTTTGTTATAGTTTCATCCATTTTGGATACCAGTTATTATTATATTTTTTATTGTTTTCTTCCTTCTTTATTGGAGTACTTACTGGTAGTGTTTAGAAGTTTTGTTGGCAGTTAGTCAGGGCGCGGTTTTTATTGCATAGTACATGTATACACTCCTCTTTTTTGTATCTTATTCGGGATCATATCCTATGAATACTATCAAAGGTTAGTTCTCCGCTTTTCATCTTCAAAAAAATCGTGCATATAGTCCTCTCGCCATATTTTTAGTCACGTAGGATATTGAGATGTATTTTCTAGTGCCTGCAAATTATTTTACTTTATTGTATCCGTTGAAGTTGTCGTATTTTGCATGAAGTTATTAAATTTCGTTTGGACAATTTTTTTCGTTGTTCTGATTTTGGTAAGAATTTCATGCTGGGGTTTATGTATCGTTGTTCGATTTTTTTTTAATTCCTGTATTATCTATAAGGTTAACATGTTTGTTGGTTATCGTTTTCGTTGGTTATCGTTTCTTGTTTGACCTTGTTTTTTTTCCTTTTAAGGTTGTCTTCCAAGGACTAGAACGGTCCCCTCCAACACGGAGCGTTAAAAATAATTGGCAGTTGAAACGATATCAAACGTTATAAACATTTACCTTAAGCATAATACACTAAATAGTATAACTGTATTGATATTAGTTAGTGTATTATGCTTAAGGTAAATGCAATGAGGTAAATGTGAAGAGTGAAATGAAATATGAAACGTAAGTCAAATTCCGACAATATGGAGCGATAACTCATTGTCAGCTCTCATCGGGACTACTATATCAAAGCGTTTAGATGTATGTACATTATGTAGGGATGGTATTTGCAATTGTGCTAGATAAATTATTATTAATGCAGAGTTTCTGTTGCTTCGAATAGAGTACAGAAGAGGGTGGTGATACGAATACACAAGGTACGTTTCTCGCTGAAAGCAATTTTTCAGAACGAACAAGTGCAAAGACTTATTACTCCACAGGAAGAGCAACGATGCTACTGATAAAATAACGTTTCCATTGGGCTCTTCTGGCAGCTTCGGGGGGGATACAATACATCATGGGGGAAGTGTGTGAAGAGCCGCGCACCTTGTCAAAATTACAGGCACAAAGCATTTTAGAAATTTTGACGTACAATCGCGCGTTCCTTTGGCAACCGTTTCTGGCCGTAATTCGGCGGCGATGGCGATAAAGCCCCCCATTTCCACCCCCACGTTTCGGCAATCAACGCCATTTTTGTTCGTCCCCGTGTTAATTGTTATCAGTCCGCGCGTGCACAATCGAAACCGGCGGGTGGTGCGGGGGCGGCGCGGCCGTTTCAAAGATTCCTGGGGCACACAATGGATCCCCCGCCTTACAATACCTAAGTTTATTTACATAACTCAAAGCGCCTATATTGTTATTGTAAATTCCCGTACACAGCACGCATCGCAACATTCGAGGATAATAAATCACGTTCAATGGACGTTTTCAGCGTCGTTATTTAACCCGTAAACCCATTTCTCTGTGCCGCGTTTTATTCCTCTCCGTGGAGAGAAGCGTGCCTATCCACACATTCACGACGCAACAAAACACACCACTCGTCGCTCTGCGGTGAATGCTTAATGACAGCCGGAAGATTATGATCGGAATACGGCGATTAATTAAGAGGTTGTGCACCCTTCCCGCATTCCGAACGCAGCAGGCTTCCTCTTTCGTTGAAACAATCGAAAAACGCGTGCCCAAAATTCAAATCAGTGACGGCCATTGTGCCGCAAAGTGTACGGGGCGAGGAACGCTAGGTGGCGCTAATTGAAAAGCGCGATGGGGCTTTTTATGCCTTCGCAGAATTAATAAGATTTAATTATGGACGCGCCACCTACGCACTCCCCCCTGCAGGCCACTGCCGCCCGCACAAAAATGACCTAATTTAATTTAATGACCCCGAAATGAAATTATATGAATGCGCAATTAAACGCTCCGGCATTTAAAAATTATTTAGGGAGGGTTGGGCGGGTGTTATCAGTTCAAACATGCAAAATCACCGAAGAGAGCATCGGTAAAACTAACTACCTACCATATGGAAATTAAAATCAAAACATAATGAATAAATATACATTTTACATCTATTTATGTAGTAAATGAAACTTATGATTTTTTTTACATGAGTATTTGCGTAATGTGTGCATTCGAGTTTGTTATTATACGCTAATGCCCATAGATGGCCATGCGTTCACCCAAAGATAAACAAAATTGAGTGTGTTATTCAGACAACAGTGGTTTTACAGTTTACAGCACAGGTGGCTAATTTATCGACTTAAAACTTCATACTTAGGATATAAATAAAAATTGGGAGATCCCTTGCAATATCTGAAATTGGGATAAAATCTGAAACTGGAATCTGGGATTTAAATCTTTCTTAGTTTTGTCTTATTTTGTAACTAATATAAACACGAACATTTATGCGTGCGAAAGTGTTTAATTTCCTAGCTAGTTACGTAAAGTACGACGTTTCGCAACTACTATCAGTATTGAAAATTGACACTTTGTAAGCCAAAATTAGAAATATAGTATAGTATTGTATAATATTAAAGTATAACTGGATATTTAGGTCTTTCAAACGCGAGTTTGCTAGCACGACGGTGCAGTCGGAGTGCTTGCTACAGAGCAATTTTAATCAGGGCTTAAAAAATTGATGGGATAAATAATAATCCTGAAAAGGTTCTAAGTCAGTTTAAAGAACGGAAAAATTTAGTTCAATGTTAAAAATGATCAATGTTTTTTTTTAAATTTCTTTAATTTGTTTACGTCAAACTGATATTAAATCTTAGATTGCCTATTCTTGGTGGCTTATTATTGAATCGGAACCGAACCGAAAACCGGAAAAACCCGTTATTTTTGTGAAAACCGGAGCCGAATAAATTATTATTTAATTGACAATAATTTGAATTTATTCATGAATTTTTCGGTTTCGCGTTGCATTTTGAGATATTTTCTGTATTGTTGTATTGTTTTTAAATTGTAGATTCTCTCGCATTATTTCTCAATAATTTGTTATTAAAAAAATGCATTTCATTACTACATGATGAGATTTATTATATAATTTTCGCTAATATATAAAATTCGAAAGTTTAGTGTAGAACTATCTAATAGATTTGCACTTTAGATTTTAAAGGAAAATATTTTTTGGTATTTTAATATTTAATTTAGTATATACAGGGTGAATTATATACAGGGCTAGTATCTTGGAAACTAGGGAAATTACGGATATACAGGGACGATTAAATGGGGAAAGAATTGCAGTTTTACGAGCTCAATTTAATACGCTTTTTAATGGGTTTTTTGAAAAAAAAAACATAAAGCTTATTAAATTGTACTCATAAAACTGCAATTCAATTTTGCTAATCTATGAAAAAAAAAGTTTTTTGTTATTTTGTTCGGTGCCCATGGTTATGTTATTATTGACTTGAATATATTATTACTAAAATATTATTAATTTTAATAATTATTATTGAAAAAAAGAGTACAAGAAAAAGTTGTAGATACTAGTTGTAGCTAATAACACAGTCGATGATAACAGATTATTTTATTTAAGCTATCATTTTTGAGTTCTGATACAAACTTGTGTTTTTTCTAATGGAAACCATAGTCGGCCATGACTTTATAAAAAGGCTCCTTTCAACGATTCTAATGATACACTACTTGGCCTAGTTAATTTTATAAACAATTAAATTATGGCCCTTTTATTTTATTTTCATTTTTGAAGTATCATATTATTTTAAATACAAAACATCGGAAAAAACTCACCCTGTATTAATAATATTAGTATTTTTGTGAAAACAATTAGAAAGCTAATTTAAGTGAAGACTAATTTTTCCTTTTATACAAAAAAACATTTACTTTACTTAATGGAACAATTAAATTTTGGCCATTTTTGAACTATCATATCATTTAAAAAACAAAACATCGGAAAAAACTCACCTTGTATAAATAATATTAGTATTTTTGTGAAGACAATTAGAAAGATAATTTGAGTAAAGACTATTTTTTTTATTTTTACAAAAAAAAAAGACATTTATTTTACTTAATGAAAAGACAGTAGGCAAGAGGGAAACGGAAAACTGTGCTTTGCTTAAATTACAAAACTTTCCCAAATTCACAAATTTAGAAGGGTTTGGGCATTTTCATTACGATTTTCAACATTTCGTTATTCCGAATGATTTCGAAATTGTTATCAAATTAGGAGAATTCAATGCTTATATAAGATACTTGATGAGAATTTTCTGTTTTAGTGTATTTGATGAAATTTAAAATTTGGCTTAGAAAATAAAATATTTTCAAGCGCATAGGTTTTTTTAATATATCACATCAATTATTGCGAAATTCTCGCAAAATTTAGAAAGTTTAGAGTAAAAATGAACCGATACATTTTTTTTGTTAGTTCTTAAAATATCTAAACTTTCTAACTTTAATCAAGATTCCGACAGATTTTTCATTAATTTCAAGATACAAAAATTCACTTGTTAGAAATTATTCAAAAATTCCCTAGATTTCTCAATCATTTTGGAGATTTCCACAGATTTCCGATTAAAAATCAATAATTGCAGAGATTTTTGAATGATTCCCAAAATTTACCGATAAGTTTCTACAGATTTCCTAATAATTATCAGGATTTATACAGATGTTTTATTAATTTCGAGATAAAAAAATGCAAATTGTTTGAAATTTTTCAAAAATTCCCAAGATATCTCAATCATGTAAGAGATTTCATCAGATTTCCCAATAAATATCAATAGTTGCAGAGATTTTTGAATAATTCCCAAGATTTCCCAATAATCTTCGAGATTTCAATAGATATCTCAATAATTATTAAAATTACGATAATAATACTTAGTAATTTAGAGATCAGAAACGATTAACGATTTTGGTCACATTTTTTCATTCTTCTTTTTCATTCAATTTTGTCGATAATTTAAAATATCAAGACGTTTCTAAATATTGTCAAATTTCGAGAGATGCTTCAATCATTTACTTGATTTATCAACTATATTTTGAGATCTCTGCAGATGTCGCAGTAATTATCAACATTTTTCAATAATTACAAATATTTCCCAATAAAAAAATGCTAAGGATACGTATTTTAGAAGAGAAAAATATGTGACTAAAGAGTCGAAATTTATTTAAAAACAATGCACGACGTCATGAAAATGACGTCAAAAATTAATGTGATATAATATACCGGGTGTACATTTCAAAACTAGCTAGACACAATAACTTTTGAATACAAGTTAACTAAAAATGCAATAATATATCATAATAATATCATAAATTTTATAAATTCGCCCCAAAATATATTTGTCAATAATTAAAATTTTCTCTTTTTGCTGGTATTTTCCAAACTAAACGTTAGATTTACGACAATATTCAAAAGAGTATTCACTTTTAACATTCACTTCTATAAATTTTATTTCCAATCCTGAAAACCAGGGCTTCGAACTACAACCGAACCAGAAACCGAAAACCGTAAACGCTTCGAACTAGAACTGAACCAGAAACCGGAAACCGGAATACCGTCTTCTCGGGACGAAAACTGAGTCGAACCGAAAAAAAAATAATGGTTTATTTCGCTACCGTACATAATTAAACGCACGTGTTAACATAATCTAAATCTCCAACTTCAGTTGTCGTTGTTTGTTCATTTGCGCAAAACTGAACCGAAAACCGAAAAAACTGTGATTTTTGAAGGAACGAAAACCGGAACCGATATATATTTTTTTTAATTAACCCGGAACAAAAACCGAAAAGAAAAAACATCGGTTCAAATCCCTGATTTTAATACCATAAATTAGCCCTTTACATTTACAATTTTGTGTTAAACCAGCTTAACACAAAATTGTGTTAACACACAATCCTCACAAAAGCGAGGAGACGATGCAAACGCTGGACGTGGATCATATTAATATATCTGATTAGTATAACGTGATATGAACGGAGGCAAACGCAAATACTAATAATTACAAATATCTGGACTAAAAATAGAATTAATGTTTTCATATCAATCGCTTCATATTGATTATTCGCTATTTTTAAACGTGCATTGTTTGATATTGGCAAGGCTTATCGTGGATGCTTGTTAAACTTTACAAGTTATAAGTTGCGTTCGGGGCGTAATAAATGTATTACGCAATCACAACAGAACTATTACAGCACTGCACGTGCGGTAATGGCTCCGTTAATTCGGCAGTAACGAGCGTCCCGCTGTAATATTAATCCTGAAATTGAATAAAACTGCGAGCGTTCCCATCGCAATCCATGGAGCACTTACGATTACTTCCTCGGGAGCCATGGGGCTTTTTTGCTCGCACGAGAAACACAATGCAGGTGGGCAAGCGTGCGTTGCAACTATGTGAAAATCAAATAAGAAACTTATGTAATAACTCTAAACATCCTGAATTAACTCCGCCATTAATAAGGAAACTTCCGGGGAAAATGCCGCCGCGTGAAAATCGCACCCGATTAAATGCCGGGGAGTGAAACGTAATAACCGGCACGATCGATATCCTCATTATCATTTAATAACGACGGCTGATAGCTGCGTAATTTTATATCCACGCTCGGATCGTTATCACTGGCGAAAAAGTGAGCACTAAACTTTTATTGGGCGCGCGAAAACTCATGCGTAACGTTATATGTGCGTGAATGTGCGCGATGGTGAACCCCCTCCTTCCTTATAATTAAGAGGAAAATGATGCCAAGATGATAACCGATACTTACAGCATGGATGAGATCAAAGTATTTACTTATAATAACAATAACTATATTTATACATAATTAACACAAGATGCCTCTACTTTGTGATTTATTAAAATGCAAATTAAAACGCAGACTACTAGTTGCCCTAATTCCAATTTATTATTACGTAGCACCAAATATTAATAAAGAAGATATAATCAGCTAAGGGCATTGATAACTACGAAATAATTTTATCACAGTTTCCGAAAGCACATGGCTTGACGGATGTTGCTCTAAAGCTATTATTACTACTAGCTATTTTGTTTTTCAATGCTTTGATATATCGTACATCATTTGTTTTGTGACGAAAGTTATGCTTCTTTTATTTTAAATAGCTTATAATTTAAATGGTTTGCTACAGTATTATAGCCATTTAGGACACGATAAATTAGCCATGTTTAACGAAGTTCAACCTGTTTCCTGGCTTTGGTCGGCAATTTAAAACCACACCACTTTGGCAACTTCCTTCAACGGTGGAATCACCGGATTTGGTCTTCCAAGGTCAAGTCTGGGCCACCGGAAGTGGCAGTTACGAAACGATTATTAACTCAGCCGGATTTTAGGTGCGATAAAAGCACCAAGTATTACGATACCGAATGAAAGAGATGCGGCATTTGAATCTCTTCACAATTCAACTATTTAAACTGGAATCACCTGGAATCAACTGGAATTTATACCACTTCAAGTAACTAATAATGCACACAACAACTTATCACACAAACAATTTATTTTTCTTTCTCCCAGTTAATCAAATTATTCTATCAATTAAGTAATTAGTTAGTTATTTAACCAAGGGTCAATGTGGCCAACAACTGACTTATCCTTTATGTAAGTATTAGTATTTAATTACCAATGTATTACAATTAAACTTTTTGTAAATGTGTGCTCATTTATCCTTTAATTAGTTTATAGCTCGACTGTTGGATAATATTATTTAATAAATAAATACACACAATATATTACCCATGGTGAGTATAGAAAATTTCATTTAGCGCACTTGATCATTAAACAAAAGAAATTTTCAATATTATCCTGAAGCTCGTTTAATTTATTTATATTGTGATACTTTGACATTAAGGTACTGTTTTTGGGAAGACTTCAAACATTTTTTTAAATTGACGTATCAATCATGGATTTTCAAATTTCACCACAGTAAGGTATAAAGTTTAGACACGATAAGTGAAACTTTACGAAAAATGATAATTTGCCAGTAATCGTTGAAATTTCGATAGAATCAATGCTGACGATTTATCATTGCAAATTTGACATTAAATACTGAAATTATTTCACATTTAAATCTGAAAATTTGGCAGTAATGTATGAACATTTTATTAACTGAAACTATAATAACTGAAACTTTGACTAAAAATGAAAAATTTTAAGTAACGTTAAGAATTTCGATAAAATTGAAACTTCAACAGTTTAAAAAATGCAATTTTGACATTTCTTACAATCAAAACTAAATATTTTACGGTAACATATGAACTTTTGACAACAATAACTTAAACTTTACAAAAAATGAACATTTCTCAATAATTGTTAAATATTTCGATAGAATCAACGCTTTGACAGTATATCATTGCAATTTTGATATAAATAACTGAAATTTGTACTCAATTAAATTTCAAAAGTTGGAAGTAATGTATAGAAAGAATTTAACTGTAATAACTTAAACTTTACCTAAATTTATTAAAATTTTAACTATCTTAAAAATTTCAGTAAAATTAAAGTTTCGACAGTTTAAAAAATGCAATGTGGACATAATCATTGAAATGTTGACCGTATTAATTGAAATGTTAATACTAAAAACTAAAACATTGGGAGTAATGTATGAAATTTTGTCAACTATAACTGAACGTTAACTAAAAATGAAAATTTGCCAGTAATCGTTCGAATTTCGATAGAATCAACGCTTTGACAGTTTATTATTGCAATTTGGACATTAATATCTGTAATTTATGCACATTCCAATTTGAAAATTTAACAGTACTATATAAAATTTTGACTCTACGGGCAATAACTGAAACTTTGACTAAAATCGAAAATTATTAATTAATCTTAAAAATTTCGCTGAAATTAATGTTTTGGCAGTTTAAAAATGCAATATTAACATTAATGATAGCAATATTGATAGTGTTAATTAAAATTTGTACACTAAAAACTAAAGCTCTGACAGTGATGTATGAAATTAATACAGTAATAATTAATAAGTGAAACTTTACGAAATATGAAAATTTGCCAGTAATTGTTGAAATTTCGATAGAATCAACACTTTGAAAGTTAATCAATTGCTATGTTGACATAAATAACTGAAATTTGTACACATTTAAATCTGAAATTAAAAAACTTAAGCACTTAATTACTGTACTTTATGGTATTAAAAAAAGTACTATTTATTTTTTATATAATTTTATTTATTTGTCCTCTACACCGTAAGGTAGAAGAGGACCGATTATGTACTGTTTATTTATTTGCCTTACTAGTTTCGGCTTCTTAAGCCATCAGAGGTTTATGCTTTTGGGTATTATAATTATATTTGATTTTTTGTATTATGCCATTGTGAAGTTTGTGTCAAATGTCAAAATCACTTATTGTAACCCAAAAATGTGACAGCTGTCAATGTCAAAATCACTTATTGTAACCTCAAAATGTGACAGCTGTCAATGTCAAAATCTCTTGTTATAACCTACAAGTAATAGTTTACTTTACATTTAACTTTTGTTAGAACAAAATGATAATTTTTAATAATGATAATACAAGTTGATAATACATTATATTTTATATACTTAGTGGATTTTGGACTTTAATAGTGCAAAAAAAATGTCATCAATAATCCTTTGAAAATGTCTGAATAAGCGCAAACCCTGTGTCAGGAAACACATGAGACAAATATATATATATATACATGAAACATAAATCTACTACAGTTTATCTCTGCTACAGCATAAATGTACTACAGCTTACAGCTTGGGTTAAGATAAACCCAATGCAATGGATTAGTACAAAGACTTACAAGGCAGATTAAAGATTCTATTTAAATTGGACGCAATTTGAGCAATTGGTCTTTTCTGTTTACCAATTGCTAAGCCGCGTTCTCACGAGTCAATTCTAATTGAACGATTGTAGTTGATCAACAAAAGTTGAATGAAAACTATAGTTTAAAGTTGATCAACTTTATTGAAACAGAGGTTCTCACTATAGTTTTCATTCAACTTTTGTTGATCAACAATAATCGATCAATTAAACTTGATGAGTGAGAACGTGCCTTTAGAATTGTACTTGCTCAGTTTAACTTCTTTAAAGCACAGCGTATGAATATGTTTACGGTCGTTCAATTCGATTACCAGGTGATTTTCTAAATTTATCTGCTTATGATAAGAATATTAAATATATCCCTGGACACCCTAAGGGTACAAGAGGACCGGATTATGTATGTATGATAAGAATATTAGATTAAATCATTCCGATTTTATGAATGAATTTAAATGCAAGATACGTGTCTTATCACTAGACAGAGAACGCTGCTTGAATATTGGCACTTTCATTTGAATACATTTTAGTAAATGTGTGTCTCCATTACTTTATCGACTAGTTTTGAAAAACTTATATTGTATTGTATTCAGCATAAAAACTATCAAATCAGGAATCATAAACGGTACTTTGCTATTTCAAATTGCTTAATTTTTCTTAATACTAAATCTACTAAATTAAATCGCTAACCAAAAGCATCTTATATTCAAATAATTTAAGATTCAATAATTGATTCTAGAGATTAAATTTCACAAAACCTATCAATTTAAAAATTTCATTCTACATTATTCTTATTAAGCTGCTCATTTCTGTGACTTGGTGCAAGAACAACCAATATCAAAATTTCTTGCATTTGAGAATCAGAGATTGAAGTGCTACCTAATTATGGGTACAACTCTTCTAACAGTTAGACAGATTGTTTTATCAATGAGCAGTTTTTATCGAATGTTACCTACTTCGGGCCATTACAGGTTGATTTATCAGCCACTTATCAGTCATATTAGGTGCAAATTGACATTGGCTGTTCTTTCACCAAGCCACAGATTTCATGAAGCTGGTGTAGGTAAATTTTATCAGCCACTTGTCAGTCATTTAGGTGCAAATTGACATTGGTTATTCTTGCATCAAGCCAGAGATTTCATGAAGCTGGTGCAGGTAAATTTTATCAGTCACATTAGGTGCAAATTTACATTGGTTATTCTTGCATCAAGTCTCAGATTTCATAAAACTGGTGTAAATTTTACGTTCATTCAATATTTTTGTGGGAAAAAAATAGCCACAAACAAGCCATATATACCTATATATATATATATATATATATATATATATAGTGTGTATACTTCAGTTTTGGCTCGTTCAATGCTAAAAATAATTCATACTGCAAACTCTCTAAAAACGTACCACTTTAAAACGAGGAAAAATTGCAGAACTAAATTTCGGGCATTGACCACACAAAAGTGATCCACTCCATATGCCCGAGATCTTCATCTCACCCGATATTTTTTATTAAGCTAAAATTAGAACCTGTCGGGCGTGCCTCTGCACGCCCCCGACCCCTCAGTTTTTTCTGGGTCGGGTGCGTTGAGCCGACCATAAAAAATCCATTAGGCAAATCCTGCTTCCTCCGCGCTTTTCCCGGAAGGCCTCCGCGGGGAACCCGCAGGCACGCGCTCTTCTGGCTTTCGTTCAACTTTTCGGACGGCAAGCTGGCGGATATCCAAACGGCAGATGACGTTAATTGGGATTCCCCTGGCTCGTTGCTGCGGTCCCGTGGTCGTGTATGACCAATTATTCCGTTTAATGTGTGTTAATGAATCGGCTGTGATTGTGTGATGACTTTTATCATTGGGTATTATTCCAAGAGGGCCAAATCGAAGAATTATTTAACTTTAAGAAAATGAAGCAAAAAATAATTATATTGTTAATGATATTCAAAGGAAACTAAAAGAAAAGAGAGAAGTACTCGAGCTATGGACATTGGACATAGCTCGACATACATATCTGCGCATCCTCTAGGTATCATAACAAAAAATAACAAAATACTTTTATTCCAAACACTAGTATACTGGTACATAGCATATTCCATTATTTTTGGATACACAGTTATAATGCTAAACATGGGTGTCTGGTGAACTGTAAAAGATGTGAGTTTGCATAAAAAAGCATACATTTTATCGAAATCCTTAAGATTACTTTAAAATTGTCAATTTTACTTACAATAATAAGATATTTTTTTTAAGTATGTATTTATTATTATAAATATAATCTATCTTCAACTCTTGATTTCTTTCATTTTTTTTCCTCCTGTGTCTTCTGATATAGTGTTTCGTCTTATTAAGCCATTTTCAAAGGATTATGAATGATATATTTTTAAACTGTTAAGGTCCAATATCGTGTAATGATTAATTTATTTACAATTATGTTTGTAATTTATACTTAGTTACTAAGTAAAAGAATATAATGTTATATTAACTATGTATTAGCATCATTAAAATTCTATCTTCTATACTAAAATATTCTATTTTCAACTCTTGATTTCTTTCATTTTTTTTCCTCCTGTGTCTTCTGATACAGTGTTTCGTCTTATTAAGCCATTTTCAAAGGATTATGAATGATATATTTTTAAACTATTAAGGTCCAATATCGTGTAATGATTAATTTATTTACAATTATGTTTGTAATTTATACTTAGTTACTAAGTAAAAGAATATAATGTTATATTAACTATGTATTAGCATCATTAAAATTCTATCTTCTATACTAAGATATTCTATCTTCAACTCTTGATTTCTTTCATTTTTTTTCCTCCTGTGTCTTCTGATACAGTGTTTCGACTTATTAAGCCATTTTCAAAGGATTATGAATGATATTTTTTTAAACTATTAAGGTCCAATATCGTGTAATGATTAATTTATTTACAATTATGTTTGTAATTTATACTTAGTTACTAAGTAAAAGAATATAATGTTATATTAACTATGTATTAGCATCATTAAAATTTATAATTTTCTTTTAAGACAATAATGACTTATGTTGCTGATGGGTCGAATTAGAGGGTCGAATTAGAGGATAGAGGTTATAACAAGTGATTTTGACATTGACAGCTGTCACAGTTTTAGGTTACAATAAGTGAATTTGACATTGACAGCTGTCACAGTTTTAGGTTACAATAAGTGAATTTGGCATTGAAAGCTGTCACCGTTTTAGGTTACAATAAGTGAATTTGGCATTGACAGCTGTCACTGTTGTAGGTTACAATAAGTGAATTTGACATTGACAGCTGTCACAGTTTTAGGTTACAATAAGTGAGTTTGACATTGACAGCTGTCACAGTTTTAGGTTACAATAAGTGAATTTGACATTGACAGCTGTCACAGTTTTAGGTTACAATAAGTTAATTTGACATTGACAGCTGTCACAGTTTTAGGTTACAATAAGTGAATTTGACATTGCCAGCTGTCACAGTTTTAGGTTACAATAAGTGAATTTGACATTGACAGCTGTCACAGTTTTAGGTTACAATCAGTGAATTTGACATTGACAGCTGTCACAGTTTCCGGTTATACAATTAAATTAACATTGACAGCTGTCACATTGAAGTCCAATATCCTGCGATCATTGCAAAAATAATGATCGATCAGTGCTAATGAATAATTTATCAACAAGTCTGTTTGTAATTGAAGCTTAGTCACGAAATATTTAAAATATAAAAAAAATAATAAATTACAGACTGTCTGTAAATTGATGTTAAAGCACAGATCATTATTAGCTCATTAGTACAGATCATAATTATTGCAAACGTTGCAATGTATTGAATTTCAATAGTTTATTTTACATGTAATTTGAATTTGATGGTATTGTTGTAATTTCTGCAATATTTTGAGACTGAATTCATTACTTTGTAATTTGAGTGAGCACACTATTACAATGCTTTAACTTTAACTTATTCCTGCAACAACAGATATTCATGAAATCTATGAATCATCAATTTAAATCATCTATAAACTCTGCGACCAAATCTATCTATCTCTAACTCTCTATCTATAATTTATCAAATATTTTGTTCTGGCCTAACTTGGAAATTTTAAATATTTCAGTTTTATAATTTCCAAATTGATATCTAACAGAGTTACTCATAAAAATTTAAGCCGCAGTTTATCGGTGGTTCAACCTTAGTAACACTGGTAACCCTTTGTAAAACACCCCTAAACCACCGCTAAACCACGGCTTAAATTTTTATGAATAACACTGTTAGAATATAACTAATATAATTTAAATAATTAATATAATATCATTTTTGTACTTCAAGAATGTTGAATCAATGAACTTCATAGTTTTTTAATTCGAATTTTCAAACCAGTGAAATATAGAGTTTCGATCCCAGAAGACTTTTTTTTAAATCCAACATCTCCAATCTTTCAAGAAAATATTTTAATTTACCATCTTTCAAAATTTTGTACGTGTTTTTATTATTAATTTTTCAAAGGCAATTATTTTACTAAATTTTTAATATTTCAATTTTGAAAGTTTCAAATAATTACATGTGTTTTCAGATTAGCAAATTATTTATTTGCATTAGCAAATAATGAATCAAAAATATTCAAATAACGTAAACAATGACTCATTGTAAGTTTGATAATGACCCGTTAAGTTGTCGAAACTAGTCACTACTAAATAAATCTAAGTGATACTAACAAAGTAACCTATGTGTGTTTTTTACCTGTTTCACAATCTATCACAAAGTAGAGCTGTCAAACGTTACTCATCTATTTTTGCATCAATTATGGGAGTCGATGAAGATTTAATCGACAAGTTTCATGTTATAGTTTTTGCAAGTCATCTATTGCAGTTTTGAAGACGTTGTAAAGTTTCGGGAATTGGCGTTGGAAAATATTTTATATTTAGGTTAAATCAAACACTTGGTTAAAGTTTCACTGTATTCATAGAATAAACCTCTACAATTGTTTCGGCCTCACGACCATTCTCAAGAGTACTCAAGAGTACTCAAGAGTACAAGAGTTCTCAACAATTGTAGAGGTTTATTCTATGAATACAATGAAACTTTAACCAAGTGTTTGATTTAACCTAATCATAATGTTTCACCAAGTAGTATCCACACATTGTTTCAATTTAATTTTATATTTAAATTATTAAAACTTATGTTAATATATTTAATATTATTTTCAATTCTTACATATTCGATAGGCTTAATTTCATTTTGTATAAAACGTAAGCATTTGCTTACCTGCAAAACTGCAAAAAAATGTCGAGCTATACCCATGGATTTTACATGCCAACGAGTGTGTACTTTCTATTGGACAATTGTCGGAGAAAGAACAAGAGTCATGCAAAGTACTCTGTAAGTACATGAAAAGATTTCCAGAAGATTTTGCGCGGAAATGTAGTCGAACAAAAAATATGGAAGACGTTTTCCGAATAATCTAAGGCCCAATTGAACAACGGTGGATCATCCTTGACAATGGTTCAGTTACCTAGGATACAATTGTTAATACAATGGTATCCTAAGGTCCAGTTGTACGATCGTGGATCATCCTTGACCATGGTTTAGTTACCTAGGATACAAATGTCTAGACAATCGAATCCATAGAAATTGAACCACGATCAAAGATTATCCACTATCGTACAACTGGGTCTTAGAAACTGAACTGAATATTCCAACGAGTGTGTACTTTCCATTGGACAATTGTCGGAGAAAGAACAAGAGTCATGCAAAGTACTCTGTAAGTACATCAAAAGATTTCCAGAAGATTTTGCGCGGAAATGTTATCGAACCAAAAATATAGAAGACGTTTACCGAATAATATTAGGCCCAATTGAACGACCGTGGATCATCCTTGACAATGGTTCAGTTACCAATTGTTAATACAATGGTATCCTAAGATCCAGTTGTACGATCGTGGATCATCCTTGACCATGGTTTAGTTACCTAGGATACAATTGTTTACACAATCGAATCCATAGAAATTGAACCACGATCAAAGATTATCCACCATCGTACAACTGGGTATAAGGCCCAGTTGTATGAACGTAGATCAGTTTGACTATGGTTCAATTACCTAGGATACCATTATTGACACAATTGTATCCTAGGTGACTGAACCATGATCAAGCTGATCTGCGTTCATACAACTGGGCCTTAGAAACTGAACCACGAATAAAGGTAAACCAAGATCGCAAAACTTAGCCTTAGTTGCATCAGATCCACTCAGATTACCAGTTTATGGAAACTCATCCAATTAACTAACTTCAAGAAATGAAGTCCGATATATTGGATTCGCAATTTTGATTTCGAAAATTTGTATATCAAATTCGTAATCAGCGACTTCAAAAAGATACAACCCATGAATACTGTTGAAAACAATGATTCCTCAATATTTTGGCCAGGTTCCATAATATCGCCCCCATTGTTTATTACTGTAAATCGCCTATAGTGATATAATTCGTATGGTACGTTTTAGGATGAAGAGAAGTTCAATCATTCTAATGATTGCCAAAATGTGGTTATTCAGTCACCCCGACGAGACCTGACCATGACTCATGCTTTTCGAATAAATAATGGCGTTTTCTGTGCTCGCACGCATGTTTAAGGTAAATAAGAGGTAATAAGGGGAATAGAGTGAAATGAAATACGAAAAGTATGCCGAATTCTCGCAACATGGAGCGATGAGTCATAATCAGCTCAACTATACGACTTACGGCCGGTTAGATAATGGTATTAAAGTTTCCTTTAAACCGAAAAGGCGCCTTTAAGTATTGTAACGTGTTCCATAATTGATTTTTAAACGTCACTTTACGAAAAAGTGTCTGTTTCATATGGAACAGAAGTAGACTATAAAGGCGACTTTTCTATTAAGTGCGCTTTACATAAAGGAGACTTTTCTGTGATGTTATGGAACCCGCCCTTAAACTATACAAGGTCAGAAGTGCCAAGTAAGGGTACTAGGTGGGCCCTGTGAGGTTCATCGAACCATGGTGAAGTGTGGGGTTGTCCAGGCGGGTTCAGGTGAGACAGCGAAAGAGTCAGTACAGATTACAAGTGTTTATTCACTTATGTTGGTGTTGCACGATTACGTGGGAATCGACAGTACGCATGTGAGCGTGTATCTCATTACGTTATCTAGTCTCCTTATATCTAGTACTTATATCTATTTATATCTGTGATGTTATGAATAACTGCTCGTACGTTAGCCGGGGTGGCGGCCTTATGCCGGACCTTGCGTATGTTGGATTCTGGCAACTTTGCTGATTTGGCGTTACTGTATAATAACGTATAAAATTCCATCACAGACTATATTTGTGTCAAACTCATTTTACTTTTTCGTATCAAGATAATTTAATTAAAACTTCTTGGCCCAGTTTGATGTTTAGTCACAAACATTTAAAATTAGAATAAATGTGAATGGAGTGTAGGATTATGAATGGAGAAACATAACATTGTTTTGACTAAAGTAGCTCTGATGGTCGCGGTGCTAGTAAATAACGCGACAGTCCCCCCCAACCCCCAAGAGCTTTTACTTTTGCACGCGGCTCCCCCATCCCCTCCAAGGAGGTGCATTATTCACGCGATCGATAAATTAAGAACAAAACGAAATGGCTCTATTTACGTCGCCGACGCCGCCATCCCCGCCCGCCCCCTATAAATTACTGTCTTTCCGGCCGTCCGTAATTATTTCTCCATCACATTAATACGTTTTATATTGATTCAAATTGGGTCGTGCTGGTTACGGTTTTATGGCGCGGACGGCCGTTCGCGCATTGTTTTATCACCCACTCCCCAGAAGGGTGCGGACGGCCAGTCGACGGGGGTGGGTTGGGGGCGCGTGCGGCGTCGCCGGGGTCGGAAATGCAATTTCATCGGGGACTGATCAGACGCCAATAAAATTCCCGGACAGGGATCCCGGGACCCGGAAGTGGGACGCGACCAGGGCGGTCGGGGGAGAGCAGGGAGAGAGGTTACTAGACCACGAATTTCGATTAAATCGAACCGTTCAAGTACCGCAGGCTGAAATAATAGTTTGAACCATCTCTGATGAAGGTAAATTATAGCAGTCTACAGATAAATTTGGTAGAGAAATATTTGACAGAAAAGAAGTGATAACATATATATAAAAAAACTGATATGAGAACACTCACAGGTATGCATGTTATACACTTAATAGTACATACCGAGTGTCTGGGATAACGGGCGAACATAGGAGTTTAACATGCAAAATTTGTGAAATTAAAATACGCCTCGTCCTACGGACTCGGCGTATTTCTCAGAACACATTTCGCATACGTCAGCTATATTCAGATTATTTTTGATGCTGGAGTTATATTCGGAGGACTATATATCGAATAATAAATGTAAATGCAATTAATATTTTGTCAATTTGACTTTCGTGTATACATATTATAATTCACGGCAACTTGATTTTTATTAACACCTTAATTAAATTAAATTCATAATTATGACTTATAAGAACTTGATTTATTTATGGTTGCAACGGTCCGGTATCGCCTCCAACGGAAACTGCCTTTTTAATTATTAATTGTGCGCACAGACCTCCACCGTAGGCGACCATACTCACACTTTTTTTGGACGTGACGTGTTCTCCGTCCTGCGTGTGACTTTTAAAAAAATCGTCGCGAGACGCTGCCACGAGGAGAAACTAGTTACCTTCTCTATCGTGCGGACGTGCCACGAGGTCACCGTTTCCCATTGGTATATCACCATCCGGTTTCCGGGATATAAAACGTGAACTCGTTTAACCACCCTTAAGGGGATTGAGGCACCAAGTACAAGGCAAGGGAGGGTACTATACGACTCAACTCCATACGCTCACAACATCAGAGTAAGTAATTAAACCCGACATTTTTTCTTTTCGTAAAGCCACGTGTCCGGCCATTGTTACTAAGGCCATGTGCTTTGCAGGCGTTTTTTTGGGTAAGGGCTAAGTAACCCAGCCAGCCAGGTCTTGGCTAGGGGCAGCGACCATCCTGCCAGAGTTGCTCTGAGGTCTGGAATCTAGTGATCGGCGTTCCCGACGCTTATTGGCCGCCGCACGTCCAGGAGCAGAGTCCAGCCCGCCAGCGAAGTCTCCGACGAAGAACGCAGGCCAGATCTATATTTTTTTCTTGTTCTCACATACTTCAATCTCATTTTGATATATCGTTTTTCCTTTTGTGTAAAATTTGCGTTACGTGTTTCGTGCCGTACGTGTTGTGCGCTTTTGTAAGAAAAATGTCGCTCCGACGGCCCTTTAAATCGCGCATTACGAATTCGCGGTATTCGGCCGAATATGGTGAAGGCGGCGTGATAAAGTTGTGGGAGGAGGTATTTATTTCAGGAAGCGTAGGCACGGTGTCCTGTCTTTTGTGTGAATAAACGCAGATATTTTACACCACAAAATTCACACCTGTTATTTTTTGTTCCCCCCACGTTTTCTCAATCGGGCATTCTTTCAGTTTTCAGTTTCTATTCTCATAGCGAGATTTAAATCTGGTGGTGTAGGCGCCAGATGGTCAGCCGTCGCGGCAGTTCGTAATTTCTGAACTTCGCTGACTGTCTGGCGTCCACCCACGCAGGTAGAGTGGACCCCCCTTTGCGACGAAGTAGCGGCGAGGTTAAAATTACGTGGAGCCTTTTTTAACCCCCCCACTCTGTGACACCGAGAGCCTGGCCCTCGTCACTGCTTCGAAGGGACCCTCCACTCGCTCCACGGCCTAACGCGCTGATTGCCCTTTAGGCACGTCACGTGGTATGTAATATTAAAAGTACAATTATTATAAATTACTGAGCCACTGGAATCATTATTATTATTATTAGATCAATCAAGAGAAACTGACGAAGAATTATTGATAAGAGAATTTTCAATTTCCGATTCCATTGATTCACTTCTTAAATTTGAAATAAGATTTTTATGATGATTTTCACTTAGATCAAATAAGGTTGAATTGAAGCAGTATTGTTGTGTCCAGTTATTTTATAATTTCTTCAGCGTTAATACCCGTACTTGATAACTGACTAACTGTAGACGATCTGTTTGAATGATTTGTTATTTTTACAAGTTTGGTATTCATTCCGATGCTTTTAGCAGCACTTTTTGCCCATTTACTAATCTGATTGTATCCTAAGGGCATATTTTTATACCAATAGCTATTTTCATGTTTTTCCCAATCTTTATTTACTATAAGAAACAGGCGATTAGTTTTAAAGTTAGGTGTCCGTTTAGAAAACATTTTCTTTAGAAGTCGAACAGGCCACATGTCTATATTGTTTGAATTTGGGATAATCCATTTAGTATCAGCAATTTTCTTATCACCTCCTTGTGCTGTTTTGGAGAAAATTGCGTTGTATTCCATCCGACCTGTTTGCAAACCGCAATTGTTTATTTCTTCTTTGAAATATTCTGTCAAGCAAGCAGCACTTGCTTCTCCTCCTCTCCAAGCAATTTCAACAGACGCATTATGGTAAAAATTTCGCAGCAGACCACCGGGTGTATTTCCATTAAAAGAATTTATAATTCTTGTTTGTTCCTCATGGGTTAAAGCCGACGAACTGCGTTTTCTTTTTCCCAAATTGCGTTGTAAAATTTTCCTCTTTGAATTGCGAGCATCTCTTGCTTTTTGAAATATAATGCTTTTAAAAGAATCTATAACTCTTTTGAATTTATTATAATAAGTAAGTTGAATATGCTTAGCTGTGAGATTCCAGAGTGTTTTCAATACTCCTTCTTTATAATTTTCACCATTAACTTTTCGCATGTTGTAAGCCCAGTCTTCCAAAATTTTACATAATTCTTCATCCGACTTTTCTTCTTTTATATCATAATTTCTTTCTGAACAGAAGTGATCAAATTGTCTTATAACATTACATTATGTTCACACTGTATGAATGGGTTTTGTGGATGTGACGAATTTTTCGATTTTATGAATCTCATCAGATCAAAATCGATTCATATTGACCGCTTATTATATAGTAAATGCAAGAAATATGTCATTTTGACTTTTGTGTAAAAGAAACATGATTCACCCCAACTTGATTTTTATTAATACCTCATCGAAATACGCAAACTAACGATATATTCGAAACACGCCCCATGACAACCAGGTAATTAGTAATAAGCGCTGTAATACGAAGTAATAAGGAAAATGCAATATTGTGATTGGTCCATTTAACTATGAGGTATATAGTCTGAGTTATTCCAATGAAGAGAGGGTATTCATTATCAAATCATTTTACAGTGGCGTTAGTTTACGCAGAGTTCGTGACTTTCCTAAAACCCAAAACTCTTTCTTTCAATTCATCGTTGCTTTTTCTGTTCCGTTTGCCTGCGATATTAATGTTTTAGAAAAAAGATTTGTTGAAATTGGAGTAATAAAATACCTTTTGAATCATCTGCCGCTACACTTACTGTATTTTCATACCTTTTCAAAAACATGCTAATTGTTGATACAGACAGAATTGGACGATTGTTAAATTTAACCGAAAATAAGTCACGAACTTTGCGTAAACTGACGTCACCGTAAAATGTTTTGATAATGAATACCCTCTCTTCATTGGAATTAATGTTGCAACTTTTCACGAAAAGTTGAAATTGTAGAAATATTCGGCCAACTTTTCTGGAAGAGTTGGAAAAGTTCGGAAAAGATGGAAAAGTTGAGTTTTATTGTATCAGTTGTAAATGTTGAGATGCAAATCTTGTACATACGCATACACATACACACACTCTTCCTGCTTGATTTTTTAAATAGAGAATATTATCCAACTTTATTATGTGTTTAATAAGGAGGTTGAGAGAATGCTCAATACATCCGTAAAACGACATAGGATTACATATCATTTGAACGACATAAGGGAATCCCAAATGCCAGCATTTCCTACTTTTCAAACATTTCCAAGGTACTAGCGAACTTCTCCAGCTTTTCCATATTTTTTTCCAACTTTTCGAACGAACTTATCCTGAGTTACAACACTAAATGGAATAACTCAGATTATTGTTCATAGTAATTGATATCTGAGTATCAAAATTATTTTCACTGCAACATGACATTTGTCAAACTCATGCGAAGGGTTATTATGGTACATTGTTAAATTTATTTTTATTATTTCTGAACTGGAATCTGGTTTAAACGTAAAATAAATTGATGATACATTTACACTTTTTAATACTCTAATAAATATTCCCTTGCGATTTTTCTCTAAAATTAATAGGGGAGCCAA
This sequence comes from Othius punctulatus, assembly GCA_951805005.1. NCBI lineage: Eukaryota > Metazoa > Arthropoda > Insecta > Coleoptera > Staphylinidae > Othius > Othius punctulatus. Next base: position 23,806,684 of record OX638138.1, on the reverse strand, counting down.
TAATAACACATATTTAATTTTACATGTGAAATTCCTATGTTCACCCCTTATCCCAGACACTCGGTATATTTGTTTAATGCAAGAAATGGGGTGTAAAGTTAGTTGGCCTCCTCGTGGTGCACCCTGGATAACGCTAAATGAACTAACGCATACTGGCAGTCAGAAAATCTTACGACTTCCTAAAAGCCTCGTTTACAATTGGAAAGTTTACTGGCGGAAAGTACTTTCCACCAGTAAACTTTCCAAATGTAAACGAGACTTTACCAATGCCCGTATCTATACGTACTTGAGCATGATTTCGACTCAAGCCGTATATTTGGTTGCATATTTTCAATAAACGTTAATTGACCAAATAAATGATATTTGCAATGAAATGCCAATTAAACGAGAAACACGTTTTAGCTGCTTTTTAAATAGTGAGACCACCAACTACACCACTGTACTATTCGGGAACACGATACAGCTCACAATCAAAAATAAAAACCGTAACATCACTTCCACTAATTGGCCATATTGTTCTCTTTTTCCTCTTCCTCGAAAGCAATGAACCGCAAAGAGCGACTAAGCCCAGTTTTAATCGGCGATTCATCGTGACGCTATGAAGTTATTGCGGCTTATCAGGCGGTAATTACCGCTATTACGGTTTATTAAAACGCAATTACCAAATTGACGACGGTTTTTTGTGGCCCCGTGCGGATTAAATCGTCGAGCGTGGAGAATTGAATGGCCACTTTAATTAGCTGCGCCCAGGAACGTGCCCAAAAATTACGATGCAGCGCCCTTTTGGGTGTCGGCAAAGATCTGGATAGATTTATTTATTTATTTTTAATCCTGAAATGATTAAATCAATCTAAAAGGGGAAGTCAAAGGGATATCTCAAGCAATAAGATAAAAAAATATCTGTAGGAAGGATGATAAAGAAGAAAGAAGATGAACTTCTAAAAAATGAAAAATACGACTAATATCAAATAACCTTTTGTCATAGAAAAATTCCATGCACATGTCGGTCAAGGGGAGAAAAGGGGGAATAAGCAGAAAGAAAACAATACAAAAATATATACTGGGTGATCTACTGGATCGGTGCCAACTTTGGACAGATAGATGACATGTTTTAAGAAAAACAAATTTCAGTCATAACTTTTTTTGATTCGATGCGTAGTTTACGAGATATTTCGTTGTCTCAATATAATAAAAAAATCACCCGGTATGTATAACTTTCGTAAAATATTTATTCAACCAATCTAAATGAAAAGATCAGCCAAAGAAAATACTCAATTAACATTATGGAAAATGTTCCTCAATCCTCAATTTAACATTATCAAATACAGGTCATTATTAATTTCTTTGACAACATATATCTTGATTATGTCAGTACGTGATTAATTATTAGAACTAAAATATAATGAAGACCTAAACCGGATATTAATTAATAAAAAAATATTACTTTCAACATGTACAGTCATGCTCACATAAATCTAGTACAAGAAATTAGGTTACAATAGCAATTTTATATAGCAATGTCAAATTGTTTGTACTAGATTTATGTGAGCATGACTACATTGTGTTTATAACGTCAATATGTGTTTAAGTTTTGCTAGTAAAACTTGATGAAAACCTAAACGAAAAATTATCAAATAATAAAACAAATATTACTTTCAACATGTACATTGTATTTATAACGTCAATATGTATTTAAGTTTCCCTAGTAAAACTTGATGAAGACCTAAACGAAAAATTATCAAATAATTATTATTAATTATATTTACCGACAACACTAAAATTTATCATACCTATTTGAGATAAATATAAAGAATAGCTTTGACGAGCTTCACTGCACCATAAAAAACCAATTAGCAATTGATGTGCCATAAACATATTAAGGTGGATTTATGTACCCTGTTATACTGCAATTTACCAATCAACTATGGATAGATAAGATAAATTGCTGCTTTTTTTTACAAGTTACGATCCAATCTACACGCATTATACACGTGTCATTATGGTGGCTAACATAATGCACATCAAATGGTGATTGTTTTATATTGACTTATTAAGTAATGAAAGAATTTACTTAAATTAACTAAAATTAATGTATGCGTCAGATTTGTATCACGATAATTACTCTAATTGTGTTACGTATCGTGATAATATCGATTTTTAAAGATGATTTGTGTAAATACTTATAAATAAATTTATTTTTTTTAAATAAATTAAAAATAAATAAATAAATAATTGTGATTTGTGTTATATATACTTCTATTTTATACGGTTTGCTAAGAATTGCTCGAAACAATTGCTCGAAAACAATTGCTCGAAAAATAGTTCCTCGAATGGAAAATTGCTGGAAAGCCAAGTTGCTCGAAGAACAATTGCTCGAATGGAAAATTCCTAAAAATGCAAGAAAGAAAAACCAATGGTAGGATTCTACTTAACCTAACCTAACTCAACATGCTCCACAGAACATGATTCTAGTACATTTAATCACATATTTTGTGTTTATATATATGTAATAAATTTTCTTTTACCAACTTATTTCATTATTTCGAGCAAATTTCCATTCGAGCAAGTCTGGTTTTGCTATTGTTTTCGAGCAGTTTTCTTTTGAGCAATTGTTTTCGAGCAATTCTCCGCAACCCATTTTATACATAGAGACTTTTGTAACATTCCCATGAGGCCATCAATAAATTACAAGTATTATTGCATTACAGCATTAATGGTACTATTATCATCACTAGCCTCGTAGTAAATTTCTCAGTTTATTATAATAAGCAAGAGTGACAATTTATTCTCTAAGGCAAATCTTTACTTTGCTAGAAAAATTTGTAAAAGAAAGTGAAATTCTAAGGTATTTGTTTTAATAAAGAATATTTATTAGCAAAAAACGCTACATAATATACAAAATTTCAACAAAACAACAAAAGAAAAACTCGTTTATTTACAATGTGTTCTCTCTCTCTCTATTTCTCTATCATTCGCTATTTTTAAGCAGGTTTTAGCATATTTTTCAAATTTCAGCTAGGTTTTGCATTGAAGCAAATATCAGCATTTTTTTTTTAGTGAATATCGACAAATTTCAGAAATAATTTCTACAATATTGAGAAATTAAAAATAAACTTTAGCAAATTGCAACAAATGTTAACATATTTTAGCAAATTTCAGCTCGCATATTTTAGCAAAATGTGTGTTATTTATAGCGTATTTAGCAACATGTGTTTTATTTATAGCATATTTTAACAAAATTCTCCATATTTCATTCTGCTTATGCAATTTTCAGAGAATATTTTTATGTTATAGCAAATTTTAGAATACATAAGGAAATTTCAACTAGTTTTAGCATTTGTAAGCAATTTGCAGTCTTGTACCTTTAAGAACATAGTTCCTCTAATAGGCTCCACTCCACTGACATTGCACAAAGAGTTCGTAGATAGTACAAATTATCTCAATTTGGAAAACATTCATTTTGTGAAGAAATGCACCGAAAATCGTATTTTATCATCACATAATTTAATTATTCTGTCTCATTTTAATCTAGTTAACATTAGACCAATAATTCGTGGAAAAGTAACAATTTATTTTGTAGGACAAATTTTATTTTGCTAGAAAATATTGTGGAAAATATCCATTTTGCTAGGAGAAATTGTGGAAAATATCTGGTTTGACAAGATAATTTGTGGAGAATCTCCATTGTGCTAAGATAATTTGTGAAAAATCTTTTTTTTTTTGAGAAATATAAAAAAAAAGCATTTTGTACACATTATTACTCTATTCCGCGTCTCTGATAAGACAGTAAAAGTTTGTACAAAACTTCAAAATGTCTTATTTTGAAAAAAAATTTAAAGAATATTTGTGAAAAATCTGCATTTTACCAGCAAGTCTTATGAGGAAATATAAAAATATAAAAAACGTATTTCCGTATACAAATTACTATATTTGGCTCCACTGGCATTGCACAAAGAGTTCGTAGATAGTTTTCAAATTAGCTAATTTTGGAGCAAGATAATTTGTGGAAAACCTCCATTATGTTAAGAAAATTTGTATAAATTCTTTTTTTTTCGGAAAACTTTACAGGGAAATATAAAAAATATATATTTTGGTATTGTACTCATTAATTACTCTTAAATTATTCTATTTGCACAAAGAGTTCGTAGACAGTTTTCAAATTAGCTAATTTTGGAGCAAGATAATTTGTGGAAAACCTCCATTATGTTAAGAAAATTTGTATAAAATCTTTTTTTTTTTCGGAAAACTTTACAGGGAAATATAAAAAATATATATGTTGGTATTGTACTCATTAATTACTCTTAAATTATTCTATTCTACTAATATTGCAATAAAGCTCGAAGGCAAAGTTTGTGGCCATTTTTTAAAATGACTTATTTTGTAAAATGTTCAAAATGTGAAGAATATTTATGGAATATCTTCAACAATGCCCATCTGCCAATAAAATGAAGATGAAATATATTAACAAACTCTAAACTTTTAAATTTGTGAAACACATGGAAACTGATAAAAAATGTAGTTGTGATCTCCACACGGCTTTCATTTACGATCATATACTGTCATTGTTGACAACTGTAACCACATTTCATCAACCATCTGATCAGAATGACAAGTTTATCTGTAATATCCTCTTCATTGAAACTCTAATATTGCTTAGCAATAAATAATAATAACGACTATTAAAATTAAAATTGTCAAAAAATGATAAAAACAAAAATTTGTTGCAAATATAATCTAAAATGATTTTGTACTCTTGATTTTTTTCCCTATACCTTCTTAGATTTGTCATATTAAAGTTATTTCAATTCAATTAAAAAACTTTTACTTCCCTAATTTTTAAAAATTAAAAAGATCTTTTTTTTAAATTGAGGAAGTACATGTTATTTTAAGCTAATTGTTTTTGATATTTCCACAAATATTTATACGTATTTCGAAAATTTTGATAATTTCTATACAATACAGTCCATTTTTTATGTAGTCTCCCAAAATCTTACTCTGGGGGAATCTGTCCCTTTTTGAATTCACACATTCAATTATTATATTTTACATTATAAGCCAGGTAAAACGGTTTTTACTGGTGATACAAGGAAATGACAGGCGAGCCTGTCACCTTGTAGATAGATGTTCAAATGAGATGGAATATGAAATAACTTGTAATTTAAATGTTTTGTTATTACTGGACTATTCTAGTAAAAAAAAGGACTATACAATTGCTTCACATGGTAAAAAGCAATAGGTTTATTGTTAAATTTTTTATTATTATAAAGTATTGTAAGTATTGTTTTTACTGGTGATACAAGGAAATGACAAACGAGCCGCAGGTGAGCCTGTCACCTTGTAGATGTTTAAATGAGATGGAATATAAAATAACTTGTAGTGTAAATGTTTTGTTGGACTATTCTAGTAACAAAATATGACTATACAATTACTTCACAGGCGCAAAAGCAATGTTGTTATTGTTAACATTTTTATTATTATAAAGTATTGTAACCGTGAAATTTTGTTATTGAATTTAATTGGATATTATTTAATAATAATTATTGGATAATATTTCATTTCATTTCATTGGACTTCGCGAATAAGTTACACCTTTTTAATGTTCTCTTCGATCTCGTTTCATCCTCGCATGTTGTTCCACCCTATCCCACGCTATCCTATGTTATGCTGTTACGTAAACATAATGATTGAAAGCGCGTGTGTCTCAGGCAAGCTATAAAACCGAAACTAATTTTATGGCCTTTTATCAGTGAGTAATCTATTAATTAATTTAGTTTTAATTGGGCTGGTAATCATTTTAATTAGACTTTTCAAAATGTTGCAGTAAGTACTCGATAAGGATGAGTTATTTAATTTATAAACAAACAGTTTATCATATATTATGAATGCATTTGGCATTCAAATGCGATATAATCTACTTGACGTTTATTACAGTCGAGAGTAATTGCAAGTTGTGATAAAATTTATACTTTTATTATTTTTACGACTCTTGCTGCCTTTTCGTCCACAGCTTCGAATTTCTCCGGTCATAACTTGTGTCTTCTATATTGCTTATATGCATTGCCTTATTTTCATCATCCTCCAACTTCTTGTAGGCTATTCTTCCATTTTTGTAATTGACCACCTATTTTCTACATTCTCTCCATATGTCCAAAAACAGAGCATTTTATAGTTAACGTTTATATGACCTTATATTATATTATATAATTATTATTCAAATTTTTGAATATATATTTCGTACATTCCTTCATATTTCTTGTGTATGTCTATAGTTTAGCGTGAGCTACTATTAAGTATTAATATGTTTACAAATGCAAATTGACTGACATGTGATTTATATATTTAACACTACATTTAATACATAGGACTCATTACTCATAGATTTTGTTATAAATTATGGCGTATGTACTACGTGCGTTGTTTAATGAACACTGGACATTAGTGACTCACTACATATGACAAATTTATTCTTAATATCATTTTGCATTATATTAATATGTTACAGTACAATTAATTTTTTACTTTATCTTACATAGTATCTAGGTAACTTATAGATAAAAAATACAATTTTTATTCTAGATATGTAGTCATTTGTTGATAATGGACTTAATGGACTAATGGCTATTTACAAAACCATCCTCTCTCTCTCTTTCTCTCTCGCTCTCTCTCCGTGTTCTAGATTCACAAGGTAACTTAGCGCTGATAAGTTTTTGGTTCAAATGGCCAACCGGAAGTGCAACTGTTTACTCTTGTTGTTTCTTATGTTTTAATGAATATTTCTAAAATAATGTAGATACGTGAAAAATATTGTAATAAGTGTTTAATAAAATGTAATTTCTATATTTCTTATTATGCTTTAATTTTATAGTTTTGTAATAAAATAACTATGATAATTATAATTGCAATATCAATTAGTTTGCAATGGCGCTATCAGATCAATATCTATATCAGTTATTTTCTATAACGTAAGGATATATTTAAACCACCTCAGTGTGTCTACGTTATATCATTTGTTTATACAATTAGAAACTTACATAAAGTACCCATAATTTGTGATAAGATAAGGTGGAATGCAAATACACTCAAAAACTGCTTAAAATTTATCTATACGGATAAACATACTATGCTCATTTATGTTCAGTGCAACGTTTTACATTCCAATCGCAGGAAAATGAGTAATGATGTAAACATTTCAAAATATCTACTTGAAATGCATAAAGTGTGCGGTCTAATAAATGTAAGTGTAAATGTAAATTGTAATTGAAGAATATGGTTGTCACCTGAGAAATATGTTGATATAGATATTAAGGCGATGATTTGCAGCATACATTGATGGCTTGACTAAAAAAAAAAAAATATAATAAAAATATATATTAATGTTGAGTTATTTTTTGCGAAATTTACAACAATTACCAGCGCGAATTTTTACAAAAATTGTAACACACATTTTTAAAAACTTGATGAAATGATGAAGAATTTATTAAGATATGCCAAGGGCAAATTAAAAAAACGATTTGAAAAAATATTTCAACGCCCTGTAGCAAAAAATTTAAGCCGTGCGGATATATGTTCATATGAAATTTTCTTTACAAAATGACCTGAGGGAACACCCTGTATATTAAACATTAATAATACGAGTGTTTGAATATTAGGATTACTATTATTAGGATTAATATTAGGTATTACTTATTTGCAAAATTTTCGGTAATATTTTTTCTGCAATTTGCTTGACTTTTCACCATTTTTAGCTACTTTAGAGAACTACTTTAGAGTTATTAAAAAATTACTAATGAACTTACATTTTCATAGATTTTCTAATTGTAAAATTTGGTAATTCCATTAATTTTTCTGCAATTTGAATAAATTGTGTACCAGTCAATCGATTTCAGAACTTTTGTTTTTGAACAAATCGAAAGTATTGTCTTGGTATTTTTTAACATGAGGTACTAACTGCAATGTATTTATTTTTAAATCCAAAGTATCACAACTCATTAAAGAATATTGTATAAACAAATCTATGTGGCCCTTTCATCAAAAAGTTCTATAGCATACTAATCATAAGCAATAGTACGATGATTTTCACACACGGTACTATTAGATTATAAAATATGAAGACCAAAACTGCATGTTCTTTGAGTGACCATGATGAGTTCAATTCATTTAATCATAAATACGTACTGAAAGTGTTATACTCAGTTAGATCGTAAATTTCGAGCGGTGAGCAACCATTTTTTTTTGCTGAATTCAATTGTTCTATGACATATTCTGAAAAAAAAACACCACAATAACAAGCCAATGACAACAGTAATCGGCATGTTAAATGAAGCATAAAAACATAATGTAATAGGCCACTTAATACTTCACTAACTAAATTGCTTTCTAAAATAGATATTTTTTAAATCATACATTAATAACCATTACATACCAATCCATATACATTTTATTGAATTATATACATACCAAATACACGAACACTATTTTGCTCGGAAATTATATTATTAAGAACTCCAAAAAAAATTGTGCTGCGAAATCCCAAATAAATTTGAAGGGTAATAATAGAAAAGATCTTGTGTTTTGTAGTAATTCTGGGCTCTGACTTTAATCTGTATGCCTGGGTTCAATTCACACCTCCAGATTTACTCAGCATATGAGTTTTTTGTCGTATTAGCGACTTATTTTTATACCACAAACTTTTACTGTAATTTTAGTAGAATAGAATAGAGTAATTAATCGGTACTATATCAAAATACATATATTTTTTTACATTTCCCTATAAAGTTTTCCAAAAACAATAAGATTTTACACAAATTCTCTTAGCAAAATGGATATTTTCTACTTTTGGACAGAAAATTTTACAATAACGAATTCTTCGAATGATTACTTATTTGAAGTGCAATTGTTACAATTTTTAGAATATTTAATATTAATTATAATACAAGGCATGTTTTTAAGTAAGGCATGTTTTTAAGTAAGTACCGTTTTGATATTAAAAACAAACTTTGTTTATACCAAAGTATACTAAAATCTGAAGTCTCAAAGAAATATTTTCTGAAAATTGCATTAGCCGAAAGAAATATCTGGAGAATTTTGCTAAACTATTCTATTATTGATTTTTTTTTCCAAAATATGCTGTAACTAGGTGAAATTTCCTGAAATATGTGATCAATAGTTAAAATTTGATTTTAATTTCTCGAACATTGCAGACATTATTTCTAAAATTTGTTGAAGTTTATTTTTAATGTCTCGAATATTGTAGAAATTATTTCTGAAATTTGTTGATATTCACAACAAATTGCTGATATTTGCTTCGAAATGCAAAACCTAGCTGAAATTTAAGAAATATGCTAAAACTTGCTAAATACTCGCAATTTTTTTAATAAAAATAATAATGATAATTATACCTACTATCATATGATTTTATATTAATTTTGATCCAAGTACCACTGTTTAAAATATTTCCCTTTCCTCGTGACTCACCCGGTATATAAAATTGCTACAATCACATATTTTTAGTATTTTGCCTGTTCGAGGAACTATGCTCTTTAAGTAAGCAATAGCTTACAAATGCTAAAGCTAGCCGAAATATGCTAAGGTATACTAAAATTCTCTATAACATACAAATATTTTCTGAAAATAGCTTAAGCAGACTGACATACTGAAAATTTTGCCAACATTAATTTTAAATAACGGAAATGTTTCTAAAATATTCTTAAACTATGTGAAAGTTGGTAAAGTATCTTAACATCACTTGAAATTTGCTGATGTATTGTTTCAATTTCTAATGTTGCAGAAATTTGTTAATTTCATTGCTGAAATCGTCTATAGTGTATAGTTTACGAAAATACATTTTTTTATGTTTCCTCATAACATTTCGTGGAACAAACGAGATCTTCCATAAATATTGTCAGAAAGTGAACATTTTGTGGAACAAACGAGATCTTTCATAAATATTGTCAGATAATGAACATTTTCCAAAATAAGACATTTAATTTTTTTCCAAAATCTTGTACTGCAATATTAGTGGAATAGAATAGAGTAATTATTAATTATATAATGAATTAATGGGTACTATACCAAAATACATTGGTATAGTACCAATAATATGGTAAATATTTTTTTATTTCCCCTTAGTTTTCGGGAAAAATTAAGGTTTTACAAAAATTTTCTTAACATAATGGAGATTTTCCACAAATTATCTTATTGAAACGGATACTTTCGCCAAATTCTCTTAGCAAAATGGATATTTTCCACATTTTTGTTTTTGTAGCAAAATAAAGATTTTATAAAATGAGATAATTTGAAAACTATCCACGAATTCTTTATACAATCAGTGGAGTCAAATATAGTGATTCATTTATAGTATATGAATATACGATTTTTTTTAATATTTTCTCATAAGGTTTTCTGAAAAATGGAGATATTTCACAAATATTCTTCAGAAAATGAGCTTTTTTAAAATGTCCACAAACTTTTACTGCCACATTAGAGAGGCAGAATAGAGTATTTAATGTGTAAAAAAATACATTTTTTTTACATCTCCGGAAAAATTAAGATTTTAGTTCAGTAAAATTGTAGTTTTACCTCGGGAAAAATGGTACATCAGATATTTTTTTTTGAGAATAGTTGTGAGACATAAGACAAGTCTAAAACCAAAATAAGACATTTTTAAAATGTGCACAAACTTTTACAACCATATTACAGAGGCATAATGGAGTAATTAATGTGTACAAAAAAAAAAACATTTTTTTTACATCTCCGGAAAAATTAAGATTTTAGTACAGTAAAATTTTAGTTTTACCTCGAAAAAAATAGTACTTCAGATTTGTTTTTTGAGAAGTGTTGTGAGAGATAAGACAGGTCTAAAACCAAAATAAGACATATTTAAAATGTCCACAAACTTTTACTGCCATATTACAGAGGCAGAATAGAGTAATTAATGTGTACAAAAAAAAAATACATTTTTTTACATCTCCGGAAAAATTAAGATTTTATTAGTACAGTAAAATTGTAGTTTTACCTCGGAAAAATAGTGCTTCAGATTTGTTTTTTGAGAAGTGTTGTGAGAGATAAGATAAGTCTAACACCAAAATAAGACATATTTAAAATGTCCACAAACTTTTACTGCCATTAGAGAAGCAGAATAGAGTGAATAATGTGTACAAAACCAAAATATTTTTTTTATATTTCTCCGGAAAATTGGGATTTTTTTAGAAATTTCGTTAGCAAAATGGGAATTTTCCACAAATTATTGTCAAACCATATATTTTGAACAATTTCTCTTAGCAAAATGGATATTTTCCACAGTTTTTTCTAGCAAAATAAAGATTTGTCTTAAAGAATAAATTATTTACTTTTCCAAGAATTATGTTAACTGTCATAGGTCTCGTTAAGGTCTCATGTTATCTAGATTAGAATGAAGCAGAGTAATTAATTGTGTTGTAATAAAATACCCCATAAAGTTTTTCATTGATTTTCTATTTCATTCAGAAAATAAACATTTTTTAAAATAAGACATTTTTAAAATTTCCGCCAAACTTGTACCGCCATATTAGAGAGGCAGAATAGAGAATTTAATTTGTACAAAAAAAATACATGTTTTTACATCTCCGGAAAAATTTTAGTACAGTAAAATTGTAGTTTTGCCGCGGAAAAAATGGTACTTGAGATTTGTTTTTTTTTTTAGAAGTGTTGTGAGAGATAAGACAAGTCTAAAACAAAAATAAGACATATTTTAAATGTCCACAAAGTTTTACTGCCATATTAGAGAGGCAGAATAGAGTCATTAATGTGTACAAAAAAAAACATTTTTTTACATCTCCGGAAAAATTAAGATTTTAGTACAATAAAATTGTAGATCAATTCAACAAAAATAGTACTTCAGATATTTTTTTTCGAAGTGTACGATATAAGACAAGTTTAAAACAAAAAAGACGTATCCCCACTACGGTCGGAAGGTGCCGCCATTTTGAAAAACTATAAAAGTATTTATATAGCAAAAGTAATTATACATATTTTGCTAATACTTTTCTGCTAATAAATATTCTTTATTATTATTATTATAAGTCGATTTATTTCGTTTTCTATTGGTTGAAGACAAAGTGCATAAATGCATTAGTTAAATCCATTCAACACGGAAAGGATCATTGCATTTAAAAAAAAAAAAAAAATGTAGACAAGAAATATTGCACATAAAATTTTACACGTTTCTTATCAGTAGTATGATACTGTATAGTTTTCGAACGGAAGAGGTCGTTATCAAAAATTAGTTTATCCCCATTTTCTCCCCATGCAAGTCGTTTTTTTGAATCATCGCAAATGTAAAAGTTGTAGAACTTGAAAATATCTACAAAAGCCCGTTTGAATCATGTGATTGCTGCAAATAGTCTCCGAGTTACAGCGCTTCAAAGTCCGGCTGGTGCAAGAAATGGAAGAACGTTCTTTTTGTATGGGACATCACGACACAAGCTATTGAATGAAAATCTATTTTGTCTGTAAACGAGCTAAATTTCGAGCGAAATAGCAGAATCTCAGCACTGGCATGGAATGCAAGCTGTGGAATGATGAGCCTGAAAGGCAGGTGTTTACAGACAAAACCAATTTTCATTCAAAGCTTGTGTCGTAATGCCCCTTTCCAAAAACGTTGATCGATTTTTTGAACTCTTGAAGCGCTGTAACTTGGGGACTATTTGCAGCAATCACATGATTCAAACGGTATTTTGTAGACATTTTTAAATTATACAACTTTTATATTTGCGATGATTCAAAAAAGCGACTCCTTCAGGGAGAAAATGGGAAAAAACTGATTTTTGATTACTTTGACGACCTCTGCCGGTCGAAATATCAACTATACAGTATCGCGGTAATGACAGTCGACTTTTACAATTTTTCAAAATGGCGGCACCTTCCGACGGTAGTGGGGATACGGCTTTTTGTTTTTAGACTTGTCTTATGTTAAAATCAATACTTAAAAAAAAAAATCTGAAGTACTACATTTTCAGAGGTTTTTTCCGACAATATTACTGTACTATTTTGCAAAAAAATTCTTAGCACAATGGATATTTACCACAAATTATCTTATTTATTATAAAAATTAAGAGGCGGTGACTAAAGAGATAAACGCATAGAACCTATAAAAGGACCTATAAAAAAATCCTGTAAAAGTTACATGCGGTAAACGCGTTACACGTCGAACATCTAGTCATCAGATCGACACAGACACCAACTAACGAGCACTTTGCATTCAATCGCATCAGATTCTGAACGCATCCAATCTACGTCTCGTCCATCAACCGAAACCAACACGGCAGTCTTCGCAGGAACCCTCTCGCTCTCACCGCAAGCTCGGGTCTCTGCAAGAAATTTCACTTCTTCCTACCGCCGATAAGATGACCTCTTCGCTCGAGGCGCATTCCTTCACCATCACTCGCGTTATCTTCGGACCGAAGGACGGCGCGTATCTCCCGAGGTGTCCGAAGCACCGTGATTTACGCATGCACCGGAGTCTGTCCGTACTTCTATTTATACGGCGAGGTCAACAGCTGCGTCCTCCCAAGAGGTAATTAACAGTGCGTCGCTTAATCAAACTTCGACGTCTCAAATAATAGCGTAAGTAATAAAGTTTGCTTTCGCGGCGTTGAGAGGTGCGGTTTGATAATTGCCTCATTCTATTATAGCCGCGTGGAATGCCTGGGATTATGCAACTGACCTGTGTGCAAGATGAAATTTCTAACGGCAGACCTTGAGGAGCATTGGGATTGGATGTGAATGTACTCAGGTGTGTTTACACGTAATATTTATCGGAAAAATAATTATTTGGGTTATTTTCAAAGACACCTAATGGTATTCGATTTTAAATTGCGATTAAAAATAACGATTGCAAGTAGAGGAGATAATGAATAATGACTAAGATAATTTCCTCTGGAAACGAGACACGTAGTTTACATGAGTTTTAGATTTTTCCAAGTTTAGATACTTCTTAAGAAATTTTTAGCGAGAAGGCATGTGGCATGGGAGTAGGATTCAATAGGATAGGATGAAATGTAGAACGGATAGAATGTCAGATGAGATATAAAAAAGGTAGGGACGATATCTAGAATGGGATAAAAAGTAAGATGAGACAACGTGTGGGATGGGTAGCGATGGGATGCGAGGATGAATGAATGAGACACAAAATGAAGTGGTTTTCAGTTATGGGATGAGATAGGATATGGGGCATGCTGAAATCACCAGCTTTTACCGGAAAGCTCGCGGGCTAAGAGCACGCTGATGAGAACGAGGAGAACGTGGAATTATTAAAGCGTTACACGCACGGGCGGCCTCGTTACTTCGTGTTGTTGCTCTTCCAAACAAAGCTCGGGTAAAATGCGATTTACGCTGCAGCACATGAAAGCAAATACACACAGAGTCGTCGAGAGAGAAAGGGGGTTACTCTCGCTCTACTTTCCGTTTCGAACGACGGGTCATTATCAAACACGCCGATAATGACCGCCGGCAGTGCTCTAGCGCCGGCGCGCTCTTCGTGATTACATGAAATCTATTTTTGAAAAGCGAAAACCGGAGTCACGAGGTTCAATATGCTATGAATAAGTCAGTTACACTGATAAATTAATAAACGTTTTTAGTGTTTGATTACAGAATCCACCAGTATTGATTATTAGAAGTAGGAAATCGTAACTTTCGGTAATACGCATTATTATTATTGCAAATTGTGTACAGGGTGTCCCAATTCGGATGTTTCTATAGGGGATCTCGGTAACTAGAAGAGATAGAGAAAATCGGATGGCGTATCCTCGATCTCTTTTTTTAAGACCACCTTAATGGTGAAAACAAAAATTGGCTATCGTCTTTCGTTTTCAAGTTATGGCCAAAAACTCGTTATTTTCGATTTTTATCAATATTTCATTTATTTTTCATTTTATTAAAATAAGAATTACACATTATTCAGGCACTTTTTTACGTTGAATTGATTAAGATTTACAGAATTTTAATATATTCGTTAATAAACAAGATCCAATACAAAGTTGTGTCTTTTTAAATACAAGTCGTAGTTGGCTTTGACCTTAATAAATAGGGTATTTTTTTCTCTTTTCAATGATATATCACATGTGAATGTTATAATTGCATGTTTGTTGAAATCTATTAAAATTGTGTCAACACGTCACGCTTGTTTTGTTTAGAGTAAAATTATTTATTGAAAATGCACAAATTTGCCATCTGTGAATTACAAAATACCATGTGAATACAATGTTATATATGTTAGAAAGGTTTATTAAATAAATAACAATGATCTTAGTGCATAGGGAATATTACAGGCTCTATCATCTAAAAGGCAGACAACCCAATAAATAGATTTTTCCAAGATTAAAAAAAAAATCAATGAAGCATTGAAAAGCATAGACACAATATTTAAATTACAATAAATGTTTCAATTGATATCCATTATTCAAAATTCATATGTTGCATCTTTTAATAACACTTTCTGTAAGCAATATGAATGTGAACATTTGGAATTGAATTTATACAATCTATAAAATGTTGTCGTAAATTATTAATATTATCATTTCTCATTTTATATAATTTATCGTTCTATATCTTGGTCGTTCAAATGGTGTCCTTTTCGAATAATGTATGGTCTAAATTTTATGTTTTTTCAAAATTCCAAGTGCTCGATTTTTCGAAATTCCGGATTCATCCTCAATATGCCGACTGGAAATTGCTGGATTTACTATTACATCTAAAATTACATTAGTAGCAGTTTTTTCGGCGTCTACAATATTGTAAGACCTTGATATTGGCTACTTGAAAGATCCGTGGTTGATAAGATTTTCTTTTAGTCTTTGAAATATTGATTTATCCGGTTTATTTCCGGATAGCGATTAAAATATGTTTCTATGTCAATTAGTGATTTATTATTGCTTTGAATAAAGCATCTAGCATATCAAATATTTCATAATTTTCGTACGACATTGTTAAACACTTCGAAATATAAAGATCACGTCGAATGTGTTAGCTGACAATCAAACAATTTAAACAAAACAATCCTACTACGTCCAATAAGAGAACATATGACGTTTTGAAAGAATTTTAATAGATTTCAACAAAAATGCAATTATAACATCCACATGTGATACATCATCGAAAAGAGAAAAAAATAACCTATTTATTAAGACCAAAGCCAACTACGACTTCTATTTAAAAAAACACAACTTTGTATTGTATCTTGGTAATTAACGAAGATATCAAAATTCTGTAAAACTCATTCAATTCACCCTAGAAAAGTGCCTGAAGAACATGCAACTCGTATCTTAATAAAATGACAAATAAATGAAATATTGATAAAAATCGAAAATGGAAAATAATGAGTTTTTGACCATAACTTGAAAACAAAAGACGATAGCCAATTTTTGTTTTCACCATTGAGTTGGTCTTGTAAAAAGAGATCGAGTATGCGCCATCCGATTTTCTCTATGTCTTCTAGTTACCGAGATCCATTATAGAAACATCCAAATTGGGCCACCCTGTACATTCTTATAGATACAAACCTAATATTTCATAATGTATTTCATAAAAATCAAGATTAACAATGCCTAGATGATTCATCTCTAAATAGTACGGAGACACTATATATATATATATATATATATATATATATATATATATATATATATATATATATATATATATATATATATACACAATTCTAATATTCTCTCACAAGAACTGAATGCCCTCAATTAAACAACTAGTTACGTGCCAAATGTCTGATATTGCATCTATACGCTTTTATATACAGGGTGTCCCACGCTCATGGACTTTTGTAAAGTTGTATGTACACCTACCTTTTTACACGCTACCTAGAATTGGCTACCTGAGAAAAGTCAGCCTTAACTCTTACTTATTCGTAGGTTATTCATAGCAGGAACAGGTATACACGTATGCTCATCTTTGCTTCAAGTTCAATTTGTACTGTTGGATCAGTAGTAGCAACGGGAAAATTGAGGTCTTCAAAAATTTCGTCTCTGCTTGTTGATGGAACTGGATTCTCCGTCTGTATACTGGCAATTACAGTGGTCACAGGCACAATTGTAGACTGCAAAACTTGATTTTTTATTAAAAAAAAAAAAAAAATGCCCACCTGGTTTTCACTGGCAACTTCAAAGCTACCTTAATATACTTTTCTTTTTAAATGTTTACAAATTGAGCTGATAGAATATGACTGTCTTTAATTTGTGTGACAATTCTTCCTGCTTGATTTTTTAAACAGAGAATATTATCCTACTTTATTATGTCTTCAATAAGGAGGTTGAGAGAATGCGCAATACAGCCGTAAAATGGCATATGATTACATATCATTTGAACGACTTAGGGGAATCCCAAATGCCAATATTTCCTACTTTTCCAACATTTCCATTAATTTTTCCAACATTTCGACCGAACTATGTCTGGGTTGCAACACTATCTCTTACTAACTTACTAACATAACATACTACCTACTAACCATAGTAACCATAGTACCAACATACTACCTACTAACATACTCAATACTCAAATTTCCCCCCTGTACATTTAGTAAAATAAATGTTTCTTTTGTGGAAACGGAAAATTGTGTTTTACTTAAATTACTAAAATGATTTATTATACTGTAAAACAAATATTAATATTATTTTCGAAAATTAAACTAATTTGTAATGTGTATAGTTGTGTATTCGTTGTTGTATTTGAATGTATCATGCGCTGGCCCATTTAGATTGCTATTTATATACACGAGAAACAATTATCGCTTATTTACAGTTAAGGAATCTCCGGTGACCTTGACGAGATACACACACGGCCTTTAAAGTTATCTTCGACGCATCCTCACTGTCCAGTCTTCGCAGCAATTCTGGCGATTCTGGTATAGCACGTGGACTCTCACCTGGACCTTGGCCTTGACGGGAACCTGCCCCCCTCACAGATTGTCGTGCTTTTAGGTGGAGAGGCGACAACTCGTGTAAACGATCAAACAGGCCTTGAGATTATTGTAATCGAGACGATCGGTGGAGGCTTGGCCCGCGGATTCCACATCTCTCACAGTTTTTTGTATGCTGAACGGTGGCCTTGGCTATGCATTTGGAGGTGTTTAAAGCCCCAACGGAAATGCCAATTGCGTATGGTAAAAATAGACAACGAGTAAGCTTAGGGTTAACTTAAAAGACTTTGTTAGATTAGATTACATGTCGGCAACCTAATTGCCACATTAAGTGCACGTTCCTAAATTTTGCATGAGTCTGGTGCACTGATTAATATTACGTGTATTTCCATACACTTTCGTCTCTTCTAAATAAGTGATTAATAGGAATTTGGTGCTTGAGTATATTATGTTATGACAAATCACCACATTGTATAGTTGCGTAATTACGGGTGATTTGTCATAATAGTACCATAATACTCAAGTACCATTTTTAATAATTTAAGTAAAACTTTTTACTTAAATTATTGAAATCTTATCTTCTTAATTACTTATTGATTTTTAAATAATACGCATATTTTATTACATACAAATTCTTCTATTTTGCATGTGTTGGTACAATAAGCAAGACAACTCTTACCAATCTAGAAATTTACTATAAGGACTACATTATTGACTACATTATAATTGGAGTTATAATTTAAAAAAACTTCTCAAATAAATTTTCGTTGTTCTGATAGTAATACAAACTAATGTGAAATGTTTAAAACAACTTCTTTCATGAACTAGAGATTACAAATTAATCTATAATATCATCAAAGTTTAATCTTTTGGTAAGCTCCGATGGCCAGAATTGCCACATCCTTCAGGCGTTCTTCGGTCATTGTAGACTAGAGCTTGTAAATTTTTTTATTCTCTTCAACATGGAAAACGACCTTTCTGTTGAACAGTTGGACGCAGGCATCGTCAAAAAAAGTCTCAATGCGATGTCAACATAACGGTACTTTGTTATCATGTAGTACTTCGGAAATATTTAATACCTATTGTTTTTAGACATGTTTTGTTACATCCTTTAAAATAAAAATGTATACACTCCAGGGGCGAAACTAGGCTGTTTCAGAGCGCCCCCTCTGAAGGGGGCGCTTGAGTCCCTCCCCGCTGGAGTCGAGTCAGCTTACATCCTCACAAGTGTTTTTCTCCTCCGTTTTCTTAGTTTCTTGGCCATCAAACACCTATTCTTCTTCTTTGCGTGCCTATCCGTTACCGGATGTTGGCAATCCACACGGAAATTCTGACTTTGTTCACTGCTGTTCTGAACAGTTCGGTGGTGTAGCATTGTACCATGTTCTTAGGTTTTTTAGCCGTCTTCTTCCGGGTCCCCTTTGACCTTCTACCTTGTATTCCTTCTACCTTCAATTGTTACTGACAATTGAACCAGCAAGGAGGTGGTAAATTTTTAATTTACCTAAATATTTATTATTATTATCCGTATTCAGCAGGATGTATAAAACAAAAGAAGATTCCAAAGTACATAAATTGTTTCCGGACAATTTTTCGTTAGAATACAGCGTCCGGCAAAATTCAGCATTCTGCTTCCTGTACAGACTATTTTCAAAAAAATTTAGTAACCTTTGAAACTCTCGGGGAAAATGAACAACACTTTGATAAATTATATAAAAATTAAAAAAAAAAATAGTTTAAGTAATAATTGTATGTCCTCAATCTTATTACTTAAATTATATAATTAATGAACCTTAATAAGAGATATATCACAGAAATAAATTTTAGTTCGAACTGCAGTTAAATGAAAGAAATAAAAAAAGCGCCAAGAAAGCGAAAACGTCCAAAAAACATCACAATCATTCTTGTAGTATGATGTTACTTGTTCTATCTAAAGGACAGAACATGCGACCAACGTGGAGGTTCTGAGAAGAATGGAGAAATATAGAGAGATCCTACTGAAAGTGAAAAAAGAAAACTGCAATATCTCGGCCACATCATGAGAGGTCTGAAATATGAGATTCTACGACTCATAATCCAAGGAAGAATCGTAGGGAAAAGATCTATCGGAGCGAGAAGTATGTCCAGGCTTAGGAATCTGCGTAAATGGTTTAGTGCCACATCAGCTGATCTATTTAGAGCTGCAGTTTCCAAAATTAGGATAGTAATGATGATAGCCAACCTCCGGAATGGAGACGGCACATGAAGAAGAAGTTCTATCTAAATGTACATTTTGATCGCTAGGCGACCATCTTCAGTAGAAATATTACTGATGCGAACGAGGATGTGCAATTCCTTAAATACCTAAATCTAGAAAATAGTATATTAAAGTATAAGTGGATATCAAGGCCTTTCAAGCACGAACGTTTTTCAAAAAACCGACCCGTCGCTCCCCGCGCAGCGGGGAGGCGGGGAGGTTTTTTGAATAGAGTGAGTGCTTGAAAGGCCAGATATCCACGCATACTTTACGCTATTTTTTATCATTGATGCCGTAAATTGGCCTAAACATTTGTAATTATAATTTCTATCTGATGTGCCGTCGATTTTGCCGTACAGTTTTGGTATCGTTGCTAAGATACTGAATAAATAACTAGCTAACATGGCGGCTGATACTATGCAATCGTTCTAGCCTTGGTTGTCAAAGTGTTGAATATCGTATGTAACAATCTTTCAATTTGGCGTCAGTTTTGATTTTGGTTGAAAATGCAACGAAACATTGATCAATTAAGCTCCGAAGCAGAGAGGCGTTTAATTCCCCAAAAATCGGAATTGGCATATAAGAAGGAATACGATAAATTGGTAAAATGGATGGACGAACAGGAGGTGAAAACTGTAGATGAAAGAATGATTCTTGCTTACATGCAGAAAATGTCTACATGCTATAAGGCGTCAACAATGTGGGCAATACATTCCATTTGTATCCATGGAAACCTTTACAGGAAACGCGCGTTTTTGAAAGCCTGTTTTATGCACGCTACACGATGTTTTAAACAAGCAATATGATGCATCAATGATAAAAAAGTAATTTTACAAATACAATACTAATTACATGATTTCCAAGGAGCCTCATATTCCTTAATGGCTAGGGAGTTTGCGTTGGACTATATTACGTTTTGTTTGACCTATATAGCATTCCTCACAATCATTGCACTTTATCTTATAAATACCTGACTTATTTAACGTGGTTCTATATCCAAAACCGTAGGGAGCAACATTTTTAGCGTGTGGCTATTCGAAAAAGCTGGAATTAAATTGAATTTTTTAAATAAGTTTGCGAAGTCGAATGCATAAAAAATGGTTTTTTCAAAATTCAAAATTCCAAAATTCATACAAGTAAAGATACCCCGTTCAAGACGGGATCTAGATAAAATAATACATAAAACGAAGTTAAACTGGCTAAAAATTGAGATCGGAAAATTATATCAGAAACTCGATGGGTTGAACCTGGATAACTACAATTTACACTTAAAACTGGCAAAAGCGGCCCATCCAATGCTTTTTGATGCCTTTTTAATAAAAACTCGTCAAGTAACACAGAAAAAAGCACAGAACAAGAAGGCGATTTTAAATAAAAAATACAATAATCTAGTGAATAATAAACCGGAAAAAGTGGCTCCAGAAAAATCAGTTTCCATTTTCGTACACAATAAATCGACGATAAAATTCACCCCTGAAGAATTAGAATTACTGAATAAAGGATTCAAACACGGTTGCCCCCAGGACAAGTTACCGACGGAAAATCTAATCCACGACCTAGAAAATGCGGCGAGGCTCCTCAATTTCGAAGAAGCTGACCAGTTCAAGAGTGAAGCAAAAAGGATTTTGTTAAAAAATGTAAACAGTTCGAAGAATGTGAATTTAAAAGATATTAGAATAGTTAACGAATTAAACAAAAGACTGCGTATATTTAAAAGCAGATAAAGGGAATTCATTAGTTATTCTAGATAAAAATGTATACAGAGAATCGATTCAAATGCTAATACAGTCAGACTCTTATGAGAAACTTAAAAAAAAAAACAATTGCGAGTTATACAAAAAACACGATACAAACATTACATGAATTCCCACTATTAATTCATTCAAAACAACTAAATTTTAAGTTAAGAAACCCCAATCCACTAATATCAAAATTATACGATCTACCAAAGATCCACAAACCAGGGAACACTTTTAGACCGATAGTATCCAACATAAATTCGGCTACCTACTAAAACACAAAATGTTTATCGAAAGAATTCAATCATTTTAAATTTAAAAACGATATGGCTGTCCAAAATTCTTTAAACTTAATCTCAAACTTAAAAGACGCAGTATTCAATCCAGGGGATAAGTTAATCTCTTTCGATGTAACTGCTTTATTCCCAAATGTCCCAATGGATGAAACTTTCAATATATTGGCCTCGTTCTTAGAGTATAACAATATTGAATCAACAAAAATTGATGAATATTTAAAATTAACTAAACTTTGTATGGACCAAAACGCATTCTCCTTCAACAACGTTGTCTATAAACAAACGTTTGCGACAGCCATGGGCAACCCTTTATCTCCTTTCTTGGCCAATTTGTTTCTAAATGATTTTGAGAATGAACTAAAAAGAGAATGTAAAAATTTCCCAAAACTTTGGTACAGATATGTCGACGACATTTTTGCAGTGGTAGATTCCAATTTTAACACAACAAAATTTCTCGACACGTTAAATTCACGATACGCAACTATAAAATTTACGGAAGTCGATAATAGTCTACCTTTCTTAGATTTAAAAATATCTACTAATAATAATAGATTTCAATTTGATATACACAGAAAAGACACTCACACAAACAATTACATACAATCAAATTCAATAACATACAAAAATACAAATAATCAGCATTTAACCATCTAATATACGGACTTTTCCAAATCCCTCTCTGTCAACAACAAATTTTAATAAAGAACTAAAATACATTCACATGGTAGGGCAACAAAATGGTTACAATGTTGGGTTAATCAAGAAAATCTATAATAAATATCAATCGAAGAACAAGTTACAAACAATGACCACTCTGATTGATAGATCTCATGAACAGAAAAAACTCTATACGAAAATTACGTTCACACCAACATTCGTACACATTCGTACACACAACTTCGTTTTATGTATTATTTTGTCTAGATCCCGTCTTGAAGAGGGTATCTTAATTTGTATGAATTTTGGAAACATTTCACTTAATTTGCAGTTTAAGAAAAATTATATCATTTTTTAAGCACTCGACTTCGCAAACTTATTAAAAAAAAATCAATTTAACTCTAGCTTTTTCGAATAGTCACACGCTAAAAATTTTGCTCCCTACGGTTTTGGATAAAGAACCACAGTAAGTAAGTCAGGTATTTATAAGATAAAGTGCAATGGTTGTGAGGAATATATATACAGGGTGTATCAGCCAAATGGAATAAATTCAATAATAAATAAATGGGGGCGTGTTCGAAAAAACGCTCGGACACGTCGATTGTTATTTTTAGTTGCGCATTTTTTTCAACAAAAACTTTTTATACAGGGTGTGTCGTGTGACCGTGGCCAATACCAACTTTCTTATTTTAAATGCAACACCTGGTATATTATTCTATTTTTGGATTCTTCAGAAAATTCTAGACATATTTCATGTACAATGTCCTATACCTATCTTCAACTGTTTCGGAAATAATAAGTGTTACTTAGCTGACTTAAGAAGACGAATAATGCTTGCGATTAGATCGGTCACGCCTGAGATGTTGAGTAACGTTAGAAGAAATTTCTATTTAAGATTAGGATGTTGCCAAGACGTTCACGGCGAGCATTTTGAACATCTCCTCCATTGAATTTTTTTTTTTTTTGTTTTTTTACATTATCAAGAAATAAACAGTATTACTTATTAGTTTTTGAGTGTGTTGTAACGAATTTCTGTAATCAAATAATTTTCTTTTTTTAATGTTAATTTTTGCAATAAATCTGAAAACACTTAATATTTCCGAAACAGTTGAAGATAGGTATAGGACATTGTACATGAAATATGTCTAGAATTTTCTGAAGAATCCAAAAATAGAATAATATACCAGGTGTTGCATTTAAAATAAGAAAGTTGGTATTGGCCACGGTCACATGACACACCCTGTATAAAAAGTTTTTGTTGAAAAAAATACGCAACTAAAAATAACAATCGACGTGTCCGAGCGTTTTTTCGAACACGCCCCCATTTATTTATTATCGAATTTATTCCATTTGGCTGATACACAGTGTATAGGTCAAACAACACGTAATATAGTCACTAGATTCCAGGAACACTTACACCACGCTAAGTCACACCATGTGAATAGATCCGCGGTTGCAGAACGTCAGTTCAACACAGGACACGTGTTCAAAATAGAGGATGTAGAATTGGTGAAATATTCCAAGGAATACAATCTGAACGCGTACGAAGCAATTTTCATGAAAAAGTACAGTTCGCGCCTACTAATTTTTGATAAGTTTGTCAAAGGCTCGACGCATTCCTGGTAAACAGCACCGCAAACTCCCTAGCCATTAAGGAATATGGGGCTCCTTGGAAATCATGTAATTAGTATTGTATTCGTAAAATTACGTTTTCTAGATTAAGGTATTTAAGGAATTGCACATCCTCGTTCGCATCAGTAATATTTCTACTAAAGATGGTCGCCTAGCGATCGAAATGTACATTTAGATAAAATAAATGAGTTTTGTGAAAAGGAGTTTTTTTCTGTATTAATACGAACCTTTCACAAGCTCCAAGATACCATTTATGATACTTGTTCAATTGATAAAATTAATTTTTGAAGTAATAATTACGACTAAATACTAGATAAAATGTTCATAGAATTTAAAGGGAAATTTTCCGGAAAAGTAAAATATTCTAAGGGTACCTACTACTACCTACTGAAGCTTTGCACACAATTTCAAAGTACTCTTGGACGTTGAACTTTTAAAGAATTTTAGTATAGTCTTGAATGATTCTGAAATTTTCTCTACCAATAAATTCTACATCTCCTGATCTGGTTTCATCTGACTAGATTTTTCTTTTTTTCATAAATGTTAAATTTTCATAAATGTTAAATTTTGTCAGTATACATTGTATACTGATATGTTTGATAGATCGATCTCGGACTATTGTAGCTTATTACTCTATACGTTAAATGGAGATAACATATCTCCGCATAAAATTGAGTCGTTTCTAATCTGTGAAGTTGAAGGAGGTAGCCAGATGCTTCACTTCTTGTATATGCCTTTTTTCATTCGTCATTTATTTATTTATTTGTATATTTATCTTTTATTGTGACTTGTGCCTTCGTGGTATTTTTCCAAAAATTTGCCGTCATGGGCTATAGCCCTCATAGCCCCCTCCCCCTTAAATCCGCCACTGATATGTTGACATCAGCGAAACGGGGTCATCTGCTTTAATCATCAATGTTTTGATTGTGTCTGTAACATTCTCTCAGAAGACTAATTTTTGTGTGCATGGCATAACGGCAGTGATACGAGTACAACAGCTAACTCAAGTAGACGTTTGGCTAATTTAGAGCTTCCTGCTCCATTCAGTGCGACTGATAAGCCCTTAAATACCAATACGTGAGCACTTTTATCGATTGCGTTTTCGGCGGTTCCGATTCCAAGGTCGTCCACGCCACACAGTAACTTTATCCCCTGCGGTTTTTTTTATTTTGTATTTCGCAAACGGCCGCTCCGATTACGTCGGTTGCGTTTTGTTTCGTGGCCGGGAATGCCGAAGGAAGTTTCTGCTTGGTGCTCGAACAGCCGTGCGTAACTCCACAGCTGATTAAATAATATC
Source organism: Othius punctulatus (assembly GCA_951805005.1). NCBI lineage: Eukaryota > Metazoa > Arthropoda > Insecta > Coleoptera > Staphylinidae > Othius > Othius punctulatus. The sequence continues at coordinate 23,780,922 of OX638138.1, read as the reverse complement.
ACACAAAACACAGCATCCGCCCGACGGCATCGCGGTGCGCTCTCTCCCGAATTAGTTATTCGCTCAGAGTTCAGCGTTTTCCACACCGCACAACGCAAACACACAGGCAGACGCACAAATGCGCTTATTTTTAACCAACAGCCGCCGCACATTGTGATTTTCTGTGTTTACATCGCTGCAGCGCGGAAAGCGCGCCGCTTTCCCCGAGGAACGCTTAAATCAAGGTTGCTGCGAGCGCGTATCTGTGCGCTTCCGGTCCGTTCCACTGATTACTGATTAGTAATGCGCATCGCCGGACACAGCGGATGCCATTGTCTTCACGGACCCCAGTACTTATCGGCGAAGGAATTCGAACAGTTGTTTTTACACAATATTTTATATCACATATACAGGGTGGTCCCCAAGCCCATGGACCATCAAAAGTTTGATGAGGTTCCCGATAACATATAAATAAAAAAAAAACTTCCATACATGGCTGATTCCGTTTTCCTCAGGTGAAATACTTTCAACCTTCTATCACTTCCGGTTCTACTGAAAGTAACCATCAACTTTTGTTTTTTTAAATGTAACACCCTATATTATTATGTTTCTGGCTTCCCTGTCTAATTTAAAACTTATCTTGTAGAGATGTGTGTACACCTATCTTAGATAGTTTTTAATAAGTTTCAGTTCTGAGAAAGATCGTTCCGCAGTAGGTACAGAAACAGGCATAGTTAACAAAATACGCTGTGCTACAGTAGTGTTTGGAAATGCTTGATTTAAATGGTTTTTACTAATATAATTTAATGTCTCGTTTGGAGAAGACGTAATCTCGGGGCCAAAATTGTCGTACAAAAAATTAATATTATTTGAATATGTTGATAATAACTGAAACTCAAACCTTTCTTGTTTGTAAGGTCACATCTGTAAGGTCACAATGTAAGGTCACATCTAATACACTATTGAAGCAGTTAACTTTAAATTTTAGTTTTTTATTTAGACATTTCTTTAAAATTTAAAGTTAACTGCTTCAATAGTGCATTACATGTGACCATAAAATCCGTATAAGAAAGGTTTAAATTATTATCAACTTATTAAAATAATTTTAATTTTTTGTAATCTCAAGAAGACGGAGAATACGTAATCTCTGGGCAATTTAAAAAAAAACCTGTAATTCTTGCAGTAATTCAAGGTGAGAGTCCACGTGCTATACCAGAATCTCCAGAATTGCTGTGAAGACTGGACAGTGAGTATGCTTCGAAGATAACTTTAAAGGCCGTGTGTGTATCTGGTCAAGGTCACCGGAGATTCCTTAACTGTAAATAAGCGATAATTGTTTCTCGTGTATATAAATAGCAATCTAAATGGGCCAGCGCATGATACATTCAAATACAACAACGAATATACAATTATACACATTACAAATTTAGTTTAATTTTCGAAAATAATATATATTTTTTACAATATAATAAATAATTATTAATCGTTGCTGTGAAACACGCCTCACAGTGGCTAATTATTAAACAGTAGCGCACCATAAGTCCAAATTTAGAAACAATTTTTTTGACATTTGTTTTACATTCTGTTAATTTCTGATGTCTGAAGTATGGACAGGAGTGTCAATAACACTCACAATCTTCGTTGACGAAATGCTATGGAGCTATAAAATAACGTAAAGTTATTTTTTAAATTAATATCGCTGTACTACACCATTGGAAGAAGAGTTGTTATTTATATTCTCGGGGGAGCGTTTTCAATAGTTGAAACATGAACATGTCCTCCATGGATTGTAATAGTCAAAGTAAATTTTAACGTTTGTTATATTATTAATAAAATTAAATTAAATGAACAATGTTATCACTTTTATAGCATTTAAAAAAGTTTCAATTTGTATCACACCGTTATTTTGTTAGATATTTAGATTAGTATATTGTCTAAATATACACCTATGTTTTTTCTTCTCCTTGAGTCTCTTTTGAACATTATTATTTTTTTAAGATCTACCGCCCGATCCTAGTCGTATGAATTTGTTCCAATTAATGCGATCTGAAAATTTATTAAGATATGGAGCTTCAAACAAAGTTATTTATCGGTTAAAGATGTATGTAATGGACACTATTAAGCACTTGCATGTATTTTTTTTTTTAGGTGGTCTTGTACAAAATTGCATATATTTTGATACTTGAATTGTTTCTTCTAACCACTTGTGTTGTTTTTCAAACAGACTTCAAACAAAGTTATTTATGGCTTAAAGATGGACACTACTAAGCACTTACATGTCGAGTTTAGCAATGCCGTTATATCGGTAGGTATTAAAATCATTGTATGCAAACTTCTTAAACGCTGAAAAAAAATACAATATCACATACATTGTTTTTAATGTAAAACAACGCAAGTGGTTAGAGGAAACAATTCAAGTATCAAAATATATGCAATCTTGTAGAAGACCACCTAAAAAAAAAGAGGTTGTAACTTTGTTGAAATAAATTAACATAAATTGACATATTTTGAAATATTTGTTTATTTTACGTATTGTGCTTCCAGACTATATTAAATAGTTATAATCTATACCAATAATATAGTACATGCTAAGAAGTAAAATTTTGGTGTGATGTAATCTACTGATTTTCGCTAATTTTGAGAATATTAGCACAGCTGTGTGGGCATACATGCTTTACTTTTATGCCAGTACCAGATCAAAAGTTTTTGAAAAAAACATTTTTTTTTCATCCCTTCATAAAAACCACCCCTTAGTGTTTAGAATTTTATTATTATTTTATGTAACTTCACAAGTGTAATATTGATATTTTTACAAAGATTCAGAATTTTTGGAAAAGATATATTTTCATCCCCCCTCCAAAAATCGCCTCATAGTGCTTAGATTTGTTTCGCAATTTTTCTCGTTATTTAACTAATATTTAGGATTGATTTAGTGATTTATAGATTTTTGTCCACCTAGGACTTGAATCTGGACCACTGTGCGCCTGTGCAAGTTTTGAAATTTAAGAAAAGCACAATTTTCCGTTTTCACGAAAGAAACATTTATTTTACTAAATGTAAAGGGGGAAGATTTGGATGTTTAGTATGTTAATAGGAACTCAGGATTTGACTTAATTACTGGCGAAATTCTCAAACAACTACCTCCTAAAGCAATCGTAAAACTTACATATTTTATTAATGCATCTTCAAGATTAAAATATGTACCTAAGATATGGAAAGTAGCAGGCGTGATGATTCATAAACCTGAAAAACCACCAAATGAAGTTTCTTCTTACAAACCAATCTCGTTATTACCTGTTATCTCAAAACTGTTTGAAAATATACTTCTTAAAAGAATAAAACCAATTATCGAAGGCAAAAAACGTAATACCAGAACATCAGTTTCGTTTCAGAGATTCTCATTCAACTATAGATCAGGTCCATAGAATAACAGACGTAATTGAAAAATTATTGGAAGAAAGAGAGGTTTGCTCTACTATCTTTCTTGATGTAGCGCAAGCTTTTGACAAAGTGTGGCACGAGGGGCTTAAATACAAATTAAGAAAACTTCTGCCCAGACTATATACACAATTACTAGAATCGTACATGTCGGATAGAGTTTTTAGAATTAAGCAGGAAGATGCTTACTCTAAACTAAAAGAAATAAAGGCAGGTGTGCCACAGGGCAGTGTGTTAGGGCCAGTCCTCTGCCTGTTATACACCAGCGATATACCTGCATTAGACTATAATACGATAGCCACTTTTGCCGATGACACTGTTATATTGGCTGTAGGTAAAGATCATAAAGAAGTAGCACTTAATCTGCAAATATATATAAAATTAACAGCTGGAGTAAGCAATGGCGAATCATATTGAATGAGACTAAATCGGTCCAAGTCAATTTCGCAAATAAAAGAAATCAACATATCCAAATTAATATGAATGATACCCATGTACCCTACGCTGATGCAGCAAAATATTTGGGTATTACATTGGACGCTAAGCTACACTGGAGAGCTTATGTCAAAAAGAAAAAAAGGAGAATTGGATATCAAATTTCGAAAAATGTATTGGCTGTGTCAGAATTCCACCATGTCAATGTATAATAAAATATGTCTGTACAAACAAATTCTTAAGCCCGTATGGACATATTGCATCCAACTGTAGGGTTGTGCCAACAAGAGCAATATAAAAATAATCCAGCGATACCAAAACCAAGTACTAAGGAGTATTGTCAATGCACCTTGGTATTTCCGAAACAGTAGCCTCCACAGGAACTTGGAAATGGATACTGTTATGAGACAATGTACAAATTTGCCAAGAGTCATGAACGGCGATTTCTTCAACACGTCAACGTCGAAGCCATCCAGTTCCTCGATAGCACGAATTTGACCAGAAAACTACAGCTGATCAAACCGTTCCAGTTAGTTTAATATTGCGTTAGTGCAAAAGCAGACTATAGTGCTAGTGTATTTTTCGTAATCGTAATCCAACAAAGAGTTTTAGTCGCGTACAAATATTTTTATTCCGCCAAAATGCGCCTCTCGTGCTTGTATTTCTTTTGAACGAGTGTATATTGTAATCTGCAACTTGTTTCCCTATTCTGCGCACTTGCATAACACCCTCGCCATAACTTTCCCGAGATCTCAGCTGTAGTTAAGTGCTGGGGGTGGCATTGCGCGCACGTACACGAGGGGAGCGCCGTCCCCTCTGCCGCCCCTGCATCCGCGGCCGAAAACTTCGGCCGAAGTTAACGGAGTTTCGCTAATAAGGAATTACTTAAAAATGAAGTTAATTGTAGACCGGATGGTTAAAGTGTTTTAATTATAAGAACCGAGAACTGAGCCCCGTTTCCGGGCCGGCATTCAAAATTGAATTAGAGTTTACTCCCGGCACGACTCCCCCCTCGGAGCCCGGCTAATTCCAGCGTAAATTCACGCCGAACAATGGCTTATTTCGGATATTTTACATATTTGCGCGCCCCTAATTACCACCTTAAATTATCATAATGAGCGTTCAGATGTAAGGGGGGGCCGAGTTTGGGGCCTCGCCCGCGTCCGCTGCTACGCACGAAATCCCGCTAAATATTGATCGTTACTTTATAATTTATAAATAAATACGGGGTTCCTGACCCCGCCGCGTTATTACACTATTTATTACGTTAAAATTACGATCGATTTCTGCGGCGTGCGCCCCGAAAATTTTACATCCGCCTCCCCACGGAAAATTACTGGCCATTAATTTTCACGGCCGCCCCCAGCCAGATCGATTCATCGGACAATCGCGATTCAATCGCGCGTACCGACGCCTGCGATAGACGCCCGGCGTCCGCGGCGCTGCGAATAATTATTTTAATAAATAACGCGCCGAGCGCAGGTGATTTACGGGGCGGATTGGAATCGTCCGGCCGCTTTTGATAAATCAAAATCCAATTTGCGGACGGACAGACTCGCACAACCGAACCCATTTTGTTTAACGGATCATACAGCGAATAAAATCACGCGAGACACGGTTCACATTTTAATGCGGATGTGCTTTCGTATCAAATGTGTGTGTGTGTTAATAGTATATTCAAATACAAGCTACAGAAGTAGTCTTCTGGTCAAATTCTTGTTATCGAGGAGCTGGATGACTTCGACGTTGACGTTGAAGAAGTCGCTGTTCGTGACTCGCAAATTTGTTTATTGTCTCATTAATAGTGTCCATTTCCAAGTCCCTGTGGAGGTCACTGTTCCTGAAATACCCGGGTGCATTGACAATACTCCTTAAGTCTTTTATTTTGGTATCGCTGGATTATTTCTATATTGCTCTTTTTGGCACAAACTCACAGCTGGATGCCATATGTCTATACGGACTTAAGAATTTGTTTATACAGAAGTATTTTATTATAGATTGACAGGGTGGAATTCCGACCCACCAGCCAATACATTTTTCGAAATTTGATGTCCAATTCTTCTTTTTTTCTTTTTGACATGGGCTCTCCATCGTAGCTTAGCGTCCAATTTAATACCCACATATTTTGCTGTATCAGCGTAGGGTACCTGGATATCATTCATACTAAGAGAGATATGTTGATTTCATTTATTTGCGAAATTGACATGGACCAATTTAGTCTCATTCAATTTGATTCGCCATTGCTTAGTCCAGTTGTTAATTTTAGTAATTGAGGTTTGCAGATTTACTGCTGCTTCTTCATGATCTTTGCCTACAGCCAATATAGCAGTGTCGTCGGCAAAAGTGGCTATCGCATTATGGTCTAATGCAGGTATATCGCTGGTGTATAATAGGTAGAGGACTGGCCCTAACACATTGCCCTGTGGCACACCTACCTTTACATCTTTTAATTCAGAGTAAGCATCTTCCTGCTTAATTCTAAAAACTCTATCTGACATGTATGATTCTAGTAATTGTGTATATGGTCTGGGAAGAAGTTTTCTTAATTTGTATTTAGGTCTCTCGTGCCTCACATTGTCAAAAGCTTGCGCTACATCAAGAAAGACAGCAAAGCAAACCTCTCTTTCTTCCAATGATTTTTCAATTACGTCTGTTATTCTATGGACTTGATCTATAGTTGAATGATATTCTCTGAAACCAAACTGATGTTCTGGTATTATGGTTTTACCTTCAATAATTGGTTTTATTCTTTTAAGAAGTATTTTTTCAAACAGTTTTGAGATTACAGGTAATAACGAGATTGGTCTGTAAGAAGAAACTTCATTATCACTTCTGCTACTTTCCATATCTTAGGTTAGGTTAGGTTAGGTTACATATTTTAATCTTAAATATGCATAAACAATAAGTTTTACGATTGCTTTACGAGGTAGTTGTTTGAGAATTTCGCCAGTAATTAAGTTAAATCCAGGAGCTTTCTTAGTGTCTTTTTTAAATTTCCATTGCAATTTTTTAGGGGTAGAGGGTCTGATTTCACCTTCTTCCTGGGTAATATTTTCCCAGTCTAGAATGGCTTCACCCTCATACGTTTGGAAAGTCCTTTCGAGATATGCGGCAAATCTATTAGCCTTTTGAGTATTGCTTTTTGCATATGCCCCATTTGCACTTCTAATTGGAGAATTCTGCAAGATAAGTCTCTTCAGTCTCTTAGTAGCTTTCCAAGTGAATAATCACTTTTACTGTCATTTGATAGTCCAATTAGATATTCACTAATAGAGTCATTTTTAATTTTTTTAATCTCTCTCTTGAGTTGTTGTGTGGCATTATTTATTCTAGTTTTGTCTGCTGGGCATCTAGATTGATGCCAGATTCTTCAGAATCTTCCCTTTTCAGAAATAATGGTTCAAATTTCTTTGGGGTAATTGTTACGTTATGTTCCTGGGGTCATAATAGGGGTGTTATCCCACGTAGCTTGTTGGATATTATCAACAAAAAATGTCCACTTCATTGTCTAGCTGGTCTTCGTTTCTTATTGAGGATGACAAGTTGATAGTGTCTTCAAGTTGAAGTTCAAAGCTCTGCCAGATAGTTAATCTGTTAGTCAATCTAGCAAGTATTTCCTTTTGTATACTACTATCGCTTAGGATGAGAACAATCGGAGAATGGTCAGAGTTCATATCCCAAGCCTCTTCGACGTACATATAGTTTACAGACACATTTCGTGTTATAAAAAAATCAATTAAACCTGGAATTTTATTAAGATCTGTAGGCAAGTATTTTGGTTTGCCAGTTGAAATTGTTTCGCATTTTACTTGGTTGACTGCTTGTAGTAGTTCCTTTCCTTTTCAAGTTCTTGTCTGAATTTAACGTCACGCTGAGGTCTAAGAAATTAATACTGTGTGTATTCTAATGAGAATATTATTTTTGGGTGTATATTATTAATGAAGTTATGTAAGTTAGCTATATGTAATTAGTAACTAATGGAATTATAAAAATGTTGTTTGTAAAAGCTAATCCTAAATATAATCACTAATTACATGTTTATTAGAGCTTTGAGTTGCCCGTGCATCAATATTTCCGAATATAATAACATCAACAGCATTATCTAATACAAATAAACACGGCGCTCTATGCCAATAGTAATTACGATCAACGGACGGGTAATATATTTGTTGATAATTAGATGTAATATGAAAAATTCTTTCATGAATAATTTGCAAATGCTATGCAGTAAAATTATACATCATTTTAGTGTTTACCTCCAGCACAGGCCATTTAAAATTGAATGTATAGTTCTTCTAACAGTACAAAATTCGTTATAACATACTGGGTGATTCAAGTTTATTATCCAGGCCGAAAATGACGACTTCCCATGGAGATAAATTAGTCGTACTTTATATCTAAAATTGTATATTATTGAACTTTTATATTTTCCACTCAGATTAACTTTCCGAACTTTAATAACCGCGTAGCGGTTTTTGCGCATTTTCTCAGTAATTGTGTTATATAAAAAAATAATTTTGCTTTGTTTAAAATTATATTGAAAATTTGAAACCACCAATTGGTAAATTAATATCGTAGGTATCTAATTCTATTATTTTATCATTTTTGCACAACCGTAAATATGTTTTTGTAATACCTCTGTGTGATTGACATTTATCAGTACTGTCTGCTTGATCGATATGACAGGCGTAAAGGCCTTGGCCGTTATAATAACGGCCGTGGACGTTATTTAAATGACAACGCAAATTTATGAGCAATAAAGTCTTCATATTCTTTCTCATACCTGCTGCTGCTTTTTTGGGGAAGTAAATCGATTGTGGCAGCATTTGCTTCATTTAGTACATCTTCGGGTATACCACAAAACGAAGAACTTTGCACATCTGACATTATTTTTCTAATTTCACTTTGATTTGTTTGTTTGTATTTGAACCGTTGATGTTGCTATGGTATCAAATTGCGCCTGGATAACTAGTTTATTAATTTTGAAATTTAATATTGATAAATTGACCAGTTTTTGTAATTTAGGTATCACAAAAAGTATCGAACAACATACGGCCGATATGCAAATAACAGGCTTGGTTGAATATAAACCTCGGCTGCGCTCCGCTCCGTTTCGCTTCGCCTCGGTTTACAAACTTCAACCCGCGCCTGTTATTTGCTACATATCGGCCTAATGGCGTTATATACTATTAATTCGCCTGCACAATAAACTTGAAACACCCAGTAAGATTATGCCGATAAACCAACAACGAGGGATAATATGATTTAGAAAATTCGAATTGCTTGCCAATCTTTAACAATTCAGGAGATTCAAGAGATTCTATTCCGGTGTATTGCGTATCAAAAAACGTTAACAGTAACGTGTACGTAATTTGACAGCATCACATTCAAATGGCAAATGCTATTATGTCATCACAATTTCATTTGACATTTCAATGTAATGCTGCAACTAACGTTACTATTAACGTTTATTAATACGCAACTCAGCTGATTATTTGTACGCTCATGCATTTTATGTCATCTGAAATGTGTCCAACTCTGTGTAAGTATATTTTTAGTTACGAACTGAAGATGCAAGAGTCTGAATAATCAATGATTATAAATTCTAACTCGGCTATCGAGGCACTTTAACAACCCATCAAATATTGTAATCGAATCTTATTATCACCATTAACCATCGATGATGGCGGGACGAACCGTCTGGCGGCGGTAATTTTATTTCTATCAATTTCGCTTCACATTAAAATGCATCGGAATCACCCTTCGCATTGCAGCGAGGGGTGGACCAACGCGAAGGCCTGAATATGCAATAAACAATAATGAGTGCCGATAAGGGCACAATGGAGGAGGCGAGCTCCTGGGGATAATAGAAAAACAATTTTCCCCGGCATAATCCGAAATTGGGAATCGCCACCGCATGGGGGCGGCGTTTCAATTATCCATAAGCTCGAGATTTTCTTTTTTACTTCATGTTATGTATGGGAAAGTATTGTTGTGATTTTTTAAGGAATAATGGCCCAACCTCGTATACATTATCATCTCATACAGTTTAAATTCTTATTATTAATCACACTTGCCTCAACATTCAAATTATAGGTGAAAATTTTTGTAGAAGTGCAAAATAAACTTTTATTAGTATATTATCCATTTACACCAGTTATATTGTTAAATTGTACTTATTTATTTGTATTTCACACTTACTGGTAATACTAAAGTTGTTTTCGGTTTTATTTTTGCTTTATTTTCCTTATAAAATGTCATTTCAAATATGACTGACATAAAATACATTTCAAATCTGACTGACATAAAAAATAACAAATACTTGAAGAAATTATATCTCTCATAAATCATATCTACATAAAAGAATGAAATATATCTCTGATGATGGCAATTAAGAATTAGTCGAAACTAGCCACAAGAATAAAAGAAAAAAATATATAAAACATCTTTAATATTGCCAGAAAGTATTAAATATAAATAAGTAACTAGAAATTAACAATTTATTTATGGAAATATTCATAATTTCAGCCTAGCAAATATGTCCAATGATCGACAACATTTAAGCAAAGAATTAAAAATACGTATAATACATAACAGGTCGTTAGGAAAAATAGTATATTATAATACAGGTGCATAAGAGAACTTTCCAACCCCACTCGCCGCTTTTAAGAGAACAACACGAAGCGGAGTGCTTTTAACGGTGCAGTGCTTGAAAGGCGTTTATGCACGTGTATAATACATGATTTTTACCTGCACCACAATGTGGAAATAAAGAGAAAATAAGAAACATTTAGATTCATTTTACAAAGTATGTATAACATGGGTTGGCATTTGTTGCATCACTGCCATCTGCTATAGACGTCAATGTCATCTGCTATATACGTCAATGTCATCTGCTATAGACTTAAATGTCATCAACGAAATTCTGAAACTTTGAAACTACTTTCAGTTCACAAATAACCAAATAAAAAGTGGGAAGTCTCTCGTTGCTAGTTTTCTGATTTTTAGCAATAGTAAGTGTACATTTAATATTTATTTCAATAAAAATTAGTACTGTGTGACGTTCATTATCGATCAAAGTTGGTCAATAAATGTGTTACTAGATAACTTTACCACCCGCCGTGCCACAAAGATTGATTTTCGCACGCTCACTAGTTCGATAACCAAAGATTATGATGCAGGTATGATACAAAGGATATTTACAAATATCTTCCTTCTTATTTTTTGTTCAACGAAAGACTATTTTCAAATGCAGCATAAAATATCTTTAAGTGTATTGAGTATGAAACGGGGATACTGATTTTGTAAAAAAAAAAAAATGTCGTTTCTGTACAACAAATAGTTTTTATTTCTAAGAGTTTCTAAGAATAATTACTACGAAATTTTATAAATATTTATAACTTTATTAAATTGGACAAATTTTCGTGCAATCTTTGAAATATTCTGGCCTTTGCATGAAATTTTGACAAGTAATTTTAGATACCTTGTATTCTTTTTAAACTGCATTAATTTATTTATCACAATCGATCGCATGAATACATTCAGAAATATTAATTTATATAAAACGTAAATATCTACTAGAGACTTATTTATGAAACATTAAAAGAAATAATTATAACTGGTTTTAATATTGTATTTTCGAATAAGTCTGACTTTTGTATTAGATTTATGAACATTTCCAACTACACCGTAATTACTGTAAGAATTTAGAATTCTTAAGGAGTATTTATGAAATATGATTGTAAATTACCAATTTTGTGACAATGCAACAGTTGCAATGCAACAACAAACAGTATGTAAAGATGAACAAATTTCCATGAAATTTTAAATATGTATAAATTAAATAAATTTTACAATTGCTGTAAATGTTGTATTTTCGAATAAGTCTGGATTTTGTATTAGATTTATGAATCCAACTACAACGTTAATACATTCAGAATTCTTTAAGAGTATTTATTAAATATGATTGTAAATTACCAATTTTGTGACAATGCAACTGTTGCAATGCAACAACAAACAGTTTGTAAAGGTGAACAAATTTCCGAATATGTATAAATTAAATAAATTTTAAAATTGCAGAAATTTACAATAAATGTTCAAAAAATGTAGTCTTTTATGAAAGTTATTTTATGAAATTTCAAAAAAAATTGTATTTTCTTGAAAAATACTTTTCTTTATGTACTCAATCGCATAAAATCATCAAAACAAAATTCATGAATGAATGGAAATGAAATTTGAAAAAAAAAACATTTATATTAAACGTGAATTTGTACGATAAACTAATTAATAAAATATTATGAAACGTTCTAGATATTTCATAACTGATGTAAATATTACAGGAATATCAATAACATTTTCAAAACACTATGAAATTCTTAAGATTTCTAAAACTCTTTAAAATAGCAAGAAATTACATGAATTTTTTGAAAAATGTAGTCTCAAATTTTATACAATTTGTATTTTCTTGAAATTCTTCTTTCTCGCCCACAATCGTAGTAATACATCAAAAAATCTTCATTTATAATAAATGTGAATATGTACTATAATAGTTATTTATGTATTAAAGTCCTAAATATATGATTTTGGCTCGCGGCATGTTCCATCGAACATGCTAACCACCAAATACACATTTATGGCTGAAATACGTACAAAAATGTATGCACGACTTAATGTATATTTTAATGTTAAAACATAATATAATTATAGAAATTAGTACGTGCCATAATAACATTAATAAAATTCAAATTTAATCGGGACGTTTATGCATCATGTTACACTTGGTTACTACTAGGTATTACGGTATACAACTACAGCCATATTGGTATTGCCTACATTTTATTCCCAAGTACCATAAAACCTCGTTTATGTCCGCTTTGCGGGACATTAATCAATTGCGTGTTGCAATCAGTCGGGCATAAACTTATTTTTCTACGGCAGTGCGTAAACTAAGTTTCTACGCACTGTTCACAGTGCGTAAAGTAATATTTTTTAGCACAAGTGCGTAAAAAAAAATCATCTGTGCGTAAAATCGTCAACTGCGGTACAATTAATTTTACACACAATTCGTTTACTCGCCAATTAAAAAAATTATAATATTTTGCATGAAATTTTTCTTAGAAGCCAACATTCAATATTACGAATGAAGTTCAAAACTTTATATATTCAAGTTAATGATACAATTGGTGCAATGTGAGATTTTCATTTTTTTTAATAATAATTGTCACAGAAAAAAAAACTTTCTATGATATCTACACTTTCGTAAGGAGCATTTTTGCACTCGCGTTTTTTGTTGAACTCGACTGTGCCTCGCTCAACAAAATTCACGCTAGTGCAAAAAAAGCAATATTTTACGAGCTTGTATCACATATAACTACATATTATGAAATTACTATTTTAACAAACTACAAGAAATTTCATAACTGGTTTTATAATGTACGAACTTACCATAAAATAAAACCATAAAATTTTAGAGAAATTCTAGATTTTGTATTAGATTTGATCGCAAAATTTTCGACAATTCATTTTTTTGTTAAGGTTTTATTACATTCAAAAATCTTCAAATGTCTAAATGTGAATGTAAATTAATTATTCTGCACGACATTGCATATAGTCGTGCTTATAAAAAAAAATATTCTTCAGTTGAAATTTTCGAGAAATAATCACGATATTTTCAGAATATTTACAAATTATTAAAATTGTAGATACATATTTATGAATTTTCTGCTAATTCACTACGAAATTTTAAAGATATTTATATTTGATATTTATATTATATATTATTTATATCTTTGAAAAAAAAAAGTATTTAACATTTACAATTTTACAATTTCATGTAGGTATTTTTTTAGAAAATTTACATGAATGTAGTTCTAGAAAACATAATTTTTTTTCAAGTTTAGCGTCAATAATCTTTAAGTGCATTAAATAAAAATATAGAATACTAATTTTACAACTGAATATCGGATTATTAAATCATGTTTTCTTAAAGACGGTAAGATATGCCTGGTTTGTTATAACTTTAACATTTTAAATATTAATACAAAAAAACTATCTAATATTTAGTTTAACATTAATTAATTTTTTAGATAATGATGGACTTGGCCACTATTGCAGTACCTCTATTTTTTTTTTATTTAATATTTTCTGTGTTTCTTGAATAATTAAAGATAGTTGATTTTGAAGATTTTGAGAGATAACAGAGAAAATCTTAATTAGGCTATTGGCCCTCAACCTTTCTGCCAACTTTTTCTTTTCATTTTATTAAATATATTATTTTAATAATATAATATTTTTAATTGTAATTCTCATCGACTTTTGAGTATGTTCTGACATCAACATTATTATAAAATATTTCAATAATAAAATTAACATATTTAGAAATACTAAATTCGTAAATTCCATAAACCACCTTTCAAAATGAACTATTTTGATAATGAAAAATAAATCCAAAACGATTGTAATGAACATTTAACAGGAAATTAATTTCCATGCATTGTCATTAAACGTTTTAAATTGTATATTGAATGTATTTTGACACGTCAAATTTTATTAAATTTTTATAATATTGATCATTTATACGCGGCAACTTATGGATTTTATTTTGAGGCATTTATAGTAATTCTTTTGAATATAGAATATCGACATCTTAAAGAATTTATGAAAATTTTTATTGATTGCTCACAAATTTTATATCGAAACTTTGACATTTGGCCCATTTATTAACACAACTCAGTGCTAACTAGTATTTGAGTGCAAATAGCCAATCGAAACAAGACGTTTAATCGTGTACTTTGGTTTGTTTTTATAAGTGATGTTTAAAACATTTTTTTGTAGGAAATAAATTTGGATTCTATTTTCAAAAAAACAAATCAAATAGTTTGTCTTTATCAAGTAATATTCTTTAACTTTTTACTTCATAGATTGTCTTTTTTTTTTTCAATAACTGTGATTACAATTGCACTTCCAATTAGTATTATTGTTAGTAATAACAATAATAATATAATAGTTCTACAGGCCTCACATGCCCTTGGATATCTTTATAATCTTCCTCCATTCATTCCTGTCTTCGCTCGCACTTTCCAATCCTTGATTTTTAGTTTCCTCAAATCATTCTGCACCATTTCTGCAGAATTTTCAATGACAGCGCTTTATTAAATGACAGTGTCTAATCATCGCCTCATTGATGGAATTGAATTGATGGAATTGAACGATGGGGCACTGTTAACACCATAACTATGTATGTCGATACTTTAAATTTAACACTTAAAATTACTAACAAGAAGACACGTTTCGGAAATTGTATATATAACGATCTTTATTAAGGCTATCGACCCCAGAAGGGGTCTTTCCGCCCTCGGAAATTGTAATTTACACGATATCGACAAAAACTTGAAATGTGATGTACCAGAAAACACAGATTACATTAATAATTTCTATTAAAAAATTCTTAGGTTCACTCAACTAATAATCATTGGAATAAACCATACTCCTAAATTCAAATATCCCTCCCAGACGTAGTACAAAAGGCTGATGACAAATCATCAAGACAGTAACTCACGAACTAATACTAGACAAACATTAATATTTACAACAGTTCATGGGCCGAAAGACGAAAGTCGATAGCCTATTCCATATATAATGTATAACATCATATATCAATGTATGTTATGGATATTATATTATATGTATTAAGTATGTTGTAAATTATATTATATATTGTATATGGAATACATGTTCATACTAATACTCATTGGAATATCACTTATTTTACAAAATTATCTTAAATTTGGTATCATTTAGCGTTACGCAAAATCATCATTAACATTCGATCAAAATGGCATAATTTTGGTAAAGTTTTGGTAAAGTAACACATTTCCTCACTCATTTCTATTGAGTCAAGACTTACTTTTCCATTACGTACACGAACAAATAATAAATTAAATTGAAAACAATAAATGGTTAATTTCCTTGGATACAATATTGTACTACATTAGATTATTTAATAGTCGACTCCTGGGGGAGGAAAAAAAATTTTTCACTGCACCATTGTATAAGAATAACACGGCGAAACGACCGCGGCGAAATGGCCCATTCCTAAATTTCATTGAATTTGACATCACTGGCGTAGAAGACATTTAATTTGCGCCGGTAACTTCGTGGGGGGACCTACGGCCTTCCCATCTGCGCCACCGCCGTTTCCCCTTAATTTTATCGCACTTTTATATTTTTTTATTCGACTTTTACGGCCGCCGATATTTCGGCCCACGCTCTGTACCGTCCCCGGATTTAAAGGTGTTTCTTTTTATCGTCCGCAGCCCTTGTGTTCCCTCCGAACGACGGCCACCCTTCATTTGCCTCCAGCCACTGCCACCCATTAAATGAAGAAATATGGAAATTGAGAACAGTTTCTTTGGAGAATAGAGGCACCTTAGGGCAGGGGAGGTTTTAATGAACGATTGCCTGCAACAAACGTTGCAAAGCTGTAACTGTTTTTATTAGGCACATTTGATAAGCCTGTATTAAGTAGTAACAAAATGCAAGTAATGACGAAATTTAACAATAATGTACTGGTAACTAGACAAATGCCCACACGACAAAAGCCCACACTCTTATTATTCAATGTTGACAATATTTGGTTAAATTTTTAGTTTTTACAAATGAAATATCTCTCCGGAAGATACTGACTTGCTTAACCACAATAATTTTAAATTAAAAAATGCACTGTCACAAACACAAAGTGGCAACTAAATTACATTGCCAACATTATAATGTCTCACAATGAATGGAACACCCGGTATATACATTAACAATATCCGAATAGTTAAAAAGTTGAAAATTTGCAAATGTGAAAAGAGTTTACAAAATAAATAACACTTAATAAGCAGCGAAAAATGTTCGTCCAAAAAGTTGAGGTTCTGTTATGTTCTGTTGGGGCCAGATTTTTTTTTTATAGTTATATTATTTTATTTTTTTAAATTTAATTTAATTTAATTAATACTATGATTGGAAGAAAACTGATTATTTCCAAAAATATTTTCGATTAAATATGCCCTTTAAATCTTAAATTGCAGATGCACCTATAAATAAAATTAATAAATTGGCGCAAAAACACATCTTCGGTATACCACCTATAAACCATAGGTCAATAGCCCTGAAGTTTCAGCTTTCACGCGTACCGCAAGTTCATTTGACTCTCATCGTAAATTCTTGCATAATTAGGACAGCGCATAAACAACAAATCCACTCGACACATGCACACACACTGAGAGTCGTGAAGTTTAAAAGACAGGCCCACGAATATTTGTACACACGAGAATCTCTCTTTTGGCTTGCTTTCTCTATCCGGCTTTGTCACAGTTTTCTGGGTGTGAGCTCGGCGCGTATTCTTGGAAATTTCCACGTTCAATTAGGAGCCATTAAAAAAAAATGGGCAATGGCTGGACGCTTGTGCAATGGATGTGACCCGTCACGTACGCCTCAAATGGTCAAAAAATCCACGAGGCGAAAGAGAGAGAGTTCAGATGCGTTGCGCAATGTTCTCATGTTTGGTATTAATTGAAGCCTATTTTCAGCCCACATATAAGCTTTATTGGCATATGAATCAGCAGGCAGTAAAATATTGAAAATAATAAGTAATTATAAAAATAATAATAATAAAGAATATTTATTAGCAGAAAAGCTATATAATATACAAAATGGTAATTGCACAAATTAATGATCGAAAATTATGCCATTTTGATCAAATGTTAATGATGATTTTGCGTAACGCTAAATGACACAAAATTCAAGATAATTTTGTAAAAATAAGTGATATTCCAATGAAGCCAAATTCAAGATGATAGTGTTGTACGCCATTTAAATGTACACGAAAAAGTTGCGTGTTCCACACCTAAGAAAGAAAAGTGATTCTTCCAGGCTCATGTAAATTCGCGCTTCACTTCGTTCGCTCGTGAATCAAAAATTTACACTCGCTGGAAAACTGCCAGTTTTCTTCACTTGTAGAACAATCTACTATTAGTTTTAGATAATCGCATCTTTATGACCAACAATAGCTTAGAAATATTGTAAATAACTATTATATAAAACTTACGAGTCTTCATTGGCAGTGAATGAATGAATATGAACATACCTGAAACAAAAACAAAACATAAATATTTATTGTGCATAAGGAAAAACGCGGCACGTAGAAGAAAACAGGATCATATAATTCTCCAATATTTTATTACTTACATTTGCACTAAAACTCATTTTTATTTTAGAAAATACTATTAGTAGTTATATACATACAGGGTGATTTTTTGAAAAGTATCCACCCCGGATTTCTTAGAACATAAGGGGAAAATAAAAAACTCCCTAAACACGTCAATTTTTATTTTGAGGGGGACTTCTTTAGACGTTTATTCTTTTTTTTTTTCAAAAAATAATAAATTTGAACTGCTGTATTACTGACAGTAATAATAAATGACAGAAAGACCTTTCAAATGAGGTGGCTCCAAGTCTGGTCATTCTATTTAAAATTTTCGAGAGGTGCTTGTTGGAGGGGAGGGGGTAACTGGCACACATGTCAACAGTACGTCAAAAGATGTCCGCTCAAATTAAAAATTGACGTGTTTCGGGATTTTTTTATTTTGCCCTTATTTTCTGAGAATTTAGTCAGTCAGTACGTTTCACAAATCACCATGTATATCAATTTTCTAAGAAATCTGGGATGGATACTTTTCACAAATCACCCTGTATATCACCAATACCCCCCCCCCCCCACCAATAGTTGTGTATGTTAAAATTGTATAAAAACCCTAAAACACGTCAATTTTAGTCGCGCATCTATTTTTACAGCATTGTAAATTCTCTTCATAACGATGTAAAAAAAATATACCAATATTTTTAGAAACAAATTGGTTATAAAAGTGACTCTAAGAGACTAGAAAAACCAAATATTCTCCTAAGAATCCTAAATTATAAAATGGATCGCGTCTCACATATCATTTGATAGCCCTGTAAATTGTCTTCACAAAGATGCGATTTTTAGATATTTTTGCCAACTATTTTTGCATTTTTTTTTTAAATTGAGCCAATATTTTTTAGAGAATATTGGGGTTTTCTAGTGTCTTAGAGTCAATTGTTTACAATTCTTCGAGTCACTTTAAACATTTTGGCCCATATTGGCCCTACGTTTTTTTTTTTAATTATCAGCTAAGAGCTCTGTAAATTCTCTTCATAACGATGTAAAAAAAAAATAAAGTGAGCCAATATTTTTAGAAAAAATAGATATTAAAAGTGACTAAGAAACTAGAAAACCCCAATATTCTCTAAAAAAATAATAGCCCAAATTAAAAAAAATATCAAAAATAATGCAAAAATAGTTGGCAAAAATATCTAAAAATCACATCTTTGTGAAGAGAATTTTTTACAGGGCTATCAAATGATACGTGCGACTTGAACTACTTTATAATTCATTATTTGTTTGCGTGACTGAGCCAAAAAATTCATTTGATTAGCTTAGCTCTGTAAATTCTCTTCACAATGATGATATTTTTAGGTATATTTTGAAAATTATTTTTGCATTATTTTTGATATTTTTCTTGTATGTTTTTAGAGAATATTGGGTTTTTCTAGTTTCTTAGAGTCAGTTGTTTACAATTCTTCGAGTCACTTTAAACATTTTGGCCTATATTGGCCCTACTGTTTTTTTTTTTAAATTATCAGCTGACCGCTCTGTAAATTCTCTTCATAACGATGTAAACAAAATTAAACCTGGCCAATATTTTTAGAAAAAAATAGGTTTTAAAACTGACTAAGAAACTAGAAAAATCCAATATTCTCTAAAAAATATTGGTCCAATTTAAAAAAAATATCAAAAATAATGCAAAAATAGTCGGCAAAAAAATATCTAAAAATCACATATTTGTGAAGAGAATTTACAGGGCTATCAAATGATATGTGCAACTTGATCCAGTTTATAATTTAGGATTGTTTGCGTGACTTAGACAAAACATCATTTGATTAGCTTAGCTCTGTAAATTATCTTCACAATGATGATATTTTTAGGTATTTTTGCCGATTATTTTTGCATTATTTTTGATACTTTTTTAAATTGGGACAATATTTTTTAGAGAATATAGGGTTTTTCTTGTTTCTTAAAGTCAATTGTTTACAATTCTTCGAGTCACTTTAAACATTTCGGCCCATATTGGCCATACTTTTTTTTTTAATTATCAGCTGACAGTTCTGTAAATTCTCTTCTTAACGATGTACGAAACTTTAAAGTGGGCCATAGGTTTTAAAAGTGACTAAGAAACTAGAAAAACCTTAGAGAATCTTAGAGACATTAGTCTCTAAAAATATATTGACCCATTTTAAAAAAAATATCAAAAATAATGCAAAAATAGTTGGCAAAAATATCTAAAAATCACATCTTTGTGAAGAGAATTTTTTACAGGGTTATCAAATGTTGTGCGACTTGATCTATTTTATAATTAAGGATTGTTTGCGTGACTGAGACAAAAAATCATTTGATTAGCCAGCTCTGTAAATTCTCTTCACAATGATGTGATTTTTAGATATTTTTGCCAATTATTTTTGCATTGTTTTTGATATAATTTATTTTTTTAAATTAGGACATTATTTTTTATAGAATATTGGGTTTTTCTAGTTTCTTAGAGGCAATTGTTCACAATTCTTCGAGTCACTTTAAACATTTTGGCCCATATTGGCCCTATTTTTCTTCAAATTATCAGCTGATAGCTTTGTAAATTCTCTTCATAACGATGTAAAAAATAATTAAAGTGGGCCAATATTTTAAGAAAAAATAGGTTTTATAAGTGACTAAGAAACTAGAAAAACCCAATATTCTCTAAAAAAAATATTGTCAAAATTTAAAAACAATATCAAAAAAAATGCAAAAATAGTTGGCAAAAATATCTAAAAATCACATCTTTGTGTAGAGAATTTACAGGGCTATCAAATGATATGTCAGACCTGTTCCATTTTATAATTTAGGATTGTTTTTTCGTGACTGAGCCAAAAATTCATTTAATTAGCTTAGCTTTGTAAATTCTCTTCACAATGATGTGAATTTTAGATATTTTTGCCAATTTTTTTTCTGCATTATTTTTGATATTTATTTTTTAAATTGGGACAATGTTTTTTAGAGAATATTGGGTTTTTCTAGTTTCTTAGAGTCAATTGTAAAACCTATTCTCTCTAAAAATATTGGCCCACTTTAAACATTTTGACCTATTTTTTTTTTAATTATCAGTTGACAGCTCTGCAAATTCTCTTAATAACGATTTTGTCAATTGTAAAACCTATTTATTCTAAAAACACTTTGGCCCATATTGGCCTTACATTTTTTTTTTAAATATCAGTTGACAGCTCTGTAAATTCTCTTCATAACGATATTGTCAATTGTAGAATCTATTTTTTCTAAAAATATTGGCCCACTTTAAACATTTTGGCCCATATTAGTCGCAATTTTTTTTTAATTAGAATAATTTAAGAGAAAATTGGGTTTTGTTGTTTCCTAGAGTTAATTATCGGCATCTGTTAATTATAAAGAAAACCCAGTTTCCATTATTCCAATTTTTTTTTACAATGATATGAAAAGATTTTACATTGCTATCAAATTATATACGACTTGACCTACACTCATATTTAAGATATTTGGGGTGACTGTCACGGTAGAATTGACTATATTAAAAAACAGTCCCTCACCAAACTAAAATTAAGACAGGAATATTTGAGGGGTGGGGGTGGCAAATATTACTTGGGACAGGGTGTCCCAAGTATAGAGGGTCTATACAACGTTTTCAAAGTGTTACTTTATGGACCTAGTGTGGATTTTGTAGAGCAACGCGAAGCGGAGGTCTGTAAGCGCAGAAGTGCCATTAAGGCACTTGGGAAACATAGTTACTACATAGGCAATAACAATAATGCCGCTCTCCATTGCGATTATTTCAGGAAACTTTAGAACAGTTTCAGCGCAAAGCAAACATTTTATTAGAACGTCGATAACTGCTCAAAGAAATATTAAATTTTATTTACATAATTGTCTCGAATAAATCGATGAAAAAAACAAAATAAAAAAACAGCAAGGTTATACCACCTTGTGAATATCTCAAAATGGCCGTAAAACTAGTTATCACTATAGTGCTTACCACGGCAGAATATAGGGTCTCTAGTAAAAAGGGAAGAAGTACATCTGGCAACTAGGCCAAACTTTAGTACAGGTATCTGTAATATCTACATCATTACATAAATCAATGTTATTTGTATGCCCTACTTGGACACGATACAACAAATTTTAAAAAATGTAACTTGTTTTCGCAAATTAAGTCTAGGCATATTTATTAGATCTATGAAATTGTATTAAATTGACACTGTCATTTGGAACTAGAAAGAACAATCTAGAACTAGAATTAGATTTCACTAGATTGAATAATTTCCTTGATTGAAATACCTTTATCTTTTATTATCATAAAAGAAATTTTAAAAATTAGCAATAAAAAATTTCGCTAGATTGAATACTTTCATTATAACGGAATTTCCAATTGTCTTCCATTATTATTACCAAGGAAAATTGACGAAACGGATAGTTACGGATAGTATTTGAAATATTTAAAAAAAATCGCATTGCCAAACTTCTATGATTTATTTTTTTCTTCAGTAAAATAACTGCCATCTGGTGGATGTAAATGGCGATTTGGGTGATTTAATTTGAAACACTCTGTATATGCCCCAATAAATGTATTTTTCCGAAGGGTCTTTGACATCATCAACTATCGGCATCTGTTTCTCACCTAAATATTCTTTCCATGTTTGTGCCTATGTTATTATATTATGTCTAAATATTAAAATGGTTTTTACAATGGAACACAAAATTTTCATTGGGATGGCGTTTTTTCGTACTTGAATTATGCAATCCTTAAATTAAATAAACAAAGTTAAAAAAAATGTTGCGGAAGAATTTAAAGAACCGTTTAGCGACTTAGCTCTGTTAACCTCCAATTTACAAGAAAAACTTATATTAACAAAACGCTAAGTATGTGACACCGCCGTAAAGTGAGCAGCAAAATTTTATGTGGCCGCCAGTGTACACATTTTTGAAAATTAATGTAGAAAAAAAAACAAAATAGATGCATTGTATAACGTAAAATGTACAAGTATATTGAACAAATGAATTTAAAATCTAGACCCTGCTACATTTGAATCCCTGTAGGGGTTTTTAACGAAATCCTGAAAAACACATTTATTTCTGTTGAAAGACTACATGCCTTTTTATGCCCGAACATGCATTAATTCAACGGACCTGTTCGGCACGGCTAGCAAACATCGATACAGCGAATAATTTATTTCATCTGGGTTGTTTATTATACGCTGTTTGTGCGCCAGAGGACGCGAATTCCGATCCGATATGTTAATGGCATCTATAATTAGAAATTGGACGGTTTTTAATTATTGCGGCCCGCGCTTGTGAGCATCGAGGACAATTAATTAACGCGGGCGCGTCCCGTAAATTAGATAAATAGATTAATTAAACAGCCGCACGTATATGACTCGCGTATTATGATCGGGGAATTTTGGTGGCGTGTATTTTGAATGTCATTAAGAAATTTGCTATACAAAAAATCAATGCCCCGTAAATTAGATAAATATATTAATGAAATAACCGCACGTACATGACTCGCGTATTATGATTATGAATCAGGGAATGTTGGTAACGTGTATCTTGAATGTCATCAAGAAATTTTCCATACAAAAAATCATATTAAAATGTTTACAGATGATTAATCGAAAACGTGGCTCTCAATTTTAAGCGCGCGAAGCTTTGGTTCTACGATATGAAGTAATGAATGCAAACTCGTGTGGATAAGGTCATGCCTGCATTTTGTAACATGTGACTAAGTGGTGATGATTCATGACTTAATGTGAACTCGTGTGGAGAACGTCATGGCATGCATTGTCTAAAGAGTGACTACTTGCAGATAATTCATTGCAAACGTGACGCTCAATTCGTCGAGTGACTCTATAACTAATATGGACAAGGTCATGACCTTCATCATCAAAAATTGAACGCTTGTGGCGAACGTGGAGCTCAGATCGTTGGTCAGTACAAATACTATAAATGTCTTTAAAACGCTATATAAATATATTTACATTACTAGTCCTGAATTTGAATTCAAAAATTGTAAATTTAAGATATGTATTTATGCTTCATTAAGGGGGAGCAGCAAAATATAGAAAAAATAAATATCTAGGTTAAAACCTTGTGATCACAACCTGGGTTGCCACAATTACCTGGAAATGCCTTGGAAACATAAAGAAAATAATATTCTACATGTGGAAATGACGAAATGAAAAAAAAAATGAAATGACGTGAACAAATGAATGCAAAATTTGAATTTCTCCCATGTAAAATCATGTTTTTTTTATACTCATGTTTTTTCACATGAATCAGTAAACATATTCAGTATCTGTTTTTTTTTTGCTTGTTAATGAACAGTTATATCACAAATTGATCGATTGTTTAGATTTAGAGTGAGAAATCAACTGAATTTGAAATCTAAAATTGTAAATTTAAGAAATGTATGTATGCTTCATTAAAGGGGATGGAGCAGCAAAATATAGAAAAAATAAATATCTAGGGTAAAACCTTCTGACCACAACCTGGGTTACCACATATTACCTAGGAAGGCCTTGGAAACAAAAAGAAAATAATATTCTACATGTGGAAATGACGAAATGAAAAAAAATTTGAAATGACGTGAGCAAATGTAAGAAAACTTTGAATTTCTCCCATGTAAAATCATGTTTTTTGATACTCATGTTTTTTCACATGAATCACCTTCACTGTTTCTCATGAATCAGTAAACATATTTAGTATCCGTTTTTTTTTTTGCTTGTTAATGAACGTTTATATTACAAATTGATCGATAGTTTAGATTTAGAGTGAGAAATCAATAGAAAATAAATTAAAAATTCTTCAAGTAGGAAAAACTATTGGCTTTTTTTTTTCAAGTTTTGTCAACATTTTTATAAACCTCATTAACAATACTAGCACAATGTTCTTATGTACAATTAGAAATATTTGAAATAGCGTGAACAAATGGATGCAAACTTTGAATTTCTCCCATGTAAAATTATGTTTTTTGATACTCATGTACCTTTTTCTCAAGAATCAGTAAATATATTCAGTATCTGTTTTTTTTTTGCTTGTTAATGAAAAGTTATATTACAAATTGATCGATTGTTAGATTTAGAGTGAGAAATCAATAGAAAATAAATTAAAAACTCTTCTAGTTGGAAAAACTATTGGCATTTTTTTTCTTCTAGTTTTGTCAACATTTTTAAAAACCTCATTAACAATAATAGCACAATGTTTTTATGTAGATGTAGAAATATTTAAAATAACGTGAACAAATAAATGCAAACTTTGAATTTCTTCCATGTAAAATTATGTTTTTGACACTCATGTACCTTTTTCTCAAGAATCAGTAAATATTCAGTATCTGTTTTTTATGCTTGTTAATGAACAGTTATATTACAAATTGATCGATTGTTTAGAGTTAGAGTGAGAAATCAATAGAAAATAAATTAAAAATTTTTCAAGTTGGAAAAACTATTGGCTTTTTTTTTTCAAGTTTTGTCAACATTTTTAAAAACCTCATTAACAATACTAGCACATTGTCGTTATGTATATGTAGAAATATTTGAAATAACGTGAACAAATGAATGCAAATTTTGAATTTATCCCACGTAAAATTATGTTTTTTGATACTCATGTACGTTTTTCTCAAGAATCAGTAAACATATTTAGTATCTGTTTTTTTTTTGCTCGTTAATGAACAGTTATATTACAAATTGATCGATTGTTTAGATTTAGAGTGAGAAATCAATAGAAAATAGATTAAAAATTCTTCAAGTTGGAAAAACCATTGGCATTTTTTTTTTCAAGTTTTGTCAACATTTTAAAAAACCTCATTAACAATACTAGCACAATGTTCTTATGTACATGTAGAGATATTTGAAATAACGCGAACAAATGAATGCAAACTTTGAATTTCTCCCATGTAAAATTATGTTTTTTGATACTCATGTATCTTTTTCTCAAGAATCAGTAAACATATTCAGTACCTGTTTTTTTGCTTGGTAATGAACAGTTATATTACAAATTGATCAATTGTTTAGATTTAGAGTGAGAAATCAATAGAAAATAAATTAAAAATTCTTTCAGTTGGAAAAACTATTGGCTTTTTTTCAGGTATTTTCAACATTTTTAAAAAGCTCATTTTGTAATAAGCATCGATCAGATAAAAGTCAATCATATAAGCTGATAGCTACAAAAAAACGCAATTAAAAAATATCGTTGGCTTACAAGTGAAATACACTAAGTCAATTTTTGGCTGTTTTATGGTTTAGTTACTAAACCATAAAACAGATAAACCATTTACTAAACTTTAGTAAATAGTAACAAATCTCAGGCTCAGTAGGGGTATAGTAAAGGGTCATGTAGCCGAATTCTTAACTCATTAAATGACTGAGTAGGAAAGGCAACAGCAGAATATAAAACTTTAAATGCAGTTTTCACATTTTATACTTTTTGACTTAAGTGATTTCACTTGAAAGCCGACGATATTGATAGAGTCAAAGCTGATAAAAAGTGACATGAAGGTCGGAAATTTATCTGTGCTCCCTCCCGCTTCATTAATCTTGGAGAAATCTTTATAAAATTTTCCATAACTTTCTGTAATTGTTAGAAAATTATTTAATGAAATCTTGGAAAAATTTAGGGAACTTATCCGGCACTTCTGGTATGCTGATAAAATTTCTAAACTTTTTAATTGCAAAACTTGATATTTTTGTCAAATGTTCTTTAGTATTAATATACGTTTTATCATTAACAATACTAGCACAATATTAAAAAAATGTAAAATTACAAACATTCATAAGAAAAAAAAATTGCGTCATTGGAACCATAAGAGAAATATGAAAAATGTGGAAAATTACTTAATTAGGCTTAAATAAATCAAAATGATTAAGTGGCTATTTAAGCGCTATGTACTTAGTTTAATGTATCCTTCGCCTGACGAAGCCACAGTATGGCAAAACAGTTGCGAACAATCAAATTTTATTTTAAATTTTCAAAAGTGCATAACTTTATTTCATACATATCTTATTAAGTGCCAGAAGTATTTACTTATGGGGACTATATCCTGATTATCATAAAACTTATAATACTACAGGATACCTAATTATTTTGTGTTATTGGAGCCCAAGGGAAATATTTTAGGAGTAATACTTTTAGGGTAGATCCTAATCTCAATAAGTATTAAAATACTACAGAATACTAATAATGTTGAATTGTCAGAGCTTAGGGAAATAATGAAAAGGGTACAAAATTATTTAATTATGCTTAAATAACTCATAATTATTAAGTGTACTGTTGTATTATAATACTTATTTATCCTGATTTTCATATGAATTTAAACCTAACATTATGACAAACCTGACAATATTAAAATACTGCAGAATACTAATAATGTTGTATTGTCTGAGCTTAGGGAAATATGAAAAGGGTACAAAATTATTTAATTTTGCTTAATAACTCAAAATTATTAAGTGTACTGTTGTATTTTAATACTTATTTATCCTGATTTTCATAAGTATTTAAACATGACATTATGACAAAGTATTTAAATACTCATGATACTTCATAATTTTGTGTTATTCTATTACAAGGAATATGTGAAATTTTAATTTAGTTTTATATATTTACATTAAGTATCCTGTAGTATTTTAATACTAATATCCTAATTCTTAGTTATTTAAGCATATTTAATTAATTTTGTACATTTTTCATATTTCACATTTGATATAAGTTTTGTTATTGTAAATGACGAAACTGACGAAACTAATATTATTTAGTATATTTTTCACAACTTTAAATTTATTTGTACGTAATAAACTTAAATGAAAATACTGGAAAATCTTAGAATGGGGTCTATAATCTTATATTGGATATAAGTTTTGTTATTGTAAATGATATACAAACTGACGAAAAAAATATTATGTTTTTCTCCACTTTTAATTCATTTGTACGTAATAAACTTAAATGAAAATACTGGAAAATCTAAGAATGGGGTCTACTTTTACGTTTTCTATTAGTATGAAGTGTACTTAATATGTACGTGAAGTTTTGACTTTGTTAACCGCATAAAAAACTGACATTGTACAACATCCTGTGCAATTTAAGATTTTCTCCTCTATTAATTTATAAGAATTTAACGAATATGAAAATAATGGAAAAACTAAGAATGTGATACAGACAGTATAAAAATGTAGCTATATTTTTCATGATTTGCCGTTTTTCACTTTCAATTGTCATTTACTCGAAAAATTTCTTATGTAACATGGCAACATTTTTATACTGTCACTTCGGCAATGAAAAGATCTCTCAAAATCAAGACAAAAATAGGGGGTTGTCATTAAAAAAAAAAAAAAACAATGGATGACGTAATTACCCAAAAACAAATGATGGTTGAATATCGACTGTCGTACAAAAATGTGTATTTTTATCAAAGAAAATCGACGTTTTCTTTTTAATTTTTTAATTTCGGTTTTACTAAATTTATTCCATTCCACTTTAGGTGCACACTGTATAAGTTGATAAACCTGACATTATACTACATCTTGCCTAAGTTTGACGTGAAGTTTTGTCATTGTGAACCGTATACAAGTTATCAAAACTGACGTTGTACAATATCCTGTGTAATTTAAGGTTTTCTCCTCTATTAATTTATAAGTATGTATTTAACGTAAATGAAAATACTGGGAAAACTAAGAATGAGAATATTTCTGACACATGGAAGGACAAAATTATTGATAACAGGTTAGACAATTTGCACAAAATCGTAAAATAATAATAATAATATTCTTTATTTCGCCTTATATGTAGACAGATAGATACAAATAAAAGCAGTGTTACTATACAGTTTGTCATAGTTGTCATTTTACATTAGAAATGTCATTAATAAATTGCGATAATGATCTTCCTTCCTTCTTTTTACATTGCGCGAGGTGAAAAAGATTTTTAAAAAAATCGTAAAATCCCTATCCCTATCCCTTTGGTGCCGATTTCAGCCCACTTTACTAAGCAATATTGTTATACAGGGTGATTCATTGGGAAATGCGCATGCATTCTTGATACAAAAAAATAATAATAAAAAAAGCAGCCTGTACGTATTGTTTAATTTAGTAAATAATACACTTTAGGTTTGATACATAATCTCGAATTTACTAAATTAAACAATACCTACAGACTGCTTTATTATTATGTATCAAGAATGCATCAAAAGAGTCGAGAATGATCATGTTCTAGCTGAAAAAAATAATTAGACTGGATAAAGAAAATTCTATTTTTTTAAAATTTCTGATATGCTTAAAATTTAAAATGAGATTTTTTGCAACGTTATTGTTATTTAAAATAAAGTTATGCTTTTCACGGAATTGGCATTTTTTTCATTTTATTATTTTTTTAAATGTAGCGCAATAAACAAATGTTATAATCGTTTCTTTACACATACAGGGTGTTTGAAAGTTCGTCATTGATAATAATATTTTGTCCCAAATACGGACCTGTCCTCTCGTTTTACATTAAGGTTAGGATCCAGAAATTAAGAGAATGTGAAATAGTTGATGATTTTATTGATTAAAGCTGGAAAATGATCATTTACGAAAGCATTTTTTTTTGTACCACCTTTGTACCAATGTTGTATTATTATCGAAACATCTAGATTTGACTCAAGTTAATAAGTAACAAAGTTGTATGCGGAAGTACCAAATACATTCGGTGTTACTTATTTTTTTCTGATCTTTCCAAATATGCAAACAAAATTTTAAAATATTAATATAAGGGTGTTGTTTCGAGTCGAAACCTACTTATTATTTTTTTTATGGCCGGATATAGAATAATATTTTCATTTATTATGTTAATCGACACTACAGTGGACAAAGAACTTACATACCAAATATTACAAAAAAATATGGAGTGTTTCGTCAATTATGATTAATTGAAAAAATGGGCAATATTAATGAATTACCCTGCATATTGGTTATAAAGAACTATAGACCCATAAAATATAGTTTATTTAGAATCACCTCCGCATCTACCATTACTGTATGCGCATTACCCAATAATTCACCCTGTATAATTTTATACATTTTGTATGTTTTGTATTTTTATAAACCTAACATTATTAAATTCGAGATCCGATTTTTCACATATTAAAAAAATGATTTAATAACCTGAGCTGGCAAATTTTACCCGCACTATTTTCCATGTGGCGTGCACAATGTTATTACACAAGAAAACAATTGTTTTGGCACGAAATAACGAAAAGTTTCGCGTTTCCTCACCACAGCTCTAGGTATATTTTCGTCTCGCCAACACTGATGACCTCATTGCGAGCGCCCGTTTTCTTAAAAACCCTCCCCGTTGGTAAAAACCCGATTGCAATTTGCGTAAAATCAATATCGGGCCAATCGATGCGATTTGAATATTCAAATGTGCCTCCTTCTCTTCGGCGCAATAAACAATTCCGTGCTTGGCGTGGGGAACGAATAAAATGTTTACGACCGTTCATGGATCGTGTCCATCCGCAAGGTCAGCAATTAATGCTCACCGGTAAAATTTCAACGCGGAATGCAGTTATGCAACGTGCATCGAGCGTCGTAGTAAACCGAAGAAAATGAGCGCGCGATCTCATGCTGCCATTGTTTTCCGGATAAGTGCCTCTTTCCTTGGGAACTTTTCGCACACAATGAGCGCAATTTTCCGTCCGTTCATGCATCGCACAGGCGAGTAAATAAGTAAACGTGTGCCACGCGGAATTTCCGTACACTCTCCTCACGTCCGGCATAGATCCAGTAGACACTTAACGTTCCATTAGTCCAAGCAAGCAAAGCTTTACAATCTAATTATGAAAGTTATGGTATCTATTAACATAAAATAAAAATTA
Source organism: Othius punctulatus (assembly GCA_951805005.1). Lineage (NCBI taxonomy): Eukaryota > Metazoa > Arthropoda > Insecta > Coleoptera > Staphylinidae > Othius > Othius punctulatus. The sequence goes on along the minus strand of OX638138.1, from coordinate 23,750,056 downwards.
TTTTTTTGAATATTCTATGTGAACACTCATTAGTTAATATATTGTGTGATAAGTACTTTATACTTATCACAAAAGCATGAATATATCCAATATTGAAGAATTACATTTGTTATCCCACACATTATATTAACCAATAAGTACTCACACAGGATATTCAAAATAAACTTTTATACATATTGCACAAACAAACGCAAATCGCGGAACTGTTCTTTCCTCGCTATTCAACTAATATTAAATGTATTTTTGTATCCGACAGACGATGTTTTACGCTCTATAACCGTATAATATTTTGCTACGATAAACAAATTTGAGTGTAACATTTTACGACAGTAAAAGAAAATCATTAGAATTAATATTAGTATTGCTGACCTCGATAACGCTATTTGTGAAGCATCAGCATCGCAGCAGAGAAATTTGCGCCTCTGTGTAGAGATTGACCATTTGTTGCTTTAGTAATTGATATATACGTACATGTATTCACTATTAAAACAAAATCATCATTATTATTAATTACATTGAAGAATCAATTGAAATATTGATAAAACAAAACGTGGGAGTGAATATTAAACTGTATAATGAAGAAAGATCAGAGAAAGTGTATGCAGTGGAAATGCAGGCAAGGCAGCAGCAAGTTACAAGATTCGAAAGAAAATATGCACATTGACTCTGACTTAACCAAAACTTAACCAAAACTTAACCAAACTAACCAAACCTAACTTAACCAAAAAGGATCTAGAAACCACAAGGAAATACAAAAATTGCCAGATAGAGGAAATAATTAAATGAGTAACGCTTGATAGCTCTAGTTTGTGATAGATTGTAAAATAGATTAAAAAAACACACACACACAGATTACTCTGTTAGTATCATCTGATTTATTTAGTAGAGACTATAGTTTCGACACCTCAACAGGTCGTTATCAAACTTACAATGTCATAACAATGAAATAATTAAAGTCAAACAAAGTAAAATAGGCTACAGAAAGTACCAGTAACAGGAAATAGAAAAATTGCGAGGAGGAAATAATTAAACGCAAACGAAGTAAAATAGGCTACAGAAAACTAATCATACATAACAAAGAAATGAGGCGGGATGAATAAATGGAAAGAGTAAGAGAAACTTGAGACGACTAGAGAAATAGCATTAAATAGCACAACAGCACAGAACTAGCACTAAAAACTAACCAACCCAAAGGAAATGTTGGGGAATATTAAAATGTGCAATTGTTGATCTTCGCACATATCAATATTACTAAGGAAAATGTTATATGGTAACGAATCAGGCAAAGCAAAAGGTTAATAAATGGAATACATGGAAAGGTAGAGACTGATAAATAGGGCAACCAAAACTTCTCCAAAAAAACGATTTTAAATAGTTGTTAAATAGATATAGAAAATATACCCTTAAAAATGGAAAATATGGTTTTAAAATGGGAAAATATGCTCTCAAAAATGGAAAATATGCTCTTAAAATGGAAAATGTATTCCTAAAACTGAAAAATATGCTAAACAAATGGAGAATATGCTCTTAATCCTCGACGACAGCGCAACATAATGAATTAAAATAAACCAAACAAATTTGAATTGAATTTGTACTCTCCATGTTGACGATGTTTTTGGGTCTATGAATATCTAGTAATTTTGTTGGTAGTATTTCGGAAATAACTGAATTCCCCAATGGAACTTGTCAATTTGTTTTTAAGTTTTTTTGTTTTCAATTTAAAAATTTATTATACATATTTTAACATATTTTAACATATAAGCATATTTCTGCATATTATAGCATATCTCAGTATATTTCTGCATAGTTCAGCATATTTCTGCATGTCAGCACATTTCAGCATATTTTGCAGATGGTAAGTAATTAATTCATGTAGGGTTTTTATAAGACAAATCAATTAAGTGTGGGTTTTTTACAGCGAAAATAGGTAGGTATAATATACATTCACGACCTTTTTGCAACCGAGTTGGCTAAGTTTTCTTTTTGTCGTGTTGGACAAACTGATTCAGTGATGCAACTGAAGTCAATTATTTTTTTGTGGCGATATCTATGGCCTAAGTAGGTAGGTATAATATACATTCACGACCTTTTTGCAACCGAGTTGACTAAGTTTTCTTTTTGTCGTGTTGGACAAACTGATTCTGTGATGCAACTGAAGTTAATTAGTTTTTTTGGCGATTTTCTTCCTACCACATTGTCAGATTTATATATTTTTTTCACTACTAGCTTTTAAAGATATCATTATTGTTTTTTTTATTGCATATTCGGACCCAGAAACAATTTTTACTTCTGTCAAATTCAATGCATTATTTTTCATTTTCTATCCTGCCCTTCCATTTTCATCTCTAATAATTTAAACATTACATCTGGCAACAATGTTATTTAATATTTCAGAAATTTCCATAAAATTAATTTTAATAACTTTTAATACACTGTAGAAATTTGTTTGTTTAGCACTAGCATTAACAAATTTAAAATATTTTGTAATTTGAGATTAAGCGGTTGGCAATACGATGCTATTGGATTATTGCTACACTTCATATCAATCAACTTGATGTCTACTATTTGTCATATATGTGTGTAACATTCATTTTTTTTTTGTTTTATCATGTAATTTGCAATTGTATTTTTGTAAAATATTGAGGTATTTGTAATTTGTATCATTCTCCATTGTCCATTCTCCATTGTCCATTCTCCATTGTCCATCTCGACATACATCGGGTATAAGAGAATGGATTATGATGATGATCATCATTATTGTCTGTACTAGGGCGCCTTGAACCGTTAATTAAAAAACCCCAAATTTAGAAATATTGATTTTTTTATATTAAATTGATTTTTTCTTCTTTTTATTCTTCTTTTGGAGTACTTACTGGTAGGTGTTTATATTATATTAAGATTTTTTGTTTATAGAAATTTTAGTAGTTTGTTTATTACCTAACTAGTTTCTGCTTATTTTGGCCATTTTCAGAGGTGTATATATTTTTTATATACAGTGTTTATATACATTATATATGTTGAAATAATTTCTTTTAAAGGTTTTGACTTTAAAATTATTATACTTTTTGTTTTTTTTTGCAACGTAAACCAACGGGTGATTTTTGATTAAAAAAACAGATTTTAAGTGATCATCCCTATAGAATATTCCTAATATACTTACTACACAATGATCTAGGAAAACCGTACCTACTCTATTTGCACTAAAAATAGTATAAGCCATAAACTCTGTTCCATTTTTATTTTTACCTAAGTTGGCCCTGTTAGGGCGACAGTATTGCTGGCCAATGTAAAAAGTCACTAGACTTGAAAAAATAGGTTATATTTTATGACAGTAGGCAATGTTGCCATCAAATTGAGTATCTATTGAGTACATCATTTATTTGCTACTTTTATTTTACAAAAGCAAATCAGTCAATTATAATATAAAATATAGTTCTTACTAATAATTAAAAAACAAGCACACTTGCACGGTTGAAGCAATAATTAAATTATTTTAATATATGATGAATTAGTCGACATTGTTAGAAATCTGACATTTCATAATGTTGTCCCTGTCAGATCATTTTTGTTGGTGTTCATGTGTAAAACTTTATAAAACAAAACCACAGCCTTCTTAGTTAAAAATAAAAATGGAACAGAGTGTACGTGTTTTTGTGTTTTGAGACGGTAAAATTGCGTAATTGTTATAAATATGTACAAAAATATGCATTAAATGTAAAAATATTTTTTTTATAAAATAAATGCGGAAATATGCTCTTACATACTTTTTCATTTATGTAAAAACATAACTATCTCAGCCCTAGTTTTGTTAAACACTGTTCTACAGCAAAATTCAAAGTAAATAAAAATATCGTTTTTTGATGTTTTGAGGTGCACCGAACACGCATCCGGGGTCAGAAAGGCTCTATCAGGCTTTATTTGTAAAAATTCAGATTTTGTTCAAAAATGTGTTTTTTGTGCTTTTCGGCATTTTCGGAGTGGCATGGCGGGGTGGGGGTAAATTTATTTTTTCTGGATAATTGGTTCATTGTACTGTGGAACAATATTCTAAGATTTCTCATTCAAGTGTGTCTTCTTCTCCCTGTGCTTATTTTTTCTTGGATCATTCCGCGCATTATTACACATAGATTACACATATCAAATTTGAAAACAATTTTGTCACCGATTGTCTAAGAGAAAAAAAACAATCATTGATTCGAAATTCGAGCAATTCAATACGTTTCAAGTTTCCTCTAATATTTTAATTGGTTCACTAAAATAATTATGATTTTATACCTTTCCTCTAAACATCGTAAAAACTTCTAATAAATCTCCAGAAATTTGATTAAATTGAGCACAAAACGTCTAGGAAATGTTATGAATACCATCGATATTTGTATAAAAAGAGAACGAATCCGCAAACAAATACGAATCACGGTAAATATGCTGCTGGAAGAAATCTATAAAATTCGTGAAATTTCTACAAATTTTCCGAAAATTCTATAAAAGTTAAACTTAAACAATGAGGAAAACTATTTATGGGGTGATTTGATTTTGAGTATTACATAGATTACGCACATCAAATTTGAAAACAATTTGACCACCAATTGTCAACCAAAAAAAAAAACAATCATTGATTCGAAATTCGAGCAATTCAATGCGTTTTAAGTTTCCTCTAATATTTTAATCTGTGCACTAAAATTATTATGACTTTGCACCTTTTGTCTAAACATCGTAGAAACTTCTAATAAATTTCCAGAAATTTTATAAAATTGAGCACCATTAGCACATAATGTCTAGGAAATTTTATGAGTATCATCGGTATTTGTATATCAAGAGAACGAATCCGCAAATAAATATGCTGGAAGAAATCTATAAAATTCATTTGATTTCATGACACATTTGATTAATTTTATTAATTCAAAAATTATCATTTATCATGTACATAATATACATTTATAATATATATTAAAATGTTTCATGAATATATTAGCAAGGAAAGTATTAATTTTATATTTACAATCGATTAGATTATTTCATTCACACAACTTCATTCAAATTCTAGCTACAGCGGAAGAGAATTATTCTTATCAGCCTACTTGAATTATTCTCAGAATGTATGTTATCTATATTAGTTTTCTACTCTGACTGGTCAGTAGTGACGAATTTTTAGTAGAACACAGCGATGCATCACGAAGGCCGTGGCACTGATGCTAAACAGAAGCCCACGCTCTTCAAAATTAGCACCCAATTGACCAAATTTCGCAGGACCAAGGCGATGATTTATGTAACCGCAGGAAGTGGGCAGAATATTGCATGCAATGTCAGTAATTTGAATAAAATTACGAAAAATAATTTATTAAGCGTGGATGGCAAGTACGATATGCTCGTGTGTTTGAGCTGCATTTTTTTGGTGCGTCAGCCTGTTATTTAAACACTCGGGTAACAAGTTCGACGCTGTTGGCTGGAAATAAGTTTGAATAAGCAAGTGATAATGGAGACCATTAGTGCTGATGTTAGGCAGGCCTGAGTACATGAATGCATAAAGAATTTATCTTCATATGAAGATGACCCTTAAATCCACATTCATACAGGTGTATTTTGTTATAATGCAAATCCCTTAGTTACAACTATTCAAATACAACCAGACTGATATTTTTTATTTGCTTATGCTATTAATAATGTTAACAAAATTTGTGCCAGCAGTTGCGGTTATTCATATGATTATGAACATGATTAGGAAAGCTGACTCCGAGTAACGGGAAAAGGCGAGGATAAAGAAGAAGTTGCGGTTATTCATATAACATATATTTTTTTTTGTTTTTAGTTGAAATGAATTTTACAAATTTAATTGCCAAGTTATTTTTAAAAATTCTTATCGTAATCACGTCTATGCCGATATATAACATGTTTTAACCGTTCAGCACATGACGATTTTTTTCTTTATGCAACACATTCATAAATTCCGGATTTACGTCACACAAATGGGGTCCATTGTCGTAATAAATTGTACACCGGTTGTTCAGATCTTGTGTATGAAGGAAGTAAACCTGGCTTACGACTTCATTATTCACGTCGTTAATGTTGCGAAACGGCTAGGGCCATTCCGTTAATTAACGAAAAAGAAGGGGCCCCGCTGAAAACAACGGCACGGCCGTATGCATTTCCCAATACCGAAACCCGGTTTAATATTAATGAGCGCTAACAAGTGGCCGGCCGTAAAAGGACAAAGAAATTGTTGCAACTGCGAAACTGCTAATTGATTTTGAAGGCGCCCTCTCGCCCAGCCGAACGACGTAATTAGGACTAGTTAGAATGTCACGGATGTTTACTTATTAAAGAAAATAACACGACGTGTTTACTTAATATGCACACTCATTAATACTGTTATGTTCAGTGATATTAATTGAAGCGTTAATGCACAGGTGGGCCAGTCTTTTGAAAGTTGAGTATATGTTATCTGCCAGATATATATTTACATAAGCTTAGAATCTACTCCTTATTCTCTGTAATTTCTATAAAGCGCCAATGCTCATCAATGATGATGCACTCAGCCAACCTAAACATAAAAATGTAATTTTTCTAAATTCTTTCCAGAATTCCCTTTTATTGCCAGCTGTTTCATCATTATTTGTACTGTAGGCAATTGCACTGTTCTGCAAATGAAAAAAAAAAACGCTCCATTGAAACTTTTTGCATTATTCTTATGTTTTCAAGTATGCTGAGCCCGCATTCGAAGTAAGAAAAAATCCATGGGGTACCATTGTTGAGAAAAATTAGAATGAACCAACATTTTAAAAATAGTGTGTTTATTTATATTATTTCTAGATGGAACATTTTTTTAACTTAATTAAATTTGATCAAAATATAAATGTATGGTCAGTGTGTAGTTCTTTTCCTTTTATATTCTTCTTCAACGGTCCAAGGGATATGACAAATTTACCCCCACCCCCTTCCAAAAATGCTCAAAATAATGTATCCCTTTACCTGTGGTGCAAAAATACTCATGCTCACACAGTTTTTCTACACAGTATCTTGTTGAAATTCAATTTAAACCCTTCGAAATCATGCAGCCTTTCATTTTGAATCTTTTCGATGAAAAAAAAATGTACCTAATGTACTAACGAAACTGGATGGTGGAAGTAAACCGAATACTCATTAATAACATTAGATACGCGATGACACAAGAGTAGTAGCTGCTAAAATACAAGATCTACAGACAATACTCGACAAAGTAGTAAAAGAAAGTAAAGAATACGGCCTATCTTTAAACATAAAGACAAAATTTTGCATAAACAAAAAATAAAAGCAATTTGCGTTTTTCACAATTCGCTCTCGAGACTCTGGATGGATGCATATTAAGGCATATGTTTCCACTTGTGCTAAAAAGTATCATTTTACGCACCGTTAAAAACTTAGTTTACGCACTGTCGTAGAAAAAAATGTTTTTTTCGAAGTCAAAAATTTATGCATACAACGTGACAAAAAAAAATCACACATAACATTGTAAACTGTGGTAAATGCATGACCAGTTTCAAAATTAATTACCTAATGTGTTTTATGACAACATTAAAACTACGGTAACTTCAGCATTAAAATAAATATCATTACCGTTGTAAAAAGATTAACAAAGATTTTTGATTTCGGTATTAATAGCGAAGTACATAATTGTTTTTGACAATATAAATGTACTATTAGTTAATGGTTTTACCCGGGTCTGCATTTCTGGGATGGTTTTTCTGCAGTTTTCCCATTTCCTTGCAACAAATGTTGGAAATGTGACTCTACCATCTATAAGTCACATGCAGGCGCATATGGGCAATAATAATAATAATGCCCTCTCTTAACGTCCGCATAATTAGTAATAGTTCAGGGCCTAATTAATAATTAATAGTGCCTACGGTAAAATAAAATGTAGGTAATTGGGTCAGAATTCTCTGTCAAATAATGACAGTAACCAGTTATGTCATAGGTGGAGGAGTAGTAGGGATTATTATTATTATTATAATAACTACATAATATGTTAAGAAATTACATAAGTTTGAACTGTGCCAAATTTAGACTTGAAAATAATGAAAAATGTCTCGAACAATACGACATTGGTGCATTTTCTTGGACATAAACTAAATAATTGATGCAAAATGGTTTATAAAAGTTTACTGAATTTAATATAATTTCAAGAAAACGAATTTCTGGCATTTGCACGAATTCTCACAATTTTTGCTGACTAATTAAAAATTCAAAGGTTTTTTGAGAACTTATGCAATTTAATGTCATTTTAAGTAAACGAAATTTGGAAAATTACATTAAAAAAGTCATATTTACAAAACGTAATAGAAATTCAATAAAACGTTAAAAAATTGCAAAAATTAATATAATAACTACATAATATGTTAAGAAATTACAAAAGTTTGTACTGTGCCAAATTTAAATAAACTTGAAAATAATGAAAAATGTCTTGAACAATACGACATTGGTGCATTTTCTTGGACATAAACTAAATAATTGGTGCAAAATGGTTTATAAAAGTTTATTGAATTTAATATCTTTTTAAGAAAACGAATTTCTGGCATTTGCACGAATTCTCACAATTTTTACTGACTAATTAAAAATATAAAGGTGTTTTGAGAACTTATTCTAAAAAAAAATTAATATAAATATAATAAAATATATAAATTGATTTAACCAAAATCTTTTTTTTTTAAACCTAAAGGAATTATAAATAATACGATCGTATTATAACATATAATAATACAATCGTATTATAAAAATAAACGTTATCATAAAACTTTATCATATTGTCGAACATACTTCTGAGCACATATTTATTAACAAAAGTTGTTTGCTCTGATGCGTTTTGCAAGCCCTAGAAGTTTGTCCCAGCAATTCATTAACACCCTCTATATTAAATATGAATTATTCACAAATTTATGATTTTGTAACAGCAATGTGGTGATTACGATTGCTGTCGGATCATATTAATGGATAATTCCGTTGCAACACATCCTCCAATCCAAGTTACACGTAAAGTATTGAATATGTCCATTACATTACAACGATTACAACAGTACTTTTGTGGTACACCTGTGCATCTGCATTTTTACATCTATACATTTGCTTGATTGATTATTATTAATAGTTGTCGGCATCTGCATTTGTACATCTGTACCTTTCCTTCATTAATTATTATTAGCATTTGTCTGAAAACGAAAAAATGTTACTGACAAATATTGGACCAGTGGGTCCAACTTTAATCATCACCTAAATTCTGCAGATTTCATAACCAATCTTGAAATTATTAAATTTATACGGATGATATAAAGGCATCTTAAACATGGATACTGAACTTTTGTTAAATGTAAAATAATAAAGCGACAATTCTAAAAATTCAATTATACCGATTTTAAATGTATGGCATTTGTACATCTGTACTTTTGCTTGATTAATTATTATTAATATTTGTCTGAAAACTGAAAACTATTTTTGGCAAATATTGGACCAGTGCTTACAACTTTAATCATCACCTAAATTCTGCAGATTTCATAACCAATCTAGAAATTATTAAATTTATACCGATGCTATAAAGACATCTTAAACATGGATACTGAACATTTGTTAAATGTAAAATAATAAAGCAACAATTCTAAAAATTCAATCATAGTGATTTCAAATGTATGGCATTTGTAAATATGTACTTTTGCGTGATTAATTATTATTAACATTTGTCTGAAAACTGACAACTATTTTTGATAAATATTGGACCAGTGGGTACAACTTTAATCATCACCTAAATTCTGCAGATTTCGTAACCAATCTAGAAATTATTAAATTTATACCGACATCTTAAACATGAAAAATAAACATTTTGTTAAATTTAAGTTTAAGGTTTTTTCCATTATTATTATTATTATTATTATTATTATTATTATTATTATTATTATTATTATTATTAGGTACTTACTGGTAGATTTTTTTTTTATTATTTTATATTACTATTTTTAATTTCAAAATTGATTACAAATATTTATCATAAAAATGAGATCAGGATATATACATATTAAAATACATACCATGCCTCTGATGATGTTTTTTTATTAAACCGAAACTAGTCAGGCGAGATAAAATGAATAAATAATAAAATAAAATAAAAGTAATTTTTCCAGTAAGTACATAATAATAATACCTTAAATTTTGTTTAAATGTTAAATAATGCAAACTGAAGCAACAATTCTAAAAATGCAATCATACTGATTTAAAATGTATGGGAAAATTTCATTTAAAGTTAAAAGGAAGTTACAATTAATTAATAACGCCATATTTTTATGCCAGCATCTCCGAATTGATTTTCACTCGGTTGAGCTTTATAAAGCCACAAATCCGCCGGCGTTTAGTAATCCTTACGGTGCCATATCGAGCGGAAAGAAAATACCTCTCGCTTTTTATTATTATTTGCTTATTTAACGAAGGCTTATTTCTCGTGCTGTGGTTAATTACCGTCTGCAAGGAGCAACCTGCCACACTGGGGAATTTCGTATTTATGAATTGCCTTCATCCACATCTGATTCTTTGCACGCGTAATTTAATACTGCCCTGGATTGCCAGCTTCAGTAGTAGTTATACAGCACCGGTTCTGGCTCAATTTCCCATAAGGATTAACATAGGGGGTCTAAAAGTACTTTTCAGCCATTTTGTTTTTTCAAGTCATCGAGATGGAAGAGCCTCATTTGTACAACGGGCAGCCTAGGGCCAAGAGGACTTGAAAAAACAAAATGGCTGAAAAGTACTTTTAGACCCCCTATGTTAATAATTATGGGAAAATGGTCCCGAACTCCCCCAGGTACTCTACTTTCAGTCCCCCTTTTTAGGAACTCCAGATGCTGGAGAATTGCAATGGCTCAAAAATTTTGGGCTACGGAGTTGGACGTGATGACCTGTTTCGGGGCAGACACCAATATTTTTTGTATTGATATTGATATTGATATGTGCTTGAATCCAATGGTCATTTTGCTATGGGTTTTAGGTTTAAGTGCACTTTCAGCTTAATAATGAAAAGTGTCCAATTTGTATACGACATTTCATTAAAATTATTTATTTTTGATTAATTAAGTAATTTTCATTAAAATAATTAAGTTTCGGTGCTTACAACCGAAAATATATCTCCCACGTTTACGTGGTTCTGATATCCATATCCCGCTATGCTGTTGCAATGGTGATTGCCTTCCAGTGGTGAAGTTTCTCGGTAATATTTGATTTCACCACGAGATGGCATCTATATTTTATATGCTTTTCTCATGTTTTAATAACAAAAAGGTTTACTTTGGCTAGTTTCAGGTGACCTGCACTTAGCTTCAAATCTGTATTTATTAAAATCATATACAGGGTGTTTCAGGAGGAAGTGCAAATATTTGAGAAATTGTAGTATGGATGATTCTAAGTAAAAAATGTCATATGAGCATGTGTACCATTGTTAATCAATGGTTACAACCGTCAATTACGATTATTTGTTATTTGTTATACCGAAAGATAACAAAAATAAATAAAAGAATAAAAGAAATAAAAAAGTAAAAGAAAGATAAATACTGCTAGATAACGCGAGATCACATTTCAGATTTTAAGGTGTAACTAAAAATTTTAAAAATCAATACCTAACCTAATCTAACCTCGAACATGTTAATCTATACAGATTTGTACCTGAGAGAGATTTGTACAAGCCGAAACTAGTCCAAGTAAACCTTTTTATACGGAATTCTTCACTTAATCGTGATTTTTTTAATAACTTTATAATTTTCTACGTGCTAAATCATATTTAACTTACTCTCCTCATTCACCTTTACTGTAAAGCAGTTTGAGGCATAATCATTTCAAAATACAGAAATCCGCGATGAAAACGGTGTAAATTGTTCATGGTTTCGATAGTAAAACTGAGCTCACACAGACCAAGTGTTCAGAATTGCACGAGGCTCTGTTTCCATCGACGTGCGTTTAATTCTGGCACCGGAGGCAAATTGGGCAGCAATCCGCACGGTTATTAAAAACAAACAGAATCGGACAGTGTCCATTACAAGCGGGATGCAAACAAAACACGGATCTGGGACGGAATTTTGACGCATAATTGAAACAATGCGCCGTTCTGATGATCATCGACATTTGCGCGTTATTTGTTATTTAAAATGAGCATTTAATAATATACAAATTATTTTGAATGGGAAATGTGAATCCTCAACTTTTTGAGAATAGTATATTATATTACTAGGAGTAAAAACATCACAGTATATAAATATGATTGATAAAATTTGAGGGACGATTGCAGAAAACCTTGGAAGTGCATTCTACAGATTCATAATACTAATACTAGCACACACTATGCCGCCGGTACTTTGCTTGCTCCTATTCGTGTGCCTTATCCATTCTGGATATTTATGACCATCATTACTATTTGGACCTTGCCTACAGCTTTCCAGAACAACTTCACATCATGAAACTTGCCGTTACAAAACTAAATCAAAGAAAAATCAAAAACGTTACGAATGAAGTACCAGAAGCTTCAAAAACTGACAAAAATTGTGTCAATTATGAAAATTACCCAAAAATGTATTTGTTTAAGTGTTTTCAAAACGTCTACAAAACAAAACAAAGAAATAAAATAAAATAACTTTAAATGGGATTGAAAATGTTCAAAATTTGCAAAGAAAATATCAAGAACGTTACGAATGAAGTACCAGAAGCTTCAGGAACTGACAAAATATTGTGTCTATTAGAATATTACCCAAACATGTAGTAGTATTTGTTTAAGTGTTTTCAAAAAGTCTACAAAACAAAACAAAGAAATAAAATAACTTTTCTACTAGGTTTTTAAGACAATTTGTTTATTATGGACTGATACGTTGTAACGGTAGAAACAATCATCTATAAAACGAGTTTTGGAATATTACTCAAATTTGCACAGAATTGCACGAAACTTCAACAAATCTGCAAAACAATAATATCAAACTTATAAAAACAAAAGCTGGAAACAGTTATGGATTGACCAATTTAAATATTTCAGAAAATTCCTAAAATTTTCTCAAAATTATACGATATAATAACAATAATATTCAGACTTATAGAAACAAAAACTGGAAACAGTTTTGGATTGACCAATATTAAATATTTCAGAAAATTCCTTAAATTCTCAGAAAATTATTCGATATAATAAGATTTCAGGATGGTTTCGACCTTTACTAAGTGGTAGTCCGTATTAAAAAACAGAGAAACAACTTGCTATCAATAAACAATAAACATTTTGTGGTAAAAACATAGCAAGTTGTTTCTCTGTTTTTTTTATGTAATAAGAATTGTACAAAAAAATTATCAAACTAAGAAAAATTAAATACTATAAAACTAATAGTAAATGAAACATATTTTCAGAAAAACAATATTATAATTGTAGTTTGTTTAGTGAAAAATTATAGAAAAATGTTAAGTTTAAAAAATCTAAATAACTGCATGTTATAAAATTTCTATATACGATATAATATGAATTATACAATAATTAATCAAACTGAAAAAAAATTAGATACTATAAAACTGATAGTCAGTGAACCATATTTTTAGAAAAACTATAATTGTAGTTTGTTTAGTGAAATATTGTAGAAAAATTTTAAGTCTTAAAATTCTAAATAACTGCATGTTATAATGCTATTCGTTAAACACGTTATTTTTATATACAATATAATATGAATTATACAAAAAATAATCAAACTAAAAAAAAATCAAATACTATAAAACTAATAGTAAATAACGCATATTTAAAAAAAACAATATTATAATTGTAGTTTGTTTAGTGAGAAACTGTAGGAAAATTTTAATGTTTAAAAATCTAAATAACTGCATGTTTTGACATTTTCAGACTACTGACTTTGATGGTATCCTAACATAACGATGCTATTTAGGTTATTTACGAAGAACCAATATGTATGGCTTTTTGTATACAACAAAGAGTATATAAGGGATACCTTATTTTGTATTCTTTGGGTATGACTTGAATGACTTGTATACAAGATATAGCAATATAGCAATATATTGAGACGGTTAAAATGTCGAGAATTTTAACAAAAACATCAGTAGTATTAAAAAGCAAATTACGAAAACTTAATACAGACTTCTAAAACCGTTGAAGTGAAAAACTAGAAAGTTTGATTGAAGTTTCAAGGGGATTGAAAATGTTCAAAATTTGCAAAGAAAATATCAAGAACGTTACGAATAAAGTACCAGAAGCTTCAGGAACTGACAAAATATTGTGTCAATTATGAAAATTACCCAAAAATGTATTTGTTTAAGTGTTTTCAAAACGTCTACAAAACAAAACAAAGAAATAAAATAAAATAACTTTCAAGGGGATTGAAAATGTTCAAAATTTGCAAAGAAAATATCAAGAACGTTACGAATGAAGTACCAGAAGCTTCAGGAACTGACAAAATATTGTGTCTATTATCAAAATTACCCAAACATGTAGTAGTATTTGTTGTGTTTGTGTATAATACTACATGTCAGTACTATACCACTGCTAGTGAATAAGTTTCATGTTTTACGATTTTTTTGGTACTAGTTGATATAGTCCATACCAGATAAGGTGTCACTTTTCACATGAAACAAAAGTCTCTCTGAATCGCTATTCATTCCATCACGTAATTCTGTGTGTGTATGTGTGTGTGTGCGGAATTCTTATAGTCAGTTATGTGGCCAAGAGCCCCAAGATTGATGCTAATAATACAGCCCCATAATAATCACGGTCATCACCGCTAATGGTGCTGCTCTCTTAAGGAGATGAATTGGACGTCGTTGGGTCGGCGATTCAGTGGCAATCTCGCGGAATGGGCCAGAAATAATCGGCGATAAACAGTACTCCAAAGGGGATGGGGCAAAAAGCGCCATGCCTGTGAAGCGAAATTCGTGGACTGTGAGGTGCAGATTTGCGATAAGCACTGGAGACAATCAGAGCGGAAGGAACGGCGCATCTTGAAATTACCGAAAAAGTACAAATCGCGACGCCATTAGCGTCGCGGCGCTAATCGACGTCGCGATCTGAATTAGATCGAGGAGAGTTTTGTGAGGCGCTAATTGCGCCATGGCACGGGAGGGGATAATTAAACAATTCATTGGTAAATTACATTCAGGGTTTTTGGAGAGATCCCCCACCCCATCTGCCGAAAATTGCATGATTGTGGTTCAAGGGTGATTAAATAATTATTTTCTAAATAGCGTCTCCAAGGCATTATGTGCACTTAGCGATGACAAAATTACTAGCAAATTAACATAGCATTAAGAAATTACTTAAAAGGATTTGACGCGTTTTGTCGACAGCGCCGTCAGCACTTTCATAAAGTGCATGATATAAAAATTAAATAAATGTGCTAAATTTGTTTACAGGATTCCAGGAAATTTGTTCCACGTGCAGAATTCAGTCAAAGCAAAACTAATTATAATGCATGTAATGACAGTTTAAAAACATTAAGTGATTATATTGAATAATATATAATTTAAATGTTATATTCAAATTATTTATTCGTACACTTGGTCATTAATTCAGATTATTATTATTTATCAACAGCCTTATACCTTGCGGTGTCGGCGTTTTACATATATTTCTCTTCACAATAAATTACATTTACTCACAATCAGTTAACAAAATGTGCCTTTATGCCTTTTAATGAGCCGTTTCCCAGCTCGGTATGTAATGTACTATTACATCTTTACACTTTTACACTATAATTATTTCTTTACAATTCGCTCCCTGTGCTACTCATTGTTTACATTGCTCCATTCACAAATAACTTCCATTCGGATCTGTTCATCGCTATCCTTTTTGCTTCACTTACAGTCTTTCCTCTATTTTGCAGTATTTTCTTTATTCTAGTATGCCACTCATGGCTTGTCTTCCTTTATTTCTTACTCCTACTGTTCTGGCTTCCCACACTCTTTTCACTTGAGAGCCCTTTTCCATTCTAATTAGGTGGAACCACCTTCCTAGCTGCCTTCTTTCAATATATTCATTCAACTCTTCTCTAACTTCTCTCTAATATCTTTTTGTTCTGTCTAATCTTGTCTTTTTTACTACCATCCTAGTTGCCTTTCAATGTATTCATTCAGCTCATCTATCTCTAACTACTCTCTAATATGTTCATTTCTTATTCTGTCTAATCTTGTCTTTTTTACCACTTTCCTCAGATATTTCATTTCCATCGCTTGAAGCCAGCTTTTATCTCTTCTTGTTAATACTCATGTTTCACACCCTTAAGTTAATATTGGCCTATATACAGCTTTATACAATTTCATCTTGGTTATATTAGATATTTCTTTGTTGTTTAACATAGTTCTATTCATTTCATAATATACATTTATTTACTGCTTGCTTGCACATATTTCAATGTAATTTTTTCCTTCATAGACTTTTGATTGAGAAATATAAAAAAGTGGATAAAATCTTCTAAAAATGTCCCCATTTTGTTGATTTTTAGCTATGGAAGTTAAATCACGCGAAACATGAAAAGTTCTTGAATAAAAATATCGCCAATTTTCGCCAAGGTATATATTAAAAAAAAAAATGCTCTGAAATTTCATGATATGTACTAGAATATGTGATATATTATTTAATGTAGACCTACATTCTGGATTTTTAGACGATTTCATACGCTTTTGATTGAGAAATATGAAAATTTTGGCGAAATATTCTAAAAACGCCCTCATTTTGTGGATTTTTAGATGAAGTTATGGAAGTTAAATCACGCGAAACATGAAAAGTACTTGAATAAAAATAACATCGATTTTCGCCAAGTTCTATATTACAAAAAACACTGTGAAATTTCATGATATGTACTCGAATATGTGATATATTATTTAATATAGACCTACATTCTGGATTTTTAGACGATTTCATTCGCTTTTGATTGAGAAATATGAAAATTTTGGCGAAATCTTCTAAATACGCCCACATTTTGTGGAATTTTAGATGATTCGTTGCAATTTAATTAAGCTAGAAATGATTCAAATATCGCCGATTTTCGCCAAGGTCTGTATTAAACAAATCAATTTTCCTCTGGAATTTCATGATACTAGATAATGTGATATATTATTTTACAAAGGCAACATAATTTGTATAAAATCGTACAATAGTGGATCATTTTACGATTTCGACTCGAAAATTGAAAATGTGTGAAACATTATAACCACTGTTTTTATTTACCCTTATTGGTAATATATGCATCTTCAACTGGTTTTTATGATTTATTATTTTCCATAAGTACCTATTCGTTATTGTGAATGCGAAAATCTTCGAAATATTTCACATTGAACTAAAACTAAGTGAAAGAACCCTAAAAAATCTCTAAATTTGAGTAAAAATTCTTAAACACATCTACAGAGCGTTCAAGAAAATGGAGACAAGTTTTTCTACTAATTCAAACAAAACAAAAATGACAAATAATTACAGTTGAAAAAAATTAGTTAAATTATTTGCGTATCCTACGAAACATTTTAGCAACGTTGCAAAACTTTTTTTATTTGCAACTTGAGCAGTGTTTTCTGTTAATATCCAACATAAAAGTTGACACTACTTTCTAAAACGCTGTGTACAATTGTTGAAAATTTTGAGATCATATCATCGGTGTGTTTAAATTTTCAAAAACATGTACAGTCATGCTCACATAAATCTAGTACAAACAATTTGACATTGCCATATAAAATTGCTATTGTAACCTAATTTCTTGTACTAGATTTATGTGAGCATGACTGTACGTATGTTGAATACCAAGACTTTCAAGACAAGTTTCCTTGTAAATCCTTTTAATTTTAGAGAAAACAAAAAAAAAACGTATACGCAAAATTTTGTGAAAATGTTTTAGAAAAGATGTCAAGAATTCTACTACAGATCACCGTCTTAAATAAAATATAAATTATTAGCTAAAAGTAAAGTAGTTAAAGTACACAATATTATATATTGTGTAATATAAGTACAAAATATTTCGCTTGCATTAATTTTTTTTTTAAATCTAGATACACTGTATGTACATGTCTTTGATAGTTTAAAAATACAAGTGTTTTTTTTAAATATCTAGTAGGTATGTGAAAAATTTCAAAATTTATCTAGAGTTTTAAGCGAAAATTATAAAGTCTATGCCGCAAATAAAATAAAAATGATGATAATTAACGTATTTCGAGTCCTAAGTTAGTTATAAATTAAAGAAATCAGAATAATCTATAAATTTCAAATTTACATAATATTTATATCTATACCTATATACCTAGATACCTATATAATATCTATATGTACAATTTTAACCTTGTAAAGCCACAAAAGTAGATTTTCTAACAAAAAATGCAAAATTAGTATTATTCGATGTTGATTCAGATTCACTTCAGATTGATATTCTGGAAAAATTAAGTTCATTAAGTGTATCTGATTGAAAGTTTTATTAATAATTCTCTAAAAATTCAAATTACTATCCTATTTTGACTTTTTCTGATGTTCTTTTCTGATGTTATCTAGTTCTATTATTATTATATCTTCACCTCCCATCAGCATTACCTGAGTTTTGTTTATTTTTATCTTCATGTCATATTCTTTTAAAGTCTTATATTTTCTTGGTTTTCCATATCAGTTTCTAGATCATACTCCGCTTCTCCTTTACTACTGCTGCTTGTACTAAGTAGTTCCTCGAAGTATTCTTTCCATCTTGCCTTTATCACCATGTCTTCTTTTAACACTGTTCCATTTTTACCCATTATTTGTTTATTATTATATATTCGTCCTTTTCTGCTGTCTTTTACTATTTTATAGAACTTTTTTTTCTCTGCTGTCTCTCTCCAACATTTCTTCAAACTCTTCCCATGTTTTTATCTTTGCTTTTATTACTAGTTCTTTAGCTTCATTCCTTTTACTTTGATACTATTTGTAGGCTTCCTGGTTGTGTTTGGATAGGTACTTCATACATGCCTTTGTCTTCTCTCTCATTGCAATACTTAATTCTTCATTCCACCATTTTGTCTGCTTCTTGTTCGTCTTACTGTTAACACCACAACATATACTTGCCGTACCAATTATGCATTCTCTTAATTACTCCCACCCTTCTATTTCTTCTGGTTCCTGTGTTTTTTTTTTTTAGTTGTCTGTCTACCCTTTCCTCGTATTTCCTGGCTGTCTTTATCTCTCTTAGCTTGTACGTTTTTATTTAAATACATTTAGTTCTGTTCTTATTTTGGTTATACATTTCATTCTGCTTTATCTGTTCCATCCTTATTATGTTCCTTTTATTGCGATTACTACCATGAAGTGGTCACTCGCTATTTCATATTTCATTTTAACCCTTGTATCTTTTCTTCTCTTTTATTGCAATACTTTATTCTTCATTCGACCATTTTATCTGCTTCTTGTTCTTCTTACTGTGGTTAACACCACAACATATACTTAACGTATCAATTATGCATTCTCTTAATTGCATCCACCGTTCTTCTATTTCTTCTGTGTCCTGTTTTTTGTAGTACTCTCTCTAGCCTTTGCGCATATTTATTGGCGGTCTCTATCTCTCTAAGCTTGTACGTTTTTATTTTAATACATTTACTTCTGTTCTCTTTTTGTTATACATTTCATTCTGCTTTATCTGTTCCCCTTCTATTGAGCTTACTAATATGAAGTGGTCAATGAAGTGGTCACTCCTTATTTCATATTTCCTTTTAACCCTTGTATCTCTAATATCTGCGTATCTGTTTTTCTGCACTAAGATATAATCAATTATTGATTTTTGCTCTCTACTCTTTACTTCTCTTGTATATTTATGTATGTCACCGTGTTTGAACAGTATATTTGTTATTACTAGATTATTAGTTCTGCAGTATTCCTGCATGCGTTTGCCGTTGTTATTTCTTATTCTTTTTCCTTGGTCTCCCATTATCTCGCTGTTCTCTCATGTTTTTTACCTACTCTGCTTTTAAAATCCCCCATTACATATATTTTGCCTTAGCTGCTTCTGTTACCTCTGTTACATGATTACAGAATATTTCCTTGTTGTCTACTTTATCTTTTTTTCCATAATTAGGAACACTAATTTCCATGTATTCTCTTCACTGGGCCAGTATACTACTATTAAAGTCCATTTACTATATACATTTTTTATCCTAACTACTAGTATCCGTGATGATTCTGCTTTCAACTTCTCTATTTCATTTCCGATCTTCGTCTGTATGATGCACCCAACTCCTTCTGCTGCTCTTTTTTTACATCCAGTCAGCTATATATTAAATGTTTCTGTAATTGTTAGTACATCGAGTCCGGCTTCGAATTCTCTCTCTAGTTATTTTTTCTTTCTCCATAGGCTACGCATATTCCATGTCCCAATTTTCCGTTGTCTCTCTTTGTATTTTCTTGTTGTTGTTCTTTGTTGCTTTCCACTATGCTATTTTTGTTACAGTTTGCACTTCTCTTACTCAGGTACTTGCTCATTGCCGGTTTCGGTTCACTCATAATAGTTCCTAGTTTTTTTGTGTTTTAGCGTGGAGTAACAATAAACTAGGGATATGGCGGGAGGCAGAAGGAAGACTATTTCCAAGAAACTAGAGAGAAAGAGAAGTCTCTCTAGTTTTCTGGAGTTATGGCGGGAGGCAGAAGGAAGACTATCTCCAAGAAACTAGAGAGAAAGAGAAGTCTCTAGTTTTTTGGAGTTAAGTCTTCCTTCTGCCTCCCGCCATATCAATAGTAGTCTTCCTTCTGCCTCCCGCCATATCAATAGTAGTCTTCATTCTGCCTCCCGCCATATCAATAGAAGCATTCCTTCTGCCTCCCGCCATATCGCCATATCCATAGTTTATTGTTACTCCACAGCTTCATATATCATGTTTTCACTCTGATGCCTTTCTTCTTCTCTTCCTGCGCTGCCTCTCTGATTGCCTTTTGGGCCCACCTCTGTTGAATTGTCAGATTATCGTCAATGTATATAGCTGCTTCCATCTGTCTGAGTTTGTTCTTATTCATCATGATTTCTCTTTTCTTCCCCATTGTTTCTATTTTTGCAACTAGTATTTCGCCTTTTTTGTTTGTATCTTGTATGCTTGTTTCATGATAGTTTCTACTTGTATGACATTCCTTATAAATTTATCCGCAATTTCTTCATTCAGATTCAGATTATATTTAATTCAAATAGTGTACCTATGTTATCTGTAAAATGCTGTTAATTATGTGCCAAATGGCTATATTAGTTTTTCAAAATAAATGTGTTATGAATGTTCAAGCAACTTGTGATAGGACAAACCATTTTCACTCTTCTACATTTCTATAAAAAAATATTGGGCTCGCTTCTATAAATTTAGATTTCCTAATATGAATAAAAGAAGCGGCAAAAATTGAAATTGGAGTTATCATTCAAGTTTTACATAACAATGCAAAATTTCTATATTTGAAAAATATAAGCAGGTAGGCGCAATTATCGATTATTTGTGCTCATGTTTCTGCTGGTTTGGAATTCGCTAATTTATGTCGGCGGCTCACCGAAGGCCGACTGGGGACGGCACGCGAAAATCGAAGAGGTCGAAACATTGCCCCCACCCCTTCTGGGGGGTGTGGGGCGGCGTAGTTTATCTTAAAATAACGGCTGAAAGTAAACGCGCGCCGGTAGTAAAAAAAGCGGGAGACGTAAAAATGCGGTTGGGCAAGAGCAGTTTCAAAACAAACTAATAAGACATAAAAAGAACGAGTTGTGTGATATGAAATCGGGCGTGGAATGCGACGGGTAAGTGGTCGACCCACGGAATGGCGAGAGGGACGCGAAAAAACGCCGGTTACATTCTTCCCAAACGAGAATTGATGTGATACCTTTCTAATATCAAAAATACTCATTTTATATTTCTAAAAGACGTATTTACATACTACAAGGTATACCAAAATGATTGTTGCTATGTAATCACTTCAATTCAATTGTGCCGCCTTTCAAATATGTACACCGTACTATTTTAGAACTGTCACTGTCAACCATACCTGTCAACTGTCAGACAACATAATAACAATAGTTTGAACAGTAGTTTGTTAAAATGTACTCTGATCAGAAGAACCGTTTCATTATTGAGGCTTACTTTCATAATGGACGATTTGAAAATGGAGAATGGATTTATACAATTCCAGCGTGTGTTCGGGAATTTCAACAAGTTCCCTGACCACCAATTTGAACACTCGGTTTTGTCAATACATATTTCACCAATAGTGCACCGTTTTAGGGAAACTGGCAGTGTTCAGAAAGGGAAATCCTCAGACAGACCCTCAGTATCAGGAGAGGTTGTTGCAAATGTTCGTGAACGACTCGAAGTAAGTCCTCAGAAGTCAATTCGTAAATTGTCTATACAAGTTGGAATTTTCTCGAGCACCTGCCATAGAATTGCGAGAAAGAGGTTGAATTTACACCCTTACAGGGTCTCAGTAGTGTAAGAATTGTTGCCAGTAGATCCTCAACGTGGATTGAGTTATTGCCGATGGTTTATGGAAAATTTAAATGACGATCGCTTGCTCGATTTAACATTTTTCAGTGTTAAGGCTTGGTTCCACCTCTCAGGATATGTAAATTCACAAAACTATAGGTTCTGGCATGCTGAAAACCCTCATATTTTCGTGGAAACACTACTACATCCTCAGAAGGTTGGAATTTGGTTGGCTGTGTCTCGCCGTAGAATAATTGGGCCGTAGAATATTCTTTCATGACACAATAAACGGTGAGAGCTATGTTGTCTTTTCATGTGTTTGGAAGTCACAAATATTGCTGAAACTAATAATAATGTCGTATTTGATCAGTTAAATATGAAATTCCACAATAAAAATTAGAATAGTATGAAGATGTTATTGCCATTTCATGTCTACTGAGTGTAAATTAAGTTGTCTATGTCAAAAATAGAACTATTTTTACTGGTGCGGAACAAAAACATTTTACATTGTTACGTAATTACAATCATATAGGTACTCCTTGTATTTCTGCGTCAAATGATGAAATATAAGTAAGAACTGCGATTAGTGCAGTGCAAAATATTTAGAAAAAAACTCCATATTTGTATGCATCGCTAACATACTTATTTGGTCATTGTATACTGGCGAGACATTTCTAATCGATATTCGAATCGCTTACGAGTTAATTAAGGGTGATTTCAATGTCAGATTTTCGTGACTCTATTGTTCTCCTTTTACCGTTCAAGAACAGGTGCTATTGTGCTGTGTAACTGGTTCAAAGGGGGGTGGGAAACTCCCCGGGTTCTGGGCTCGTGGGTCGTGTAACTCGAGGCGCGAGTGGCAGGTGAGAGTCTGAAAGTTAGGGGGGGCTCATCCCCCCGTGGGGACGCCGAAATTAGTCATAGGGTGACGATCCGGGGACGGGGAAAAGACGGGGCGCCACGCCGTAAAACTCATTAAGGCACAGTCAAAGCGATATTTATGCCGAGATGAATGACGGGGGAAATTGAGGCACTCGAGAGGCCGGGGGCCCCGGCGAGGCTCTTCACGCCCGGCCGGGCGCACAATGGGGGCCCTTGAAGCGGCGCAAAAACCAACACCGATCGCCGCCGCGCGACAACAACGGCCGCCTTTGAGGATTTCCAAGGGGGCGGGCGGGGGGCGGCGGGGAAAAAACGCACTCGAAATTAACGGCGCATTGTGACAAGAGCGGCTCTAAAACGCTCTTTGTGCGTCATTAAAGGCTCTTGTGGGGTTCCCGTTGCCGTCGGTGATACCGGAGCGGTGTGAAAAGTGGAAACAACATTGGGTTAAATTTCGCTTTTTATGCTGAGGAGGGATCGGATTACGCCTTTTTGATGTTCTGCTTTGTGTACAGGGAACAGTTTTTACATTCATTCTACGCATTAAGATGAAAAACAGATATCAAAATGGCTCCATTTACTTCGTAGCACCTACAAGAAAATATGTCTATGCTTAAATTACACAATTCACCCAACATCGGTAATATAATTTACCGGTAATGGTATTAAGCTTCTAATTTGCAGCAAAAATCAATGACCTATTTAAACTTTATTCCGAAAAGGATTCGTAAAGAAGTTTTAAACGATGTTCAGCAAGGGATGAACGACGCAACGACGCAACAAAATGGGTAAATAACGGCAAACGACTGAACAACTTAGTATTGGTGGACGGTATGGCCTCAAGATAAACTAAATACATGGTCATCACTCATCAGTAAATAATTTAGAAACCAAGGGAGACGATAGTTTGTCCAATTTCAAGATAGAGCGCTCGTAAATAGTCTTACATGCGTCACCGCCACGTGAACACTTCAGAACAAGCATATGATTGGTCGTCCCACAGCCTGCAGTGAAAGCCGGTCTAAGTGGATTTTGTTACTGCAACCACTAGACTCTTGATGTTTTGTGGGCTCGGCCGTGTGTATTGTCGCCGTTCACGTCAACCTGTTTACGCGAGCTCTACCTTGAAGTAGACAGACTACAGTACTACACAATACAAGCATTGAGCGGGTGGAGAAATTCAAGTACAGTTGACGCAGAACAAAAGTAGGACACGCTGTTAAGCCCAGTTTGATTGGGGTTGATAATCTCAATGTAGAGTCATGCTCACATAAATCTAGTACAAAAAAATTGACATTGCTATATAAAATTGCTATAGTAACTTATTTTCTTGTACTAGATATATGTGAGCATGTGTAAGCACTGTTTAGTCTGACTTACACCACCAGATTTTAGTAAAAAAATATGTGAGCATAACTGTACAACGACGAGACGTTGTCGCAGAAAAAAATAGGACAGACTGTTTAGTCTCACTTACACAACCAGATTTTAGTAAATAAATCGGTCTAAGGCTTGTCCTACTTCTCTTCTGCGTCAACTGTATGTAGTCCCAGTATGTATGTAACTGTATGTAGTCCCAGTGCTTTTTGGTTTTTACAACTTAAGTGGATATTTAACTTTTCGCCATTTTTACGGCTCCCGAATAAAATAATTATTCTGCGGTTCCTGAGTGACAATAACCCCTACCATAAACAACCTTTTTGCCGGACCAGCATTATGATGGTTATATGATGGGATATTGTAAGAAAGGAATAATACTCCAATAAAGCTCTCAAAAAGTCAAAGCTGTAAAAACCAAAAAGCGCTGGGAGTAGTATACCTGTGAACGCTACTGAACGTACAATGGGACCACCCATTAGAAATCAAAGGTCGAATATGAAAAGCCTGGGCAACATTTAGGATGATTAGCACGGTTTTAAAGAACCATAGCCCACCTAAAAGCGCTGTTAGTAGTGTACCTGTGAACGCTACTGAATGTACAATGGGACCACTCATTAGATATCAAAAGTCGAATATGAAAAGCCTGAGCAACATTTAGAATGATTAGCACCGTTTTAAAGAACCACAGCCCAAGTCTCCAACTTAAGGCCACACTGGTTTAATGCAATCAAGTTAGGTGCTTATTTGATTTATGTTGGAGAGATTCCGTTTCAATTTTAGGATACTAAATCAATCAATTTAGGTACTTGTTTGATTTATGCTGGGGAGATACCGTTTGAAGTTTATTATACTAAATCAATCAATTTAGGTGCCTATGTGATTTATGCTGGGGAGATACCGTTTGAAGTTCAGTATCTTCCAAGTACTGCTATAAGGAGTCGAATCTTGGACTGTGATGGAGGCCTCAATGTAGAAATTGACTGCGTTTCGAGATGTGAACGTACAGAAGAGTTCTAAAAATCCCTTGGACCGCGTTGCCATTGCGGAAGTGCTAAGGAGAATGAATACCGAAACAATAATTATTGCTAAAACAGTAAACCTAAGGAAACTGAAGTACTTACTGCACATTTCAATATATACGGAGAGATACGAGCTGATACATTAGATTATCCAACGAAAGCAATATGGCAAATGCGGAATTGGACGAAGGAAGATCTCATGGCTGAAGTACTTAAGAACTTTGTTCACCACAACAACAACCGAACCATTTCATAACGCCGCCAATAAAATCATGCAATGTGGATAGCCAACATGCGGAACGGATAGCCAAGATAAGAAGAAGAAAACAATGAAATCGGTTAGTTTGGAAAAGTCACCATGTACAAAAAATCTTACGAGGGCAGCATATGATGTTTTCCATTTATTTGTTAATAACAAAAATTAGAATCAAAATTATTATCACAGCAAACTCTGTTCCGTTTTTATTTTTAACTAAGTTGGCTCTGTTAGTGTGACTGTTTTGTTAGCCAATGTAAAAAGTCACTAGACTTGAAAAAATAGGTTATATATAAAAAAAATAGGTTATATTTTATGACAGTATGCAATGTTGTCATCAAATTGAGTATCTATTGAGCACAGAATTTATTTGCTATTTTTATTTTACCAAAGCAAATCTGTCAAATTAAATATAAAATATAATTGATGATTGGTTTACCTAAAGCATAAATCTAATTAGTTAAAAAATCAGCACACTTGAATGATTGAAGCAATATTTGAAATCTTTTAATATATGAATTAGGCAATGTTGTTAGAAATCTGACATTTAATCATTCTTTCACAGTCAGATCATGTTTGTTGGTGCTCATGTGTAAAACGTTATAAAATGAAACCACACCCTCCTTAGTTAAAAATAAAAATGGAACAGCGTATAGCTGTTTTATATTTCACTTTTTGAACTAGTTTATGAATATTTAGTTGCCCCTTAAATTTTATAAATACCTACACATTCAGTTAAAAAACATCAGATTTTCAAAATTGTCTTTGAAAATTAATTTCTTTACAATTTTCTAGTAGTAGTAACAATATTTAATGGCTATCGACCTGCGGTCTTTCCGCCTTAATTTTCTGTTAACTGTGATAATAAAAAAATCTAATGCCAAAAACCTATATTGCATTTTTTTTTCTATGTGCCTTTACAATTTTCACAAATTTGTTAAAGCCCCTTATGTTATGTAAACGAAGATTTTTAAAGTGCATTGGAAAATTTAATTATTTGCAATTTTCTATTAGTAACTAGAACAATGATATATGTAAATACCAAATATGCGCACTGCAATTTTTATTTTACAATTATAATTTGCACTTCCTCACGAATTTTATAAAATATTAATGGCGGAAGTTACAGAAAATACAAATTTTTCAAAGGTGACTTGGACAATTAAATTCCTCACACATTCCATCAATAAGTATCAAAAAGTTTTAATTTTTAAATTTATTGTTATCTATAGCTGCAGCACAGATTTGATGAAAACTTCTTCAGTTCACAAACAGTTGATTTAATTTAATTTAATCTTAGCAATTTTCTATTAGCAACTAGAATAATGATATATGTAAATACCAAAAATGTGCCCTGCAATTTTTATTTTACAATTATTATTTACACTTCCCCATGAATTTTATAAAATATTAATGGCGGAAGAAAATAGCAATTATTCAAAGGTGACTTGGAAAATTAAATTCGTCACACATTCCATCAGTAACTACCATGAGAAAACTAAATACCAAAAATGTGCACTAAACGTTTTATTTTTAAATGTATTGTTATTTACAGCTGTAGCACAGATTTTACGGAAATTTCTCCACTTCACAAACAGTTGATTTTCAAAATTGCGCTGGAAACTTAAATCTTTGCAATTTTCTATCAGTAACTAGAACATGATATATGTAAATGCCTAAAATGCGCACTGCAATTTTTATTTTACAATTATTATTTACACTTCCCCTCGAATTTTATAAAATATTAATGCCGGAAGTTACAGTATCATTAATAGCAATTTTTCAAAGGTGACTTGGAAAATTAAATTCGCCACACATTCCATCAGTAACTATCATGAGAAAACTAAATACCAATATGTGCATTAAACGTTTAATTTTTAAATGTATTATTATTTACAGTTGCAGCACAGATTTTAAGGAAACTTGTCCAGTTCACAAACAGTTGATTTTTAAAATTGCGCTGGAAACTTTAAGCTTTCCAACAATTTTCTATCTGTAACTAGAACAATGATATATGTAAATACCAAAAATGCGCAGTACAATTTATTGAAATGTTGACAGAAATGATTAGAAGTTATAAAAAAAATAAAAGACAATAATCATTGAAAATTTGACAGTAATCATCGCAATTTTGCAATTTTGACAGAAATTCGGTCGGAAAATAAAACTTTTGGCCGAATCAAAATGTTATTCGGCCTTAAATTCGGACAGATATTTCACTGAAGATAAATTTATGGCTATCACAGGCCCGAGCATTAGCGCAGGAAGTAAAGCACCAGCGAGCAGCGTTATTTCCCAAATTTCGAATTTTCATTCGGGGACCATTTTTTTTTTACTATTTAGTTAAAAAAAGTAGGTTACATCTATTTTTATTTTAAAAGCATCGATTTTTCCATTTAAAAACATAAGTGATAAACGAATAATCGGAATTTAAACCGATGCAACAATGTTGAAGAGGATTTTGATGCCCATATAATTTTTTTCCACTTCTTATATCTATCGTTGATGTGTAAGAATGATCTGCAGACCCCTATAATAGAACTTTGAAAATTTGAAAAAATATTATGAGGCTCTTGAGGCATACCACCCATGTTATTTAAAGGGCAAATTTGACTTGTCTATAGGCACGGAAAAATCAATGCCGTTGGGAATAAAATAACCAATTTTATTTTTTACTAACCCCAAAAAACTTACTTAACCTTACTTACTTACTTAACCCCAAAAAAGGGCCCCCGAATGAAAATATGAAATTTGGGCAAGAACGGACATCCTAATAAAGACATAAGAATAAGAGTATTGTTTAGATTTTTTTTTAATCTAGAGGGGCCTCAAAAAATTA
Organism: Othius punctulatus; assembly: GCA_951805005.1. NCBI lineage: Eukaryota > Metazoa > Arthropoda > Insecta > Coleoptera > Staphylinidae > Othius > Othius punctulatus. Next base: position 23,721,267 of record OX638138.1, on the reverse strand, counting down.
AAATTTATACTTAGGGGCAATACCTAAATCTGGCCCTGCTTAAAATTATTCAAAATTTAACATTGTTCCTCCAAATTTGTGAATTTCAGATGAACTCAATTTCAAATTTCGCAAATTTCGTTTGCATACTGTCGAGTTATGTTAACATGTAGGATCAAATTTGATAACTGCAATCAGAATTTGATAATATAGAATGAATTTTATAATTATCATTGTTAACATTGGACTGTGACAAAGTACAATGGAGTTTTAAAGTTTCTGTTATCTGTCAACAAAATTTCACGCGTTAATTAAAATTTAGGTACATCATTCAAAACGTTAAAAGAAATTTGCAAGTTACAGTTAAAATCTCTAAATTATTTTGAAATCTAATAAGGTTTCAAAAAAATTAAGTTCATTTTCAAAATGAATATACCTGATTGGGTTTTGGGTCTATTTTCAAGTACAGATTCAGAGAAATCTACAAATGTACATGAATACTATCAAAATTTTATATATAATCTCGAATATTTACAAGAAAATAAAATCAAAGAACATGAACAGCAAAAATTACAGTTATCAAGATCAGGCCTCTGACGATGGTTTAATAAAGACCGAAACTAGTAAGGCAAGAACAAAAATAAATAAATAAAATAAAATAAGAAATAATTTACCACAAAGTACAAATTAATACCTTAAATAAATAACTGGTAATAATATGGATAAAACTTTAAACTTAAAAATAATTAAGGTCAGTACGCCCACTATGTTCCAAAAAATATATCCAATTCTGTACCAGTAAGTACAAGACAATTAATTTTATAAAATTTGTACAACTGGTGTAATGGATGAAACTATAATAAAAAATTTAAAAGTGTTGGTTTTATGCTGCTGAAAAATTTGGGAATTGGCTGAATTCCCCTCGTCCTAAATTTCGTCTGTAAAGAAGTTTTCCCATAAAAAAACAAAAATCAGCTTTTGTTTTTATTAAACTCTGTGCATCGGCTTGAAGCTGCTTGACCTAAAGAAGTCCGTGAAATAAGCTACGTATACACGTTTTGGAATTGATCAAACTTGGTCGTAATGCATCATCTTTATTTTCTGGAAACTTTCTGAAACAAGCAACTTTTTCAAGAACCAACATATCTCTGTATGAAGCTGCAAACAATTAAATTCTTCATCATTAACAATACAGAGTTGTTTAAACAATCTACCATTGAATGAATTGCTTTTGTCGATTACTTTAATGACCTAATGCGAGGCAAAGTCAAATGAAAACCGTAAAATCGTTAAACAAAATTTATTCAAGCAAAGTCAAAAACAAACATGATATTTTTCGGCCCTCTTCGATTATGATCCTCTTTTATAAATCGCACGTATGCTAAGAGTAAAGCTTCACTTCTTGGTAAAGATTGACTCATCAAGCTGTAAAGAAAACTTGGATGTATTCAATAATACAGGATAAATCTTCCACATCTTGAGCCATTTCATCAATTCTTCTTAGCAGTGTATTAAAACCCAAAGCTATTTTTTTGTAATTTCGGAGGATAGTTTGCGAAACGTGATGATTTTTCACAAATGATTATCATGAAACGCTATTTACCTTCACGACTAAATATTCACGATTGTTTTCCAAAGGGATTTTTTTTTCAAGCAATAACTAACGATTTTGTCATTATTTCAAAAAACATCTGGTTCCTGTGACCCACCCTGCATTATCTGTAGAAAAGTGAATCGAATCAAATGCATTTAGGGAGTGTTTGTGATTATGTAATTTTGAAAACGAACGTGAAAACTTTCAGTCACTCCACTGAAAATTGATACTTTTTGAGTGGTGTTATTGCAGAGTACCATCGTATACTCAACTATCAACTATAGATAATGAGCTTTAAGTACGTCCTATTGTTCTGATTATTTTGGGGAAAATTCCAAGTATAACTAATCGCAGTAGAACTACCTGTAGACGTATAGTTGGCTAGTGTCCATCAACGCTAATGCATGCCATTAGTCACGTTAAAATCCAGTCGTGACGAGTGGGAATTATTATGCTTTGGCACCCGACGCGGCACTGATAAAGTGTATGATCAGATTTCTGCAGAGACTTCCAGAATCTATCGGCTCAGTCACTTCGGATGACAATTAACCGAGCTAACGATGACGCCAACGATCGTTCCGTCCGACATCCGCCACCTGGCCGAAAGCCATCTCGAGAATCGCCTGGAAATTGCCTAATTAAGTTGCGTAATTCGCGAGTATACATCTTATATGCCGGTTCTTTTGACCTTCGAGCGAAAGTGTAGTCGTGAATGGCCGGTATTTACACAGTTTTTGTTGCCAATTTTTTGCTGCCGTCAAGGTTTCGTTGTAATTTGAAGTGCATTGTTGATCTCGCGTTCGGCAATGGATTCTTCACGTGCTCTCTTGGCGCAGGCCAAATTAATTGGAAGTACATACTCGCATCAATGCGTGACCCCTTAAACGGCAACGATTCAAGTTATTGGCCTATCATTTATTGGGCAGGTTGCGATTCGGCGGAATCAGTCTGGACGCACGCCACCGGTCCTTTAAAAATTACAGCTGCATGTCCGATACGTTGAACCCGAGTCGGTGGTCACGTCGCGAACCGGCCAACGGAACCGGCGACTTCTTCGGCGTGCAGCTTCAGATGACGCGCAGAATTCATTGGTACAGTGATGAAGAGGAAGAGAAAAGCGCGGGTCAGCGTTAATGATTGGTTGCTTGACCGGATTTAATTTTTAAATTAAATGTAAGAGGATCCGTGAAGTTCTGTGTCAGGCCTGAGCTAACTGTTTTTATGCGTTCAGCAGTTCAGTTTTATAGTTGAGCTGAAACTAAAACAAACTCAAGCGTACTTAACTGGTGTGGCAGCTTATGCCTATGCAAAAATGTTGACGTTTTATCATTTATTATAACCAGTCTCGCTAAGGCTTAACAACCAATGCAAGAACATAGTTGGCTAGTCCTTAGCGTTACTTGCACTAGTTTAAGACTTTTCGCTAACTATTTTTCTTCTTAGGGATTAATAACTCGCAATTTCGCATTTTACATATAAAAAAAATGTATGGCCCATAACTTTTTTTTTTTGGAAAAGCACATTTGTGTTGAGTAATTGAGTTGAAACCTTCTTCGCGCGTTTGAATCACTTATTAGTAAAAACGCAGAGAATTTGTGCAAACATAACCAATATTGATAAAAATTCAACGAGGTTTTGTGTTTAATATTAATTTTAATATTGCGCATTGAATAGTTTTATTTATTAGTTTAAAATAAATAAATATTCTAATTCTACTTTCCTATTTATTTTAAGAAATATTATTATTAATTTTATAATCATTTAAATTTAGGAACGTAAAATTTAATCAGACATTTTCAATAATTTAATGAAATATTAAACAATACAGGACATGACGGCTACTACACTTGCAATCGAAAAGTCTTGGCTGCACCATTTTGCAGGCTCACCATATGGCAAAATACACCGAAAAATTCTGAATTAAATTGTTTAACAAGTTGGGATCCATTGACATCAAGTTAAGCGATATTCAACATCTAAACTTCTAAGAAGAATTTAAAACATTTTCTCATCGATAAATGCTACTACTACTCAGTAAATAAATTTTTAACATGTTAATTAATGTGTTAGTAATGTATTAGTAAAGTTAATGACCCCATAATGTACGTGACAATGTATGTAATGCTATAATGTATTTGTACATATCCTTAATGTTGTACATATGTTCAGTGGTAATAATAAATTTAACTTTACTTAACCAATAGGTACATACATATAAATATTCCATGATTCCGTATTTGCAAGCCTCAAATATTTAATAAACGTACTTTTTTGCATATTGTGTCCGCGATGAAGTTAAACACAAATTTGGTATTATTTTGATCCGTATTTGCAAGCATCAAATATTTAATAAATGTACTTTTTGCATATTGTGTCTGGTATGAAGTATTATTTTGATCCGCATTTGCAAGCATCAAATATTTAATAAATGTACTTTTTTTGCATATTGTGTCCGCGATGAAGTTAAACACAAATTTGGTATTATTTTGATCCGTATTTGCAAGCATCAAATATTTAATAAATGTACTTTTTGCATATTGTGTCTGGTATGAAGTATTATTTTGATCCGCATTTGCAAGCATCAAATATTTAATAAATGTACTTTTTTTGCATATTGTGTCCGCGATGAAGTTAAACCAAATTTGGTATTATTTTGATCCGTATTTGCAAGCATCAAATATTTAATAAATGTACTTTTTGCATATTGTGTCTGGAATGAAGTTAAATCAAAATTTGGTATTATTTTGATCCGCATTTGCAAGCATGAAATATTTAATATATATATATATATATATATATATATATATATATATATATATATATATATATATATATATATATATATATATTTACATATTGTGTCCAGAATGAAGTTAAATCAAAATTTTGTATTAGTTTGATTACAAGTACAGTTGAGTGAAGGAGTTTATTAAACGCCTTCACTCAACGCTAGTACATAATTTGATTCACATATTACGTCTACGAAATCTACATCTTTGATTGTCATTGCGGAAACGATGCACATACATAACATATCGTCGGCTTAATGTTACAAGGTTGTATGTGAAAATTTGTAAATTTGGGAATAAGGACTTTAAATATATTTGTTATTACAGAAAATTATGTATTGTGCACTGTAATTCGATTTTTTTTATATCACAGGTTCTTAATATTCAGATTTTAACCTTCCAACAAGCTCAAAGGTCCTGCTTTGAAAACATATTGTCCTGTAAAGTTGTACACCTAAAAATTGAAAAAATGTTACATGCAACCTTATAACACCAAGCCGACGATATACAGTGAGTTTTTTATTCGGCTGAACATGGGCATAAAATTGCCATGTTCATTTTAATAATAAACAAGTCATATCATTATTGAGCTAGGCAACCAAATTGTCATGAAATTCAAATGTTCTGACATCTGATGTCATTTATAACCAAATTTGTTTTGAAAAGTTCCAATAGTTTGCATTATTATGTATTCTAAAGAAGAAAAGATTTCGATTCTGCTGTGGTACAACCAAAATAACAGTTTGAGACAAGTCCGTGATTTATTTTCAGCCAATTATCCTGACCGACCTATCCCCTCTATTGGAACCATCCACAATACAATTATAGCCTTTAATAGCGAAGGATGTGTAGTAAATTCACATAAGAAGAGGACAAAAACGTGCCCCGTCCTTACAGAAGAAAAAGAACTTAACATTTTATGCTACGCTGAAGAAAATCCAATTTCATCTTTACGATTCATAGCAAGAGAGTTTGGCATTTCATACACTTCTGTGCATAAAACACTAAGAAAGTATAAATATAAAGCTTACAAATTTGGAAATCATCAGCAGCTTTTTGAAAGTGACAAAATTAAACGAACAGATTTTTGTGAAACCTTATTCAACTTAATAAATGAAGATGGAAACATTTTACAGAAAATAGTTTTCACAGACGAATCCTCATTTTCTTTGAATGGGACAGTAAATTCCCAGAATTATCGGTTTGTATTAAATACATACGTATCCATTCTCCTTATCCTATTATTTTGTTCTCCAACAGGTATTGGTCACGTACGAACCAGCACGTACAAAATCTTCCCCACACACAGTACAATGCTAGAGTTAATGTGTGGGTTGGAATTATTGACAATGTCCTTATTGGTCCCTTTTTTATTGAAGGGAATCTAAATTCCGCAAAATTTTTGGAACTTCTTCGAACACAAATTGTACCACAAGTTCAAAATTTAAATATTGAGAACCCGTGGTTTCAGATTGATGGAGCTCCACCCCATTCCACGGTGGAAGTCAGACGTTATCTCAATGAAACTTTTGAGAATCGCTGGATAGGGAGATTTGGACCTATCGCGTGGCCCCCTCGTTCGCCGGATTTATCCCCAAATGATTTTTTTCTTTGGGGTTACCTAAAATCAAAAGTGTACAATAGCGTACAAATTCAGAACGTAGAAGAATTAAAACAACGAATACGCACTGCCGGCAATGAAATAAATCCAATTTATTTAAGCAATACCGTGCAAGAATTTTACAATCGTCTTGCGTATTGTCTAGAACGTGAAGGTGGTCATTTTGAACATATTTTGTAATTTTCTTTCTTCTCTCTGCTATAAGTTTGAGTACTTTTAACATTCTTTGTAATTTGTTATCATCGTTCTCACAGTGACTGCATGGAAGGCGCAGGTGTTTGTTGCATCCATAACTAACCCCAGCACTTTCTTCATGAATCTTGTTGTTATTTTACTTTATGCTGAAGAGCTTAAACACTGTTTTCACACTCATGTACCATAGATTAATGACCTAACCTTGTTTCGAAATAAAATTTAATGAGAAAATAAGAAACATCTGATCTGTCATTTCATGACAATTTGGCTGCCTATCTCAATAATGATATGACTTGTTTATTATTAAAATGAACATGGCAATTTTATGCCCATGTTCAGCCGAATAAAAAACTCACTGTATATCCTGTACATGCAGAAGCTGCAAAACTCTTTGCAGACCACTCGTATTAGCAGCGGTCTGCAAAGGGCTTTTCAGACCGTTCCTATTAGCAACGGTCTGCAATGGAGTTATGAAGCCTAAAAAGTTAACTTTTGACACGGGGCGTAGAAAAAGTTTTCATATTTCTATTTGCATTTCACCGCTCTTTCATTGCTCCAATTATCCACATACAGAAATGTATCAAAGGCCTTGGCTAATTGTTTGAACATTAACTCAAACGCTCTTAGATATGTTATTTATGCAGAATTTACCCTTTGGTGCAAATAAATCGACCCAGTTCACACATTGTACTGAAAATGTACTCAAAGTTTTCACGTTACTGTTATTTATACAAATTTCTTATGCAACATAGCAACAATTTTATACTGTCACGGTGACAATGAAAAGATCTCTCAAAATCAAGAAAAAAATAGGGGGTTGTCATTAAAAAAAACAATAGATGACGTCATTACTCAAAAACAAATAATTGTTGAAAATCGACTGTCATACAAAAATATGTATTTTGTAAATGTGTCGACGTGTTCCAGGATATTTTTAAAATCTTTTTATTTCGCTTTTACTGAATTTATTCCATTCCACTTTAGGCGCACACTATATAAGTTGACAAACCTGACATTATACTACATCTTGCCTAAGTTTGTCATGAAGTTTTGTCATTGTGAACCGTATACAAGTTATCAAAACTGACATTGTACAACATCTTGTGTAATTTGAGTTTCTTCTCCTCTATTAATTGATTAGTATTTAACGTAAATGAAAATTCCGGATGCGTTTCTGCAATTTTGCAAACTTATATTTTCTCATATTTAAAGTACAAAAAAGTACAAAAGTACTATTCAAATGTACACAACCACTGAACATATGTATTTCAAACAATTAAGAGGACACATTGAACCTAAAACATCGACCTTAGCAAGTAACAAACAGCAGAAGTTTCCCTTGAAATGAACCTCAATGGAAGGGTTCTTTCTGCATATATTCCTGCCCATTTTTAGGATTTTAGGAATTTAAACGAAAATTCCGGATGCGTTTCTGCAATTTTGCAACTTTATATTTTCCCATATTCAAAGTACAAAAAAAAAATGCAAAAGTACTATTCAAAAGTACACAACCACTAAACATATGCATTTCAAACAATTAAGAGAACACATTGAACGGAAAACATCAACCTTCGCAAGTAACAAATGGCAGAAGTTTCCCTTAAAATGAACTTCTATGAATGGATTCTTTCTGCATATACCAAATTCCTGCCAATTTTTCACAAACTTCTGGGAAGTATTTGTTCATAGTAGTATAAATATTTAGAAGATTGAGTTGCAAGGAGTACTTTGAAACTGAATTTCTATTTGGACATTTTTTCTAAAGGTAAATCATATTTAGACCAACTGTGGACATTTGACGCATCTGAAGCAATAGCAAAATATTCTACCCTTTTTAAATCTGAAAATATCTCTTGCAAAAATGAATACGTGTAATAGCTGCTGCTTTAGTGCGCCCACAAGCCATTTTGGAGACTATTTAGCCGTCTGAAAAAGTTTACTCGCGTTTTTTGCAAAGCAGTTCGAACTGTTGTGGCTTAAAGCATGCGTAACAATGTAAAAAAAAACAATTGCTATTTCGGTTTTGGTGATTTCACTTTCTTCATTGTAAGCTTTGGATATAAAAAACCTAAGGACACATCGCGAGATATTCCATTATCGTCAGCAGCGTGTGAAATCACATTACAAACAAGTAGGTTTTTGATGGAATTTTGTATTCCGGAACATTAACTTAAAATTGCGGGACATAGAACAGATCATTGAATTCTGGAACAATCCAGAAAATCCTGGCAAACCCTAGTTATAGGGCGGATTAATAGTATTCATCTTATTTCTATTAGCTAGAACAACATCTTCAGGAAAACAAAATCTGTAGTACTATAATTGCTAATTGTTTATCTGAAATCCTTGCCCTCTATAATTACTGCCTTGAGTGGTGCTCAATGTGAACGACACATTCAGTATTTATAATTAATCTTGGGAGGAAAAACTGCTGGCATCACATACAATTGACTCAATTGACCCAAGATCTGGTGATTCACCGCCACCAGTCATCACTTCCCAGAGCGTTCACATTCAACGCGCATTAGCCAGTGTTCAGTGGAAAAGTGACGCACTATCAGCTTAGGTGTGCGCCGAAACAATCGCCTGCCGGCAAACGAAAATAAAACAATCGCTGAATCGCCAACAGTTTTCAGTATCACGTATGGCACACTTTGGAACAATTGCCATCATGTGCATGAATAACGCGCACGCCTGCGAGACGATCGCGCACCTCTTTACCAAACAATAATGTGCTAATCGTGAAGCAGCGAGCACTGTTTACGGTAATCTCGTACACATACATTTGTCGACTAATTCTCAGTAGTTAGTACATAAATAATGGGTGCATTTAATGATAATACGTGTTTTTTAGTATTACATTACGTTATGCTGTTGTTCTTCTTAGAATGACACATCTCATTTGAGACGTAGGCAAGCTCCAAACATGCATTTAGTGTTGTGAGGTTATTTTTAAAGTCCCCAAAAATTACTTTCACTTGCTTGTTCAACAATATTTTCAAAAATGTGACACCGAAAATTTTTTCTCATGTTATTTTTTTCAGCATTTTTAAAAATATTACAGATATCTCAAAATATATTAAAAATAAAGATAATCCGAAGGGTGGTACTAAATGTATGGATTACAGATGCCTTGGCGAGAGCCGCACACTACTCCCAGTTCCTATAGTGAATGTAAATAAGATTCAGCGCAGCAGATGCACATCTTATACAGAGTTGTGCAATATTCACACAACTCGCCTCTTTTGAGAAATCGAATATTCAATTTGGAAGTGTAATTTCATCGCGAATTAAATTAGACTTATGCCACTCAACTGCTAAATTATAGTTTTTATAGAAGAAAGAAAACAATGAAATATTATAGCTTTTAATTGATTGATTATTAATTAGCATGCAATTTATGCGCCAGGTAAAATATGCAATGTTTTGAAGTGCTCGTGTATTGTGTACACGGTGATGTCAGTAATACGAATTAGAGTATGTAATATGGTTCGTTATATTTATAGTAACACGGTCATTGTTCGCCAGCATATATCGTGCACACATTTTTTTCCCATATATGTGCTTCACCTAGTGTCCCGTTTTGTGGGCGAGCCACGCTCTCACGGGAGGAACGTAATTAATTTTTAAAGCACAATAGGTGCTTTAATTAATCCGCTAATTGCAGGCGGCTCGTACGGACCGTTCTGCGGACGCACAGCGTCGCGACGCACTCCGCCGAACACACGGCCACGCACACACACGCACACTAACGCGTCCAGAGAGAGAGAAACACACTCAAATAAGCATTACTCGGCTCAGGTGCCTGTCGTGTTAATTATCTCGTTAATTTTTTAATTGCGCACAAAACATTCGTGACTGGGAGCCGTAGATTAGTCCGGGCTATCGCTTATCTTGCGAACACAAGCAGCCGCGCCGCTAATTAGGTAATGAGAGAAACATACAGTGAATATTCATCTACATTACATAATATAGATAATATAATGTATTATATATACAGGGTGTCCCGCAATAGGGTGTACATAGCTGAAGTATGTGTTCCTGGCTTCATTTTAAGTCGAAAATTCCCAGTAAACATGTGGCCTAAAAATAATCGTTACAAAGTTATTGGCATTTTAATATTACTGCTACGCTCAAATAAAATAAACATAAGATGCATTAGGCGGCTTTGAAAATCAATGTAAGAGACTGAACACACGTATATACTGTATGCGAGATACAGTATGTGAGATACAGTATGCGAGATATATCACATTCGCTTATTATGAACACTTGAAGAGCGCAATATTTTCAGAAGTACTATAACAAGAGCGTCAAAAATAATCGAATATAGCCGAAGTATGCGAAATGTGTTCTGAGAAATACGCCGAGTTCGTAGGACGAGGCATATTTAAAGAAACACATTGAGTCAGTAGGACTTGTTCATGGTATGTAATATTAATAGTACAATTATTATAAATTTCTGAGCCACTGGAATTATTATTATTATTAGATGAATCTAGAGAAACTGACGAAGAATTATTGATAGAAGAATTTTCAATTTCCGATTCCATTGATTCACTTCTTAAATTTGAAATAAGATTTTTATGATGATTTTCACTTAGATTCAAATAATGTTGAATTGAAGCAGTATTGTCGTGTCCAGTTATTTTTATAATTTCTTCAGCGTTAATACCCGTACTTGATAACTGACTAACTGTAGACGATCTGTTAGAATGATTTGTTATTTTTACAAGTTTGGTATTTATTCCACTTTTTGTCCTTTTACTAATCTGATTGTATCCTAAGGGCATGTTTTTATACCAATAGCTATTTTCATGATGTTGCCAATCTTTATTTACTGTAAGAAAGAGGCAATTATTTGTAATGATAGGTGTCCGTTTAGAAAACATTTTCTTTAGAAGTCGAACGGGGCACATGTCTATATTGTTTGAATTTGGGGTAATCCATTTACTATCTGCAATTTTCTTATCACCTCCTTGTGCTGTTTTGGAGAAAATTGTGTTGCACTCCATCCGACCTGTTGGCAAACCGTAATTGTTTATTTCTTCTTTGAAATATTCTGTCAAGCAAGCACTTGATTCTCCTCCTCTCCACGCAAGTTTAACAGACGCAATGTGGTAAAACTTTCGCTGTAGACCATCGGGTGTATTTCCATTAAAAGAATTTATAATTCTTGTTTGTTCTTCATGGGTCAAAGCCGACGAACTGCGTTTTCTTTATTCCAAATTGCGTTGTAAAATTTTCCTCTTTGAATTGCGAGCATCCCTTGCTTTTTAAAATATAACGCTTTTAAAAGGATCTATACCTCTTTTGAATTTATTGTAATAAGCAAGTTGCATATGCTTAGCCGTGAGATTCCAGATTGTTTTCAATACTCCTTCTTTATAATCTTGACCATTATTTCAATAAAAGTAATATCCTTGCAATAGAACTGGTTATCAATTATGTTTTTTTATTAAACCATTATAATTAAAGCAGAATATTTAAACAAATCTCTATTGTTATTATTTAACCTTATAAAAATCTAAGTTAATATGTTCTACTATGATTATAAAATTGTTAAAATTTCACGTATCTTGAAACCCGAGTTACAGAGCTGTGTCATGCAATGTGTCAAAATAGCGATTTTGATGCCAACCTTCAAAAATAAATTTTCAAAAAAAAAACAAAGTTATTTTTCTGTCAATCGCCGCACATACTGAAAATATGATGTGATTTTAGGAGGTTGGAAAACAAGCAGAACTTTTTTGTGACAATTATAAGAAAATGTGAAATCAAAATTAAAAGTTTTTCTTCTTGATAACTCAATCCAGGGACATTCTGTATATACAACTATAATAAGAAAATGCAAGTTTTAGCAAAATAAAAAAAGGAGGTAATAAAGAATAATCTTTCATATCTCCGAAACGATTACTTTGAGGACCCATGTTTACCAAGACTTTTTTTATTGTGGTTCATACTGCTGCCCCCTTAAATATGTTACACTCTTTTTTTAACACCCTGTGTATTGTGAATTGTGTAATGCGTCGAGTAGTTTTCTGGAATGGACGTGGTCTTTGAGCTAATTCGAGAGCTATCCTTAGGGAATTAGCTTGGCGTAACAATGCGTTACGTGCGGCTTTATCGCGTGATTTAAGTAATGTAGGTATAATAAAACGTAAAACTCTGTTATGCTCTAATGTACGTGGAAAACACGATTTAATTTTTGATGGCGGTTTTAGGTGGCACATGAACTTTTTAAGCATCTACGGGTTTGCACATTTCGCATCCGAAAAATGTAACAAAAAATACGGTTTACTAATATTCATATCATTTCATTTCATCGTTTACTAATATTCGGTTCATACTGGCAGTATGAAAAACAAATTCTTTGTGAAGGTTTCGGTAGTTTTTGAGCCTATTTCGAAGTTTTCGAGTGAACGTGGGTTATTTAGACGCATAACTATTGTTGCCAACTATTCGATATTTCAAAAAACTGTTCGATAAATTTGTCCTGTGTTCGGTGACGGATACGAAATGTTGGGTAAAAGTGAGCCTGGGAGGAAAAGTTATGGCTATTCCATGCAGTAATGCATATGTCAAGAAAATTTTCAGTTTAATGAATAATTTGTGGATTGAAAATAGAAACAAGTTGAACGTGAATATGGTAAAAGCTGAACTTTGTTGGAATAAAGTCAAACATAAATTTAAATTGTAAAGGGCTTTACAATATAATTAAGAACAAAACAGTCATAAGTGCAGTTATAAATTTTATTAAACATGATCATAAGGATAATAAATCCTCTTCCTCGCCAGTGACCGAATGTGTAGGTATTGTTCGGTATTTTTTCAATGTAGAGTTGGCAACCCTACGCATAACCCGACCATAAAAAAAATCTATGCCTCTATAATATGTTTCTTCTTTATAATAATAAACATTAATACGAAGAGCAACAAATTTAATACCTGGATTATTTTAATAAGAAATCTGCTGAAATGATAACAGAAAGTGGAATTTTATGAGTAAAATTTCGGATTTTTCAATTTGTTTTATTTAATACAATTGATGAAATTTTCTAAATGTCGTATTCAGATTTATGTTTCTTATTGTATTTTTTGAATGTTCAAATGGTATTTTGATTTTAACAAAAGCTCGAGGAATTTTAATGAATGGAGTTAAAGCATCTTTCCAATTTACATATATCGACACTTTTTTAGTAGAACATGGTAAGTGTGATCTTTTGAGACAACTAATTTCATTTCGTTACCGTAAGTACTAAGTAGTACTTAAGATTATTAATGTCTTAATATGGCAGCTCCTGCTGCAGTATAGTAAATTTAAAATATAGTTTTACCCCTAAACTTGCATTATTTCTAAAACATATGTGTAGTAGTTTCTTATTATACTGCTAAGAATAACTAATATAAATGCCATGTGCAATGAGTTACTGACGATTTTCTGCCAAAGAGGTGTCGTTATGTATATACAGATAGCGGCCTAGCTAGAATCTATGCCATCTAAATTATAGATTTCAGAACTAAACCACATATTTAGCACATACAAACATTCTTATTGATATGTAAATTAAAATTGTCCCTGTCATGTCTAAAATAAATTAGTCAACATCAATCAACAAAATCACAGAAAAATCACTATTAATAAATAACACTGAAAACAAGAAGTACCATGAAATATAATTTTATACAGTTTAAAAAAATCAGCATGTCAGTGGTAACAATAATAGTTAAGACACTGCCACTATCACTAACAAAAACTTATATAAACTAAACTGCCAGTATCAGTGATAAACTAAACAAGTTAAAACATAACAGAACTACCCCTGTCATTGACAAAAACTAATATAAAATAAACTGCCAGTGTCAGTGATAAACAAAACAAGTTAAAACAGAACTGAACTTCCACTGTCATTAACAATAACTTATATGAAATAAACTGCCAGTATCAGAGGTAAATAAAACTGGTTAAAACCGAACAAAACTGCAAGTGTCAGTGATAAACTAAATTGGTTGAAACTGCCAGTATAAAGTTTGGTCAAATCTTCATTTAATCAAAATAAGAGAAAGTTTCAACTTTAGTGAAATTATTTAAATATATGTAATATTTACTTCTCAGCAATACAGTTTTTATTCCTAATTCATGAATTTATTGGCTTTCTAAAAATTTAAGTACCTATATGATCTGTTTCTCTGCTTAACACATAAAAATCTTAGCAGTCTCATTATAAAAATTCTGATGCTTAAAACACTATTTTGAAATTTTCAGTATCAGTTTTCAATGTCTATTTACCTGGTTTTATTTGTATGCATAACTTTTTGGCTGCTTATACAAGAAAATTATGAAAGTATCTTCGAAACTCTTCCCCATCGACATTATTATGATGAAAAATTTATAATATATTCTTTATATACTGAATCTAAGGGGTGTAAATTTAGTTCGCCTCCTCGTGGTGCACCCTGGATAACGCTAAATGAACTAACACAGACTGGCAGTGATACAATCTTAGGATCTCCTGACTAAGACACATTCTATAATAACATTACAATAACATCACTGGACCATCGATCACTATGAAATTCACCACTGATGCAGTACGATACTTGGACACAAATCAAATTATAAATTGAACCTATTATAATTTATAAATCTGCAATGTAGTTTCGTGTGCCATACGCTAAATGAATAAATAAAATATACTCAACATTCGGGCTACACTATTAAAATGATCTAAAATTACGTTATTTGATACTTATGACTCTTTGGCTGATTACTCCAGTTAGCAATTCAAATATCTTCGAAAATATTACCAGTTGACGTTATTATGATTGCAAATTCATAAAATATTCTTCAATTCGGTATTCTATATTGAAATTATCTAGATGTTTGAATATTTGATACTTATGTACAAACACTTCATCGATTACTTACACCAGAACTTTTTTTTTGCTGGGTGTTCAAAAATACTCCAAATATCTTCAGAACTCACATTAAGCCCTATGGAATCAATATTACAGTACTTTTGTTTGAAATAACTTCGCCACTTTTTGTAAATATTGCAGTTTTTATAAGAAATTCTATGAAATATATTCAAACGTAGACCAATTAAGACAAAATTCGTACGAAAGATTTAAAAAAAAAATATTAAAAGAATAGCAATTATTTGAAGTTACAAAACTATGTTAATAAAATTCAGAAATTTCTATTAAACTATTCCCGTAGTTTGTAACGTTTGTAAAAAAACCAAAGATTTTTTAAATTAGTACTGAAGTTGGTAATTTCTTCAATGATTTATTGTTCCAATCCCATAGTTTTCACAGATTTGTATTAACTTGGCTATTTTTTTTTTAAATTCTGGTTTTGGTCAAAATTTTTCTGAAATGTACTGAGACTTGAAGAAATTAAGGAAATTAGGACTAATATTGTTCTGAAAAATATATTATAAGCCCTATGAAACATATTATAGTACTTTTATTTGAAATAACTTCGCCACTTTTTGTAAGTATTGCAGCTTTTATCAGAAATTCTATGAAATATATTCAAACGTAAACCAATTAGGACAACATTCGTACGTAAGATTTTTCAAAAAAATATTGAAAGCACAACAATTATTTAAAATTACAAAACTATGTTAATAAAATTCAGAAATTTCTATCAAACTATTCCCGAAGTTGACCAATTCTTTAATGATTTATTTTGCCCATTATGATCCCATAGTTTTCACAGTTTTTTATTAACTTGGCTATTTTTGTAAAGATTCTGGTTTTGGTCATAAAATTTTCTGAAATGTACTGTGACTTAGGTACAAAAACTTCATCGATAACTTATACAAGAACTTTATTTTGCCTGAGTGTTCAAAAATACTCTAAATATCTTCAGAACTCGCATTAGGCCCTATGAAACGTATTATACTACTTTTATTTGAAATAACTTCACCACTTTTTGTAAATATTGCAGCCTTTATTAAAAATTCGTACGTAAGATTTAAAAAAAAATACTGAAAGCACATCAATTATTTGAAATTACAAAACTGTGTTAATAAAATTAATAAATTTGTATTAAACTATTCCCGTAGTGTGTAGCGTTTGCAAAAACCCAAAGATTTTTTAAATTACTTCTGAAGTTGATCAATTCTTCAATTGCTTATTGTGTCGATCCCATGTTTTCACAGATTTGTATTAACTTTGCTATTTTTGTAACGATTCTGGTTTTGGTCCTAAAATTTTCTGAAATGTACCGTGACTACAACTCTTTTTTGCTGTTTATTCAAAAATACTAAAAATATCTTAAGAACTCACATTAGGCCCTATGAAACATATTATACTACTTTCATTTGAAATAACTTAGCCACTTTTGGTATATATTGCAACTTTTATCAGAAATTCTATGAAATATATTCGAACGTAAACCAATTAAGACAAAATTCGTAAGAAAAATTTTCGCAAAAAATTTAACTGAAAAATATATTAAAAACAAGACAATTCTCTGAAAATACTAAATTATGTTAAGGTAACTCAAAAAAATTAACATTAACACATATCCAAAAAATAAGCGGAGAATTTCATAAAAATGCCCCATTTTTTGTGACATTGAAAGTTTTTGAAATAAATTCTAGTTTTTTGTTTAGAAATACAATAGCGATTTGATTTGAAAAAGAAAGTAAGTGTAGTGTAACTGACATTCAAACGGCGATTTTTTGTTTGGAGAATTCTATAAAAAATATCGTGTATTTTGTTATAAAAAGTCAAAGGTTTTTTGAAATAAATTCTTGGGTAGAAGTTTATTAATTGTTCTATTTTTTTTTGTCATTAATTTGTTTGAGTTTTGTTGTTGTTTATTCAACAATTAACAAAATTCTACCCAAGAATTTATTTCAAAAACCTTTGAGTTTTTATAAGGCTACAAAATAAACAATATATTATGAGTGCAAGTATGACATATTTGGCCCTATTTTAATTTTTGGCCCGGTTTAAATCACTTTTAGTCAATTCAAACATTACCTAGCAATGGTCAAAATGTAACTTTTGCTGTTTAGTCATTAATAGCATTTAGTCTGGTGTACTGTGTACCAAAAAACGTTGGCAGTAATGTCGGATGCACATATGACATTTACATGCATGTATATTTATTATACATGCATGTTATGAAAAAATTGTGTTGGAAGTATTTTTTTTTTAGATTTGTTTACATAGTGTTTCTAGTTTCTAAAAGATAGGTTAGAAAAGTAATACCAGTAACTCTCAAATTGAAATTTGAATCCAACATTACCATAAAAAATAATCGGAATCTGTCCTGCATCCCGAAAAAAAATAAGTTACACATTTTGCAAAAATTGGAATATCACAAAAACGTAACTAGATTTTTTTTTGGCGTTTCTGAAATCAGCGCAATATTTTCTGTCAGAATCGGCTATTTAATAATGATAATAATAATTTATTGATGTGTCTGATACTAGTATGTCTTACACAGGTCAAATTAAATTACACATGGAAAACAAATCCAAACGGTCATACAAGTAATAGCTTATATCAAAGGGAGAACAATACAATAGATTCAATAAAACCTATAATCTAGTTTGACTGGTTCCAGTCCTTCCCTGCATATATTTCAAGTTTCGCTTGAGATTTAAAACTTTTTACGTCAAGTTGCCGCACATTCTGTGGTAGCGCGTTGAAGAATTTAATTGAATAGAAAGTTGTTCCTGTTTGTGTTCGTCAGAGTCTGTTTTCTTTAGGATACACATTGTGTTTCAAAAGTGTGCCATGATGGTAAATATCTTTATGCAGGTTGTATAAGTTTAATTACATGTAAGGGACAATTATTGTGTTGACTAGTGTTGTTTGAATGTGATGATGTCAAACGTGAAATAGCGTGATTTAATTAAAATAAAACCCCATACATATGGTGTCAAACGTGAAATAGCGTGTTTTTTTAAAATTATTTCATCAGGAATCCCATACATATTTAAATAACGACTTGCGTTGCGTTACACCCTGTATATAATGACCCAACTGCTGAAATGAAATGGAAACTAACTGGTAGAGATAGCTAGACGAATGCCCATCACAAAGTAACCACCAAAAAGTAATAGCTAGATTTAGATTGTTTTCTTCGAAACCCCACATGCACGTGATGACTACCCGATCGCTTTAACTGGTTCAGATATAAATAGCGCTTCATGGCATTTAAAAAGCGCCAGCCAGCAATTGCAGCCACGCTGTGCGCGCGTAATTGCAATTGTTTCACTTCTGGTCGGCGCCTGTAGAACTCAACCGTTAGTTAATTTAAAATAAGAAGTGGGATCAATAATTTTATACTCTTTCTAAAAATATAAATATATCAAGATCATTAGATCTTCGTGATGAAACTTTGAGAATATTGTACGACAGCCAATTGTTACATAGTAACATATTGTAACATATGTAACATAATGTTTTACTTCTTTTTATGTTTCTGTTTATTAAATAATTTACTTTGATTACTTTAATAACTTTATGTGATGTTTTATTGTCTGCTAGTCCTCAATTTGCAATAGTAAAACATTTTGTAACATTGTCAGATTTATAGCGGAGCAACTATTAGATTTGTCGCAGCTCGATTATTTCATTAATTCCTGCATAATTTTCATGATTTAAACTCGTGGGCCCTTAAGTAATTCTTCATTGTAGTCTTTTCATGTGCTTGGAAGCGACAAATATTGCTGAAACTAATAATAATTTCATGTTTGAGAAGTCAAATATCAAATTCCACAATAGAATTAGAATAGAAGATAACTTTGATTGCCATATTCATGTCTAATGACTGTAAATGAAGTTGCCTACGTCAAAAATAGATTTTTTTTTACTGGAGCGGAACAAAAATATTTTACATGGTGACGTAATTACAAGCATTTAGATACACCTTGTGTTACCCAAAAATAATAATCGAAGAACTGCATGAGTCATATACTTAACTCGCCTCACCTCACCGATTATTACACGTAATAGGTTTGTTTCGTAAATGTTAGAACTCGGGAATGATGTATTTTGAAATCGCAGCTATTATATGCATCATATCGAACAATTATTGAACAGAAACTCCAACACGGCGCCGTATTTCATGCTTATTTACGTAGCTATTTCTTGCTCAACTCTGTCGGTCATCGTTATAAATTCGTAATATTTTTTTCCACGTGTAAACATTTAGACGTGTCTGCAATAACATATCCAATCGTTGCTTAATTTTCACGTGTTTACGCTTCGACATTTGGGAACAACGGAGCTGATCTACGCACAACTACGCACAACGCATCCGAAATCGATGGAAACGTAGCTTGAGGGCCGTACGTCACGCGGAACGAGAAGGGTCGCAATCCGTGGTGGGGGAGGACCCAGTGACCCTAGCTGTGGACCGAAAACGCTTGGGAACCTAGGCCATGCGTGTGTGCAGCGACCAAAGCGAAGAGAGAATTCTAGATGGAGTTTTGGAAGTAATCCGAATTCATTACAGTATGAGTAATTCAATAACAACTACGCGTAATAGAAGATGGAGTTGAAACATGACGATTTTTATGCGAATCTATAAATATTTGTAACCGCAAATACTGACCTTGAAATACCCTTCACTCACTTGCATAGAAAAGCGACTTGCATAACTGTAGGTGTGTGAGAGAAATTATTTTAATTAATTCCACAATAGTATAGAATTAATAAGACACAGCAAGCCCAAACCACTCATTACAGAAAAATGCATCGAAGATGTGTTTTATATCCCAAGGGCATTCGGAGGCAACAAGCAGGACACTTCAATTACAAATGAAGCGATCGATAAACAGCTCCCATTCAGGCATGCCTATATTTCCAATTACTTAACTCATCAAACTGTTAAATCTTAAACGATCTGATATTGTTGAGCAACAAAAGGGCTCTGCGACAATTAATTAAACGCATTTGCAAATCGGAGAGGTGTACTTTCGACGGTTTAATTTCACCGTGCAATCGGCTATTCGCGCATCATTGTATGCATTTCCATTTGGAGGATTGGAATTCAGGATGTTTTGAGTTCGCGTTTCCGTTTGGAGTCCGTTTGCCGCGCGTCGTGCATAAAATCCCGTAATTCTGTTTAAAACACTCACAGGAAGCGAGTGCTCTTCACACAGCTCCAATGATCAATCGGTATGTATTAATGCGTACGCAATTAAAGCGTTTAACTCGTGAAATTAACTCATCTACAATTATAGTTAAAAGGGGATTGTATAACTGGACCTTGAGTAACAAATCTGAATTTCCATGGGAATCTGTTTTGAATGTGTATCAGAAATTGCCGAATGTTGCCCAGATTTGCAACGTTCGAATATATTGTTACTCCCCATCCCTCATAAAAAGCACGTCTTGAATAACGCTATCCCAAAAACTTTCGTGGTTAGTTAGTTCAATTAATTCTATCGCTGCGCTAAACGAATATGCTCAAATATCGATACAAATCGTTCAGATTTTTTATGAATATATTAACTAGAACATACCATAACAATATTAAAAATTCCAGAATACTTATTTAATACAACAACGATATATAAATCTAAAAATTTCTATAAAAACCTCTTGAGGATTTAAAATTTAAAAAATGTAAAAATTCAAAGAATCTACAATTATAGTTTAAAAGGGATTGTATAACTGGACCTTGTGTAAGAAATCTGAATTTCCATGGTAATCGGTTTCAAATGTGAATCAGAAATTTCCGAATGTTGCCAAGATTAGCAACGTTCAAATATATTGTTCCTCCACATCCCTTATAAAAAGCACGTCTTGAATAACGCTATCCCAAAAACTTTCGTGGTTAGTTAGTCCAATTAATTATTTCCCTTCGCTAAACGAATATGCTCTAATATCGATGGAAATCGTTCAGATTTTTGATTAATATATTAACTTGACCATACCATAACAATATTAAAAATTCTACAATACTTATTTAATACAACAATGATATATAAATCTAAAACTTTCTATAAAAACCTTTGAGGATTTAAAACTTTAAAAATGTAGGTAAGTTACATTCAAACAAAACACCCCCCACCCCCCTTAGGGCTCAAGAAGTCCCGCCGTACTGTGGCCAGGGACGCCCGACACAATGTTCTACCCCTAAAAATCGAAAAAAAAAAAAAAAAAAAAAATATATATATATATATATATATATATATATATACTAACCCAAAAAAACAAACAAAAAATCCATTATACAATAACGACCATACCTTTCTACTACTAAAAATCAAAAAAACAAACAAAAAAAAACAAAAGAATAACAATTAAAAAAAAAATAAAAAAAAACACCAAAAAAAAAACACATTAAAACCAATAAAAAAAAAACAAAAAACAAAGTAACAATTACCATCCCCTAACCCAACAAAAACCACCGAGACACCCGAAAAACCTAAAAAGACAGGGCTGCTACAGCCCGCCCCCGAAACAAAAAGACACTCTGGAATAAGAGGCCCAGGCCTGATCTTCCGAAACAAATCGCCTGAGGGCGATTGGCCAGCACACGCGGGAAACTTTAAAAATGTAAAAATTCGAAGAATCTACAATTATAGTTAAAAAGGGATTGTATAAATACTTATTTAATACAACAATGATATATAAATCTAAAACTTTCTATAAAAACCTTTTGAGGATTTAAAACTTAAAAAATGTAAAAATTCGAAGAATCTGCAATTATAGTTAAAAAGGGATTGTATAACTGGAATTTGAGTAAGAAATCTGAATTTCCATGGTAATCTGTTTCAAATGTGTATCAGAAATTTCCGAATGTTGCCCAGATTTGCAACTTTCAAATATATTGTTCCTGCACATCAATCATAAAAAGCACGTCTTGAATAAGGCTATCCCAAAAACTTTTGTGATTAGTTAGTTCAATTAATTATTTCGATGCGCCAAACAAATATGCTCAAATATCCATAGAAATCTTTCAGATTTCTACGAAAACTAGACATTTCTACATTAACTAAACCGTACAATAACAATATTAAAAATTCTAGAATACTTATTTAATACAACAACGATAGATAAATCTAACAATTTCTATAAAAACCCTTTGAGGACTTAAAACTTGAAAAATGTAAAATTCGAAGAATCTACAATTATAGTTAAAAAGGGATTGTATAACTGGACCTTGAGTAAGAAATCTGAATTACATGGTAATCTGTTTAAATGTGTATCAGAAATTACCGAGTAATAAAAACCTCTAGAGGATTTAAAACTTATTAAAAGTAAAAATTCAAAGCATTTCAAATATATCGATAAAAATTGTGCATATTTTTATAAAAACTAGACATTTCTATATTATACTAAAAGATACCATAATAATTAAAAACATTCTAGAGGATTTAATTCGCATGATTGCATACGTATGATCCAACCGAATTATTCTCGCATTATTTTTTGAATACTTATCTAGACCAGACAATTCTATAATTCACCAGCAAAATTGCATCAAATGTAAAACGAATCCTAGACAATTTTCAAATATATCACAAAACTGCATACAAGTTCGGAACTAGGAGGATAATTCATCCACAATTATTTTATATGACCAGACAACAATATAATTTACCAGCAGACTGCATCAAATTTAATATGAATCGTAGACAATTTTCAAATAAGTCTCAAAACTGCATACAATTTCGGAACTAGCAGGATAATTCATCCACAATTATTTTATAAGCACAATTCTGCAAAATACAAATTTCGCAGATTCAAAAAACATATGTCCGACAATTATTTATTGTCTTCGAGAAATACCAGGAAACTCTTTTATAGAGGAGAAGAATCATCTGAAATATCCACAATTTGTGTGTAAAATGAGAAATTTCAGTAAAATCTCACGAATTTTCAATAAATACTACTAATTGTACCATACAAATTTCGTATACCTAAAAAAATATCCAGAGAAAATAATATCTACACAATTGCAAACGAATTCTGAAAAAATCAAATCTTTCGTTAATTGCTAAATAAAAATCTGCAAAATTCTGACCAGGTAAAACAAAAATGTAACAACTTTTAAGAAAATTCATGAGAACTTACTGAAATAATTTTTCATTATTCACACAAATTCTGAATATTTAACACGATTCTTCATATTTGAATGCAAGAAAAATCTAAACATTCAACATAAATGTCAGAAGGCTCAAAAAGCCCTAAGGCTTAGAGAGAGAGGTAGATTCCTTTATTCTGAGCTTTGAAAATTAAAAGTTTTAAAATAACTTAAATACTTACAAATAGTGAAATAAATCATTCAAAATACTAATCTAATCAATCATAGTTATAAAATGTCTCATTATTCACACAAATTCTGAATATTTTAGAGGATTTTTTAATATCTGAATGCAAATAATATAGAAAATATTAGTTTATTTCTTAGTCTATAGAAAAAAAAATCCGAACATCAATATAAATGTCCGAGGACTCAATAGACAATCATTTCATGAAAAGCCAGAAAATTGTTAGGAAGGACCCCATAAAGTTTATAAACAAAAACTCTTGAGAAGTCTATAAAAGATGTCATCAAATTCTAAGTAATTTAGATAATTTTCTAATGACTGCGAAATACTAGAATATTCATCATATTTATATGGCAATGAATTTAATTTAATAATCCAAAGCATGCATTAATAATACCACAAAATGCCTGCCAAGTCTATAGAAATCTAAGAAATTACCAGCCGTCAATATACTAAAGAAATTATAATAAGTCTCATAAATTTATAAGTGTATCCGGAAATGTCACCTATTCCATGAAGAATATCCAACGTAAAACGTTATAAAGTCAAGCACAAAAAAATATTTAATTTTAGGTATAAATTTAGTGGCATTTATTGTAAATTTTTTAGGAAAATCTAATGAATTTTATTTTTTTCAACGTACAATGTTTTGTGCAGCTGCGTTTTTTAATTTTTTCTTTAAATAATTTTTTTTTTTTAAAGTGAAAATTCTCCTACTTTATCAGAAAGTAATCACTTTATTCTCTCATATGAGGGAGGTCCTACTGTTTCTCCCTATGGAGGCAAACCAATAGAAACTTAAAATAGCCATAATAGTAGTGTATTGTTTTCTTTTATTGATAAACAAACTTCCAAACAAATTATAATCATAAATTTATAAGTGTATCAGGAAATGCCACCCATTCCATGAAGAATATCATACGTAAAATGTCGTAAATTAAATAAGATACAAAAAAATTGTTAAATTCTGGGTATAAATTTTGTGACATTTATTGTAAATTTTTGACAAATGTCTGATGAATTTAAATATATCTCAAGGTACAATGTTTTGTGTACCTGTGTTTTTCGACTTTCTTGTGAAATCTTACAAAAAATTACAATAATAAAAAATTCCTACCTTAATATATTCACTTTCTTCCCTCATATGAGGGAGGACCTACATTTCCTCCCATGGAGGCAAACCAATAGAAACTCTTAAATAGCTATACTAGTAGTGTGTGGTTTTCTTTTATTGTTAAACAAACTTAAAAAAACATATATAATAATGCATTTCATTTAAACAGATTCGTTTTTGGTACATAATTTATTTTTATTTCTAAAAATTCGCACGTTACTTGTATACTTTGATTTTTAACTTATTCGACATATACTGTATTACTTAATCTAAATATTATGATATTTTCACATATGGTTTATAATTGTCATTCAAACGTAAATGTATTACTCGGAAGCAAAGTGCCATTTCCTCCCTTAGATTTTGATGATCATACTATCCGCGGGAATAAATGATGCACTTTCATCCCTTGTAATACAAATAGCTATTTGTTGATAACATTGAGAGTTTAACAGGTGATGTTAATCAGATAATCAGCCTATAATCGGAAAATGGATTTAAACACTTTTCAATTCAGAGTTTAGTTTTGTTCATTTTTTCTGCTTACTGCAGTGATTCCTAAATAGTTTTTTTAAAATACTTTTCTTTGGAATCTTTTTCCATTGCAATCTCAAATTTCCCTAACCGAAACTTATTGGTTATAATTGGTAATTAATATAGAGATGCAAAACTAGACATCTGGAGTTCACACAAGAATAAGCAGCATCTGCATGTATCAGCAATACTTGTAATTTTTTGAGGAGTTTCTAACTTCTAAGTTTCTATGAATTTAAAAAAATTTCAACGTTTTCTGACTTTTTTGCGAAAACTTATAAGTAAAGAAAAACTCCTACCTTAATAGAAAGTACTCACTTCCTCCCTCAAATAAGGGAGGTCCTACATTTCCTCGACATGAAGGCAAACCAATAGAAACTAAAAATAGCTATACGAGTAGTGTATGGTTTTCTTTTATTGATAAACAAACTTAAAAAAATATATAATAATGCATTTCATTTAAACAGATTCGTTTTCAGTACATAGTTTATATTTATTTCTAAAAATTCGCACATTACTTGTATACTTTGATTTTTAACTTATTCTACATATACTATATAACTTATCCTAAATATTATGATATTTTGACATTTGGTTTTTAATTGTCATACACAATAAAATATTATATTTATGTAAAAAACTGTGAAAAGTCTTAGAAAAAGACTGCATAATGAATTACTCAGAAGTAAGTTGTTTCTAAATGTATTACTCAGAAAGCAAAACGTAAATGTATTACTCAGAAGCAAAGTGCCATTTCCTCCCTTAGATTTTGATGCCCTCCGATTTGCGTCGGGCATCGCACTATCCGCGGGACATAATGCACTTTCCTCCCTTGTAATACAAATAGCTATTTGTTGATAATATTAAGAGTTTAAGAGGTGCCGTTAATCAGATAATTAGCCTATAATCAGAATGGATCTAAACACTTTTCAATTCAGAGACCAGTTTTGTTCATTTTTTCTGCTTACTGCAGTGATTCGTAAATATTTATTTAAGAATTTTTCTTTGGAATCTTTTTCCATTGCAACCTCAAATTTCCCTAAAAGAGACTTATTGGTTATAATTGGTTATTAAATAGAGATGCACAACCAGACATCAGGAGTTCACTCAGAAAAATAAGCAGCATGCGCATGTATCAGCATTTCTTGTAATTTTTTGAGGAGTTTCTAATGAATTTAAAAAGTTTTTAACGTTTTCTGACGTTTATTTGCGAAAACTTATAAATAAAAAAACTCCTACCTTAATAGAAAGTACTCACTTCCTCCCTCAAATGAGGGAGGCCCTACATTTTGCTCCCCATGGAGGCAAACCAATAGAAACTCTAAATAGCTACACGAGTAGTGTATGGTTTTCTTTTATTGATAATCAAACTTAAAAAATATATATAATAATGCATTTCATTTGAACAGATTCGTTCTCATTGGTACATAGTTTATTTTTATTTCTGAAAATTCGCACGTTACTTGTATACTTTGATTTTTAATTTATTCTACATATACTGTTGTATTACTTATTCTAAATATTATGATATTTTGTCATGAACAAGCAAATATAACGACCTCGAA
Source organism: Othius punctulatus (assembly GCA_951805005.1). Classification (NCBI taxonomy): domain Eukaryota; kingdom Metazoa; phylum Arthropoda; class Insecta; order Coleoptera; family Staphylinidae; genus Othius; species Othius punctulatus. The sequence continues at coordinate 23,694,621 of OX638138.1, read as the reverse complement.
TTTTCCTATCCCAAACTTATTGGTTATTAATATAGAGATGAAAAACCAGACATCTGGAGTTCACACAGAAGCATAAGTAGCATTTGCATATATCAGCTGCAAAACCAGACATGTCATATTATAAACAAAATATATTTTTAGTAATAAATCAGATATTTCTGACTAAATGATTATTAAAATAATAAATAGAAATCAAAACTGCAACTTGATTTCTTAGCTTTTAATGTATTTAATCAGGATTCTGACGATTCTGATTCATCACGTTTTTTGCGTTTTACTAAAACTGGTTATGCATCAAATGCTTAGAGTATAGTTTGCAACTATACGCTACATATATATGTCAGTGTTTATTAAGTCACGCGTCTGACTTATCAATAATAATTATGGGTTCGATTTTTGAATACGACAAATCTATGGTCACTGGTTACTAAGATGTGTTTTCGTTGTTGATCGAACGCCACATTGACAATGTAATAAAAATTTCACGGCATTTTTTTTTTAATTCCGTAGTTTGTAAAGTTCTTGCAAGCGAATAAAAAACTATGTATGATATAAGGACGATAAACATATTTCGGACTCCTGTTGCTGAAGTCAGCGTTGCCTCGTCCAGCAATTTCCAGCAAATCGGCCAAAATAATTCGTCTTTCGTACTTATAACATAAATAACTATTTAGTAATAAAAAAATCAGACATTTGAGACTAAATCAGCTTTATTACAATAATAAATTGAAATCGGCGGAAGGACCCACGTCGGTCGATAGTCAGTTAGGGATAATGTCCCTAACAAATACAGTCACTACTAAATTGAAATCAAAACTGCAAGTTAGCTTTTAATGTATTTCATCAGGATTCTGACGATTCTGATTCATCACGTTTTTTGCGTTTTACTAAAACTGGTTATCTATCACATGCCTAGCGTATAGTTTGCAACTATGCGCTTCATATAGTAATAGTAATAGTATTTATTGGTGTTCAGTAACTGTACAGTTTTACACAAGTCAAAAGAAAAATATACTATTAGAGTCTGGGCAGCACATAATACTAACATAAAAACAATATATATATATATATATATATATATATATATGTCAGTGTTTGTTAAGTCACGGGTCTGACTTATCAATAATAATTATGGGTTTGATTTTCGAATACGACCAATCTATGCGGGTTATGCAGGCATTAAGAGAAGAGGGACATTATTGTTATTGCCCATCTGCGCCTGCATGCGACTTATAGATGGTAGAGGCACATTTTCAACATTTGTTGCAAGGAAATGGGAAAACTACAGAAAAACCACCCCAAAAGTGCTTAATGTTTACTAAGATGAGAATAGTTATCTGGGGGGAATAATGGATGATGGTAAGGAAACGGGTTGCATGGTAGTTTATAATAATAATAATAATTCCTACTAAGTACTCCTCCACCTATGGCGTAATTGGTTACTGTAATAAATTTGACGGAGAATTCTGACCCAATTACATTATATTTTATCATAGGCCCCTGAACTATTACTAGGTATGCAGGTGTTAAGAGGAGAGGGGCATTATTATTATTGCCCATCTGCGCCTCCATGCGACTTATAGATGGTGGGGGCACATTTTCAACATTTGTTGTAAGGAAATGGGAAAAACCACCCCAGAAATGCAGACCCGGGACCTTGCGGTCTAGAAGCGAATGCGTTAAACCTAACTCCACCGCAGGCTCCAAACCTTATGGGACTATTCAGCAGATAACTCGAGAGTATACCAATGAATATGGTCACGTTGTGACCGAAATGTACATTTAGTTACCAATACATATAGTGAAGAAAGGGTATACTTCGCGCAACGATAGTTTGTTTTTATGACATTGACTTGCAATAAAAATTATAAGGTTGGGATTGTTAAACCACTTGAAATTAGGTATCATAAAAGTCCAGGTATAGGCCGGCCCTTTGTCACTGGCAACTCTTTGGTGCATCAACATTCAAGCTAAAGCCTGGACTGGATACCTGGACTTTTATGATACCTGACTTGAAGCATTGCAAGTCAATGTCATAAAAACAAACTATCGTTGCGCGAAGTATACCACAATTATTATTTTCGTTAACAATTTCCTTCACGTGCTCAACATTCATCATAGATATCTTATCCTCAACTTTCGAAACGCCATCCCTTAGACTTAGAATGATGCTAGCTAATTTAATGTGTGATGGATTAATGTATTAATAATCGGTTGGGTTGAGAGGAACAAGTTTGGAGTTTCGACGCGAAATGTTTTTAATTGCCGGGAATGCGCGGTTCTCGTTTTTAATCACTCACGCACCACTTCCTGGACGATATCCATTTCACATCGTTTAAATAGTTCGCACTGTATCCCTATCGGTGTGTTCTCCAGAGCGGCAGCCCGCCGTCCGGAAGTTGTCGTGGTGTCATCCGGTTCGAAGGACCATCGCTGGATTTCCCTGTTGGAGGCAGGTGGAGTGCCAAAGAGATCCACTGATGCCGGGGAGGAAAGCTAGGGCTCGAGATTTAATGGACGTACCGATACCCCGAGCACGTATACGGTCGCGAAGAGACGAGAAACGCAATTCCGCACGAGTTACGTGTACGTGTAATTATAGACGATTCTTGGAGAGGAAATAAGCGAGGAAGAGTTCGGAGGATGGAGATGGTTAGGTGTTATTTACATTTCGGTTTCGATAATGATGATGGTAAGTAATATGGTGTAATTGAGTGTGCGAGGGGGGCGTAGGGAGCCGGTCCGTTGTAACAGGGACACGTGATGCGCGACAGGTAGATCGTTGGCCGGAGTCGTCGTGGATGAGTGTGTGGATGTGCATCATTTATTCACCGGATGGAGGAGTAGGACGCGAGTAGGTGTTGAGCGGCGGATTGGTCGCGGCGCCCATGAATGAGTGATTATTTTACCTGTTGCCAGTGATCGTCCAGAGACGGCTGTGCGGAGAAGTAGCCGGTGTCGTGGATGTCCTGCAGCTCTCTGAAAATGTTTACGCTGGGTAGTATATCCATTTTAGTAGTCACAAGTCACTTATGCACAGAGACACTGGGCGCACAAGAACCATAGAGGAAGAGATGCGGTGCCGCGTCACGTTGCCGGCATATTACGCGCACAACGGAACGGCTATTTAGGAAAACACAAGAAATGAAAGAAAAAAAAACGGGGAAGCTGAGGCAGTCAACAGTTGATGGTATCGATCCTCACTCACTCCACGCACACACAAGAAGAGGAAAAACGTGAACGTAGAGAGACGGCACTTCGTGCGTTCGGGCTCCCCGGGCCCTACTATATCCTCCGCTGGAAAACGCAGTGCGTCGCACAAACTCGCAACAATCACTTCACTGAAACGGAGTCTGGGGTCCGTAGCCGTGTCTCATGTATCCTCCAGGGTCCACCGTGCAGTTAGAACCGCTGCGGTGTAACGACTAGACCTGGTGTTTACTTTCAGGGTACAGGTGTATCGCACGCACGTGAGCGTACAGTTCCTATGCAAGCGGCCTTCGTGGCTAGACTAGTGACGCGGATTGCCCGCTCGGCGAACGGCACCGTCTACTTCGAGGTGCATCCGCCGACGGCGCCACCGTCAAAATTCTTCGATCGCGTGCGCGCGCTCGTCTGCGCACCAAACCGAACGCAGAGGACCCACTCGATGACTCTTCCCATGCCCACCGTCATATTCCCAACGCAGCTGGTCCACCGAGAATTGAGATAGGCCCGGTTATTAATTAATTAAAATTAAATATTTTGTTTCCGTTTAAAGGCTCCTCGCTCGCTGTTTATCTCGCGCACAAGAACAATACCGGACCACCCCCCCGAACACCACCATCTTCAACACTAATTAAAAACAAATATCGAAACACTCTGCGATCACAATCTTAAACATCGCCGCCGAGCATCTCGCACGACGGCGTTTTAAACTAATTGGCGAATTTCCCCCAGCCCTACTTACAAGAGCAGACTGAGCCATAGGCAACCCCCGAAGTTCATGGTAGGCCATCACCAAAATTAGGATCAACTGAAACAACATCGCGCCAATGCACTCACTCCTGGAGAAAAATAATACATACCTACTCATATTTAGAAAGAACGGCTATAAATGAAGTATATAGATGCAAAAGCAGGCATTTGACACACACAGGGGAGGATGGGGCCGGCGGGAAGCCGGGAAATTTCCCGGTGCGCCGCACAGTGTAGTATTTTGCATATCTACCGCGACAAAATTAAATATGACACTAAAATAGCAATCTATTCTATCAATTTTTTTACAACTGTGAAATAACTAACCCATATATATATCTAAAACACATAATTACATAAATAAGCACATTATCTCCACCACTACCACTGCCAGAATCTTTAGAATCACTGGCTTCACTAGTAGAAGCATTACTGCAATTTCCTTGCGCCTCCTCTTTAGCTTGCTCATGGATATTTGGTGACTGAAGGAGTTTTTGAACAGAAGGATGTATATCTGCTACATTGTGCTTTTCTTTTGGCATTAGAGACGTAATTACCGGGTCTGAAGAAATCAAACGACTGTGCAGTATGTCCGTATTGGTTGTCGTCCTTGACTCTTTCCTTAATATTCAAGTCGATATTTCCGAATTTCTTTATGGCGAGTCTCCTGAGCCTCCTCGGACATTTGTCCGATAGGAAGTCTGAAGTGGTGAATTACTTCTGGCCCATGCAACAAAATCTTGTGTAATGTAACGGGCATTGGATACCAGTTGTACAGTGATATGTATAAAGTGGCGGTCTCGTCGCAGTATTCTGTAAATGCAGGTATATTTATCTCATATCCACAGGTCAATGTGCGTAATATTACATTAAATCGGTCAATTAGAGACTGATCGACTCCTGTTATATTAGCAGCCAAAGCAGCATTTTAAAAAAAACTTCTAGCACTATTGCCTAAGCGCGGATTTATAAGCTTAAAAAATTACAAAATAAGCGCTTCAAAATGCATAAAAATCTTAGAAAATAAGCATCTCTAAAGCAAGGATCAATTTGCTCAATTTTTTGAAATATTCTTTAGTAGTTATTCGTTTAGTAATGATGTGAAATGTCATTAAAATATAGAAAAAATATAGTGATTATATCAGTCATAATGCTTTTCTTCCCTATCCTAGCGACCGCCTGATAGCTGATAAGCAGAACTCGAATTGACTAATAAGCAAAGCGCGGATTTATAAGCATACAAAATTACAAAATAAGCGCTTAAAAATGCATAACAATCTTAGAAAATAAGCATATAAAATAGCATAATGATTAGAATAAGCAAAAAAAAACGCAGAAAAAGCATGAAAAGGCATATTTTATTTTTTATGAAAATACAGAAAAACAAAACAAAACAAAACATAATTGTATTAACAAGAACGCACTATAGGTAGATAAAAGTAATATTTTAATAACATAGGTTTGGTGATTAATATTAATAACAATAATAATTAATAACAAATAATGATTACTGCTCATTTTTAAATGAACTAATAATTAAATGTTTTTCTAAATTTTCAACGGAAAATCCCATTCTCCTATCACTGAGCACATGTTTTAACTGTGAAAAGCTTCTCTCCACATCCACACTTGTAATCGGTGCATATCTAAATTTGGGAACAATTGTAATATTTATCAGCAAATGTTCCACGAAATCTCCTTTTAAAACTATTGATATTTTTTGAAACTCGCCAAACCCTTCATTTTTTGCCAAAACTGCATCACATTTTTTTTAATTATCTCTCCTATGGATCCCCGTACGTTTCAGACGTCGTTCCTAAAATCTTCAACTATTTGAACCGCATCTACCAAACTTGTGTCCTTTGCTTATAGTTTATCAATCGCTTTGCTTACGAAACTGTAGTTGGTTTTTAGGAATGCTAAATTTTGTACAACCCTCCTATCTTTAAGAACTTTGTGGCATTCTTTAATTGCCTCTGACACATTTTCGGGAAACTCTAACACAAGCTCCTTAAATGAATCGAAATGGTCGGCATAATAGCAGGCAGCATCTATCCACGTACCCCATCTAGTTATAACCGGTGCCGGAGGAAGAGGTACATTTGGCATTCTTTTCCTAAACATTTCAACCCACAGTGGAGCTTTTAGGAAAATTTTCTTCCCGGTTTGTATCAAATCATTGACCAGGGGAAATTGCAGTCTAATCGTTTCACCAACTCGATTAAAACCATGTGCCAAACAGGTGCAATGCATTAGTTGCTCATAAAATACTTTTAAATTAGAATATGCCTTCAACATATATGCAGCGGCATCAAAAAGCATCAATAATAATTTATCATTTGGTACCAGGTTTGGCAAAAAAAATGAGTTAATCCATCGTGAATGAATTTGGCAACGGTATTGCCATTTGTTTTTTCTAACTGCTTGGAACTAATTAAAAATGCATTGGTGGAGCCTTCGTTTAATATTCCAATCATTAAATGGGCGATGTACCGACGAACTTAAATCAGTAGTTTCATCTACACAGAACCATGTGTAAATGTTGCCAATTATCTTTTTAATTTCCTCAATAGTGTGTTTATATATTTGCTCGACATAGTTTTGCAAATGGTTGATTCGGCAGGAATATGTCTACCGGTGTATTTTTGTAAAAAAAAATACTATTATCTAGTTTTTTTAACGGAATGTTAGAAGATACCATCGTATTGCATAAATCGAAGAAAAATTCCTTTTGATTTTGTGTAGAAGAACTCGCAAAAGACTCGGAAATAGTTTGCTGGGTACTCAAGGTACTGCTTGCAGATTTGTGTTTTTTAAATTTTTTTGTAATACCTCTGTGTTATTGACATTTATCAGTACTGTCTGCTTGATCGATATGACAGGCGTAAAGGCCTTGGCCGTTATAATAACGGCCGTGGACGTTATTTAAATGACAACGCAAATTTATGAGCAATAAAGTCTTCATATTCTTTCTCATACCTGCTGCTGCTTTTTTGGGGAAGTAAATCGATTGTGGCAGCATTTGCTTCATTTAGTACATCTTCGGGGATACCACAATACGAAGAACTTTGCACATCTCACATTATTTTTCGAATTTCACTTTGATTTGTTTGTTTGTATTTGAACCGTTGATGTTGCTATGGTATCAAATTGCGCCTGGATAACTAGTTTATTTATTTTGAAGTTTAATATTGATAAATTGACCAGTTTTTGTAATTTAGGTATTACAAAAAGTATCGAACAACATACGGCCGATATGCAAATAACAGGCTTGGTTGAATATAAACCTCGGCTGCGCTCCGCTCCGCTTCGCTTCGCCTCGGTTTACAAACTTCAACATATCGGCCTAATGGCGTTATATACTATTCCAGGTGTACTGTTATTTTGATATGTTGTGTTGTGTTAAATTTGTTCTCGCAGTTAATCTACAACATAATGCATGCTTGTACCCAGGCCAATAGCAACACAAATAAACTTATTGGTTTGATACAAGCCCTGCAAATTAATTAGCCAATGTCAACGTATCCATTCATCGATGGAAGGTTTTACTTTCGGCATTTTATACAAGAAAACTTATAAATACGTAATACACACAAGGCACAAGCACAACGCATTGAAGATTGAGATAAATTGGACTGAATTGATAGCACACTTGCCTCAGATGCGTTCTGTGCACGTAAAAATAGGGTAACCCCCGAAATAATCAAGCTTTGTTTACCAAATATCACGTACGCATGTTCGATTTGTTGATGATTTTGTGATAACCAAGCACTCTAGACGTAACGGAGTAATATTAATATTGAATTCTCATTACAATAATGTGCAATAAAATATATTCCTAGCTAATATAAATAATATGCAATAAAATTGAGAAAGAAGCAAATAAGCACAAAAAATAAGGAAATATGCACAAAAAATGCATTAAAGCAATTATAAGCTTAAAAGCCATCAAATAATGGCCATCGGAATGTTGATATAACGAGTTTTCTGCAAACATCTTTTAATGTGTTAGGAATTGAAATAGGGTTGTAATTAGGAAAAATGTTTATCTTTTAATTCCGTATGGAATTACATAAATATATACTGTGGTTCGAATTTAAAATAAGTAAAATAAAGTGCTTTAAAAGAAGGTTTGAAACGTTTGACACTAAATTTTGTACATTCTGTATAGCATATCGAGCATATCAATAAAGCTTGGTTAACGCAACTGTCAGACCTTATTTAATGAGTACCTTGTATGGTTTTATTAACGAGGCACTATTTTTATCCCTTATTAATTTTCTTAGCCAATGGTGCAAAACTGATTTTTTTCAGTTTTTATTTTTTTGTGCTAATATCACTGAACCGATTTCAATAAAATTTTATGGGTATGTAGGCATCCATCAAGGGGACCCAAATAAGCAACGAAAAGTATACCATGCGATCTAAAAATATACATCATGATGACGTCACACTTTTTGGGACACCCTGTATAATCAAAAATATTTTCCTGAAATACGCCCCAGAATGCAAGTAAAGTCTGCAAAATATCAAAATCCTAACTCAATTAGTGACTGAGCTATAGAAGACGGGAAATGAAATGACGGACCATGTATACAGAGCTGGCAAATATTATAAAAGTTTCTCATTTTTGTGCCTTTCAATATACTGAAACGAAATCCGGGATATCTAGCACAGTTCCTGAAATATTGCTGAATATCTGAATAAGTGCACTTTCCTTTTCCGTTTATAACTTCTTTACTTTTGAAGGAAATTTTATGAAACTTGGCACTTGGCACATTTTTTCGACATGAGCTTCCTGATGGCAGTACCAAACATTTTCTATACCAACTAGATGCCCAAATTTTTATAGTCTACTTTTGATTTTTTTTATGGCCGCAATATTGGATTTTAATGGCATTCAAAAGAGAAAAAAAATCCGATTTCAACGATGTATTACACATAGGCAATCTGATAATTTACCACCAAAAATCGATAATTTAAAAATTTGTTGCAAAAATCAAACTGCTGTGGACTGGTCTAAAAATCAAGTTGCCATGGAATAACAAATTACCATTTTGACATTTCTTCATACAAAGAAAATAATTTCTGAGTAATTTTATTGTGTATAAAGTGCAAAAAGGAGATAATATATTTGATTGGTAATAATGGCAAGATATTATCCTCAACATGAAAAAAATGACATGTACAATCTCTATAATCTAGTACTTACATTATATTTCCCTGGCCGAGATTGCAAATCATAAATCATATTGTATTCATTAAATAATCTGATCAAATACCATTCTTGAATTAAAATTTACGATATTTAATTATTGCCATTTTTACTAATCAAAGATATTATCTCCTTTCTCCCTTCTTCTTTTCATAAGAAAATCAAAAGTTGACTATGAAAATTTGGGCATCTAGTTGGCGCAAAAAATGTTTGATACGGCCATCAGAAAGCTCACGTCGAAAAATGTAAGCATGCCAAGTTTCGTAAAATTTCCTTTAAAAGTAAAAAAGTTAGAAGAGGAAAATGAAAGTGCACCTTTTCAGTTTTTCAGCTATATTTCAGGAACTGTGCAAGATATCCCCGATTTCGTTTCAGTATATTGAAAGGCACAAAAATAAGAAACTTTTATCCCATTTGACCAACTCTGGATATATTTCCGTTTAATAGATTCTAATGGTGGGCGTCGTAAAAGTGACCACCCTGTATATCTTGCAGTTTAAACATTATGCTGAAAGCAGAAAATGCTTTAAATTCAGTTCTTAATCCAACAATCAGGTTGCATATTGTATCATTCTACTATGGCATTATATCATGGGCCAGCAATTTTGACATATGATACAAACTTCCTTATTGTCGAGTTTTTGCTGTTGTTTTTTTTTCAGTTCACCTGATTTGGCTTACTTCGAGTCAATAATTGCATCCCAGAATGAGTCCATAATATTAAAAGACTTGTCAGAGAATGAGATTCATCTAAATGGCGATTGTTGCATGCATACTTATAACAAACCCATTTATTGTAGCAGTGCTAGAGTCATTTGTAAGGAGAAATTCATTTCAAGGGCTTTTTAGAAAGTTTCTATTACGTTTTTCTGATAAACTATATGGGCTTAAACCGAAACATCATTGTTTTCTGTTGAAAAGTCACATTCAAACAAAAAATTTCTCACGCAAACATTATCTTCCAACAAAGAAATGTTCACTCGAGAATCAAAATCTTTTTTTGAAAAAACAACTTAGCACTTTACTTTCTTTATAAATTTCTAGGCTTGCTGTTATCTCCAATTGACTGACTGCTGTAGATAAATTAGTCTTCCTTCTATTTAATGAAGTATCTACAATCAGATGCAAAAAAAACCGGGTCATTGGGTCGTTGTTTGCAAAAAACCCATTTTTTTTAAATTTTGATGCTGGTATAGTCCTAAGAATGAATGTTTTAGTGTTTTACAATCAATGAGACCATCAGAATGTAGAAAAAAACAACATATGATACTTATCAGTCTATTTAATAAGCGAAAATAATATTTAAAGGTATGCGTTCTTCACTACCTAATGCTCATTCGGCATTATGCATAGAGGATCAAGGTGGCTACTGGGTTTTGACTTGTTTGTTTTCAATTAACCGTCATTTTCATTTAATCTCTGTTAGGTTTATTTTACAGAAATGAATTTTCTTTCGTGTATACGTACATTATCGTTTTCGCTTATTAATGTTCATTAAATAAATAATAAGTACCATATTTTGCTGCTTTCTACATCCTGACGGTTTCTTTGATTGTAAAACACTAAATATTTTATTCTAAGGACTATACCAACATCAAAATTTAAAAAAAAAGGTTCTTTTGCAAACAATGACTCAATGACCCGTTTTTATTGCATCTGAGTGTACATATCTCTTTGAGCGAGCAATGGTAGACTTGGAAACAGACTTCATACCTTTATATTCCTGAAATATTATGCTTTTACAAACTGAGGATCTATCATTCAGTACCTATTTGAGTGTTTTGTTTTTTGCGTCTTTGTAGATGCGAAAAATTGTTAGAATTTTATATACATTGACATTTGAAATATGTACTTGTAATGATTACAAAATGCAAAGGTTAGAATATACTTCATCTCAATAGTTTTCAATCGTCTTTAAAGCCAGACACATTCATGATATCTACTTGATTTTCAACATATGACCGACCTGAGTATTATAATGGACACATATTATGCCATGAATTAGGGATTTCACCAAATATATATTGTTGGGTACGCTTTACATCTTTAATTATTTCTCGCAATTTTTTCACTTTTAAAGATTTATTGGGATAGTGTAACTGGTAGTTTACTCGTAGATCTAACAACGGTTTGTCTCATACGTTCTGCCTAATTACATTGATTACATATAATTAATAGTTGAACTGTGTGAATCATCGATAATTACAGGGAAGTATAGGGCCCATCTAATGAAAATAATTTCGGCTTTTCATACAATTAGTTGGACGTGTCGGTTCGACGCTCTCTGCATTCGATACGAGCCCGTATTTTGTTTTCTATTATCCAGTCCGGTTGTAATCAATTGGTTGACCGATTGGGGTTGAATTATACAAATATTCCATTATGAATTCTAGTGCAATTAGTACGTAATTATAATTATGTAACCTAAATACAGCAAATAAGTTAAATAATGGCATTGTTCTACCAAAAATAATAACATGTGCAAATAGGTAATATTATGTGCACAGTCGAGTAGTGATTATATGAATTATGGATTATATGAGCAGTTTACATCTCTTTGGTGTCACATTAACATTATGTATGATGAAAACATTTGAAAATTTAAATCCGTTATCGAAATTTAATTATTGTCTGCACTGCGACAATCGAAAAAATATTCTATTGCACATTCTACCTAAAATAGATATTTTATGGACTTAAACTAAAATAAGTCTTTTCGGGATTCAATCCTAAAAAGTTAAACAATGTGGTTATTATAGTGCCATGGGAATTAAAATCCGAAGCTGTCATTGATTAATGCCATAATAAAAGGTTTGAATGTGCTTTTAGGAGCATGTACAAAATAAAAATTGTTTATAACACGTAACGAAATTAAGTTTCTTTTGACTCATCTGCTATTCCATACTCGATTACGCTACGCCTCTTCCGGAACAGCAACAATTCGTCCGAAAACACTTCATTTTAGGCATTTGTAACAAAAATAACTATTTTGGTACAAGCTCTGCATAATTACCATTTTAAGGATTCATTTGAGGCCGCAAAATGCTCTATTTTCGGTCATGTCCGTAAAAGTTGTCATAGCAACCATTTGCGGACAATTTTAGATTGGTTAAGTAGATAATTCCGGCAGACTATAGAACTACACACTTAAAACCTAATGAAATATATAAATTAACTATAACTAGCCTATGTATATAGCTAGCCTAGGCAATAAACAGGTGGATGTTTGGGGAAATTCATCTTGAAAATCTCTTGTGACAATTTTTGAATGAACATCACAATTTAGCACAGCACATTTGTTCTTACGGTACACAATTCTAGGCTTGCTATTTTCTACACAATTTCACTCCGATGGTAATAGAAGTTTCTTATTATGGTATTATGTAAACATTTTCAAAATATCATGCATAAAACATACATCGACTAGATCAGGGGTCGGGAAATACATGTGTCTCTTTGTGTACGTAAGTGTGGCTTTGAAGAACTACAATTATTAAAAGTGAAATTAAAACTATTTGGTCATATGAAGTTGTCAAAAAAGCAAAAGTTGTCTGTGATATTTTTTTGAAAGAATTTCAAGCCAAAATTGGATATTTGATAAAAAAATACATTTTGTCACAATTAATTTAGTAATACAACAGAAAGTATTAAGAGGACAATTACAATTTCAAAAATAAATTTAAATTCTAACAAAAATCCAAACCAGTTATTGCAAATTCCAGTTACACTCAAAATTCTAAAAGGACTAATGAAATATGAAAACAAAAATAAATCAAAACTAGAACAGTACTCCACAAAAAGTTCTTGTGAATTCATGTATTAATCGTGAAAATCCTATGTCCTTGTAAAAGGACAATGCAAATATTAAATATATTCGGATATGTGCAATAATTCTAACAGCGATCTACAACAAATTCTTGCAAATTCCAGTAAAAACGAAAAAGAAATTCTAAGATCACCATTAAAATATTACATTTTTTTAGTTATACTTAAACATTCTAACCAAAATTCAGAGCAAATTTATTAAATTCCAGTAAAATTCCAGCCATTAAAGAGGATAAATCCAAAAAAATACACAGAAGACAAAGAGTACTAAAAATTTCGAAGATATATAAAATTTCTAACCAAAATTCACAATTAATTTCTTGTAAATTCCACCAATACTCCAAAAACTCGTAAAATGATTATAATAATAGAACATTTTATAAATACAGAAATACACAAAATAACAATTAAAATATTGGATTTTATTTAGAACTACATAAAAATTCTGACAAAAATTCACAGGAAAAGTTGGAAATTCTAGTAAAATTCAAGAAATTAAAAATGAAAAATCAGGAAACTACAAGGAAAGCAATAAAGTCCTTACTAAAAATTTCGAAGATATATTAAATTTTTATTAAAATTAAAAATGAAGATCTTGTAATTTCCATTAATATAGAAAATCGTAAAGTGATTATTATAATTTTTGTTATAGTTTCATCCATTATTTATGTACCAGTTATTATTATATTATATTGATTTTTTTTCTTCTTTTTTTGAAAATGCAAATGTAAAAATGCAAATTCCAGTAAAAACGAAAAAAGAATCACTATTAAAATATTATAAAATTTTTAGAAATACTTATAAATTCTAACCAAAATTCAGAGCAAATTAATTAAATTCCTGTAAAATTCAAGAAATTAAAAAAGATAAATCCAGAAAATACATAGAAAACAGAAAGTACTAAAAATTTCGAAGATATATAAAATTTCTAACCAAAATTGACAATAATTTCTTGTAAATTCCACCTCTACTCCAACAACTCGTAAAATGATTATTATAATAAAACATTTTATAAATACAGAAATACACAAGATAACAATTAAAATATTATACATTTTTTAGAAATGCATACAAATTCTGACATAAATTCACAGCAAATGAAGGAAATTCTAGTAAAATTCCAGAAATTAAGAAGGAAAAAAAAGAAGGAAAAACTACAAGGAAAAATATAAAGTACTTACTAAAAATTTCGAAGATATATTAAATTTTAACCGAAATTAGAAATGATCTTGTAACTTCCATGAATACTATAGAAAATCGTAAAATGATTATTATAATTTTTGTTATGGTTTCATCCATTATTTATATGTACCAGTTATTATTACATTATATTGATTTTTTCTGCTTCTTCTTCTTCTTTTTGGAGTACTTACTGAAATGTATTTTGTATTTTATTATATGAAGATTTTTAGTTACGTTATAAAAAAAAAAAAAATATTTAATATAAAACTAGTTTCGGCCTATGTAGACCATCTTCAGAGGTATTTATTCTACAAAAAGTATATAAAATACAGAATTATATACAGATTATTATAATATTAAAAATACACGAAATTTCACTATTAAAATACTTTTAATAGGGCTACCATTAAATTCCAATAATAGTCAAGAATATTCTAACACACAAATAAAATCTTAGAAAAGTTCCGAAATAAACAAAAATTGTAACAAGGTTTTCGCTAAATGTGCTGTGATATTTTTTGTAAGTATTTTAGGCCAAAAACTAGAACAATCGACATAAACTTCTTGTGTATGCATGTGTTTATTAATCTTAATAATTAAATATTTTCAGTTATAAATAATAATGTTAACAACAATCCACAACAAGGTATTGTATATCTCAGTAAACATGAAAAAAATCCTAAGATCAGAATTGAAATGTTGGAACATTTTTAGAACAAAATTTGTAACAAACATTCACAGCAAATGTAACAAATTCTGGTAAAATTACATAAATTAAAAGGAAAATTCCTGAAAATTCAAGTAGATGTTATTGTTAATATCGTTAAATTTTAAGATGTAAACGATGTAATTTCCACACCGAATCATTTACATGAATTTAATAAATAAATAAGTAGATAGAGTACTAAAAAATAAAAATGTGTAACCATAATTGACAATTTGTAAATTCATTGTAAATTACACCTATATTGCAGAAAATCGTAAAAGCGTTATTATAATGTCAAAAACTTTCATAAATACAGAAATGCACTTAAAGAAGACCCTTGTACATTCCAGCAGCAGAAATTCTAACTAAGATATTAGAAAATTTCGGAAATAAAGACAAAATTCTGATAAAATGTAAATATGTAAATTATAGTAGGACAAAAGTTAAGTTTTAATATAATTTATAAGAAAAAAATCAGAAATAACAAAAATTTGAACGAAAAACTGTAAGAAATTATTGCAACTATTCCTGTCAATTAATACTATCTGACACCTTACAATTATTTATTATTTTTGTCATTATTTTGTTATTTCAATGATTACTGTGACATTTTAAATTACTTTTAGAAACATTTAAATAATTCCAGTCAATTGAATTTCGCGGCCTGGTTTGCGTATGCGAAATGGGCACTTCGCGTCCGCTTGCACAAAAATCCTTTCAATGTCAATACCTACGCATTAATATTACTTCAGTTTGAAATTAACTCTGATAACTTTAATATACAGCTGCTTGACTTGACAATTTGTACATCTTGATGCAAATGAACTGGAGAAAGAAACATGCAATTTGATTTCACAGCACAGGCAGACTGTTATGAAAGATTTGCTTAATGTAGGCTTAAATGTTATTAATATTAGAGTAGCTTTACATCATAAAGTCCAATCACATGTGTTGAAAAACAAAACAAATAATATAAATGTCATTATTGGTGAAATTAGAAATCAAATTTTTGATACAACCTTTTAATCTTGACTTAAATTAAAAGTTATTAGTAGTATACTGAACATACAGAAACCTATCAACGAAATGCACTTGAATTGCTTGAATTGATGAAAACAAATGCTATAAATACGGATGCTTTTTTGTGATTTACGCGTATTTGTAATATTATTCTCCATTTCATAAAATCATAATTTGGTACCAAATGATTTTAAATTGTCAATATATATGTATGGCACTCGATTTTGTTTTAATCGTTGTAATGGACAGGTTTGGCTCTTCGGGCTTAAAAGTTTGCCGAATCCTGAACTAGATATTAACTACAATGAAACTTCGATGTATTAAAATAGATGTTATTTTCTCTATCATTTTACATACATAAGTTAATGAGGTCGTCACCAATTCGAAGTAATGCTTCAAATGCTTTCCAAGTAATGCTTCAAATCTTATCAGGAAGTACATCAAGGTGCGTTTAAATGAACGAAACATGATACAGACCTCCGAAGGTCAGTATTAAGCCACATAATGTCGTATAGGAACTCGAACGTAGTTTGTGTTTGATTATCGATAAGAAATCGCACACAGAAAGACGAAGGAGCACCTAAACGTCTCATATTTACATTTACATTCTGCGCGAAACGCGGACTGGGTGCTAAAGAGTATATGCAAAAAAGTCAAATTGAAACGTTCCATTTTATTGTTGCGACATATCGGAAGGCGAGGAAAAGCGATTAGCAATTGAAAGCCCGTCGGAACGGTTGTCGGTTTTGTTTTATTTCCGGGCGGAACGTGTATGCTGCATGGCAGTCGATCACCGTCAGTACGCCAGCAGTCCAAAATTACATTTCTTATATTCGCCGAGCAGCTCGATAAGCTGCTTGGAAGTGTAGGGGGTCGACAGAGACAGAGACTTGTCCAAAATTAAGCTTGAATATAAAATAAAATTTTGCAGGAATTTTAGTTTATTAAATTTGCTATTCAATTTCAAATACTTCCATTTTCTATTCCAGGAATAGACAAGTCGAGTACGAGAAATATCAAAAACACGTTGAAAATATAATATGTTCTATACAGGGTGTCCCAAAAATAGTGGACAGCACGCCACTTGGGAACGGCAACTGAGTCCTGTATATTAAAAATCGGTCTATTCACCACCAGTGAATAACAATTCATAAAACGGATGTGGTCACCATACGATTTTCATTTCATCATATACATATTTCGGAGATACTGTTTAGATTTTTGATCAATCTATTTAAGTGGTCATTTGATCTAATAAAAGTAGAAAGAATTTAAATTAATTATTTATAATGTTGATTTTATTATTTGTAGATTAATATGCTAACGTCATTTTTGACAGAAACATAACCACATTTCGTAAATCATCAGCTGATTAAAATGATATAAGCACATCTGCTACTGCTTCGTTGAAACACCATATATTTTCAATTTTAATTTAGGAAACTTCAGAAAAAGTAACAGTGAAAGTAAAATCAATTTCAGAAAAAGTAACATCACATTCAGAAAAAGTAACATCGATTTCAGAATACGTAATTTCAGTTTAAGAATGTTTATATAGTGCAGGGGTCTCCAAACTTTTTAGCCCGAGGGCCACACTGACTCCTCCACTAAGTCCCAAGGGCCAACCCTTAGATAGCTCATCATATCAACGTACTGTAGTTTTGAATTACCAGCAAATTTTCGTTCAGGAAGCCTACGGTTAGCTTTCGTGTGGCTCTTGAAATTGCAAAACGTGGAAAACCATTCACCGATGGAGAAATGATCAAAGAATGCATTATTGCAGCAGCCGAATAAATGTGCCCAGAAAAGGTAAATTTATTAAAAACTGTCAGTATGTCAGCAAACACTGTGGCTCGAAGGGTAGAAAACATCGCTGAAAATATATCCTCTCAACTGTTCGACAAAAATGGACATGTTGAGTGGTTTTCTTTGGCCTTGGATGAGTCAACGGATGTGTCAGATACTGCTCAGGTGTTGATTTATATTCGAGGAGTAGATAAAAGCTATGAAGTGCATGAAGAACTTCTTGATATGTATAGTATTCATGGCACAACTACTGGTACAGATATTTTTAAAGGAGTTGAAATGGCCATTAATCAAAAGAACCTTCGATGGAAAAACTTGAAGTGTATTACAACTGATGGAGGCAAAAACATGAGTGGGAAAGATAAAGGAGTGGTCGCTCTTGTGTCAAAGGCTGTAGAAAATGACGGTGGTTCAAAACCATTAGTCTTACATTGTATCATTCATCAACAGTCTTTGTGCGGAAAATGTTTGGATATGCCTGAAGTTCAGTCATATCAACTGTTAATTTTATCAGATCTTTTGGGCTGAACCACCGACAATTCCGACAATTTATTGAAGAGATTGGAGAAAATGACTTACCTTATCATACTGCCGTACGTTGGCTTAGTTGTGGGAAAGTCCTTCAGCGCTTTTTTGAACTTCGAGCAGTGATCGAAATTTTTTTGAATGAAAAGCATCGCCCTCTTACTGAATTACAAAACAACGCATGGCTGTGGAAGTTAGCATTCTATGTTGATTTGACAAAACATGTGAACGAACTGAATTTGAGATTGCAAGGAGAAAACCAGCATCTTCCTGATTTATACACTAATATCAAATCATTCCGGAGGAAATTGATACTGTTTCAATCACAACTACGAAGTAAATGTTTTTCACATTTTAAAACATGTGAAATATTCAGCCACACCACTGAGACTGAGTTTCCTATCGATTTTGCAATCGAAACTTTGAGTGCTTTGAAAATAAATTTTGGTACTCGTTTCTCGGACTTTGATGCCATTGCGAATCAAATTAAGATTTTTTAGAATCCTTTTGATACTGACATTGAAACCCTAGCCCCGGAACTTCAAATGGAAATGATTGATCTACAGTGCAGTGATATAATTAAGAACAAATATCAAAACTCATCTTTGTTGGAATTTTATAAGAGTCTTCCACTGACACAATTTGATAATTTGCATAAATTTGCTCGTGGGCTGTTTTCTGTTTTTGGTACTACTTATTTGTGGGAGAAGACCTTCTCCAAAATGAAGTACACAAAAAATGTTTACAGATCTAAATTAACTGATGAGCATCTTAAATCTCTTTTAATAATTGGTACAAGTAAAATTAGTCCACAACTATAAACTATTGTCAGTGGAAAATCTCAATTACATAAATCTCATTAGTATTTCATATGTCATTATGCTTGTTATAAGTTATGTTTTTATTTAAAATGTATAAAATGTTAGTTGGATTCATTTACATAATAATTTACATAATTTCAAGTAAGTAAAAAGTAAATGCCAAATATAGGTACCTACATGATTTATGGTGCGGTTAAACTACAATACTTTGAAATTTATGACACAGATTCGTAGAATATTTAATCTAAGTCTAATTCTTTGCTCTAATCTAAAGTGCAACTGTTGACTCATGGAACCAAATATTGAAATCTGAAAAACTATTGGATTTCAAGTAAGTAAATGCCAAATATAGGTACCTGCATGATTTATGGTGCGGTCAAACTACTATACTTTGAAATTTATGACACAAATTCGTAGTATATTTAATCTAAGTCTAATTCTTTGCTCTAATCTAAAGTGTAACTGTTGACTCATAGAACCCAATATTGAAATCAGAAAAGAAACTATTGAATTTGAAGTAAGTAAATGCCAAATATAGTTACCTACATGAGTTATGGTGCGGTTAAACTACAATACTTTGAAATTTATGACACAAATTCGTAGAATATTTAATCTGAGTTTAATTCTTTGCTCTAATATAAAGTGCAACTGTTGACTCATAGAACCCAATATTGAAATCTGAAAAAAAAACTATTAAATTTCAAGTAAGTAAATGCCAAATATAGGTACCTACATCATTTATGGTGCGGTTAAACTACAATAATTTAAAATTTATGACACAAATTCGTAGAATATTTAATCTAAGTCTAATTCTTTGCTCTAATCTAAAGTGTAACTGTTGACTCATAGAACTCAATAATTAATCTGAAAAAAAAAACTATTGAATTTCAAGTAAGTGAATGCCAAATATAGGTACCTACATGAATTATGGTGCGGTTTAACTACAATACTTTGAAATTTATGACACAAATTCGTAGGCTCGGTGTAATTTATGACATAAACCTCTAATCATGGGCATCAGCAGCAGCGAGATCATTTTACAACAGCTTCGTAAATCTGAATGACTATTAGTGGAGATAGTGGAAAGGAGATTAGTGCCAATAACGGGCAATATTGTAAAAATATTTTTATATTTTATTACAAAAATTTTACATATTGTGAATTACTGCCGTAATTCATCTCTTAGCTTCCTGGTGAAATTCTATAATCATTTTATTTCAGAAATTGGAGAATATTCAATAATGTATATTATAGTATAAAATGTATCAATATGAATATTTAAAAAGTATACAGGGTGATCAATTTAAAACAAAGTTGATGGTAACTTCCGGACGATTCATGGGACACCCTGTATATAAATAATGAATAATACATCTCTTTTATAAGTCGTAGTTTTTGCGATTTCCAATACAAATGACCCATCCAGTATACCGGGTGTTTCGAGTTTTACCGACGAGCCCAAAATGGCCATTTCTGATAGAAATAAAATGTCCACATTTAATGTATACAATTATGTATTAATAAAGAACAATATTTGCCAATCCAATTTTTTTTACAACCACCAGGCAGTTTTTTCGGTTTTTTATAAGTAATTGATTGCTTATTAATTCGATTTTCCGGAGAATGTACTTTTACATTTTATAAAAAATAAAAATGCCCATATTTAATGTATACAATTATGTATTAATAAAGAACAATATTTGGCAATCAACTTTTATTTACAACCACCATGCAGATTTTTCGGTTTTTTATAAGTAATTGATTGCTTATTAATTCGATTTTTAGGAGAATGTACTTTTACATTTTATAAAAAATAAAAATGTCCATATTTAATGTATACAATTATGTATTAATGAAGAATAATATTTGCCAATGATTTTTTTTTACAACCACCAGGACGTTATTTCGGTTTTTTTATAAGTAATTGATTGCTTATTTATTCGATTTTCACGAGAATGTACTTTTACTCAATTCTACATTTTATAAAAAAATAAAATGCCCATATTTAATGTATACAATTTTGTATTAATGAAGAACAATAATTGCCAATCAATTTTTTTTTACAACCATCATGCAGCTTTTCTGTTTTTTATAAGTAGTTGATTGCTTATTTATTCGATTGTCATGAGAATGTACTTTTACTCAATTCTACATTTTGCTGTGCAATTTATATTAAAAATATAAGTTCCGTTTTTGAAATGCATGTAATTTGATATTGTGGCATTAATATTTACGAGGAACTTGTGAAATGTGTTTAACAATAGATTTAACGACCCTTACGAATATTCTGGGACCAACGGTTACAGACCTGAGTTAAAACTGGTCAGATGCCGTAATAATACTAAAGAATACCAGAAGCATAGAGATTAGTTTATTGCAGGCACCTGATTTGAAGGATTGCCCCAATGATGTATTGCCATTTGACTTTTAAATTGTAAATCACCATCTCTTTCGGTCAGTAATATTAAAGTGGCTTTAACTTGAAATAAAATCGATTTTTTAAAATTTTCATTTCATAAATTGTTTCCTTTAATTCAAAGGATACATTTGCGCAAATTATAAAAAAAAATCTCGGGAAAATGTTTTTTTTAAATTTTATAGTCATGTTTGAAATAATATTAAAAATTTTAGACCAGTTTCTGCAAGATTGGCATCGTATGTATGTACTGAATTTTTTCTACTGAAAATTTTTCTTATCCAACTGTAAATGGCTAAAAATCGCTCGGCGGTGTAATTTGGAACACCCAGTATACAGGGAGGCAAAATTTATTTAGTCTCTATAGGGGATCTCGGTAATTATGTCGATAGGTTCAGGACAGATAAAGCGGAAAAATCGTTTTTCTCGAGAGGTTTTAAGCTGTATAACAACATGCCCTGTCACATAAAAAATGAGATAAATTTTCATAAGTTTAAATCTCAGGTGAGGGAATATGTGTTCAAATTGATTGATTGTAAATAGAAAATAGTAGATGTAGTAAATAGAATAAAATATATGTTAATATGAAAATTGTAGTTGCTATTTGTGTGTTTTCTTTGGTTGTTTTATTGAAATTTTGTATATTATGTAGCGTTTTTTGCTAATAAATATTCTTTATTATTATTATTATTAATTAGAAGAAAATGAGAAAATCGGATAGCGCATCACTTTTTTTCCAAAATAAACTCTATGGTGAAACAAAAAATCGGCTATCGTCTTCTGTTTTCGAGTTATAGCCAAAAACTCATTATTTTCCACTTTCGATTTTGATCAATATCTCAGTTATTTATCGTTTTATTAAGATAATGGTTACATGTTCAATGCACTTTTTTAAAGAGAATTGAAAGAGATTTGCAGAATTTTGATCTTCATTAATAAACAAGATACCTACAACATAGTCATAGTCATATATGACTAGTCATAGTCATAGTCAACATAGAAGTCATAGTTGGCTTTGGCTTTACTATATAAGTTTTTTTTTCTGTCTACAATATATTATAATGATGTATAAGTGGATGTTATACAGCAAATATTCGATAAATGTAACTTCTGCAAATGCAATATTCTGTGTTAGCATCAGTAATATAAGAGCAACTATAAGAGCAACTGTAAGAGCAACTATTTTTTATTCATAACTGCAAGCTGCAACCATGATATTTGACAGATCTAACATCAAGTGGTTATAACTTCCTATCTCAACCCTATTAAAATGACGAAAAAATAATTTAGTATGAGTGACAAGGGTGAAACATTAATAAAAATACAAGAAAATGTAGAGGTTAGTGACATTTGCAAAACGTACAAAGAAAATCATAGCACAATTTCCTGTAAATGCAATATTCTCTACTAGCATCAGTAATATACTACTCTAAAATCAACTATAAGAGCAACTATGTTTAATTTTTTTTTTTCGTAACTGCAAGCTGCAACCATGATATTTGACAGATCTAACATCGAGTGGTTATAATTTCCTATCTCAACCCTATTAAAATGACGAAAAAATAATTAAGTATTAGTGACAAGGGTGAAACATTAATAAAAAATACAAGAAAATGTAATATTAGTGGCATTTGCAGAACGTACAAAGAAAATCATAGCACAATTTTCTGTATTATGAATAATAAGGAGATTTTTTTTTGTTTTGTTTCAAAAAGGCAAGAAAGTTGTAGCAAATACAAAAGAAACAGTTTCGGATGTTCAAAACTCATTATAGTTGGTTTTTAAATGAAAAAACTAACAATAATATTATTACTGACCCAAGAACAAAGAACAAAGAAAAGTGTTTGTTTCATTTAATTTCATCATGTATCACGAAGTAGATGTCTCCAACATTGACCACTTATTACTGATAAATCGAGCCGAGAACTTTGAATTCAAATATAAAATTTCAAGCCATGTAGGAGCTTAGGTACAGAAGTTTAAAACACGCTATGGAATAAATCTTTTGAAAATTAGCAGAGAAAAATTTCCTCAAACCATTCAGCTGTTCGTTGAAAAATTTTGTTGAAAAACTTAATCTTCTAAATTTGCTTCCCAAACAAATTTGTAATGCAGATGAGGCAGGTTTAGTATACAAGAATTTAAATTTTAAATTCTTACTAGTAGATTTAAATTTTAAATGATAAAAACTTTCTCATATTCTCATATTGTCAATTAAAATTAAAAAATTCTGCACTTCCCTAATTTTGTTAAAGACTGGTTTCGGTGTTTAGACTATCATGAGGCAAAACTAAAATAGATTTTAATATAAATATTACATGCTATTTTTTGTAAAATGTACATTTTCTTAACAAATTCAATTCACAACACTACATTTTGACTTATTCTAGGTATGAGTTTACATGGCATAAATTAGTGTGTTTGTAAATAGTCTAATAGTAAATAGTCGAGTCGAGAACCTTGAATTCAAATATAAAATTACAAGCCAGTCTAGGAGGTTGGGTACCAAAGCTAAAGAGACGCCATGGATTACGTCTTTTGAAAATTAGCGGAGAAAGACTTTCCTCAAACCATTCACCTGTTCATTGAAACTTTTTGTTGAAAACGTAAATCTTCTAAAATTGCTTCCCAAACAAATTTGTAATGCAGATGAGGCAGGTTTAGTATACAAAATTTTAAATTTAAAATTCTTACTAGTAGATTTAAATTTTAAATGATGATTTTTTTCACATATTAAGGTTGTTAATTTAAATTAAAAAATTCTGCACTTCCTTAATTTTGTGAAAGACTGGTTTCGGTGTTTAGACCATCATAAGTCAAAACAAAAATAGATTTTCATATAAATAGAACATGCTATTTTTTCATAAATGTACATTTTCTTAACAAATTCAATTTACACTACATTTTGACTTATTCTAGGTATGAGTTTACATGACATAATTTAGTGTGTTTGTAATTAGTATTTCGTTAATGTGTGAGTGTGTATTTAAGAGATTTGTTACTTGTTAGGTGTTGATGATTTTTTTTAAATATTTATTAGTGAGCTCCACGTGTTTTGTAATGCTTCTTAATTTCCAGAATTTCTAATGACTATCGTATTGTTTATAATTGTTACTTACATGTTTCTGTATTTTCAATTGAAATAATTTATTATGTGTATTCTGGTATCAATGTATCGTTTCGGAGTTGTAAAATGTGTGGTATATATTGTTGAATCTGTGAGTGGTAGCTTCTGATTGGTGTGTTTATGGTGGTCTATGTCAATAATATTATTTATTATGCGAGATATATAGAAACATGGGTTTTTCAGTGTTACATACTTAATCATTCAGATTGTTTATGTTATTTTTTCGATCTTTGTGTACTTCTAGATTTTCTAATAGTCGCAACTTAAATCCCATTTTCCTGTTTGTGTGTACAAGTATTATGTTATTTTCTTAGACACAATGTATGTTGATTGTGCCAAAGATGTCTGCCAAAGTTTGATGTTTGATAAGTTTTTAGGTATTTCACAAGGTATTTTTTGATAATGATATTTCTGTACTACAAAAACTTAAAGCTGTTCTACTATTGGATAATGCCACAAGTAGGGCTTGCAACCCCGGGGATCCCCGTCCCCGGGGCTCCGGGGATTCGATTATTTTAAACGGGGATTTATCCCCGGGGTTTGTCAACCGTCCCCGGGGTTGAAAAAAACTTATAAAAGTTTTTTACCCACGGTTAACGATGAAGAGGCTTCACCTTCATGTCAATCAGAGATTGAAAAGCAAGCGGCAGAAAATCTCCCTTCTGTGGATGAAGTCATTCATTCAGGTCCAGGTGACGATCACGACTCATCTTCTGAAGATGACGAGGAATCACAAGATGATCGACTTGTGATTGAAAAAATGGCACACAAGAAGACAGAAATTTCATTTGAAGAATATTGTACCGTCATTACTAAGGTTCGGAAAATCGTTAAATCCTTCCGCATATCTCCAACAAAGAATGACGCTGTCCTTCAAAAACATGTGAAAAATAACATTGAAGGACGTGAGTGTCCACTCATCGTGGATGCTAAGACTAGATGGAGTAGTCTCGTTCTAATGCTAGAGCGCTCCCTGAAATTGAAAGATTCTATAAAGAAGGCTCTGATCGACATCAAGTATGAGGATTCCTTCAGTAACGAAGAATTTGCAAAAATTCCTGAGGTCGTCGACTGCCTAACACCCATTCGAGCAACAGTTGTTGTGTCAACGATATTGTACCCTGATTGACGATGAAACCGCACTGTCCATGATGTTTTAACCTTGGAAGGTTTTACGTCTAATCTTGCCAAGACACTGGTCAATGCCCTTTCAGTGCGAATGCAGGAAAGAAGAAGATATTTATCCGCATTATACATTTACTTGGAGAAGACACGCGAAGAGAGGATCCTAACGAGTGAGACACTAAGCAAAATCTTTTATACACTTTCAAAGCCGAAACTCCGCTCTTTAATTGTCAGAATGATAAAGCGTATTTGCCCGCCCCAAATGACGGAGGTGTCAGTGGGAGCAGAACTTCAAACAGCTTCTACCAACGTCGAGGACGAACAGGATCCACCCATAAAAAATCCCAAGACCCACCCGTCCGAAGCAGGAAGAAACTATTATTTCAAATTAAAAGGCCATTAAGATATTCAGGAAATATGCCCAGACTACAACACCAGCATCTACTCCAGAAACCCAATCATTTGAGACTATTATCAAACAAGAGATGACTTTGTTTGAGAAGGGTGGAAACAAAGGTATCTGATGCTGATTTGACAAGCGTTGAATCCGAAAGTGTATTTTCAGCTGCTGGGTATGTGTCCGAAAATAAGGTCAACCATGAATGATGAAACCCTGGATGCCCTTTGTCACCTTCGGGGTCACTTTCAGTTCCAATTTAATCCAACTTCAGCATCGAACTCTACACGTAATTGAATGAGGACGTACTGAATTAAATGTTGTGAATATAATGTTCCTTACTTGAATTGGTACTAATTCAATAAATATTTATTTATGCACAGATGTTAAATAAAACTATTTCCCTTTAGATTGATAATGAACTTATCTATTATTTTAAATATCTCATTGCAGCATGTAAAATAAACACGTAGTCAGCTAGAATTATGTATAAATAATTAAAAGTTATATTATTACAAGTTTCCCCGGGGAACCCCGGGGACCCCGGGGACAGATAAAATCCGGGGACGATTACCCGGGGACGAAAAGTGTCCGGGGTTGCAAGCCCTAGCCACAAGCCATGGCATTCAGGAGGATTTGATATCTCCTGATGGAAAGTTTACAGTTTTTTCTTCCCACCCAATACTAGAGCGATCTTGCTGCCATTATATCAAGACATAATTAAATCAATAAAAACTACATGCAGGAGAAAGCTACTCTGCGGGTTGTTGACGTTGAGTGGAGATCTTTGTAGTAATTTAAAAAAAATCTGAAAGATGTCTCTTTTTTAATATCGGAATTGTGGATGGACACGAGACAATCAGTTATCTTAAGTGGTTGAAAGCATATACTCATATTACCTAGTAAGAATAATTCGCTGGTCGAATGTTTTCATGATGAGGATGACATACCATTAGCTCAACTGTACCGTCATGTATCACCAGAGACACTATTGGGCGATGATAAAATAGTTGATAGGGCCTTAGGAGCAAAGTAGCCTTCAAATGCCCTAATTGCTGAGGAAGATATCCTTCAAGATAATCAAGATGATCAATATAATAAAATATTTTGACAGATTGGGGCTAAAACGAAAATTTATCAATATTTGGGGATATTTTGACATTGAGAAATATAAAGCAAAAATTAATTTTAAGTAAAATTAAAAACAACTAATTTGCTTGTGTTGCTTTTTGTCTGTGTTCTGCTTTATCTTAAAATTCAACTTAACCCAATAAAAATTATATGGTATGTTTGACCTTACTTTATACATGTATTAGATACATGTGTTCTGCTTTATCTTAAAATTCAACTTAACCCAATAAAAAAAATGGTATATTTGACCTTACTTTATACATGTATTAGCATCGGTAAACTCTATTTTGCATTAAAATTTTATAATGGATTCGATAATAGAAATATTCGTTAAAAGCAACTTTTTTACCAAATAGAATGAGGCGTGTTGCATTTATAGAATTTTTCGGTAATTGCATTTTCATTAAAATGTATTCATATTCACTCATAACTTCTTAAGTTTGATCTCTAATTAGGCTTAGTAGGTTTGTTTTATTTAAAGTCAAATTATTGATTATCAAACAAACACATTTGCCAATGATTATTAAAATGTACTAAGTGAAAACGTATCTGTTGGTCAAGAAGTTCGCCTGGTTACAATTGTACCTGTCATCTTTTATAAGTAATCTGTTCCCTAGTTCAAATTAGTTTCATAGTTTCCAAATTGATGTTGCAATTTGTTTTCATATCCTCCCCGGTTCTGCGATAGTCCTCAGATTCGATCCGTGGATCGCGATGAAAAATTGCGGAGCTCCGCTTTTTCCTGGCCGCTGCCGGCAAAAAGTGAACACTCCCGTTTTTTTCTGCACTTTTTCGCGCCGCGGTGGCGACGGCCGCCTGCACAATGGTCGCGGGCCTGGAGTTGGCGCGGGGGTGGCTCCGGGAGGGGCGCTCACAATAAATGCATTAGGCTGGGCGAGGGCGGAAAGCGGAGAATCATCCCCGGAATCATTAAATTTGTCCCATGTAAATCCATTGTCGCCTGGCGGAATGGAAACGGGAGGAGTGACTCGGTAGAATCCCTGGTAGCTTGGGGGGGGTGGGGGGCGAGGGCGGCTTCCGTCCGCACATGTGAAAAAATAAAACGGGGCTTTGGGAAAACAGAGCATCGATCGGGCCGTGCTGATAATCACACGGGCGATTAGCTGATAGCGGGCAGCGGGTCCGTGCTGCTTTGATAAGTTGATAAGTTTTTGGCGGGGGCGGGGGAGTAGTTTGTCGACGCGGTAATTAACGGCCTGGTTGCTAATGACGATGATAACGGTGGCGGTTGACATAATTAGCCGCAGGCACTTCGTTAGGCCGTGCACCTACAGGTATACACTGTTGAACTGAAGTTACACAGATTTCTGTTGTACACTCATTATCTGTTAGTGAACTTAAGATTCGAACTTAAATTCAACTAACTTAATAAGGGGCGGCTATGACTGCAACAGGGTTATCGAACCCGCCAAAAAATGTGGAAGAAGGGCTTGGATATGCATGGCTACAAAAAAAATAAAAACAGCATGGATGTGTATGGTTTCACAACACAAGCTTTAAACAAGCATAACTAACATCATAGTAATTCCTCTTACAAAGATATTGAGTGAATTGATCGAAAATAGGATTTTCCCTGATTTATTGAAAATTTCTAAAGTTGTTCCTGTGTTTAAGAAGGACGATGTATTGAACATAAATGATTACCGACTCATATCGGTTCTACCAGTGCTGTCAAAGGTCTGTAAAACTATAATCATGAAACAACTCACTTCTTACTTGGAGAACACCAACTTACAGTCCCCAGTTCAGTTTGGTTTTCGAGAAGTGCTATCTACAACTCATGCACTGCATAGTGTTGTGCAAGAGATCATTGATGGATTTGAAAAATCCGAATACACAAACACAGTCTTGATGGATCTTTCATAAGCTTTCGATTGCGTGAAACACGAGATATTGATAACTATACCACTATAATATACATCCAAACAGTATACGTCTAATCTCCTCATATTTATCCCCTAGGAGACAGCAAGTTGAAATTGATTAGGCATCCTCTGAAATGCTTTCAATATATCATGGTGTGCCCCAGGGGTCCATTCTGGGACCTCTGTTATTTATAGTTTTTATTAATGACCTACCATTTAACATTGGCGGCAAGGTGATCTTATACGCGGATGATACCGCAATAATAAATAGAAACACTTCCAAATGTGAAGCTAAGACTGCAAACGAAAGTGCTACGCAACAGGCCTCAGATTGGTTTTTGACGAACCATCTAACTCTGAATCAAGGTAAAACAGAAAATATAACGTTCACACTAAAAACATATATTTCCAATATTGCATCAGTCAAATATCTAGGCATTCATCTCGATTCAAAACTCACATGGACAATGCATGGTGAATACTTAGCAGGAATCCTGTCCAAGAACACCTTCATTCTGAGAAGTCTTGCAGGAACAGTATCAACTTCTTCTCTGAAAACAGCATATCATTCTCTATTTTCTTCACGCATGCTGTATGGTCGGTTTCTATGGGGACACTCAACCATTATTCATAGAATATTTTCTCTGCAACGCAGAGCTATTCGTGTATTTGCTGGCCTTGCATATCGGAACTGCTGTAGAGCGCAGTTTAAACATTTGAACCTACTGATATTGCCAAGTCATTTTATAAATCTGTGTCTGCTCCATGTTATGTATAATTTTGCCAACTCTTCCACTTATGAATTTCATGAGTACAATACTAGAAAGCGGTATGAACTGTATCTTTCGAACATTCCGCTAAGTAAAAGTATGAATTGGGCTCGGTACCTCGGAATAAAGTTCTTCAATAAATTGAGTCCACCAGAGATCTGCCGACCAAACTCTATAAGAAAGAAATATGCAACCTATTAATTAAAAACGTTTTCTACTCATTTGAAGAATACATGTCTTATGTATTGTAAAAGTATTAGCTTCTACTCGTATATGAAACACAGCTTTTTGTTCTGAAATTTGTTACTATCATGTTTAGGTCTGCAAAGCATCGTATAGGTATGACCTATGTTTTACAATGTTTTATATTGTATGTCCTTTGACCAATTTTATTGATTGATGTACCAATTGTTTCTTTGCAGTTTTATATCTTAGTAGTTTTTTATAATTTTAAGTATTTTGTAAAAATGGTTAAATTTTTTTAAAAACTTCAAAAACTTCTTCCAAACAGTTTCCATGATTTGTACTTTCGGCCTTTCATTATGGCGTCTAAACAAAACAAATTTGTTGTTGGTTTTGTAATAAAACAACTTCTACAGTGATCATATTTGAGAGAGAGAGCTATTAAAAAGAGACAATTTTTGCATAGCGACTCTATGATACTTAAAATCTCGATGTACTTGATATTTTCTCAAGCCTCCTTCCAACTTTTAAAGCCGAATGAGATAAATACTGGTTCTCCAGATTTTTTTTGAAAACAGCCTGTACAGGAAGCGGAATGTTGAATTTTCCAGACGCTGTATTCTAGCCAAAAGTAGTCCCGAAACCATTTATGTACTTTGGAAGCTTCTTTTGTTTTATACATCCTGCTGAATACGGATAATAATAATAAATGTTTTTTAAATTAAAAATTTATCACCTCCTTGAGGGTTCAATTGTCAGTAATAATAGGTGTTTGATGGCCAAGAAACCAACAAAACGGAGTAGAAAAACACTTGTAAGGATGTAAGCTGATTCGACTCGAGCTGGGAGGGACTCAAGCACCCACTTCAGAGGGGCCGCTCTGAAACAGCCTAGATTTGCCCCTGGATAGTATACATTTTGTTTTTGGATTTTTGAAAAGAATGGAACAAAACATGTCCAAAAACAGTTGTAACGGTCCAAAATAGCGTTCGGCAGGAACGGCTTTCAATAAATTAACTAGCGTGTAGACCTACACGGTAGGCAACCATGCTTGCGTTTTTTTGTTGTGGTGACGCGTCTCCCCGGTGAGCGATTTTTAAATTCACCGGCATAAGCGCCACTACGAGCAGAACTAGATTGACCCGTGCCCGAGGTAGATCGTGTCAGAAGAACCGTTGCAGATAAGGTATTTCACCATCCGTTTTACGGGAATAATCAACGGTTCTCAACTAACCACCCTTGAGGGGGATTGAGGCACCGACTACGGGGCAGGGAACACGCTCGTAACACCCGAGTAAGTAGTTATTTCTTCTCCTCTTCGTGAAGCCACGTGTCCGGCCATTTTGATTAAGGCCACGTGTTTTGTAGGCGTTTGCCGACGGGCTAACCCGCTCGGCCGGAACATCCCTGGCTGGAGGTCGCAAGCGAGCTTCAGGTCCACGACGCGAGCCGTCGGCCTTCCGGAAGCTGTACCAGTCACCGGCGACGACCACCAGGAGCGCAGGCCAGATATAAAAATTCCAATAATATAATTTCTTTTTTTGTGTGCTCGATTGGGCCACTTTTCTGTTTATTCTTGTGTGTAAATTGCGTCTACGTGTAAATTGTGTCGTACGTGTTTGCGCTAGTGTACGAGAAAGGTCGCTCCTTCTGCCCTTTAAATCGCGCGATTAGGAGCTTATTTTATTCGGCCGAATAGAGTGGGCCCTGCGCGAAAGGGCGGCGCTCGGAGGTATTGTTTTCAGGAGCGCAGGACACGGTGTCCGTTTTGATTTGTGTGTGCGAATAAACGCCATCTTACCATACCAAACTCACACCTGTTATTATTTTTTGCTCTCCCCACGTTTTCTCTTTACAGTTTTCTATTCGGGTCATTTCAGTTACAGTTTTACAGTTTCCTATTCTCACTGCGAGATTTACACCTGGTGGTGTTGGCGTCAAACGGTCAGCGTTGTGACAGTTCGTGATTTCTGAGCTTCGCTGACTGTCTGCCGTCCACCCACGCAGGTAGAGTGGAGCCTCCCTTGCGACGAAGTAGCAACGAGGTAAAATTACGTGGAGCCTTTTTTTTAACCCCCCCCACTCTCTGACACCGAGAGCCTGGCCCTCGTCACTACTTCAAAGGGACCCTCCACTCGCTCCACGGCCTAACGCGCCGACTGCCCTTCAGGTACGTCACACGTTTTTGGAACCCAACGTGGGGCAATAGCAACAATAGCAACAATAGCTATCGTTGGTATCTTTATTTATTTAGCTCATTAACATCTTTTGAGGCTTAAGGGTTTTGTCAGCCCTTTGTAAATTTTTTTCTAGCCCTTCAGGATTTTGTTTTTCATTTTAAATAGACCTCATTTAATTAATTTTGCAGCCCTTTTTCAATTTTTGTTTTGGCCCTTTTTGCCCTTTAGAAAATTTTTGTGCCCTTTTTCAATTTTATGCGTTGTTAGTAGTTTTGGCACTAATTTTCACTTTGACCCTTCAGCCCTTCGCGAAAACTTTTTGGCCCTTTGGTTTATTTTTGTGCCCTTTTGATTGGGAATATATTTTTGTGGTAGGCCTTAAGTTTGCGCCAAGGAAACTGAACTGGGAGTTGGAAAATTTGACAGTATTTCAAATTTTTAATCAGCCTTCAGCACTTAGTATATTGAGAAAATTTGGGGTGGTTGTTTTGTCAGTTGTTGAGAATTTCTGTGAGTTTTGTGGGTAATTTAGAATACACACAAGAAAATATTTTGACTTTAACGTTAACTTTAAATTTAAATATTTTTAATTTAGGGAATTTTCTGGCCTGTTTTCAGTGTTTGTTGGTATAGTTTCTACTATAGTGTAGAAATTAGTTTAATATTCGTTGGTTATAGATTTATTGTTGTTTTTTTTTATGGAAGCTAGTGAGATAGTGAACGGGCGACCACGGATCATACATATTTGGTTGATTGGTAGTTAGATTTTTGGGTATGATTTTGTGGGTTCGAGCTTACTACGGCTAGTATTTCTATTTTTGGTGCTATTAGTAGCTGTTTTTTGATAATTAAATTGAATATAACCAACGCACTTCGAAATGCTTTATAATCTTCGTATTCTGGTGGGAACTCCGTACTCTGGCGAGAATTGGCGTATCGCGTCGTGACGTAGCGATGACGCGATTTTAATGTGTTCCTTCTGGTTTTGTTCGGTTGCGTCTAAGGGAAATTTTGCAGCTGTGTTCGATTATTTTCCTAGGTAACCATCTTTTCACTTTTCTTTTCTTGACTATCTAGTCATGTCCTTGGTGTCGATTCGTTGCATACCGCCTGAGCTTTGCGATTGCTCAAGGGTGCGGGAATCGATTGTTGTTAGTCGTAGACTATCCGTCTAGTTGCGGGATTTTTTGATGACGATTCCTTAGAGACCACGACCATTCGTATGTTCATGGTGCGTTGCGATTCGATATCTTTCCTTCTTCTTCATTTCGTTAGAGAGCTCGCAGTAGCGCGTGGGTGATTTAATTTTTTTTTCGTAGTTTGTGTGGATTCGGATCCAATGATTCCGAGATCCTGACGACGGCCATTATTTGTTCGCACTCGGCTCGTCTTTTTATACAGTATGTTTGTAGGTTTTGTAATTTGTTAGTTATCGCGTACTGTTTTGTTTCGCGTATTTGTATAACGTGAGTTAGTTATTTTTGTTCCGGCTACCCATAGCGGTGAGTCGATGATTTTACTTTACTATAGTTGGCGCGTATGCCGTTTTGACTTATTGTTTGTTCAACGAGTTAGTAAGTTAGTTTGTCTTGCGGATACGTTGCTTAAACTTTTTTGTAGCAATTTTCGTGTCGCGTCCAGCCCTTCTGGCGTTAATATTGTAACTTTTTCTAATTAATTGTAATAGTAATTTTGAATTCATGTCCTTATGACTTTTTTTGGTAATTTGCTAACGCTCATAAGCTGTCACAAATTTTGTAGCACAATCTTGTAGCCCATACTTTGTTATTTGGTAGTGATTGTATCGATGCTAGAACCTGTGGGATCGTGCATCGGGAGATCTGTTGTGTTGGTTCTATGTAACCATCCGCTTGCGGGATTTTTGCGACAATCTTCTGAGGCACACCAACAGAGTTCAAAGTGCACCGGACTTTCAAAATTTTTCATCGCTTCTCGATTGGGTTTTTGTGATTTTGATTTTTGGTAAACTTTTTTTGATTTGTGGATCAATGGTTGTTGGACCTAGTTTCTGCTTGTATCAGGGGATTCGCCATTTGTTGGGTCATAGTGGTTAGTTTTTGGGACCAGCCGCATAGCGGGATTATAATGGCAATCTCGAAGCCTTTGGGTATTTATTTTTTTGGTACATGACTGTAGGGTGCCATACATGTTGACCAGTCAATTAATAGTTATTGTTGGAATAGAGGTAGTTAGTTGAGTCGACGCTCGAACACCTACGTTTAAGTGTGTTTTGGGTGTTGTCGTCGTATGTTCGGATAGGTCCTGCCACCGAAATGGGGGTGGTATTATGGCGACAACCATATCTCGTTAGGAGGCTTATGTCCACTACGTATTGTGTGTTTTGAGTATGTCGAATTTTTGGTTGATAATTCTTATTGTTATTCAGTTTAGTATTAGGATAGTTGTGACAAGCTATGAGTTGTGTTAGTTTTGTTAGTTTGAGTGATTGTAATTAGTGGCTGTCACTTGTCTAAAGCCATACGGTGTAAGTAAACTTTCATATTCTATGGGATCGTTCGTGTTTTGTCCTTGAGTGACATGCCGCATTGCGGAATTTTTCGACGACTCCCTAGTTTAGCTATTTAGCTTAGCCCTTTGGGGGATTTAATGAATATGATTGAGGTTACGCATCGAGTGTGTCGGGACATTGTTACTCCCACTAGTACTATCTTTCTTTCGTCATTTTTATGAGTTTATTTTTCTTTTTGGGGGGTTGAAAAAACATCCGCTTCCCGGAGTTTTTAATTTTGTTGGGGGGGAATTTGTAACGGTCCAAAATAGCGTTCGGCAGGAACGGCTTTCAATAAATTAACTAGCGTGTAGACCTACACGGTAGGCAACCATGCTTGCGTTTTTTTGTTGTGGTGACGCGTCTCCCCGGTGAGCGATTTTTAAATTCACCGGCATAAGCGCCACTACGAGCAGAACTAGATTGACCCGTGCCCGAGGTAGATCGTGTCAGAAGAACCGTTGCAGATAAGGTATTTCACCATCCGTTTTACGGGAATAATCAACGGTTCTCAACTAACCACCCTTGAGGGGGATTGAGGCACCGACTACGGGGCAGGGAACACGCTCGTAACACCCGAGTAAGTAGTTATTTCTTCTCCTCTTCGTGAAGCCACGTGTCCGGCCATTTTGATTAAGGCCACGTGTTTTGTAGGCGTTTGCCGACGGGCTAACCCGCTCGGCCGGAACATCCCTGGCTGGAGGTCGCAAGCGAGCTTCAGGTCCACGACGCGAGCCGTCGGCCTTCCGGAAGCTGTACCAGTCACCGGCGACGACCACCAGGAGCGCAGGCCAGATATAAAAATTCCAATAATATAATTTCTTTTTTTGTGTGCTCGATTGGGCCACTTTTCTGTTTATTCTTGTGTGTAAATTGCGTCTACGTGTAAATTGTGTCGTACGTGTTTGCGCTAGTGTACGAGAAAGGTCGCTCCTTCTGCCCTTTAAATCGCGCGATTAGGAGCTTATTTTATTCGGCCGAATAGAGTGGGCCCTGCGCGAAAGGGCGGCGCTCGGAGGTATTGTTTTCAGGAGCGCAGGACACGGTGTCCGTTTTGATTTGTGTGTGCGAATAAACGCCATCTTACCATACCAAACTCACACCTGTTATTATTTTTTGCTCTCCCCACGTTTTCTCTTTACAGTTTTCTATTCGGGTCATTTCAGTTACAGTTTTACAGTTTCCTATTCTCACTGCGAGATTTACACCTGGTGGTGTTGGCGTCAAACGGTCAGCGTTGTGACAGTTCGTGATTTCTGAGCTTCGCTGACTGTCTGCCGTCCACCCACGCAGGTAGAGTGGAGCCTCCCTTGCGACGAAGTAGCAACGAGGTAAAATTACGTGGAGCCTTTTTTTTAACCCCCCCCACTCTCTGACACCGAGAGCCTGGCCCTCGTCACTACTTCAAAGGGACCCTCCACTCGCTCCACGGCCTAACGCGCCGACTGCCCTTCAGGTACGTCACACGTTTTTGGAACCCAACGTGGGGCAATAGCAACAATAGCAACAATAGCTATCGTTGGTATCTTTATTTATTTAGCTCATTAACATCTTTTGAGGCTTAAGGGTTTTGTCAGCCCTTTGTAAATTTTTTTCTAGCCCTTCAGGATTTTGTTTTTCATTTTAAATAGACCTCATTTAATTAATTTTGCAGCCCTTTTTCAATTTTTGTTTTGGCCCTTTTTGCCCTTTAGAAAATTTTTGTGCCCTTTTTCAATTTTATGCGTTGTTAGTAGTTTTGGCACTAATTTTCACTTTGACCCTTCAGCCCTTCGCGAAAACTTTTTGGCCCTTTGGTTTATTTTTGTGCCCTTTTGATTGGGAATATATTTTTGTGGTAGGCCTTAAGTTTGCGCCAAGGAAACTGAACTGGGAGTTGGAAAATTTGACAGTATTTCAAATTTTTAATCAGCCTTCAGCACTTAGTATATTGAGAAAATTTGGGGTGGTTGTTTTGTCAGTTGTTGAGAATTTCTGTGAGTTTTGTGGGTAATTTAGAATACACACAAGAAAATATTTTGACTTTAACGTTAACTTTAAATTTAAATATTTTTAATTTAGGGAATTTTCTGGCCTGTTTTCAGTGTTTGTTGGTATAGTTTCTACTATAGTGTAGAAATTAGTTTAATATTCGTTGGTTATAGATTTATTGTTGTTTTTTTTTATGGAAGCTAGTGAGATAGTGAACGGGCGACCACGGATCATACATATTTGGTTGATTGGTAGTTAGATTTTTGGGTATGATTTTGTGGGTTCGAGCTTACTACGGCTAGTATTTCTATTTTTGGTGCTATTAGTAGCTGTTTTTTGATAATTAAATTGAATATAACCAACGCACTTCGAAATGCTTTATAATCTTCGTATTCTGGTGGGAACTCCGTACTCTGGCGAGAATTGGCGTATCGCGTCGTGACGTAGCGATGACGCGATTTTAATGTGTTCCTTCTGGTTTTGTTCGGTTGCGTCTAAGGGAAATTTTGCAGCTGTGTTCGATTATTTTCCTAGGTAACCATCTTTTCACTTTTCTTTTCTTGACTATCTAGTCATGTCCTTGGTGTCGATTCGTTGCATACCGCCTGAGCTTTGCGATTGCTCAAGGGTGCGGGAATCGATTGTTGTTAGTCGTAGACTATCCGTCTAGTTGCGGGATTTTTTGATGACGATTCCTTAGAGACCACGACCATTCGTATGTTCATGGTGCGTTGCGATTCGATATCTTTCCTTCTTCTTCATTTCGTTAGAGAGCTCGCAGTAGCGCGTGGGTGATTTAATTTTTTTTTCGTAGTTTGTGTGGATTCGGATCCAATGATTCCGAGATCCTGACGACGGCCATTATTTGTTCGCACTCGGCTCGTCTTTTTATACAGTATGTTTGTAGGTTTTGTAATTTGTTAGTTATCGCGTACTGTTTTGTTTCGCGTATTTGTATAACGTGAGTTAGTTATTTTTGTTCCGGCTACCCATAGCGGTGAGTCGATGATTTTACTTTACTATAGTTGGCGCGTATGCCGTTTTGACTTATTGTTTGTTCAACGAGTTAGTAAGTTAGTTTGTCTTGCGGATACGTTGCTTAAACTTTTTTGTAGCAATTTTCGTGTCGCGTCCAGCCCTTCTGGCGTTAATATTGTAACTTTTTCTAATTAATTGTAATAGTAATTTTGAATTCATGTCCTTATGACTTTTTTTGGTAATTTGCTAACGCTCATAAGCTGTCACAAATTTTGTAGCACAATCTTGTAGCCCATACTTTGTTATTTGGTAGTGATTGTATCGATGCTAGAACCTGTGGGATCGTGCATCGGGAGATCTGTTGTGTTGGTTCTATGTAACCATCCGCTTGCGGGATTTTTGCGACAATCTTCTGAGGCACACCAACAGAGTTCAAAGTGCACCGGACTTTCAAAATTTTTCATCGCTTCTCGATTGGGTTTTTGTGATTTTGATTTTTGGTAAACTTTTTTTGATTTGTGGATCAATGGTTGTTGGACCTAGTTTCTGCTTGTATCAGGGGATTCGCCATTTGTTGGGTCATAGTGGTTAGTTTTTGGGACCAGCCGCATAGCGGGATTATAATGGCAATCTCGAAGCCTTTGGGTATTTATTTTTTTGGTACATGACTGTAGGGTGCCATACATGTTGACCAGTCAATTAATAGTTATTGTTGGAATAGAGGTAGTTAGTTGAGTCGACGCTCGAACACCTACGTTTAAGTGTGTTTTGGGTGTTGTCGTCGTATGTTCGGATAGGTCCTGCCACCGAAATGGGGGTGGTATTATGGCGACAACCATATCTCGTTAGGAGGCTTATGTCCACTACGTATTGTGTGTTTTGAGTATGTCGAATTTTTGGTTGATAATTCTTATTGTTATTCAGTTTAGTATTAGGATAGTTGTGACAAGCTATGAGTTGTGTTAGTTTTGTTAGTTTGAGTGATTGTAATTAGTGGCTGTCACTTGTCTAAAGCCATACGGTGTAAGTAAACTTTCATATTCTATGGGATCGTTCGTGTTTTGTCCTTGAGTGACATGCCGCATTGCGGAATTTTTCGACGACTCCCTAGTTTAGCTATTTAGCTTAGCCCTTTGGGGGATTTAATGAATATGATTGAGGTTACGCATCGAGTGTGTCGGGACATTGTTACTCCCACTAGTACTATCTTTCTTTCGTCATTTTTATGAGTTTATTTTTCTTTTTGGGGGGTTGAAAAAACATCCGCTTCCCGGAGTTTTTAATTTTGTTGGGGGGGAATTTGTAACGGTCCAAAATAGCGTTCGGCAGGAACGGCTTTCAATAAATTAACTAGCGTGTAGACCTACACGGTAGGCAACCATGCTTGCGTTTTTTTGTTGTGGTGACGCGTCTCCCCGGTGAGCGATTTTTAAATTCACCGGCATAAGCGCCACTACGAGCAGAACTAGATTGACCCGTGCCCGAGGTAGATCGTGTCAGAAGAACCGTTGCAGATAAGGTATTTCACCATCCGTTTTACGGGAATAATCAACGGTTCTCAACTAACCACCCTTGAGGGGGATTGAGGCACCGACTACGGGGCAGGGAACACGCTCGTAACACCCGAGTAAGTAGTTATTTCTTCTCCTCTTCGTGAAGCCACGTGTCCGGCCATTTTGATTAAGGCCACGTGTTTTGTAGGCGTTTGCCGACGGGCTAACCCGCTCGGCCGGAACATCCCTGGCTGGAGGTCGCAAGCGAGCTTCAGGTCCACGACGCGAGCCGTCGGCCTTCCGGAAGCTGTACCAGTCACCGGCGACGACCACCAGGAGCGCAGGCCAGATATAAAAATTCCAATAATATAATTTCTTTTTTTGTGTGCTCGATTGGGCCACTTTTCTGTTTATTCTTGTGTGTAAATTGCGTCTACGTGTAAATTGTGTCGTACGTGTTTGCGCTAGTGTACGAGAAAGGTCGCTCCTTCTGCCCTTTAAATCGCGCGATTAGGAGCTTATTTTATTCGGCCGAATAGAGTGGGCCCTGCGCGAAAGGGCGGCGCTCGGAGGTATTGTTTTCAGGAGCGCAGGACACGGTGTCCGTTTTGATTTGTGTGTGCGAATAAACGCCATCTTACCATACCAAACTCACACCTGTTATTATTTTTTGCTCTCCCCACGTTTTCTCTTTACAGTTTTCTATTCGGGTCATTTCAGTTACAGTTTTACAGTTTCCTATTCTCACTGCGAGATTTACACCTGGTGGTGTTGGCGTCAAACGGTCAGCGTTGTGACAGTTCGTGATTTCTGAGCTTCGCTGACTGTCTGCCGTCCACCCACGCAGGTAGAGTGGAGCCTCCCTTGCGACGAAGTAGCAACGAGGTAAAATTACGTGGAGCCTTTTTTTTAACCCCCCCCACTCTCTGACACCGAGAGCCTGGCCCTCGTCACTACTTCAAAGGGACCCTCCACTCGCTCCACGGCCTAACGCGCCGACTGCCCTTCAGGTACGTCACACAGTAGGTACTTAAATATTTGCGAAGTGTTACATGATTACAAACTACCGTGATGTTGACATCGCATTGAGACTTTTTTTGACGATGCCTGCGTCCAACTGTTCAGTTGCAAGTGCGTTTTCCGTGTTAAATAGAATAAATAATTATACAAGCTCTATTTATTTATTTATTTATTTAACGGAAAAAATACTCCATTTTTACACATATTACAAGTAATTGATAAAGTGTTCATATCACTAGTCTCTAGTGGTATGAGAGTGGTATGAGAATGTCACTCTAGTCTACAATGACCGAAGAACGCCTGCAGGATGTGGCAATCATGACCATCGAATCGGAGCTTACCAAAAGATTAAACTTTGATGATATTATAGATTCATTTTGAATCTCTAGTTCATGAAAGAAGTTGTTTTAAACATTTCACACTGGTTTGTATTACTATCAGAACAATTAAAATTTATTTGAGAACTTTTTTTAAAATAACTACAATTATATCATATATATTCCTGG
Organism: Othius punctulatus; assembly: GCA_951805005.1. Lineage (NCBI taxonomy): Eukaryota > Metazoa > Arthropoda > Insecta > Coleoptera > Staphylinidae > Othius > Othius punctulatus. The sequence goes on along the minus strand of OX638138.1, from coordinate 23,653,851 downwards.
CTTGGTCCCATGATGTATTTCTTCCGTTCTTTTCTGTTCTTCGCTATTTTTTTTTGCCTCTGCTATTGTTTTCCCTTTCTTTTCAATAATTTCTTTCACTATCCTATGTTTTTATTGGTCTACCTCTACTTTTCTTCTTTCGTGTATTCGCCTGCCACACCTGTTTCACTTGTCTTTCCTCCTTCATCCTCTGTAGGTGCCCCCACCACTCTAATTTCCTTTTCTGTATAAATTCTTCTACCGTTTCTATTTCCAGCTGGTCTCTGATTTCTGTGTTCCTTATCCGGTCTCTTCTTGTCACTCCGATTATTCTCCTAAGGTACTTCATTTCCATTGCCTGGACTTTGCTCTTTTCTCTTTTCGTTAGAACCCAAGACTCACACCCAAATGTCAGTACCGGTCTGTATATTGACTTAAATATGGGCAGTTTTATTTTTCTTGTTAGTTCCCTTTTATTTGCGAATGTTCTTAGTTGAAAATATAGCTTCGTTGTTTTTTTTATTCTGTTATCAATTTCCTCCTCATTTCCACCTTCACTTTGTATTTCTGCCCCTAGGTATTTGTATTGTTCTACTTGTTCTATTTTTGTATCATCTATTTTAATGTCAATCTGTTCTTGCTTTCCCAATATCATCACTTTTGTCTTGTTTTTGTTCATTTGCATTCCATTTGTTTTTAGTGTTTCGTTCCATATATTTAGATTATTTTGTAGGTCTTCTCTATTTCTTCCTATTATTATTCGCTAATGCTCCTTCTGCTATTTCCACTCTTTTCAATTTTTTATGTCCGATCGTTACTGTTTTTACCTTTTCTCTGCATGTTCTAATTATTTCGTCTATAAATAAAATGAAAAGTGTTGGACTCAGACCTCCACCTTGTCTTAATCCGTTGTTTGTTGTGAACTCGCTAGATTGTTGATTTCTTTCCACTATTATATTCCGGTTGTTCTGCTATATGCTTCTTATTACCCTTATCATCTTGTTATTCACATTTCTTTTTTTTAAATCGATCATACTTTTTCACGAGGCACCCTGTCGAACGCTTTCACCATATCTATGAATCCCATGTACATCTGTTAATTTTCATAGTTTGCCTTTTCCTGTATTTGTTTTATCATAAATATGTGGTACTGTATACTTCTGCCTTCCCTGAATCCACTCTGTGATTCCATTAATGTTCTTTCTGTGCTTTGTTTTAATTTTTTATTTATTACTTGTTCATATATTTTCATATTTGTAGTTATTATATTAATTCCCTTGTAATTGTTACAGTCTTATCTGTCGCCGTCCGTGTATATGAGTAGTATCATTCCACTCCTCCTGCCACTCCTTTGGCACACATTCTTCTTGCCATGCTTTGTTGTAGATTTTTAGTAGCATTGATTTCCCTTGTGTACCTAGTTTCTTGATCATTTCTGTTGTGATTCTATCCACTCCTGCTGCTTTTCCGTTTTTGTTTTGTTTTTTTATTACTTCTGACAAATCTTGCATACTTATCTCTTGTTCTTCTTCATTTTCTGTATCTTGTTCTGGTTCGTTCGTATTTGTCACTTTTTCTTCCTCTTCCGTGTTGAGTAACTCCTGAAAGTATTGTTTTCATCTCTCCATCCTTTCTATGTCATCTGTTATTATTTCTCCTTTTTTGTTCATTATATGTCTCGTCTCGTTTGTCCCTTTTGTCCTATTCCTTTTGATTATGTTGTAGAACAGTTTTATGTTGTCTTTGCTACTTCTTTCCATTTTGTCTCCAAATTCTCTCCAACTTTGTTTTTTTGCTTCTATTAGTAATTGTTTGACCATTTTTCTGCTGTGCTTGTATTTTTCATAGCTTTCTGCATTTTTCTTTCCTAGATATGTTTTCCATGCTATCTTCTTGTTTTTTATCTCGTCTTTTATCTCATTCGTCCACCATCCCGTTTGTCTTTTCATGTTTGTCATTTGGTAGCTTGCACGTGCTGTCTGTGCAGCTGTTAGTATTATATTGTTGAATGCCTCCTACATTCCATCTAAGTCATCTTCCCTGTATGTATTTTGTTTGAGTACAATTTCATTCTCCTCCAGATCCTTGTATTCGTTGCTTACGTCTTCTTTTTGTAATCTGTGAGCCTTGATCTTTTTAACTTCGATTTTCTTCATTTTGTTATCATCACTTTTGATTATTGGTTCTTTTATTGTTGCTACCACTAGGTAGTGGTCACTTCCAATTTCTGGCCCTCTCCTTACTTTAGTGTCTACTACCTCTTTTCTGTGTTCTCTTTTTACGAGAATATAGCCTATAATTAACTTGTCGTTTCTAGCTCTTTCGTCTCTTGTATATTGGTGTATTCTTTTATGATTAAATAAACGTGTTTGTTATTATAAGTTCATTCATTTGGCATTATTCTAGCATTCTTTTCCCATTCTCGTTTCTTTTGTTCTCCCCGTTATTACCCATCACATTACTGTACATCTGATCTCTTTTCCCTACTCTACACTATTAAAATCGCCTGCTACATACAGTTTACCATTTACCTCCTCTGTCTTTGTCATTAATTATTCCCAAAATGTGTCCTTTTTTTTCTACTTTTTCATCTCCACTTGGTCCATAAACTATTATCATTGTTTTCATTTCATCTTTTGTTTTCCCTTTCAGTGTTATTAGCATCATCCTTTCATTTATTATTTCCCATTTTATTAGTTCTTTTTCCCTTTTTTTGTGCACTATGCAGGCAACTCCTGCCGCTACAATTATAATGTAGTTAATAATATAGTCCTTAATACAGTAAACTTGTAGATTTTTAAGAGTTGTCTTGCTGATTGCTGATAGGCCTATGTCTAAATGAATGAAGTATAAATCCACCACTGTTCAGCAGCAATGTAGGGAATCCAAATTGCAAATGGAGAGCTACTTCATTAGATCGACGAAAGCAGAACTTCCAGAAGAGCTCTTAGAATGAATTAGAAGAAAATAGACCTATTGGCAAACCAAGGAAGACGTGACAAAATAACGTATCCGAAGATGGACGAAACATGAATGTGAAGAGGTGAAAAGCCATTGTCAGTAACAAGAGAGTATGGAAGCGCCATGGAAGAGATAACCAGCCTATAATGTCTTAATGTTCTGCTTCTCTAATGTTTGAAACTTGCCGATTAGAATTAATCTACTCGCTCGTTAGCAACGATAATTAGCCACGACTGCAGGACAGGTCGTCATTAAATGTACAATCGAAGTTTTTGCATTTTCAGTTGGCAAATGGTCATTAAACTAATGCAGGTTGGTGTGTTGAAATCTAAAACCAGTAAATTAAGAAGGTGAAAATTTATGCGATGAAATCAGAAACCCCGCACTCGGTCATTAATTACGCCCTCGCCACGTCCATCCTCGGGAAGTTTCCGGATTGCAATATTGATGCGCTCCGGCGTCCCGGAGCCTGGCAATTCATCTCCCGTCTGGTGCGAGTTTAATATTTCACAATAACAATAAGAGGACGGCAGCCTTAATCCCTGCGCGCAGTCACGTCTTCAAATGTGGATGTAATAGTAATGACGATTGTTCGCAGGGGGGCAATAACGGTCCCGTGTCTGTGTGTGCAGTAATGATCTCAGGATTCGAGTGCATTATAAACTTCGCTAACGACCTTACAAATAATAAACTACAGTGATTAAAACGGCAACTTCCAGGTGTCGTAGGTACGGTTCCAGCAGTTTGGTTTTTCGCGAGGCATGCGATTGATTTTGCTCGCTGCTAGTGCCCATGAATTATATTGTATCGCTCACATTTTATCAATACCCTCAATTAACGTTCGCCCCCTCAAAAAATACCACTTCATCAAAAGCGCAGCGGATTGTGCAGTTCGCCGACACACGATTTACGGGAGTGCTGCATGTATTATCCGAACCCCCGCCAATAAAAAGCGCTTTTGACGCGATAAACGCAACCCCCAACGGTCCGATTTAATAGTGCGGCCGGGGTTTGGACGCCAAAAAAAGAGCGTCGTCCTCTGCAGTACCAATTCATTACTAGGACTCTAACAACTGGGACGAAGTCCGCACGTATGGCACAATATTTGCCGAAGACAACCCCTGTCGCTCATGCTAATCCGATAGAGTTAACAATATGGCTGATTAAATTTAGTTATGAAAGACGTGATCGGTTCGGGGGATGATACAGGCCAGCAGCACACGTATCATGAGGAAAATTAGCAAAAATAAACACGGATTTTCAGAGTTAGGCCAAGGCCTGCATTCTAAAACGAAAGGGGCAGAACGTAAATAACGTAAATCATTCAAATTTATGATGGATGTAGAACCCAATTGGTGCAATTCTAGTTGTGGCAACTTTCGAAATCATGCGGAGCACGAGGTTTCCTAAGTGTGAGGGGCACGCTTTTCCTAGCGCGTAATCTTCGACGGTTTCATAATCGATTTTACAATTTCCCTCCACACTCCGATCGGTCTCTCCAGCCAATTTCGAAGTTAATGGATCCTCGACGTCACCATTAACGCTCATGCTTAACAGTTCAGAAAGCGAAGCCAGATGGCGGCATGAGACGCTACCATTCATTTTTTTCATTTCATTTAGTTTTTGGAATATGTCGCAGATCATACAGCCAGTGCATATTTCAAATTTTTAATAGCATTTAACGACAAAACAATAGACGTACTGAAACAGTGAACACCATGGCCCCCACATTGTAGCCCCCCCCCCGGCCGGGATTTCTGATGCCCCCCCCCCCCCTTATTTAGTGCTAGGGGAGCTTTAATTTATTTCTCTTGCTTTTTTTGCGACTTTTGATCCCATTCTTGTGTTACGTAATCTTCACCCTGTTCGGTTAATTCTTTGAAATATTGTCTCCATCTTTTCATTATCTTGTCTTCATTCGTGATAATTGTTCCATTTTTATCTTTTGTATTCATCAGTTGTGCTCTTGTTTATATTTTAGTTGCTTTAGTGTTCCCTAGAATAGATATTGATTCTGCCCAAAATTCTTCCACCAAATTTCGTCCATGACTTTTGTTTTGCTTCTTTTATTATTGAATTTGTTTTGTTTCTCTTTCTTTGTATTTTTCATAATCTTCTATTTTTTGTTTGTTTGTAGGTATCTTTTCCATTTCTCCTTTTTGTCTTTTATCTCCTTTTTGACTTCCTCTGTCACACACATTTCTACATTGTTATAGTCAAGGATAATTATGTTTGTTTATACAAGATGGATACTACGAGGGTAATTCAAATATAAAAGGTAATTTTGTAATATAAATTAATTGATTGATAACATGCATAATATACTCGTTCAGTTTTTTCTACATACCCTCCTTTATACTCAACACACTTTTGCCAGCGATTTGGAAGCTTAAACATTCCTTGTTTATAGAAAGTTTACGAGCGCGTCAACCACCAATTGCACACGTACTCTACATCGCTTTGGAATCGTTCCCCTTCAAGTGATTCTTTCAGGGGCGCAAACAAAAAATAGTCACAGGGAGACAAATCTGGACTGTAAGAAGGGTGTTCCATAGTTTCCGTATGCATTTTCTCCAATTTTTACCTGGTCAAAATCGTCGTGTGAGGCCTAGCATTGTCATGAAGAAGAATGACACTTCTGATGGCCGTACCTCGTCTTTTGTTTCGGTAGGCGGCTTTTACTGACTCTAACAACTGGCAATAGTAAGCTGCATTTATTGTACGTCGATCATGAAGAAAATTAATTTAATTAAATTAATCTGTAAGACTTGTTCTTGGGCGTCGATTACGACTTTGGTTTTCAACACGTTCTCGACCACCTTTTAATTCTCTGGCCCAAGTAAACACTCGGTTCTGAGACAGTGTTTCTTCCCTAAATTGTGTCTTCAAACGAGTTAAAATTTCTGGCTGTTTAACTCCTTCATTAGTTAAAAACTTTATAATAATACGTTGCGCAACGGATACAGGAACCTCTTGCTCAGAAATTACTGTAGTGAGGATAAAACAGAGCGGAAACTGCTGCCTAAGTTGGTTTCCCCTTCAAAACACACCAAACTTCAAATTCTAACTCTACTATCCTGCCCGAAAGAACTTACGGAGTACACCAACAAAATTACCGTTTATATTTGAATCACCCTCGTATTTTGATATGTCTTTAATGAACTGAGCAAGTGGTCGGTTTTTCCTTTCCCTGCAGTTGAATAGATGGTATCTATCTGCAGGGCATCTGCATAGGGTGCAAATACATTCTTCTATGTCCGCTTGATGAAAAGATGGATTATCACACGCTAGATGATGGAAACCATGGAGTGAGACGCATGTTACTAGATGTCGTTGCTTCTGGTTGAGTTCTTTCCACTTATGTGTGTTGAAGCCTGGTCCCTCCGTGTAGTTGTTCACTACGAAAATCATGTTCTTTTCTTCTATTGCTTGTTCGTACTCTTTACGGGTTTGTCCCGTGACTCCTTCGAAGCTCCTTAGGATCTCCTCTCCCATAGTACTAAAACCTGCCAGTTGGTAGGTGAAAGTCTTCGTGGCGTTTTTTGGTAATGCGAGAACTTTTTTAAGGAATCTTGCTTTTATAGTATCTAATTGTTAGAGATGTTTAGCCTGTAAGAAAGGGCATAGTGATTTGAACCCATATGTCACTGTCGACCATATCTTTATATTATACAGTTTAATGGCTGTCTTCAAACTAAGCTTCTGTAAGTGCTTCATAGAACCGATAATCTGGGCTGTTTGTGCTTTGCATTGATGTGCTTGGTGAGGGTCAGCGAGGTCTGCATCGTGACCCCCAGGTAGTTGCATTCATTGACATAGTCCAGTTGCAGATTTCCTATGTAAATTTTGTAGCTTGTTTTGATTCGGCCTGAACTTCATTAGTTTGGTCTTGCTTTGATTTATGACTAATTAATTTGCTTTGCACCACTCATTGAGTCGGTTCATGCTTATTTGCAGTTGTTGAAGATTTTTGGAGTACAGGACGAGGTCATCTGCATACATAAGGCAATCTACTTCCTCTATTTTGACAGATTTCGGTAGATTCTGTACAAAAACCAAACAGGGATGAACTTAAAGAATCTCCTTGTAGTACTCCTTGATTCTGCGTGATTTGGTTGGACAGTTCTTTCCCGTTGTCTATATTTGTATAGTTGCTGCTCAACAGACTTTGGATTGCGTTGTGAGTTTCCCTCCACGCCCTGCTTCCGAAGTTTCTCGCACAGTCTGACTCGATCCACCTTGTCAAAGACTTTGCAGAAGTCTACAAAAACGGCGTACATTGCTCCTCTTGGGGGGTCTATTATTATAATTCATTACTATAGTATAATACAGTTATGATTGCGCGATAACTGCGCCACCTTCGCATTTGTTTTCAGCAGTGGCAGAAATAAGAACTAGCGAAACAAGTAGTGTAGTGTAGTAGTAGCGCCCCTATCGGTTTGTTTTGAGCCCATTTTTCAAACACTACAAAAAATTAATGCACGTACGTATTTGATTAGAGCTGGGGAAGATTTTATTCTTCAATGATACGTTTGCTCTGCACCCATTAAAAGCCTGTATCCTATAATTCAGATCAATATATCCTGTTTATATTTCTGATTCATTCTGGGGATTCTGATGTGTGCAATTTCGACTGGCAATGCGCGAAACTCCTCGTTTCCACCGCCTTGTTTCGCAATCACCGTAAATCGTGATCCATCACCTACGTCCTGGTGGCCCAATAAAACCCAAGCCGCACCCGCAAGCGACTCCAGAGCGCTGCATTAATGCGGAGTCATATTTAATTCCAGGCGGACGTAAAACCTTTTATATATTATCCCGTGTCATCAGTTAAGGGCCTGTGTATATACGGAGTGAAGTAAGAATGAAATAAACGAGCCGGCATCCGTCAGGCTCTGCGCCCCCCGACGCCACGGCCCCAGCGGGCTCAAGTTCAGGGGACTATGGAAAATATAAAAATTTTCTTGCTGATATCTCCAATTTGTTATCCACTTTCCCGGATGTTCCGGTGCGCATTAGCTCCCACCATCCGCTCACCATTCCGGTTTTAATTTTTACAAATCGCCGCCGATAAATAATTTAATGAGAGCGATGGGACCGGGGGAAGGTGAAAAACGGGGTGCCCCTTGAGCCCCGCAATATTTCTCCTTCGCTAATTTTTTACCCGAGCGAGTCCTTTTTTGCGCACGGATTTATCCGCTGTACCGTGAACGCCCCTGGAAAATTTGCCTGATTCGCTCGCGTACACTCGCACACTTGCACACACACACAGAGAGACAGAGAGAGGGAAAACGCACTGCAAAGTGTTGTTTATTCGCTAGATTGGCGCGCAGCGGGAGATGATTTCGTGTTTGCGCTATCAATAAAAACCATCGGAAAAGTCCGGAGTTTTTCCCGTGCATTATTTAATATCTCGAATTGCGCTGCACTGATAAACACCTATTTATCGGAGCAGAAATTATCAAATCTAGCAACGGCTGAGGGGAGGCGTACAATTTCGTGCACGCGAAATAACACATAAACGATAATTTAATCCGCTGCGCTCCCACAGGCACTCACACAGGCGAACGTCGCACCCGCTTCCCTCCGTCATCAAATTGAGACTTACATTATTTACATATATGACTTCAAGATTGTTATTGCCAATGTCGAAGTAAATTTGTTGCAATTAGAGAATCCAACAAGGAACCACCATGTAGTCAGGCAATAGAGTCCATGCCCATGCCCCCACTGGGACCCCCTTTATTTAGTGCTAAGGGTAGCTTGACACCCTATACTAGTATCAAATATTACCTTAAAGTATATTTTCTGGCCTATTCGACGCAATATTTTCAATGATCTCACTAAAACCAACATACTTATCTAAATCATTTTGGAAATGCTAGTCGTGCTTCTTTGTCTTGTTTTCAATGAATTTGCCCATCTGCTGAACCATCTATCAGCGAAAGATACAGTACCTACTGTACAAAATGATTTAAAGGCGATACCTATTCTGGCAAATATACCTTGAAGATGTTTGTCCTAAATTGCATTCAGAAGTCTAATCGAACAAATTTCAACTGTCTTGTAAATACTTTACAATACTACCTTTTCCACTTGCGATTAGTTCTTCAGATGCAGCAGGTTCACATCTAACATTACCTTCTTCTTCGATTGATTTTTGGGCTCGTCAATCCATTTGACACTGATTTTCTATTTGGAATTCAGTGTCATAATTATTATCATCACATCTCTACTACGATCAGCAGCGGCAATTATGGTATCTTCATTTTTAGATCCGAAAAAAATTGTTTTGGATTGATGACCTCGCGATGCTTTCGATCTTTTCTAAGATTTAAGTTTAGTCTACTGAGAGTTGGACGTTTTACCTCTGTTGAACATTTGGACATTTGATTTGTACATGGCACCTGATTTAATTTATAACTTGAAATGAAAGAAATAATACTGATTATTTATTTACGCTATCGCTATAACGGAAAACAAAATATTTTTCTTTATATCATATTAAACTCTTTTCATATTCTTGAAAGTTATTGTAGTTTGCTTAAGGATTTTATCATTTGTGAAACAGATTTCATTGTCAACTGATGTCGTCAAAGACAAACAAGGTACTAAATTAAACTAAATAAAAAGCAAACAAAAAATTGGTAGTACTTGCTCAATAGATTAGATTAATTAAATTAATAGCTATCTTTGCTAATTAACGAATTCAGAAATTTAAAATTTAAATAAGAACGCAAATATCTAAATAAGCAAAATGGCTAATTGAACAAATAATAAGAAGAAGAATAGCAAACAATTTTTGCGAACGCGAATGACAATTTCAAAATAAATAAATGAGTTAGGGCTATATTCAATGGCAAAAATCATTAAATGAACAAGTAGTTTAAAGAAGCGAAATTTAAAATATCAATTTGTTCTTTTGTATTCATACAAAGTGATGAGTACTGGGAAGTGATAATCGCTGCATAACTCATTTTACGGATATACAAGGTGATTCAAAAGGTATGGTCCAAACTTAAGGGTGTGATGGGGATGCTATACTAAGCAAAACATGTTAATAAATCTATGTCTTATTTCCAACCGTTATCTAGATACAGAGGTTTTATTAGTTTTTATCATGTTCTGTTAAATCAAAGTATAATAAAAAATGAAGTCAAACAAATGCTAATTTGTTATGGCGGAATTGGCATTTTAGTATCACCAATTATACCTAAATGTTTGGACCCCACCTTTTGAATCACCCTGTATGTCAAATTTAATTAAAAACTGTCCCAATCAGCAAAATTTACAATTATAGTTGTTAAAATCTGTTAAATTTCTAAATGGGTATAATTCCCGACTGAGACATTCAAAATCTATAAAATTCAAAGCTTCGGCTGTGAAAATCTGTCAATTTTTCAATAGATACTGCCTGAATCTGTTAAATTTTGTCAATTTTTGATATCCCAGTTTTAAAATGTAAACACTTATGAGATTTTTAAATGCAACAGTTCACATACGTCCAATTTTTAATTAAAACCGTCGAAATTTGTAAAATTTTCAATTGCAACTGCCAAAATATGTCAAATTCTTAGCTTCAGCTGTGAAAACCTACTAATTTTTTAATAGATACTGCCAAAATTTGTCTATTTTTGATGTCCCAGTGCAAAAATGGAAAAAACTTTAGATCGCACGTTAAAAACAACAGTGACACTACACAAAAAATAATATTTTTCAATAAAATTTGTTATCTAGTTACAGAGGATTTCTTTGTTTTAATCATGTTATGTTTAATCAAGTCATAATAAAAAACGGTCAAACAAATGCTAATATGTTATGACGGAATTAGCATTTTAATACCACCAATTACACCTAAATGTTTAGACCCCAGTAGTGTACCTAGGAGAGTTCTGGGTCATTTCCCCCATAAGAAATACATGGGCCGATTTTTCGCTACTTACTTCCGGTCGAGCTAGCCGATGCGTGTATGTTTGGTTGCCTGCCCGCGCGTGGGACGCTGTGATACACATGTGTCCTGCAGATTCAGGTGTAAAAACCTCTAAATTTTTTAATAGGTACCAAAATTTGTCTATTTTTGATATTCCAGTGCAAAAATGTAAAACGCTTCAGATCGCACTTTGAAAACAATAGTGGCACTACACAAAAATTAACATTCTTCAGTAGAATTAGTTAAGTTTTGCTGTTTTTTTTTTGTCATAAATAGATTACCATTAATATATTGCTTATGGCAATTCTTGTGCTATTAATAATATTTTTGATGATTGTTTTAATTTATTTGTGATAAGATTAAAAATAAAATTATATAAAATAGGAGATACTGCCAGAATTTGTATATTTTTGATGCCCCAGTGCAAAAATATAAAAAGCTTCAGATCGCACGTTGACAACAACAGTGACACTAGACAAAAATTAACATTTTCAGTAGAAATTGTTTTGCTGTTTTTTTTTGTCATAAAAAGATTACTATTAATATATTGCTTATACCAATTCTTGTGCTATTAATAATATTTTTTATGATTGTTTTAATTTATTTGTTAACAATAAGGTTAAATATAAAATTATATTTAAAAAACTGTCTTTTAACTATAACTTTTATATAGTGTCACTTTGTTATATCAAATTTTGTGTTCTGTTCATACATTAGGTCTTTCTGTTATGTATAATATCTAGTACTTTACAGTACTCCCTGGCCCCCAGGTTCTATCAGCCCCTCCTTTGTGGGGGCCATGTCCATGCCAGATAATTTGTCACTTTTTCCATAAAACCGAAACCCCACCTTCTCTCCTACCGGAATGGACAACACAAGTGAATCTCTCGGAGCGTCCTAGCTTATTGAGGACGACCCACTAGCAGGCGGGATTTCGGTTTTATGCGAAGAGTGACAAATTATTTGGCGTGGCATTTGACTCATTTTGGCATTTGGGCATTTACTCGGCTTTCAAAATCATGTGGGTAAATTTGTTGAATTACCAATAGTTACAGAATGGAAATGAAGGATTTCGTTAGCAGCTGTATGGCAACTCCCATAGTATAATCCTGAAAAAATAAAATTGAAACGTGCATTTTTCTCTACCAGATGACTTTAGATTTTCCTAGAGACCCCGAAGGCTACATGATTGATAAAAAACTTAAGTGGCGAATTGCAAGCCAAAAGTATTGTTGCAGCCCCAGTGTAATTAACATTATCTGATTATAAGGGGGCAATAGCCTCATTTCCGTAAATCCAGTTCTAAGAACAAACCTGTTTCTTAAACATGTACTTGCTGATAATCTTAAGACGTAACAAGATCTCAACATTTTTCGGCGGGAAATTTGAAACTATCCCAAACATTGTTTAACCACACAAACCAACATGTCTACACCCAAGGCAGCTCAACTTGGCTCTGCATAATGTTGCCGAAAGAACTCTGGAGAATGAATTGTTCACCCTGGGTGTATTCATCGATACTGAAGATGCGTTTGACAAAACCCAAATTGTAATGTCGAAACTCCTCTATCTGAGTCTCAGTTACAACATTGAGTAAGTAAATTTCTCACTCAATGGTCACAGCAAATGTAAATAATTCCGCAATCAGGAAGACCGTTGCTAGAGGCTGCCCACAGAGTGGAGTAAAATCACCCTTACTGTATAACATAGTAGCTGACAACCTACTGCGACCTCTTAATGAAGGGGAATATTCTGCACCATAGGTGTAAGGTGCGTGAGATTTGCGAAAAGTTGGAAGCAGTAACAAAGAAATTAGGCTTATTTTATAGCGTTACGTTACTGCTGCTTACTGCCTTTAATCCGAAGATCAGCGGACAACGCTAAAAAAATTACAGAGTTTACATTTTGTTTCCGCAACTTCACACTGTGCATATCACATCTTGTCCAAAATATTCTTGCATAAATGAGTAACACATCTTTAGTGCCGTTTTCTGCCTTCGAAATGAAAACATTATCTCCAAATATAAAAAAGTTACGGCGTTCTCAAATTTTTCGCAGACTTCACGCCGTGCGGAATTCATTCTTATCTTTAGGGTTTTGTAACATATTTTTGCATGTACGTGTAACAATTCGTTATGTACACATTGTACATTGCATGTACACAAACTGCGTTTTTTTTTTGCTTCAGAGTTTTCTAAAATATTTTTGCATGAATACATAGGTACTTACTATTGCTGTAAATCCGAAAATCATAAACTAAAAGCTTCGTACTCCTTATTATTGGTTATTTGACAACTAGCAGTGTCAAACTTCCGAATTTCGTTGATAACATTGACGTCTACAGCAGATGACATTTCAGTAACAAATATCAACCGTCTCCATGGTAACGATTTAAAATGACATCCACGCGTACAGGTACCCTATAAAATGAATCTAAATGTTTCTTATTTTCTCTTTATTAATATTTTTGCATATACGTGTAATAAATCATTAGTGCCACTTATTGAATCCGGAAAAATATCATTACCTTTAAAAATAAAAAAGTTACATCGGCTTAAACATTTTCACAACGTGCAGATTTTTTTTTTGTTAACAGTTTCCAAGTATTTTTGTACAAATTCAGTATATTCCACATTGTGGTGCAGGTAAAATAATATATGATATGACACGTGCATTAGATACTTTCAAGCACTGCGCCATTAAAAGACGTCGAGCGTGCTTGAAAGGCTCTCTTATGCACTTGTATATATCTTCATATACTATTTCTATAATAATAAAGTAATAATGTTCAGTAATAAAGAACTCATGAAACTGATTAGTGTTCATTGGTTTCAATAAAAACGTGTAAATTAAACTGGTTAAACAAAACTATGACCATCTTCAAATTCACAAATGAACATTTCATATTTCTATTAACTAAATTACTAAAAGTGCCCTATACTATTTTAATCAATGAAATATTTGTTGTGCATTAAAACTTGCCGCTATCGCATTGCATTTCTGATCAATACATCAATAAATAGTTGTAATCTTGGTCTAAAGTAAATAAAGAGAAATTAGTAAAAAATCAATTACTGGTTCAGTCAATTACAATCAATTACATAAAAATAAACTGGTTTGACAAAACTATGACCATCCTCAAATTCACAAGTGATCATTCATATTTCTATTAACTAAATTACTAAAAGTGTCCTGAACTATTTTAATCAATGAAATATTTGTTGTGTATTAAAATTTGCCGCTATCTCATTGCATTTCTGAGCAATACATAAATAAATAATTGTAATCTTGATCTAAGGTAAATAAAGAGAAATTAGTAAAAAAATCAATAAAACTTGTTTATTTACTGTTTATCGCGGTGATAAGCAATACAAAACTTTACTAAAGACCACTAAGCAAATAAAATATGTTTTCCTTATCACCGCCCGCCTAATCTATGTACCCAGTACTATCGGAAATAAAATCCTCTTGTACTTTCCCACTTTTGCAATTCATAACATAAATTCTTAAAACAACTTGAATATATTCCAATATTATGCCTGTTAATTAATAATTTTAGTAATTTATAAATACATTTTAGTAAGTAATTTATCCTTTGTCGGAGCTTTCACTTGCACTATTGCTTATTACTATTTACCCAATACTAGCGCATATTAGATGAATGAACCGCGCACATGTTATTTGTAGATAATATTCTTGTTTTGCAAATTGTAAGTCGGCAAAATTGGTTAATAAATCAATGATACTTTATGCACAGATACATAATATCAAGACTAATATTGCCAGACTCGCCTAAATATAAACGTCTTTTTATTGAATGCCAAGCTCCATTATTGCCCGACGGGCGGTAATGAACTGACATACTATATACATATTCCAAAAACAGATCGCGCCGCGCTGCGCTTCATGGTAGAACCTTTAATAATAATAATAATAATAATAATAATAATAATAATAATAATAATAATAATAATGATAATAATAATAATAATAATAATAATAATATTAATAATAATTCATTGATGTTTCTGATACTAGTATATATTTCACAGGTCAAATTAAATTGCACATGGAAAACAAATCAAAACGGTCCTACAAGTAATATCTTACATCATAGAAAAAACAACTTAAATTGTTAACTCCGTATAACAGAAATGAGAGTATTGCATTAGGAACGCGTCATAAAAGTTGTTTTAATTTTTTTAAATTCTATTCGTGCCACTCTTAAGCACGTTATTCAAAATACTTAGTCATGATCTTGAAGCTGAATATGGAACTTTAATTCGATATCCTGAAATTAGGTGATAGGTGATTAGGTGAAATTAGGTGGTTATTCAGTAAATGAAAAATATTACAACAATTTTTAGAGCTTTTTCCAAAAATAAACAGTTTGTAAAATACATACACGAAACTTATGAAGAGCTACACGATAACATCTGGTTATCTGATAGATTTTTACCTTAAAGCCTTTTTTACAGGCATAACGTCAAAGCTCAATAAACTCGATCTTGAACTTCACAGAAAACTATTACTGAACTACATAATTGAATCTGTTTATTCATTCAAATAAAAAAATTAGTGTGTGGTTATTCCAAATGAAATAACTTAAGACAATATTATAATAATAATAGAACTTTATTTAGCAACTATGCTTTACAGCAACAATATTACATAATATGAACATTTAATATGATTCACTTTCCAACTTTAGATAATTTGATACATCATTATAAGGATACTGATACAAATATGTACTTGGAAAATCTATGTGAAATTAAAAATAATTTTGATGATGGATCTGCAATTAATAACAAAGCTGTCACTTATAGATTTTTGGATACATGTAGGTGAGAGAAAATAATATTTTCTCATTTATCTACTTATCCTATATCCACTATAGGATACTACTATCCTATATCCACTCATAAAAGAAACTTTCAAAAGATTAAACTCATGTTTTGGATCAACCTTTCAAAATCCTTGCCTTTCCAAAAGTGGATTTGCAACTATTGTTATTTTAAAATCAAAATCCAAATCTAAAATGACGAATATACATCTGGATGACTTCATGGCTATAGCACATATGTAGCAACGTACAATAAAAAGGTGGAAAATATTCAATGTCGGATTCCCATTAAAATAAAATGTTTTGTATTTTTGGATTTTTGTGTACTAATTCACCTGATCACAATAGTTAAAATTCAAATCAAATTAAATCAATCTTTATTATGCGTTTACCGTACATAGTAGCACAGATGCATTTGTCATACAATATAATATATATATATATATATATATATATATATATATATATATATATATATATAAATTGAATCGGTTATTTCAGAAACAGTCATTTTTATGGATTTTAGAAGTAATTAGAACGCATTTTTTCTGCATTATCCCTTCAACTGACATTACGTTTTATGGAACATTTAATTAATATACAGGGTGGCCCATTTATCCTCGCTCGGACCATTGCTGATAGACTAATGAAAATTGATGAAAAAATCAAATTGGAAGTTATTGGACACTCGATGTGCTACTTTTTAAAATTATTTTCGGGTGTACAGAGTGTACCATAAATCCGGGAAACAAAATTTGGTCTCTTTTTCAAATAGATCGCCCTGTAGATTCTTTTATTTTTAGAATTTGCTTTATGTGGGCTTCCCAAATCGTTTTTATTTTTTGGGATCAGATACAATGTTGCCAAGTTAATCACATTTTAATCAAATTTAACGAAAAATTATGGACGTGGAAAAAAATTCAACAAAACCTTATTATAAGAGATCAATGAAAGAATCTGCGTATGCAAGTATCCAAGCAATGTGCCAAAACATACACAATATTTTAAGTCACGTAGAATACACAAGGTGTTCTGAAACAACGATAGAATTTTGCTATTTTCAAATGGCTAAAACTCAAATAGAATCATATTGTGAGTGCTTATCTAATGAGCTATTCAATGGTAGTATATGGACTATAATCTAATAATACTTTTTAATAGGTAAATAACGATTAATCTCGATATGTTTTAGCCATTTGAAAATAGCAAAATTCGATCGTTGTTTCAGAACACCCTGTACGTTCAACATGCCTCCAATTTTTGTGTATGTTTTGGCACATTGCTTGGGTACTTGCATACCCGGATTCTTTCACTGATCTCTTATAATAAGGTTTTCTTGAATTTTTTTCCAGGTCCATAATTTGTCATTAAATTTGAATAAAATGTGAATAACTTGGCAAAGTTGCATCTGATCCCTAAAAATAAAAATGATTTGTGAACCCCACATGATGCAGATTCCAAAAATTAAAGAATATACAGGGTGTTCCATTTAAAAATGAGATCAAATGTTGTGCCCCGGATTTATGGTACACTCTGTACACTCGAAAATTATTTTAAAAAGTAGCACATCAAGTGTCCAATAACTTCCAATCAGATTATTTCCTCAGTTTTCTTTAGTCTAGCAGCAATGGTTCGCGAGGATAGGTGTGCTACCCTGTATATAATATATGAAAGATATGGTTTTTTTTTGTACTTAATGTTTCCCAAAAATTTGAAAAAGTATCTACCCTTTAGCGGCTTTCCGAAATAAACGATTCTATTATATAATTCGTTTTTTTAATATATTTTTGTGTTTCTATCGTGCTTTGTGTGTATATTATATAGCTTTATGCTAATAAATATTCTTATTATTACTAATTATATAAAATTTAATATTTTGTGTCATACAATATCTATGTATAAACTTGAAATATTAAAAAAATTATTATTTATATGGCTTACCCAAAATATTATAATTTCAAAATTTGCTAGAGTTAAGTTACTATTTCGATTTCTCTGTACTAAAGTAATACCAAAATCGTTTTTAATTCAATTAGCAATTCTATAATTGGCTGAAACAGGTTCCCATTAATTAATTGCGCGCGGTCATATTTCAATTGTGCACTATTTATAATGTGCAGTGATAAATTAAGCATGAATATAATTAAATAAACCAATAAATTACACTCATGAGCCAGCAAACACCGGCCCTATTATTGTATCGCGCTATTTTTAACACAGTGTCAATAACGATGCATTATTAATGTGGCTACGGGAGTCTAATAACCGCAACAAGAAGAATCCACTTTTTTTATCCTCACTGAAAGTGAGGACAATTCTGAGGTAATTAAAGGTGATTATAATGGCGTGTAATCATGTTTATGTGCTCACGTAATTGCCTCGCAAGGACGGGGATTGTTTATGCATTACACGCGTTTAATTGTTTGCAAATTAATTGGAGAGCGTTTAGATTTGCATTTAAACTTGAAACTTCTCATCGTGTCTGTATTTGTTGACACGGCGCTAATTAAAACTGCAACGGGCTGCATTTAGATTTGCATTTAAACTTGAAAATTGTAATCATGATGTTAATTATAGCGGCAATAATTTGAACTCGGTTGTTGTTGCTGCATTTCCGCTAGAATAGTAAGTGCGGCTACAGTGGTATTGAAAATTTGTTATTTCGGCAGTTACTTTGAATAATTACACGAATTCATAATCAATAAATTTACATGCAATTATACACAATAGCTATGTATGTAATCAGTTAGGGAATGCCTCGTGTGACTTCCTTCGCTCATCCCGTTAATCTCTCGTTACACAAAATCGCATTTCGGAACGTGTTTCATACAAGATTTTTTCAGATATTGTTCAAAAATGGTTTCATAAAATTTATGAAGTACAGGAATTGTATTAAAGAACAAGTACGTATGTATACTGCGCTTGTCAGAAGGTTTAGTTTACAAGTGTATCGACTTCGTTGCCAAGCATGTGTGATACAAGGTGTATCTAAATGCTTGTAATTACATCACCATGTAAAATATATTTGTTCCGCTCCAGTAAAAATAGTTCCATTGTTGACATAGGCAACTTCATTTACACTCATTAGACACGAATATGGCAATAAAAGTTATCTTCATGCTATTCTAATTTCTATTGTGGAATTTGATATTTAACTGCTCAAATACGAAATTATTATTAGTTTCAGCAATGTTTGTCGCTTCCAAATACATGAAAAGACAACAATGAAGAACAGTTGACAGATATGGTTGCCAGTGACAGTTCTCAAATAGTACGGTACACAAATTTGAAAAGCGGCACAATTGAATTGAAGTGATTACATAACAACAATCATTTAGGTACACCTCGTATAGTGTTTTTACTTGAAATTGAAAATCTACCTACGAAGGGTGTTTATTACGCTCCATTGTGCGAGCGGAATTTTATGACGGGTAATGGGAAGAGAACAGAGTCCAGAGCCGGCATCATAAAATACAGATTCAGTGCCCCGTAGAAAATTAACATTAGTGATTCATTATCATTAAATTGTACTTTTCATTGTATTTTTAAGTGTACATATAATTAATTGTGTTTTACAAATGTAGTTATAATTTCATAGAAAATTTATATACAGTATGATTCGCGAAACAAATAACTTAAGTTACCCATAACATTATTGACTTGCTCATTGCGTTATAAAAAATTAACGACGTTAACATCAGTAAATTTTTCAGTAATCAGTAAAGCAAATATTATTCCGCACAACTAGATTCATCGCTATCACTTTCACTTTGAACATTAATAATTAGATTTGGTACACTAAGCGTCCTATAATCGTTTTCAATTTTAATCACATGATCGATGCAGTTTTTCCAAATGGTACTTGAAATGTTGTTGCATTCTCGCTGAACAAGTTGAATTGTTTCTTCACTCATTTTGGGATGTGCATTATTTTCCGCAAATTTCTTTTTAAAGTTGACCATATCAGCTCAATTGGATTGAAGATACAGTAATAAGGTGGAAGACGTAACACTTGGTGACCAAATTCTTCTGCCATCTTATCAACCACATACGTTTTTTGCGAAAACTTTTTTTATAAGTTCTAATAATGTTTTTTTCTTTGCACTTAGGGGAATAACCAATAATTTCAATAATTTTTGAATGCAAAAATCCGCAATATCGCCTTTCTTGGAAGCAGCGGTTGGGATTTTATTAATTTGCTTTGAGTGGTAAGTTGCATTATTCATTACGATTATTGAGTTATTGGGTATGTTGGGCAATAATTGATTGCGAAACCAATTTTCAAATAATTCGGCGTTCATATCCTGATGATAGTCTAACGAGCTTGATGCAATATTCTTGGCTGATAACAGCAAACTATTTGACACAAAACCTGCGTCTCCTCCTGCATGAAGAAGAACAATTCTGTTTCCTCTATTGCACGGTGCTCTAAGGTGACACTTATTTGTATTATCGACCCATCCCTTGGAAAAGACGTCGTGAGTATCGAACCATGTTTCATCCAAATAAATTATCAATCTCCCTCCATTTCTATATTCGTTTATTTTAGATAAATATTCTAATCGCTCTTTTTGCAATCTCGGCGATTCCATGATGTCAATTCGTTTCCCTAAAGTTTTATACTTAAAACCCTGACGAAGTAGGTATTTATACAAAGTAGTTTCCTTATATGGAAAATCATTTCCAAGAGTTTCCAACATAAACATAAGTTTCCAACCTGATTTATAAAAATTGTAAATTATATTTTTGATTCTCTCGGCGATGGCATCGTCTATTTCGGTAAATTTGGAACTTATTCTTCTTTTCCTTTCTAGCGGTCCTTTCGTAATTATTCTCCAAACCGTTGAATATGATATTCCTGTCAGAATGGAAATTCTTTGCAGTGGAGATGCATGATTCTCGCTTATAAGGATGTTATAAATATTTACGACTATCCTTTTAGTATCAGTTAAAAGAAAAGCATGCTTTATTAATCCATGATTTTCATTTTCGATAGTTGATGTGTTCATTTGATGATGGTTGTTTTGAAATTTATCAAAATCAATTTGAGAACAGCTTCCCTCTGTAGACTGTCGAAGGGATTCTTCAACAAAACTTTCGGAATGGCTTCTGTCCTCACATAATTGAAATATATCGTCGAACTGAGTGTCCTTATAAATTGATGAAATAATTGATGCAGTTTCACTTAACGACGTTTCCATCTTAATAAACTTTACCTTTTCACAAGTTTATAAATGATAATATGCACACGTATGTAAAATGAGTACTGTTGCAATGTAAAGGTTAACGCCGACTGAAAGACAGATGTAGACTATTAGAGAAAAAGACTATTGGAGGCAGCCTTAACTGATTGTCTACCTGGACTGCATATTCGCTCAGCAATTAAGGTACAGTGAACCTTAATAGCATGGGCGAATGTATAATCCTTTTAAAACCGTTTCCTAGGTGACGGCTCTTAATTATCTACTGGCGTCTGTAGTCTTGTAATTATATCGAATTGTAAAATTGTAAAAAGAATTACGTCGCCGACTCATAAAAAACGATGTAGATAGTTGTAAGATTATTGAATTCAATTTAATTAATAAATCATTTTTATATTATGATCATAGTGATATACTTGTGTATATATCGAAGAGAAAACAATTAAGTTCGTCGAAAGTCAATTATTTGGTTACGTTCCTGGACGCCCGCCTCGTCGCAGCACGCCATACAATGGAGAACCCTTGACCGTAATAAACCCTCATTGCATGTACATTTTCAATTTCAAGTGAAAACACTATATTTGTTTTGTAACGAACTAAGGAGTAATAATTATATCAAAAAATCTGATTCAAGCATTGAGGCATTGTTGGTGTATTGAGATGCACCAACTGACGCACCAAGAAAGGGCCACAGAAACTACACCATTATACGTGATTCAGGGTAGGAACTGTAGAAACAACAACATTTCAACCTTTTTAATATAATAGTTATTTAAGATACAAGTGTAAAAAGTGTTCATGTTCATTAATGAGTGCTTTAATAGCCATGAGTTCAATTAACAGAATTTTCCACAGATCCAATCCAATTCCATCGATTACTGGATCAATCCACCAGCTGAATTTGTGGTCGCTTGTACGAGATATACCAGAAACTCTGATAGTAATAAAAAAACTACATTTTGTAGAAGCTAATGTAGCACTTTTCTATCATCACAGATTATCTGAAATTATCAGAATCTTACATGGAATTTACCAGAAATTTAAATGTGACCCTAAAACTGCATTTTAACAACCCCTAGAAGCAGTAATAATAATTATTAATATTTAAACTGTGTTCTGAAAATTTAAATGCATTTTTCAGTCTTCTCTGAGCGAGTACATTTATAGCGCTGCTGCAATAAACTTTGCCATTAAACGTTTTAAAACACACCTCGTACATTACCTGCGTCCGCTGAAAACAATAATAAAAGAAGCGATAACAACGCCGTAATTGATATCGATCGCTTGAATGGAGGGAGGGGGTAGTTTCGGCGAGGCGGCCGACAAGTGCACTGCAAATATTATGAAATCGCATTTATTTATGCGTTTTATTGCATCCGCATTGGAGCGATTTGGAAACTGGTGTCGATAAATTAAAAATATTCTAGTTACGTTCGTCGTGCTATTACGTCCATATTTTTTTATTATCCTTTATCCGAAATTTCCGTTGTTGAACGTCGAGCCGCACAACACATATCGGAAGTAAAATTTATTCCAGCGACGCATCCCTCGATAAAATGCAACTGATAGTCCAATTTATCATGCAAACACGCGAATAAATGAAACCAGAAAAAAGCTTTACAGAAGTATTATGAATTGAAAATGTGTGATGGTTATTTTTAATTAAACCAGCAACAATGCCTACATAGTGTAGAGCTTTTCCAATGGGGTGTTGATAAAAGTGCAAAAATTAGAGATTATAGTCATGCTACAATATTTCAAGTTATTTGGTGTCTGCATAAACACTATTCCATTTTTATTTTTACTAAGTTGGCTCTATTAGGGTGACAGTTGTGTTGGCCAATGTAAAAAGTCACTAGACTTGAAAAGTATGGTTATATTTAAAAAAAGAGGTTATATTTTATGACAGTGGGCAATGTTGCCATTAAATTGAGTATCTGTTGAGTACCGAATTTATTTGCTACTTTTATTTAACATATATGAATTAGGGAACTTTGTTAGAAATCTGACATTTAAAATAAATTCACTGTCAGCATATTTGTTGGTGTTCATGTGTAAAACTTTATAAAATGAAACCACAGCCTAATCAAGGATCAACATTTGTTTTGCTCAATGTTTTGAATTATTCTTTAGTAGTTATTCTTTAAGTAATGATGTGAAATCTCATTAAATTGTAGAAAAGTTTAGACATTGGCCTCTAGGTAGAGTATTCGTTCAAAACATACCAAAGCTAATTAAAGATGTACACTTGTTTGTATTTATTTACTACTTTTGCTAAGTCTTCAAATCTTAAACAGCTCTTCTGGTGACGAAACTAGAAAAGATGCATACATTATGAGTCCACTTTTCTTAGTCAGATTTGTTTTAAATAGTACTGGTGAACCAGGTGTAAAATATTAGTAATTCCAAAAGTGATACTTTATAGTAACCATTTATTTTAGGTTTTGGCTGAATGTTTTACAGATCTTTTTCAAACTACTCCAGTATAGTACAGTATATCATATGGTTTAGAGTCTATAGTATGTATGTATTATTTATATGTAGTTTCAATGCAGTGGCGGTTTTAGCAAAGTTAGCACCCGGGGCCATTGTAAAAATTGTATGTGACACTCCCCCAAACTTCCCCCAACCAACGAAACCCAGCCACTTAAATATTTAATATAATTTCAAATACAATAAACTAAATATTTTTTTATTTAAATTGCCGCTTGCGTGCTTTAACAGAACTAAATATTTTAATTACATTATTAAAATCCATAATTTTTGAATACTCCTTTTCAATTGTAAGAATTACTAAATTTGTCAGCCTACTTTTGCCCATTGTTGATCTTAAATATTTTGTTTATAAATTTAGCTTAGAAAAAGACTTGTCAGACAATGTTAGTGATAAATTACATCAATATTGATTAGCTACTTTTTGAGATATCACAAAAGAGAAGAATATTATTATTTAAACATATCACTGAATGTTACTGAAAAACACTTGCTCACAGTAAATTACAAATATCTCAAGAACCTCGCATTGGATATTAATGTAATTTTATTCAATAGATTCCAATATATCACTAATTATCATTGATAAAATGAGTTTGAAATGTGCAAATAATTGTGTTTTGGTGCTTTATATATATATATGGTTCACTACCTTTCTTTACCAGATTGACTTTAATATCGGTTAGCACCAAATCTGGCCAATTTAATAATTGGCTTATTAATAATAATATTAAATAAATTTGAATAAATTGAATAAATTTCAAAATATTTTTCTGCCTTTGAGATGGCGCTTTCTATATCTTCACCACTCAGTTTTTCATGTACCTCTGTTTGTTCATGTTCTTTAGAACCGTTAGCACCAGTCTCCTTAATTATGTCTTCTTCATCGACTAGTTCATCTCGAGGCACTTGCTATTCTTTGACCGCCCCAGCTTGTACTTTCTGTTGATTATCGCTACATTTTGATTCAAGCTCAATTTTGTCAGCAATTTCTAGTTTTTCTATATCTGCTTCAGTTGATGTTGAGGGAGTAACAGTAATATATTTGTAAATAGATCCCGAGAGAGATACAGCCATATCCTCTTTTGTTTTCTTAATTTTCGTTTGCTCGAACCCACCGGATCTATTTCGCTTTATAGTTGATTCTTTATGTAACGGAAAAGAAAAGCTATCAAAACAATATTTCTTTCAATAAAACTACATTTTTCCTAATTAAAACGTTAAATTATCAAAATGAGATTGAACTTCTAAGTTATTAATTCAATTTCAATAGAACATCTTCTCTTGTGTAAAGTGTACACTGAACATAGCTTAAATATTACATGTACTAAAGTACAATAATTAGGACATAAATGCAACAGTGAGCTCTGTGGATACGATAAACAAATAATTATCATTACCTAATAATTAATCTGTCAGAATGCACTTTCATTTTGATTAGTTTCGATTTAATCTTTTCATTAAATTCAACTTATACAATTATTGAAAATGGATTTCGTAAACGAAATAGCACACCACCAAGCATAATAATAATTATAGTTTTAGTATCTTTTTAGATTAACACACAAAAAATCTAAAATGTTGTTATATCTAATCCAATTATTTTATAAATTATAATATCGTAGAAAGAAAATGCATTTGCTACTCGATTGAAACAGGTTTTTTGGTTTGTGAGAATTTCCTATCTTACGGAAAAATGTATTGTTGTAAGTAAAATACAGTATTAATATTTGCAACAAACCATCGAATAATAATAGTATTGCATAATGTAATATTTTAATCATGCCGCCAAGAAATATCAATATAAAATACGTACCTTGAATTTACTGTACGAGTATTACGAGTATGCAGTAAGTTCCCAAAAACTATGAGATAAGTTATAATCACAATGGCTCAAGTTCATACACTACTTAAGCTGTTGAAACACACACGTTAATAACTTTCAGTCAACCTGAATGCCGAATGTTATAAAAATTGCGTATGTCGCATTTCTTATGAAAATAAGAGGGCTATTTGTGTTTCACGTTTAAACTTGCTTATTGTGCAATACTGTCTTTCTTGGTTTGTTTTTACGATTATATTGAACATTATTATAATGGCGACGCATACAATTTAGTTATTACTTAAATGAAATAAAACAAATAGCATAATTTATTCATTTACAGCAGATTAAATATATTGTTTGTCAGCACATAAATATCGTAGAATTCGCAAAAAAATCTTGGTAATGTGTTCCTGCCTTCTGGCTTCAAATATATTGTTTCAATGACACCCCTAGTTATCATGGTAACTGGCCAGTGTTTCAATGAACTTTGGCTGGTGAAGCTGGTGAAGTGGATGCCAAAATTATGGATAATTTTTTTTAGCAATTATAAAATTTAAGTTCGTGGGTCGAAACCACCCGGAAAATTAAATAACTAATTTTAAGCTTCCAATTTATTAATCAACATCACGTATACTTGGTCCTTGGCTGTGTGTTGACGTATCTTTGGGGAGCGGTTGTCCGGTGGTGAAGTTGGGGAATGCGCCTGTGACAACAACTTTTAAAGTGATTGGTCTGGTTGTAACCTCGAGAGCCTCCAACTGCTCAGCCAGTTGGCCAGGGCTGGGATCGTCTGTGTTGTCCAGCCATCGCAGCGCCTCTTCAGAAATCGTGGTCAGCGTCTGCTTGTCGGCAGGTGTTAAAATCCGAGATGATTGATCATCTTCCAACTAGAATGGAACGTACATTGGTCTTGTTGATAGAGCAAAGCCAAAGAAGCAAAATCGCATACAGGGAGCTTTGAGAGAAAGGAAATACCCTAAATCTACGGATATATATATATATATATATATATATATATATATATATATATATATATATATATATATATATATATATAATATTATATATTTATTATATATATATATATATATGCAATTTTTCACGAAATCGATGAAATACATCAATTTGTAATTAAGGAAGACAACTTTTGGCAAGCAAATGATTTTCAATGTTTAACCCTCTTGTCGCAGGGGTGGTAAGCCCTTTTTTAAATTGGCGTAGGATTGAATGATGGTTCAATAGGTCAATAAACCTGGTAAAAGGATTTTAACTGGCGATACAAAGAAAAGACTTCAGAGCCGCAGGCGAGCCTGTCACTTTTTTGTAATTTCTCCATATCGTATCGCAATATGCTTACGGTGCCCAATGGTGCATCTAGTAACAATTATTAACTATTTTTGATTTGGTTGAAAATTATGCCCCTTACCGTTGCTTCAAATTTTCTCCTTAGAGACTTCGTTAGAAAGCTAGAAGATGTGTCATACAAATATGTATGGCATTAAGTTAAATGCTTTACTGACCATTTCTTTGAGGTAATAGATGTACTTCTCGAGATTGGCTCTGGCTTTTACGCCGTCCTCAACCTGCACCTTGGCTACTTCCGCCTCGCGCACCATCTCGTCTATCTGGCTCCTGGAGAGCCGCCCCTTGTCGTTGGTGATCACGATTCCGCTGTTCCTTCCGGTAGAGTTGTCGGTAGCGTTCACATGAAGGATCCCGTTGGCATCCAGGTCAAAAGCGACCTCGATCTGTAACCCACTGTAGAAACTACTTCCAGCGACACCTCTGCCGTCGGCTCACCTGGGGGACGCCCCTGGGGGCTGGTGGGATCCCCACCAGCTCGAACCGCCCCAGCAGGTTGTTATCCTTCGTCATCCTCATCTCGCCTTCGTACACCTGGATGAGGACGTGCGACTGGTTGTCGTTGTACGTGGAGAAGATCTGCAAAGTGACCGCGCATTACGTGAGTGCATGGGAGCGTGCAGCCTGCCACTGACCCGTGACTGCATGGTCGGGATCTTGGAGTTCCTCGAGATTAAGGTACTCATCATTCCACCGGCGAGCTCTATTCCTAGTGACAGCGGGGCGACGTCCAGCAGCAGGACGTCTCTAACGACCTCCGACTGGTCGCCAGAGAGTACCGCGGCCTGGACGGCCGCTCCGAAGGCCACGGCTTCATCGGGGTTGATGCTGTTGTTAAGCTCATGGCCAGCGAACAAGTTTTGCAGTAACGATTGGATCTTGGGAATTCGCGTGGAACCACCAACCAGCACCACGTCTTCTATCTATAAATTGCATGGTACTTTTAAAGTTATAGTCAATAATTCGAAGCAATTTTCATAATAGATACGATCTGTGACTTTTAAGCCCAGTTGTACAAAGATAAAAGATGCAAGAGCAAAAAGGGGATATGAAATAGGAAGTCACCACTATCTATTAATAGCAGACATCTACCAAAGAAATATTACCCAAGAAGAGGAGAAGGGAGAGGAAAAGACGTATACTGAGGTCATTAGAGCGTATAAGCTAGGAGAGGAAGAAATGGCTGCAAATTATGAGGAAGATATTAACAAAGCAATAAAAGAAATGAAAGAAGGAGAAGAGAAAAGTACAAATGAATAATGGGGGATTTTAAAACCAATGTAGTCTGTGGATACTGAGTTCATTAGATCGTAAAGGCTAGGAGAGGAAGGAATGGCTGCAAAATATGAGGAAGAAATTAACGAAGCAATAAAAGGAAAGAAAGAAGGACAAGAGAAAAGTATAGATTAAGAATGGGAAATTTTAAAATCAATAATAGTAGATGCAGCAAAAAGAGTATGTGGGGTAAAAAAACAATGTAAGTAGGTACAAATAACAAACGGCTTGGTGGACAATGGAAATAAAAGAACAAATTAAGAACAAGAAACATAAAAGGAAAGAAAGAAGGACAAGAGAAAAGTATAGATTAAGAATGGGAAATTTTAAAATCAATAATAGTAGATGCAGCAAAAAGAGTATGTGGGGTAAAAAAACAATGTAAGTAGGTACAAATAACAAACGGCTTGGTGGACAATGGAAATAAAAGAACAAATTAAGAACAAGAAACATAAATAGCTGAAATGCCTGAATAAGAGAACAGCAGCTATGAAGAGTATAAGAAGGAAAGAATAAAAACTAAAGTAATGATAATGAACAAGAAACAAAAGACATGGGATGAATTTGGGTGCAAAATGGAAGAAAATGCCAAAGGGAACCAAAAAATGTTCTTCAAGACAATAAAGAGGTTTGAGGAATGATAAGAAAGAAGAACATATGAGAATTAAAGATGAAACAGGAAAAATAAGTAGTGAAGATATAATGGGAAGAACTTCCAAGAACTACTCAATGAAGATTATGAACCAAGAAAAGATAAGATAAGATAGAAGTAATGATAATGAAGAAGAAATAAAAGACATGGGAAGAATTTGGGTGCAAAATGGAAGAAAATGCCAAAGGGAACCAAAAGTTCTTCAAGACACTAAAGAGTCAAAGGAATGATAAGAAAGAAGATCATATGAGAATAAAAGATGAAAAAGGAAAAATAAGTAGTGAAAAAATAACGGGAAGATGGAAGAGGTACTTCCAAGAACTACTCAATGAAGATTATTAACCAAGAGAAGAAGGACAGGAACCTGAAGATGAAATAACGGAAGAAGAAATAGAGCGATTAAATGGTTAAAAAACAGAAAAGCTCCGGGTGTGGACAAAATAACAGCTGAAATGATCAGAGGAGAGCGAAAACATAAAATAAGAAGTATGATGAATAGGGCTTGGTAGGAAGAAAAAATGGCAAAGGAGTGGCAAATAGGAGCGATAATGCCAGGTGGATTACACTAATTGGGACGATTACCAAAATGTTTCAAAATATTATAGAAAAAAGGATAAGGAAAATAGTTGAATCGAAAATCTCAGAAACGCAAAGCTGTTTAGGCCAAAGACACGCATCCACAACCATATATTCGCACTGAAGACAAGTGCGAAGCATACTGAAGACAAGTGCAAATTATAAGCAGAATCATAGAAAAACAGAAAAATTATAATCAGAATCATAGAAAAACAGAAAACAATGTACCTAACCTATGCACGTATAAAGAAAGCGTTCGACAAAGTACCACGAGAGAGAATATGGGAAGGTTTAAAGGAAATCGAAGTTAGAAACAATGTAATAAGAGCGGTGCAAAGCATCTACAAAGAAACCAGTAATGTAATAATTGCCAAAAATAAGGAGTCAACAGAGTTCGTAAATAAGCAAGGTGTAAGACAAGGAGGAGCCTTAAGCATATTGTTGTTGATTATATACACGGACCAAATATTAAGACGTAAACAAAGAGACAAACAAATCCCGTGAATATCGGCTACAGAAATTTAAGGCAAGTACAAATTCAACAATGTATATTTGCAGATGACGTTGCGTTGATAATAATAGCCAAGAAGACCCACAGAATAAGCTGGCAATTTTGAACAAAACACTACAAATATATGGAATGAAGGAGAATACGAGCAAAACAAACGTGATGGCAATATCTGGGATAGAAAAAAAAATGGACATCAAAGTAGAAAACAAAGAAATAGAGCAAGTAAAACAATATAAATGTCTAGGGGTAGTACTGCTCGACTCGGGGAAACAAGATACAGACATAAACAACAGAATAAGTAGCACAAAGAAACTTTACTTCATGCTGAGCAAAAACATAACAGAGAAGAAAGTGATGAACCAAAACACAAAATTAAAAGTATACAAGGCAATCTCCAGACCAGTACTTACATTTGGAAGTGAAACATGGGTGCTTAATGAATGACATTTTTTACATAAATCACCACTTTTACATAAATCGGCAGATACTTCTGTCCAATAATTGTGCACCCAATGTCCAGTTGTCATTACAATTTTCGCAAACCCAAATCATAGGTTTACTCGAGTCATTACATGGCACCATTAATAATAATAATAATAATAATAATAATAATAATAATAATAATGCTACTGCACCTCCACCTTTTACATAAATCGGAAGATATTTCATATTCAATCGTTGACAGCACAGAAAATAAACTGAATTATGCTAAATATATTTGGAAGTTGCATCGTGAGTAAAGAGTAAAATAAGAGCTGTAGAAATGAAGTACTCAAGAAGAGTATATGGGGTAACGATAATGGACAAAATAAGAAGTGAATTGATTAAAAGAAAGCTGCAAATAAGAAGTATGGAAGACTACATTGAAGAGTGGCAGCTAGGATGGTGGGGACACATGCAGAGAATGGAGAAGAATGCCCAAACCAAAATAATATGAGAAGTAAAAACGCAAGGAAAGAAGAAACGAGGAAAACCAAGAAAAACATTGGGAGAAGTAATAGGAAAGATATTAGAAGTACGACAAAAGAGGGGCAATAAAAATGGCAAAGGACCGAAAGATATGGAAAGCATTTGTGAAAAGATGATCAAATTTAAACACTACACTCAAATAGATAATTGGGAAACTGATAGTCCACTGATAGATACCATTGTGTTAACAATTGTATTCTAGGTAACTGAACCTTGGTCAAGGATGATCCACGATCTTACAACTGGGCATAAAACTGGCGTTCATGTCATCGCACAATCTAGTGCTCGACATACGAATAAAGACATACGACTCGTAATAAAGTCTGCACCATATGGGAAACTGTTTTATTGATTTTCTTTAGTTTTCGTTTTAGAACTTAAGATTGGGTTTCGACATTAGTCCACATTATTCATAACCTGATAATTGCCAAAACAATTTGTCAAGCGGGATCCATCCAGTAGCGGATTTAGGGGGGAGGGGGCTATGTGGCCTATAGCCCAGGGCGTCAAAATCCAGGGGCAGCATTTTTGAAAAAATACGAAAGGCACAAGTCACAATAAAAAATAAATATACAAATAAATAAATAAATAAATGACGAACGAAAAAATGCAAATACAAGAAGTGAAGCATCAAACTACCTCCTTCAACTCCAAAGATTAGAAACAACTTTTTTGTCAATTTTATGCTGAGATATGTTATCTCGATTTAACGTATAAATTAATAAGCTACAAAAGTCTGAAATCGACCTATCAACCATATCAGTATACAATGTATAAGAACAAAATTTAACCTTCATGAAAATTAAGCACTAATGAAAGCGTAAGTAACTTAGTATGAAGATAAAACGAACAGAGAAAAAAACGAAAAATCCAGTCAGATGAAACCAGAGCAGGAGATATAGAATTGATTGGTAGAGAAAATTTCAGAATCAATCAAGAGTTCTAAAATTCTTTGGAAGTTAAACGTCCAAGAAGCACTTTGACATTGTGTGCAAAGCTTCAGTAGATACCCTTATAATATTTTACTTTTTCGGAAAATTTCACTTTAAATAATATGAACATTTGATTTAGTATTTAGTCGTAAATATTACTACGAAATTTAACTTTGGCAATTGAACAAGTATCATCATACTACAAGTATGATTGCAATGTTTTTATACGTTTTGGCTTTCTTGCCGCTGTTTTGTCTCTTTCGTTTAACTGCAGTTCGAACTAAAATTTATTTCTGTGATTTTTCTCATATTAAGGGTTTTTTATTCCATGATTTAAGTAATAAGTTGAAGAATGCACAATTATTACTAAATATTTATTCATTTTTATATAATTTATCAAAGTATTGTTCATTTTCCCCCAGAGTCTCAAAGGTTACAATTAAAGTTTTAATGCCAAGAGAAGCTTTAGATGATTTAAACATTTCACTCTGAAGCAATTGATGAACTCCTGAAACGACTTCAATAATTTGTTCAAATATAAGAACAAACACAAAATGGTACTACCTCTGCTCCATAATAAGTGAGCCATTTGAGTTTATTTCAAACTTATTGACATTTAGTTATTTTTTTAAAATTGTATTTAGATATGAATCATATGTGCCATGGACGTCAAAATATTTGACAGTTTAATTTGTCAAAAGCAACAATTTCAATTCTAATTTTTAAGCGAAAGTGTTCTAACGCCGGAAGTTTCAAACGATGAGAAGACCAAATTTAATCAATCAAAAACGAATGGCTATTGTTCAGTTTTAACTGAAACATCAGAAATATGCCCGGCTGAAAAAGGGAGCGGTGATTTTGGCAATTGAAAATTTTGGTACATCAAGAGCCACTATAAAAATAATATGGAATCAAGTTAATGATTCTGTTCAAACAATAATTATAAGCTTCAACATATTAGCAAGGCAAAGCTTAGTAGGGAAAAGTCGCTTGCCTACTATTCGTTTATACTAACATTGTAAGTTATTTTGAAATAAATATATAGTACCTCTTAGAAACGAAAATGGCTCACTTATTTTGTACAAAATAAACATCGGTAATAGCTCACTTATTATGGAACAGCGGTAGTACATTTTTTAATGAGCAACGCGTCTAGCCATTTTGCTGTTGCATTTGATATTCTTTAAAATATTCTAAAATTGTCGAATATGTTAATGTAACTGCCTTAATGGCATAAATATAATTTACCATCATTCTTAATTTACCTTCTGTTCTACTATCATCGGCCATAACAGCAAAATAATATGCATCAATAGTTTATTTTACAAACATATTCAATTAAAAATTGGAGGTATTGTCTCCAATTCCATTTAGATACACATCATCTAGGCACAATTCTTGGGAGGATTATAAGTTTGCAAAAATGGTTTTTTTTTTTTTCAATACTACAAAAACTTCTTCTAAACAGTTTCAGCGATTTGTACTTTCGGCCTTTCATTATGGCCTCTCAACAAAACAAATTTGGTGTTTGTTTTGTAATAAAACAACTTCTGCAGTGATCATATTTCAGAGAGCTATTAAAAAGAGACTATTTTTGCATAGCGACTATATGATACTCAAAATCTCGATGTACTTGATATTTTCTCAAGCTGTCTTTCAATTTTTAAAGCCGAATGAGATAAAAACTGGTTCTCTAGATTTTTTTTTAAATAGCCTGTACAGTAAGCAGAATGCTGAATTATGCCGGACGCTGTATTCTAGCCAAAAATAGTCCTAAAACCAGTTATGTACTTTGGAAGCTTCTTGTGTTTTATACACCCTGCTGAATACGGATAATAATAATAAATGTTTAGGTAAATTAAAAATTTACCACCTTTTTGCTGGTTCAATTGTCAGTAACAATAGGTTTTTGATGGCCAAGAAACCAAGAAAATGGAGGAGAAAATCACTTGTAATGATGTTAGCTGACTCGACTCGAGCGGGGACTCAAGCGCCCCCTTCAGAGGGGGCACTCTGAAACAGCCTAGTTTCTCCCCTGGAGTGTAAACATTTTCTTTTGAATTTTTTTTTCCTGGCAATTGAAACAAAAACGATGTGACCTGTTTTTTGGTTAATCTGGCATCACTGAGGGCTGCTTCTACTGGTTCCAGCGTCCTTCTGAATATGTCGGTGTTGAGCTCCTCGAATTGGGCTCGGGTGAGACCAGAATAGAAGTCAATTCCGTTGCTCAGCGAGTCAATCTCTATGTTTGCCGTTGTGGAGGACGACAAGCTCCTCTTCATCCTTTCGCAAGCAGTATGCAGCCTGAAACCCGGAAGTTGCTGATATAACTCCCCATGCACATTGCACAACCCACGCATTGCCTCCGGACGGCCCGCCTGTTCCTCGTCAAATCAATCTTGTGTTTCCTCCGGAACTCCTCGCAGAAATACTGCACCATCCTTTGGTCGATGTCCTCGCCCCCAAGGTGCGTGTCGCCAGCAGTAGCCATCACCTCGAATATACCGTCGGCGATGTTGAGCACGGAGACGTCGAACGTGCCGCCTCCGAGGTCGAAGATCAGAACGTTCCTGTCATCCTGCGCACATCTCAGACATACATCTCTAATCGGTCTCACCCACACCCTTACCACCTTCTTGTCCAGCCCGTAGGCAATTGCTGCCGCCGTCGGCTCGTTGATTATCCTAGGCACGTCCAGGCCGGCGATGGTGGCGGCATCCTTGGTCGCCTGCCTCTGGGAGTCGTTGAAGTAGGCAGGCACGGTGACGACGGCCCCGTTCACATTGCACCCCAGGAACGCCTCCGCGGACTGCTTCATCTTGACAAGCACCATCGCCGATACTTCCTCCGGATAGAAAGACCTCGTCTCCCCCTTATGCATGACCTGGATTTTCGGCTTGCCATCCGCGTTTATCACTTCGAAGGGCCACATCTTCATGTCGCGCTGCACTACCGGATCGTCGTATTTCCGGCCTATTAGCCTCTTCGCGTCTGAAACCGGAAACGTCAAACGGAATGGTATCGGGACTTATTTTAGAATTCAGCGATAAGATATAAAAATACGGGGACAGTTGCAACGCACCGAAAGCTCCTGTCTCAGTTAAGAAAATAAATCACGATAATCAGATCAGGCGAGGCAACATGCTATTGCTAACAGTTTTTAATCATTAGATGCAGAAGTTCATTCCAAATATGTTCGCTTAATACTATAGTGTTTTCACTTGAAATTGAAAATGTACCTGCAATGAGGGTTTATTATGGTCAAGGGTTCTCCATTGTATGGCGTGCTGCGAAGAGGCGGACGTCCAGGAACGTAACCAAATAATTTACTTTCGACGAAGATGCTACTTAATTGTTTTCTCTTCTATATATACACAAGTATATCACTATGATCATAATATAAAAATGATTTATTAATTAAATTGAATTCAATAATCTTACAACTATCTGCATCGTTTTTTATGTGTCGGCGGACGTAATTCTTTTTATAATTTTACAATTCGATATAATTACAAGACTACAGACGCCAGTAGATAATTAAGAGCCGTCACCTAAGACATGGTTTTAAAAGGATTATACATTCACCCATGCAATTAAGGTTTATTGTACCTTAATTGCTGGGCGAATATGCAATCCAGGTAGACAATCAGTTAAGGCTGCCTCAAATAGTATTTTTCTCAAATAGTCTACATCTGTCTTTAAGTCGGTGTTAACCTTTACATTGCAACAGTACTCATTTTACATACGTGTGCATATTATCATTTATAAACTTGTGAAAAGGTAGAGTTTATTAAGATGGAAACGTTAAGTGAAACTGCAACAATTATTTCATCAATTTATAATGACACTCAGTTCGACGATCTATTTCATTTATGTGAGGACAGAAGCCATTCCGAAAGTTTTGTTGAAGAATCCCTTCGACAGTCTACAGAGGGAAGCTGTTCTCAAATTGATTTTGATAAATTTCAAAACAAACGTCATCAAATGGACACATCAACTATCGAAAATGAAAATCAGTTATTAATAAAGCATGATTTTCTTTCAACTGATACTAAAAGGATAGTCGTAAATATTTATAACAACCCTTATAAGCGAGAATCATGTATCTCCACTGCAAAGAATTTCAATTCTGACAGGAATACCGGTTGTCAATTCTGACAGGAATATTCAACGGTTTGGAGAATAATTACGAAAGGACCGCTAAAAAGGAAAAGAAGAATAAGTTCAAAATTTACCGAAATAGACTATATATATAGAGTTATTGCTTAAATATATAGACTTAACACTTAGTGCTTGGCAGTATTACTGCTCAATTGGGGGGGAAATGAAGATAAACCTCTAGAACTTTCCCCAATGATGACAACAACAACAAAATAGACACTTTAGCAAATCTTACTCTTCAACATTAACAAAGTATGAACCTATACAGCGGCGATGGTTGTGCTATTCAAGCTGCATATTGCAAGCCGTGTTGACTTTGTTCAAAAAATAATAGTAATTAGAGTTCAGGGGTGCGAGAATGGCAAAATGTGTAGGCCAAAATAAAAAGTTCTTCGACGTCACACATAGGAGCAAACTTCATATACAACAGAAGTATGGAACAAAAATGTCACCATCGACAAAAACCTCGAAGATGAAATTAGATATCAGGCAAAATTTTTGAAGCTGGTTTTAAAACAACTATTTAATATTACTCTCATGTTATCTAAAAACTCATTGTCTTTCCGTGGTAAAGTAGAAAATATAAATGAACAAAATAATTACAATGGAAATTCGTTGTCACAAGTTGAATTAATTAGTAAATATAATACAGTAATGCGACTGGTTTTAGAAATGCCTTTAGGGTGCACGAGAAATTTGAGCCCTACAATTCAAAATGAATTTATTGAGTGTGCAGGAAATAATTTAAAAATAATTTTAATAGACAAAATTTATGTTTCTCCATTTTATGCCTTATTAGATCCTTATTACAACACAAGACATCTCGAAAAAGGATCAATTGAGCAGTGTTATAAAGCATATGCACAATGCAAGAGGTAGCAATCAAAAAGATTTTAATTTTGAAATCCCAGAATTTTTTTAGGATTTTATACTATGCAAGATCAATCAGCTCAAAGTATGAAAGAACCAATACTAAACTATTTAAAAGAGAAAAATCGTCCTATTAGCAAATGTTATGATCAAGGATATGACGATGCTAGTGTGATGAGTGGTATCCATAATGGCTTGCAAACGAAAATAAAAAATATTCAAAAAAATGCTGAATATGTACAGTCATGCTCACATAAATCTAGTAGAAACAATTTCACGTTGCTATATAAAATTGCTATTGTAACCTAATTTTTTGTACTAGATTTATGTGAACATGATTGTACATTGTTCCAGTCACAATTTAAATTTAGTGATAAATGATGCAATAGGCGGTTGCAAACAATTCGCATCATGTTTTGAAGTAATACAAAATATATATTTATTTTTTGGAAAACGTTCTTATATGGGACGTGTTGTCTCAATTTACTGTTGAATCTGAGATTTCTTTAAAAAAATTAAATCCAACTCGTTGGTCGGGCAGAATCACTTCTCTGACTGCTGTAAAACTATGTTATGTTGATATACTTCAGCATTGGTTGAAATAAATCTCAAAAGTAATAAAAAAGATAAGAGAGAAGAGGCACAACAAATAAAAAAACAGTATGGATAATTTTGATTTTATTTTATGTGTGTTTTCCTGCATAAAACATTAGTTGATATTAATTATGCTTCAAAATATTTACAAAGATATTTGCCTACATGAAGCAGAGGAAAATCTGAACAGAGCATTGCCATGTATGAAAACGTACAGATACAATTTTCACGATATATTAATGGAATCTTGAGGAATAGCAAGAAAATGGGGTTTGTTCCAGAATTTTCTATTAAACGGCTAAAGAAGGCTAAATATCATTTTATGAATTATCAACGCAACATACGAGGGCTGTTTGACGGAAGAGTGAATTTTCAAAGGTTGGTAACACTTTCGCTATAATGATTATGCTGCTAGCTCCTGAGGTCTTTCGGAGGTCTACTGTTAAAATTTGGCACCAATCTGACAGATAGATTATGTTTTATACTTATTTGAAGAAAACTGTTTTCGTTGTTGTGTAAATATGGAGAAAAAATAATTTCGAGTGTTGATTAAACATTATTTTCTACGTGAAAAAACAATTAAAGAAACCGAGGAAAAGTTACGTAAATATTATTCAGAATCTGCTCCGTCCCATGGAATGATTTGTAAGTGGTTTCTGATTTTAAAAGTGGCTATATGAGCACGGTTGATGCAGATCGTCCGAAACCATCATTTACTGCAACTACTCCAGAAATGGTTAATAAACTCTATGGCCTTGTAATTGGCAATCGTCGAATAAAAGTTCGTGAGATAGCTAATGAAGTAAACATCTCAACCGAACGGGTATACAATATTTTGCATGAACATTTCAATAAGAAAAAGCTATCCGCGAAATGGTTGCCGCGTTTGCCTAATGGTGATCAAATGCGCGCTCCCATTAAGAATTCAGAAGAATGTTTGGCCGTTTTCAACATAATTCAAAGGATTTTTTTCGTCGATATGTCACAGTAGATGAAACTTGGATACATCATTATACTCCAGAAACAAGAATACAGTCTAAATAATGGATTTCTCCATGCGAACATGCTCCCAAAAAGGCAAAAACACTTTTTTCGGTCAATAAGGTCATGGCCACAGTTTTTTTGGGATTCTAAAGGTGTAATCTTTATTAATTGTTTACAAAAAGGAAAAACGATAACTGGCCAGTATTATGCTGATTATGCAGACACGTTTTGATGCCGAACTTGAAAAACAAAGACCGCATTTGATGAAGAAAAAAGTGTTGTTCCATCACGATAATGCGCCCTCACATTCGTCTGCAATTGCTACAACTAAACTGGCTGAATTGCATTACGAATTACTGCTTTATCCACCATACTCGCCAGATCTGGCTCCCAGTGATTTCTTCATATTTCCAAATTTTAAAAAATGGCTTGGTGGAAAAAGATTTTAGGAAATGAAGAGGTGATAACGGAGAGAAATGCATATTTTGAAGACTTTCCGAAAGATTACTTTTTGGAAGGTTTAAAGAAACTGTAAACTCGCTGGGCTAAGTGTGTACAGTTAAAAGGGTGTTATGTTGAAAAATAAAATATTTTTTTAACAGAAAAATAACGTTTTCATTAAAAAGTCACTCTTCCGTCAAACAGCCCTCGTATATTAATCCTCGTGAAGAATATTTTTAAATAAATATATTCTATTGCATATTGGATATAATAATTCACCAACTCAATACTTGATTCACAGGTATGAAAAATATTAAGCATCGTTTTAATTTTATGGTCCCAAGATCCATACATAATTCTCCTGAATCAGAATTAATGGAAAAGTATGACAGTTTACGGCATACTTATTCCGACATATTTCCTCTACAATTACCTATTCAGTATATGATTGCTATACATTTATTATAACCTTATCTTAACGAAAATATGACTATTAAAGACTTCGGTAATGTATTATTGCAGAAATATGGTTCATTAGAAAGTGATTTTTTAGAGGTTTTCACAGCTCTTATCCTATTCTTAACGATTCCGGTCACAGTTGCTTCTGTGGAAAGGACATTTAGTAAACTAAAAATTATGAAAGATTACAAAAGAATTACTATTGGACAGTCGCAATTAAAAAATCTTGCATTAATTGCCATTGAACATCAAGAAGCGTCGAAACTGCACTTTCCAATAAATATTGTTAATTTTCAATTACAGTATCTTAATTTTAGATGAATATTTGGTAACTTTCGTTAAAACTTTCATCAATTCCGGTTAAATATTTACAATTGCCAGCAAAATTATAAATACTTGCTGAGAATTTTATAATTCTTAGTGCTATGTTTAATTACCAATCAAAATTTTGCACTTTTCAATGAATATTGCTAATTTTTAGCAACTTTCATTAAGAATTTCATCACTTCCGGTAAAATGTTTGCAATTGCCAACAAAATTTTAAATACTTGCTGAGAATTTTAAAGTTTGTAGTGCTATGTTTAGTTTGCTATCAAAATTTTGCACTTTTCAATGAATATTGCAAATTTTCGATAACTTTCAATGAAAATTTCATCAATTCCATTAAAAAAAAATGCAATTATCAGCAAAAAATTTAACCTCTTGCTGAGAATTTGATCATTTTCAACGCCATGTTTAATTTTAATAACAAATTTACACTTTCCAATGATTATTGCTAATTTGCAATTACAGTTTCTTATTTATCGATGAATATTTGATAACTTCTATTCAAAATTTCATCAATTCCAGTAAAAATTTTGTAATTGGCAGTAATATTTTAGGTACTTGCCGAAGATTTTACAATTTTCATTGCAATGTTTAATTAACAATGAAAATTTTGCAGTTCTTTGTGTGCTCTGTGTTTTGTTTTATTATTTTATTTATTTGTAATTTTGTTTTAACCTACGTTGTTTTGAATGGTAACATTCTGACATTGAAATAATAATTTCATAGTTTTACTTTAACACACTTTTTCTCATTTTTTTTCAAATGTTACCTATTGAAAATGTCATATTGTTGAAAACATAATAAAAAGTACTATCAAAATCAATAATAAAAAATATAGGTTGTCAGTTTAAAAAAATGGCTCTGAGGTCATAACTTCAAAACGGAGAGAGTTGGAAAAACGAAAATGGTCTCAAAATATTTGTTTGAAAAAGAATCATCTTGACCTGTAGAAGCATTTTTCAAAAATTTATACAGGGGAAAAAATAAAGCCAGGTCTTAATACTTTATGAGCTCTCTGTATAGTTGAGTCTCAGTCATAATTTTTTTATGAGATATTCCTATTACAATGTTTTCATCCAGTCCCTTTTTGGATATTGACCTGAGAAAATTGACGTTAAAAGGCTTTCGGCCATTTCTTAAAAGCTCTACAAAACAATTTAAAAATCCAGGGAAATAAAAAATGATGAGCAACATTGCCTGGGTAATTTGAAATGGATAGAGCCGAGCTCGTAACTAACATTTTTAGCCAAAATGATATTTTAGGTACACGCTCAAAGTTTGTATGAGAGAGTATATCGAGGGTTCACCACCATAGGTGGAGGAGTAATAAGGATTATTATTATTATTCCGCTGGGGTATTAAACATTCTATAGGTACTGCACATACCATAAATTGTATTTAAGGGATTTGTATCCAACTGTTCTTGGGCAGCTTCGCCGACGAGCTTATCCATCTCTGTGAAGGCGACTACACTTGGTGTTGTACGATTGCCCATTTCGTTAGGCACTATTTCAACGTGTCCGTCGCGGAAGACACCTACGCAGGAGTACGTCGTACCTAAGTCTATGCCAACAGATTGCACAACCTCAGGAGCAGCTGAAGCCATCACAAGAATTTTGGTCAATTATGGGAAATGTGACACAGTGCGACGTTTATGAATGATGTGTCACAGCGGCATACCCTATACAGGGTGTCCGAGAAAAACGTTAATTCAGGGGGTTATTCCTTCAATTGCATCAAATGAGTTTGAAATTTTTGAAAGTAGTTTGACGTTAGGCCTTCTTGGTATGCACGTTGAATGAGTTTTCACAAAATTCCTTGAGAGTATACGCTATAGGCCTAGAAAATCCTGAGAGTATACGGAGTATATTGAGTATACCCTATGGGAACACCACTGCATAAAATATCATTTCAACAATATTTTCGCCACTTATCTCTTCATACTTGGTGTTTTCGTTGCTGCAAGCATGTTCAGAGTTAATTGTGTGATGCAAATGACACATTAACGCAAGGGTGCTCGCAGCCATTCAATTTTCCCCGAAAAGCTCACAATGCACGACGCCTCTTTCAATTTCTATCCTGATGCCCTTTTTTCTATAAACAATGGGGTGCAATTAGCGTTTCGCAGAACGATGGTAGACGGTGTGACAGCATATAGCTTCTTATTATCGCGGTCTGGACGGTTTTCCACGAATCGCTCGATACTGTTTGTGATGTAGAAAAACTAATGTTGGAAGGGGCATGCCTATGTGGGCGATTGACGGACGACTGATAGAGAACATGGAAATCGCATTGGGTTATTGTATCCCTTCGATTTGCTTTATTGATTAAAGAAATAATCGAGAGGGTTCCTCGCTTTGAAGAGCTAATTGTTTCCTTCTAAATACTTTGATGCTAATTCCAGCAGAAGTATTAAATATTTTTGATGACAGATTTACACCTTTTATAGTTGTTTTTTCCATCCACTGAATAATGTCTCGAAGTAGTTAAACTATTAAAGATACCCGCTTTAAAAAGATTTCAGACGCATTCTACCCAAGGCAGTTTCACACCCCTATGGGTACGTCTATATGGCAAATGCTTCAGCTTGAACATTGGAAAAATTTGCTCTTATTTGTGTTAAACAAACTATTCTGTTTTAACTTTTATTTTTCAATTTCAATGTTTTACATAAACAAGTCCATAACGGCCTCGCTGTGCAGCGGGCAATATATCGGACGAGAATTTTTTCAACATTGCCCGTTCACATTCACATCCGTCTCAGCATTTTTTTTTTGTTCCCAATCCACAAATGTTTTAAAATGAAGAGATTTTAAAATGTCGGAACATGCCCTAGATTTCGCGGGCAATAAATCTTCTCCGGCCTTTCTTACTTTTGCCAAACTATCGGGATTATATATCTCTTCTTCATTGACACGCGTAAGATAAATAGATAGATAGATAGATAACACAGGCCAACAGTTGTTTTGGTGGCGGGGTATTTAGAACTGATTTCATATGAATTTGATGCCCTGAATTCAAAAATTGCATTAGTTTTTGCCTAGCAGCTCAAATTTCTAAGATAATAATATTTTACTAAAATATATCTTACACTATTTTAAGTTATTGCTAAGGTGATTTCAATTGATTCCATTAATAATTACTGGGCAGAAATAACAGTCATCGAAGTGGTTTTTGGGTTCTCTCCAAACCATTGGTACGCCGAATTTCAGACTTCTTCTTTTCCCAATAGTCCACTGTCGTAAATGTTCTGCCCAGTCTTACATACCTGATGCGGTGCTCATGTTTTTTCCTGATCACCAAGTAGACTGATCCCCAAGCCTAACACCAAAGTACCCAAGTCCACTGTCGTAAATGATCTGTCCAGTCTTACATACCTGATGCGGTGCTCGTGTTTTTTCCTGATCACCAAGTAGTACTGATCACCAAGCCTAACACCAAAGTACCCAAGTCCACTGTCGTAAATATTCTGTCCAGTCTTACATACCTGATGCGGTGCTCAGGTTTTTTCCTGATCACCAAGTAGTACTGATCACCAAGCCTAACACCAAAGTACCCAAGATAAACTCTCTGTATAAAGTCACTAATTGTTTTTCTGTTTTCTTTTAACGTGTATTCTCCGCATATGTAGCAAAACACATCACGGTCATTTACACAACTTATTGTATTTGAACTCATTTTATTGATTGCTATTTAACAACACAAATACAACAATCTACAACACTGATTTGATGTTTTAAATTAACTTTATAACAACTCTTTCCTAAACTCAAATATCACGCGAAGCTCAACTTCAACACATTTCGTGTAGAACTGCACATTAAAAAAAACATTATCTAAAAAAGTTGATTTCGGTTTTACTTTTTATTCTCTTTTAATAGGTATAAAATTTTCAATATGTTGCATTAGATTAGAACATTGGTAAAAGTTGTTTGCTTAGTTGTGTTTTGCAAACTCTAGAGGTTTTTCCGTGAAATTCATTAACACCCTGTACAAACAAGAACGAATTATACAAAAATAAAAGTACACAGTATCTTTCGATTATGAAATACAAAATATTATTATTATCAAAAGGCCCTTTACCTTTCAGTGTGGGCTACACATGTTACTACAGTTACATTACAGTTTTGTTATGTATTTGCAAATTCTTTCCACTCTCTTCTGTTCTTTGCCATTTCTCTTGCTTGTTTCACTGTCTTCCCTCTACTGTTTATTATTTCTTCTATTTTTTGTCCCATTCTTGTCTTGGTCTGCCTCTTCCTCGTTTCTTTCCTGTTTTT
Source organism: Othius punctulatus (assembly GCA_951805005.1). Classification (NCBI taxonomy): domain Eukaryota; kingdom Metazoa; phylum Arthropoda; class Insecta; order Coleoptera; family Staphylinidae; genus Othius; species Othius punctulatus. The sequence continues at coordinate 23,610,223 of OX638138.1, read as the reverse complement.
GCTTCCCAGATTTGTTTTGTTTGATTCGAATTTTTCATCCTAATTAAATGTCCCCACCAGTAAGTATTAATCATAGCTTCTTTCGTGGTGTCATGTGAAATGCTTTTTCGAGGTCTATGAATCCCAGATATGTATTTTTATTATTTGCGATTATTTTTTCTGTGATTTGTTTTATTGCGAAGATGTTGTCTTGCGTGGATCTCCCTTTCCTGAAACCACATTGCGGTTCTTCTAGGGTCTGTTCTATTCTTGCTATTATTCTCTTGTTAATTGTCATTTCTAATATTTTCATCCCTATACTTATTAGTGTTATGCCTCTATAGTTTGCGCATTTCGTCTTGTCACCTTTCTTGTATATCGGTACTATTAACGCTGTTTGCCAGTCTTTTGGTATCATATTTGTCTTCCATATTTGGTTCAGTAGCTTCAGTAGTTTATCTTTTCCTATGGGTCCCATGTGTTTAATCATTTCTGCTGTAACCTGATCTTGTCCTGGTGCTTTTCCTATTTTCAGTTCCCTTATTATTTCTAGAAGCTCTTGTTCGTTGATACTCTCCGTTACTGTTTCTGTGATGTTCTCTTCGCTGTTTCTTGTCTTCTGTTCGTTGCCGCTATTTATAGTTAGTAAATCTTCGAAATACTCTTTCCATCTTTCTAATATTTCTTCGTTTTCCTTCAACATTTTGCCTTGTTTGTCTTGTAAGTATCTCGTTTCTTGTCTTCTTTCTTTCCTGCATCCTTTTATTGTTTTATAAAATAGCTTTTGATTTTCCTTTGCGTTTTTCTCCATTGTCTCCCCGAACTTTTCCCATTCCCTGGTCTTTGCTATTCTAACCTCGTCTTTTACTATTTTCCTTATTTCCTTGTACCTTTCATAGTTATTACTGTTTTTTTACATTTAGGTATTTTTGCCATGCTCTTATCTTTTCTTTTATTTTATCTCGTATGTCCTCTGACCACCACGCTGTCTGTTGTTTCTTGTTTGTACTTTTCTTCAACCCGCATGTCTCTTGTGCTGCCCCAAGCATATTTCTTTTTATGTTATTCCACATTTCCTCGACTGCTTCACTGTCGTTGGCCACTTCTAACTTGGCTTATAATTTCTCTTTGTATTGTATTGCTGTTTCCTCATCTCTTAGTTTGTATGCTCGTATCTTCTTGTAGTTTACTGCTATAGTTGGTCGCTGAATTTTTCTGTCACTGTCTTGATAGTTTTCCTTGAGTGTGGTCACCACTAGGTAGTGGTCACTTCCTATTTCGTAGCTTCTCTTTACTGTTGTGTCTATTATTTTGCTCTTTCTTCTTTGTTCTGTTAATACGTAATCTACCGGGTGGCCGAAAAGTCGCTTTACTGAAAATAATACAATTTGAAAAAAACAATACATATTTTGGAGATTATGCTATTTTCGGTAAAGCGACTTTTCGGCCACACTGTATTATAGATTTTTCGTTCCTGCTTATCACTTCCCTGGTGTATTTGTGTATCTCCCTGTGGTTGAATAGTGTTGAAATACAAAATACAACAAAAAAAATTATAATTCTACTAAATACCAACTTATAAAAGGTATAAACGGCAATAAGAAAATTAACACCCTCATTAACACCCTGTACAAACAAGAACAAATTATACAAAAATAAAAATATAGTATCTTTCGATTATGAAATACTAAATATTATAATTCACAACTAAATACAAACTTATAAAAGGTATAAAGGCAATAAGAAAATTATAACATGAAAACAATCACTTTAACATAAATACTCCAATAGGTCATATTTTTGTGCATTTGGCCAATAATGGATCAACATTATTAACTTTTAGTTATCTACTTTTAGAGTTTATAAAGGGGGACAAATTGCCGTCCCGGCGCCATTTTTCGAGACACTGGCTCATTGAGCCAAAAACCGGGAGTATCCTGGGAAACTGGGTTGTATGGCAACCCTAGATATATTCTTAAAAAGCCGAAATAGACGCAGAATTAATTATTATCACAATAATTTGTTGAGTAATATTTGTCAGCTCTACTTTGGGATACATAGTAAAATAGGTAAAAAAACACACACAGATTATTTTGTTAGTATCTCTTAGATTTATTTAGTAGTTAAGTAGTTTACTACTAAACAAATCTAAATGATACTAACCTGTGTGTGTTTTACCTACAAAAATTTGTGTTGGCGCCATCTATGCTACACGTGCGAACTACTTTGTTTGAAAATTGTTACGAATATTCCATACAACTAACGCAGTTATCTTTGCAACAAAATTTCGGACCAATTAGTGACTTTCATTTAATTCCATTTTAATCGAGATTTCTCCAATACTTTGTAAAGCTCGGTCGTAATTAACCGCGTGCAGAGCACCAAATTTCTGTTCAATATGTCCATATTTGATGTCCATTTCGACGCGTCCGCGCGCGCCATCTCTAGGCAACGTCAATGTTCAGAATTGTCAATACAACTAAATGGCCATAGTTGTAACGAAAATTCGGTTAATCTATACATTTTTAATTTACTGCTTTAAATTTAAACTATTTAACGTGAATGCCCGACAAATGCTTTATAAACGTATCCTTTGATTCTAAAAGCGATTAAGTTATTATATAAATTTACTGTTATTATTATTATTATACCATTATGTTATTAATATTACTATTATTTTTGTATTATATATTGTTATTGTATTTAATTGACATGGTGATATTATGTTTAATAACGATGTAATACTCTGCAAAGAGTCAAATGACTAATTAACCGAAACTGAAATACTGAATACTGAATTAGTCCGAGTTCATATGCACGATCTTCACGTTGTTAAATGTCATTTGTGACAGAAACCATACCCTGCGCACTCTATACGATTTAAATTGACCAGGTTTCATGTGGGTACGAAGGAATACAAACTAGATGGCGCCAAAATCTGTAGTCGCTTACAGGGTCGCTGTAAATTTTTTAAGTACTCTGCCATTATTGACACATTATATGTGCTGAATCAATTCAGTGATCCACAATCATCATAATTTCCATTGTTTATGAATAACGGCCGGTAGCATACAGACAGATTGTACATATAAGGTAGTACGTAAAGTTAGGTAAGTTACATTTACCATTACTGAAGTATAAATATGCGTAGAAATAAACAAATCTCTTCAACAATATGATATCTGAACGAATAAGTAAGTCAGTGATGAGACAGGAATTCATAATTTACTTAAATAATTTTGAGTGAAAGAAGCTAACACTCGGATACATTGTTTGAATTTGAATACATTGTTGAATTCAAAACGAATTAGAGAAGGGTTATGGGCCTAAAATTGCGAATAACGCGACGCTGCCGGCGGAAAACACGAACTAAAACACACCCCAGAGACATCTGTTTGCACACGAGAGAACTATGAAATAAATAGTTTATACAGATTTCTATTTTGTGGAATGTAAAACAGATTTCTGTAATTAAAGACATTTTGTTTACCGACGTCTCATTGAACAGTTAGGGAAATGAGTGGTAGATGTCGCTAAAAACTTAAAGTGTCGCTATTTGCACTTGAAAATGCCCCCAGTGACGGCTTTTAAATAAAATACAACTTCAATTTCAGCGTTGTAACTAGCATGAAAATTAATAATCAAGTCAAGTAACACTGATAGTGGGAAGCCGAAGTAATTGTTATGTGTGCGCACCAAATCATGAAATAGTCAAGTTGGTTCGGAATGTTTTTGAATACATCGTAAAACCCTGCATCATTGGGATCTTCAAGCGCAAGCAAGAATAGGCTTTGGAAGAAGATGCAAGGAATGCAGACTCGTTAATCCCTTGAGGGAGTCACTCAGGGACGAACGTGTCCAAAGTCTCCAAATACCCGAGTGTAATGACAATCATAGTTTCAATACTGCCTAAAGCATAAGTACTGGTATCAATTATGAATGTTCATGACAAAATTTGTACGTATAATGTCTAATAAATAAATATATTAATTGTCATTACAATACGTAATAAACTCACTCAAAATACATCACGATTGAATGAAATACAAATGAAGCTTTATTGGTAGGTAATATTAAAATCAAACTTTGTGCTGGCTAAGACTGCGCTGAATCGTACTGTTCCATGATGCCTGCAATCATCCATAATCAAATTGCACGACACACAGCAATGAACACATTTTGAGGGAAGTGGATCCTTAACAATGTACTGAAAAGAAGTTAGAATAATAAGATTAATTAGTAATTATACTGTCTTATTGCTGTTGACACATAGCCGCTTTCTTGTGGATTCGATGAAGGCTGCATGTGCAAACTGCTCATATAAAGTTAAAATCTCAATTGAGAGAGCAGACATGTTCCCTCTACATGTAGAATATTACTAGATATAGTGGACCGTTTTATCTTTGGGCTGACGACTCAATTATAGTAATTATCAGATATCAGACCGTGGACGATTCATCCCAATTATACATACAAACTGCCCTAAAGTATAAGTAGTATAATCTAATCAACGTATAAACCATTTTAAAATATCTGCGGAAATGAAGAATTATTCGTCCCGCAGTATAAATTAATCGACATATAAACTGTCCAAAATATTTGCGAAAATGAAGAATTGTTTATCCCACAACATATAATATTAATATTCACGCCGCAGTATAATCTAATCGACATATAAACCATCCTAAAATATCTGCGATAATGAAGAATTATTCATCTTGCAGTATAATTTAATCGACTTGTAAATCGTCTTAAAATATCTGCAAAAATGAAGAATTATTTGTCCTGCAGTATAACCTAATCAACGTATAAACTGTCCTAAAATATCCGAGAAATGGAACTAATCAACGTACGTGTAAATTGTCTTCATTTTATAACAATTAGTTCGGTAATAAGCTTAAAACCAGAGCTTATTTAGGGATATTAATTGCATCAGAATTAAGTTGCATGCCTGATTCTAGCCCACCAGCCTTCAAGTGTGAAGCTATTGATCGGAACGTGACACTTAATCACTCTGGTTAGTCTAGATAGGGACATATTGTTAGGTTGCATGACTGTGCATTGAAGTTGCTGCTGATAGTCTCACCATATACTACCGACGGGAGTACTCAAAAATACTCTAAATTACCTTGAAAACCTTATCGAATATGATTCTAAACATACACGTTACATATCTTTGCTATCATAACAAACGATTCAAATTGAATTCAACAAGTGAACATAATAATTATTACGTTTTCTATGACACTAAATTGATGAATGCAACAATTACCTAAAACTAAACCTTTAACTAAAACAAATTTCATGGGATTCTACATGATAAATGCAATAAAGAAAACAGTTACATCAGTCTAATTGAAAGAAATCAAAATTAATTAACCTTTTTACTAATTAAAATGTACAGTTATGTGTAAATATATCGATTACATTGTGAATGCAATACATAATACAAAGAGAAAAACCATGTTTAGGGTTGGATCAAATTTTGAATAAAAAATTTAGGGATTTCGTTACCAGACATCTTCTTCTAACTGCGTGTCCTATTTAGTTCTAGGATAAATTTGTCATTAACACAAGGATCCTTTGAGTAATGGAATAAGGTGTGCAAAAGAAATCCCCAATTTCTTGGCAGAAAATTTGAATCGACCCCAAACATTGTTGATCACGTTGTAGTAATTCAATATAAAATCAAAACTTGCTGAAATAAATAAACACAGTACTCCAATATATAGCCAGCGCATATTAAAATTAAAATTATTTAACATCGGGTTTCTCACTGTTCCGTGTGCAATTGGCAACGTTTTAAACAAACTCATATTTTTACATATCAATTTAATAAACGAAAATATCTAATGCTTCATCTACTGTGATTTATTGAAATAATTAGACGCATTAGGGAACCGGTCCGGTGTGAAATCCTCGTTGTCCTGTATACTTGACTGCACCCTCGAGCGGAGCAGATCTCTATATGCAGACTGTATGTTCAGGTCGGCCCCAGCTTCTTGCGAGACGGTATCAAGATTTCCGATTTGAGATAGCCCTGTAGCCGTCACCGCTCGCCTTATGCTCTCTAAAATTTGAGGAAAGCATTATCATACTTTAGCCTTTAGATCTCTGATTTATTTTTAATCAATCAATCAACTGTTAGTAAAGAACGCCATGTAGCAGGAAAGTTATCACAATCTTATTTAGAGAATTAAATTAGATTAAGTACCTGATATCACTTGTGGAAGACTGCCCTGTGGTTTATTATTGGTGACGATCTTGCGCCGTTTGCTGGGCATTCCCGATAAATAGGCATCGCTCAAAGAGGATTGCTGGTTCTGTCTGCGCTGTCTTTGACTGTCCCTAGTGATAATCGGCACCCAATCCTAAAATCAACATATCATCATCCATATTCCCATATGAATTCCAAATTTGTGATGTCAATTACAGCACAAGAAGTTCGTCGTCATTAAATAGGCGATTTACATTAATGGGCAATATACGAATTTCATAATGCACCATGTTGGAGTATTTACATACTCAAGTAACGGTACCGAAAACGGTGCAAACCCTTTTAGATTTTGCCATTGTAAATGGCGTAAACCACTGACACAGTACGTCTGCTCGAGTACGTAAATATGCCGTATGAAGTTATCGTATATGTACAGAGTGATACTTTAAATTTTAGCACTAGTTATCCATTCCATGGATACTGAGATCTGAAATTTAAATGATCACTAATACTATGATATGTATATATTAATTCAATTAGAAATAGTAAAATTCGTATCTTCTAATCAGCTCAAAAGTTTTTGCCAATTCAAATAAAATTTGATAATGTAATATGCATATTTACCGTAGGAACTTGACCATGCCATGGTTCTGAACCTATGACGACTGCTGGCAATTCCTCAGACGAATTGGACAAGTTGATTACTCCCAAGACACTTGTGGAACCACTGGCTTGATCCAACACAACATCATTAACTGCCTGTGAATCCAGTTCCATTGGCTGAAAACAGTACTCTGCTTATGAATAACGAATAAATATAACCTTGCGATGTGACTTGCAGTTCCTACAAGTGGCATTTATAAAAACCTGGAATTAAATGAAGCAAAATTGCAACTAATTACCTCCGGATCACCAGTCGTCGTTACAGAATCAACGTTTCTCACTATGTATGGTTGCAGCGCACTTAAAGGAACGTTCAGTGTCCGCATGAATTGTTGCAGTTGAGCACGGGTTGCTAGTATAGTCCATTGTTGAACATCAGAAGCAATACCGTCCATATATCTTGACTAGAATAAAATAACACACATAGAAGCATGTTACAAGTTTCCAAGATAATTGTAAAACCTACCACAATGAGACTTAATACTTCCTCAACACCCCTCTGCCCGTTGCTGCTGGCATGCAAAATAAGGGCACACAAGTGCCGAGAGGTGATCCGCAGCTGATCGACCAGCATCCTGATAGAGTTAGGAGTGCGAGAGACCGCCAAGTTAATAATATTTGGCAACCTAGATCGGAACAACATTTGAGTTGATCTCACTATGTCTATATCATTGTGCACTTGAAGGTGAGACTAAAAATGAAAATATTAAAACTTGCTCACCGACATGCAAGACTGGCTCAGCCACACTCCTCCTGTGTACTCACTAGATTCTCGATGAACGGCTGCATCTCTGTCAGAAGCCTTTCAACTCCTTTGTCTACGTTTGCCGGTGTTGCATTGCCCTCTAGAATACGTTCAGTGATGAAAGTACGCAACTCGTTCCGTATTCTCATTAATGGGTCCAGTCGGCCAGCGTTTAATTGAAGCATGTCACTAAAGTATATTAAAAGTGTTTTAACTTTGATGTTCACATTGTTATTTTTCTACTCAAAAATTATAGTAATTACAATATTTATTAATGTCACAGACAAAATTGAAAAGTCGATCCTCTTGGCAACATTAAAAATTAAAAGTATTTTCTCACCCAATTGTAAAACTGCGCGAGAGTAGCATTATAAGATCATTGAAGACACCCTCGCCATCAGACTGATCCCCTGATTGTTGCAGTAACTGAGCAATTGTTGGGGTACGAGTGCTTGCCTCAGCCGAATTCTGTAAAAATAATTATGCGAGTTAAGATTGCTTCCCATGGGCAATTCTATGCCTGCATTCGATGCCAGCTTTAGAAGACAGGCTTTTCAGAGGAGTCATGAACACTGCGCACATGTGGGAATTGTTGCCTTCTTTCACATGAGAGAGTTTGCCATTACAGGAGGCATCTACTGCACGAGAGAAATGCCCCAGTCAAGTGAGCTTTATATATACAAAATTTCTAAATAATCAAATTATTAATTTATCTTAAAAATATTTGGGCTTACCATGCTCTGAAGATGAGGCAAGATATTGGCGAAATTTGGCATGTTGGCAAACAACTGATTCAAATCAACAGGCAATGCCGTGCCGGCCCCACTAGCCGCTTGCATTGGAGTGGCAGATTGGGTGGACGTCTGTGCCTGAGGTGCGCCCCTTCTGCTGTACACGTTTTGTAAGGAATTGAGCACCCCTTGAACAATATTGTACACCGGATTAAACTGATTGCCGGGGGTGTTCCCGTTTTGCGCACGCGCATTGTTATTAGTAGCCTGATTGTTATTTGACGCATTCTGCCGAGGCTGGGACCTCCTGCGGTCCCTCAGGTGGTGCGAGTTGCAGGGTAGGAAGGGGTCGAAGCCCTGCATGGCATGCTGCGCGAGATGCACATGTGGCCTAGCCGTGCTCCTAGTGTGAGTGGCCGTCGTCGGATTTGTCTGCGTGTTGCCTCGGGCTTGCGAATTCTGCCCAGAATTCACGGTGTTGGCAGACCCCTGAGTGGTCGTTTCCGACTGAGACGCCTGCGGAGCACTGGGCTGAGTAGGCATGTTCGATGCAGAAGCACCTCGGTTTACAAAATGGCTAGCCATTTGCACAATTGACTGGATCAACTCAGAAGGTGGAGCTCCCGGACGCATACCTATATTAGAAACGTGTTAATTTGCACAAAAGATTATTAGGAGACTAAGAAGGAAAGTGGTACAACAACTACAAGAGAAATTTTTATTATTAATTGTCGCAATGTCTATCCAAATATCTTTCAATTTTGTGATTGAGCCTTGCCCTGAATTTATAAATAGTTGATACCTTCCATCAATGAGTTGGTTTGAAAACATATCAAATAAGTTTAAGGTATGAATATAAATACAAAGCGCAGTAAAACCATCCGATATCTACATTTCATAATAATTTTTCGGCACCAAATTCCACCTTTGACCAAATTTCCTGAGATTTGGTTTTATTTACAGAATTTATTTGACTATTTGATTAAAATGATGCAACATCTCCAATAATTGAAAGGTGTAAGAAGCATATAAATGCCATCTCATGCTGAAATCAAGTACTACTGAGACCGCCTCGCTCATCGGGGCAATCAACATTGCAAAAGCATAGCGAGCGATGCCTAACAATCACGTATAATTTGGGAGATTTTCTCATTTCGATTTTCATCAATTTTTGATTCCAATTAAAACCCAAATATGAAATCTAAGTTCATTTGATAAATGTTATAAATGATCAAACTCCTTGTATCACTTCCGTCTCCTGAACCTCGCAACTGCAAAAACCTATTACCTTCACCTTGAGTTCCGCCTAGCAGCGTAGTCTCCAGCGAGTCAATTGTTATGCTTCCAGGCGTGACCTCCATGAAAAACTCCAAATTCGGATTGTTGTTAAAGCCAGCTGGGGACGATGTATTGGTCGTGCCGGTCTGTTGGCCGGTCGTCTGGTTTGCTCCTGGAGCAGCATTGCCATTGGCGGAGTTAGCAGCGGGCCGGTTACCGCTTCCTGGCCTCATTGCCCTTATGCCAATTGGGAATGATTGAACGTGGACGCCGGCGGGTACAGGCGGCATTAGCGGGAAACTCAACAAATTCTGGTTCATCGTGATGTTTGGGCCGACCGTCGTCCTCACCTGCCCTGAATTGTTCGTGGGAATGCTTTGGCTGGTGCTGTTTGTTGTCTCACTGGCAGTGGTAGTTGCATTGGCGGTGCTCGATGTCGATGCACTCTCAGGAGCAAAATTGATTTGAGCCTTTAAAAAAAATAATTGGCTTGTAGAATAGTGATGGTGCGTACAAAACATGATCTCACCTCAACTTGTATGGGAAAACCAGCCTGAAGTACTGCTGAGTGTTGTATGAGTATAGGCCGACATAGTAGCGGTCGTGGAGGCCGATTTCTCACTCTTATGATTATATCGCTGAGGGAATGATAAGCATGCCCCAAATAGTGGAGTACCTCAGAAACACGGTTCATCATTGCTTGAGTAGTAATCATTTCCTGTAAATAACTATTAGTAAATACTAGAAACCGATGAAGCTATACAAACTAATCACAAAATATCTGTATTGCCAAATTTGCATTTTATACACAAATAAAATAGAAATTTATAGTGGGAGCTGTTGCTTCAAAACAATCAAATACGTTACCCCGGAATTCACAGCCGGGTCTTCTCTCATGAAAGTCTGGTACCTCTCCAAGAAAGGTGTGAATCTGGCTTGAAGTCTATTCAAGGTTTCTAATAAATCAGCCATTTCTGTAGTTCTCGATGCGTTTCTACAATTAAGCAATCAATTTCTGAACACGCATTATTTGAAAATTACATACTCTGCAAGCCCATTGTTGCTCTCAGACGCATTTGCAGCCCTAGATTCTGTGGCCAAATCTTCAGTGGAAGTGGATATTGGTGAAACACCTTCCGGTGTAGAAGAAGCAGATCTTGCGATAGGGGATTCAATGTCAACGTTGTTCTGTTGAGTGCTTGACGATTCATCGGCAGTGACTTCTGGTTGAGGCGACTGCGAGGAAGTCCCTGCAGGTCTGTACAAAATTTAAGCCAATGAAATTTTAATATATTTAAGAATTTATGTGGGTGTATAATGTGGGAATAGATCACAATAGTTCTAATTTGAAACTAATAAATGTACTTTAGTATTATCAAAGAATAAGTTATTTAGTCTCTTGTTATCACTATTACCAATTTACCGGTATAAGAGGTAGATGGTAATTGATATTCCTATTACCAATTTGAAACATGAATTTTATATTATATAATGCATTTCAAAATATCACAAAATAGACATTCTTCACTTACAATGTCGATGTAGCATTTATAAGAGAATTCTGCACCGCATTCAAAACAAATGCCTCATCTATCTGTTCATTGGACGATGTAGGCACAATGACTCTGGCCTCGAAGACAGGTGTGACCTCCTCTTGAGGTTCTTCGGCAGGTGTTGAGTCACTGGGTCGTCCTAATGGGTTCTCCAGCAAATTGATCGCTGCTTCTGCACGCCTTAGCATCCTAGAATGAAAATATGTTAGTGGTGGAAGTCTTTTTCATATGAACAGAATACCTTCGAGCCACGTTCAGCCTGCTGGCTGCAAGGCTGTGTGACGGCGGAGGTGGCACCAAGTTCTGCGGTTCCAGCGGAATAGCCATGGAGCCGAGGTACATGGCGTTTCCACCCAGCACCCTCTGCTGCGGCGGCTGAGGGGAATGAGCCCTGTTGCCATTGCCTCGTTGGTTTTCGCTAGGAGGTGCTCTCTCTACTAAGTGGACAACTTTTCCATTTATGTCTGCAAGGAATTCGTCGATGTAACAATCCGTTGAAACCATAAAAATTAAACTAGCTATATGTCAATTTCCCTAATGTTATTTTCGATAAACTTGTTTTATCAGCTCATAATCTAACTATCAGCTCATAATGTCCATTGCTCAAATAAAGTTACCATCTGATTTGTAAATTTCAGGTCCCATTGCTAAGGAAACAGTCGGTAATGGCGGTATTTGAAGATGAACCTGGGGAAACATATGAAATTGCCGCTGCAGAATATCGTTTGAGAACAGTGGTTTTCGCTGGATTCTAATCCATAGATCCCAGCGATGTTTGGTACAGCAATCGGATGCCAAGACTACTGTATCAAGCTGCCGGCAACTCCAGCATACTTATTTGTAACACTTGACTAAGTTAATACAGCACGAATATTTTAACCTGGCACTGCACACAGGTGCGAAAAATGGCTATAGGGGCGCGTAAAACTATTATGATTATCAAAACTGATTATTTATTGTAATATATACAAAAATTTTAAAGTTCTTACATAATTGGTCCTATGCTTGAATATTGCGTCCTAATCACTAATCACTTTGAAACCCATCTAAATCGCTGTCGCCTTCGCTTTCACTATTTAAATTAATAATGAAATCTCCGGAGTGTTATGCGCTGCTGATATTTGCTTTGAAGCAATAAATCGCACGCTCCCTACACAATTTGGTCAGCCACGAAACTCCACTCCGCACCACGTTATAATATTCGTACTGTAATACTGTAAGATTGGTCATAACTTTGGCAGTGATGTATTCAAAATAAAAACTAACTCATGAAATGGTGGTCATTGGTGTGTCAGAAGATTGAAACTTTGACCGAGGATACAAAGAAATGGTGTCAAAACCCACCTGTAGGGCTAGATTATCAAGGCTGTTTAATTAATTGATGGAAATCTAATACTTTAAGTATTACGCTTCCAACACTTAATCCTGATATGTTTTAGAATAAACCCGATTCAGCAATCCAACTCACCAAATTCACTCAGTTTGGACTCATCTGTGAGGACACGTCCACAGTAAATGATGCGTTGCGTTTCTGGGGGAATGTTTACAGTTTCGGATATATGCTGCTTGAACTGCGCCACAGTTATCTAAAATAAAAACGAATGCTAATGAACTTAACTTTGCACAGTAAAACATGTTTTAGGTCCTTTCCATTCATTATAAAATGTACACAATAACCGAGAACTAAGATAAAATTGTCAACCTAATCCAGTAATTACAAAAAGCATTTAAAGAAAAATGAAATGAATGTCATATTTACTATAAACTTAAAATTATACCATGATAATTGTGTGTATTGCATATCAAAACATGTTAACAGTAACGGGTACTTTGACAGCGTCACATTCAAATATCAAATGCCATTATGTCATAATTGCATTTGACATTTGAATGTGATGTTGTCACATAACGAACACATTACTATACTCTGATTTTTCTAAACTGGCGTTCACGTGATCAAACAGCTGTCTGATGAGGTTTTTTCGTACCAACGTGACTGTTGCGAAAAAAGCGTGTTTATATATTTAGGGGGTAGTAGTATGAACCACAATAAAAACAAACTGTTGTAAACATGGGTCCTCAAAACATGTAGCAAAAACAAAGAACAGAGTTACAGAAGATGTTCGAAGTGCCCTCTTTCCATTTCCAAGCAGGCACGACATCTTTGCCTGAAGCATATTCGAACTCATTCTAAAACACCTTCATTGGTTGGGATTTGTTGGCACTGTTAATTAATTTTCAGATGCAGCTCCTCGAGGCTATTTACAGGAGTACCATAGACTAATCCCACAATCTCTGGTGAGTTCTTCCAAACATAAGATGTCAAAGAATCAGGCGATTTCGATAAGCTTCTAGATAAAGAAGTCACGCTTCGGTGACAATCTGGCAATACCATTAGTACGTATACATGAAATACATGTCGGCTAATTCTGTATTAAAGTAAACAGCCATAGCAATGAAAACTTGTGCACTAACAACAACAGTCAAATATTGAATGTTTATTTCACAAAACATCAGCCAACTATGATAAGAAAATGCAAGTTTTAGCAAAATAAAAAAGGAGGTAAAAATAATAATCTTCCAAATCTCCGACAGTTACTTTAAGAACCCATGTTTAGCAAGAGTCGTTTCTTTGTTGTGGTTCATACTACTAGCCCCTTAAATATTTTACATTCTTTTTTTAGCACCCTGTATAGTAATTTCTTACAATTTTTGTTCTTTGTTATTAACTTACATAATAGGCAGGCACACACATAGGGGATTTTCAACCAATCTAACCTGCGCCCGGCGGGGCAGATCGGTTGAAATCCCGTTCGTGTGTGCATGCCTAATGATAGTTAACCACACTGGTTGAAAATTGAACAGCATGTTACAATCAGCACAGAAAAATTTCATCATTCAATCGCCAATTTTAGTCACTTGCCTTTTATTTAAACAATTACATTTTAAGCACTTACATCATCTTCCACGGAGAAAGGATGATTCTGGGAGTCTAGTGTCCGCACCGTTACTTCAATCATTGTCCTGGAAAAATAATTTGTAGTTAATTATTAATTACCAGCTAGAACTCTCTTGATTTCTCATGGCTCATGAAATGCACATCAAATTTGTGAAAGAGGAACAGGTTGGAGTGAGGGGAGTCAATAGTAAAACCTAACATTGAAATTCTTACATCAGTATTAGAACAAAATGAGTCATCTAGAAACAAAACTCACAATATCCATTCTACAATTTTAACTGCTTTTATTATTAAAATGCTATATAAAAAAGCATTTTTTTTATTTAACAATTCATTCTATAGAGCTAAGGGGTTGTAAAAAATGTATTTATATAAAGCGGTTTTTGGTTAATTCCCTAAATTTCGGTATTTGGATATTGTGAGTTTTGATTCTATACGACTCAAATGTTATGAAGTCAATTATGAATTATATATTAATAATTACCGGTTAATATGATAAATTCTTACAAATTTTTCACTTTGACCAAAAGACACGATAATATTTTTAATAATGGCCAGTTATTATTATACAGATTTGATTAATTTCAACAACTGTAACATATATATTATAGTGATCCTTATAATACATTGTTTCTTTTTTTAATAATTGTCGCACCCCCCTTAACTTTGTTCTGTATGTTAAAAAAAAAAAGTCACAACAAAAAATGTCTGACCATTTCATAAAGATTTAAAAACTGATGATTATTGAAATTATTAATGAAATTTCAAAACTGATAGTGAAATTACAAGTTTCACTTGTTCACTGTCATGGCTATAGAAATTTTTACATGTATTTATTACCACTTTATTTTGACATTTTCCCTTCTTCGGTAGCATATCGATAGTGGAAAATGAAATGTTGATGAATGTTTAATGCAGGAATAAATGCAAAATTGGTGTGCTATTTTACCCTAAACCGCTGAAGTAAAGTGAGAGAGTAAATGTCCGATACGTCTGCTGTATGTTTTAAATGAAACCCGTGAAAACGTATGTCTTCGTTAATTCATTGAATCTGTCAGTGTTACTGTTAACCTAACATATATTTCGTCTTTATGTACTTATGCACACATAACCTACGCAGCAAAATTATAGCATTGGAGATTTGACATTAACGGGATACAAATGAACTAATTCGTAGGCCTAATTGGCCGGGTGCATTTTTGCGCAACCTAACATCTGGCCGACCTCGTGCGAATAAGTGTAGACACACGTTCAAGAAAATTTGAACCATACATTCCAAATTAATGAATCATGTGACACCTCTCCTGATTACGAGTATAACGGGCAATACTATTCTTCCTGAAACATCCTGTATATTACTGTATTTTTATTATTTTGTGAAATGATCCCAAATATGTTTAAATCTAGTTTGGACAGTACTCAGAAGAGTTGTGAGCAGAGGTGCACCTAGGGTAAATGGCGCCTATGGCAAACAAAGATCTTGAGCCACTCTCGGGCGATAGGATGCAATTGTAATCAGAAAATTTGTTTAACATCTGTTAGTAATTTAGTAAAACCCTTGGGCCTTAGCCTTCTTGAGAAGTCCCTTTCAATATAACGTAGATTTAGGATGTTTTTATGGGAACACGATATTTCATCTTGCATTTTTCCATTTCTCGTAATGCCTCTTTTGCCTACGAAGTTTTTTAATACTCATATTTATATCTATATAAATATTTTTACGTTAGGGGTTTTTCTGCACCTCCCTTCAGTTGGCGCCCATGGCACGTGCCATGCCTGCCATACCCAAGTTACGCCACTGGTTGTAAGTACAGTAAACATTCATAAAAGTTAACTTTTGCAATGCAACTAGAAAATGCTACATTTGCTAGAAGTAACTGCATTTCAATGGAAATATACAAGAAAAGTAAGACCAATCAAGTGGATGCCAGGAATAATGAAATAAAAAATAAACAGCACGCTCGCAATGTCTAGCTCCCAAAATTGAGATTTAACGCACTTCGGAGGGTGCGTTATGCGATGGTGCGAATGATTTATGTGATTTTTAAATTTGATGATCTTTAGGCTTAACCGAGCCATTGAATGCCTTTCATTTCACATTGGTATAGAGCTCAACATGATCCCGGTACGACGTCGAGTGGCAGAAATAGAACTAGCGGTACAAGTAGTTTCACAGCACCCCTATCGGTGTGTTTTAAGCCCAACATAAAGAAACAATGTTTCACTACGAAAAGAAATGCCATCGCATGAACAAAAAATTAGTAGGGGTACTCAACTTGCAGAAGACTACTCTTTACTGCTTGATTATTTGACAATGGTGTGAAATACTGTTGAAAAATTCATCGGCAAACATTGTGAAGTCCCAAACCCAGCAACTGCCAACATAATAAATACAAATTGTGGCCTGATTTTTTTTTTGTCCCGAACAGATTACAGAAATAAACAAACAATTGCAACACGGGCTAACTTTTAATGGAAAATGATTAACTGTTATAACTTGAGCCGAGGTTACGAGCATTTGTAGCAGCTGAAATGTTTAATTGCATATAGCAATATGCATCATGGTGATGAGATAATTACCTTCCTCATTCAGCACGGCGAGACTGTAATTGAGAAGATGTGGTCCAAGTTGCTCATGATTCGTAAACTTTCTCTTGTTTTTCTATTGATTTCTCAGAACAATGCATCGACTTGAGTCAGACTCAGTAAAATAATGACACTCAGATGTGTGGATGAATCATACAGTAGTAAATGTTTTGGTGTTCAGTAGCATCCATGAAAGCAGCTCATACGAGCGCAAGGTTCTTACATATAAACGCGGATTTCCATTAGGTCGTTTGTTTGTAACGTTTTTTTTTTGTAAATAAATGTCATAACCGATGCAAATACCTTCGCCAATGGGGACGTAAATAACTCACCCAAATTTTGCTTCAGCGTCGGTTCGGGCGTAATGAACGGTTCATATGCACGAAATATCAAAGGCCTTGCACTTTCTGACGGTGGGACTCCAATTTGCTCTCGTTATTTTGGGAAAAACCACTTGAAACGCAAATCACGCCTAAAAACTCAGCAAAATGGCCAACGGTTGTCAAAAAGCGCCGCTGCCAACATGGAAAACGCAAAAGTCACTGAGCAGGGCCGTAACGCGGTTTATTCGAATAGGCGTGCCACTGTTGCCACACGTAGCACGCAATAACTGGAATAAAAATCGTCTAAAATTTAATGAAACGACGCGCAGTTAAAAAATTGTCTGCTGTATATGTTACAACTTATAATATGTAGATTTATTTATATTTGTACTTTTGCTATACATTTATTTTGAGAGCTCACCGCGCATTTGCAGAACTCCCACGCGCTTCGTTCATTAATGAATGGGTCGCGCGGTGTTGCCGCCAGTCGCCAGTTACTACGGGGCCGTGACATTCAACTATTTGCAAAGAATGCCGCCGCGCAAGCCGAAAATCATGGTATTCGATTTAGGTTCGTGTGGTGCCCTATTGTGGATGCTATCATTATTCTGACGCTTCTTTTTCATTCCAGATTATACTCTTTGGCCCTTCTGGGTAGACTCTCATGTTACCCCGCCATTCACTAAAGGGTAAGTACACGTCAAACTTGACCTTTAAAATAGGCGCGTATCAGTGGCACGCGCGTCCATGGCAACAACATTGAAATTGTAAGGCAGTTGAAAATACGGTATGGTGGCGGTGTCATTAAACTTTTTCCTTTGTGTACTCGTTAACTGGTAAGAAAAATCGATGCACAATGCTGAGTATTGAATAAAAATAGATATCCGTTACAAATACTATTGAAACCTGTTATCAGCGTATGTGGTTATCTGGTATGTGAGATAACAAAATATTTCACACTACGCGCTAATTGAAGCTATGCTGTGCGATGCGATGCTATGCCTGTAATAACAAATATATTGAGACGAGTTTGAACGTTCACATTGCGCGCTAATATCAACAACGCGATCTGTTTAGCGCGGTTTTAAATTCAAACAAAATACATTTTATAGTGGCCACTGGTGTTTGCAACGAAAATGACAATGTTGTTAATGGACGTGGAAACAATAATACACACAGCACGTGCTCTGCGAGGGCGTGCGAACTTGGCGCAAGTTAGCAACTACCTTAAGAAGCCGAGAAGTTAGCGACCCTGAGAATGTTTTATTACCAGATTTTACAGTGTTACCAATAGGCAACAAACTAAGGTTCCTGTTAATGATTTAATACCCGACATACGTTAACACTTGAATGGCTACGGGGAAAAATGAGTCAATTTTATTTCAATTTCAAGTAATTTGAATGTTTTTAGTCTAATAAAGGATTAAAAAGATGAATAAATAGACTAACTGATTTTAAATATATATATATGTTCACTTTTTGCTTGTTTTAGAAGTAATGGTGAAATCTACGACGCTCATAAATGCAAGGTGAAGTACTTCCCTGAAGTCCCGGAGGTCCTCAAAAAGCTGCACGAGGAAGGTTACAAGTTAGCAGTTGCGTCACGCACCAGTGAGATCAGCGGGGCTAATCAGTTGCTAAAGCTGTTCGGCTGGGACAAGTATTTCACGTACAAAGAGATTTTTCCAGGGTGCAAAGTTACGCATTTTAACAAGTAAGGAATATTTATATCATTCTGGAGGTTTCCGAGCCATTAGGGAGTTTGAGAATGGTTTCATTTAATGGGCTTCTCCTCCTATTCTACTTTCGTGCCTAACACCAATAAAAGCGATGACACAAATATTAGTTTAAAAATTACAGGCCATACAAAAATCTTGAGGGTTCACAAAACATTGATATTATTTCTAATTTTGCAGTATTAAAAAGGAGTCCCACCTGCCATTTGATGACATGATCTTCTTTGATGATGAGATCCGCAATATCCAGGATATTACGCGGCTTGGTGCAGTCTCCATACTAGTAAAAAATGGTGTTACCTTGAAAGTGGTGGAGGACGGACTCGATGAGTACTCTGCACAAAGGACTTAAATTTTAATTAGCAAAGCTCGCAACTATTTCCGAACTGCCAAAAATCAATGCATTTGTTCACAAGTAATTGTCCAGTTTAACATAAAAATTAACAGTAGGTAACTATATGTTGGGGTTTGGTCATTCTCACCCATTTACTTTGATGTCATCTCTAAAACGTGGGACAGAAATGTAATATAAAATTTCATTAGGATGAACAAGTTTGAAGCCACTAGATTCAGTGATGACGATATTCATATAAAAAAATCACTTGGGTAGTGCTTTACACTAAACAATTTGATCACTGTTCTATCAAACAAAATCTATCAAAATATCAATGTGTCAAAAAAATACACAATAGCCCTAAAATACAATTATATAAATGTAAAGTATTAGCCTTTTAAAAATACAAATGCCCCGAAATCAGAGCTTTATAGTATTATAATGAAATGTGTAAAATACCACAAAATATTTCTAGTTTTTGACATTTAAGGATAAATGCTAAATGCATTCAAATTTCAGAATGGCCGCCGGATATGAACAAATTAATTAAAAGAGATGGTTCCTAACGTAACCGATTACAGGGTAGTGTAGAGAGCTAAACAAACCGAGTATTAATCGTTAATGTATAAAAGCATCATTTTATTTCACACAAAACAACACTTATATCGGCATTCACAAAATAAATCTGTACATAATTACAAATATATCCTTATCGAAAAATACGATTCACACAAAAATCACAAATTTTTCTTACAGTCTAATAAATTTATATATTATATAATTAATTAAGCATGATTGTTATTATTTAAAAAAAAAATAGACAAACAGACTAGTTGAAAGGGGGAGTTTAAAAATATTAATTTCAGGACGTGTCGCTCTCTAATTTATTTTAGGCACAATTAAACAATCTGCTTATTTGATGGTGTATGGGGCGAGTGAATTCCAATTAACATGAGGGCACGGCATTACTAGCAAATCCTATTTGAATTAACACCTCTCACTCGTACGAACCCAAACAGATGAAAACGTTATTAGAGGTATTACATTTTCTTCAAGTAATACTGGGGTCTAAATTTATTTATTTATATATATATACAGGGTGTAACAGAAATACGTGTGTTAATTTTAAACATTGGTAGAACTCGTTATATAAAACATGTGTTCTATGTTTTTTTTTGCACAGTGCACAATATCCTGAACGTGTTTTGCCTAACAGGCAATGATGTACCTTTATGAAACCGTTGCCATCACAACAAAAGATGTTTTCGTTGCACACCTTTAATCATAGGCGGGTACAAATTTTAGTAGATAAACTAGAACATATTTTAAATCAGTTTAACGT
Organism: Othius punctulatus; assembly: GCA_951805005.1. Lineage (NCBI taxonomy): Eukaryota > Metazoa > Arthropoda > Insecta > Coleoptera > Staphylinidae > Othius > Othius punctulatus. Next base: position 23,589,777 of record OX638138.1, on the reverse strand, counting down.
TGGTTTTTGAAAAAAAAAACATAGAAAACATGTTTTATTCTACCAATGTTTAATGAGTTCTACCTGAGTTCTACCAATGTTTAAAATTAACACACGTATTTCTGTTACACCCTGTATATATAAGAATGAGTATTGTAGCTGTATGGATACTACAGTGAGAATAGGTTACTTATCTGTTACTTTCGTTAACATTGACGGTGAATTAATTCCTTTTGCGAGCATTTCTTCTTCGAAGCCCTTGTCTTCCTCTGAATACCTATAAACAACAGTATTAACAAGTTTTAAAAAACACCCAAAGCCTAGTTTAGGTTATTTACATAAGTCATGCAAAAATGTTAATTATGTGTTATAAATTATTAAAAATGCACCTTTGACGATCTTCTTCCAACAAAGAAATTAATGAATCTCGTTTCCTTACAATATCCATCATTTCTTTAATAATACTGCCCTCAGTCTCAAAGTCCTCTTGTGTTTTTTGCCCATCTGTAACCAAAATACAAATAAATACCTCAAACATACAATCGAGTTTTATTCTTACCGATGCCCAATCTTTCTTTCAGATCCTGCTGGAGTCGAGCATGGCGATCCTCGAGCTCCAGCTCCTGCGCCCTGACTATCAACTCACGCTCGTACCTCCTTAGCTCAGTCATATCTCTCATGAGATCAAACCATTCCTTGAGCAGATCGGTTTCGTCTTTGGAAGCATCATCCAACTCTCCGCGTAGTGCTTTCTCTAGCCGCACGCCTCTCTGCTCTAGTTCGCGTGTCTTCACCTCAGTTTCCTCAAGTTTTCGTTGTATTTCTTGGGCCATACGGTGTCTACAGTAAGTTATTAGTGGTTTAGTATGTTACAGTTAGCCGTTTGTGCAACTCCTTATATACAATTGCAGTTACATATTATAATCTATTCACTAAATATCCACGGTAGAATACAAAGTGTACGTTTTCAATGATAAGGACGGTAATACCCACATATAAGTAAATTGTGTTATGGGCAGAGCCTGTCCCTGTTTATAAAGTCCACGATCTACATACGCAGATATTTTGTAAACAGATGTATTTAGCGTGTTGTTAATACAAGTAGCTTACCTTTTTAATTGTGATTGTCGGGCTGCACGTTTGGCGCTTCTGCCACTTCTTCTACTAGAGACGGACCCTTCCTGAATGCCAGACTGATCCAGGGTATCACAGGAACTACGGTCAATTCGTTTGTAGTCGCTCTCCCCCTCAGAGCTGTCCTCTGCGTATAGAAGTGCGATTAAAATAATGAGATGCATGTTAATGTGAAATCACGTACCTATCGATTTGGTGCCTGTGTAGTTTAAAGGTAAAGGAGGTATTGGAGGTGGAGACACATTGCCAGGCATGGAACGTCTAATTTCGGTGAAACTCATTCTACGAACTGGTTCTTCTTTAATTACATCCTACAAGTAGAAATCGGTGTAAGTTTGTGTAAGAGGCAGTTTGGGCTTTGTTAATACAAATACAACTAATCATATATTACCAAATGTAGGAGCTGTAGAATTACCATTTAATATTGACAAGTATAGCACAGTCAAGTGATTATTACACTACAAATACCAAACATATGTACGTTACGTGGATCATGCGTTGTGGAGAGGAATACATCAAGCTGGACATAAATTGTGTACACGAATACATGCATTATGGGAGTACCAAAAATACAGATCGTACACAAAAAATATATATAAAAATCTTACACTATCTCTTTGGTGCAGATCTATGCATGACTGCAAAATGGAACAATTTATTAATAAAAGGGGCATTTCTGATTTTGAATCGAATAATCATTTTGATTCTTCACAGCTCTTTATCATTAATTCAATTTAATTGAAAATTGCATACCTTAGATTTATCCCTAGCTTTTGGTGATATTCTTGCTAGGAATCCCTTACTACCATTATTTACACCGACTACAGGATCCTTCTTTTTAGCGAACAAATCTGTGATCATCTTGGTTATACTTTTCCGCCTCTCCCGGTCTTTCGACTTCTTCTTCTCCTTTTTATTGCCTTCATTATTAGCAAGTAAATTGGGATCTGACATGAAGCACTGTTTATTCTTAGAATTTTCATTTTGGTGGTTCACCACACTCATATGCTGCTTATTCAATTCAGATACTGACTTGGTCCGTTCCCTTGAATCTTTTTCTGTTAGAGCGTTGTAAATGTTCAAGTGCTCTTCACCACTTTTCGATCGACGGAATGAGTTATTCTTTTTCTTTTTCAGAGTGTCGTTGGAGTAAAGAAGGGAATTGCGGCGCTCGGTGTTCATCACCAATGACTCGATGCTGTCTTGAACGTGCATATCAACATCATTTTCTTTACCTCTTCGGTTCACTATCTGACGTAATCTAGCCAATTTATCCTCCGGGCTCAATCCTATAAAAATGCATTACAATTGTCATCTAATATAGAGCAAGCAATAAATCATTAGTCTAATTTTTGTTCTTATGCAGATGGCACTCCTATATACAACATATTACAGTAACTAAATAAATACAGTGGCTGCCATTTAAGTAAAATTGTACTAAACTTAGTACATTTTTGCCAGTTTAGTACATAAGTATATGTATTTATATACTTATGGTACATAATTGGTACATAATTTTTAAATATCTGGCAGTGCTAAGAATAATGTAAAATTCTTTCATAAGTGATAATGTGTATGGCACCTTAAAAACGCAGGCCTTAGCTTATTGATGTATTTTAATTGTATGTTTATTGGGGCCAAGAAATAATTCAAATTTTATTAATTAGGTTCCACCTAGGAAATAAAATTCTTTCAGTTACTTACCTAAATCAGAATCGGATAACAATCTTGCTCTAGCTCTAGCATCCTCCTTCAATTTTTCAATAGCCTTCTTGGCCTCCTCACTCTTTAACCTTGGTGGCACTTTTGGCGTCTGAAACTGATCCATCACCAAAGCTTTCTGGATATCCGGAAGGCTGAAAGCCTCTGTACTTGAAGCGATGCTCATCTCCGGTATTGCAGGTACATCCACGGCTCCTGTCAGGAACGACGAGTGCACACTGAGCGGTCTTGAGCTTAACTTGCTTGCCGCATTGCCATACTTAGCTCGCGGCACTGCCTTTGGCTCGGGCACCTTGTTGAACTCTGAAAGAGCTGATACTATTTGCGACTTTTGCACCGGCATACTATTCATAGTCGAGAGCAGCACATCTGGCGTGGGGCTCTTCAGCTGCACTCCTAAATCCGTCGTGGGGGATTTGGAGAGGTCCACTGGTCGGCAGGGACTGACGCTCGGGCTGAACGAATTCCTATTGCGTCTCTTTCTCTCGAGCGACTTGTTTTGCGCCTTCATCTTGTTCATAACCATCTCCTGGACGAGCTTCTTATTAAGGTCACGCTCGATCTCAATTTGTTCTCGTCTCGACCGGACAGGGCTGATCTCCTTCTCCTCCTGGATGAGGTCTGGCTTCGGGGGGCTGCCGGTTTTACTTTGCCTGCGGGACTTGCGTATGTCTATGGAGTCCCTGGCATTGCCAAAGTCCACTTTTGATTGTAAGCGTTGGCAGTGCTGTTCGAATTCGATGTTGTTGCGTAGGTTTTGCTCCACGATTTGATCGGCTTTGCGCTGCTCGCTCAGCTTCTTCATGTCTTTTTTCACTTGAGCTAGTTTATCTTCCAATCGTTTTTTATCTAAGGTGTTATTGTTGTCTGTTATCGTGACTTCTTTCTCTTTGCTCGGGGTTATTTGGGTCACGTTCTTTACAGTAGAGTCACTGCAAGTATTCTCCTCGGTCGTCGTACCTGTTTCGATGATTAAAAGACTGTCTTCTTCGTTTTCGCATTGACTGCGCTTCTCTTTTAACTTTTCTAAATCCGTAGGCTTCAAATCAATGACTTCGCCACCAAATGGATTCTTCTCGTTTTCAACTGTACCTGCTAATCACAAAAATAAAAATCTCAAAAACAAATTTGGTGACAAAATTTAGCAGATTTAGATTTATAACAAAATGTGTATTTTTTAAAACTAAAATCGACGCATCGATTTTTCTAAAATATTTTTAATTTCTGAAATGAATTTATTCCATACTTTATGTACACCCTGTATAATTTTATGTATACAATAAAATCGAGTTCTATGAAATTCTAATTCACTATATCCCATCACTCAAAGAATTTAAGAGTAAATACCGGGTGTGATATTCTCAACATTTTTAAATACGGTGTATAATACTCGATGTTGACGTGGTTCCTGTTTGTAATATTTTTGTGGCTATATTTATCAGAGTCTACACTGCGGTACAACTTGGTGTACTTGGTGTAAATATTTACATTATTTTGTAATCATAGTATTTATTTAATAAAACTAAATTGTTATAGTTACCTATAATACAATATCCCGTATTCCTAGAAACAGTGGAGAGGTCATCAAAATCTTCATCAAATGTCGCCATAACTTTAGGATTAGTTGTTTCAACAACATTCACGTTAATAGTTGGCGATAAGCTATCCTCAGGAATATCGTCCTCATCATGAAATTGCACGTAGCCATTATTCTTGACTTCAACGATTTCCTCGTCGCTACTCTCCGTGCCAGTATCCATAAACTCGATGTTATCCAAATCCGGGTTCAAAACACTATTGACACATTCAATTAAACTATCCTCCCTTGCTTTCCCACATACGTGTTTCAGATCGTCCATATCTGTGATGGTGGCATTCTTGGCCTCCTCTTTGGGTTTCTTGATTATTTTTGGTTTCCTGTTGCGGCGGCAGCTGCCCATTGCCGGGTTCAGCTCATACTCAACATCCTCGAAGTCGTCAGAAACGGCCCCTTCACGTGCCCAGTCCGACAGTTCAGTTTCAGTTAGTGCTGCTGTCGCTTGATCAAAGCACGAATCGTTGTTTGAAGGGGTGCTGCGGCCACTGGTCTTACTATCATCTATCTTCGGCTTGTTGTGCAGTACGGTGTGCACTTGCTTTAGCAGAATGTCTTCACCTAAATTAGGTAACAGCTTCGGTTGGTTTAATACTTTTTTCTCACTAGCAATTGACTTTGGTGGATCATTTATTGAACTGGGTTGACTTTCGTTTAATTTGGTGTAGTTAATGTCATAATTTAAGCTATCTAATGGTAAAGTTTCTTTAGAGTCGATATCCAGCACTTCTAATTTAGGAATTTTATTGAACTGTTTGATGCTTGGGGATTTCCGCATGTCTTTAATTTCCGATTCAGTGCTACCGCTGCAACTGCTGCTTTCGCTATCTGATTGGACTTGTTTCTGCTGCGACCAATCAATTTGTGGGACAATGATGGACGTTTCGTGCACCGGACTCCTCGGGCGTCCTTCATTTTCATTTTCAAATGGTGGAGGCTCTGCAACCTTTTCGGTTTCAAGCTCCTCACCCATGCTTTTCTCAGGAGGCGATGCCTTCTCTGCCTCTTCTGGAGCTTTGTGGTGGTCCTTAAGTATTGTTGGTGATGAGAAGAGTGGCGACACTGGAGAGGTGCGTTCATTCAATTTGTTGCAGAAAGTTTGCATGCTTGCGCTGACCTCAGGTGCCGGCTTCAGGAGCTTTTGGCAGTCCGAAATTGTGGAATGGAAAGACTTAAATTTAGAGTCTAAAGTGGAGGCACTGCCCGATTTCTGTATCAAGTTCGAGGGACTACTTTCACCAAGGAGGTACTTCTTCTTCAGCTCAAGGGATACCTTTGTAGCAATACCACCAGTGCTTTGCGTGCGGTTTAAAGCATACCCCTCCGTTTGAAACAAGTGCACCGGTGCAGGCCTCCTAACAATTGGCGTGAGCACCAATGGCGTGAACTTTAGCTCAATGTCCCTTGTGTGTGTTTTACTATTTATTGGCTTTTGGATTTCTGTAGTTTTCACCTGTACTTTCTGTGGGGCTGAGTATTTTCCTCGGATCTTCGTGACGTATACATCATCGAAAACTATGGACGGTACTTCTCTCGTTGGTGTGGGATCATCGTGGGCAAATTCGGAATCAGTAGATATTTCAGTCGCTGAATTTTGAATTTCACTCGAAGACTCTGTACTAGTCTCATCCGAAGCAATCTAATTTTAACAAAAACAAACATATTAGTTGCAAATAAAGCAAATCACACAATATCTGAATGGGCATTGATTATTATTACAAATCAATATCCAGGGAGATAGAATAAATACATAATACAAAGCATATTCTGAGGTTTGGTGCTGGAAAACGTCAATTTTTCTAGGTTACATACTTTAAGGCAAAAGTTTTGATGATCTAAAATGGATAAATGAAACTTAACAATTTTACCTTAAATTACATTACAAAAGAATTTTGCCCCATCTGTTGCACCTAAAAAGTAAAGCTGTGCCCGATTGAAAACTTCTTTTCATTTGGTTCATTAATCAATTGAATGGATATTGAAATATGTATACATTAAAATCACAGTGATGTTTTCAATTAAACATAATAGTGACAGTCTCGAAAAATTATGCAACGGATAAAACGTTTCTAGTCCAAAACCTGAGAATTGAATCATGCAATCATAAATAAAATAAACATCGTGTTAGGATTCGGTTAGAGGAATAAAAATGGGATTAGGCAAACATCGAAACTATAAAATAAAAACACGTCTTGTTAGGCACACAACACTCACGTCAGCAATGGACAATGTTAATTTGCAAATGAAATAAATTGCAATTAATAACATCAAACCATCAAAGTTCACGCATGTTCATAGTTACCTTATTCTACCATTGCTAAGACGTGACTGTTGACCGGAGAGTGTCCAAACATACATACAAAACAGTTTCTCGCATGGACAAAATTTTATGATGTGAATGCATATAATTGTTTCAATTTATATTTTATATTGTTCAGTTTATGATTGTGTTAAGCGTTCCCGTTTACTCGTTTATATATATAGACTTTAAAAAGTGATAACAGCAATAAACCTTTTAAACTTAATAATTAAAAACGACTTGCTAAAATTCCGATACTTTTTGAGTTTAGGCGAATATTTCTACCCGTAACAATAAAAAATCTTGACTAGAAAATGTTTTAGGGATTTTATAAAAAGCTTTTTTTAAGTTTTTTTTTTAATTTTGTTTAAAAAAATTTGTTATTTATTATTAGGATTTAATAAACTACTGGATACAGCAGTCCTTATCTTTGTTACTTTTCGAAGGTTTGTGCTCCCTCCGCTCCATCGTAGGGCTCCTACTACCACTTGAAGCACCACCATGGTTAGTCTCTACTTCAGTGTTTTTAGCGGCTTTTGCTCTAGGGGGTATTAGTGGCCGTTCTACTGGGACGTTAGTGTCGCATTTCCTCCGCAAAGGCACGGCCGGAGCGCCATCCAACTTCCTAGTTAGTACGGGTGAATTTTCAGCGGATCTTACACATTTTGGTGTGCTGGGTAGAGACAGAACCTGGCTGCTTTCACGTTTTTGCTCCAGAGATTTTTGTCTGCGTGGTCGATGCGGGGGCTCTGATGTCTTTCGCGATCTCCTTGGTACTGGCGGCGAACGAGGGGGAATTACTACTGCATCCAGTTCAGGTGTTATTGATTTTTTTATTACTCTTGCATATACGGGGAAATTAGAGTTTTCATTTACTGAATTATCATCATAAGTGTCACAGCTCGAACTGTTTTCTTTTATATTAAATTGGACGTCAATATTTTCATTGGGCCTGGACATGTTCTCGTTATTAAAATCATTTGTATCATCAATATTTGCATAGTTTTCAACTACCTCATATTTTATCACTGCAATATTACTACTCATTTCATTTAAATTTTTACTTTCTGTCTTACTGCCATTTTCATTATCTTTAACATAATCTATTTGAGTTGCTGCATTTATCACTTCAACATTAGTAGGTGCTACATTTAAGTCTTTACTTCGCTCCTTCGCATCTTTCCTATTATCTTCTATTGACGATACAAGACCTATTTTATCAGTTTTTCCAATATCATCTGTAAGTCCTGTACTGATTATATTTATATCTACACCTTCTAGATCATCAATTGCTGCAACGATCTTGCTTGATTCTTCGCTTGTTACATCATAATCTTTTGAATCTGCTTCCTCAGTTATTACTTTCTTAAAAGATTGATCCATCAATTTGTTCTGCTCACAAAACACATTTGTAGCAATACCACCAATGTTTTGTAAGAGGTTTAAAGTGCATCCCTCTGTTTGAAGAAAGTATGCAGGTGCAAAATTTTTCTCTTCACGTGATTTTTTGTTCTTAACAAAATCATTTTTATCAACTAAAATATCTTGGTTAGGATATAAGACACACTTTTCTTTTCTATTTTGTTCTTTACTACTATCCATTTTGTTAACAATTGTCTTCATTTCTACATTTTTTATCAAACGTTCATCTCTAATGTTTGGACTAATAGACCTAGATCTCACAAGAGTTATCTGATTGACTTTTGGTCTTTCTGACGTTTTCTTATTTGTCTCTGCTAATTCAGAGGTTCTATCACTTGTAAAAATATCAGAAGTTTTATCTTCGGTCTTAAATATGTCAGAAGTTTTCTTGTGGGTTTTAGGTATGTCTGAATTTTCCTCACCTTTATTTGTGATTTTTTCCCCATTTATAACATTTGGACTAACAGACCTACATTTCTCAGAAGTTTTCTTATAGGTTTTAAGTATGTCTGAATTTTCCCCGGCTTTGGTTGTTTTCCCTTTTATAATATTTGGACTAACAGACCTACATTTTTCAGTTTTCTGAATGGAATCCAATATATCAGAAGTTTTCTCATAGATCTTCGATGCATCCGAACTTAACTTATTAGGTTCCAATACTTCAGAAAAATTGTTGCCTTTACTCATTTCTCCCTTTGCAATTTTTTCATCACGTGGACACAATACCCCTAAGTTACTCTTAGTACAAATCTTAACTTGCAAATCCTCTATTTTCTTGACTATGTCATCAAAATCTCTCTTGTTGCATTCAGCAGCTTTAAGTTCTTTTTCTATGCCATGGGACAAAACGTTGAAACCCTCCAACATATCACTGATTTCGTTTTCAATTAAGGCATCCTCATCTTCATTATCTTCGTCATCTATAATAATTTTATTTTCACTTTCTAAAGAATCGTTATCATTCGAATTCAGTTCTCGTACGTCAAATTTGTCATAACCACTACGTCCAAAGTCAACAGTACCAAGTGAATCTTTTACATTATCAGTATTATTCTGTGCATTTTTCGTAGAGGCTGATTTCTCAGATTCACTCAAGTTTTCAATTTTGCACTCAATTTCTGAATTATTAACATTTCTATGGTCGCAAGAACAAACAATCTCTCCCAAACTAACAGAAATTATTCCTGCTTCATCTCCAGATTCACCAACTTTATTACCTAAATTTGAAATATGCCCAATTTCCACTGGAGATTTGTTACAATTGTCACAATTATTTGAATTTGAAGCGTTTTGAACTAATTTATATGAATCATTTGCATTCTCATCGATGAGGTTATTGTTTTGAATTGTAGGATCGGCATATAATTTGGTACAGTTGCTTGTAATACTTCCGGGTGTTGTTAATGTATCTGCAAAATTTTCAAGATCTTGCAACGCTTTTAAAACCAAACCTGCAGAAATCATACCATCGTCTTCCTTTCTAACAACACATTCATCAGATAAATTTCTCTTATTTTCATTAAAAACCTCTCGATCATCAATCAAAACGTCACTAAAATTTTGATCATCTACAATACATGTAGCTTCATCATCAGTAGTATTATTATTAATTTCCATATCTAAATAAAAGCTAGGATTAATAGTGCTCTTTACGGTGCACATGCTTTCATAAAATGTGGGACTGTTCTCCTTCTGATCACAATATTTATCTTTCTGGAAGCTGAAGTTACTAAACGAGTTCCGTTTTCCAAACTTCCTCTTAGGTAAAGGGATGTCTTTTTTGGGTTCATCATTATCGAAGCTTTCAAATTTCTTCAAAACTTTCTTAATATCTACTTTACTTATAGCATCCAAGTCAACGGATCTACGAGCTTGGCTACTAAACACTTCTGTTTTGGAACGGGATAACTTAAAATTGTTATCATTGTCTTGTGGCATTGGTTTGCCGGCGAGGTGCATCTCAAAGTATTTAATGTTGTCTTTGGGGAGTTTGTTGACAACCGAATCGAGGCGCTGCGGAGTTTTCAACACTCGCTCCAAATTTTTATATTTGGCATCACTGAAAGAACGGTATACTTTAGGGGTTGTTGGTTGATAGTCCAGGTGGTCCATCCAATCAAGCAGATCGTCGATTTTATCAGCTGAATCCAAATCGGTTATTTCATCTTCGCCTAAATTGGTTTCTGCTTCTAAAGCTTTCAATAAGTCCTCAATGCTGCTGGATAGTTTTTCTTCTTCATGAGATTCTTCAGGTTCCGATGGTGTAGCGTATTTGTTTGGATCGATTGGTTTCATTAGTTCATCCTCATTCTGTATTAAGTTTTCAATATAATTATCAATATCCTTTAAATCATCATCTACTGGATCAAAATTAAATACTCTATTATCTTGCTCCTCCTTTTTCTTATTCTCCGGTACGCTACTTTTTTCTACAATTTTGGCAACTATGGGTTTCTTTTGCGTAATCGGTGGTTTCTTATTTCTGTTCAAATCCCCGAAATATTTTTTGGCACCGTCGAGGTTTGGTTTAACAGCCACTTTAGGTTTCCCTACCTCCTTTGGTAGGTTAATTTTGGACGGCGTCCGCTTGATGATGAGTATCGGCTCAGGGCTTGGCGGTTTGAAAGGCACAAAATCCTTCCCAAAACTCTTTCTGTTTTCCTTTGGAGGGAGCACAAAGTTGCGGAGCACTTTTGGAGGCTTTATCGAGCCGACCGTTGCACTTTTTGTTAACGCGGGGAAGTTCTTATTATCCTTGCTATTGTTATTATTACTTTCCGGCTTTCCGACGGCGCCCGGTTTACTATCGGCAATCTCGAATTCCCTAAGGAAGTTTTCCAGGTCCGACTCGGCACTGTCAAACTCTAGGGAATTAATGGATAGGTCGTCAGAGGACTTGCTCAGCTTGCGAGAGCCAGGGGTGCTTGGTTGGTTGCTGACCAGCTCTTGATGGAGGGGGGAAGTGTTTGATCGGGGCTTGGACTTGTCGGGATTAGAGGATGGCTTCACCTCAGTATCGGTGCCAGTGTCCGTGTGGACAACGGGAGGCTCCACTCGCACCTCCTGCTTGCGCAACTCCCTTGCGCGAATCTCCTCCTCGCCCTCCGTCGCTGTGTCTGAATCGTCATCTAAGAAATGTTAACAATAAATTATATTCAGGGTATATCCAGGGTGTTTAAAAAAAAAGCTACCCAGTTTTCCATTTACTACGTATAAATGGTACTTACTCAGGGAATTATTTATATTGGAATAGTGACGACATATGTATTGACAATAAATTTTTAATGATACTGAGTTTGACATTATACTTAAAATAAATGTCACTGTCGTTTAGTGTTTTTATATATTGTATAGTTTCTGTAATAAAATTAAAATCCAAAATCTAAATTAATAACCATTTTATTGCAGAAAGAGCTAATTAAAGTGCAAATAAAACTATAATAAAATTAGAATTTATGATTGGGACTTACCACCGCTACTATTTTCATAATAACTGGATTGGTCAGAACTGCTGTACTCTTCAGAGTCAGAAACGACACGCTTCCTAGAGTATCGCTTGTTGTAGCGCTCGGCCCACTTCATGGTGCCTTCTTTCGTTGGTGGCTCCTCCAAAGCCTCCTCATAAGCATCTTCATCATCTGAGTCCGTATCACTGTAAAAGAGCACAAAATTAATTTTCAACAATTTAATAAAATGAAGATTGGTCACCACACAAACTATAGCTAGCCTAAACCTAGTCTAAACTGAAACTCACCTCATACTTGAAGAATCATCATCACTACTGCCCATTTCTGCAGTAGATGCGCCAAAGTTTCTATCGGTCCACTCGTCTTCGTCCATCTGACTAAATGACTCTTCATGGTCGGAGGAGGCATTACCAGTAGATAGGTTGGCGAACTCTATCCTTTCAGGAGTTTGCACTGTAATTAAAATCATGATTAGAGTGATAGTTTTTAATTCAAACAATATTGTTCGAAGTAAGATGTTCTATAGAAATACATACAAAATGGAATTTTTGCTGTGAATACATATATGTTTCAACAATTTAGTTGCATGAATTGTTTACAAAACATTTACACTATCAGTCTAGGAGTTAAAAAACGTTAAGAATATTCCCTTTCATCTTAAGCACTGCAAAGAGACACTATTTCGAAAATCACTTCTTCTGCATACCAATACTCAAAAACATATATTTCCCCAAAAATCTCGATTTCGAAAAATTTCATGATTACTGTACTTTCTTTTACCATGTAAATGAAAGAAAAACTGATTCAATCTACGAAGAAAAATGTATGTACCTCTATCTAGCAGATCAACACCGGCTACTCCAGAAAGCACCTTCTTCTCTGGTGTGATTGTTGCGTCTTTATTCCATTGCGACGCTTTCTTAAATCCTTTGAGTTTCCACGTCTTTCCACCAGGCATAGCAAAGTGCTGCGGGCAATAAAATCGGTAGCCGTATTGCCCATCTCTATCATAGATATACGATCCCAAACGTAGAGTTGTGTTACAGTAGTGACACCTAAACATTAATAAAAACAACTAATTATTTATATTTTCTATCATTGCATATGTGATATTGCTAAGAACTATATTTTTAAATCTTCGGCCGTGGATGTATCAAATCAAATCTAAATTTTATTATCATCAGTTTGCCAAAGTAGACAAAAATATCTTAACATAAAATCGATAACGGAAAATTTCAAAGTTTTGAAAATTACTATGAAAATTATGTAAACTAAGTTTTTAAAATTGTTAAAATTATACCTGAAACACCCCCTGTGGAAGAACCGTCCCTCAGCTGAGAGTCGTTCCATAAGGTAAACTTGTTTCGAGCAGATGTGGCATTGTTCTGAATTTCCTTTCGTAGGGATGATCACAGTTTTTGAATTCTGCAAATATATAATGTTACAATATTTTTATACTCATCAAATACACTGTATTGTAATATGACATTTACTATTGCATTTATTATTGCTGTACATATCTATAATTCCTATTTTTAAGTGTTCGTTGAAAAATTTTGTTATTCTTGAACAAGTGAAAAAAGGCAATTAATAAATGTTATTAAGACAACAAATTTATACCATGAAATTTAGATTTAATTTCATTTAGTAAATTAGTTACTATGGGAGTTTAGCAGATATCATACGCACACTTTTTTGTATTGGTTTAGGTTCTGGTTCACTCTTTGGCAGCAGCTTCTCGGTAATCTTGGCAACCTTTTGTTGATTAACGTCTCTAGCATTGCCTTCCTTCAGTTTCTGATCCAACTGCTTAATATTCTTATCAATTTCTGCAAACTTACCTACAAAACAAAAATATTTAGACCTTCACTTTTAAATCGTACTGCACCCACTCACCACCCGCACTGTCTTGCCGTTCCAAGTGCTGCTTCTCCATTTTTGTCTGGCGCGCCAGAAATTGTTCGCGGCTCCATTTAGGCACCCTTTCCTTCTCCTTATTAACTTTACCTAACTTATTCTCGTGTATCTTCTTTTCGATTTCTTTAATATTCCAGTCAGAGTTATCAATTTTTCCTATTGCACGTAGAAGATCCTTGGGTTTCTTCTCTGTGACAACCGGCTCACGCCACTTGTCCTCCATTCCTTTAATCCGTGCTTGAAAGTCTTCGTCCTTTTCGCCCTTCGTGAGCAGGGGAAGTCGGTTTTCCCGGTCCTACAATGATGAATGCATTAGCACTAAGCAAAGCAAATTATTAACAACATTGTTGGGTAAACACTGCTCCAAAATGTCTGTATTATATTAAAGTAGTTAGTGTGGATTAAAGTCAAAATAAAACACACATATTAATGATTTTAAGGGGGAACACCGAGATCGTGCAGTCACAACGAATGGCTTACAGGGATGTAAGTGAATTTTTTCTCGAGGTCTTTTACCCTGTCCTCGAAATTGGCAGCTGTTTGCCTATATAAAAAGATCGAGTAATCCTCGAAGGGTTCCGAGTGGTCTGGCTTGCAGTTCGCCTGGAGCATCTGCATGCTCTTAATGAACTGATCGGTTTGCATCTTCCTGTGGTGCCGACGCTTACTATGCCTGTCCATCCTGTTTTGGGAAATTTCTTCGAGGCGCTTCATCCTATCCTCCTTTTTTTCACAGAATAAAATTCACCGTGAGAAACCAATACAGATTTATTTTGGTACTTATTTAGAAGGAACATCAGAGCTCCCCAGAGCATTTTAAGAGCGCAGCATAAAAAAGACGGTTCATTTTTATCCCTTATATATTTGTAATACTAAGTTTAAAACACCAGCATAGGTAGCCCATACATTTCCGAATTTATTATTAGATCCAAAACGAAAAGCGTTAGACCAATTAAACTAGACTCCCAAATGACACCGATTAGTTCTTCGAAAAACTAGAAAAGAAGAATGGAATTACAGATTAGGGATCAGGAGGTAGGTGATTAATTGGAAGTTTGAACATAAATAAATAAAAAAATAATAAATAAAATAGAAATAAAATATATTAGTAATAGCATGAGAGTTAGTATAAAGAAATTATATCTATTTACAAAGAATAGCAATTAATAGGAAGCAGAGAATTTAAGTTAAGTCCCAAATATAGTAAAAGCTTGCTTTATAATAAAATAAAATAAATAATAGTAGAGGATTATGTTTGCAGTTATCTTAATACCCTAGTGAAATAGTGTTATCTTTGTCTATTACCTGTAATCTGATGACACAAAAAATTATCAAACTAAGGTCACGCCAAAAAATATTATTGCAGTATGTCAATTTATCTCAGTGTCAGTATGTCAGTGTCACGTAAAACTTCATGACTTGAGAATTTTTTTAGCATTAAGAATACACGTACTTTTGGTAACTAAAAATAACCAAAACGATTAAAAACTCCGCTGGGGTACTAAAAATAGTATACAAATGTGTATAAACAACAGTTTATGATTGTGCTAATGATTCAAAAAGTATGACACAATGCAATAGCGCCGGGTTAACTAACTATGAATGAGGAGCAGAATCCAGGAGATACAACACAGTTCGCGCTCTATTTTCGCTAAAGCTGACTGTGAGATCTTTTTTAAAGTTGCTTGTATAAATTTTAATAAAGCCCTAATGCTCATAGAGGGTGATGACAAGGTGTGACAAAAAAAAAATGTCAAAATGTTACAATTTTATTACACCATTCCCGAATCAATGTTGTACTCATAATAATTATAATCAAAATAATTATAATCACTTTTTTTTTTTCTCGTTTAATTATTTTTCATGCATAACCTACAAAAATGTCGTCCTACCACAGCCAACTTTGGCACGAATAGATCGTGAACAGCGTTAAGTATACTATATTTGTTATAGAGACACAATGTGAAATTAAATTCAAGGAGAAAGCCCCAAAATTTATGAAATGTGGTTTACCTCGTGATATGTAATATTAACGGAAATCAACATTTATATACAAAGTAAATACAAGTTTTAAGTTTACTATGGACTCGTCTGTGGTGGGATTCTGTAACTCTTAACAGGATGAGTTATCTGTAGTAACCAGTAACTAAGGTTAACAGCGCCAAAATCGCAATTTCAAGATTGATGTGTTACGGCTGTTTTACACGGTCAAAGAGATTGATGAATTTTATAACTTTGAAGTTAGTGTTGAGTGTAATACACAAAATTGTCATGAATAAATTGACGACAATAAATTCATGAATAAATTGTCACAATAGAACCTGCTCGAAGTTTTCGGCAATTTTGTGGGGAATTCTAGTTACATTTCGGTTTTTTAAATGAATACCAACCTACTGGAAAGTGACATGTGCACATGGTGTATCTAACATGGTGTAATCATGGTGTATCTAACATGGTGTAATCATGGTGTATCTAACATGGTGTAATCATGGTGTAATACATATGCAGCATAAGGCAGCACAATGTTTTTTTTTTTGTTACTTTTCCTACTTTCGTTTTTATTTAAATGAGAATACACAAATAGAGACAAGATGAGAAGAAAGTAACGCTGAAAGTTAGCAACACATTGGTAGTGCAGAAGTTCCAAGTTTACAGTTGGCAAAATACGCCTTCAAATTTTCAATTTATTCACGAATTTATCCATGAATAAATTCATGAATTTCTTCATCAATATCTATGACCGTGAAACAGATATTACTAAAGTCTATATCGGTTAGAGTTGTTGCGAAATATAAAGAACCTGTAAACTGGTCTGCGCAGAAAACCAATTAGTGAGAACGAGTTCATTCGGCAGTAAATAGGGAAGTTGTGCAATCAGTTGTTTAGAGTTTATGTTGTTTGTGGTATGTGTTCGTGTAATTTATTTCAACTTAGACAATACCGATTCAAGTTTGCAGTTATATTACAAGCTTATTACAAGCATTGGAATGCCTTCGCATGAAACTTTTTACCGGCTCGGCATGATTTTACATAGTCAGGGTGGCGAAATTATTGCCAAAGTTATCGCGTTTATGAAACCAATCCGAGTGTGTTGGAGACAATCAGAAGTTTAAGATTCCAATTGCCAATTGAATCGTTTATTTCAGAAACCCGCTAAGTGTATTTTTTCAGACTATCGAAAAACAAAGAAAAGCACTATGTTTTAACATTTTATACATTGTAATTAAATATTCCATAAAAAGGAATGTCACTTAAAAAGATAATGCAGAAAACTTTTTGATTACTGATATCATAAAATTTAATCTTCTAAAAAAACAAATAATGTATTTCGTTAAAAGAAAACAAATTCATAAAAATGTCTGTTGACGGGTTAAACGATTCAATTATAAACAACGAGATATTACCGCCATCGGAATATCTGAGAACACACACATGCTCTTCACATTTCAAAGGTCTACCAACACTGCAATGAAAATACACGTGGCAACGCTGTTTAGGGGACAATGAAAAGTTTGGGTTTTGTTGGCCAATGTCAAAACCATACGAACGCAAAGTCCCAAGAGAAACTGGAAACTTTAATATTCTCAGTGAAGAAAATCAGTACAGCAATTTTAAATTTTTTTGTTAAGCAAGTTTCTTTATTTTTGTGTGTATCAATTTAATTTTTTTGACAACTACATCTCATCAATTTGACAATTAAATTGTTTTAGTTGTACCAACTTGAATCGTCTTCAGTTGCTATTGTTGAAATCTAGGGATATTTATTGCTTTGCCAAAACAGGTGGTGGAATGCCCACACAAAACAAAATTAGGCCCGGAATGAAAATTTCTATTTGCATGATGCATCACTGTATCTATACCCCGAGTCTGAAAATTGTAAAAGTGATTCATCGGTAGTATCGGTACACAGTCTTTATGCGGTAGGTAGCAAGATAAGCCGGGTCCTGTTGATTTTAAATGTAAAAATGATTTGCCGTTTCAGATACGGGCATTCTTACTATTACTTAGTGCATGTGGAGACTGTGCACCTCCGAGTCGAACCGATTGACAACCTGCTATACCGCCTGAAAATACCCGATGCGTTATATTCTTCGTCGCGGAAAATAAAGCGCGCATCCCACATTTCTTAGACGGGATCCATAGGCGGAGGGAGTATAGAACAAGAATTATAAATCGTGATTACCACATTTATGCAAATCTGTCATTTTGAAGACAAAATTTCGCAAAGTGAAATACTGTTAATTGGTAAGTATTTAATTTCCGTAATTTCATGACATTTGTGTACAATTTATACCCCGTAGATATAATACCATCAAACGAAATCATTACTCACCGAGCGCACGCCTATGAAATTTGCGTCCCCACCCGCTTCTCACGCCGCGGCCCAGCCTTACGATATAATTCACTTCTACATTAGTCAGATCGGAGTATAGTGATTCTCATTTTCTATTTGCCGCTGGTTTATCCAATGTTGAGCTGCTAAGCTTCACCCACAGGTTCTGTTTATTGTGTGACAACTCTACTAGCTGCTTGGTCATCCAAGTAAGAGATACAGAATCTCACCGCTCGTCTGTTAGGTAGAAACGGGTCCCCAACGCTGTCCAAAATTTCAAGTTTTTGTTGTCATGTTAAAATAAACCCTGTGTAAAGTAAAGTTTGCCACGGCCATCTACCATGACCATCTAAAATTTTTGGTCACAGTCATTGCCGTGACCATCTAAAATATATATAATACGGTGGTGGCTACCACAGTGCATACATTGCTTCCACCACTACCAAATACTAAAGAATAAAAGTTTCAAGGAAACCAAGTTTTTAAATACTCTACAAGTTCATGTATCAGCTGGGTGATCACCAGGATACTCACCACATTTGTAAGGCTGAGTTTCTCCATTGTTTTCCGCTTCCTGGGCTTCCGCTCGTTCACCACAGAGGGCTTCTGCACGGGTGGCGAGGGTTCGGCGGCGTGCCTCTTGTGCCTGCTGGATGGCCTGTGGACGGTGTGGACGATAGCAGTGGCGGACGGTGGCATCGTAAGCGACTGCTTGATGGCGGGATGGTTTTTGGTGAAGATGTTTTCCGTTCGCTTTAGTTCCGGAAGTTCCTGCGAAAATTATTCAGGATGCAGTAATAGCATCAGGGCTGTCATTAGAGCATTTTGGGGCAGTAATAAAGTAAGTGAGAAGTGGACTTCTGGCCATTTTGCGTTTTATCGTCCGTACGGTACAAAAAGTAAATGAGCTTATGGGAATTGTTGATTTATTGGGAGCCAAGTAGTTTCGTTACAAAATGATAAGTCTTAGTACGGACAGAAGAGGCAAAACACCAGGAAGTCTTCGAAGCAGAGCCACAGGATGGGGATTATGATAGCGAGGAGTAAACTTGCGATATTAACGAGGCAACGTACATTCTCTTCGTTCTCGACGATGACCGAGAAGAGGCCGGGCGGCTCGGACCGAGACCTTATGCGCTTCTCGTAGAGCTTGTTCGGCGGACAGTGCGAGACCTTTGTGAACCTCTGGGCCATCCTCTCCGGGTTCTTGAGCTCCTCCAGGAACTGGTTGATGCTCTCCAGCGACGTCGACTTGCCCTCCTTTGCCTTGAACACGTTTTTCGTTCCGTCTGAGTTGAGTTTGACTATCTCATCGGATCTCTCGACAACGATTCCGTCGCTAGTCACGCAGATATTAGAAGTGATCGTTTGGTTCTGACGCGTGACCGACGTGATGTCTGTCAGGCCGTCCAGGTGCAAGCTGCTAGTCTTCGGGGATTCCGTGCCGTTCCTGATGTCAAAGTTGCTAGCGCTTATCCAGTTTATTACGCGGTCAAATGTGTGTTCTGGCTGTATGAAACTCGTCGACTCTGAATGGCTCATTTTCTCTAACGACAAAAATTTATTCACTTCAAACTGCCTATGACGTTCTCGGTGCGGCTGCAATTTTGTTTTTACCATTGACGCTGGATTCAGGCCAAGGCCGGTCTTCAGCGTCTGCACTATCCTCGGGAACACGATGCGCACACAGTTCCTTATAGGGTTCAACGTTATCTTTTGCAATGAAGACTCGTCCGCTATTACAATATCGACGGTCCTATCTGAATTCTTGTCCGCAAACAAATTGCGTTTATTTGCTTGACAACAGTAGCACAATTCAGTTGGGAAGCTTTCCTTATCCTCATCTGCATCTTCGTAATTCAAAGAGTTCGCCGAAGAAGCCGACTTGCCGTTACACTCTGTATCTCCGACGCCAATGCTTACATTAATCGCACTTTCCATTGTAACCTCAGGTACTTCACAGCGTTCACTGGAACCTTTTCCCATCTGTGCGGGCATTATTGGAACCATCTCTTTACTATTACCATCATCAATAAAATCAGAAGGTATGTATTCGGGTGGCTCAGGGGCTTTCACTAGATTTGTAGTTCGCTCAAACACGCGCACCTTCTTGTGTTTCTTAGGTGCCTTACTAAGAGCAGCATCAATCTTCTCCTGCAACGCCTTACTCTCCAACATATATGCACTCTTCGTCAAAGCATTAAAATTCTCATTCTCGTTGATTTCCTCAACAGCCGCATTCCCGCAAACAAGTTTAGTCTCGCTAAGGTCCGAGACGCTGACCTTGAAGACCAAAGACTTGGAGTTGTCCTGGTGCACATTGCACGTGTCCGTCGCCGATTTGCACTCCTCCGGGCCCTTCACTGGGGCGAAGTTAAGCTGGTCGATCCCCGGGAACTCGTGGTTCTCGGAGTTGACTAGCGAGAATTTGGATTTGCGCAGGGACTTGGGGGATGGAGTATGCTCGAATTTTGTGGCTCTCTTTATAGGAGGTTGATGCCTTTCTGGACAAAACTGCTAGGGATGGACGGTCAGGGTATTTTGGGCAAGAAACTGGGTATTACGGGACCTACCAGTTTCGGATGCTTGATGTGGGGAATCTCGCAGCGGAAGGTGTCGTAGATGAGGGTCAGGTACGAGACCATCGTAAGGAAGTCGGGCACGTCGGCCATCTCCTCGCCGGTCATCACAGGTGGTATACCTGTAAGAAACAGGTTGGATTTACGGGAATCTAAAAATTTCTTCCACTAACATTGAAAATTGAAAATTATAAAACGTACACTCAGATGCAAAGAAACCGGGTCATTGGGTTATTGTTTGCAAAATAACCATTTTTTTTTTAATTTTGAGGTTGGTACAGTTCTTATAATAAAATGTTTAGTGCTTTACAATCAATATCAGGATGTAGAAAGAAGCAACATATGCTACTTATTATTTGATAAACATTAATAACAGAAAACGATCATTTACGTATACACGAAAAAAAATGCATTTCTGCAAAATAAATTTAACAGAGATTAATAATAAAAATGACAGTTAATCGAAAACAAACAAATCAAAACCCAGTAGCCACCTTGATCCTCTATGCATAATGCCGAATGAGCAATAGGTAGTGAAGAACGCACATCTTTAAATGTTATTTTCGCTTATTAAATAAACTGATAAGTATCATATGTTGTTTTTTTCTACATCCAGATGGTCTCTTTGATTGTAAAACACTAAAACGTTAATTCTGAGGACTATACCAACATCAAAATTTTAAAAGAATGGGTTTTTTGCTAACAACGACCCAATGACCCGGTTTCTTTGCATCTGAGTGTATAAAAAGGGAAAATTCCATGTTTTACGATTTCATGCGAAAATTACACAAAATCCCATGTTTTAATTAAAATTTCTTCCTCCAATTTTGAAAATTGAAAATTATAAAACTTATAAAAAAGGAAAATTCCATACGTTTTACGATTTGATGCGAAAAATCGACAAAATCCCATGTTTTAATTAAATTTTATATCAGTTAACAATTAATCAGTAATCAATTACACAAAATTTCCACAAAAATTCGACAAAACCTTCACAAAATTTCCGCAACTTCAAATGCTCATTTCTGTAACTCACATAATTTTATATCAACACGTATATTACTGTGAATTTGCATAACTACTATCGGTTTCAAAAGTTTTCAGCCCTGGGTTTGAAATGAAATTGAGACAAAAGTACGGAGTCAAAAAAACAAAAAAAAAACAGAAGATATATAGTACATTCATTAATAAAGTATTAAAATTGTAATGTGATTATGCAACTCGTTAAATTGTTATTGCGGAAAGTCTTCCGAAAAGTATGGCATTTCACACATATTGTCACTGCGACGTAACTTAACCTGATGTTAATGATAATGTGAATGACCTGATGTGATATGTTACAATATTATTCAACCAAATTAAAAACACAATAAAAGAAATGCAGTAACCCAGTAAGTAAGTTCGTTAATATCAATTACATCGTCCTACTTTTTCGAACATAATGAAGAAGATTAACTCAGAAAACAATTAAGTAATGTATTTAATTGTTTCAATTATCAACAATATCTAACAACACACGTTAGATATTGATGCAATTTAAACAATTATTGTCAGCGCGTAGTAAATAAAGACGAGAGATTAGTATCGCCGTACTCATATTGCGCCAGAGCTGCATTGAAATGGACACGTGTATTTGATGCGTGATAGAAAATAAATCACTGTAAATATTTCTGGATGTAACGCTGTTCAATTCAAATCGAATTACAATCGGTACCGTTCAGACACTTGTTATATCATTACCAACAATTTTTCATATAATTTAACGTCAAACGCGAACTTTGAGCGATTATGTACGGATTGTAATGAAATACCAAAACGCCGCAAGCCTATCATTGTGGCACAACTATGCATGCCGGCGCCAACCTCCCAGCGCTGTTGCCCGTTGCGTCACTCCGTCCCGCGATACATCAGCAATTCTTCTTTTCTAAACTTTAATTGCTTTTTTTAAGCAAACTACGACCGATTTACGTATTACAATGCGAGAGTGTATAGTACAATAATATGCACAATAGTTTATTTGATATTCCCGGCCGTTGCGAACATATTGCCCGGCAATAAATTTGCAATTTAGTGGGAAAGTATAAACAAATAACACTTGAAAAAATCTTAAATACCTCGGGAACTGTAGTACAAACATTGACAAATAATTACAATTTTTTACGGGTTTTACGAAAAATAAATTCCTAAAGTTGTGTTTTTCTAAATTACAGGAAAAATCCGTACTTTTTTGCACACAATTACGATACAGAAAAAACGGTTGTGGCAAAAATTAAGAAATTAAAATACGTTACATAGGAATGTGTGTTCTTGAGATATATTTTTGATTTACGCTATTTGGATAAGTAGTTTCGGTTTTATGTACGTTCAAACATAGGGGTCAAAACTTTTGAAACCGATAGTAGAGGTTACAAAACCCAAATAATCCGAGAATTATTTCATGCATAAAGTTGTCGCCTATAAAAGAATCCAGAGTGAATAAGTGAATGAATACATGAATCGGACAAGTAACTTAAGATATCGCCTTACTCTATTATCCACGCCTGAGGTGTACGAAATATTATCAACGAATATTTAATGTTATCCTGAGTGTTGCCAATGTTGGTTTGAAATGGTAAATAAAGCCAACGACTTACCTATTTCCTTTTCCAGAAGATCGAACGCCAACTGGTTGTTCTTGGCCGCTTCACCTGGAGTGATTGCACTGTAGTCCAAGAGGTCAGGCCTGTAGTGGCTGATTATTGCACATAGTATTCGGCCATCCCTGAGTGATACCGTAATATCGTTGATTCGAAGATCCTCGTGCTCCTTAATCTGCTCCCGTATCCAAGCGAGAAGCGTGTCAGGATCCACGTGGGACTCTTAAAGAACATAAATTACCAGCAGCCAAACAAAAGCCTTCTACTATATACCTCGTCGTCTCCGTTTCTTTGGCACGTCAAGTACGTTGTTCGTGAGCATGGGGGCTTTCGTAAGTTCGATGATGCTATCCGCGTTGTCCGTATCGTACAGCGCTAAGACCTGTTGAGGCAGTAGGAGGTTCTTGTTGAGGTTCGGGTATCGCGTTGACGGGTCCAGCGTGTAACCCTTGTAGTCTTTGTTTAAGTTTTCGGGGGTCGTCTGCGCGAGGAGCCTGTATATGGATTCCCGCTCGGCCAGGACTTCCAATGGATTGAGCATGCCGGTTCCATAGGCCCTGATGGCCCAACCGGCGTCTAGAGAAGACAGGAAGCCACGCGCGCATCCGGAACCCGTCGGCCAAAAAGGCTACAAGAAGTTTTAGATTATCACAGGCACTGGCGCATACTCCACGATTAAGTACCTCTAGCAAGCTGTCACCGACTAATATGGTAAAGAGCTTGTACCCGTTTCGTTCGATGAATTTTGATGCATTTTCCGCTGCATACATTGAGGTGAAGTCGAACATGGCAACATCAGGTTGTCCGTAATGGTTGACAGCAAACTCCAAATCCATCATTTTGTAGTTAGTGCTGAATTCTGCGGCTTCGCGTGCGTAGTTCATTAACTCTTCCCTGTTTACGTTATCAGGTGCTAATAGTCTAGCAGTGTCAGGAAGATCCTACCGCGACGAAATAAATAAAAACAATTATTAAAAAAAAACGTACATTTTTGTTTTATGGCTAGGTTGTTTATTTTCTAGTGCCCCTGATAGTTATAGGAATTAGGGTATAGCAAGTTTTTGGAGCTGCTAACGGAAGTGACAAAAAACTTTTTGCATGGCTTTCTTTGTTTGTGACCTCAGCTACTCTACTAATAACGATTTTAATACTAACCCGTCTAATAACGCCCTTATCGATGAGGCTCGGTTTCTTAGCGGTCATAACGAAGTAGTGCGTGTCGTCCTTGTAATAAACTATATTCTCTAAGTCAATTCCCGTGTCGGCATATAAATCCTTGAAGAATTTTTGGTTAAAAATAAAAGCCACGCCGCTTATCTCCTCCACCCTAGCCTCGGCCTCTGATCGCTTATTGATAAAATTCGCGGTGATGGCGATGGCCAGTTTGCCTCTGAACTCCTTTCTCTTGAATCCCTGAAGGGTGTTGCGCTTGCCGTCCGCCCCGATTATCACATCGAACTCAAACTGTGAAACGGGGTGCTTGTCGGGCTTGAATTCGGCCCTCCATCCAGTCTCTAAATAACAAATACGTGGGATAATAACATAGTAATATAATTCTTGAAGTAATAGCCCAAAAAGTAAATTTTCCCTTCACCCAGTTAATTAGTAAAAGAGTGAGGGTATTATTTTCTTTAACACCCATAGGTTCAAATCAAATCAAATTCTAATATATTTAATAGGTACAAAACACGCACAGGTTACTTTGTTAGTATCACTTAGACTTATTTAGTAGTGACTATAGTTTCAACCTGTGCGTGTTTTTTTACCTATTTCACAATGTATCACAAATTAGAGCTGCCAAGCGTTACTCATCTAATATATTTAAGTTATAACTCTTACTTTCGTTTAGATTGGGTTCCACTAGCTTTTCGAAACTGACCTCCGTGTGCACTTCCACCCCCAGTAGCAAAGCCACTTTCAACAAGATGCACTGCAATTGTCTAATGCTGATATGGTCGATGGCGCCCGCGCAAAATTTACCAAAGAACTTCTTCGCGCCCAAAGTCCTAAGGTCATCGATGACGAAAGGCCACAAGTGCAGAACGTTGTTGCGCGACATCCGGTCCCGCTTCTCGACGACCACCTAAAACCCCCACATTACACCATGACCTCTTAACTACTCCGAAACCACGTACCACTTTGGCTCCCAGGAGCTGCGCCTCTATTGCCGTGCGAAGCCCGCACGGCCCTGCCCCGATGATGAGCACCCGCGTGTCGGGGCATAGCTTGCCCTTGCCGTAGACCTTGTTGTTGACCCTCGCGTCGAATTTCTTCCAGAGCGCCTTCGCCCTCCAGGAGGTCAGGCTCGCCCTCAGCTTCGGGTAGAACTGCGGCAGGGCGTTGGGCTTCAGGTGGAGCAGCTCGCAGATGTTCCTGTACGTGCCGAGAATCGTCTTCAGCGTGGAGGCGTTGAGGAAGATCTCGAAGCTGTCGTTGGCCCTGGCCGCGTCTATCGGGGCGACCGGCATGCCGCCCTTCGGCGGCGGCTCCGTGCTCGCTGTCCTGCGGTCCATCTCAGAAGATCATGTATCTGAAACAAAAACATGGATCGTCAGATGATAGTTGATGGCTTGGCCAATCATTGTTGGATCACCTCCATCAATTCTTTAAATGTAAACTTAATCACATTTGCATTGCTGGTATTGCATAGTATCAAGTAAAGAAAGTGTAACGTGAAGATTTCTCACGCCGACACTGCCTACTAAAGTTCGCGCGTGGCGCCTATGTCTGCGTTTGACAGCGACGACCGTAGCGCTGGAGCAGACGGTTCGGAGGCATTTTCATTGTGAGACGGCGGAAATGAGCGAGCGATCGAGCCATTCCAATGGAAGTGTAGGGAATACCTATCCACGGTTAGTGGGAAATACGCCGCGCCTTTCCACACGGATAGTGTAAGGCACTGTCCTTCCGCAGGGTCGGGAATTGTCCACATTTTGTGTTTCGTGACTCCAGAAATCTGGACTCCTACTCCTAGTGCTACACACTAGCCTAGTCCTAGTCTGAGTAAAGTGAAGCAAGTTAAACCAGTCTGGGAGGCAAGAGCAAACGGGAAGAGAGCAAGAGGAAGACCGCAGGAAACATGGAATGGTACAATAAGTAAAACGCTGCAGAAAAAAGGAAAGAGTTGGAAGCAAGCAAAAGAGCTAAGAGGCAACAGAAAATAATGATATAATTCTATAAAAAATAGAATTGCATCCAAAAGAGTGCAAGAGGGAAATATTAAGAAAGAAAGAAAGAGGTGTCAACAAATCTGTTATTCCAGCATACCTCAATCAGCTTCAATTCGCTTGACTCAAACATTTGGTGAAAAGTATCAATCAAGATTAACACGTCGCGTCGACGCAAATTGATTGCTCGGTCATGGCATAAATTCCGGCGTTGGTAATTGCAGCGCATTGAAATCTGCTCGGTAAACCAGTAAATCTGCCGCAGTTTCCTCGTGCAAATAATAACATTTCACCCCGGTGACCCGGCAATTTGCGGAACTTCTCTGTGAACCCAATAAAACTGCCGTCCACCTTGGCAATTGAGAATTACTGTGGCAATCCGTAAAAACCAGAAACCTTTCGTTGGCTCTGTGATGTATGCGCGTCGAAAAATGGTCCTGGGGATATGATTAGAGTGGCTCGGGCTCGTGGGGCTTATTGGGCGCGGATCCGTCGGTGCGGATCGATAGCCGATTGAATAAGTAAAGCGTGATTCCTCCGGGTCATTAATAGTAATGGACTGCGTCCTGCATGCGTTTGATATTGACACAGTTATTGAACGGTGCCAAATTGCGCTCAGCCATGAACTGGACGCGGCCTCGACGTAGAAGGCATCCTGGAACTATCGACGACGTCGAATGGTTACATGCAACGTAAAGTGAACTTTACCGACATCAAGGCAATATGAACTTTTTGGGATACTTTCCGATGTAATTGATATTGTGTAAATGGACGTGAAATTTACGTCCGAATTAACACGAAGCGCGAATTTACAGTTTTGTAAGACTATAGTGATGAGCACAAGTGCATGTTTACAAATACGCACAAAATCTCGGGACGAAGCTTCCAGAAAAAAAAAAGATTTGGCCCACAAGTACAAATCCCAGATTTGGAAGAGTAACCTTTAAAATTTTATCAATAATACGCATCAGTGCACAATGTTCATGCTTGCGTTAGTTGAAAGTTTTCAGTGCAATTTAGGTTTTTGTGTATATTACCAACTGTTAAAACCCCTGACAGCAATGCTTCTTATTTCGCTTATTCTAGATTGAATATTTTCAATCGAAAAACCAAACTCGAATGCACTTCTTTCTGAACGCTCAAATCTGCGAATTTAACAGTACCATGGCACTACAGTTTACACATGCTCTACAATAGAATAGTACTTGATGTTAGAGAATTTTCATCGTAGAATACCATATTTATTGCTACTACTATTTACTATTTTGATACAACATTCGGAGTATCCATGAGGGAATTTTCAACTTTCTAATGTTTGATTCGATTCTAGGCAGTGTGTCAAAAGGTAAGTAAGCATTGCCACCATCATGTTGCCTCCGGCGGCGGTGCAATTCGTGCCAGGCTGTTAGGTGAACGACTCACCACCGAGGGCCCCTTGGACTTGATTGACCCTCAACCTTGACTCCTAGGGAAACGCAGGTGAAACACGAAATGATCTAGATTCGATGAAGTGCGATAGGCTACACAATAAGATTCGTATGTATTACGAAGTTTAGAGGTACTGCTATAAAATTATACAGGGTGTTAATACTAAGTTGTAACACCCGAAAATGGCAGTTAGAACTCATTGAAACAAACAACTTTTCTTAGTTAAAATTTTTGAATTGGAGCCCAAGTTCATAGTTATTGGCGTTCTTTTGTTTTTCGAAAAATCGTCATTACTCCCTTATTTTAAGAAATATTTAATAAATACAAAAACGTTCAGCATGAGCTATCGGTTCTCTAAAACATTTGTATTTACAATTATTTTCTATTTTATCAAATAACAAAATGGCGACCGAAGAAAAATTTCGAAACAAGATATTTTGAAAACCAATCGATCGATTTTTGAAAATATAACATTTATAAAATCCTTGAACTATCTTATAACATTTGTCTGTTTTGATAATTATGCATTTTTATACACAAATTATGCAAAATATTATTAATAAGTATTAATAAGTATACTAGTTCCTAGTATACTTCGCGCAACGATAGTTTGTTTTTTCGACATTGACTTGCAATAAAAATTATAAGGGTGGGATTGTTAAACCACTTCAAGTTATGTATCATAAAAGTCCAGGTATCGGCCGGCCCTTTGTCACTGGCCTCTCTTTGGTGCATCAACATTCAAGCCAAAGCCTGGACTGGATACCTGGACTTTTATGATACCTAACTTGAAGTGGTTTAACAATCCCACCCTTATAATTTTAATTGCAAGTCAATGTCGAAAAAACAAACTATCTTTGCTCGAAGTATAACTTTATTAATAATACCAACCCAATGGGTATTTTAACTATTTAATTTTGACGGCAATATTAAAATGACTATTTCAAATTTTGACAAGTCCTTTGTGTCATTTAATTTTCTTACGTCCCGAAACTTATAAAGAGCTAATAAAATGGAAAATCAAAAGAAAAGAATATTACTCTCTGAAAAAGGAAACTGTGGGTAGATAATTGTTATCAGGTAATTAAAGAGATAACGCCCCACTCATCAAAGACATTTATTTGCGAAAAAGTTGCAAGGCTATTTAAGGTAATCTATATCAAATCTGATTTTAATATAATATCATTTTTACAACATAAGTAACTTCCAGATAAGCCCCAAGTTTGTTTGTGATATAATAAAAAAACATGAAAGTGGTCATAAAGACCCCAGAGTCTTCAAAACCCCAATTTGCATGGAGTGCTTAAAAAAAAACTGATCACTCTGATTTGCAACGGCACATGTGTGAAAAGCCTCTAATTTTTATCTTTTCCAACATCAACATTAATGTCTCGTGACAATGAACTATATTTTTCAAAAGGTTTTGTACATTATCTTAAATCTTAGATAGATCTTAAATTCTCTGTGCCTCGACCACTCAGAGTCGAGGCAATGGTAAACCGCTGGTTTAGTGATTCAGAAAGAAAGTTGAGCAGGATGACAATATTGGTATTGAAAGCGTGAAGATACGGTCTACTGTGCATGTGCTATCAATTGAGGTTGGTGACAATAAAGTGGCATAAAAACCCCGGAAACAGCTACATCGAAGACGGCAGTGCGGAATGATTGCATGTATGTATGATCTTATAATATAGGCAGACAATGTTTGTAACCTTCATTATATAACAATTTTGTTATCATACGAAGTTTTCTTATATTCTGAATAAATAGCTTGTGCTTTTCTTATAGTCGGAATAAATAGCTTGTAACAGTCAAAACTTGCGAACAATATTTGCTCTATCAATTATTTTTTAAACAATTTTGACAATATGGTAATCTTAAACTGCAGCTAATTTGAAATAAAATTTCCCAGCACTTCGTCGAATGATTTTGTATAATAAAGTCCAAAAATATGAAACGTGAAGTATTTGGATATGGGACAACATAATTCTATAGGGCAGTGCATTTTTGGACAGGGTTTAATGTAATTCTTCAGTTTAGCCAGTAATGAGTTCTATTAGGATGTTCTACCAGCTGGACATAGTGCATTTTAATGCGTAAGTGTGTTGAAGATATCAAGTCAGATTAAAATAAATTTTGACTTGGTTCAAAATAAATCACAGCCGACGACTTATCTATGTTTAATGCGAAAATTAAACTGAAATCTATTTTTTATCCATTTCTGCTCATAAAAATTAACATACAGGGTGCTTTATAATTTGGGTGCAAACATGTAATGACGTATGCAGCATCACATTCTAAGTCGAAATGAGAGAATGAACTTTTTAGAAATTTTAACTTTGAAAAATTCTTATATTGTTTAATATTATTTGTCATGATTTTGTTTTTATTTGCTATTTTCGTTCGCAGGCCTGTTATCCTTAATATTTTTTTCTTCTAATTTTTAAACTCTAATTTTTATAAAAATATAATTTGTATCCATTTCTGCTCATAAAAATCAACATATAGGGTGCTTTATAACATGTGTGCAAAATTTAATGACGTATCATCACATTAAAAGTCGAAATGAGAGAATGAACTTTTTACAAATTTCCACTTGGAACAATTCTTATATTGTTTAATATAATTTGTCATGATTTTGTTTTTGTATGCCATTTTCGCTGGAAGGCCTGTTATCCTTAATAATTTGTTTTCTTCTAATTTTTATACTCAGTTAACCCAGTGATATAGGCTGAATTTGTCGGGTTGATTCATAAATGGCAACATTGCCGCGGCGCGCCATTTTGTATCAATTGTATTTTTTCTAGTTCAGATTTAGTAAGAAGACTTTGAACAATTCTTATATTATTGGAATGTGTGTGGATCCATCCTGAGTTATTAGGTAATGGAATTGTGTTTATGCACAATTCATAAAATATTCACATATTCATAAAAACAAAAGGTTTAATTACCCTACACCTGAGAGTGCATAAACACAATTCCATTAATTCTTATATTGTTTAATATTATTTGTCATGATTTTGTTTTTGTTTGCCATTTTTGTTCCAGGGCCTGTTATCCTTAATATTTTTTTTGTCTTAAACTCAGTTAACCCGGTGATATAGACTGAACTTTTCGGGCTGATTCATAGATGGTAACACTGCCGCGACGCGTGAGGGATCTGTGAGTCGGTCCTTCATTTCAGTCCTACAAGTGAACTCGTGCCGAAAACATCTGCGGATGGTCTCCTACTCCTCTGGATACCTTGTGGTATCCAGTTGACTCCCGTATTCAGTGCCTCACCTTGACGTGGTACTGGAGCTCGTGCGACAAAACTTGCATGGTGAAAGCGGTTAATACGCAAACACACACGTAGGGGATTTTCAACCGATCTGTCCCGTCGTTCGCATCTGGCATTCCTGCCATGCCGATTTGGGACAGAATGGTGTGACAGGGATGCAACGGGGGGTCAGATCTGTTGAAAATCCCGTACGTGTGTGTCTGCCTATTGGATGACCGGTAGACGCGTGTGCCGTTGCTAATCGATTTGAGAGGCCATAGCGACGAATTTTCGCAATCGCAATAATAGGTGCACCCTACTCGCGCCTTCTTCCTTCACAGTAACATGTTCGTTTCGTCGCACGCTAACGAGAGCACGAGGGTACCCAGGCTATAAATATCGTTATCTAACTTTTTTTCTGTTGCCAGATTTTCGTGATCCACCCCTTTCTCCGCTGAGCTACCCGGTGTCACCAGAAACGAAAGAAAATTTGTAAAAAGTTTATTCTTACATTTAAATTTTGCACACCTGTTATGAAACACCCTGTATGTTATTATTATTGAATGAATAGTTGCAGTTTTTACCTATATCATTTCTAAGAAAATTTCGCAACAATTATTTTCATTTCTAATTATTTTCGTGTATTTATATGCCTTCAATTTTGTTCGCATAATATTCGCCCAAAAAAAGAAAGACTTTTGCATTGAAACTTGTATTTAACGTTTTCGCAAGTGTTGATATTTTTGGTTGAAAATGGCTAACCGAAAGCCGATTTTTTTTCTTGTTTTTTCTTGAATTTTTTTAAATATATTGTAACATGGTAAGCTGAATTTTTGTTTTTTTCTGTGTGTTTTTTTAAAATATATTGTAACATGGCAAGCAGAATTTTTCTTTTTTTGTAATTGTAATTGTATTTTTTTAGTTTAGATTTAATAAGTAGACTGACATTGTTGACAGATACTTATGTTGATTTTAAGGAAACGCTATCGGATGTTATTGACAACGGGACGTAAGGAGCTTTACTTACGTCCCTAGTGAAGGGAGTTTGGTACCAATCTTTGAATAACTTATATAACTCCGACAGTTTCTTTGACTTTTCCTATAATAAAGATGCACTTTTAACAATAATTGATAATTTACATATTAATAATTTTGAAGTATGTAAATTAGGCTTTAGTACCTACCCACGGCCATTTCTAAGAAAAATAATCTTTTCATTTGTTACGCAAAACACGAATGAAAAATTAGGTTTCTGTGTGAAAAATCTATGTGAAAAGAAAACACCGACTGAAGTTTTTCATTTATAAAGTTGGTATCTTTGCATTTAGAACCATGGTTACGAACTATAATCTAATTTATTTGTTTTCTGTTTTCTCCAATTTTCTCGTGTACACTAAATAAGTAAAGATTGCATTTTTTATACTATAGTCGTAGAAAAAACATACACTGTGTATCAGCCAAATGGAATAAATTCGATAATAAATAAATGGGGGCGTGTTCGAAAAAACGCTCGGACACGTCGATTGTTATTTTTAGTTGCGCATTTTTTTCAACAAAAACTTTTTATACAGGGTGTGTCATGTGACCGTGGCCAATACCAACTTTCTTATTTTAAATGCAACACCTGGTATATTATTCAATTTTTGGATTCTTCAGAAAATTCTAGACATATTTCATGTACAATGTCCTATACCTATCTTCAACTGTTTCGGAAATATTAAGTGTTTTCAGATTTATTGCAAAAATTAACATTAAAAAAAGAAAATTATTTGATTACAGAAATTCGTTACAACACACTCAAAAACTAATAAGTAATACTGTTTATTTCTTGATAATGTAAAAAAACAAAAAAAAAACAATAAATTTCAATGGAGGAGATGTTCAAAATGCTCGCCGTGAACGTCTTGGCAACATCCTAATCTTAAATAGAAATTTCTTCTAACGTTACTCAACATCTCAGGCGTGACCGATCTAATCGCAAGCATTATTCGTCTTCTTAAGTCAGCTAAGTCGAGGGGTTTAGTTTTGTATACAATACTTTTGACATATCCCCATAAGAAGAAGTCTAATGATGTCAGATCAGGGGATCGTGCTGGCCATTCCATCGATCCTCGCCTCCCTATCCACCGATTTGGATATATTCGGTTGAGGTAGTTCCGGATATTGATTTGGTAATGGGGCGGTGCTCCATCTTGCTGAAACCATATCATATTCGCTGGAACTTGTGGGTTTGCTGGATCAGGATATAAGTTTGTCAAAGTTGGCACAACATTAATTTGGGAGTAGTGCTAAATAATTATCACCATTTAAATTGCCATCAATGAAAAAGGGACCTATGATATGTTCTCCAACAATTCATATTGTACATGAAATATGTCTAGAATTTTCTGAAGAATCCAAAAATTGAATAATATACCAGGTGTTGCATTTAAAATAAGAATGTTGGTATTGGTCACGGTCACATGACACACCCTGTATAAAAAGTTTTTGTTGAAAAAAATGCGCAACTAAAAATAACAATCGACGTGTCCGAGCGTTTTTTCGAACACGCCCCCATTTATTTATTATTGAATTTATTCCATTTGGCTGATACAGCCTGTATAGAGTTATTCATAAAAATTTAAACCGTGGTTTAGCGGGTTACCAAGGTTACTAAGATTAAGCCACCGTTAAACTACGGCTGAAATTTTTATGAATAACATTGATAGTGTTTGTTTCACATGTAAGAAACGCGTTCTTCACTCGTGTTATTGTGGAAAACTTAAACACCTACATGAAAAATCGCTTTTCAACACTTGTATGCACTTTTTATTATAAGCCGGGTAAGAGGGTTTTTACTGGCGATACAAGAGTATGACTGACGAGCCGCATGCGAGTCTGTTACCTTGTAGAGCCAGTAAAAACTATTACCATTCGTATAATGTACAATATTTTCTTTGTTAAACACGAGTACATAGTTAAATATAAGCTATATCATCTGTCAGTGTCAAAATATTCGTAAATACCAATATCATAATCATCAGGATGGTTTCGATCTTTATTACGTGGTAGCCCATATTAAAAAACAGAGAAACAACTTGTTATGTTTTTAAGTTTTTACCACTTGAAAATGACCGTAAGAAGTCGAAACTCGAGTCGTTATTTTATTGTATATATCGATATATCAATAAACATTTTGTGGTAAAAACTTAGCAAGTTGTTTCTCGGTTTTTTACAATACCATAATTTCAATCATAAATGCACTTTTATATATAAAATGATCTACGGCAAAGTTGAAACAAACATACCAAACAATAATAATTGAAAATTAAGTGAGTTATAATAATATAAGCATGACAAGGAAGAGTATAAATTTGACACGTGACAAGTAAAATTTTTACACTGGCTCGTGTCAACCATTACATGCCCGGTGCATGTAATGCTTACCTTACCAGGTAAGTGTACAGGCAGGTAAGAGTGACATTTACGAGTGTGACACAAATAAAACAAGTAACTATTGTTTTGGTTTTTACTGTTTCATAAGTTTCATATCCAAAGGAACTCGACGCGAAAGCCAATTTTTTGTAGCCTGTGGTATGTTAAATATAAATTAATGAAACATGAACATCTAAAAATTATTGTTTTCTTAATTTAGGCATATAAAGTGTGACTTGCAGAATAGCTATTTACGTAACCAGTTATAAAATGCTTCATTTTGTATAACAAGTGTGCTCCTCCCGAAAGATCATACGAGTTTTAATTTTAGTGTTTCCGAACCGTACTCGTATGTTATTACATTTCTGGTGTGCGAGTGACTAGTGGCTCATAAAAATGTTAATGATTTTAAAAACCAAATCGCTCGAGGAAATACTCGTCCTCGACTAGTAAATATTACTTGGATCTCTTAATGAGTAAATGGCTATTAATAAAAGTTAAAGATAATTGAAAACTGCATTTTTGCGAGAAATACAACTTCTTAGAAATCTTGATTTGCCGAGATATTTAACTAGAAATATAATGTTTTGTATTAGTCAGTCGAACTAGTTAAGGAAATAAAATATATCTTGGAAATTGAGT
The DNA here is from genome assembly GCA_951805005.1 of Othius punctulatus. NCBI lineage: Eukaryota > Metazoa > Arthropoda > Insecta > Coleoptera > Staphylinidae > Othius > Othius punctulatus. The sequence goes on along the minus strand of OX638138.1, from coordinate 23,554,785 downwards.
GTTTCAAAACAACATTTAGACTTTAGAAAAACTGATCACCGGAAATGAATGTTTGCTCTTATCATTCTGATAGATATGTTAATAAGTTGAAATAAGAGAAAAAAATTCATAGCTCTGCTAATTAAAATGATAGGCCTGTAATGACATATAAATTCATATAGTCACAGCAAAAATGTAGGGTACGATAATCGTCGAAGCCTATATACATCAAACAAAAATTTTGATGAATTAAATTCAAAATAAACAGTTCAAACATAACATTTTCATAAAGTTTGAAACATTCTCATAATATTCCATTTGTTTGTTAATCTATCTAAAAATTTCATGAAATATATATATAACAAATCTGATATTTATTGTACTATTCATGTAAGCTTTGCACACGTGCCGTGCTTATTATAATCGGGTGATGAGTTAAGCGCCTAACAATGACACTTGTAAAGCTTCCAACTTCCGCTACGTTTAATTTATCGGCCGCTGTGATACCGAGTCGTTCGCTCCCAATGTTTGTGTGCGTAAAGGATCTATCTGTGCCCTCTGCTGAAACAGCTGTTTCGCGTATTTGTCTAGCAACTGTTTTACGGCCGTTATGTGTTATAATTAACCTCCCGCAACTTCCCAGTTACATCTAAAAATACTGCGGATTAATTCTCACCGCCGTGAACCATCTCAGTCGCCTCAACCTTAAACCCTACCAGTAAATTAAATCCCGCTTAAATCGCAGACTCTACTGGCGAAGGTTTAATTATAGCAGTGCAGTTTTCCGCACATGCTCGGTAAAGCCCCCGCCTACGCGATTGTGATCACAAACAATTGCTCATCAAATTACTTCCAAAAATGAACGTCTCATTCCCTCTGTCGAAGCAATTCTTAGATTTCAGGAGGTCTTGGATGATTCCAATTTATCTGAACATCATCGCGGTCACTTCCGGACTATAGCATTTCTGCGATTATCGGTCGTTTTTCGCACACGGAAATAGACGTTCGACATGCGAATTTCCGGACGGATATATAGATACCTGACATTTGTACTCTTTACTTGGCCGGATTTATTGACCGGCATTGACATTTCACCGCCGGCTTACGTCACCCCCACTTCGTCGACTTTAAATTTAGCGATGTATCAGGCTGCAGGTACATACAAACACGGGGCTTAGTTGACATGGTCAGAGGAAAATGTAAACAATTAGATGCAAATTGGATAATTTATTCATTAAACCCAGTGGAAAACTGTTTCGATTAAAAAAAAACGATTTTTTTTCCAAATAACGCTGGTTTATTATAAATCTTGACACTTCAACTCATTTCACTGACATGCATGCTATGACAACAAATAGATATTGTGATGATATTTATTAGTTAATTTTATAGTTATTTAGGCATTTTGGTTGATAGTTTTATTTAAATTAATAAAGTAGGAATAGGTTTAGGAATAGGTAATTACATATTATCCTGATTTTTTTTCCAAATAACGCTGGTTTATTATAAATCTTGACACTTCAACTCATTTCACTGACATGCATGCTATGACAACAAATAGATATTGTGATGATATTTATTAGTTAATTTTATAGTTATTTAGGCATTTTGGTTGATAGTTTTATTTAAATTAATAAAGTAGGAATAGGTTTAGGAATAGGTAATTACATATTATCCTGATTTTTTTTCCAAATAACGCTGGTTTATTATAAATCTTGACACTTCAACTCATTTCACTGACATGCATGCTATGACAACAAATAGATATTGTGATGATATTTATTAGTTAATTTTATAGTTATTTAGGCATTTTGGTTGATAGTTTTATTTAAATTAATAAAGTAGGAATAGGTTTAGGAATAGGTAATTACATATTATCCTGATTTTTTTTCCAAATAACGCTGGTTTATTATAAATCTTGACACTTCAACTCATTTCACTGACATGCATGCTATGACAACAAATAGATATTGTGATGATATTTATTAGTTAATTTTATAGTTATTTAGGCATTTTGGTTGATAGTTTTATTTAAATTAATCAAGTAGGAATAGGTTTAGGAATAGGTAATTACATATTATCGGTACAGTCTCTACGGTTGTTATTTAACTGATTTACGGCCGTTAAAATTTAACAGCCGTGGAGTATTATTTATTTAGGTGTTCACAAGAGTTACTACACAACCATCACAGCATACTTGAAATATGTCACTATAATTTATGAAAATAATTTTGCAAAATTTAATCATTTTTATTTTAGTATCACGAAAATTATAAAACAACATGCGGCCGATATGCATATAACATACTCGGTTGATTATAAAATCTCGGCTGCGCCTCGACTTTACAGTAAATACCGTTATAAACTATTTCCTTCGATGCCTTTTTTATGGAGAAAACAAAAAGATGCCGGAATATATTTTAATAAATATGGATTGGGGCAAAATTAGTTCAATCCCAATCATACCTGTTCCATCACTCGGTGAAAATCCAATCTGTACTCCCACCCCATTAAAGAACCCCAAGCCGTGCATTTACCTGGTAATCCATCAACGAGATAACCCTTATCACGCTTATCACTCCCACGCTCTTTTACGCCACCCGTACATTATTTTAGGACGTGGATTATTGGATCAGTGCCCTATTTTTGCAGGTGGCATCTGGCGATATTATTATTCATGAGGCGCCGGCGTTGTCTACTCGTCCACTACTATCACCATTGCATTTTAATTAGTAAGCAAATTTCGGTTCTCAATCAAAAACATCGGAATGGGCTATTATATTTAAATCGTTGTCGAAAACTGGGTGCAAATGGCTCGGTCAGGCACACTCAACACACGAGGCGCATTGAGCGAGTGATAATACATAATAATGTATTCAGCAAATGTTGATGTTTATGTAGAGCATGTATCGATGCAGAATTCGAAAGAAGGCATATAACTTCGATGTAGGTTAAGCACTTTATAATAATGCTATTCAACAGCTCGAGAAACCGTTGTTTCAATTATTTACACTATTATTTTGGGATTGGTATAGAATTGTTTAGCGTTTTAATGCCCTTGAACAAATTTGAAATAATTGAATAAAATAGAAAATATATAGGCGGAAAGACCACAGGTCGATAGCCAGTAAAAGATTTGTACTACGCTTAGAAAATATACAAGGAGGTCATAAAGTGTTTCCACCTATTGATATAAATAATATTATTCAATTTTTACGATTTAACTGACGTTATACACCTATTAGCAAACGTCATAAACAATTGGCTTGGCGAAAGGTGAAATAGTTTATCTTAATCTACTTGTGAATTAATAGTATATTATTTAATACGTGTATAATGTAGGACATATTACACGTGAATTATTTACAACACGAGCGAAAGCAGCGACCGAGGGCACAAATAATTTAAAGGTGAATTTAATGTTTTAATTTCACAGCTGCAGTTTAAATTTTTACAGATACAAATTTGGGAAATTTGGCAAATTACAACACTTAAAGCTGAAAATTACACAGATTTGGATAGTTACATTTAGAACTTTGATAAATTCAAACAGATTTCATTGAAAATTTGCCATATTTAGAAGTAAAGTAACGAAATTTTACACATTTGGTAGTCAAGTTAGAAATAGTTGCAGAATTCGACATTTAAAGTTGAAAATTTCATATATGGATAATTACATTCGGAAATTTGACAAGTTTAGACAATTTCAGTTGAAAGTTTAACAAATGTAAAAGTCACGTTGGAAAATTTTGCAGATTTCGACAGTTAAAGCTGAAAATTTCACAGTTTTGGATAGTTACGTTTGGAAATTTGACAAATTCAGACAGATATCATTGAAAATTTGCCATACTTGGAAGTTAAGTTAGGAAATTTAACAAATTTTGAAGTCAAGTTAGAAAATGTTGCAGATTACGACATTTAAAGTTGAAAATTTCAGTTTAAAGTTTAACAAATGTAAAAGTCAAGTGGGATTTTTTTTGCAGATTTCGACAGTTAAAGCTGAAAATTTCACGGATTTGAATAATTTCATTTGGAAACTTGTCAAATTCAAACAAATTTCCTTGTAAATTTGCCATTCATTAAAAATTTGCAATATTTGGAAGTCAAGTTAGGAAATTTAACAAATTTTGAAGTCAAGTTGGAAGATTTTGCAGAATTAGACAGTTAATGCTCAAACTGTTACAGATTTGGATAGTTACATTTGAAAATTTAGCAAATCCAGAAAGATTTCATTAAAAAATTGCCACACTTGGAAGTTATGTTAGGAAATATAATGCATTTTTAAGTCAAGTTAGAAAATGTTGCAGATTTTGACAGTTCAAGCTGAAAATTTCACAGATTTGGATACTTACATTTGGAAATTTAACAAGTTCAGACAATTTCAGTTGAAAGTTTAACAAATGTAGTAGTCAAGTTGGAAAAATTTTCAGATTTCGACAGTTCAAGCTGAAAATTTCACAGATTTGGATAGTTACATTCAGAAATTTGACAAATTCAGGCATATATCATTGAAAATTTGCCATACTTGGAAGTTAAGTTAGGAAATTTAACAAATTTTGAAGTCAAGTTGGAAGATTTTGCAGAGTTAGACAGTTAATGCTGAAACTGTTACAGATTTGGATAGTTACATTTGAAAATTTAACAAATTCAGACAGATTTCATTGAAAATTTGCCATACTTGGAAGTTATGTTAGGAAATTTAATACATTTTTAAGTCAAGTTAGAAAATGTTGCAGATTTCGGCAGTTCAAGTTGAAAATTTCACAGATTTGGATAGTTTCATTTGGAAATTTATCAAATTCAAATAGATTTCATTGAAAATTTGCCATATTTGGAAGTTAACTTACGAAATTTTACAAATTTTGAACTCAAGTTAGAAATTGTTGCAGATTTCGACATTTAAAGTTAAAAATTTCAGATTTGGATACTTACATTAGGCAATTTTACAAGTTCAGACAATTTCAGTTGAAAGTTTAATAAATGTAGAAGTCAAGTTGGAAAATTTTGCTGATTTCGACAGTTAAAGCAGAAAATTCCACAGATTTCGATAGTTACGTTACGGAAATTTGACAAATTCAGACAGATATCATTGAAAATTTGCCATACTTGGAAGTTAAGTTAGGAAATTTAACAAATTTTGAAGTCAAGTCAGACATTGTTGCAGATTTCGACATTTAAAGTTGAAAAATTCAGATTTGGATAGTACATTTTCGAAATTCAGACAGTTTCAATTGAAATATTACCAAATTTAGCAAAATGCAAAAATTTTTAGATTACGACAGTTCAAGCTGAACACTTCACAGATTTGGATAGTTTAATTTGGAAATTTGTCAAATTCAAACAGATTTCCTTGAAAATTTGCCGTATTTGGAACTCAAGTTAGGAAATTAAACACATTTTGAAGTAAGAAAATGTTGCAGATTTCGACATTTAAAGTAGAAAATTTCAAATTTGGATACTTATATGTGGGAATTTAACAAGTTCAACAGTTTCAGTTGAAACTTTTACAAATGTAAAAGTCAAGTTGGATTTTTTTGCAAGTTTCGACAGATAAAGCGGAAAATTTCACAGATTTGAAGAGTTATATTTGAAAATTTAACAAATTCAAACAGATTTCATTGAAATTTTGCCATATTTGGAAGTCAAGTTCAGAAATTTAACAAATTTTGAAGTCAAGTAAGAAAATGTTGCAGATTGCGACATTTAAAGTTGAAAATTTCAAATTTGGATACTTAAATTTGAGACTTTTAAGTTCAGACAGTTTCAGTTCAGAGTTTAACAAGTTAAAACTCAACTAGATATATTTTTGCAGATTTCGACAGTTAAAGCTGAACATTTCACAGATGTGTACAGTTAATTCTTGACACTTTTTGATCTATAAAGATTGAAACCGGGCGCAAATAAGAATATAAATTTGTAATTATTCGAATGTGGCCCATTATACACGTATTAAATACTATACTTTATCCACGACTGTATTATTTAAATAGAGTTTTGTCATGTGATAACGGAAGATAAAGACGATATTCATTAATTACTAGCAACATTATTTTCTACGGTCGTCCTAGGCTGACTCCCGCATTTTATAATGACAATATTTTCTCTCTGTAATAACTTTAACAATGTAATAACTTTTGGCGATTTCATTCTATACTTTATGAACTGTAATTTTGATTAAAAAAAGTTAACTTGAAATGAATTTACTTTTGTTGAGTGCACTTCTAGTTACAAACAAATTAGCAAGTTACTCACCGTTTTTTTAACACACCAACAATCATATATATTGCATTATTGCAGCCAGTTTACACGTAAATTATATTTAATCCACTCGGATAATATGTTGTGAAAACACACGAACAAACAAGCAAGGTCACTAAACACTGAACTATTTACACGTTGCTTAAGGTCAAAAGTTACCAAAAAATGGGCATTTGCATTTAAAATTTTCAGTACTTTGTAATTCCAAGCTGCATTTGCAAGCACTTAATCCACATACACATTCGGACATCACTGAATCAACGGCTACCATCAACGGTACCAAAAATACAATAATAATGTTTACGGTGAAAAGTGGGGAGGCGTGGGTGTTTCGCGGAAGCGAGGTATAGGAACTCGATTATCATGCTGGAGTTTCGCCAAAAATTCTAGATATATCCTACACATGGCTAGGTCATTGCGTTTTGTAGGAAACAAAAAAATGAAACGGGCAGCCCATGATTATGTGCATATCCTACAAATCAATGTATATAAAATACGACTCAAATAAATTAAGAATGGAGAGTTTGTGGTGCAGCAAGACAATTTGGTTTGAAGATTGAGCAGATAGCAGATTCAACTCAACGAGTTGTACCTGGACTTTACTCTAAAGTGGAGGTAAGCATTGGATTTAAAATATTACAATAGGTATGCTACTTCAATAGGGCGGATGCGAGTAAAGCACCAAAATGATCTCTAAGAGGGAAAATGGAAGAACGCATATTAAGGAAAAGGAATATATTGTCGCCGAAGATGCAAGGAACATCGCGAAAAGATGAAAGATCACTGCTAGTGATCTCTTTATGGACGTAAATAATTAGGGCAGGCCAGGGCTCGATTGGGGCAATCCAAAATTGTAGCACCAACGGAGAAAGAATATTTTCCAAGACGGCAACATTTTCAAACCTTTGTCCTATGAATGTGGAACATCGCGAAAAAATGAAAGATCACTGTTATAGATAACAACTACATAACTGAAACTCTGGAGTCTGGACGGAAACTTTGGACGGAAACAAACGACATTGCATTTTAAAACTATCACTTTTAAATTTAGAAGCAATAATGTTCTCGGAACTAAATCTCTCTGTAAAGGATCCAAATTTATTTCTGTCAAATATTTCATTATAGTTAAAACCAGATAAACTTTGGTGTTGTTATTAACAGCTGCTATTAGTTAATATCAATGCGGAAAATATTTTGTATCACCCCGCGTTGTTTATCCACGTAGATAAAACATAAAACATTTAGTGCGTAGGCAATGCAAAGTGAAATAAGCTATTTTATCATATAAATACTAACGTATAACTGTAATGGATCATATCCAAGTTGATCTGGTCTCGATTGCAATTGGATATCTAACGAATCTAAATTTAACATGTATGAAATAGGTGAGTATTATTATTAGTATTACGAGCTGCTCTCCAAGGGCAGTTAATCAGAGAATCTAGGCGTTAACATGTTGATCAACGCGACCTCCATTATGAAACACGGGACAGTTTTTGATCATTAAAAAAGAGGTGCGAATGGGCCAAGGCATTGGTTCTCAAACTTCTTTTTAGTCGTGAGTCGTGACCCCCCAGATTGTCTCAAATATGCGCGACCCCCAATTTATTTTGAAAGGTAGAAATAGGTGGTTCTCAAACTTTTTTTACTCGTGAGTCGTGACCCCCAGATTTCTAAAATATGCGAGACCCCCAATTTTTTATTGAATTTGAAATTGAATTTATGTTGAAAGGTAGAAGGTAAGTCAAAATAATGATAATTATTTTTCTTAAATCTATGGAGTATAATATAGTAGTTTACAAGCAGAAGGATCTAATGCAAACGTTGCATAATTTCGTCCAAATTTGGCCAAATACATCTCAAGACTACGAGTACGTACAATAAATTTTTAATTGATAAGAATTTTAAACCCAAAATTTTACTTAATGGAGGTTATCGTTTTACGTTGTGGTTTAACCAAGAATAGGTGTAGATGATTTAAGACCAATGTCGATACTAGATGCTTTTACATTAAATGAAATAGAAAAAAAAAATGGGTGAAACAAATAAAACCTTAAAATTCGGTGCTCACATTCACATTCTTGTATACCACAAATTTAAGATTTGAGAATATATTCTAATTCTAAACCTTCAAAATTTGTTCGCATTTTAATGCAAACAAATTTGGTATTCTATAAATTCGCACCCTATTCGTAACTTTATCACGTTACTTCGATGTTATAAATTCTTAAAATTGTAACTTCGACATACAAAATCTGCATCATGATATTCTAAAAATTTGTTCTGATATTAAGCTATTTTAAAAGCATCCATTCGAAATTATGATAATTTGTATGATAACTAAATGTATACATAACATTTTTGAGATTTACAATTTAAAAAAATCGAAATAATTTTATGACTATCAAAATTTTGACAATTATGATCATTTCTAAATTTCTAATTCTCGCAAGTTGCAATTTTAAAATATAACCTCAACGATTTAAAATAGACGTTTTAATTTGAAATTTTTCATAAATTGTTTAAAATTCGGGCAATATTTTCAAATTTAGCCCTGTACATATTACTCATGATTTCTCAAATCTTCAAATTCAAAATTCGATGTATAAATTGCAAACAAATTTTGTATTCTATAAATTCGCACCCTTATTCGTAACTTTATCATGTTACTTAAATGTTATAAATTATTAAATTTGTAACTTATCGACTTACAAAATCTGCATGACGAAATTCTAAAAATATGTTCTAATATTAAGCTATTTTAAAAGCATCCATTCGAAATTATAATAATTTGTATTATAACTAAATTTTTGCATAACATTTTTGAGATTTATTTATTTTTTAATTCTAAATAATTTTATGATTTCAAAATTTTGACAATTATGATCATTTCTAAATTTCTAATTCTCGCAAGTTGCAATTTGCAATTTTGACAATTATGATCGTTTCTAAATTTCTAATTCTCGCAATTAGTTGCAATTTCAAAATATATATTTTGGACGATTTAAAATGGACGTTTTAATTTTAAATTTTCCATAAATTGTTTAAAATTCGGGCAATATTTTCAAATATAGAACTGTATGTACTCATGATTTCTCAAATCTTCAAATTTTCATAAGTACATAATCTATTATCATTACGATACATTATTATGTATCGCGCGTAATGTAGTGAGTTAGCAATAACTTCGTCAAAAGTCACAGCGTAAAGTTCAATCAATAAATAAACAATTTAAATATTCAAATTCGGTGATTAAAATATATCTTATAACTTTACCGTTTCTAAAGGCCCAAGATTTAAATATTAATTTAAAATTGGAACCCACGAATCGCAGTATAAGTGTTAATTAACCATATAATTCAAAATCCATAGATTTTAAATTTCATATTTTTGTAAACAACAAATTTAAGATTTGAGAATATTAATAATATATTGTAAAATATGAAGTTGAATTTTAGGTTTTTCAAATTGTGCAGCTGACACTGTTGCATGTAGGCCATTATACTTGATATTAAAAAATATATATTGAGATTTAAAGGGACAAAAATAATTTTGGATTTTCCAACCATAAGAGTTTCGATAATTTGATTTGATAACAAACTTTCTCAATCTTAAAATGTGTAATTAAATAATATTTTTTCTAAACTTTTTTTTAAATAGTTAGTGTACAAATTATAGTTGTTGTTCTTTTTAGTTTTGCCTGATGATGACCAATTAATTGCTCGAAACCGGTTGCAAAAGCAATTAAAAATTTTAATTAAAGTACACGTTTTTTACTGAATAGTCTTAATTATATGGTTTTCAATTTCAATTTTGCATAATTTTCCGTAATACATGATATTTAAAAAAATATTGAGATTTAAAGAGAAAAACATATAATTTTAGACTTTCCAATCATAAGAGTTTTGATAATTTGATTTGATAACAAACTTACTCAATCTTAAAATGTGTGTTTACATTTTTTTTTTCTAAACTTTTATTTTTTTAAATTGTTAATGTAAAAATTGAAATCTGTTGTTCTTTTTAGTTTTGCCTAATGATGACCAATTAATTGGTCGAAACCGGTTGCAAAAGCAATTAAAAATTTTAATTAAAGTACACTTTTTTTTTATTGAATAGTGTTAATTATATGGTTTTCAAAATCCATAGATTGGAAATTTCACATTCTTGTATACCACAAATTTAAGATTTGACAATATATTCTAATTCTAAATATTCAAGCATAAAATATGTAGTTGAGTTTTAGGTTTTTCAAATTTTGTAGCTGACACTTTTGCATGTAGGCCATTATACTTGATATTAAAAATAAAAAACAATTGAGATTTAAAGAGACAAAAATAATTTTGGACTTTCCAACCACAAGAGTTTTGATAATTTGATTTGATAACAAACTTACTCAATCTTAAAATGTGTGTTTACATTTTTTTTTTAAACTTTTATTTTTTTTAATTGTTAATGTAAAAATTGAAATCTGTTGTTCTTTTTAGTTTTGCCTGTTGATGACCAATTAATTGGTCGAAACCGGTTGCAAAAGCAATTAAAATTTTTAATTAAAGTACACGTTTTTTTTTACTGAATAGTGTTAATTATATGGTTTTCAAAATCCATAGATCGGAAATTTCACATTCTTGTATACCACAAATTTAAGATTTGAGAATATATTCTAATTCTAAATATTCAAGCATAAAATATGTAGTTGAATTTTAGGTTTTTCAAATTTTGTAGCTGACACTTTTGCATGTAGGCCATTATACTTGATATTATAAAAAATATTCAGATTTGAAGAGACAAAAATAATTTTGGACTTTCCAACCATAAGAGTTTTGATAATTTGATTTGATAACAAACTTACTCTATCTTAAAATGTGTGATTAATTTTTTTTTCTAAACTTTTTTTTTTAAATTGTTAATGTACAAATTGTAATCTGTTGTTCTTTTTAGTTTTGCCTGATGATGACCAATTAATTTAGTTGGTCGAACCCGGTTGCAAAAGAAATTAAAAATTTTAATTAAGGAAGTACACTTTTTTTTACAGAATAGTGCTAATTATATGGTTTTGAAAATCCATAGCTAGGAAATTTCACATTTTTGTAAACCACAAAATTAAGATTTGAGAATATTTTCGAATTCTAAATATTCAAGCATATGTAAAATATGTAGTTGAATTTTAGATTTTTCAAATTTTGTAGCTGAAATATAATTTTAGACTCTAAAATCATAAGAGTTTTGACAATTTGATTTGATAACAAACTTTCTCAAGCTTTAAATGTGTGATTAAATTTTAGGATTTTCAAATGTTGTAGCTGATAATTTTGCACACTTTTCCATAAAACTTGACATTTAAAAAAAAATATTGACATTTAAAGAGAAAAAAATATAATTTCATACTTTCCAGACATAAGAGTTAAAAATTTCGATAATTTGATTTGAGAACAAACTTTCTTTTAAAAGTCACTGCAACGTTAAAAAATTATCCAAAATAAATCTTGTGAAATTTAGTCTCGATAGGATTCACGACAGAGGATATTATGAGGATAATACAGATATAGATATAGATAATATAATCAAGGATAGAAGGAAGATTGGTGATTTGTTTGTTTCGAATAGATTTGTAAATAACTCAAAGGATTGTGAAAATTTGCTAAGCAGAATAGATTTTTACATTCAAAATCAGGGCCCTCGTCTCAGAGGCACACCAATATTAAAAAAAAAAAAGATCTACTATGAGTTGATGAATCAAGATAAAACAACTGTTCTTAGAACTTATTATGTACGATGTGCAAAAAAACTTGTGTTGGAGGTCTTTTTTTAAAGATTTTTTACATAGTTTTTCACTATTAACTTTCAAAAAAACCTTATCAGTTAAAGTGAAGTTAGAAAAGTGATATACCGGTAACTGTCAAACTGAAATTTGCATCCAGTATTGCCATAAAAAAAAAATTGCCAAAAAGTTATACATTTTGCAAAAATTGAAATATCACAAAAACCTGACGTACTAGAAACAATATTTGACGTTTCTGAAATCAGTGCAAAATTTTCTATCGTAATTGGCTATTTAAGTTTAAGGGACAAAAATTGTGTTCACCAGTGTAATCATTAATTTGCATATTTCATGTGATGGCTGGGCTTGAATCTGTGTAAGTTTCAAAATCCTTTGTAGAGTTTTTGTCAAAAGCAATTGCATGTCATCTTGAACATACAACCTATTTCTGGATTTCGTCTTGATCTGACAAAGAATTGAAAATCAAATTGCGCAGAGATAGGTAGAGGCAAACTGCACTAATACTCCGAAAGCAATAATGAATATTTTAGTATGCGAACGACCCAACGCAAAACTGAGTCAACGATTTTTCCTAAAACTCGTGCCAATGAATCATTTCACAGACCCAAAAATGGATCCTGCACTACATCGTTGGCAACATAAAAAGATGCAAGGAATGTGTTTCATTCTACCGAAGCTTCTTATTCCGATAGTTCGGTAACGTTGAATTTCAGTTTCAAGGGCTTCAAGGCGATCAATAATCTCCTCTTTTCGATCATCATACGATGAAGAGATAAATTACTCCTATAATACATCTATAATTGCAAGAGATTCAAGGCGATCAATAATCTCATCTTTTAGATCATCTTACGATGCAGAAATAAATTACTCCTCTAATACATCTATTCACCATACTTCGAGTTTTGTCCTTCGAAATTCAATCCAAATCAAGATCCAGTTTAGTACGTGAATTTTATGTAACTCAATGGATTAAAAAAGATGCACTATATACCGAATGATCATTTAAATTTCAGCGCTAGTTGGCTGCGAAAATTTGCATGGATAACTAGAGCTGAAATTTAACGTTTTATTAATTTTAGCTGATAACTCGGTATGTACAGCCACGGACTCTAAGAATGACACGTCCGTCCGTCGAAGGAGTCTTTTATTCTTTTCTACCGTGCCCCTACCGTGCTGGACCAGACAAAGATAGCAGACTGCTCGACCGTGCGTCATTCTTAGAGTCCGTGGCTGTAAGAACATATCCAAGACCTAGACCTTTAAATACAATTTTGAAAGCGATTATTCACGAAGCCCGAAGCTAACGCAGACCGGCCGTATCTTGTACATTCGAGTATTTAAAAAAAGTGGCTTGAATACTTACTGCATGATTCGCGCCACTTTATTTTATTTTTGGCATATGGTTTACTATACTATAAACTAGGTTCTTATAATGTTAGAATGTTCAATTTGCGCATCGAACATCACAATACTACAACAGTAAAATGACCAACTTTCTATAGCAACTTTTGTAATGTTATTAACCGATTTCTTAAATCTAATGCTATAGGAACATCTATTGCACTTTCATCTTTGAGTTTGCAAAATATTTCTTCCATACTTTCAATATTAACTTGACCATTACTCGATTACAAACAGTCCAAAACGCTACTTTTTTTAACACGCACTTGACGACTTAATCAGCAACCTTTTAATAAATCACACATCAAATTTGCACGGCGCTCATTCGCTATTGACCGTTAACCCACACGGCTAAAGAAACGTCTGCACTTATAAAATAACACAGGTGCGACCTTCGCAGTCCACGGAGTGTTATTCTATTACAGATCAGTTGTTGCGCAAATTGATTGCAAATAAATGTGTGTTTAATCTGTCGGTGGTGTTTCCACCTATTAACGTGCAATTTCAACACGTTCCACAAGCGTTGGCTCAGGACAAATCATAAATAATACCGTTACTTTCAGTTTTACTTTTCGACACCTGCAATTGAATGGCTGTGGTCAACTGGAACAATAAATGCGGATATGAAGGTTTGCGAACCGCATGCCTATTCAGTATGATTAATGACCATGTGTGTATGTATCTGCAAACTTCATGCAAGACATTTAACGAAATTCCCATTGCTGTGAAATGTACGTTCGTAGGTTTAGACGAGGTCATGAAGTATGAAACTAAATTTATAAAAGTGATGATTTTTGTCCTTAACAGTGGAAGCGGAATAATAATGAATTGTAACTAACGAGCTAAAATTCCTAAAAGCTAAAACCACCGATAGGAGATGTACTATAAGAAGAAGCTAAAGCCTATTCGAAGAACATAAGATTTTTTCATGTTTTGTTTATTGTATGTATGTTATTTGAGGTTTTATTATGTCATTTAATGCTTCTATTTTTATCTCTATTATTTTACATACATTCAATATTTATATCCATATTTGTGATATCTATTATTATATGCTCAATAATAGTGGACGTTGTTTTTGTTGTGCGAGTTGCATCGCCGTAATTTAAATTATTTTTTATTTGATAGGAGTTACTTATAATTAAATTTTTGTAATCGATTGTACTATTTATATTAGTATTATTAGTATTATTTATAATAAAATAATTGATATGAATTAAATGTTCTTCGAATAGACATAATTTTTTTTTACAAGATTATTTTTATTTTTGCCAAGTAATTTTTATTGGAACAAGTTAAATTTTAGCTAAAACCTTCGATAGGATATGCACTATAAGAAGAAGCTAAAGACTATTCGAAGAATGTCAGATTTTTTGCAACAAGTTACATTTCATAACTGTTCAAGTGAGAAAAAAGCACTATATCATCAAAAAATATAGGAACAAATCTGATGTGGAAGGCACATAATTGTCTCTATATGAATAAAATAATTGACATGAGTAGTTATAATGTGACAGTTCCAGGCCACCCCAGTAGAGATTTCGATTAATTTAATTCACGCTTTTAATTCGCAATTTCCGCAATCAACTCATTGTTACTGCTCGCGGTGATTGATTAAAACCGCGAATTAAAAGCGTCAATTAAATTAATCGAAATCTCTGCTGGGGGTGGTCATGAATTAAATGTTCTTCGAATAGACATAAGATATTTTTTTGACAAGATTATTTTTGTTTTTGCCAAATAATTTTTATTGAACAAGTTACATTTTAGCTAAAACCTCCGAGAGGAGATGCACTATAAGAAGAAACTAAAGCCTATTCGAAGAACGTAAAATTTTATTTTGCCTAAATTATTTTTTGTTTTGCCAAATGATTTGTATAAAAAAATATGGGAACAAATCTGATGTAGAAGGTACATACTTGTCTCTGTATGAATAAAATAATTAATATGAATTAAATGTTCTTCGAATAGACACAAGATTATTTTTTTGACAAGATTATTTTTGTTTTCGATAAATAATTTTTATTGGAACAATTTACATTTTGATATAAAAATTAAACACGTTACTACGTTTTTTATCACTTTACTTTTTCGGTAATCACGACTGTAGTTTCGACCACAAGTAGGTCATTCTTAAGGGACTCAAAATACAAGAATACAAAAATTCAAGTATCTTCAAGTCGTTACTTGAAGAGATATTAAAAAAATATAAATACATCTTCATTGTCCCTTTTTCTCATCTACAACAAGGGAATTTTAGATTTTGGATCAGACGTTTCGCGTGAGTGTAACCGTCATCAAGTTTAAATTTTTAAATACGGACCTGCAATATTTATTTTGAGTTATACTCGTCTATACTGTTACAATGATGTGCAACATTTGAGGTTTTATTAACGTTTCAATATGAAAATAAATAAAAAACCTACAATTAGCACTAAACTGGATATAAAAAAATAAAAATATAAACTAGAGTGCCATGAAAACAAGATTCTAAAAAATTCCAAATTCCAAAATCTAAAATTCCCATGTTGTACATATTAGAGTAGATGAGAAAAAGTGGCAATTAAGATGTATTTATAATTTTTTTTAATATCTCTTCAAGTAACGACAGGAAAAAATAATTAGGATTTTGCATTTTTTTTAAATCTCAGCAATCATTGAAATTTTTTAATTATCTTTACTGAATATTGTTCTTTACTTGCACTTTTATTGAATTTCATATTTTATCATTGCAAAAATCCCTTGAGGGGTCAATAGCCTAATAAAGATGGTTTCTCTCTCTCAAAATTATAAACCCTTCAATTATGTTGATTATTTTTTTCAAAACTTTTTCAAGACTAGGTTGTGTCCTAAAGATTTTGATTTCAAAATGTTATTGAATTACCTTGAGCAGATTTGGACTTATCATGTCTACAAAAGTTACCACATCCACACACTCATACATCCTTCAAAAACCACATACGCAGATCGTATTAATGGATTCAGAGACCTCAAAACTAATACTTATATCTGTTGAAGTCTGGAACTCGAAAATAAATGCTATCGAACACAAAAAGGGCGCCCATTAGAAAAACCAAGTTGACGTAAATAAAACGAAAGCGAATTGATGTAAAACAAAAAAGAAATAAAGAGAACAAAAAATGTGATAAAAAAAATCAAAATTATTAGAAATGAAAAAGACTAGGCGAAACACCAAGAACTATCATTATTTTTCGCACGATCGTGTTTTCTGTCACTTTTACCCACGTTGCTTCAAGCTATGCAAGTTGTTGATATAACATTCCAAGTGGTTCCATAGATACACAATGCTTTTATACATATTTCAGTTTTCTACAACCCTGTACAAAAATTACAAATTTTTTGCAGATTCTTATTTCACGTAAAATTTACGACACACGAAATGCTTACGGAGGAGGCGCAATTTGAATCACTCTGTATATTATTATTAATAATAAGAAGCTAATCTTAGGCCTAGTTGTATGATCGTGGATCATCTTTGATCCAAGATTAGTAGAAAGAGGGACTGGTACAGGATGAACAGTATATCCTCCCCAAAAACTTATTTATTAAAAAAAATATATATAATTTTGATTATTTTTTTTATCTCCACTACATCATTTAGACATCTACCCTGAGGTATTCAACTAATGGCTTAGCAGCTATTACATACAGCATGAGGTTAAGGCTTACATTAAAGCCTTAACTTTATTTTTTTATAATAAAAAAAATTGGTTCAGTTTCTAAGGATACCATTATATTAACAGTTGTATCCTAGGTAACTGAACCATGGTCAAGGACGATCCACGATCGTTGTATCGGGCCTAAAGGCCAGTTGTACGATCGTTAATTATCTTTGATCGTGGTTCAGTTTCTAGAGATACGATTGAATTAACAATTGTGGTGATCCACGATAGTACAACTAGGCTTAAGACCCAGTTGTACTATCGTGGATTATCTTTAACCATGGTTCAGTTACCTAGGATACAATTGTTAATACAATGGTATCCTAGGCAACTGAACGATGGTCAAGGATGATCCACGATCGTACAACTGGGCCTAAGTATCATATGTTTAAAACTATTAACAAGACCTTTTCCTCACCATTTATTGTTTCATAATCACATCAGTCACATAAAAACTTACACTGAGTATAAATCATATCAACGCTATTGAACTCCTGAAAACTAGTTCCAGTCAATCACAAATTGTACTCCCAACTTCTTTTAGACACTCGTAAGAACACTTTCCCTTCCAGGAAGTCCCGGAAAGCGACAAATAATTCACTTTTACCCAATTAAAGTTCCGAATGGGTTGCCACCGCATGCTCCGCGGAACAATGCACGCACATGACTGCGGGGGCGGCAGAAAAACTAAAGGAACCGCCGCCTTTTACCTGCACCGCCTGAGAGTTTCGCCGCAAATGCGGCATGCACAAAGCCACCGGCATCGTCAGACGGTTCGGAGATTCCTCGCAGGAGGAGAAATGGAAGGGAGATAAAATTTTAAAAGTCAAATGAGTGTGCGTCAAAAACAGCTTGTCGAATCGATCTTATTATTTCGTCCGTGAGGTTTGGGGAAGCCCAACTTGTGAGTCATGAGAGGTTTCAGCAAGAAATATTTTATTTACCGTTTACGTCGAGGTACTCAATCGTGTGGTTAAATTGTTGATTGAAATGCGGGAAGAGTAATAACAATTTTATGAAGCTTGTGGGCAAGGCCGAATTTGAAGCGCCGGGCATAAGTATGTAGTGGGGCCCCCAGTAAATAAAAAAGTGAATACTAAATCGAAATGTTTAATTTTTCATATAAGAAGTAGCTCAGTGTGGGGCCCCATCAGCCCCCGGGGCCCCTGGCATACGCTTGGTTGGCCGATTTTAAGGACGCTACTGCTTGTAGGGAGTGGGAGTTAAGGCTCCGGATAATCAATAGTTTAAAGCACAATAGGATTCTAATTGGGCATTGATGTGCGTTGTCATGTTGGGATGTAAACAGGGAATCGTGGGTTCGATTCTAGCCCGGGTCAGGGCCATATAATTGCTCGATGCCCCCCTCAATTTGTATTTACTAGAGTGCATTCTACAAAATTGACTATGCTAAAGCCAATGTAATCCTTAAAACAACCATATAAAATTACCAAATGAAGAGTCGGACGGTAAAACTATAAACGCTCGTGAGCAATCAAGAGTCAAGAATATGACGCTTTCTATATAGGTCAAACGGGGAGGAATTTGAAACTCAGACTTAAAGAACACCGAAAAACAGTTTTAGACAATAAAGCGTCCCCTGGAATTGCTGACCATTGTATCAAATATAACCAATATGTACATAAGGAAGGATGACTGCTCCTTATGACTGCTCCATAACGGCAACAAAGGAAAAGCCCAGAAATGATGGTGGACAACTTCGCTGCTTGTCGGTGCAGGACCATGCACATTTAATTAAAAAAATAATTTATGAAGCATACTCAAAAAACGAGGTATTAACTTTACTCGCAATAAGAAATAAATTATCAAATATGGTAAACATATCGTGTTCAACTGAGACATAAAGACAAATGGTAATGGTAATTAGAATTGGATTCCAATATAAAACACTCGACAAATGTCAGGTATTAATGGAATCCGCAAGAATTCGAAAATGGCGGAATGAATTTTTAAAAGAAATAAAGAAATATAGGGAGGATTTTATTTGGACGAAACCTGATATGACACACATGATACAGTAAAAAAGGGTTGGGTTGACTCTACATCAAAATGCATATTAGGTGTTCCACCTTCTAGAGGAAAACAGATTATTATATTACATGCTGGTTCAAAAATCGGATTGGTTCCGGGTTATCTACTTTTATCTACAAACAATATAAAAGAATCTAGCCTCGATTATCACGAAGACATGCCACAAGTAATTTTCCACGATTGGTTTTGCAATAAAATGTAGCCGTAGTTACAGGAAAACAGTGTAATTGTGATGGACAATTTAAGTTACCATTCGGTACAAATACCACTAATACAAACTAAAATACCAAATTCCAGCAGCCGCAAACAAGAAAATATTTTTGCAACTTTTTTTGCAAAATGAGAACTTGTATTATGAAGATAATTACATGAAAAAAAAAAATTGGATGTGTTGAACACACAAAAATTCAACAAAGAATATTATGTAGACGAAGAGGCTTTAAAATATAGCCTAAGGTGCTACCATTGCCGCCTTATTATTGCAAGTTTAATCCTGTAGAATTAATTTGGGCGCAATTAAAAGGTAATATAAGAAGGCATAATACTAATCCAAAATTTAGTGAAAGTGCTATTGAAATTGTAAAGCAAGAGGTGGCTAATTAATCTGCTAGCAATTGGCAGGAGTGTGTGCGTCATACAATGACATAGAAAACTCTAACAGAGAAAATATTGTTCAACAGCTCATTATTAGTACAGACACTAGTGACAGTGAAAGTGATAGCGAGTGATACATAAATTAAAATTGAGAGTATTTCTAATCTGTAATGGATGTGCACGAAAAATAAATGTTTTAAATCTGCGGGCGTTATTATTCTAAATTCGGTCCCTGGAAAGATGGCATACAGGTTAAATTATGATTTCATTTATTATGCCTGAAACCACAACATCGTAAAACGACCTTCACAGTTAAGTACTTTATTGAGAGGGGAGTAGATAGGCAACAGGAGTTCGGGGCCATTTTCCCATAAGGATTTACATAGAGGTTAAATTCACTTTTTTTAAAGTGTATGTTAGGTTGAATATACCCTCCGTACCCTCCCGAATACCTTTCGTACCCTCCGTACCCTCCCGAATACCCTCCGTACCCTCCCGATGCCCCTCGTACCCTCCGAAGACCCACCCCCCTCCTCAGCCCCTCCTGTGCCCATCATTAAAGCGCACTTTAATGAGATTGAATGTATGTAAATCCTTATAGGAAATGGCCCCGAACTCTTGTTGCCTATCTACTGAGAGAATTATTCGATTTTCTCTGGTTATACTATACTAGTCATTAAATTTCAAACGAAATTGTGGATTACTTCGTACGAATTTAGGGTAACAAATTTTTGAAAATGAATTTAATTAGATTCGTAGTGATTTTTTTCAATTTTTAAACGTAGTGGAATTTAAGTGTTAGTGTATCACGAACTTTAGACGGAAAAGCCATAAAAGCGTTTTTTTTTTCAGATCCGACGTTTCAACCTCACTAGGACCAACAGTCGGCCTGTTTTACTCCCAGTAAGGTATCGCATTAATAAGGTTCTACCTTTTCTTTCTTTTCAACTCCTGTGTCAGACGCAGTATGAGCTTTAGCTCATTCGCCTTGCGCGGGGAAATAACAATTGAACCAATCGGAAGCGGGCCAATCGGAAGGTTCAATGCGTATTCAAATCGGCCAATCCGAGGGCCTCGACAATACAAGGTACTGAGTCAAGGGCAAATCGATTGGCCCTACTGATATTGCCCCGAGCAGACGCACGGAATGTCTGGTCTTATCCCGTTTTATAGTTTTTCGTTTCAAGTCCATGAGATCGACTATACACGCTTCAAATTCGTGCTGTTTGTGTATGCTTTGCAGAATTTTATATAAATTTGTGGGTTTTTATTCCTTTTTCTGAATAAAATAGAATTTTGACACTCTTGCTTTTTCATGGATTTTTCTGTAGTATGGCATCTTGGAGCAACATGGGTGTGATTGTTGAAATGTAGTGAGTTGCTGAGAATGATTTTGTATGTAACTGTAGCATGTTTTGAAACTTTGAGGAATATCGAATGTATAATAATGACTGACTGTATTAATAAAATGTAATGCCCCTATGACAGATTAAACTCCAGTTTGAAGAAAACTAAATATAGCTAGGTCAACATTTCATCAGCTTAGTGTTACAAGGTTGCACGTAATATTTTTTCATTTTTTATGTCTAGTACTATACGGTTCTATGTTTTCAATGTGGGACCTTTCAACTTGTTGGAAGGTTAAGATCGGAATATTAAGAACCCGTGATAAAAAAATTAAAAAATCTAATTGCAGTGCACAATACATCATTTTCTGTAATAGCAATAGTACATTACTATTTTACTCACAATGTAGCATGGTTTATAAAAAATTAATAAATTATTTCATCAATAAGATTTGTGAAATTTTTGCCAAGGGAAAATAACAAATTTGTCATTTTGAGAGATGCAAATATTTTGTCAATCAAATATCGACTTCTAACACTCGGCAATATAATTTACAGGAAAAGCATGGCTTGACGTTAACAGTCAATATCAATCATAAAAGTAATGTAACCGTCAGTATTCATTGTACTAGATAGTTTAATACTGTTCTTAGTTTGCTTTAAAAGTTTTGTGACTTATCAAAGTGACAGTGACATTTGCTAGCTGGGAAAATGTATTCCCGGCTAACCGGGAAATAAAATTATACAATTAGTTGGTTCCTGACCGCTTAAAAAGGCATAAATGCACATATTTTCAGCTGATTGTGAGTAAAATTATTTGGAATCCTTATTCCCAAATTTACGAACTTGCACATACAACCTTGTAATATCAAGCCGACGATTACAACCTTGTAACATAAACTCGACGATTTAATATTCAAATTTCCAAGTGAAAGCGTTCATCGTGATTAGAAAAACGGCACAGGAAACATTTGATCTCGTCCACCCCAAATCTCCCCCATTCAAAACAGAGGGTTCTGAACTCTTGAAGCCCCTCGACATCTCACCCACCAGCGTTTCGTAGCAGACCTAATAAGTACTCGAAACGCAATCAACGCCATACGATATGGAAAGTTGATGCGCTGCAAGAAGCGTTTAATGCGCAATTACGGCGCTCAAAGCGAAATTTACGAGTTTTCTAAACTGTCGGGTGATTTCCCTCAAGTGTACTTGTCCAGATTCTTGGCTCCAATTTTTCACAAGGAGCGATATCTGCAAGCACTCGCATTTTCACCTTAAACGCTAGCACGTGCCATCATCAGGCAAATTGACTCGAAAGAGAAAATAATCTCGAGTGTCGCATAGGCAGGTGCGTGCGATATTGTCACGCAACTCTCACTAGTCCACTGAAGAGAGTAGAATTGAAAATAAATGCACTTATCAGGTATAGTGGATTATTGGAGGTTATGCGGTTGTGCTTGATTTACAAGGTCAGAGACTATTTTATAAGATTTTTATAGAATACGTTAGATAGGATTTTGTTTATGGAAAATTATACTGAATATATTAGATTTAGGGCATTTAGATATTAATAGGATTAATTAGGTAGTCAAATAGGATTTGTATAGCTAGAATTATAATGAATTCAGAACACAATTAACGTAAAATAATTGTAATGAGTCAGAAATATGTATAAAATTCAATGGAAAATTCAAACTCATCGTACAAAGACGTTCGACATTCGTATAGAAGCAGACAAATACAAGGATCTCGAATACCAGATTCAAATCACAATTGGAATTATGGTTTCACCGGTATATGGATAATTATAATCATAATTATAATTTGTTGATTCGTTGCCGTGGTTACGAACTGGATTCGGGTAGCAACTCGACAATTTACACGCTTATTTGGATCACCGTAGGCGGATTTTAACAAGCGAAAATCACTTGTTTAACCGAGGTATTAAAAGGCTGAACGCCGATAAACAAGGAGATTAGCTCTAGATCCCGGAGCATCCATGTCGGTCAGCAGAGAAAAAGAAAACAGTTGTACAGAAACAAATATCGTCGAATAATATTTATTTACATTCACGCGTTATTCAAAAACAGTCTGAGTTACGTTTTGTTTACGCGGATATAATCAATTTCGGGACAGTCATTATTTGCGTTCGAGCATCTGTAAACACTCGACGTGAACTAGGGAATCATTATCAACACGGAACAGCTGAAAGAAGTCCAAGAGGATTTAACGAGAACTTCAACCCCAAAGACGATTCAGCGAGAACGTCAACTATAGAAGAGGATTAACCGAGGACAGCAGGGCTTTGAATCGAGGGAATTGGTGCCGACTTTATCGAATCTACTGATTCGACATCTGTAACCAGGATTGCCGATCACCACAGCGAGTAGCCGCTATTCACCAGGAATATGAACGTGATTGCCAGGTAGAATTTACTAAAATTACTACTCAATTAGGAAGTTTATTGTGCTAATTTATGGAATTATTGTTATTAAATATTGCTAGTGTTAGTTTGTTAATTAGTGATAGGACTTGCTTTCTATTGTCAAGCGTTCATTTTGTTTCATATTGAATTAGTGTAGTGTTTGTTTTGTTATCAATTATCTAAATATTTAATATTATAATAAATATTAATTAAAATTAATATACTTTGCCTGCCATCTAATTTATTTTGATCCACTTTTTGACCATGAGAAAAGAGAAAAACCAAATAATAAAATTCATAACAACAAAAGTAAGTAACAATTTTATGATTCTTAATTATCAACCCAATAATAAATCTACGCAGTTAAAAGACTTAGTATAACAGCACATTTTAAACACCCGAACGTGGGGCATTGTCTATAACGTAGCATTTGGCACCCTCAACGTGGGGTAAATCATAATTATTGTGTTCAAATAATGAAACCCTAACAATAACATAGCAATATGAATTAGGCAAAGTTATTAGAAATCTAACATTTATTTTTTTTTTCACTGACAGGTCATTTCTCTTTGTTCATGTGTAAAACTTTATAAAATGAAACAACGTCCTTCTTAGTTAAAAATAAAAATGGAACAGAGTTTGTATTGTATCACTGTAATCGCTACACATGTGTTGAACTCTTGTAGTGGAGACTCGGAGCTGTAAATGGTCGCCGTTCACACGAGCATTTTATATTAGCTTCGTCTTGAAATTGGACAGACTGTAGGTGGTATAATTTAAACCAAATATTCAGCAAAATGTCGTGAACAAAAATGACGAAGCTTTCACAATATCCGAGTTTAGAACAGCTTTTAAATGCAGTATCCAAATTTTAGGACGACCACAACATGATGAAACGAGTTTACCAATTGTTGATCAAAATCAAGGAAGTCATTTTGTAAATATACTTATTGTAATTTACTATTTTTGTAATTTGTATTTTACTTATTTTATTCTTAAGAGGCCTCTTTACCCAAACGCGGTTTAGGGAATTGCATGTAAACTACACAGCCAAGATAATTCATGAACGTGTCAACATAATTACAAACGGAGGCCTGATTTAGAAAGTTTAGACACTTATCTACAATTGAGCTGAGTAGTTTTAAGAAATAATAAAATGGTGTTTTATTATGTTGTAACGGTCCGGTTTTGCCTCCGACGGAAACTGTCTTTTAATTATTAATTTCACGCATGGACCTCCACCATAGGCAACCGCACGCACACGTTTTTTAAACGTGACGTGTTTCCGTTATGCGTATGATTAATAAATTGCCGGCTACCATGAGGGAGAAGCTGGTCACCTTCCCTAGAGTGCATACGTGCCACGAGGTCACAGTTTTTCTTTGGGATATCACCAACCGGTTTCCGGGATACAAAACGTGTCCTCATTTAACAACCCTAAGAGGGATTGACGGCACCAGGCACAAGGCAAGGGAGACTACCAACTCGACACGCTCAAAACATCAGAGTAAGTGATTAAACCCGACATCTTTTTTTCGTAAAGACACGTGTCCGGCCATTGTTAATAAGGCCATGTGCTTTACAGGCGTTTTTTGGGTAAGGGCTGAGGTAACCCAGCCAGCCAGGTTCTTGGCTAGGGGCGACGACCACCCTGCCAGAGTTATCTGAAGACCGCAGCTAGTGGCGCGAGAGCCGAGCCCAGAACCGCCAGTGAAGTCGCACACGAGGAACACAGGCCAGATCTATATATTTTTTTCTTGTTCTCACTTCTTATTTTAATTTCATTTGATATATCGTTTTTTTCTTTTGTGTAAAATTTGCGTTCCGTGTGTCGTGTCGTACGTGTTTTGCGTTTTTGTAAGAGGGAGGTGGCTCCGACGGCCCTTCGCATCGCGCGTTACGTATTCGAGGGATTCGGCCGAATCTAGTGGACGCGGCGCGATAAAGTTGTGGGAGGAGGTATTTCTTTCAGGAAGCGTAGGCACGGTGTCCTGTCTTTTGTGTGAATAAACGCAGATATTTTACACCACAAAATTCACACCTGTTATTTTTTGTTCCCCCCACGTTTTCTCAATCGGGCATTCTTTTCAGTTTCACTTCCTATTCTCACTGCGAGATTTAAATCTGGTGGTGTGGGCGCCAGATGGTCAGCCGTTGCGACAGTTCGTAATTTCTGAACTTCGCTGACTGTCTGTCGTCAACCCACGCAGGTAGGGTGGAGCTCCCCTTTGCGACGAAGTAGTGGCGAGGTTAAAATTACGTGGAGCCTTTTTTAACCCCCCCACTCTCCGACACCGAGAGCCGGCCCTCGTCGCTGCTTCGAAGGGACCCTCCACTCGCTCCGCGGCCTAACGCGCTGATAGCCCTTCAGGCACGTCACAATGTTGATTAAAAGAATGGCATGTTTACCCGATTTGTGAAATTTTCTTGTATTTATTTAATTAAGACAGGGTACATATAATGGAAATTCCCTCAGGGTATTTGGAGCTAATGTTGTTGCGAACCACCTTTTTTTTGTTCCAATATCATGAATTATAATGGAGTATTCTTGTCTGCACATAAATCCGATTTGGTGATCAGAAATAAGTCACCTTTCATTTATTTTTTTCATTTATTTCTTAAAACTACTTTGTCTAATTGTAGATAAATGTCTAAACTTTCTATATCAGTTCTCCGATGGTAATTATGTTAACCCGTTCATGAATTATTTGGCTATCGCTTATTAATAATGCTGGCTGGGATAAAGAGGCCTCTTAAGATTATTCGTTTCTGTCATTGTCTAATTACTACCAAGTAATAGGAACATTTATTTTAATTTTTATTCTTTACTTTATTTGTTTCTGTCATTGTTTAATTACTACTAAGCAAAAGGACCATTTTTTTGCTAATATTTTTAAATAAAGAAGTCCACAACTGAACAACATAACAAGATGGCGAAATAATTAATCAAACTTGTTTGTTCACAATTTTTTGTTGAATATTTGGTTTAAATTTTGCCACATATTTATAAACCACCCTGTATAATGTAAACACAAAGTTTGAATGTGTTTTTGTTTTAGTAAACTAAAACGTTGTGTTTATATTATCTGTGGTAATTAATAAGTCGTGGAGTACCAAATAACACGTAGAGCGTATAAGCTCATATCATGCAGATATAAGGACATGACACAGTTTACACGTGAGATCCCCCAAATGATTAACCGATGCACAATTTGAGGCAATTAAAATTGAGCGATTAATAAATAACCCAAAACACATCATGTACACATCCGCAGAAATTAATCCACTAATTATCCCCAGATTTCTACAGCAAACAGACCTTATACACTCTTAAACAGTCAAGCTTTCTTCTAGTACGTACAAGTCGAAAGTGAGCCTCCCATTAACACTTGTAAATCCTTGCTAAAATCGCAAATTGGCACGCTTTCCGGTGCCGCAGTAATTAAACAAAACGTTTTTCAGCCAATTTGCAATTCTACACGGCAATCTACTCACTGTTTGTCCAATTACGTGCTATTATTTATTGTGTGGCAATAAATAACTCCACGTGAAGTACATCTTTCTGGAAAACTGATGACGCCGGTGGTTAAACAAGAGGCGTTATCATCGAGGTTGTTTGCAAAAGGCTGGGATAAAAGCGAAAGCTGAGATGTAGTAGTGGGTAAAGATGTCGAGAACTGTTCTAGTGCTGTGTTTGTTACAGGTATTCGCCTACGGGCAATACCCAAATTACCCAGTCAACCCACAAGTCATTGGGTTTATGCCAGTTTACCAGCCAAATAATACTTACAATGCATGGAATAACAGAACGAATTATAATAATAATTCCTGGGGAGCATGCAGACCTTACGATTTTGACTTGCCTGCGTCTCATAGTTTGTTCGTAGGTTGCGTGATGAAAAATGATACTTTACTTCTACAGCAGGTAAGTGTACCTCCATATTTTCCCCCATAGTTAAATGTTAGATTGTTTAGAAACGAAAGTGTAGAAAGATTTAGATTTAGAAGATTTAGAAAGATTGTTTATATATATTTTTAAAAAATAGAGAAACAACTTGCTATGTTTTTACCACAAAATGTGGTAAACACATACAACTGTGGTAAAACTATAGCAAGTTGTTTCTCTGTTTTTTAATATGGACGGCGACCAGTGCTGCGACGTAGTAAAGGTCGAAACCATCCTAATATATATTTTTATTTGATTTGAAGAAAATTCTCGAATTCAATCTCTAGTTTTAAAAGTGAGGCTCCAATGTCTAGAATCTAGGAGTTTTGTGCCTATGGGCCTATTAAAGTCTAGATACACGACAACTACGGGTTCTTATTACTGGTACGCATAATTAAAAGTATAGGGGATCGCCTCTAATTATTCTATCACAAAATTATTCCGTTACAATAGTATATAACGGTATTAGGCCGATATGGGTTGTATAACAGACGAGGTTGAGATATTGTAAAATCGAGGCACAGCCGAGATTTCATAATCAACCGAGTCTGTTATATCCATATCGGCCGTATGTTGTTTTATATTTTTCGTGATACTAAAACAAAAAGGATCAAATTTTGCAAAATTATTTTCAAAAATCATTATGACATATTTCAAGTATGCTGTGATGGTTGTGTGGTAACGCTTGTGAACACCAAAATAAATAAATGTCCAAGCCTGTTAAATCTTAACGGCCGCCGCTGATATCAGTTAAATAACAACCATGTAAACAGTACCGATAATATGTAATTACAATCATGTATCACGAAAACTAATTTTTAATACACCCGATTGCACAATCTCCAAGTAAATTCAAATTATTAACGCTTTGATACCCTCCACAGCCGCATCGTCTTTATTACCAGTACAGATATATCGTCATTGATACCCCAAATCGCCCTCTGAATCCGCTGCTTTAATATGACCATATCTCATCATCGCCCATTAACGAGCAAACATATTAAATGGGTCATGCTATCATGCGCGTCATCAATCACCCACGATGATGTAAAAGCAGCATCAGGGGAATTTCCTTGCCATTTAAGAGAATAAAGGCCGGAGTCTACCACCCCCTATAAATATGGGCGAATGTTTGAGGCCAATGCCAGAGATCCTAGACGTCGTTGCGGGGGTTAATTGGAAACACAGACGTCTGTGCTTTTTTTTTGACGTCGATTTGCATGTAATGGCGTTGCTCGACGTGGGCGTCCAGAGAACAATGGCCTTCATCATCTACGAATATATCTCGGATGAATTAATGTACCAAGGGTCAGGGAAATCACAAGATAACTATAAATAATACTACTATATAGTTACGGAAAAATATAAGAATTTAAATTTTGTGCAATCAAAGATATTATGTTTCATGTTAGAAAATTTCAATTTGTATTATTAACAACAATGGCCTTCATAATCTACGAATATATCTCGGATAAATTAATGTACCAAGGGCCAGGGAAATCGCAAGATAACTATAAATAATACTACTATATAGTTAAGGAAAACTAAGAATTTAAATTTTGTGCAATCAAAGATATTATGTTTCATATTAGAAAATTTCAATTTGTATTATTAATAACAAAATCTTTGAATTTTTTTTTGTACCATATGAGTGATATTGATAAAGTTTACGATGACGAAATATTTTGCTATAGCGGGTGATTCAAGTTTTATTACCAGGCCAAAAATGGCGACTTCTAATTGAAAGAAAAAATCCAAAATAAGTATACATGTTTAGATATTGATGAAGCCCAATCTGACGATAAAAAAAAATAACCATCCGGTAGTTTATACGTTATTTCACAAAGAATTCGTAATTTTATTTATGTAGTTTTTGTCAGAACATATTTTAATGCTATTCCAAACATTTCAGTGTAATCCAAGTTAAAAAAAATGGCACCAATTATTGAATTAAATGAATTTTGATATTGCAACAGTAAGATTTATTACTAAATAGTAAAATATGACGGCCGCTGCCAGTAATAGTCCCTATAATGGATTTTATGGCCTGCTGGGTGGATACCGACGAAAGGATTTCTTCAGGGCCGGAGCTCAATATTTGCTTAATAATAAAGTCATAAAACGTTCCAACTGCACCGGCGCGGCCTATGCTTTGTAGGGCTCTTGACTTACAAAATCATAAATCATACCGAGGAAAGTTGGCCAGTAATGTAAAAAATGCTTTAATTTGATATCTAATAATTTTCGTTAATTTTTGATTTCATAAATGGGTTCTATGAATAAAATAAAACAGTGTAGGGGAAAAATAACGATAGAGAATTTTGCCCAAAAAGAGTTCTTTTTTAATTTCATAACCGTCTATATAATTATATTGAAAAAGTCAAACTACCTTTCCGTACATTAGTGTCAGACCTGTATAAATCCAAATTTTCATATTTCTTTGGGCAACTCCAAATGTCAAAAAAAACCATGGTAATAAAACTTGAATCACCCGGTATAGTTAGGGAAAACTATAAGAATTTAAATTTTGTGCAATCAAAGATATTATGTTTCTTATTAGAAAATTTCAATTTGTATTATTAATAACAAATTGTAATTTTTTTTTGTACCATATGATTGATATTGATAAAGATGACGATGACAAAATATTTTGCTATATACTGAAAAATATCTGAGATTATTTACCGGCAACTTATACTTGAATCACCCGGGAAAATATATTTTTTGCCGATAATAAAGATATCATCATTGGAAGAGAAAGCGACGATTAAATGTTTGAAAGTAATGCAATTAAGATGGGTTAATGGAATCTGCATAATTCAATTATCACCTGGCCATTATAGGATATCGAGTAATTAAAATCTACTTGTGTGCGGCGCCCGATTATAACAGCTGTGGACTTTCTTGCGCGTACAGAATGCATTTTTAGTTAATGACGACAGTGAAAGAGCGTTTAGTGTCTTACGCTTTAGAGACGCTGGTATAGTCGCTTTATATATTATGGGCTCGTAAACCCAGAAATAAGTCACTCATATATCTATAAAGCGGAATTACAGAAGCGTCTAGTACCTTTTATAATAATGAGGCTCCCCCATAAACTTAGAAATAACACTTTATAATGTGTTGCATTTCCATTAGGAGAGAGAAAATAGAACTAATTTAGATAACTGCCAGAGGCTAGAAACGATGCCACGATTGTAGATTGGACGTCAGAGCCTTAACAACGCGTAGGTTACATATACACGTGGGTCACATACAGAGGCTAGAAACGATCCCACGATTGTAGATTGGACGTCAGAGCCTTAACAACGCGTAGGTTACATATTCACGTGGGTCACTTCAATAGAAGCCGTTGAGTATAAGTAATCGTGCATTTGCCCAGTTAAATACCCCTGAAATGTATTCCCCTCGCATTTCAACTAATTTAACGCATATAAAACTACCCGTCCATTTCGCTTGCTCTTACGCCAAATTAAATCGGCTTAAAT
The DNA here is from genome assembly GCA_951805005.1 of Othius punctulatus. NCBI lineage: Eukaryota > Metazoa > Arthropoda > Insecta > Coleoptera > Staphylinidae > Othius > Othius punctulatus. Next base: position 23,523,831 of record OX638138.1, on the reverse strand, counting down.
GTCGCTTAAATGTCCATTTGAGCGACATTTGCTTGCGACACGTTTGCGTTAGCATTTTCATTCATTTTTAAACGCTTTGTTTCTAATGCAATGGAGATTTGTACATTAAAGGGATACATCACGACAATTCTAATTCGTCACCACATTAGTGTTGCAACCCAGGAAAAGTTTGGTCGAAAAGTTGGAAAAATTTATGGAAAAGTTGGAAAAGTTCGCCCATTCCATTGCCCATTCTCTCAACCTCCGTATTGAAGACATAATAAAGTTGGATAATATTCTGTTCAAAAAATCAAGCAAAAAGAATTGTCACAAAAATAAAAGGCAGTCACATTCTAGCAGCTCACTTTGCAAACATTCAGAAAGAAAAAAAAAGGTAACTTTGAAGCCAGTGAAAACCAGGTGGGCATGTGGTACTCACTGCTTTTACAACGTTAAATAAGCAACAGGTATTGTCTGCAAACTTTGGCGGTGAATGAACTATACCTTTTCAAGTTCAAATTGAGACCAATCAAGTTCAAATTGAGACCAATCAATTTCAAATTGAGGCCAATCAAGTTCAAATTGATACCAATCAATTTCAAATTGAGACTAAACAAAATCAAGTTGACACTAAACAATATCAAGTTGAGAGTAAACAAATAAAATTTATTATGACAACTTGATATTGTTTAGTGTCAACTTGATATTGTTTAGTCTCAATTTGAAATTGATTGGTCTCAATTTGAAATTGATTGGTATCAATTTGAACTTGATTGGCCTCAATTTGAAATTGATTGGTCTCAATTTGAACTTGATTGGTCTCAATTTGCACTTGAAAAGATATAGTTGTCAAGTACCTTCAAAATGATACGAAATCAATGCTATTGGATGATGATATTTGTTGGGTAAGACTTGAAAACACCAGAGATCTCCTAGAACCCATTGGAAAATGGATAACCACAATCGAAGAAGACAAGGCAAATGCTGCATTAGTTCTCGAAACATTTGTAAACCTGAAGCCATTTTTTGAGGAAAAGGTACCTAAATGCCAAACAAGTAATGCCGACGAAAATAAAATTATGGATATGCTTTCTGATCGTAAAGACTTCTGTTTACATAAATTTCATCTTGCGGCAAACATCCTGGATCCACGTTATCAAGGGCATAGTTTGTCACCTGAGGAACATGTTGATGGACTTGACTTCATCAGTAATATTGCAGAGCACATGAATGATGTGGATGATGGAGAAGTAATGACCGACTTTGCAAAGTACAAAGCAAAATATGGACTGTGGGCTAAAGACTTTGTTTGGAAATGTGCTCACAAAGTGGATACTATTGTCTGATGGAATGGCATGTGTTCTACATCCTACTTCTAGAAGTAATGACCGACTTCGCAAAGTACAAAGCAAAATATGGACTGTGGGCTAAATAATTTGTTTGGAAATGTGCTCACAAAGTGGATCCTATTGTCTGGTGGAATGGCATATGTTCTACATCCGCTCTGTCTACAGTTACTTCTGCTATCTTGGCAAGGCTACAACATCAGCCGCTACCGAGAGAAGTTTTAGTACATATAGCTGAATTCATACCAAAACTAGAAATCGTTTAACAGTAAGAGCTGAAAAAAAATTTATATCGGGCATAATTTGAAGCTGCTTACAAACGATACGACACAAAAAGGGAAGACCACTAATAATGATCACGGTTCCAAGATACTCTTACACAACATTGATCAAGATCCATCTGGGTCAAGTAGCTTTGATCTGCCCGTGGCCGTCCCTAGGAAACGGATCACGAGATCAATATCGTATGTTCCTGCTAAACTATGCAAACCAACTTTAGCAGAGGAAAGCGAAGAACATAGTTCAACTGATGAAGAATATACTTCAAGTACTAATAGCGATGCAATCATGCTTCATGATGATACAAATACTTCGGTTAACAGTGGTTCATCGACTCACGACTTCCATTAATTAAAAACTTAACGTTTCTGTAAAAACTTGTTGTTTCAAATTGATTTGCCTTTATACAGGTTGCCCCTTTAATGCCTTTAAAGCCGAATTTCATTAAAACAAACATGATAATTTTAAAGAAGACTGCTACCTAGAGCTTTTAAGGCATTAAAAGGGCACCCTGTATAAATCAAAATGTTAAATTATGTGCAATGTGTGTATGTGTATGCGTACATGATTTGCATCTCAACCTTTACAACTGATACAATAAAACTCAACTTTTCCATCTTTTCCGAACTTTTTCAGAAAAGTTGGCCGAAAATTTCAACAATTTCAACTTTTCGTGAAAAGTTGTAACACAAGTTATAACACAAATAAGGTTTTGTGTATAAAAATAAAGAGCATATTCCAGGAAGCATTGGCAGCTTCTGGTATGATATTCAAAGATTATGCTGCAGCTATAATTATTATTTAATAATCTAATTATCATAAAATAATCAAGTTGATCATTATTACACACAAAAAAGTTACCAGTATTTAATCATACTAATGTGGTGCAACTGTTCACTACGTTTTGTACCTTATAATAAGCCTTTTTATTGACTGCTGTTGATAATCTCTCCTTACCTGAAAAAAAAAACAAGTATTAGTAATAACCAAGGCTAATCAATAATAGAGACTGGTTTCGATTACCAGCTTTAAGAATTCCGTTATTAATTTTTAAAGACGTTTACCACAATATTATTTTAAAAAAAGTCAATTTCGAAGCTTTCGAAACTTTTCCATCTTTTCCGTACTTTTCGAACTTTTGCAGGAAATTTCAACAATTTAAAGTTTTCGTGAACAGTTGCAACACTACACCACATGCTACAATTTGAATCGATACTTGTATTATTTTATCGCAAATGTTTTATAATCGTAATTTAATGATACAAGTACGTAAAGCACTACTTTACGAAAATGTATCACACAAAGTTCTTTCTACGACAGCTATTATGAAAAACAGCTAAAATTTGATGCAAAGTACTATCTTTTTTTAATAGGCGAGTGAATGAATTGTGTGTAAAACTTATTTTGCGCAGAGTTGATTTTTTTAGGCACCTGTGCTAAAAAGTACCACTTTACGCACTGTGAAGAGTGAAAAACAAATGCTTAGCACATGCACTTACTATCAATCTTAGAGCTTGTTTGCGTTGAGAACATGTTATCTGTTACATACACCTATCCACAATGATATAAGGAACTACTTCTCTTTCTTGACTAGCAACGGGATGAAATGCTACTTTCTCACTGAATGGTTAGATTGGCCCCGAGACCTGGTCTTCCAGTGTTCGATTAACTTTTATCAATGGTTAGTATCCTGAATGGCATCCAAGGCGTAAACGCACCGATTCATGTTAATTGGAGACTGAATTAATAAGTGTGACTAAATCCATCGTGTCACAATGTGACATACTGTCAAATTGACATTAATCTGTCATTTTATTTCACCCGTCAACGGGACAAGTTAAGAGTTGTCTCCCCTTCTTTATAGTTGGGAGGTTGGGAAATTATGTGGTGCCCATAAATAAATTTAACATTCGAACCCCGCCGTCTCCACTATATCAACGGCTAGCGGCCCAAACCAGTAGAGTACTAAATTGTTCAGAACCTGCTCAATTGTTTGTATGACTTGTATGACTGAAAAACAAAACTCAAAATATCTTACCTTATCTAACGGAAATTTGATTTTGTCAGCACGTTAATATTTAAATGTACTCCCACACCATTTATAAATCACCTACATTGTTATAATTTCAAATGCACACCACTACCTCAAGATATAAATAGCTTATATTAAAAACACTCTTGAAGGCTAAATCGAGTCCCAAATCAAAACTGTATATGTCACACATACACCAAACACAATAATGCAATACTTCTAAGCGTTTAGTTTTAAATTTAAAAAAAAAACCTAATATTCCCAGGTGATAAGCTTCAGGTGATAAGATTCGTTATCACCTCTAACGTCGATACCGCGCCCGCGTTATCTTCCATCACTTAAAATCCATTGTGTAGCCTCTCGTTCGTAACACAATCACGATTTTCCCACACGGCAGCCGCAATCACAAAACCCACTTGATCTCATCCAATTTATGTTCTCGTTTCTAGCTGGTGGACAAGCCGGCCAGGTTGTTCTCGATTCGGGAGAAGACCATTGATTACCCAAGTCCCTCGATACCCCGGAATAAGAGGATAACGGCGGTGAGATGCTACGACCTGAAGGGCCGCAGCAAAGGCGGCTATGCCAGGATCTTGAGCGGAGGGGTCGGCCAGTTTTCCGTCAAGATCAACCTCACCAGCATGGAGAGAAACAGGGGGCTGCATTTCCGTGTGGAAATTTATGGACGTTAACGATGCCGTTAAAGGAAAATAACGAGGAGGTTTAAGATTTGTGCAATGTACAAAGATGAGCATAAATAAAAATATGGTGTCGGCCATTAGTGGTACTACATTACATTGTAAAAATAAAGTTGATGAATCTTGAGAATTATTTTAAATTGCAGCTTGCATGTAAGATGTAGTTTTTATAAACCTAATGTTTTTTTAGTAAAGTAATGTTTTTTGCACTACTAGTCAAAAAACACATCATGACAAATTCTAATGAGGTCCCTAGGTGAAAAGAGATTCGAAGTTACCCCAGTCTCCCGGGCGACTAAACAACGCCCATTAGCGTTCATCAGCCACGACAATCAGCCATCAGCCATCACGACAATAACTCCGTATAACGGAGCAACAAGCATACGCATGTCAGACATACGGTCTCGCATGCCGTGAACGCCGCTTACGGAAACAGCTTAATATTTAATTTTAAAAGATTGTAATTGTTCTAGAAGTGCAAAAAATAGTATACAGGGTGTAAAAGAAGAGTGAAAAATATTTAAGGGGGTCCTCAAACATGGGTCCACAAAGTAACGGTTTCGGAGATATGGAAGATTATTCTTGTTTGAAACATTTATTTGCCTATTTGCAAGTATTTATTACTTATAGATTATGTGCAAACCAACAAAGGGAGCTCCTAGCAAAATCAAAGAACAGAGTTACAGAAGATGTTCGAAGCGCCGGAAAAATAGCACTGTTTGCGAAATGAAAACCAACAAAGGGATCTTCTAGCATAAACAAAGAACAGAGTTACAGAAGATGTTCGAAGTGCCGAAAAGATAGCACTGTTTGCTAAGTGAACCAGTACCACACAATCTCTGCTGAATTCTTCCAAACATACGATGTTAAGGAATCTGGCGATTTGGATAAGCTTCTACATACAGACGTTGCGCTTCGGTAGCAATTCCATTAGCACGACCATATATGGAATGCATGTCGGCCAACTATGCATTAGAGTAAACAGCCATAGCAATGAGAACTTGTGCACTACCAATAACTGTCAAATAAATACTGAATGCTTATTTCACAAAACATCAGCCAACTATGAAAAGAAAAGTCAAGTTTTAGCAAAATAAAAAAAGAGGTAAAAAATAATAATCTTCCATATCTCCGAAAACGCTACTTTGAGGACCCATGATTATCAAAACTTTTTTTTTATTGTGGTTCATACTACTAGCCCCTTAAATATTTTACACTCTTTTTTTAACACCCTGTATACCAATGTTGTGAATTATACTATTATAGCCCAGGTCTGTTGACCCGTGATACCGTGGTGGTAAAAAAAGGACAATGTAGCCTTGGAGGAAGATGTACTGTAAAATGCCAATTTCGTAAACTAAGTATTGTTTCATAATAAAAAATGCATAAAAATTTAGGTTAATAAAGAAAACACTTGGTAAAGTTTCACAAGTTTTATAGAATTGCTCTACAATTGTTTCGGCACTGCTGACATTCTCAAGAGAGATAAACTGAATACTCTTCTTGAGAATGGCAGCAGTGCCGAAACAATTGTAGAGCAATTCTATAAAACTTGTTAAACTTTACCAAGTGTTTTCTTTATTAACCTAATCAAAATGTTTCACCAAGAAGTAACCACTTCCACATACAATTTTAAAACAAAAAATTTGTTACTGTATCAATCTTTGCAATGATACCGGATTTTTTGTAATTACATGATATAGTATGACAATCGGATATACATTTGCAAGGATTAATTGAGGTCTCGTCCCCTCCAGGTATAATCCAAAATTATACAAACACTTGAGAACTATAAATGGCAGCTTTAGTGTTGACAAAATGCTTCGATCTCTTTACCACGAAGTATAATTGTATATCTAGTTTTCATGTATGCACTTAGCTCATACAGTCGACTGCTATTTAGCTTTAGTTAGCCTCACACGCGTAGGTCCACGATTCGTCACCTGTTACGTTATAAACATGTTTTAGCACCGCGATCGTAATATTTGAGATTTTTTTCGACCAGTTGACGCAAGCCTTTTTTGAGCGTTTGTCAAATAATGTGGGATCTAACGCGAACAATTTTTTTGACGGCTAAATGTTGATGCAATATTAAATGAATAGTTGTCTCACTAATGCCCAAGGATGCCTCAATCTCACGATAAGTCACATGACGATCATGTATCAGTTCACGTACAATTCTTTCATACACGTACAGCATCTTTATTTTTTCTAGGGTTGCCAAATCCCAAAATATAATTTTCTAGGGTTGCCAAATCCCGAAATATAATTTTCTAGGGTTGCCAAATCCCGAAATATAAAAGGCAACCCTCGTACATTTCTTAAGTGGAATTTGATGTATTAATGCCATACCATTAACAATGACACTTTTGGAAGAATTTGCCAATAAAATTTGTTCCATTGAGTGGAAGCAGTGATGATTATTTTCAATTTCGCGGGAGAGTACTGACTTGGGTGATTTTCTTCGAACTTATTTGAAGGATTTGAGAGATTGAACAAAGATGTGATGTATGATCACCTTCAGGTCCTTGAAACTTGACTAAGCAGCTATGGAAGTTGAAACTTATTTCTTGCATCATTGGATATTGCCAAAATTCTGATGAAGTGCAGGATGAATTTTTGGACCTAAGAAATCATTCTTCGGCATGTGATGCACGAGTTTCAGGAAAAATCGTTGACCTGTTTTGATGTATTATGTACATTATGTTTGATTTATTATTTTGATGATTGAACAAAGATGTCTCTAATCATTAATTTGCATATTTAATGTGATGGCTGGGCTTTAAACTGTGCAACAAGGTTCGATATTCTTGGTAGAGGTTTTTATCAAAGCCAATCGCATGCCATCTTAACAACCAATCTATTCTGACTTTCGTCTTGATCTGCACAAGAGTTGAAAATCTACTTTCGCAAAGATAGTAGAGACAAATGGCACTACTACTCTGAAACCAAGCATGCAGATTTTAGGATACGACCCATCAAAATAATAAATCAAACATAATGTACATAATACATCAAAACAGGTCAACGATGTTTCCTGAAACTCGTGCATCACATGCCGAAGAATCATTTCGTAGGTCCAAAAATTCATCCGGCACTTCATCAGAAACGTTGGCAACATCCAATGATGCAAGAAATAAGTTTCAGCTTCCATAACTGCTTAGTCAAGTTTCAAGGACCTGAAGGTGACCAAAAACCAATCTTCTCGTTTAGATCATTTTCAAATATATTCTCGGATTTTTTACTTTCATTTTGCATTTTCAGTACCTACCAAACTAGATAAAATTACCAAGACCCTGGCCTTGGTAATTATAATACATCTACTTTCCATAATTGATCATCAAAATACACCCATACGTTGGGAACCTCTGTTACATAAGTTTTGGTTTTTTTTTAATGCTTCACTAGACATTGTAAAACTATTACATCTGGTCAACTATGGAGAAACATGTTGCTAGAGCTCTTATCAATTTGTTTGACATTTAACATTTTTGCCCGACCCTTGCAAAATGGCATAGAAAGTAGATATTCCAAAGTTCATCTACAAGTTAGTTGATAGTGAACAATTTTTTTGTGAGCAAAATATTTAAAAAAAACTCTGTATATCGGACAATTCGGGAATATGAAGAGGGAATTCCATGTGTAAACCTACCTAAAACATGGACTGCCCATGACTACAGACTACCCGTGCAATCCTAAAACACCATATGTCGACGTCTTGAAACCCGGCAACAGCCAGGAATTTTGGCCAAATGTGCGGCTGTATATTCGGGACATTTCATGCGTTTTCTATATTTTAGTCTGTTCTTACAATATATCGACAAATTGTAGCAATCGAAACATGAAATCGACGGGTTAGTTTACATGTGGACATAATAATGGTGATTTTTGATTGCACGGCTAGTCAATTGACCCAAAGTTCTGTTAACTAGACGGCCTGCTTTTGGCAGGTTTACACATGGAATTCCCTCTTCACATTCCCGAATTGTCCGATATACAGAGTTTTGTTTTAAATATTTTGCCCACAAAACATGCTCACTATATCTCGTTTCGGCAGCTGTCCAAGTAAGTTATAGTGGACTTTCGAATATCGACATAAAACGCCATTTTGCAAAGGTCAGACGAAAGTATAAAATGTCAAACTAATTGACTAGACATGTTTCTCCATAGTTGTCTAGATGTAATAGTTTTACTATGTCCCGAAAAACATTTTAAAAAAATCTCAAAACTTATGTAACAGGTGTTACTAGTAACATAAATAGCTATTATGAATAAAACTGTATGGAATCTTTTATTCAACATATCAGAGTTGTGGTTTGTTTTTTAGTTGTAACAACATATTTTCTACATGAAAATAGTTATGTAGTTTTATTTAGAAACTTATTATTTATTACGTTTATTAAACAATCGATATTTATTTATTTTTCGAAGTGGTATGTGCCGCAATTCTATACCCGAGTCTGAAAATTGTAGAAGTGATTCATCGATAGTATCGGTACACACTCCTTATGAAGCAGGAAGCAAGATACGTCCGGGTCAAGTTGATTTTAAATGCAAAAATGATTTCCCGTTTCAGATACGGGCATCCTTACTATTATTCAGTGCATGCGGAGACTGTGCAGTCCGAGTCAAACCGATTGCTAACCTTCTATGCCGCCCGAAAATACCCGATAGTTATATTCATTGTCGCGTAAATAAAGGTCGCACCAAGGTCGCATTCCACATTTCTTCGACGGCATCCATAGGCGTGGTATAGAACAGGAATTATAATTCGTGAGTTCAAAATTTATGGAAAGTTGTCTTTTTGAAGACAGAATTTCGCGAAGTTAAATACTATTAATTGGTAAGTATTATTTCTTTACATTTATTTACAATTTATACCCCGTAGATATTTTATGAAATGGCGGAATCAGATGTCAAGCGCCGAAGAAAAAAATTTACTGAGGAAGACATTGCAATGGTTTGCAATGTTTATGAGGGGCTCTGAGTTCGAGATGTCACTATAACAAGCGACGCTGTAGCTTCATGAAGCTTCCTCACTAAAGTTTCGGAGGTGACCATTTATAGATGCGTCAAAAACAGGAGCGATTCAGAGCATCTTTTTTTTTATTAAAAAATATTCGATGCCAACGATGATTTCATATATAATTTTTAAATTGTACGATTTTTATAAATAAAAAATACCATCAAACGAAAAAAATACACACCGAACGGACGCTTATGGAATTTGCGTCGAGACCCCCTCACCTCCCGCCGCGGCTCTGTCACGGTGGATGAGTCACTTTTTTAACGTTTTATAATTAATTTTACACTTTTTGGCACACAGCAAACAATTAATATTCTCTGATTCACTTAGTTAGTGTGTATGACAAATTCTACTGGTATCGATCGCCGTTCGTTTTTTTTTTTTGTGAGGTTTGTCTACTAATAGCTCGCTGACTCATTAAAGATTCACCTTAGACATTCAGTGGGAGGTTATTATTTGATTTCTTGTTTACCGGTTTTGGTAGCAAACACCCGACCTTATACTTCACTTTATCCCATACACGGTGACCGCTATAAAGTCTGCAACGTAGTTTTTGTGTTATTAACAACCAGATAATTAAAAAATATATATGTGTCTTGTCACATCACATGTACGGTCGCAACCATAAAAAAGTGGGACAGTTTTTTTGCCTAGTGTGAATTTGGTTTAGAATTTTTTTCTTTAGAATTTAGCTTGAAGATGTCAAAAAATTGTGCAACTTGCCTGATCCATTTTCAATTTCTCTATTATTCTTGCTATGTTAAAAGCACTAACTTTAGGGGCCATTCCAAATTGTGGCTTTTTATTTTTATTACTACATGTTATTAAGTAACATGTAGTAATAAAATTGGGACAGTTTTTTTGCCTGGTGTGAATTTGGCTTAGATTTTTTTTTTTTTAGAATTTAGCTGAAGATTCAAAAAATTGTGCAATTTGCCTGATAGACCATCCATTTTCAATTTCTCTTTATTCTTGCTATGTTAAAAGCACTAACTTCAGGGGCCATTCCAAAATGTGGCTTTTTATTAAATAACATGTAGGTATTCATGTCACAATGACAATGACATGTTACTTGATTTTCTTTGCAGAGACGAATGACTTGATTACACAACTCAATTTTAGACAAATTCTCTATAAGACTTGTCCCACTTTATTTCCTTGAAATATTGTTTCATCTATTGGATCTTTGATTTCTATATCTAGTACCTGTTGTTTTCTTATTATTTAATATTTGAGAAAGATTCCCTTCTATGCGAAAAAGAATTTCTCCAATAAATCTTCCTTCCTCTATTGGCCGCGACCGTACCTACATAAAATGCATGTTTTCAGGACGAGTAAGACTTTGTAGATGAGTAAGTCTTAAAGCGAATTTTTTTTTTCATATGTAACATAAATTTGTAGTTTACGTAAAACGCTAAATTCCAGTATAAAACTGGTTTGGTACCAGTCCTACCCTAGGTATGGTTGGAGTCAAACATTATGACGTTTAGCAATAAATTAGACGTAAGGCGAGCAATGTAAAATATTTTTTGTAAGTGATTAACGCAATTACGTTTAGTACAGTTGCTATAGTGAAATTATTTAGTGTCTTATTCATTTGGTTCGTGAAAAATTAATTTAATTTACAAAAATATGCATTTTTTCGAATTTTTGCATTTTAATATTTGATTAAATTGAAACTATGTGTGTATACTACTTGGTGAAACATTATTGCCATGTTGTAAAATTTTTCTAGCTTAGTATATATTGCACATTTGTTAAATTTTAATTTTAGTGTCTCTGTACTCTTGAGAATGGTCGTGAGGCCGAAACAATTGTAGAGGTTTATTCTATTAATACAGTGAAACTTTAACCAAGTGTTTGATTTAACCTAACCTTAATATTTGATGTTAACCCAACTGCAAGTTGTTTTTTTTTAATTTTTGGAGAAACATATAAATTAACTAAAATTTTCTCTCCTAATTGCAGTGAAGTTTTCTTTATGAAATGTTTTCATGTTTTGATAAACACGGGTATATTCCAGGCTATAACAAATTTCAAACCACATATTGGCGGTGTAATGAATATCACATGACAAGTATTTTTAGAAATTTTGTGCCTATTAACCATGCAGAAACTAATACTGAAAACTATAAAAAACAAAGGTACTAAAAAAAAGTCTTTATGGCGGCGGCTGTATGTAGGTCCATTTCATGTATTTTGTACTTAGTGATAAACTTCACGGTTCGACGCTTCCGTTGGGTCATTTACATCAGATCTCCTCACAGGGGTTACACGAGGCTTTACTACGTCACGTAAATATCAATGATTACAAGGCAAGGATCTAATCCGCAGGATTAAGCAGAGAAAGACTAAAATTGGAGCGTTTGCAGAGCATTCACACTAAAATTATAGGCAATTACCCATTAAATGACTGATCAGAAGTGAGGTTGTGGGTGGCGACGCCCACCTGCCACCCACAACCCACCATATACCCGTCAAAGGAAACAACTCACTTTTAGAAATGAATATATTAATGAATGACGATTTCTAACGGTGAACGGCACAGTACAAATCTTTTACCTGCACCATTGAGTAAGGAACTTTTATCTCTTTGTCGGAATCTCTTTATGTTCCTTACTCAATGCCTGCACTTCGGTGGAACCTTTGTGCATGCGAAGCAAGTGTTCTAACCTGTCAGCCATACTGGCAGAGCTGTACGCTATACGCAAAATACGCACGTGCGTAGAGCGGTAGATTTCCAGGGGCGGCAAAACCACAAAACCTCAAGTAGAGAAAGAACTAACAGACATATTTATAGCAACAAACTATACCACATGCACAGAAGATGAGATAAAAAGAGTAAATGCAGAAGTAGAAAAGATTAAGAGAAAGCTCCTAAAACCAGAAAATGGCATCAAACGAAAATCCTGGATGACAGATGAGATTCTGCAATTAATGGAAAGGAGAAGAGGCTTCAAGAACCCAGATAACATACAGTATAATAGAACACACAAAATAATTAGACAAAAGATAAGAGAAGCAAAAGAAAAGGAAATGAAACAGAACTGTGCAGAGATAGAAGCGCTGCAGAGATAGAAGTTACTAGAACATACAAAAGAAAAGAAGTGAGCAAACTCGTTGACAACAATGGCAACATACTAATAGACAAAAACGCAATAAAGAACACATGGAAGACATATATCGAACAACTATTCCAAGACGAAAGACCAGAAATTCATCATATACAGCCAGAAACCGGCCCAAGCATTCTGAAAGACGAAGTACGAAATGCCATAAAACAAGTTAAAGACGGTAAAAGTCCAGGACCAGACGGATTTCACGCTGAATTTTTGAAACTACTAGACGACGAAGGAATTAAAAGGCTAACCGACATCCTTAATAATATCTACAACACAGGTGTGATACCACAACAGTGGTTGGAATCAGAATTCCTAACACTCACAAAAAAGGCATCGGCAAAAAGATGCGATGAATATAGAACAATAAGCCTAATGAGCCACCTATTGAAAGTGTTTCTAAAAATTATACATAAAAGAATATACAATAAAGTGGAAGGACAACTGGGAACCACACAATTTGGATTTAGAGACACAGTCGGGACAAGGGAAGCTCTCTTTAGTGTGCAAGTATTAGTACAGAGATGCAGAGACATGAATTGTGATGTATACGCGTGTTTCGTTGATTACAAAAAGGCCTTTGACAGACTCCAACACCAAAAACTGATACAAATTCTGGAAAACACAGGAATAGACGATAAAGACCTCAGAATGATTACAACCCTATACTGGAACCAAACGGCAAGCGTAAGAATCGGAGACGAAAGCACAGAAAGAATGAAAATTCTACGCGGTGTAAGGCAGGGATGTGTACTGTCTCCTCTGCTATTTAACATCTATTCTGAAGTCATATTTTGGGAAGCCCTAGTAAATACACAAGAAGGAATTTCTGTAAACGGAAAATGTATAAACAACATCAGATACGCAGATGATACCATGATCATGGCCGACAACATAGAAGACTTACAACTAATAATGAATAGCTTAATAAGCACTAGTCACAAATATGGACTAGATATCAACATGGACAAGAAAAAATTAATGATTATAAGTAAGAACAACCCACAACACCACCAACAGCAACTGGAGCTGGAGCAGGGGAACATCGAAAGAGTTAAAAAATATGTATATCTAGGCATCGTTATTAATGAGCAATGGGACCAGACACAGGAAATAAAAAACAGGATTGAAAACAGCAGAAATATATTCATTAAAATGACCACAGCCTTTAAAAGTCATGATCTAACTAGAGACACCAAAATGAGACTCTTACGCTGCTACGTATTCTCTGTGTTATTTTATGGAATGGAAGCTTGGACGCTGACGGTTGCTAGCACAAAAAAACTAGAAGCATATGAAATGTGGCTCTACAGAAGGATATTAAGGGCATCATGGAAATACCGTATTACCAATGCCGAAATACTAAGAAGAATGGACAAAACGACAGAAATCCTGACCACGATTAAAACCAGGAAACTACGATACCTTGGGACACATCATGCGCAACTCTAGTAGATACGGACTCCTTCAGTGCATACTACAAGGCAAAGTTGAAGGAAAAAGAAACATAGGGAGAAGAAAAATCTCGTGGCTTAAAAACTTGAGGAGTTGGTTCTCCACGACAAGCACAGGCCTCTTCCGGGCAGCTGTGAACAAAGTAAAGATAGCCAATATGATAGCCAACATCCGGAACGGATAGGCACTTGCAGAAGAAGAAGAAACAGGTAGGTATGATTATTTTTTTTTACAATGTGCTTGACAAATTTGTATGACTTCTCGTGCCTCGAAAACACAATTGCAAGGCCACGACACCCAACCTCAATTTCCTGACACCTAATTAGCCTCTGCAGTTCCGCTCATAATTCATATCATGTTCCTATGCTTCTGGTTGTCCTTTTCCAGGACGTTCGCGGTCTTTGTCCCAGCCTCGTGCCGTTTGTTTAGACGCGAGTCATCGCTGCTCTATAATCCGCGGAAGGTTAAGGGAAATAAACGATCATTCACAATGTTCGTTTCTTGCCGGAAAACGCACAATTAGTGTCGAGTAATTGCGAGGGAAATTGATACTGCAACTCGTCGCGTGAGTTTTCCGCTAGGGTTTCAAGGATTCCGATCGTGTCTTGCATGAACCGTTCGGAATTGTAAGTCTGCTGTGAGTACGATGGATTGGGATTTTAATTGCATGTTTATGATGATGGTTTGTGGTGCAGAGAGTATACTAGGGTGTTGCGAAAAAACTTTTTTTTTTAAATTCGAAAACGGATAGTACGGAAAATATGCTATGGGTGGTAGAAACAATGCACAAAAAAATTGAGATATTTCGGACAACTCCTTCGATTGCCGCATTAGCCTTGATCTTTTATCATAGAGGTGCACAGTCAACCCTCACGAATTAGCACTTGTAACTCCTTTTTCAGTCAAATTTTTGTGGTAGATGTTTGATATGTACATGCCTGAAGCATAGAATTAAAGTAATTTAATAATTTGGTCAAGAGGAGCACATTGTAGAAGATTCAAGATTACCAGAAAAAAGACAACATTTGGAAAAGCAATACAACAAGCAAAGGCAATACAACAAGCAAAGGCAATACAACAAGCAAAGGCAATACAACAAGCAAAGGCAATACAACAAGCAAAAGCAAATACAACAGCAAAATATCCGGACTATTAGAACCATCTACTTTTTATATTTCTCATATTAAGGTTATTTCTATAGCTTGGGATTTTAATATGTACTTCCTTAATTCTTGATAGTGTCCGAGTGATAATCGGCCCATTATACCACACAGATACAGAGACTAAGCCTAAACTTAGTATGCCACGTGGGCAACATTTTGTAACACCAACTATATTTAATCATTGATTCATTTATGTGTGTGTTTTTCACGCGATTTCTCTATTTGACAAAAATAAATCGGGACTTGGAAAATTTCCGAATTTAAATATATCTCAATGTCGTTTTCATTTTTGGTAACATAAAGTGCACAATCTGAACGCGAATGTTGCACAGGAAACGCGTGGTGAAACATTTTTCCATTTGTGTTTCTTTTCTGACGGTCTGGCCGCAACTTTCCCTGAATCTAACGCCTCCATTGCCTTGTAATTATACGCCAATTAAATCGGCCATTATTAACATTCGCCTTTCCACCTCTCGCATGTACCTATAAGAGCCATGTGCTCCCAAGTGTACACGTGCAGCGTGCATGTGTATGTGTGTTGCAACTGAAATTGTTGTAATCTCACTGGCGCAAAAATCGGCACGTAATTTGTATGGTTTCAGTTAGTCTGTTTGCAAAAATGTTGAAACGAAATTAAGGTTTGCAAAGTAATGACGATTAGATGTCTGACATACGGAGGAAGAGGGATATATATTAGTACCGCAACAAAAATTTACAAATCCATCTGCAGGCCTATGATTGACTGCGGCCAGATCATACTGAAAAATGTAAGAAACACCTGCAAACGAATTACGGACGTAACTGAACGTAAGACATTAAGACTGCTCACCAAACTAAGACACAAGGACAATTACCTTCATAACGTATCAAACATAAATTTGTACAAGATCACCAAAATGATACCCATCCAAGAAAGACTGGACAAACTACGAAATAACTTGCAACAAAGACTGGACAAACTACGAAATAAATTGCAACAAAAACAGGACAATAGGACAATACTCGATGAATTATGTATTAAAACACAATACAAACGAACTACAAAATTACATCCGGCAAAAACGCTTCATGAATCATATTACACTTCATAACACTCTCTTATCAAAACAATCATTCATAAATCGCAAACACATGTATTTAATGTAATACAATATAAAATGTAATGTAATGTATAATATAATGTATAATGTAATGTAATGTTAGACAAGGCGGAAAGACCGCATGGGGTCGATAGCCCAATAAAGATTGTTTATATATTGTGATGTACTGTATTGTTGTTATTTAATAGATTTAATTTGTTATATTATAATATGCGTTGGATAGGATTTTGTTTATAGATAATCATATTGAATATATTAGATTTAGGGTATTTAGATATTAATAGGATTACTTAGGTAGTCAAATAGGATTTGTATAGCTAGAATTATAATAAATTCAGGGCACAATTAACGTAAAATAATTGTAATAAGTCATTAATATGTATAAAATTCAATGGAAAATTCAAACTCATCGTACAAAGACGTTCGACATTCGTATAGAAGCAGAAAAATACAACGAACTCGAATATCAGATTCAAATCACAATTGGAATTATGGTTTCACCGGTATATGGATAATTATAATCATAATTATAATTTGTTGATTCGTTGCCGTGGTTACGAACTGGATTCGGCTATCAACTCGCGAATTTACACGCTTTTTTTAATCAACGTAGGCGGATTTTAAAAAGCGAAAATCACTTGTTTAACCGAGGTTTTAAAAAGGCTGAACACCGATAAACAATCAGATTCGCTTTAGATCCCGGAGCATCCACGTCGGTCAGCAGAGAAAAAGAAAACAGTTGTACATAAACAAATATCGTCGAACAATAGTTATTTACATTCACGCGTTATTCAAAAACAGTTTGATTTACGTTTTGTTTACGCGGATATAATCAATTTCGGGACAGTAATTATTTGCGTTCGAGCATCTGTAAACACTCGACGTGAACTAGGGAATCATTATCAACACAGAACAGCTGAAATGAGTCCAAGAGGATTCACCGAGAACTTCAACCCCAAAGACGATTCAGCGAGAACGTCAACTATAGGAGAGGATCAGCCGAGGACAGCAGGACTTTGAATCGAGGGAATTGGTGCCGACTTAATCGAATTTACTGATTCGACATCTGCAACCAGGATTGCCGATCACCACTGTGAGTTACCACTATTCACCAGGAATATGAATATGAATGCCAGGTAGAATTTACTAAAATTACTACTCAATTAGGGAGTTAATTGTGCAAATTAGGAATTTAGGGAATTATTGTTATTAAATATTGATAGTGTTAGTTTGTTAATTAGTCATAGGACTTGCTTTCTATTGTCAAGCGTTCATTTTGTTTCATATTGAATTAGTGTAGTGTTTGTTTTGTTATCAATTATCTAAATATTTAATATTACAATAAATATTAATTAAAATTAATATTCTTTGCCTGCCATCTAATTTATTTTGATCCCACTTTTAGACCCAGAGAAAAGAGAAAAACAAAATAATAAAATTCATAACAACAAAAGTAAGTAACAATTTTATGATTCTTAATTATCAACCCAATAATAAATCTACGCAGTTAACAGACTTAGTATACCAGCACATTTTAAACACCCGAACGTGAGGCATTGTCTATAACGTAGCATTTGGCACCCTCAACGTGGGGTAAATCATAATTATTGTGCTAAAATAATTAAACCCTAACCATAACATAGCATTTGGCACCCTCAACGTGGGGCAAATCATAATTATTGTGTTAAAATAACTAAACCCTAACAATAACGTAGCATTTGGCACCCTCAACGTGGGGTAAATCATAATTATTGTGTTAAAATAATTAAACCCTAACAATAACGTAGCATTTTGGAGCCCTCAACGTGGGGCAAATATAAAACTTCAATCATAACATAGCAATATATAACAAAATACAATATCGTACGATATCTTCAGGATATTAACCCTGACTGCCACCTCGGGCTAAAAATTACATCTTACGCCATAAAAACCGTCTAAAGAAGCAAAAAAAGGAAGTGACGGAGGAACGAAATTACAACAAATACAAATTTAAGATAAGGAGGAGCTTACGCTTAAGTGCAATTTATGGAAGGAGAAAATAAGTGGCACGACCATGCAAATGGCCTTAAAAAACCAGACAACGTAGACACAAGTAAGGGCGAAGACAGTGACTTCACTTTATCAAACAATTGATATAAATCCTCTGAAGATGATGAAGTGGCAGAGGTATAAACTGAACGAATTAGAAAAGGAAAGCAATAAGTCGTGAAGAGATCATCTAAAGAAGCAAAAAAAAGGAAAGTGACGGAGGAACAAAATTACAAAAAAATAAAGAAAAACAAATACCAAGATTATTCTTTCTCATTATTTTTCTCTTTATTCGAAAATAAACCGAAATAAAGACATTCTTCAAATCGATGATGAAGTGACGTACTTTTACGTTTACTTGTCCAGACGAAAAAATCTATGAAAATATTAAATTAATAATTATACTGGATTATTTTTATTCCTATGAAATTTGGTGCACTTACGACGTTTTGCAATAAGAGTACCGATATGTATTATACATTCACAACCTTTTTGCAACCGAGTTGGCTGGGTTTTCTTTTTGTTATGTTGGACAAACTGATTCAGTAATGCGACGGAAGTAAATTATTTTTTTCCACTCCCTGCATGGTAAGTACACTGTTATAACATAGATTTAGTGGAAGTAAATCCCACTTACCGATAAAGCTTTGGTTACTATGAGCAACGGGAAGTAAGTAATCACTTACTTCCCTCAGGGAAGTAAGTAAAACAATTTCAATAGCGTTCTTTCTCTGGCACCAGTCTTTAAAACACTTTTGATAACACCCCTTCGACTTCTCCGGCAGTAGGAACGAACAGGCAGCATCTGCAGCTTCTTCAATTGCCATTTCTTGTTTATTTTCATTGGAATTCATTTTACAACTGAACGAATGCAATTTCTGACAATCACACTTTGTTTGAAAAATAGTCTTAGCAACCAAAGCCGTACTGACATTTTGTTCATGTTGCGAAAATAAATTAATCAAACACAAACAATTAAACCAACTTCAGGAGTGGAAAAACAGTTATAAGCAATTTGAGAGGTAAGTTTTGACCAGTCTCAGTCTTTATTGCTAGCCCTCGCTGTCGCTCTAAAAGATACTTACCTCTCTTAATGCTTAAATAACTATTTTGTGTCGATGTCTATTAGACATTTGCTTCGTACCACATTCTCAGATTTATAATTTCCTGACGTTCCATTTTCATCTTTAATAATTTAAACTTTGCATCTGACAACAATGCTATTTCAAAATATATAACCTCAAATTGAAAACTTAACCTAAAAAAAAAAAAAAAAGACAAGTTCCATTGGGGAATTCAGTTATTTCCGAAACACTACCAACAAAATTACTAGATATTCATAGACTCCCCTGACGCGAAAACATCGTGAATGGAGAATAGACCGTACTAGTTCGAGTACATACTCGATAAATTCCTGCCATTCATGGCCAATACGATATCATAAAGAAAATTCCGCTTATGCATGTAGACATCTGAGTTACGTGACCTTCAATGCATTGATTATGCTTGCGAAGAAACGTTATGAGCAATTAAATCACTTTGCATGTATTTAGCCAATGCTTAGCGAGTGGAGCATTTAACATCGCACGTATACCTCCATGGATCAAACTGATTGCTTATTTACAAGTGAACGGATGTGAAGTACAATGCAATATTTTCATTGGCTTGTTATTGTTAATAATATTAAATTTCTAGTAAATAAATAAACAGTGGCTGACCATTTTGGTCTCTTCGAGAGTACTTCAGATAAATTATGATTTTTTTTTAAATTAAATTTGCAATGCACCTAATCTTAAGATTAATAAACATTTTGAGTCTGACCTAAATGCTACATTAGTATACTGTTCCGGATTTTTCCTATGGTCCATCCGGGTTTCTGACTATTCCACTTCTCTATTGTGGCTGCACTGCACTATCACACAAGCTCATGGGGTTTAGTCCTCATTAGCCTCAGAGTTTTCAATTTGAGGTGTACTCCAGATAAATTATGATGAATAACTCTTCTATCACGTGCATTTGTAAGCCAATTATGTTGTCAGAGATTCGAAGTTTCACCCAATCAGGTTTCTATTTAGTGATCATTTTTGTTACAAGCAAAAGTATCGGTAATACGCTCCTAGTCCGTTTTCTCGCTGTGATATCACTATCACTATCACACAGACACTTAATTAAAACCAATCATTAGGATGTTTATTTTGATTACCCGCTCTAGGAAAAGGGCTAAAGTCGGCTAAAACACAAGGCTGGTGCAATTTCATAGCGATTTACACACTAGTGCTATCAGCTATACACACATCATATTATAAAGGTAAGGGCTAATTCAATTCGTATCAGCATTCTTTTAAAATCGAGCAATATTCTTCCGAATACCACTCATGCATCTAATATTCCCTGGATAATTTTTGTTCATGCATTTTTGCGATTCAAATCGTCCCTCATCTGCGACTCTGGCCGATTGTGAACGCAAAAATGCACTTAAAACAATGATCGATATGATGATATGTATGATGTATGATGGTATATGGTGGTATATGTATTACATATGATAAAATCACTACAACTCCAAACCAAAACGTATGACCTCAATGACGAAAGTGTAGACTCGAAATAAATCGGTTTTTAGATTTGTTAAGTAGCAATTTGCATTTCATGTT
Source organism: Othius punctulatus (assembly GCA_951805005.1). NCBI lineage: Eukaryota > Metazoa > Arthropoda > Insecta > Coleoptera > Staphylinidae > Othius > Othius punctulatus. Next base: position 23,502,949 of record OX638138.1, on the reverse strand, counting down.
GATTAAATTCTTAGAGGTGTTTCTTATTTACTCTATTAAATGTTAATTGCGAGTGTTGTTTGTTGTTTACGTCCTATACATATGAAACGGACAAAAATACAGTTAATTTGACCACTGAATCATCTAACCTTGGCATTGCCGGATATAACTGCAATGAAACGTTGGCAACAAATATGTTATAAACGCGAACGCTCATTAAAATTGCCGTAAAAGTAATGAGTCAGGCTAACAAAACTTAGGTAGTATTCAAATATTATAGTGACGAGAAATTGAATGATTGCAATTTATATTATAGATAATATGAATTTATATTGGAAGTATTTTTTTATATTTTTCTTCTGATGGACAATGTCTTAGATATATCTATACTGAGACATTGTCTTAAATCTTAAATAATCAAACTATTTTTAATATTATTTGTTTTCAGCGTTATAATGTCAACTTTACTATTCTATAATAATTAGCTTGTTACATTTTTAAATGTATGTGTCAGTTTTGTAATTGCGACGTTATAACTAGTATTGCAACCCAGGAAAAGTTCAGTCGAAAAGTTGGAAAAATTAATGGAAAAGTTGAAAAAGTTGAAAAAGTTCGCTAGTACCTTGGAAAAATTGGAAATGTTGGAAAAGTAGGAAATGTCGGAAAAGTATGAAATTTTGGCATTTGGGATTCCCCTAAGTCGTTCAAATGATATATAATCATGTCGGCAATACGGCTGTATTGCCCATTCTCTCAACCTCCTTATTGAAGACATAATAAAGTTGGATAATATTCTCTGTTTAAAAAATCAAGCAGGAAGAATTGTCACACAAATCAAAGGCAGTCACATTCTACCAGCTCACTTTGGAAACATTCAAAAAGAAAAAAATATTAAGGCAGCTTTGAAGTTGCCAGTGAAAACCAGGTGGGCATCAGTGGTACGCTGCTTTAACAGTTTAATCAGCAACAGGTATTGTCTGCAAACTTTAGCGGTGAATGAACTAGTTGTCATGTATCTTCAAAAATATACGAAAACAATGCTATTGGATGATGATATTTTTTGGGTAAGACTTGAAAGCACCAGAGATCTCCTAGAACCCATTGGAAAATAGATAACCAAAATCGAAGAAGACAAGTCAAATGCTTCATTAGTTCCCGAAATATTTGCAAACCTGAGCCCAATTTTTGAGGAAAGGGTATCTAAATGCCCTACAAGCAATGCGGAAGAAAAGAAAATTATGGATAAGCTTTCTGATCGTAAAGACTTCTGTTTACATAAATTTCATCCTGCGGCAAACATCCTGGATCCACGTTATCAAGGGCATAGTTTGTCACCTGAGGAACATATTGATGGACTCGAGTTCATCAGTAACATTGCAGAGCACATGAATGATGTGGATGATGGAGAAGTAATGACCGACTTTGCAAAGCACAAAGCAAAATATGGACTGTGGGCTAAAGAATTTGTTATCAAGTATCTTCAAAAAGATACGAAAACAATGCCATTGGATGATGGTATTTTTTGGGCAAGACTTGAAAACACCAGAGATCTCCTAGAACCCATTGGAAAATGGATAACCAAAATCGAAGAAGACAAGCCAAATGCTTCATTAGTTCCCGAAATATTTGCAAACCTGAAGCCAATTTTTGAGGAAAAGGTACCTAAATGCCGTACAAGCAATACGGAAGAAAAGAAAATTATGGATATGCTTTCTGATCGTAAAGACTTCGGTTTACATAAATTTCATCCTGCGGCAAACATCCTGAATCCACGTTATCAAGGGCATAGTTTGTCACCTGAGGAACATATTGATGGACTTGAGTTCATCAGTAACATTGCAGAGCACATGAATGATGTGGATGATGGAGAAGTAATGACCGACTTTGCAAAGTACAAAGCAAAATATGGACTGTGGGCTAAAGAATTTGTTTGGAAATGTGCTCACAAAGTGGATCCTATTGTCTGGTTCAATGGCATATGTTCTACATCCGCTTTGTCTACAGTTGCTTCTGCTATCTTGTCAATGGCTACAACATCAGCCACTACCGAGAGAAGTTTTAGTACATACAGCCGAATTCATACCAAAAGTAGAAATCGTTTAACAACCGTAAGAGCTGGAAAAAATGTTTATATCGGCCATTTGAAGCTGCTTACAAACGATACGACGCAAAAAGGGAAGACCACTAATAATGATCAAGGTCCCAAGATACTCTTACACAACATTGATCAAGATACATCTGAGTCAAGTAGCTTTGATCTGCCTGCAGCCGTCCCTAGGAAACGGTTCACAAGATCAAAATCGCATGTTGCTAAACGACACAAACTTTAGCAGAGGAAAACGAAGAACATAGTTCAACTGATGAAGAATATACTTCAAGTACTGATAATGATACTATCACTCTTCATGATAATACAAATACTTCGGTTAACAGTGGGTCATCCAATCACTCCGACTTCCATTGATTAAAAACTTAACGTTTCTTTCAAAATTTGTTGTTTAAAACTGATTTGGCTTTATACAAGATGTCCCTTTAATGCCTTTAAAGACGAATTTCATTAAAACAAACATGATAATTTTATAGAAAACTGTTACCCGGAGCTTTTAAGGCATTAAAAGGACACCCTGTATAAATAAAAATGTTAAATTACGTTCAATGTGTGTATGTGTATGCGTATGTACATGATTTGCATCTCAACATTTACAACTGATACAATAAAACTAAACTTTTCCATCTTTTCCGGACTTTTTCAGAAAAGTTGGCCGAAAATTTCAACAATTTCACTTTTCGTGAAAAGTTGCAACACTAGTTATAACACAAATAAGGTTTTGTGTATAAAAATAAAGAGCATATTCCAGGAAGCATTGGTAGCTTTTGGTATGATATTCAAAGATTATGCTGCAGGTATAATTATTATTTAATAATCTAATTATCACAAAATAATCAAGTTGATCATTACTACACACACAAAAGTTACCAGTTTTTAATCATAATAAAGTGGTACAACTGTTCACTACGTTTTGTACCTTATAATAAGCCTTTTTATTGACTGCTGTTGATAATCTCTCCTTACCTGCAAAAAAAAAACACAAGTATTAGTAATAACCAAGGGTAATCAATAATAGAGACTGGTTTCGATTATCAATTTTAAGAATTCCGTTATTAATTTTTAAAGACGTTTCCCACAATATTATTAAAAAAATCAATTTCGAAGCACCAAACTTCATTACACTCCACTGGTCCTTTCAGAAACCGGCTTGTAAGCAGAATCAATATTTATGAGAATCGAAGTCTCGACCCTTGAGACCCTTGATCAGATTCCCATACATGCGACCAATAATTTTGTATCACTTTTTTCCTCTTCGGCTTGCTGTCCTCGGCTTACGCCTCGGACATCAATTTCCGCATGGGTTATATCGGCTGAGAATATATCACTGCCTCTACTAACCATACAAACTATTGTTTTACTTCGTTTTGCAATGATTTATGTGTTCATTTTCTTTGTGCTCAATCGCGGAGTGTAACAAAATAGTTTGCCGCATTTGTACCAGATAATGCTCCAGTTTGATTTGGTACCGACTATGGTGCTTTACTAGATAATTTTCCCCAAGATGAGATTGCAGACATTTCTAGTTTCACAATGACGAATCATGAACACTTCCATGTATATTTATCTGTTCAAATATATCCGAGTTTAAACGGGGCCACGCAACAACTTTAATATAGAACGAAACTGCAAAAAAATCCAGAACGCAACAGCGCGCAACGCCAGCGAGTGCGCGCCGTCTTTAAAATAGCCGGAACACGCACCACTTTTTGTCCAAAAAGAACCAACATGCAGATAGAGAACAGAGAATGGATTCAATGCCTACAATCTTATGAATTATTATTATTCCAACAAAACTAACTAATTAATAAGATACCAACAAAATTAATTAATTAGATTTTTATCTAAGTATAATTAAATAAATGACATATTCAGGCGTATTCCGAAACAAAAAACGTTAACAGTAACGTGTGCAATTATGTGTTATTTGACAACATCGCATTCAAATGTCAAATGCAATTATGACATAATAGCATTTGACATTCGAATATGATGCTGATATTAAAATGTCAAATGCAATTATGACATAATAGCATTTGACATTCGAATATGATGCTGATATTCAAATGTCAAATGCAATTATGACATAATAGCATTTAATATTTGAATGTGTTGCTGAAGCGAATAACATACACGTTAGTGTTAACGTTTTACTTTAATAAAACGTTTATAACTACAAATGACAAATGGCTTCAGACCTCCATTAAATGAGATTGGCAGGCAAAGATTATAAATTTTCATGCACTTTAGAAAACACAGGGAATTGTGGTGAAACTATTTGCAACCAAAACATCTATTAAATTATAAAATATTGGAAACAGAACCTGGAGATTGTCCTACGATAATGTAGAATTGTCAATTGACGCGATTTACTTATACACCCAATGTGTAGGATATAAGGGTACATACAGTAAATGGTTAAATAGTGGTCTGTGTTTTTTATAACACTTTCATACAAAATAACGAGCTGTTGTGTGTTTAATGGTCGAGTGAACAATATGTACACAAGAATCATAAGTCATGAATGAATATTTAGAAAAAAGTTGATGGATTGAAGCCTTCAAGGCGCGTTCCCACGAATCAAGTGATTTGATCAAGTTAATTGACGGATTGTAACTGATCAACAAAGGTTGAATGAAAACTATTGTTTAAACTGAATTGAAAACAAAAAAGGTTGTCACTATAGTTTTCATTAAACTTTTGTCTATAATCGTTCAATTAAACTTGATTCGTGAAAACGCGCCTTTACTATGTGATAATTGATGATATAAGGTGATAGAAAATGTGTGCGTCTATTCCAGATTTAGAAAACAAATATAAATCACGATTCACTCACAATTGAATTAAATATTAATGTAAAATACCATCAAATCTGCGTATGATTTTATTTTCTGCGTATGGAGCATGAATCTTCCACAAAAAATATTTATAATGTTCAGTCTCTTCTGGCAGAAATCATTTATAATCAATTAATTGGACCGATCTGGAACGCGTTGATGCAACGCGGATCTGTTCCATTGCTAAATTGGTTGTGTAATGGGCGCCAATTGGGTGGGATAAACTTTTAATTTGGGAACGAAGTGCCAACGTAATATACCTACTTATTTAGCCCACGCATTTGAAGAGGTTTTTGAACCCGATACATCGGAAATTTAGAAAAAAAATGTGCACAACACGGCTGTATGTACAGGGTGAGAATTGTATTTCAATTCTCACTATAAGGATCTCGAAAACGGTAATTTAAGGACAAGTGAAAGCCACCTTCGCAAGCTTGCTTGATTTAAGATGGCGATAGTCAACTTTCTTATGGGCGTCACATTGGATATTTATTATATCTGATAGAGAAAAAAAAACTTTGCAATGATGTAAATATTTATGATGCAATGATGTCTATATTTAAAGATCCACCACTTCATACATGAACCCTAACCTCGTTTTCACAAACACGACAGAGTTGCTCAGACTAAAAAAAAAAACAATTTGTTTGATTTTTTTCTTCTTCAATTTTTGCACCATATAAAAATTATTGAGGTGGTTTAGGCATCCTGTACAATAATAATATAACAGGTTCTAGTCTGTTCACTCTTTGCTTGCCTGGATAAACCTTAGATCAGCGACCTTTTCAGATCTTTCAGGCCTTTTCAGATTTTTTTCAGAATCACACCTTTTTTACTAGTAGGTGAAAATTAAATATATACAGGATTATTCGCGCTATACGGCACAGAATATTGTGGCCAAAATACGTGACCATCAAAAAATTTCATTCATTTTTTAATATATGGAGGTCTATTATGGTTACTTTTTAAAAATATATTATTTCTTCATACTATACACTATATACTATACTACTTCATATTATACAGGGTGTTCTAAAGGCCCTAAAAGTATCAAAGTTTTTTTTTTAAATGGAACCCCCTGTATAACTTCCATTTACATTGTCCCCTTTGTAGGCTTTATAAATCCATTTAGTTTTTATAATATTGCGTGAATAACCCTGTATATATGTTTTTTTATGACCCACTCGTGGGTCAGCTATTATTTCATTCATAGGATAAGTAAAAAAAGCATTGAAATATTACATATTTTATTTTAGATTATAAAACATAGAGAACATGGTAGAGTTCTTAATTGTCTTGAAAAAAGACTATCTTTAAAATGCTTATCATTTCCTTTAAAAAGTGGATTTTTTGATAGGATTTTTTTTTTGGGAAATCTTTGGATTTATTGAAAAATTACCAGAAAGTTGATCAATATTGCAAGATCTGTAGGTATTTCAAAAATAATTGAGAAATCAGGGAAATATTTAGAAATGTCTTGATATTTTTTATATTATCGACAAATTTGGAAAATGAAAAAATATGAGTAATGATCATGTCAATCATATTTTTAATTTTCATGATTTCAAAATTTCTCTCAAAATCGTAAGAATTATTTGAGAATTATTTGAGATATTTGAAATATCTCAATAATTAAATAAATCTCGAAAGCTATTGAGATATCTTTCACAAAAATTTGACAATATTTAGAAATGTCTCGATATTTTTAATATCGATACATTTGGAAAATGACAAAATATGAATAGATAATTATAATGTCAATAAATCATTTTTTATTTTAAGATCTCAAAATTTCTCTCAAAATCGTAAGAAGTAACGAAATATTTGTAAAAATCTCGAAAGTTATTCAGAAATCTTTGAAAAAAATTTGATAATACTTAGAAATGTCTTGATATTTTTAATATTATCGACTAATTTCGAAAATGACAAAATATGAGTAGGTAATGATAATGTCAAATCATTTTTGATTTGTTTTGATGTCAAAATTTCTCTCAAAATCGTAAGAATTATTGAGATATTTGTAAAAATCTCGAAAGTTATTGAGAAATCTTTGAAAAATATTTGATATATGAGAATACTTAAATATGTCTTGATATTTTTAATATTATCGACAAATTTCGAAAATGACAAAATATGAGTAGGTAATGATAATGTCAAATCATTTTTGATTTGTTTTGATGTCAAAATTTCTTTCAAAATCGTAAGAATTATTCAGATATTTGTAAAAGTCTCGAAAGTTATTGAGAAACCTTTGACAAAAAATTGACAATATTTAAATGTCTTAATATTTTTAATACTATCGACAAATTTTGAAAATGAAAAAATATGAGTAATGATCATGTCAATCATTTTTAATTTTTATGATCTCAAAATTTCTCTCAAAATAAAAGTTTATAGAGAAATCTTTGACAAAACTTTGACAATTTTTAGAAATATTTTGATATTTTTAATATTATCGACAAATTTGGAAAATGAAAAAAAATATGAGTATGATCTCATGATGATGGTAAAATATGAAAATTTCTTTCAAAATCGTAAGAATTATTGAAATATCTATAGAAATCTCGAATATTATTTGGAAATCTTGGGAATTATTAACAAATCACAGGAATTATTTTATTAGGAAATCTGTGACATCTCGAAAGTTAATGAGAAATCTTGGGAATTGTTGAAAATATTATTGGGCAATTAGGCCTATTAGGCAGATTTGCATTTTTTTATCTTGAAAATCTGTAGAAATCTCAAAAAAGATCTCGAGAAATCGTGGAAATTATTGGAAAATCTATCGAAATCTTGATAAAATTCAGAAATGTTTAGATATTTTAAGAATGAATCAAAAATAATTTGTAGAATGAAATAAAATATATGGAAATTATAGAAAAATCTCTCTTAATCTTGAGTATTAATGACAGATCTGTACAAATCTCGAAAATTATTAAGAAATCTTGGGTATTATTGACAAAATCTCCAGAAATCTTGATAACTATTAAGAAATCTTCAGAAATCTTGATAAATATTGAGAAATCTGTAGAAATCTCGAACAGTATTGAAATATTTTGGTAATAATTGAGAAATTTCTAGAAATTTTAGTATGAAAAATATTGACAAATTATGGAAATTATTAAAAAATCCCTGGAATTATTGATATTAATTAGGAAATCGGCGAAAATCTCGAATTATTGAGGAATCATGGGAATTGTTGAAACTATTAATAGGCCAATCAGGAATATTAGGCAAATTTCAAATTTTTTATCTTGAAATTATTGAAGGAAAAAAAACCAGAAATCGTGATATATTGGAAAATCTGTAGAAATTTAAAAAAAAATCTCGAGAAATCTTGGAAATTATTGCAAATTCTATCGATATCTTGAGAAATGTTTAAATATTTTAAGAATGAACAATAGAAACATTTTTGGAATGAAAAAAATATATGGAAGTTATAAAAAAATCGCTCGAAATCTTGATGAGAGATCTGTACAAATCTTATTATAATAAAATTATTAGGACATCTTGGGTATTATTGAAAAATCTCTAGAAATCTTGATAATTATTGAGAAAAATCTGTAGAAATCTCGAACAATACTGAAAAAAATAATACTGGAAACGATTGAGAAATTTCTAGAAATCTTAGTATGAAAAATATTGACAAATTATGGAAAGTATGAAAAAAATCTCTCGACTTTTTTTTAATCAAAATTATCGAATTCTGGAGTTCCACGAATTCCATTTCTAAATTATCAAGTGACCAAATGAACTTGTTAATTTAAAAAAAAAACTATTTTTGGATACAAAATGAATGGTGATGTATTTTCCAAATTCATAAATTGTTGACACATCTTCCAGAATCTTAAATTTCAATTAAAATATTTCGTTTCTTGAAAATGTTTTTGTAGGCATGGGAAATGTTACATTGCCTCAAATTTCTCAATCATTACTGAAAATATCAAGTTTGGTTATAACGTTTTGATATTTTTAAACATAGTTACTACAACTTGACCAGGGCATGGGTGGGTCACTTAAAATAGTTGCGTGGGTCAGTGTGTGACCCACGGGTCATAGATCTGCCATCACTGCCCCAGATGCTTCACTAAATTTTGAACGTACACGTATAGAGCAATATGTTACCAATACCAATGGCATCTAATATGTATCCAAATTAAACAAGTAAAACTCTTATTCCCATAAACACGTCCCACAGAAATGCATTCTACGGTAGCGCAATGGTGTTAGTGAATATTTTGATCCACCTATTTAAGGCGATGATTCTGTCGAATGATCTCAGAAGTCATTAACACTTAACGCAATCGAGAGCAATTTTTCTGTTAAAGGCTAATTTTCAAATAAACAGTCCTGTTTTAGATGTCCTCGTGCAGTAAATGTTGGCCTTCAATAATACTCAGCAACATATCATGTAATGCACGTGTAATATAATGAACATAGTTGTGATGCAATATTGTAATAGGTATATGTATATGAGTCATGAAATTACACAAAACTTTCGAAATTAAACAGATATAGGTACATAACAAGCAATTTGAATATTCAGGGTGATATATAAGCTCGGTGACATACTTTGACACAAGAAAGATGGTTTATCTGAGAAAAAAAAATTAGATGAACATAGCTCCGATTCATCTTAGTTAAGAAGTTACAAGCTCTTATTCGAAAAATCTAAATCTTCGAATTAGTGGATAAAATATTAGCACAAGCACTTTGCAGGATAAGTAGTAAATTTTGAACATTTTATTTCCAAAGTCATAATAATATATCGTAATACATACTACAAAACTTTTCCATAGCAACGATTTATTTATTATCGGCAGTGTTTTATTTTATTTTAGTCAGTTTAACTCATATCAGTTTATTTGGCGCACGGAAAAAAATCTGAGATCTGGAAAAGTTGAAAGTGACAAAAATGTAACTTTTACATGGTCATTATAAAAACGGATGAAAACAAGGTGTTTTCAGAAAAGTATAATAAAAAAGTTTAATTAAGTTTATCGGGTATTACAGGGTAATTATTAAATTACCCTGTAATTAAGTTTATCGTAACACCGTAGGGGGAGTTTGACAATAAATAAAATAAAAAATGAAAATAACTGAAATTTTTAGTTTTTTTAATATTCCCACTAACTAGTGATTTCCAAACTGTTTGGAATCATCAACTGTCGCCTTTCATAATTTGTCCTAAAATATCGTTCTTTCGTTGAGCAGTTTGAATGCCACTGCTATAGTCTATTATTTGTAAGCGGTGTATCGCAAATGAGTAACGCTTTCTCTTGCAACTTGAGCCAAAGGTGTTTAAATTAATCTCCCCGTAATTAGCCCGCGAAATCCGTTTATAAATATTGATCGACCGTGAGGGCATTAACATTTCGCAATCAAGGAAGCGTCTTTACGAGTGGGGCTCGACGTCTTTAAGGAATGCGTGTAATTAGTTCCTCGAATACATACCGCAAGGTAGGAGGGTGTTATGGGGGCTTTCTTCGGAGAAATTGCTTCTGCGTGCCTCGGGTGATTCCCAGAAGCACTGGATTTCGCGTGCGAATTACGCGACTCGTGCAGCTTATTAATTAAGCCGTGACGGCCGATGTGTGCCTGATTAGCGGCAGTTATGGGACGTTTACACTAGTACAGCGATTTATTACTTTTTTTGGATGTGTTGATACTTAAGGAGTGGTTGGATCAATTAGGGGTCGTCGATCTAAAATTTGTAAAGATAATAAGTGCCACTCACACAATTTATGACATTTTTATTTCTTGCTACATGAAAGCGGGTCCTTAGAGTTAGGGGTTTAGCTACTGTCTCGCTAGTAATAAGTACAAAAATGTATGCTATACTTGAATACATTTAAACATTTACCAATCACCTGGGGTGCGGCGTATCTAGATTATAGATTATTAAATAATCTTTACTATTAGGCCAAAAACCAGAAAACAAATGCCAAATATACAAAGAAAATAGGAAGAGAGTAAAATAATTAGTAATAGAAGCAAAATGAAAGGCATGGTAAGAATTTTTAGAAAAAACTGGAGACTGACAGTAAAGAAAACCAAAAACTCTTCCAGCTGGAGAACAGTTGGCAGATAGAAGAAAAATTAAGGAGAGATGGATTAAATATTTTGAAGAGCTCTTGGAAAGAACAGAAATAACGACAGAAATCATAGATAGGAGGAAACGGAAGAACAAATAACGATAGAAGAACTAACTGTACTAGAAGTACTAAGAACAGTTTCCAACAACATTATTAAATGTATGCTGAGAATTTTATAGTTTTCAGTGCTGTCTTTAATTTCCAATCAAAATTTTGCCGTTTCCAACGAATATTGCCAATTTTCAATTATAATAACATAATTTTCGATGACCATTATAAGAGTTTCCATGAAAATTTCACGATTTCCAGTAAAACCTTTGCTATTGCCACAAAAAAATTAAATTTATGATGAAAATGTTAAAATGTTCACTGCAATGTTTAATTAACAATACTTATTTTGTAATTTTGTATCAAATTTTGTAATTTTCTATCAAAATTTGTAATTTCCATCGACAATTATGAAAATGTAATTAAAAATTATTAATATTCATTGAAAAGTGCAAAATTTTGATTGACAGCACTGAAAATGATAAAATTCTCAGCATGAATGTAGAATGTTGTAAGAAACTGCAAAATTTGTAGTGAAAACTGCATAATGTTTATTGGAAATGATGAAATTTTCATAAAAACAAAGAAAACATGAAATCGCACTTTAGCATCATCATAATTTCCAATCAACATTTTGCAGTTTTCACTACAAATTTTGCAGTTTCCAGCAACATTCTACATTCATGCTGAGAATTTTATAATATTCAATGCTGTCTTTAATTTATTTTAATTTAATCAAAATGTTGTACTTTTCAATGAATATTAATAATTTTTAATTACATTTTCATAATTGTCGATGAATACTTGACCGTTTTATAATTGTCACTGCAATGTTTATGTTACAATAAATATTGTGCAATTTAATTTAAAAAAAAAGATATTTTCAAGTAATTTATTAATTTGTATAACTTGTGTAAGTCGTGTAACTACCCCACATAAATAAAATATTTCTAATTATGATATAAAATTTTTCGATGAATATGGTATTTCCATTTCCAGTAAAAAAATTCAGTACTATGTTCAATTTCCAATCAAAATTTTGCACTTTCCAATTAATATGTATTGCTAATTTTCAATTACAGTTGTTAATTTTCGGTGAATATTTGATCACTTTCATAGAAATTTTCAATCAATTTTCACAAATTTCATCAGGTCTGGTACAAATATTTAGCAATTGCCAGTAAAAGTTTAGATTCACCCAATTTGTTTTTTATAATTTTCACTGCAATGTTTAATTTTCAATCAAAATCTTGCACTTTCCTATGAATCTTGTTAATTTTTAATTACAGTTTCTTAATTTTAGATGAATTTTTGGTATTTTTCATTAAACATTTCAACACTTCCGGTAAAATATTTCTAAAATATGTTTAATTTCCATTTTGATTGCACTTTCCAATGAATATTGCTAATTTTCGATAACTTTTATTGAAAATTTCAACAATTGAAATAAAATATTTCTAATTACGATTTAAAATGTTTCGATAAATATGGTATTTAAATTTCCAGTAAAAATTTTCAGTGCTATGTTTAATTTCCAATAAAAATTTTGCACTTTCCAATTAATATGTAATGCTAATTTTCAATTACAGTTACTTAATTTTCGGTGACTATTTGATAACTTTCATTGAAAATTTCATCAATTTTCACAAAATTTCATCAGTTTCCGTAAAAATATTTTGCAATTGCCAGTAATATTTTAGATTCATGCTATTTTTTTAAAATAATTTTCAATGTAATGTTTAATCTTCAATCAATATTTTGGACTTTCCAATGAATATTGTTATTTTTTAATTAGTTTCTTCATTTTAGATGAATTTTTGGTAACTTTCATTATTTTTTTTAATTATTGCAGTAAAATATTTGCAATTGCCAGCAAAATTTTAAATACTTGCTGAGAATTTAAAAAAAATTATTACTATGTTTAACTTCCAATCAAAATTTTGCACTTTCCAATGAATATTGCTAATTTTCGATAACTTTCATTGAAAATTTCATCAACTCGAATAAAAAAAAGTTGCAATTGCCAGCAAAATTTTAATTTGTTGCTGAGAATTTTATCATTTTCAACGCTATGTCTAATTTTCAATTCAAATTTTGCACTTTCCAATGAATATTGTTAATTTACAATTACAGTTTCTTAATTTTAGATGATTTTTTTGTAAGTTTCATTAAACATTTCATCACTTCCGTTAAAATATTTGCAATTGCCACCAAAATTTAAAAAACTTGCTGAGTATTTTATAATTTTTAGTGCTATGTTTAATTTCCAATCGAAATGTTGCACTTTCCAATGAATATTGCTAATTTTCGATAACTTTAATTGAAAATTTCATCAATTCTAATAAAAAAAGTTGCAATTGCCAGCAAAATTTTAATTTCTTGCTGAGAATTTTATCATTTTCGAAATTTATAATCAAAATTTTACACTTTCCAATGATTATTGCTCATTTTCAATTACAGTTACTTGATTTTCGATGAATATTTGATAACTTTCATTGAAAATTTCATCAAATTTCACAAATTTCATCAGTTTCGGTAAAAATCTTTTGCAATTGCCAGTAAAATTTTAGATTCATGCCAAAAATTTTATAGTTTTCACTGCAATGTTTAATTTTCAATCAAAATTTTGCACTTTCCAATTAATATTGATAATTTTCAATTACAGTTTCTTAAGTTTAGATGAATTTTTGGTAACTTTCATTAAAAATTTCCTGACTTTCGGTAAAATATTTGCAATTGCCAGAAAATTGTTAAGTTGTTGAGAATTTTATAATTTTTAGTGCTATGTTTAATTTCCAATCAAAATTTTGCACTTTCCAATGTATATTGCTAATTTTCGTATGTTTCATCAATTCCAATTAAAAAAATGCAATTGCCAGCAATTTTCTTCTTCTTATTCTTTCACAGCATTTCTTGCTGAGAATTTTTTCATTTTCAAAATTTATAATCAAAATTTTACACTTTCCAATGATTATTGCTCATTTTCAATTACAGTTACTTTATTTTCGATGAGTATTTGATAACTTTCATTGAAAATTTCATCAGTTTCGGTAAAAATCTGTTGCAATTGCCAGTAAAATTTTAGATTCATGTTAAAAAAATTATAGTTTTCACTGCAATGTTTAATTTTCAATCAAAATCTTGCACTTTCCAATGAATATTGTTAGTTTTCAATTACAGTTTCTTAATTTTGGATGAATTTTTGGTATTTTTCATTAAACATTTCATCACTTCCGGTAAAATATTTCTAAAATATGTCTTTGTAAAAGTGTTGTGTTTGTGTTTTAAAATATGTAAAACTTTCATTAAAAATTTCAATAATTCCGGTGAAGTATTTGCAATTGCCACCAAAATTTTAAATACTTGCTGAGAATTTTATAATTTTTAGTGCTATGTTTCATTTCCAATCAAAATTTTGCACTTTCCAATGAATATTGCTAAAATCATCGGCAACCTAAAAAAATAATAATAGTGGTGTTTTTTAGAATAGGTGATAATTATATGAGTAGTGTATCCAAGGGCACAGTTTGTCGGATTGTCAAAGAAATTGGTGTGAAATATACAGGCAGTCTCTAAATTGTGCGGAAATGGCTAAACCACAGATTACTGGGATTAAAAAAAGACTTTAACAAAACATATCTATATACAAATGCGTTTGGTTTAGCCAGAATTCAGCTTCAAAGTTAATTTTATAAAAACAAAATTTGCTTAACTTTCAAGCTGAATTCTGGCTAAACCAAACGCATTTTATATAGATGTGTTTTGTTAAATCGTCTTTTTTTTATCCCAGTAATCTGTGGTTAAGCCATTTCCACACAATTTAGAGACACCCTGTATAGACCGAGAGGTGTCACCGCCAGATTTTGTAATGAGGGGTTGCATGCGTGATTTTCTTCATAGTGGACCTATGGGTGGTCCTTAATATAGCTTTTTTGGGATAATTGAAGATTAAAGTTGGCGCACCCCAAAATAGTTGCAATTCATATAAAAACAATTCTCGATTTTTTTCTTCCAATTTTGAATACTAACCCTTCCTAACCCTATTTTAATTTGATTTGTTTTACACAATTTTTGTTCCATTTGTTTTCCTTGACTTCTATTGAAAAATGTTTCAAACGAAACTGGGGTACATTTTTTCCCCTATAAAACAAGAACAAAAATAGTAAAATTTGACCAATAGGAGGCGAGATATCGAGGGCAACGGTTATTTCAGGATGAAGGGCGGTCATATTGAATAAACCGTTACCCTCGATATATCGCCCCCTATTGGTCGAAAACGAAACGAAAACTGGTGTACATTTTTTTTCCTATGAAACAAGAACAAAAATAGTAAAATTCGACCAATAGGAGGCGAGATATCGAGGGCAACGGTTATTTCAGGATGAAGGGCGGTCATATTAAAAAAACCGTTACCCTCGATATATCGCCCCCTATTAGTCGAACTTTACTATTCTTTTTGTTACAGGAAAATATGCCCTACAACTTTTGTTTGAAATATTGTTTAATAGCAGTCAAGGAAATAAAATTAGAACAAAAATTAAAATAGGGTTATGAAGGGTAAGAAATAAAAATTTGAAAAAAAACTGGAATGTTTTATTCACTAATTCGAGCCAGTCTAGGGGGGCGTCCCCATTTTTTTTTTTGTGTTAAGAACCACTTAGTGGAGCTAGACATCCTGACATTGCAACGTTATTGTACTAATATACGCCAGGCGTTTCATACGTTTGCATCAGAAAATTGTAGCAATATTTGTAGAAGTGTAGAAGACCGCGACGGAGCTTGCATAGAACAACAACTTCATCAGTTCAAATTTGTATGCATATGAGATACATCAACAAAGTCAGGACCTTTTTCTGGGGTGCTCTGTAATTGTTAATAAATTGATAGATTTTAGAATTTACCCAATGCTATAGCATTTTATCATATAGATACATATTTTTCCACTCCCTGGATGGTAAGTACACTGTTATAACA
Source organism: Othius punctulatus (assembly GCA_951805005.1). Taxonomy (NCBI): domain Eukaryota; kingdom Metazoa; phylum Arthropoda; class Insecta; order Coleoptera; family Staphylinidae; genus Othius; species Othius punctulatus. The sequence goes on along the minus strand of OX638138.1, from coordinate 23,486,909 downwards.
TTGATTTAGTGGAAGTAAGTCCTACTTACCGATAAAGCTTTGGTTACTATGAGCAACGGGAAGTAAGTAATCACTTACTTCCCTCAGGGAAGCAAGTAAAATAATTTCAGTAGCGTTGTTTCTTTGGCACCACTCTTCAAAACATTTATACGCATTTTGATAACGCCCCTTTGACTTCTCCGGCAGTAGGAAGGAACAGGCAGCATCTGCAGCTTCTTCAATTGCCATTTCTTGTTAATTTTCATTGGAATTCATTTTATAACTGAACGAATGCAATTTCTGACATTCACACTTTGTTTGAAAAATAGTCTTAGCAACCAAAGCCATACTGACATTTTGTTCATGTTGCGAAAATAAATTAATCAAACACAAACAATTAAACCAACTTCAGGAGTGGAAAAACAGTTATAAGCAATTTGAGAGGTAAGTTTTGACCAGTCTCGGTCTTTATTGCTAGCCCTCGCTGTCGCTCGGGCGCAAACTCTACCTCGACTGGTAAACGATACTTACCTCTCTTAATGCTTAAATAATTATATTTACACCTATTAAGTTATATAGGTATACCGGGTGATTCAAGTTTATTGTCCAGGGCGAAAATGACGACATCCCAAAGAGATACATTAGCCGTACATTATATCTAAAATTGTATATTATTGAGCTTTGATATTTTCCACTCACAATTTTACTGTAGGTACTAATCTATGACTTCGTTCAAATCTAGATGTTTGCTAAATTCTGATTTCATTGAGAGCAGCCCCAAATCAATTAATGTTTCTTATCCTATTGTTGCACGCAGATAGGTTTTTATTAAACTTTTGAGAACTCGATAAAGACCTTGATAAAAATACACACGTATAATACAGATCTACCAATGACAGAAGTTTTTGTGAACGAGTGTATACATTTGTTTGGATTTTTGAAGGATTGGAACAATGTCCAAAAACAATATTTAAACTTTGCAAAGTGCTATATGACAACGAATTACAAGATGTATACCCTTATGTTGGCATCGCACTGAGACTTTTTTGACGATCCCTACATCCAACTGTTCAGCGGAAAGGTCGTCCTCCGTCTTGAAAAGAGTGTAAAATTATACAATATCAACAATGTCCGAAGCACGGCTGAAGGGTGTAGCAATGTTGACCATTGAATCGGAGCTAGCAAAAAGATTGGTTTTTGATGATACATTCGTTTTCACTGTCTAGTTCACAGGTTTTCTTAAACATTTAAATTTGGAATGTATTACTATAAAGTATAAGTATAAATCCGGCACTGGCCAAAGCTGCATACTGTCAATCTTAAAATTAATTGTAGTTACGAAATACGTCGAGTATAAAAATATTCTGGACATTTCAATTATCTTAGAGATGTATGTATTTTGTCGGCAATGCAGCCAGTGGAATAGGGGAATGACAAATGCGTCGCCCGTCTAGACGTCCCGAGCGCTCCATACAACTCTGCAGACTTTTTACCTCATCCACATCCCGAAAACTTCTCCCATGCATCCCCCTTCATCCTCCCAATCTGAGCAAATACCTAACATACGCGGGGCGCTTTCCTCCGACCATCTATCGAGCGCCCCTGGGTCATCCAGGCGCACAGACGTCTCGCCCAGTGAGTCATCCTCCCGCAGTACGATCGAACCGTCTGTGCATCTCTGTGTTAATACGTGTAGATGTACACATATAAATCTAGCGACCCACTCGGAGATATGCATGCATCATGCATATCTTGTGTTGTTGCTCCCGGCAAGGCTGACAACTGCCTGGGAGGAGACCGTCTCGTCTAATATCAGTTGGGAGATAACACCATTCTTTGTCCACACTCCGATCTCGTGACCGACCACAAAACGACCTTTAATTCCGCACTTGAGAGGATTAATAAGGAAAACGAGGTTTAGTCATCGACACTTCTTTGTGCTAAATTAAAATGCTCACCAGAGCCCAGGTGAATATTTATGCCGCGCAACAGGAACAGGAAATCGCAATGCATGGTGGCATTGGGCTTGGTGCTTCATGGGGATTCTGCGAAGTCCTCCACATATGTATTTCTTAATTTCCTACTGCACGCTTCTTTTAACATGTGTGTATGTAGAGTACACTGGACTGGACCTCTAGTCCTCGTCCAGGAAACGATGGTTGAAAGAATTTTAATCGCTCAAATTAATTATTGCGCAAAGTGTGACGTGCCCAGATGCGATCATGAATGGCTTTGTGTGGGATTAGTTCTGCTAAGTTGATAGCTCTTTCGTCACCACCGCGGCGGTCGTCTTGGGCAACCGCAAACATTCTTTTGTTTAGAAGATGCTTTCTGTATAAGCAGTTCTTTATCTTTTTGATACTAAATCAAAGTGACAAACTCATCATCTTTGTCACTAATAAGGCAAAGTGACAAAGTTTTCATTTTTGTCACTAAGAAGACAGCGTGAACTTGCCGCAGTCTTTCTACCTCCAGACAAAGTAATTGCGATGTCCTAACGATAGCTTACCGCCTATTAAACGACCCATCGGCATAAATTTCACGGGACGTTTGGCACGACACTAAAATTTACAGAAGTCGCCCAGCAATTAACGCCATGAATTAGAAAACGGCTGGTTGGTTGTAATTTAATTTTGGAGCGCGATGACTTTGAGACTGGGCGGTTCTAAGGCATGCTTTCTAATATGTATAGGTCGCAGTATCGAAGTTTGATGATGGTATAATTGCCATAATTGAATCAAGAAAGCTCGTGCAGCGTAATGAGCAACAGTATTTTTGTCAAAGAGCTATTTTTAAATTTTTGATTTGTTCCGGAGATATTCAGTTCTTACATTCCATCGTTAACACCATACTCTACTTGCTAGATATGTGACTGGGGTTGAGTAATGCTCTAGATTGCGTGCGTCCGCCAGACGAAGGAGTGACGGACCGCATTATTCTGGTACATTATAAACAAACATTTTTCACAGTTCATTGACTGACTGACTCACATTGAGTTTGCTCGCTAGTTGGCCCGCACAAACTAATTTGGAAACTCCTACAGCGAACCGTGCCACTGATTACTCCACTTGCAAAATAGCGGCTTAAAATTGGCGATAAGGAGAACCTGCGGAAGCACTGAATTAATAAATGGTAAGCCGCGTTTCCAGCGAGTTTATAAACAAATGAGAAAACACGATAACTCCAAGCAGATGTTAACGGGAGGTTCTATTTTAGCGCCTCCCGGAGATTATTCCAGTGGGAAAAAACCGAACGATTTAGCGGCTCCTGCCGTCTATTAGTAAATCAGGCTTAATTTCGTTTTATGAGAGCCACCCACTTGACGAATGCGTTTTAATAACCTCGTGTTATTAATACAGCACCACCCGCGATTGCTAAAAAGATCAAGAACCGCCGACGTAACGGTACGTCAACGATTTAGCTCTGATACCAAAACGATTTCTCGCTAATTGCGCACGCTAAACTTATCGATTTTCAGAACAAAACCACTTATCGGTGACTGAATGAATCATATACCTATGCATTATTTTTCTCGATTCTATGAATCGTTTTTATACAACTCTCATTGTGTCTTTTGTATGTGTAAAGGTTAGCATTTATCAAACGATAGATCCGAAAAAGAAAAGCGATGAATGTGTTGGGTTATTTTTCTATTAAGATTATGAAATAATAATGTTTCGAGTCTGAAGTTTTTAGACGCATTGCGCAAAATTTGTTTTTTACGTGGTTCATTGGCTCATTGGCAACTGAAACCATTTTAAATTCAATCAACATGATTTTTAACATCTGCCTCGAAAACTGCTACGACATATTTTTCTGTTTCATTGAAAGGAATTTAAATTCGTTCAATATAAATGGTTCGGATTTTTGTTTTCCAAAACGTGTGGCCAAAAATATTTTTTATCACGGCTCTGCTAAACCTTTTTTAAGCTTTAACACAAGGTAACGCAAGGTATGGGGTGCAATTTGAAATTTTAAAGTTAGGGTGGCTAGCAAGGAGGGGTAATATTTTATTTAACATTGTTTTTAAACTTCCCCTACGAAAAATCAATCGACGTGTAAGGACCAGATCCATATTTAATATTAATTAAATATAATTATTCTATAATTAAAACGTATAATACAAAAACGCATACGCATAAAGGTTTTAGAGGGCTCGAGAAGGCATGAGACCGCCCCCATTTTCAGACATGCACTATTGAGAGAAAGCAGACAGATATAAATGAGAACGCAATAACTAACGTCAACTCAAAATTTTAAACTACCTATATCTTCAGAAACATGGAGGCTGAGCTCGCCACCGGCGTGGTAACCTTAGGTGGTACACATGTGCAGAGAGAGATGAAATTCAGAAAAATAAGCGAAAATAGGGCCTGGGTGGTAGAATGTGGAAGGAGAAATAGTATAAATTCAGAAATTCGGCACATACTCAGGTCAGTTAGAAGTAACCACCAGCGCAGAGCGTTACTCTGCTCGACGAAGTCCCAGAAGCTTAGCTAGGGTAGCTAGCAATGAGGGGTACAATTTTGTTTCCTCGACGAAGTCCCAGAAGTTGAGCTAGGGTGGCTAGCAAGGAGAGGTACTATTTTGTTTAACATTGTTTTTAAACATCCCCCTCGAAAAATCAATCGACGTGTTTTTTTTTAATCAAGTTAACTCGGATTCAAAAGTTATTGAGGCTGGCCTGTTTTGAAATGAACATCCTGTACAATTATTTAACGAATCTCTTACGTTATAATGACCTTGTATTAAACTTTATTATAACAAATTGTTGCCAATCTTATCAGTGATTAAATTGCATGCACACGCACTTTTAATATGCAGGCGTTCACGTAATTACATCCTAATAAGAAACCTTACCTACACGATTTAATTGCGTAGTAATCCGATATGTTTGTTTTCGTTGACTGGAATGGGGGCGGTCGAGTGTGTGCCCGCTTGTGAAGTCTTCCAGATCATCTAGTTTCTAATTACAATTCCAGTGCACAAAGTGACACGACCGCTCTACCGGAACCACCTTGTAAGCTGTAATTTGCTTCGGGCAAAGTGGCACGTATTGACTGTCGATGATACGTATGAGCTATACTTATTTCTACGGCACTTGAACAGAATATTGTGATGCAAATCGACTTATAAAATCTTGAGATTCTAGTTTTTATTAAAATAACGCTGATTAGGCAGGCACACACGTACGGGATTTTCAACCGATCGGGCCCGCCGTCCGCGTTTGGCATCCCTGTTACGCCGATCTGTCCCAAATTAGCGTGACAGGGATGCCACATGCGGTCGACGGGACATATCGGTTGACAATTGCAAATTTTTAATGAAAGTTACTGAAAATATTCACTGGAAAATGCAAAATTTTGATGGGAAATCAAACATAGAACTACAAATTATAAAATTTTCAATAAGAGTTATCAAACATTCATCGATAATTAAGAAACTGTAATTGAAAATTAGCAATAATCTTTGGAAAGTGAAAAAAATTATGCTATACTTTGAATTTTGAGCCCTATTTGTTAAAGCATATTTTTGCATATTTTAATATTAAAGTATATTTTCGCATATTTTAGAACACTTCTGCATATTTCTTTTTTTTTAAGTCTTCACTCATATTTTGATTCTTTGCTTAGATAATATTTAAGTTATTTCATTATATTAGATAATGTTAATAACTAACAATTAAAGTTTTTTCATTCTTCATAAAAAAGGGCCGAATTTCGTTCAAGGAATTACGGAGAAAAAAAAATATTGTAAATTAAGAATTGCTGTGAAAATTATAAAATCTTCAGCAAGAATCTAAAATTTTGCTGGAAATTGCATTTTTTTTACTTGAATTGATGAAATTTTCAATAAAAGTTATCAAACATTAATCGATAATTAAGAATCTGTAATTGAAAATTAGCAATAATCTTTGGAAAGTGAAAAATTTTATGCTATACTTTGAATTTTGAGCCCTATTTGTTAAAGCATATTTTTGCATATTTTAATATTCAAGTATATTTTCGGATATTTTAGCACATTTCTGCATATTTCTGTTTTTTTAAGTGTTCTGACTCATATTTTGATTGTTTACTTAGATAATAGTAAAAATAATTAAAGCTTTTTCGTTCTTCATAAAAAAGGGCCGAATTTCGTTCAAGGAATTACGGGGGAAAAAATATTGTAAATTAAAAATTGCTGTGAAAATTATAAAATCTTCAGCAAGAATCTAAAAGTTTGCTGGCAATTGCATTTTTTTTTACTTGAATTGATGAAATTTTCAATAAAAGTTATCAAATGTTCATCGATAATTAAGAAACTGTAATTGAAAATTCGCAAAAATCATTGGAAAGTGTAAAGAAATTAAAAATTATAAAATCCCAGCATATTTAAATTTTTTACTGGTAATTGCAAAATATTTTTACCAGAACTGATGAAATTTGTGAAATTTGATGAAATTTTCAATGAAAGTTATCAAATATTCAATGAAAATTAAGTAACTCTAATTGAAAATTAGCAATAACCATTGGAAAGTGTAAAATTGTGATTATAAATTTCGAAAATGATCAAATTCTCAGCAAGAAATTAAAATTTTGTTGGCATTTGCAAACTTTTTATTGGAATTGATGAAATTTTCAATGAAAATTATCGAAAATTATCAATATTCATTGTAAAGTGCAAAATTTTGATTGGAAATTACACATAGCACTAAAATTATAAAATTCTCAGCAAGTATTTAAAATTTTGCTAGCAATTGCAAATATTTTACCGGAATTGATGAAATTTTTAATGAAAGTTGCCAAAAATTCATGTAAAATTAAGAAACTGTAATTGAAAATTAACAATATTCATTGGAAACTACAAAATTTTGATTGAAAATTAAACATTGCAGTGAAAATTATAAAAAAAATAGCATGAATCGAAAATTTTATTGAAATTGATGAAATTTTCAATAAAAGTTATCAAACATTCATCGATAATTAAGAAACTGTAATTGAAAATTAGCAATAATCTTTGGAAAGTGAAATTTTTTTATTATAAATTAAACATAGCGTTGAAAATGATAAAATTCTCAGCAAGAAATTAAAATTTTGCTGGCAATTGCAAATATTTTACTGGAATTGATGAAATTTTTAATGAAAGTTGCCAAAAATTCATGTAAAATTAAGAAAGTGTAATTCAAAATTAACAATATTCATTGTGAAGTGCAAAATTTTGATTGAAAATTAAACATTGCAATGAACATTATAAAATTTTTAGCATGAATCTAAAAGTTTACTGGCAATTGCAAAATATTTTTACGGGAACTGATTAAATTTGTGAAAATTGATGAAATTTTCGATGAAAGTTATCAAATATTCATCGAAAATTAAATAACTGTAATTGAAAATTAGCAATATTAATTGGAAAGTGCACAATTTTGATTGGAAATTAAACGTAACACTGAACATTTTTACTGGAAATAATGAAATACCATACTCATCGAAAAATTTTAAATAGTAATATTTAGAAATATTTTATTTATGTGGTGTCGTAACACGACTTACACAATAGTTGCGAAATGTCGATTGTAACCATCAATTAAAAAAAATATATAGGTAATTACAATTTATTTGATTGGAAATGATGAAATTATCGTTGAAACGTACGAAGTATTCATTGAAAAATTATGAACATGTATTTAAAAATTAATAATATTCATTGGAAAGCGCAAAATTTTGATTGTGCAAAAGTGCATACAGGGCAAAATTACAGACAGTGAAAATTATAAAATTCTCAGCATGAATTTAGAATGTTGCTGAAAACTGCAAAAATTTTACTGAAAACTGACAAAATTTTACTCAAAACTGCAAAATTTTTACTGAAAACTGCAAAATGTTTATTGGAAGTGAAGAAATTTTCATAAAAAACAAAGACATGAAATATCGCACTTCAAAATTATAAATTTGGTTAGAAATGTGCAAAAAAAATATTGTAAATAAAACATTGCAGTGAAATTTTAACATTTTCGGCATGAATTTAAAATTTTAGTGGCAATAACAAAGGTTTTACTGGAAATAGTGAAATTTTCATGTAAACTCTAAAGTGCTCATCTTTACTCTTATAACTTTAAGGGCGTTTTTCTTTAATTTTTTCTTATGTAACCTATTCAAAATGTTGTATGGTTGAAAACAGATTAAAAAAACTCTACCGAAATAAAAAATATAGGTTGTCATTTAAAAAAAAAACATTAATGACGTCTTTTAAAATTTTATTTTTTTAAATCTGATAAACATATTTTCATATGCGCAGCAATTTATATCGCTATCTCCCGTTTATATTTTTTCTCTCTCATACACATTAACGAAGTTATCGAATTTATCCGCTCGTTAATTTCCACATTGTATATATAAATTTAATACTTGTCAAGGGGCAAACAATCAATTGTTTGTCCCTTTCAATAAAAATTAGGCACTGCCTGACGTTTATTTTCCTCAAAGTCGGTCAATAAATGGGTTGTTACTAGGCAACTTTAAAACACGCGGTGTTAGAAAGACGGATTTTCGCACGTTATTAGATCAATACCCAAAGATTATGATGCGGGTATGATAGACAATTAATTTTACATATTTTCTAGCCATTGCCCCGATTTCATTATTGCAAAGTGACTATTTTGTACAGACAATTTTATTCCTTCGGGCGTCGACGTCATAGCGGTAGTCCATAATTCAAACTTCATTTGCGCCCGAGCCATTAATCATCAAGCTAAGTAATACTGCCAATTTGCATAAAATGCCGTCAGTAATTAATGAACCGCGGCGATGAGATGTGAATTGTTCGCGTTTGCAATTTACGCGGGCGGTTGAAAGAAACACAATTAGTTATAATTGCACCGAAGGCCGGATACTTTAATTAAATATCAAAAGTAGAATTTAATCAATCCACATATAATTAGGTACCTGATTTGTGTTAATTAGTATTATAGCGTCAACAATCTTAATACCAAAATAGTGTACCATGCTTTCTGGGTATCTGCGGGGTCTCCAAAGGTTGAAATAGATCGAATTTCGAATTTGAATATAAACAATTTCGCAATATGTTGGTATTCAAATTTTCGACTCGAATTTTATGACTAATGTGGCGGTTTGTATTGAAGATGGTAGCAGCTGAATAGGTGACTATAGAGATGAAAGAATAATAAATAAATCAATCTATGTAGTGTCTATGATATGTTAATATTTCTGCAAATTGATGATTTCCTAAGACGAAGTAATAAAGATAATTAACAAGAACCTACAACTAACATATAGTTATTTGTCGAAATTAGAAACACCCTGTATAGAGATAGTTTTTTGTTTCATGCCTGTCAGAATTTTGATAATGATCGCAAAATCGATCCAGACGAAGCAAGTGTTTATTTTAGCTCACGCCAACGTGCGCATGGGAGGCGAGGTTTGGAATAGATTCTAACAGAATTGAGATTAATGGAGTTATATCCAAACAGTATAAACATAAGCAGTGAAAATAGTTAAGAGATGATACAGGGGATACACAGTCGCGGAGTTTGGAAATATATAAAAGTCTTAGGGGCGGCGTGCGAACTGTAATCAGTGTCGCAGCGGCGTTAACGTTTAAGCACGGGCGAACTGTAGTCAGTGTCGCGACGTATTGGCACTTTGCGCAATTTCGGCGTAAAACGGAGGCAATGTCCCGGGCGCGGGTAAGTGCACCTGCAGCAGAGAAGTAAATTGAAAGCTGAAAGTCTGAAACATCTGTGTCTATATCTAAAATGTGCCTACTAAATAGAGACGGCAATGGCAATCACACGATAGCTCGATGATTCTGCTAAATGCAAGAAACAATAAGCAATTACAGAACAGATAGGATCTCTTGCGCACAGTGCTTTAGCATAATCAAAGGCTTGCACCTGCGCCGCGATTATTGCGCCTAGAAACCGCTGCCCCCTTTCCGGCGAAGTGTGCCATCCGCAACGGTCTGCTAGGTGCGAAAAAAGCCGCGCCCCCTTCTCGGGACCGAAGAGGCCAGGCCGTCTCCGAGAGTCCGGCAGGTCCACCAGGTTCGCGGTCCACCGGCCAACGCACGGAGTGCACTGCCCCAGGCAGACCCGAAATAAACGAGGACGACCTCAATCTCGCCTCCTGGGTTCGCGTGGACAAACACGCGAGTGCTTCTGCCATCAGTATTCGTCGCCTGTCAAACCCACTTGGCCATTATAAATATACGGTGCGACGTTTTGTATACGCACTTGCACGTTTCACATGCCCCCGGTAATCCGCAGCGAAACGGCGATTCTCCAGTTCTCGGAAGTGATTCCGGGCCTAATGGTGCTTGAAAATTCAGTTAAACGACGGTTGTTGCAATGTACGAAGTCCGACTTGTTTTCATGCATTACAACTGTTTAGCACGGATTCTATTTTAAGAAAATAACTGGTGCATAATATGTACGCAATATTACATGTAACGTTGAGCACTAAATTGCTGTATTTCTTACCTTGTATCAAAAGTTCAGCAACGCCCTCAATATCATACACATTAGTTAAATTTGACACAATCAAACACTTTGCCAAACTTTGTAGCAAAGTCTGCAATCTCCATATGTATTTTTCAAAACGTTCGATTCACCAACAAATATTCGATCATATCAAAATTCAAAATTAGTTCAAAGAAGTTAGTAAAGAAAAGTGTTGCTAACTGGAAAAATGTACTTTTCTTCATCGGTCTTTATCGAGCAAAGCCATGAAAACATCTAATTTTTAATTGCACCATTGAAATAAAGTCAGAGCAAGTTTTCTCTCACAGGTTTCTGCCTGTTTTCGGGTAGTAAACTCGGGATGATGCATTTGGAGTTACTTACTACAGTTACACTTCTGTCGGGGTTGACGTTTGACACCGAACAAAAAAAATACAAGTTAGATAAACGATATTTATCTACGCTGCCCCGTGCTTGAACACTACGACCCGTTTTACCAAACGATACGACTAGCCGCGCATTCGTTAACAAGCAATCAATCCATTCCCGGTAATTTACCAATCGCCGGGCGTGTAGGGAACACTTCCGGAACTCGCCTACATCATTTGTGAGACACCCGGAGAGTTAACCATAATATGGATTTTGTCTTTCTCATCAATTTCACAATGACTTTCCATACGGTTCACTGCGATTTATAGTTTAGAGATTTCACCATTTCACCAAGAGCATTTTTATACATCTTCGGTGAATGGGAAACAGTCAAATAATCAAATTAAGAAAAGGGTAGGATTTTAGGAAAACTATATAAAAATGTACAATAGCCTATACAGCGTAGCTAAAAAGTATGGATACGTTAAATATTTTGAAAACGACCCGCTTTACCAAACGATACGACTAGCCGCGCATTCGTTAACAAGCAATCAATGGCGTGAAGGGAAAACTTCCGGAACTCGCCTACATCATTTGTGAGACACCCGGAGAGTTTACCATAATATCGATATTGTCTTTCTCATTAATTTCACAATGACTTTCCATACGATTCACTGCGATTTATAGTTTATAGATTTCACCATTTCACCAAGAGCATTTTTATACATCTTCAGTGAATGGGAAACAATCAAATAATCAAATTAAGAAAAGAGTAGGATTCTAGGAAAACTATGCCAAAATGTACAATACCCTATACAAGGTAGTTAAAAGGAATGGATACGGTTAAATATTTCGAAAACGGTTTACCAAAAATTGTTGAAATTTCGTACACGATTAAAAGTACACAGGGTGTCCAAGAGAAGGATCAACAGCATAGGGATCTCGGAAACCGTCAAAGTTACAAAGGCGGTTAAATTACAAAAAAGTGGCGTAATTTAGTCACTAATATTCGTTTGAGAAAACCAGAAATTTCCGCTTACTTTCGGAGATATTCGACAAAATACGAAACCTTACGATTTGGTTTTAATTTTTTTCTGAATTTAGTTGAATAGGTATAAGAAAACCAAGGCACTTTCTCATTGCCACATGTTTAGCTCTACGTGACAGCGTTTACGAATTTTCAGTACGACGTTTCGTTTCGAAGAAACCATCATCAACTTTATTTTTTATATGGCCTGTAAAAAATGTACACCCTGTATTTTTAGCTCTACAAGACAGCGTTTACAAATTTTCAGTACGACGTTTCGTTTCGAAGAAACCATCATCAACTTTATCTATATGGTCTCTAAAAAATGTACACCCTGTATTACATCGCATTTTCTATTACGAATTCAACTATTTATATCACAGCATGGTTTCTAATGTTTTAATTCAGAAAAAGGCTTGTTAATAGATTTCGAACATTTTCTTGTAATAATTTACAGGTATAACAAAACCCATAATAATGACAGCGATTACCTCCAAAAACTCCAAAAACAGTATTATTACATACATATTAGTATACGGTGCTAAATGGTGAAATACGATAGTGTTGTGTCTCAAGGGTAAAAAATGAACGTAGCTTGTGGAAAAACAACATTAAGACACCCCTAATAAATAATTTGTAGCCCTTTGAAATTATCGACAATTCTGGGGTTGATTTGGGGTGTCTAATAAAATTTGATGATTGGATCTAAAAGGGGAAACGGGAAACGAAAACAACTGATGACGACGAAGAAAAGAAGTATCTAATTTTAACTCAAAATACGTACCAAAATAGTAACTAAAATAATTTAGCAACAATAGTTGTTAAACATTGAAACATTATAGTAATTTAGAACTACACTGATTATTTTTTTGCTGTGATATGAGAATTGTACTGTACATTAAATGACGATGAAGACAACAATTATTACTTCATTTTAACCCAGAATAGGTACCAAAATACTAACTAGAAACCATTTAGCAAGAATAGTCGTTAAACATAGAAACATTATAGTTATTCAGAACCACACTTATTAAAGTTGGTGTCCACGAAGTTAAAGGTATTCTATCAAATCGATGTTTTATGATTTTGATTTTGAATGAATTAAAAGTTTTAAATTCGCTAGAGGAATAAAATAAAAAATCACTTGAAGATAAAGAAACTGCTTATGATGTCTGCTAAGAGGTATATAACGTCAGTATAAAACGTCAGAATTGAATAATAGCTATTTATGGTATGAGTGAATAAAGTAGAATTTTCGTTGAAGAAAAGTCGAAGCCGAGTGCGATAATGTTTTCGAGTGGATACAATTGCTTTATTCACGTGTATCATACAAGATTTTATCCAATTCGTTATCCGAATTGAAGAATTTGCATTAAGTGTCACATTGTCAGGTGACGACGAAAATTTCAAGGATGGTGCGAATTTACCTATTTTTTTACTTTTTTTACTACTACACGTTGAGAATGGAGATAGTGAATAAAGTGAAAATATTAACATTTTATTCACCCATTCGATTAAAGTGTAGTTTTAACGATGAGATTCAATATACATAATGAGCATTTTAATAATTGAAAAAATTGTAAAAAAAATAATATTGGATTGTAAGTAAAACGCACATTTTTTTATGATGAAGTCTCCCATGAAGTAGAAAAGTCAAGTAGTTCAGATATTTATGACAACAGTGGTTCTTACAAATGCAGAGAGGTATAATTTATGACTTAAACCCTCGCCGCTCCACAAACCAATGCTTTCCAGGACAGAAATAAAAAAATTAATACAGCGGCAGGCCAGGCTCGTAAAAATAGGGTGCTCCGGATATTAGTGGCAATAATTTGTCCTTTTGTGAAAAATAATTTACACAACTTCGATAAATCATTTTTTCCAGTTCGCATTAATAAAATGCTCATTATGTAAATTGAATCTGATATTTAAAACAATACTTTAATCGAATGGGTGAATAAAATATTCACATTTTCTCTTTATTCACTATAACCATTGACAACGTGAATAAAGTAAAAAAATACGCAACTTGACAATATGCTTGAAATTTTCGTTGTCACCTGACAATGTGACACTTCGCGCAAATTCTTCAAGTCTGATAACGAATTGGAAAAAAAACTTGTATGATACATGTGAATAAAGCAATATTATTCACTCGAAAACATTGTCCCACTCGGCTTCGCCTGTTTGCGCTAAACTGTTTTTCGTGGATAAAATTCGACTTTATTCACTTATACCATACATAGCTATTATAGATTCCTTGCGAAATATTAAAATGTATTTATTTCAGAAACTGAAGCATATTAGTTAATTTTAATTGCGCTACCAAATGTATCAATATGCAATATTGTTGCAGACAAATTGTATAAGACAAAAAAATGGTATACAAAACTTCACAATTACTGAGAAAAATGAGCAAAAACCGCTACGCGGTTATAAAAATTCGGAAAATTAATCTGAGTGGATATTATCAAAGTTCAATAATATACAATTTTGGATATAAAGTACGAGTGTTTTATCTCTTTGGGAAGTAGTCATTTTCGCCATGGACAATATAGTTGAATCACCCGGAATTCAATAAAGATTACATTTGATCAATTCAAATGAAACTCTCGTTAGTATTTAAACATCTTGTTGTTTTTATTTTTGTTATAATGGTGTTTGCGGAATTTAATTAATCAAACAAATAAAGCCATAAATTGGAGTGAGATAAGATGGCTTTTTTATGGTCTCACATTGCGCACAATTACATTTTATGACCTCAGTTTGTGGCAGCAAATTGCGGTATTATTAATTTTCATCCGTGTCGAGCGAGCACACACAAACAGTATTTTGTTTTGCTATGTGGATAGATGGCGCCTTAACTTATTACCGTGTTGATTTTAATCTGATGACGAGTTTACTAAATGCTGTCTAGGCAGAGACAATAAAATTATTAATGAATTTATGTTTTAAACCTGTTATCATTGTATATCTCATCTGAGACCATTGAAGGAATTCCGCTTAATTTCCGTGCGAAAATGAGTTATAGTCTGTCCAATTTCAAGATAGACAAATATACTCAAAGACAATATATATATATATAGACAAAAATTGACAAGATAGACAAATTCACAACCTTTTACAGAGTTTACCCGGAGTCACTGCGATTGCAATAACAAAAGCCACTTAGACCGACTAGACGGCAGACTGCGGGAAGACCAATCGTATGCTTGTGTTTAAGTGTCCACGTGTGGATTACGCATGTAATATTTTTTATGTTCACTCCATCTTGAAATTGGACATACTTTTGTAAGAAATTTTGTTTGGAAATTGGTGCACGAACGCCTTGGAAACAGAATCATCTTCCGGAATGTCACAGTATACATTGTCAATACGGCGTAAAATGTTGTTTTTAACTTAGGTTCACAAAAAGAAAAAAACTAACATTAGTTTCGATATTAATAAAACATCCGATCAGCAAAATATACGTACTAATGATCCAACAATAATTTTAATATGAATCATATGAACCATACAATCAATCGTATGCTTGTGTTTAATTGTACACGTCTGGCTTATGCATGTAATATTGTTTACGTTCACTCTATCTTGAAATTGGACATACTGTAGTGTCCACAAACGCCTTGAAAACAGAAACATCTTCGGGCATGTCACAGTATACACTGTCAATACGCCGTCAAATTTTGTTTTTAAGTTACGTTCATAAAAATAAAAAAAACTAACATTAGTTTCGATATTAATAAAATATCCGATATGCAAAATATACGTACATGCTAATGATCCAACAAGAATTTTAATATGAAGTGCATTGTTACTATGTTTCTATACCACTCTAAAATAATCACCTTATAGTACGAATTTAATATTGAAGAAGTAATTACTCTGTGCATTAGATTTAGATTAGTTTTGTTTTGTGTGTATCTATTGTATTTACAAGTTCTTACTTGACAAACAATTTAGTATTTCTTTAGTAACAGATTTCTTTGACCTAGCGCTGTTCTTTTGGGTACTCCAAGTTTTCATCAAGCAAGTAAACAAGTCTGAATAAACTGCCAACGAACAAGAGCAAATATTTATGCGGACGCACCTCATCTTTTCAGGCAGCACTTCATAATAACGGGCTGTGGAGTGCAATTACACTCCCCACTTGGCATCTTGCTTGGCGAAAAAGGAGCTGTACAATTAAAATTTTCAGTCCATCCTCCCGCCTTGGAATTAGTCTCTGCGCTTAATTTATCCCAGAGAAGTATAGGAATATGGAATATCCCACGCTGACCGTTCCAAAATAGCCTTTCAACGGACAGTCCATACTAGTGATGGGTTGATTCGGATGAAATAATCGTGAAATTCAGAATTTTACAATAATCTCATATTCATCCATTTGACATCACCCATTTGTCATATTCAACAAATTATCAAAAGTTCACGGGCAGAAAGGCTTCGGCCGATAGCCCTTTTTAATAATCAAAAACACCTATATAATCTAGTATGTACTACTTATAATGTATACCGTTGTATTATTAAAATAAACATATTCTATATATCTCATATTCGGGAATATTTTAAAATCATCCGATTATCATTCCGATTCCGATTTTAATTCCGATTCCGATTGTTATACCGATTCAGATTTTTATTCCGCTTCCGATTCTTATTCCGATTCCGATGTTTATTCCGATTCCGATTTAATTCCTATCATATTCCAATTCCAGTTTATGCTTAATATTTTGGCCACATCTCATAATATAAACTTAAAAATAACAACTTGTAAGGACCCGATCCATATGTAATATTAACTAAATATAATTATTCTATTATTACAATGTATAACACAAAAACGCATACGCATAAAGATTTTAGAGGGTGCAAGAAGGCATGCGACCACCCGCATTTTCGGACATGCACAATTGAAAGAAAGCTGACATATATCAATGAAAACGCATAAACTAACGTCAACTCGAATTTTAAAGTACCTACATCTTCAGATAACGAGGAGGCTGAGGTCGCCAACGGCATGGTAACCTTGGGGGGTACACAAGTGCAGATAGAGATCAAGTTCAGAAAAACAAGCGAAAATGGGGACGGCGGTGGTAGAATGTGGAAGGAGAAATAGCATAAATTCAGAAATTCGGCACATACTCAGATCAGTTAGAAGTAACCACCAGCGCAGAGCGTTACTCTGCTCGACGAAGCCTAAGAATTTGAGCATTAATTTCTCAGGTAATTATACGAACGACGAAATCAAATGCATACCTTTCTAACCTACACTAAAGTCAATTTCCATACTAATGACAAAACCTATCTAGTGATGCTGCTGCGCCATAGCGCTCAAGTAGTTGATCGAAGTTAATAAAGGTAGATGTACGGGGGTCACCGTCGCCACAAAATGCGCGGGTAGGCATAACTGCGTTCCATACGTTGTCCTGACAATATTTTCAACAAGACAGTAGAATATAGTAAAATATCATTCCTTTCTTACTTCAAAACATTTGGATGCAAATATTATTAATCGAGCTGTTTTCTAAAAAGCTAACTAGTAACGAGTACATATAATGGGTATATAAATCTCTCAAAACAGTTAATTCAATGATATTCTAATCACCAGCCGTGCGTACTTTTACGGATGGGTGCATTCGATGACGTATTTTAAGATTTGAGTGTTTTTATTTGTGATATGCACAAAATAGAGAATTATTTTAAGAACGTGAAAGAATGCATTTTACGCACAACTGTATGTAAACCTGGTTACCATGGCGGAAACTACAACTTTACGAGAAGCGGCCTCGTAAAGTATTTGCCACCCGCTGCCGCGTTTTCAGCCCAGTAACGTGTTTTATTTATACAATACCATAGTAACCCAGTGCCCAGAGCGCATATGATTTGCAGATGATGCTACATCAGCATGGTAACCAATTATTATGTTTGCAGTTGTGCGTAAAATGTACGTACATTTTTCGGCCGAAATAAATTTTATTTTTCACTTTACTATATTTGAATCTATTTTGATATCCATCGTTCTCCGGACGTAATCATCGTAGTAACGCCCTTGGTGCATAAATAGCCATTATTTTTCACTTTACTATAATGAATGATAACTCCTAGGATACGAGATATGTAAATATATCCATAACAACCGCTGCGTAATAAGAGGGCGTAATGACGCCTTAAATTCATTACGCCCTGGAGTGTATTTTCCAGACTAAGAAAAGAAAAATTGAAATATAGTAACGCCCTTGGTGCATAAATAGCCATTCTTTTTCATTTTACTATAATGAATGATAACTCCTAGGATACGAGATATGTAAACATATCCATAACAACAGGGACGTAATAAGAGGGCGTAATGACGCCCTAAATTCATTACGCCCTGAAGTGTATTTTCCAGACTAAGAAAAGAAAAATTGAAAAATAGTAACGCCCTTGGTGCATAAATAGCCATTCTTTTTCACTTTACTATAATGAATGATAACTCCTAGGATACGAGATATGTAAACATATCCATAACAACCGGGGCGTAATAAGAGGCGTAATGACGCCCTAAATTCATTACGCCTTGGAGTGTATTTTCCAGAGTAAGAAAACAAAAATTGAAATATAGTAACGCCCTTGGTGCATAAATAGCCATTCTCTTTCACTTTACTATAATGAATGATAACTCCTAGGATACGATATAGGTAAACATATCCATAACAACCGGTCCGTAGTAAGAGGGCGTAATGATGCAATAAATTCATTACGCCCTGGAGTCTATTTTCCAGACTAAGAAAAGAAAAATTGAAAAATAGTAACGCCCTTGGTGCATAAATAGCCATTCTTTTTCACTTTACTATATTGAATGATAACTCCTAGGATACGAGATATGTAAACATATCCATAACAACCGGGGCGTAATAAGAGGGCGTAATGACGCCCTTATTTCATTACGCCCTGTAGTGTATTTTCTAGACTAAGAAGAGAAAAATTGAAACAAAATCTTGTATGCACCATGGCGTCACCGAATGATTACGCCCATCCAACGATATCCATCTCTCGGGCTAAAGCCCTCGAGCTGCATTTCATCGTTCTCCGAGCATAATCATCGTAGTAACGTCCTAGGTGCATAAATAGCTATTACGCCCACGGACAAGTAAAGGTCGCCCTCAAACATGAACCCGCCCGCCGGCAATGTTTGAGGGCGGGCGAAAACTATTTATTTCGGCCCTAGACACGTAATTTACTATTACCGAATTGATACAAACAAATAACAGCAATTTATTACACCTAAGTTAACCTGGTTCTGACTATAAGTTTCATAGTTTTTGATCAAATTTTCTGCAAATAACGCTACTTATTATTACAGCATTCTTCATCGTGCCAAACATCCTCACCATGATTATCATTTGGACGTATCAAACATTCTCATAGCTATTATTATTATTTGGACATACAACATCCGCACATCCGTTATTATTATTATTATTATTAATCAAAAAAAATACTATTACTATTGTGGTTATAAAATAATCACTAACTTTAATAGTACCGTTACATGAATATTAATTTTGTAGGCAATTTTGCGGTGACCAACCGACACACTCTACTTGTGTAATCATATCTAGATTTGTGCCGTGCTATTAACCATGCAAATGGGATTATCTGAACAGACCTATGCGATAAGAGAGCGTGAGTCAAATCCATTGTATATACACGGTGCAACCTTGGCTTTATCAAACTCGATTAATCTGCAATTTAATACATTACAACGCCAAAAAAATCACGTACGAAATGCAATCATTCAGGGTGTTTTGAAAAATTTCGTAATGGGCATGAATTGTTTTAATTTCGTCGGCAGGTTTTATGGAATTGTGAAAATTGTTGGTTGCAAGTAAAATAAAATTTGTAGACACATACCAATGAGTTAGTAATTATACAAAAGAAGATTGTAAGACTCATCTCAAACAAACAATGGACAGAACACTGCAAACCTCTCTATAAGAATCTACATATTATAACAGTATACTCTCTTTACATTTATAACTTGGCAATATACATGAAATGTATATAAATACAAAAATTGTTCAAAAATGTATATAAATTTAAAACAAATGGCAGTAACAGTACTGCGATACAAACACGTCACTCCTCCAATTTATCGCTGCCCACACATTAAACAACACTCTATAAGAATTCGACTAACTATATGTGGATAGTTTTGTACAACAAATTAATTACATACTATAATGAAATAAAGTCGGAACACAGATTCAAGAGTGCAATGAAAGAATATTTTTTAAGCAAACCACTGTATAACATCCAAGAGTTTTTAACATAATTTTAATTGACACATATACTTACGAAATGACTAATGTATCTGTATAAATACTGTTGTTTCGGCGCTAGTCCACAGCGTCGAACCCCAAATCTGTTTTAAAGTGTATTCTCGGTATTTGGCTTTTATTGCAGCAGACACATTTCTAATAAGATTGAAAAGACGAGTTATTGGAGTGGCTATTAGCTGCCCATTATATTCACCGAGAAGTGCTGGAGTAAATTACGGTGCGCATAAAGATCAATAGGCACTTTAAGCTGTTTATTGAGCAAGGATTGCCGCTTCGGCAAATATAATTAGCGACCGCGAAATCCAAAACATATTTATTGCACCGCATTAGGAATCCTCAGAAATTCCAGATAGAGGAATTACCCAAGGATTGTAAGAACCAAGTGTGGCAACATGGTTTACCAAAACGAAATGGCGCACCAATCAGGGACCATCTTCAAGCCACCCCTCGCGGTGCATAATTCAAATTGCGCCCCACCCCAGTAACTCAAAAATTAGTTGTAAGCGGGCAGAGTAGACAAGACTTTAATTCGTTACCTTCACCGGTATACCTCGTTGTGTATTTATTATTGTTACATATTAATTATAGTCCACGTTATTTCCAAACCTACGAATTTTAATTACCTTTTCATTTACATTGGCGATACAACTCGCCTGGTCCTTCGATTACGTAACAACTGTAGTACCTGAATTTCTGTATGTTATCCTACAATGACAATGTAATACTCTATTTAGAGTCATAATACAAATAAATGATGACATGAAAGATGAAATGAAATACCATGGACATGGACAATGCCAGTAGGGCTAGCTTACATATACAGGGTGAGTAAAAAGTAAGGAACCTGCTCTCTGGAGCCTTTTATTATTATTTTTAGAAAAACAAGTTTTTAACAAAAGTTTGATAGCTAATTGCCACAATTTGATTTTTTTTGTGGCGCTCAATTTTTTTAAATCGCGGCCAATTTTTTTCTATAGCCCTTAAAGATAGAAGCATTGATACTGAAACATGTTGAAAACGGCGTATTTTCATTGCATGTGGATTTTTCAGGGAGGGAATATGTTCATTATGATGGTTAATAATACCATCTCTAGTATAAGTTATAAAATACAAAGAGCATGCTTTCTACATTTTTGATTTTTTTCTTTTTTTCATAAAATGTAGTGTTTTTCAAATTTATATTATCTTCACCTCACATGTAATTCATGTCCAATAAAATAAGTTAAAAGTTTTGAAGTTTAGTAAAATATGCTTCATCAGACCAGATTTCTGAAAATTACATCACCTTTCATGTGCCAAAGTTTGTCGCCGACTTTATAAATCGCCCTGTATAAGAAAACCTGTTCTAAGCTGTTAAGAAAAGCGTGTTCAATAGAATTTTACATGCGTGTGCAGCCATCAAAGACGAAAGCAAGCATTAAAACTATATTAAGATTAAACTTATACGTGTCGTTGTAGAAGAGCAAACACACAATCTTCCAACGACTTGGGTGATACTAAAATGTACAATAGCTATTTGTACTTAAGAGCGCATAGTGCTTATTTCATTTATGCTGGGGAGATACCGTTTGAAGTTTAGGATACTAAATCAATTGTTGCTTTCGGAGGAAAGTTGCCGTGAAACGCGAAGCGGAGCGTGGCAATTCCCCGAGAGCAACACTGGCACATGGCGCTCGAATTGCACACAAGATTTTTCTTACAATTTAGTGTTTCAATATACAATCGTTGATTCAATGAACGCTATTCAATTCAATTTGAAAATAAACTGTTAAGATTGTGTTATTCGCAAGCAACAAAATGTTTACGCGAGCTTTGCGTTTGTTGTCAATAGCAACGCGCGACAAAGTGTTTACGCGAACTTTGTGCTTGTTGTCAATAGTGATTTATGATTTACTTTTAGAACATATTTAGGTGGTTGTACAGATCATGTGAGAAGAATATTTTATTGATACAGTTTTTTATCACCAATCTACTTATTTTTTATATTTTTTCATGGATACCCTTATTCAAGGATATTCTTGATTCTCTTCGGCATACTAATCTCGTGGTCTTGCTAATCAATTCCGTACTAGCTGACCTGCACTACACCACAATAGCAATAGCGACGCGCGACAAAGTGTTTACGCGAACTTTGCGCTTGTTGTCAATAGCAACGCGCGACAAAGTGCTTACGCGAACTTTGCGCTTGTCGTCAATAGCAACGCGCGACAAAGTGACAGTCCTCGGAAAACGTCAACTTTTGCTCGCATTAGCAAGCAGAAAGACCTACTTTGTGTGTCAATTGTAGCAAAAGTATATTATCATTAAGAACAAATTTATGATAATGCTGTATTAAAAATCTAACATCGGTAAGATATTTAATGAAGTTTAAATTACATTTCCGGCTCTATCACCTTGATGATATACTTGCAATGAATCTTACTTATTCACACCGGTGATTGTAACATGGCTAATCTAGTCAATTACAGCAGTAACGCAACAAAATAAGCGATAATATATTCCCCTATTATTCATAATTCACAATGTAATAACGCAACTATTATACCATAATGACATAACGTATGCCATTTTCAATTAGATAATAAGCCGCGATCGCTTTTCCCATGTACGAAATGTCTGCACGGAAGTCAATCAGTATTCATCATTGTTCTTGCACGGTTTTCGCAACAATGCACGCTGTACCAGAAGCACGTGTCCGTAAAGCGTATTTTTCATATGTGTGGCCCCATGCGTAGCAGGAAAACGAAACTTCACACATTCCAGTGTGATACGAATTAATTCTGTTTAATAGGGTGCTCCACATGTCTGAGCGACTTGTACCAATTGCCCCCCACACCAGTATAATAATGAACCACGTAAATTGGCCACAACGGTTTTATCCAGTCCGGACATTAAGGCTCGTTGCACAGCTAATACGTCATGTTACGACATGGAAGAATTTAGAATGGTCTAGAAATATTAAGAAAAAATTACGCTGTGCTAAACATTATCTTAAGTAGCTCAGGATCTTCTATGGGTATCTATGTTATAAGGATCACAACATCATGCTTAATAGCAGTATTGCATTTTTTTTCATACTGTCGTATTATCTGTATTTTTCAACCACCTCTCCAGTAATTATGTCGACCTCTCCATATCAGTAATGACAAATTATTATATCCGTAAGCAAAACTTACCGCCCTAGGGCTGCAATGAATATTACATACCTCTTAATAGAGAAGCACGTATGTACTCCAAAAACCATCATTTCAACTTTCAATCAAACAATTTGCAAAGTTTGGCATTTTTTTTCTGGACACCCTGTATTACTAAATTCAAATTTATCATTACAAAAAGGTTGCTTATTAACCACACTAAGATTATTGCTAAAACTTATTCTTACCTTAAAAAAAATGAGGTGGTTACGACTTTTTAAAGTTGGGCTTGCTTATGCATGATATTTTGAAGGAAAAAAAATGTAAATTGGTAACAGTGCAACATAATCCAAAACTAAATAGACAACATTGTAGACACCTGAATAAATACAGGGTGTTCCATTTAAAACAATGTTTGTTTTTGTTATTCCGCAAAAAAAGGGACACCCTATATAATTGACAATAATTTTACGGCATAAAGATTTTTAAACCAATAACTTTTTGTACGAAACATTTTTTTCTATCTCTTACGGGAAACGCGTTAGGAAAGCCCGACGCACTGTTGCAGGACCCTGTATATGATCAGTTTAAAAAATCTGCGTGTCAGTGGTAACTATAATAGCTAAAAAAACAAATCTGCCACTATCACTAACAAAAACTTATACAAAATATGTGTCAGTGTCAATGATAAACAAAACTGATTGAAACAAAACAGAACTGCACTGTCACAAACAAAAACTTATATAAAATAAACTGCCAGGATTACTGATACACAAAACTGCCACACTAAATTGCCTGAAAAAAACTGCCAGTGTCAGTATAAAAGTCAGTCAAATCTTAAATTAATCAAAATAAGAGAAAATTTCAAGTTTAATGAAATTATACGTAATGTAATATTTATTTCTCCGCAATATATTTGTTATTCTTAATCCATGGATTAAGAATAAAAAATTTAAAAATGTCGACTTTGGTAAACTTAAGTACCCCTATATAATGTGTTCCTGCTTATAAATATGCTGATGCTTAAAACAGTATATTGATATTTTCAGTGTCAGTTTTCAATATTTCTACTTAGCTGGTAATATTTGAATGCTTACATTTTTGGCTGCTTAGACCAGAAAATGATTAAAATATCTTCAAAACTCCTCGACATCGACATTATTACGACATATTATGTATATTGGGTCTCCTCTATTGAAATTATCTAGATGCTTAACAATTTGATACTTATGTACAAAAACTTCATTGTTTACTTAAACTCGGGGTTGGAATAAGTGATGATTTAAAAAAAATCAAAAATGAACGATAAAAAAACAAATAAATCATGATTAAAAAAAGGTGTATCTCACATATCATCAATCCATGTTCAAATTCAAAAATTTATTTTAAAAAAACATTTGATTTCAAGCGTGATGTAAATCAATTGGTTTAAATCACATCTAAACTAGCAAGAACTAGTGCTAGGAGGTATCTTACATACAGATACACCAATTTTTTAATCATCAATTCATGTTCAAATTCAAGAATTTATTTTAAAAAATCATTTGATTTCAAGCGTGATGTAAATCAATTGGTTTAAATCACATCTAAACTAACAAGAACTGTTCAGAAATATAAAAAAAATCAAATAAATCAAATAAATAATGATTTTTTTGATTTTTTTTATCGTTGATATTTGATTATTTTTTTTAAATCATGATTTATTCAAACCCCGAGTTTAAGTAAACAATGAAGTTTTTGTACATTTTTACATTTTGTACAAATTTGGAGCAAATATTGAAGAAAAGAAGAAATCATGATTTATTTGATTTTTTTATATTTCTGATCAGTTTTGCTGATGTGATTTAAACCAATCGATTTACATCACTCTTCAAATCATATATTTTTATTTAATTTTTGAAGTTGAACATGAATTGATGATTAAAAAACGCTGTATTTGAACTGTGTAATGGAGCAAAAATGGAAGAAAAGAAGAAATCATGATTTATTTGATTTTTTAAAATATTTCTGATCAGTTTTTGCTAGTTTAGATGTGATTTAAATCAATTGATTTACATCACGCTTCAAATCATTTTTGTTTTAAATAAATTCTTGAATTTGAACATGAATTGATTAAAAAAATCGGTGTATCTGTATGTATGGAGCAAATATGGAAGAAAAGAAGACATCATGATTTATTTGATTTTTAATATATTTGATCAGTTTTTGCTAGTTTAGATGTGATTTAAACCAATTGATTTACATCACTCTTCAAACCATATATTTTTTATAAATTTTTGAATTTGAACATGAATTGATGATTAAAAAAATTGTTTTTTGTACTATATAATGAAGCAAAAATGGAAGAAAAGAAGAAATCATGATTTATTTGTTGTTGTTTTTAATATATTTCTCATCAGATTTTGCTAGTTTAGATGTGATGTGAGTTTAGATGTGTTGAGAAACGAATTGATTTACATCACGCTTCAAATCATATGATTTTTTTATAAATTCTTGAATATGAAGAATTGATGATAAAAAAAACGGTGTATCTGTACTATAATGGACCAAAAATTGATTAAACCAATTGATTTACATCACACTTCAAATCATATGATTTTTTATAAATTCTTGCATATGAAGAATTGATGATTAAAAAAAATCGGTGTATCTGTACTATGTAATGGACCAAAAATGGAAGAAAATAAACTTATTTTACTTACTTCCAATTATCTATTTCAAGGTATGCTTACTCTACAGGTACATTATAATTTTAATTGTACACATATTGGAATGCACAAACAGTGCAAAAACAATGATTAATTTGAAGAAGAAAAAATTGATTTAAATCAATGATTAATTTAAATAAATCAAATGATTTAAATCATAATTTAAATCAATTGATTTCACGTTCACAAATTCACAGAACTGACATTGGACATATAAAACATATATTAGTACTTTGGTTTGAAATAACTCGGCCATTTTTTGTAAAGATTGTAGTTTTTATCAGAAATGCTATGAAATACATTCAACCGTGAACCAATTCGTAATTACACAGGTACAGGTATTGTCTGCAAACTTTGGCGGTGAATGAACTAGTTCTCAAGTATCTTTAAAACGATAAGAAAACAATTATAAATAAAAATGTTAAATTATGTTCAATGTGTGTATGTGTATGCGTATGTACATGATTTGCATCTCAACATTTAAAACTCATACAATAAAACTCTACTTTTCCAACTTTTCCATCTTTTCCGAACTTTTCCAGAAAAGTTGGCCGAAAATTTCAACAATTTCAACTTTTCCTGAAAAGTTGCAACGCTACTTCAACTACAATTACGTCAATTAAATTACTTCAACTAGTGATTACTTCAACTGCAATTACTCCAACAAATAAATACTTCAACGCAGAATGACTTCAATAAGAAAATACTGCTTAATGATATAATTAAAGGTTTAAACTTTGCTTGCACATAGGTAATATTTAAAAAAAAACACAAGTCGCACACATATCAAACCTTATATCATTGTAATTGTTTAAAAGTGTCCATTTGAAAATGGACAATTTAGTACGTAGCGACATATTTAAATAATTATATTTCAAAAAGTAGCGTATCAGTACTAACGATTTTTTTTTAATTCACATTAAGTGAGATTGATTTGATTAATTGATTAAATCTAAAGAAATTTTACAAATTTTAAACTGAATTGTATATGTCTTGTATTTATGATTTATGTAAACTTGTATAGAAGTATTAACATTAATAAAGATATTATTATTATTATATTATTATAAGTGATGTAATGGCACAGCAAACTACAAAAAAATCTAATACATACTTCTTGACAAATTCGTGTTTTCGTGCGATGAAGTGAATTTAGACGCTATTTGCAGACACATTATCTCGAAAACTACCGTATCAATCTGTATGTAATTAATTGTAGTTATAAAACGGCATATTTGTATTAACTCAATTTAATTTCAAAAAGATCCAATGTCTGATATTTAAGATATTTTGTTTCTAATGTGAGCTTGGGTTATCATTGATATTTTCAAAAATTGATATAACTTTATTGGCGATATCCCCAAAACTAGCGTATCAATATAAACACAATTTATTACTGATATTCAGTAATATATTGTTATCTAACGTATTGAATTGGATTAATATCCAATGCGTGATTCTTAAGATATTTGCATTGAACTGTGAACATGTGTTTACCATTCATATTTTCAAATATTGATATGACTTCATTGGCAACATGTCCAAAACAAGCGTATCAATATCAATGCGAAATATCACTGATATATAGTGATATGTTGCTGTCTAACGTACTAAAAACATTCCGGGTCATCCCTTAAAAAAAAAAAAACAGGCGATGAAGTTATATTTTGAAAAATAGGGGAGCTGTTGGAATCAAAGTTCGCCAGTGAATAGATTAAATAAAACTACAAACATTTATATTAATTATTTTTTAAATCAGTGGACGGCGTGAAGAGTCCCTCAGCCTTAAGTAGTTGGGGGTGCGGCTCAATGTCATGTAATTTTAAAATACTAACAAAAAATTTATTATTATTTTTTTTTTCAATTCGCATTATAATAGAATAGAATAGAATAGAATAGAATAGAATAGATCTTTATTAATGTCATTACATTCTATACCTTTTCAAGTTCAAATTGAGACCAATCAAGTTCAAATTGAGACCAATCAATTTCAAATTGAGACCAATCAATTTCAAATTGAGACCAATCAATTACAAATTGAGACCAATCAATTTCAAATTGAGACTAAACAAAATAAGTTGACACTAAAAAATATCAAGTTGTCATAATAAATTTTATTTGTTTACAATCAACTTGATATTGTTTAGTCTCAACTTGATTCTTTTTAGACTCAATTTGAAATTGATTGGTATCAATTTGAACTTGATTGGCCTCAATTTGAAATTGATTGGTGTCAATTTGAACTTGATTGGCCTCAATTTGAGATTGATTGCTCTCAATTTGAACTTGAAAAGGTATAGATGTCCATTAATGGAATACTCTTTATGTATATTGAATCTCATGTTTAAAACAACACTTTAATCGAATGGGTGAATAATATGTTTTCTCTTTATTCACTATAACCATTGACAAGGTGAATATAAAGTTAAAACGACGTAACTTCGCACTATCCTTGAAATTTTCATTGTCACCTGACAATGTGACACTTCGCGCAATTTCTTCAACTCTAATAACGAATTGTAAAAACTCTTGCATGATACACGTGAATAAAGCAATTTTATCCACTCGAACATTATCGCCTCTTGCGCTAAACTGTTATTTCGTGAATAACATTCTACTTTATTCACTTATACCATAAATAGCTATTAAGATTAATAAATATAAAGTTTTGTTGAAATCAGGTGTTCTGACACATTTGCCCAACCTTGTATATCAATGCTGATTGTGTTTTCTGTTTTCGCTTATAATTACCAAACCAGCTCCTTTATCACCATTCGTTATAATAATGTTGTTATTTTTAAGTTTATTCATTCATTCAGTCATTTTGATAATCTTCTTTTAATCGCGTGTGTGTAGCTGTGCGTAAATTTAACATTGTACGTTTTGTATGACAAACAATTTCGAACATAATGCCGGTATACCTCCGTCCCCATAACATACAGAACTTTATCACTTTACATATTGTAATACATTATAGCTACATACCGACTGTCTATTACGGGTCAAGTGGTGGATGTCCATGCATATAAATAAGCGGCATCGCCTCTGACAAGCGTAATGCATTACGTAAGCAAGTTCAGTCGAGGTCAATCATATTAATAAAGAAAAATGTGAGAACACCACTAATAATAATACAATCACTTCATTATCCCATTGACACGAATGTGGATGTAATTGGAAAAGAGGGTGAAATTATAAAATAAGTTTGAAAATAAAGCAATACAAATATTGAAGTGTATGTAAAAAAGTGTTTGTATACTCTATTTTTTCTAAACTGGTGTTCACATCATCAAACAGCTGTGTGATGAGGTTTTTTCGTACCAACGTGTTGTTTCCCAGAATATGCATAACAATAGTTTAAGAATCGAAATTAATCTGAGGATCATTTGTTACATAACACTGATCACCGGTGGTTATAAATAGGTAATCGGTGTATTAACCGCGGACACAATTTTCGCCTACCAATCATGTAATAAATCATGTTATGTTGGCGGCCGTGATATTTTTTCGGCGACGATGCCAAATCTTTTTCACTAACACATGCTCATACATGTGTGTATAACCAAACTTCTTTGACGTTTAACTTGTTGCATTTGATCGATTATTACAATGCATATTTTGCCATTGTAGATGTTAAACAATAACCACAAGATTGATATTTGTCCGATAAACGGCAGAGAAGTCGACGAATTTGATACGAACCGCGCACTATCGTACAAGATTGCACGGGTGCAACAGCTGATTGCAGCCACTTTTAAATACCCAGGACAGCTGGCAACCTTGTAAAATTGTGTCATCATCATTATGATTATTATTTTGATGACGTGAACGCCAGTTTAGAAAAATTAGAGTTTAAAAAAGGTATTTTACATTATAAGCCGGGTGTTTACAAAAAAAAAACATCTCTACAACATTTTCAGACATAATGGGTAATATTTTACTTTGATTGTGGAAGAATGCAAAATAAAGATAAAATCATTTGGTAGCAATCCTGGAAGTCCTCCCCCTTTAAGTTATTCGCTCCCGAATTAACAATAGAGAACCCCTGACCGCAATAAACCTTTTATCCAGGTCAGATTTCCTTTTCCAGGGCATGGAAGAGTATACATTTGACACGGGAGAGTGTAAAATTTTTACACTGATACACATTTTACTGTTTTTCAAACACATTTATTTCAGGAATTAAATGTTGCACTATTGTTGAACCACCCATGATTTACAAGTTTATCAGTGAATGGAGCTTTGTTGGACCATCCGTTATTCACAACTTTATCAGTGAATGGAACTTGCGTCAGATAATTATTAACAACTTTATCAGCGGATGGAAAATCTTGCCCCCCGATTAGAACTGCTGGAGATAACTCCATAAAATTTCCGCTTTAAAACAAAATCAATCCATTATGTTCATTTTAAGAGTAATAACAATCACGTCAGTGGAATTTCTCTAAACAACCACATCAATTAACAATCGTCCAGCCTTGACGCCAGCCGATTGAATGGACGGTTGAATGAACCAATTCTGTGCACCCAGGCGCTCATAAAAAAAAGCTAATTGACTTGCAAATTGTTTTTCTTTTTATGTAAAGCGTCCGCAGCCTCAGCAAAGTACTATTTGTATAAATAATTGCGGCTTGTTGTGGCGAAGATGCTAAATTTGAACTGAACACAGTGGACAATGGACCGCCAGTTAATTGGCGGAATTTGTGTGTGGGTGGTTATTGCACTTTATGACAAAGCGGGTGTGTGTAATTGACCGGCCAAATGTGTACTGTCTGTAGTAAATTCATGGAGCAACCAAAAATAATAAGTATATATATTTGTATATGTAGTAATGAATCCGCAAGGTGCAACAAGATATTTTAAAACGAACAAAATAATCTGAATGTTGCATGTCTACTGACTTATGTTAATATACACTGCTCAACAAAATTAGGGGAACACCTATAAAAAATGGTTAAAATGGTTATTTTTTTTTTATAGTAGGTTGTATTTTTTTGCTTATTTTGAGCACATGGTTTTAAAATGCCTCTTTTCTGTTTAAATAAACATGAATTAAGATTAATCAGGAATAATTAATTTCGTATAGTTGTAAAATTTCTATTTTAACCCTTTTTTAAAGGTGTTCCCCTAATTTTGTTGAGCAGTGTATAACTTCTATAAATAAATAAAATACATCATATGTCAATTTCTTAGAATATAGAAATGTTTAATTTATTAGAGTAAAGTATTTACGAGTACATTTTTTAGATAGTGGCACACAAAGTAAATTTCATAGAAAAGTGCTAGAGAAAGTCAATTTCTTAGAATAAGCTACAGAAATCATGAATTCTGAATCAGAAATTCTGGCAATTCTTAGAAAGTGGCACAGAGAGTAAATTTCTTAGAAAAGTGCTAGAGAAAGTCAATTTCTTAGAATAAGCTACAGAAATCATGAATTCTGAATCAGAAATCATGGCAATTCTTAGAAAGTGGTACATAAAGTAAATTTCTTAGAAAAGTGCTACAGAAAGTCAATTTCTTAGAATAAGCTACAGAAATCATGAATTTTATACAATATGCTATAGAAATGTCAAATTTAGTATGAACTGTAAAAAAGATTAATTTTCTACGACTGTGCATAAACTAAGTTTTTAAGCACTATTCATAGTGCGCAAAATGATACTTTTTGCCACACGACCGTAAAAAAAATCACCTGTGCGTAAAATAAGTTTTACACACAATTCATTCACTCACCAAATGAAAGAATGTTCATGCCTATTACAGATTGAAAGTCGGAACCTAAACGCATTATGCCACAAGGGACAAATAAAATCACTCTGTTTGATAATGATTACTTAAGTAGTCGAAACTAGTAACAAATCAATACATAATTTTATGTGATACTAACAAAGTAATGTGTTTTATTTATAATTATGACAGATAAAAGGTTGTCAATTTACCAACCAAGAGTTTAACCACATCTCAATTTACAAACCATGCTAAGAGATTAACCATATCTTTAACGCAGCTATGAGTATTTTCACAAATAACTCAGATAAAACAATGTCTTTATCAGGACCGCTGTGTTAAATTAGACATTGAATAAATAACCATTACACACGATAATCACTTTACCAGCAACACGAACTTTCCAGGGAATATTAATGCGCTTGTTAGAAACAGCGCGGCGAATGAAAATCTTGATTAAATTTGTTTAAATTAGAGGCTCCCTGGAGCGCAAATCTCCGTTGCGAAAGGTGTAAATAAACTCTGTAATATATTTAACTCTCAGCCCATCAAATCGCAGATAGGCTACCTCTGTACTTTCTTTGTCCTGATTATTTGAAGAGGAAGCCTACACGAATCAAGTTAATTTCATAAACCAGAATTGGCCGTTGAAGGCAGTAATAATAAGCCATATCAAGAAATATTTAGTCATAAACCAGAATTGGTCATTGGCGGCTGTAATAAGCCACATCAAGAAATATGGAGTAATAAACCAGAATTGGTAATTGACGGCTGTAATAAGCCACATCAAGAAATATGAAGTCCTAATCATTTTTTACGCACAACGTTATGTAAACCAGTTGTTTACAACGTGGTTACCAGGGCGGAAACTACAACTTTACGAGAAGCCTAAGGTCTTTACGAGGCCGCTGTCGCGTTTTTCCGCCCAGTGCCGCGTTTTATTTATACAATACCATGGCAACGCATGGGAGTGACCAGCAGGTGTTGCTAATCACTATGGTAACCAATTATTATGTTTGCAATAGACAATTCCACGTAACCACAATTTGGGAAAGACATTATTTTTGTGGTCGGCTTGAGCTGTTGTACGTAAAACGTGTGTACAATCGCCGACATTTGAAATGTAACGAAAAGCCATAAACCAGAGCGAATTTCGACCCTATTGGTAATTGGGGTTTAGGCACGTACAAGTACAAATGTACAAAGATACAAAACAGTTTCCCCCTTAAATGTCCATAAGGCGGTCGTAAAAAAAACCGTGTTTGTGCACTTCGATTGTCGCCGATTGTATGTACAGCCACGGACTGTAAGAATGACGCGTCCGCCCGTCCGAGCAGTCTTCTATCCTTGTCTACCGTGCCCCTACCATGCGGGACCAGACAAGGATAGCAGACTGCCCGAACGGATGGACGCGTCATTCTTGGAGTCCGTGGCTGTACGTACCTTGGGCCGAAAGATACTTTACGCCCTCGGACAAAAGAGTGTTCGCGGGCGTAAACTATTTTTTTCGGCCCTATACAGGGTGGTCACTTTTACGACGCCCACCATTAGGATGTATTAAACGGAAATATATACAGAGTTGGTCAAATGCGATAAAAGTTTCTCATTTTTGTGCCTTTCAATATACTGAAACGAAATATGGGATATCTTGCACAGTTCCTGAAATATCGCTGAAAAACTGAAAAAGTGCACTTTCCTTTTCTCTTTATAACCTTTTTACTTTTGAAGGAAATTTTACGAAACTTGGCACTCTTACATTTTTCGACGTCAGCTTTCTGATGACACTGCCAAACAATTTCTGCGCCAACGAGATGCCCAAATTTTCATAGTCAACTTTTGATTTTCTTATGGCCGCAATTTTGGATTTTAATGGCTTTCAAAAGGGCAGCCACATACCACCACATAACCACATTCATAATAGATCATTTAAAAATTTGAAGAAATGTCAAAATGGTAATTTGTTATTTCTTGGCTACTTGATTTTTAGAGCAGTCCACTGCAGTTTGATTTTTGCAACCAATTTTTAAATTATCGTTTTTTGGTGGTAAATAATGTCAGATTACCCATGTATTATACATGGTTGAAATCGGATTTTTTCGCGGTTTTGAATGCTATACAGAAAGTATACGTAAATAAGTATTATTATTCTCTGATACACGCATGACAAAAACCTTAAGTTATACATCTACTACATTTGCCATATAGCCGTATACATACATCGAAACTTATATATAATTGCTATTGCTTATGTATAACTTATGTATATGGAATCACCTAATATTTGTGATCGTGAATAATATTTTTGTAAACATTAAAATGGAAGGTGCGAAACACTTTATGTCTGTCAGTTTAATAAAGATAATGTTTAAATAAATACTAAATTCAACAGAACTGAACACAACATTAAAATGAGTCAACACTGATTCTAATGAATGCTTAAATGCTAATGCAAAAATCCACTTTTTTTTCGCATTAATAATCCGTGATGCCACCTCCAGGCTCAATTCGATTGGGAATGCCTAATTAAACTGCTTATGTGATCATTCTGTAGACTTGCCCATTCTTCTACGGCAGCTTAAATGAGTTGTTCTGCATTGCCTGGATTATTTATTCGAGCTCTAATATTTCTTTTTTACAGTGTCCCATACGTGTTCAATAAGATTTAGATTTGCTGAGCTATTTAGAAACTGTAATAGATACCTTCTGTTTCCAGAAATTCATTGGTAGATCTGCTGCTGTGTGGAAGCGCATTATCATGAATAAAAATTAAATCATCGCCCATTGCACCTCTCCACACTCTGCGGGTTCTAATACTAAGGCCCAGCTGTACCATCGTGGATTATCTTTGACCATGGTTCAGTTACCTAGGATACAATTGTTGACACAATAGTATCTACAGAAACTGAACCAGGATCAAAGATAATCCACGATCGTACAACTGGGCCTAACAACTCTGTATATTACTGTTAATAATAAGAAGCTAATCTTAGACCTAGTTGTATGATCGTGGATCATCTTCGATCGTGGTTCAGTTTCTAAGGCCCAGTTGTACGATCGTGGATCATCCTTGATCGTGGTTCAGTTTCTATGGATACCATTGTACTAACAATTGTATCCAAGGTAACTGAACCATGATCAAGGATGATCCACGATCATACAACTGTGTCTTAGGATACCATTGTATTGAGAGTTGTATCCTAGGTAACTGAACCATGGTCAGGGACGATCCACGATCGTTCTATCGGGCCTTAGGGCCAGTTGTACGATCGCTATCTTTGATCATGGTTCATCATGGTTTTTCTTTTAATCATGGTTCAGTTTCTAAGGATGCCATTGTATTAACAATTGTGGTGATCCACGATAGTACAACTAGGCCTAAGACCCAGTTGTACTATCGTGGATTATCTTTGACCATGGTTCAGTTTCCTAGGACACAATTGTTAATACAATGGTATCCTAGGCAACTGAACGATGGCCAAGGTGATCAACGATCGTACAACTGGGCCTAAGGTGCAGTTCTACAATCATGGAATAACTTTGATCCTGGTTCAGTTGCTATGGATACCAGTGTGGCAACAATTGTACCCTAGGCAACGGCGGCGATTGTAAACTCAGCGGAGGTCAAGGGTTTTATAATCCTCGCATGTAAACTGCAGCGGATGGTCAAGGGTTTTATAAACCGTGTATGTAAAGTGCGGCGGATGGTTAAGGGATTTACAATCCTTGCATGTAAAGGGCAGCGAGCAGTCAAACCTCAAAAGATTTAAACTAGATTCATG
Organism: Othius punctulatus; assembly: GCA_951805005.1. Lineage (NCBI taxonomy): Eukaryota > Metazoa > Arthropoda > Insecta > Coleoptera > Staphylinidae > Othius > Othius punctulatus. The sequence goes on along the minus strand of OX638138.1, from coordinate 23,451,412 downwards.
TACTGCCGTTTTTCGATTTGCAGAATGCGGAATATGTCCGGGATTTGTTTGTGATTGGTTAGGTTAGGTTAGGTTAGGTTAGGCCTCGGGTACGATGTGACCGGTGAGCGGCGGCGAATAATAATGTCTAGGAGCAGCGATGAGCGGCAAGCGCAAAGCGTCTGATTTTCCCAGCACGCTGCATTCAAAACGTAAAGAAAACGTTTGATTTGTCGTTATGCCGCTCGACGTAGCCGCTCACTACTCGTATCGTACCCGAGGCTTTAGGGTTACTTTAGGTTAGTACTCATTAGGTAATCGTTAATCTGTTTTAGTGGCCCGCTGCACTTTATGGGTAAGGTTAACAGACCTAAGTTGACCATCGCTGCACTTTACAATATTTATCTTAATCATTATTGCCTAAACAGATTAAAGATTAATACCCATTGGACTTTACATGTACCCGGCAACGGAGCCATGGTCAAAATTAATCCAAGATTGTACAACCGGACCTAAATGAACATTTCAAAAACGCATGTCGCGCCTCCTGGGCGGAAATTCTTGAAAGTTTCAGGGGGTCACCTCCTGGTCCAATGGTTTTAGTTTGCTGTTGTGACTTTTTCTATAGTTTGTAACAACATGTAAAAGTTGATCTCAAAATTTGAAAGATAGATGATGTTTTAAGTCTCCCGGGCTTAAAGGCCAAATGAGGGGGTCAATCTTTTGACCCCCATTGAGGGGGTCTTTCAATCAATTGAAAGGTTGATCTAGGTCTGAGTGATTATTAGATAGACTTTTACGGACCCCGATAATTCAAAAATGCTTCAACTTCAAATCCGGCTCCGACGACTTCCGGCTTTGACAACTCCGGTTCCGAATCTACAGCCCTCTTAATAACTATCTAGGAGCCTTGTGAATGTTCACATATTGGTACCGGTGTCGATGTCAACACCAATGGAACTTGAACTTTAAATGTTTTCCAAGTAATTAAAGCGAGGAGGTTTTTTTGGCGCACCTTCAACGTGCGTAGACTGACATTTGTAGATCGAGGAGAAATGTGTGGTTTCCCCCAAAATAAGGTTCTCAAGTTTTACATCTGGATCTCGCAGGGAAGCTACCCCTTGCACGGAGATAAACATTTAAATTTTAAGCGAAGTTAACTTTGTGGCTTTGGAGTTTTCGTTTCCATTGATACCAAAACATTTTTCGTAGGTTAAACTGGCAAGTAAAAATTCGCAAGAACGTTAAACTTAATTTTAAATCCCAATGGGTGACACCCGGTATACATTTTCCCAACAATATCTGTCGTCTTATGTATGATATTTGTCATCGCTGAAAGCAACATATAGAAACATTGTGTTTATGTTGAATGTTCCTGAAATTTGTTTCTGAATGTTTCTGAAAGTTTCTTCTGGATATCAAGAAACTACCAGAAACATTCAGAAACAAGTTCCAGGAACAAGCAACATAAACATAATGTTCCTCTGTGCTGCTTTTGGTGTGGACATGGATTTAGGTCTTCCATTTAATGCACATTATTTATTTTAAAATAGCACCAGTCTATTTGACCTGAAGAAACATAATGTATGCGTATCCAATGTGTGTACCTTAATGTACCACTATTATACTACTATTATAGCATTATAATACTATTTTATACCCTACATTCACTACGTTTTTGCGTCAGGGGAGTCTATGAATATCTAGTAATTTTGTTGGTAGTGTTTCGGAAATAACTAAATTCCCCAATGTAACTTGTTACATTTTTTTAGGTTAAGTTGTTTTCAATTTGAGGTTATGTTTTTTAAGTAACATTGTTGCCAGATGTAAAGTTTAAATTATTAGAGATGTAAAGTTTAAATGATTAGAGGTGAAAATGGAACGGCAGGGAAAAAAATTGGCATTTTGAGTAATATTTTGACAGAAGTGAAAATTATTTCTGGGCTCGAATATGCAGTAAAATAGTATATTGTAATAAGAGTGCGGAAAGGGCTTCATTGCAAAACGAGTATGAAAGTTGGAGCACGAGCGCCAGCGAGTGCTCCATTCATACGAGTTTTGCAATGGCCATTTCCGCAAGAGTGTTACATACTATTTTTTCTACGAAAGTGTAGAAAACTAAAGATTAATGTAAATTTAATCATTAATTTAAAATAAATGTCATTGTCATTAATTTAAACGTCAGAAAATTTATAAATCGCTTGTCACCAAATCGAGACTCGAAATTTATACATTAATACTGGAAGTAGAAGAATATCAATAATGGATTCCTATAGTGACGATATAACAAACACTCCGCCGGAACTTGCGGCCATTGCATCCACAGTTTCGTCCGATTTATTGCCTCAAAAATCAAAAGAGAGGTATTGGAGTGCGGAAAGTGAGTGCGGAAAGTACTTTCCGCACTCATATAAGTGCGGAAAGTACTTTCTGCACTCCTTGTAACAAATACCAACTTTCACGGTTAAATTTTATGACAGAAAACGTGTCTTTCAACACTTTCGTAGAAAAATATATAAATCTGACAATGTGGTAGGAAGAAAATGTCTAATAGACATCGACACAAAAAATAATTAACTTCCGTTGCATCACTGAATCAGTTTGTCCAACATGACAAAAAGAAACCCAGCCAACTCAGTTCCAAAAGGGTCGTGAATGTATATTACTATTATTTATGTTAATTATTGATAATCATGTAGATTCACATGATTACTCTATGTGTGGTCATATAGTTCATGCATTCTGTGCTCACTTGGATTCTTTGCAAGTTGTAAAACCCATTATTGAAGATTACCAAACACTTTTTGTTATCCATGGGTGGGATCCTGCATGCCTCCGGCATTGCGACCTTTTATAGTTCTTACGAAACATGTAATTAAGCATAAAATATAACCATCACTCCCATTAATAGTCATTATTAAAATTACTGCAGTTTTAATTGTGCAATTAAATATAGCAAATTTACATTACTATTGAGAACTTTCAAGGCGAATGCAGTGACCATCATGCCAGGAAATTACAAATTAGGTGTAATTCCTAGTGAATAATACGAGAAATAATTCATTTCGTTAATTTAACTTTTTTGCGGTTTTACCACACTGCATCTAGCGTTAGAAATTCAGCGAGATAGAACAACTATGAGATTTATTGTCGAAAGATATCGATAAAAATTATATATTTTCTATAATTTTCTTAATAAAGTACCACATAGATTTTTTTTTAATATTGCAATAATGCAGAATCTTCACAAACACCACAACAAATAAAACCGCTTACTAAAACATTTGAACAGTTCTTAAATCAAAGCGCTCAAATTTAGTCGTAATCCTATTTAAGTGTAGTGCTCTGTACGTCAATTATTTCTAGAGGTCATTAATAGTTAACGTCCAGAACTTGGTACTCCAATAAACAAGTAACGAGATTTGAAATCGTTAAATGTACACAGAACAGTGTTTATGTTCGCATAAAAACGTTCACGTTGCGGCAATTTTATTTTTAGTGAGCCACATTGCTTGCATAACTTTAGAAATTAACTTTATGCAAGGTTATAGGTGATACTTCACACAAATGAATAATTAATACATATTAGACATTAGTCACTGTAAATTGCCAAGGATCATAAATATGAATAATTAAAAAACAACGTACCTTAAAGTCAAGACCAGATTAACTTGGAATAATCAAATTAATCTGGTCTTGACTTTGACCATTGCATTATTAGTATTCTGCATATGCCCTATCTCAATTATTTGTTAGTGTCGGTGTGGCTTGTTTTGCAATCCACCTTATGTGTACACGAAGAACATATATAAAAATCGTGCATCTGCAATGCGAAATGAAATTATATATTTTCCCACATCACTACTAAAGGCGTCACGACGAGAGCTGGCAATGACTCATGCTTTTCGAACAAAGAATCGCGTTTTATATCCTCGTTCGCATGTTTACGGCAAGTGTAATAGAGTGAAATGAAATATGAAACGTATGTCGAATTCCGGAAATATGGAGCGATGTGTCATTGTGAGCTCTTAACGAGACTACTATAGCTCACTCTCATAAACTTTTTTTTTATTTGTCTCTTGATAATGGTCGTGAGACCAAAACAGTTGTAGAGTTTTTCTATTAAAAAATTTATGAAACTTAACCAAGTCCTTTATTTATATTAATTGTATATCAGTGTGAAATTAGGCGGAATAAATCGTACAAGATGAGTATTATTTTGTTGTGGACACATTTTTTGTGGAAAAAGACTGAAATTTGCAGTAACATTCAGACATATTTTGTTGAATTGTGTAGTAGTACATCAAAATGTATCTGGTAACAGATATATTTGAAGATTTTTCTATAAACAACACTTTTTTTTATATTATGTTTCTTTTCTCGTACTTACTGGTAAAGTAATTACGTCTTATAGTGTTTTTAATGTTTTTATTTATGTTATTTGTTTTTATATTTATTATTAGGTACGGTATTGTTATATTCGTTTAAGTGGTGTATGTTATTAGATGGGCGTAAAAAGTACTTACACATATTTATATTTCGTTTCATTACTATTTAAGTTTATTTGAATTGTAATGTGGGAGTGACATTGACTGACGTTTTTTTTTTTAAATATATTAATGTATAATGTTGTTTTGTTAAATGTCGTATGGATTATTTAAAAAATTATAGAGTGGTTTGAAATTTAGATTTGTTTGTTCGTTAAGGCATTGAATGTTTTGTATTTTAGGCTACGTGTTTAAAAGTTTATCAATTTCGTATGATTCTAATAGTGTTTGTTTCAGACCTTTGTTGGTATTATGTAAAAGTTTCGTGTTTTTGTAGATTTCGAATTTGTTGATTGTTAAAGTGAAGATTTATTTTTATTTTTTATTATTAAGTTTGCAATGCACCTAATCTTAAGATTAATAAACATTTTTAGTCTGACCTAAATGCTACATTACTATACTGTTCCGGATTTTTCCTATGGTCCATCCTGGTTTCTGACTATTCCACGTCTCTATTGTGGCTGCACTGCACTATTAGTGAGCTCATGGGGAAATTTAATGTTGATTTTTTTATCATTTAATTCATTGTTTTTAATTTAAAGTTATTATTTAACAATTTTCTAAAAAATGCATAGAATAATTGCATTGGTCTTTAATAGAATTAGACAATTACACTACATATACCAAAATTTGACAAATTCTTTTAAAAATCCAGTAAATATTCATCGATGTTTAATGAATAATTCATTTAATGTAAAAATTTAAAGAATCCTTAAATATTCCTAAGTGGAATTCCTAAGCATGGAAAATTTGATAATAAACAACTCATGTTCATGATTTTTTTTTAATTTTTCATGATAGTTTCAAATGGTATCACTTGAAAAGTTTAGAAAATTACACTCAATATTCCCAGATATGGCATTTTTTTTAGAAAAGTTCATAAGATATTCGTTGATAATTAATTAACAGTTAATAAATAAAATTCTAGAATATTCTGCTAAAAAAATTAAAGAAAATCCGCCTCTTCTAGATTCAACATTAAACCCTTATTGTTAAACACTGATAAACACTTATTGTCTAAATCTTAAGAACTATTTCCTAAAATATTCATAGATAATTTCATTGAATTTTCAATAATTGAATGAAGTCATGGATACTTCCACAATATAATGACATGAAATTATAAAAATTGTAAAACTTCCTTGATAATTTCATGAGATATCCATTGCACCTTTTAGAAAATGACCATCAATATATCAAAATTTGACGAATTTTTACAAAATTCCAGAAGATATTCAGCGATGATTAATAAAAACATCATCCAATCATCATCCGTCAAAATATTAAAAATTCTTAACTTTTCCAACCATATGTTTAGACAATTTGCAAAAATTTCATTGAATCCTTAATAGAATTAGAAAATTACACTCCATATCTTCAAATTTTATAGTCATAAAAAAATATAGTAGATATTTATCGATGTTTAATGAAAAATTAATTTAAATTCATAATTTTAATAATTCTTAACTATTTCTTATGATATGTAAGGCATATTTTTAAAAAAAATCAATGAATCCTGAATAGGATTAAAAAAGTTACACTCTATATGTCCAAATATTACAAATCCTTGAAAAATCTAGTAGATATTTATCGATGTTTAATGAAAACTTCAATTAATGTCAAAATTTGAGTAATTCTTAAATATTTCCTAAGATATGCATACACAATTAAGAAAGAAAAACATTGCATCGTTGCATAGAATTGCATTTAAAATATGCATAGAATAATTGCAAAAAATGCATTGAATCCTTAATAGAATTAGACAATTACACTACACATATAATGTCAAAATTTGAAGAATTCTTAATATTCCTTATTTTTATTCTTAAATAGTTATGCATGGAAAATTTGCAAAAAATTCATTGAATCCTGAAAAATTGCCAAATATGATAACAGACAACTTACGTTCATAAAATTGAAAAAAAAACTAAGATAATTTCAAAAATTTAGAAAATTACACTCAATATTCACAGATTTGGCAATTTTTTAGAAATGTTTTTAGAAAAGAAAGAGAACTGTTAATTAATTATCAAGAACTATTATCTACGATATTCATAGAAAATTTCATTGAATCTTCAATAATTAAGTTATGGATAGTTCCACAAAATAATAATGACATGAAATTATGAAAATTGAAAAATTGCTTGATAATTTCATGAGATATCCATTGTAATGTATTGTAGAAATCTTTTAATATGTAATTAATTTATTAATTTGACTTGTGTAAGTCGTATGACCACAGGCATGAAAATATTTCTATTCTATTCTACCTTTCAGAAAATGACCCTAAATACATCAAAATTTGACAAATTTCAAAAACGTTACAGTAGATATTCAGCGATGATTAATGAAAATTCATATTCATCATCCAATCATAAACTATCAAAATGTTAAGAATTTTTATTTTTTCCCACATGTATAGACAATTTGCAAAAATTTCATCAAATCCTGGATAGAATTAGAAAATGGAAAATGGATGGAATTTTTGAAAAGCTCTAGAAAACAAAGGAGTGCATTCTCAGGACTTATACTGCAGGTAGTTATGTAAGTATTCAACACAGAAATAACATATTATTACTGAGTCTCATTTCCTTCATAAAAATGTATGGTCTTAAAAAGTAACGATTGATACATTTTTTCGAGTTTTTACAGAAAGAGTTTGACTGACTCTCTTGCATGATAGAAAATTTAAAAATGAATGCCTGAAGTTCATTTAATGCTGAACACACTGGTTTTTGAAGTATTCTGACGTTTTTTAAAATTGCATGGCAATTAAACTTTCCGCAAACTATGTTTTTCATTAAAATGCCCGACCACCATTTCAAAAATGACTGCCAGAAAAAAAAACATTGGTTTATAAATGAGTTTTTTACACGAAGAGTTTGAGTGACTCTCTTGCATGATAGTTTTTTTTTAATGTATGCCTGCAGGTCATTTAATGCTGAAAACACATTTTTTTAAAAAAATATTCTGATATCTTTTAAAATAGCTTGGCAATTAAACTTTCCGCAAACCACGTTTTTCATTAAAATTGGCCCAACCACCATTTTAAAAATGGCTGCCTGAAAAAAACTATGGCTTATAAAAAAATGTATCAGCGTTTTGTAGCTGTCTACCTATAGGGAACATATGGAAAAAATCCAGGGAAATAAAACATTATGAGCAACATTGCCTGGGTGATTTGAAATGGATTGACCCCCCTTAGAAATGTTTCGGTCGACTTCCCTAACACTTTGTATACATATGTTTCGTTTCACGTCTAGTTTCGTACATTTTCATCAGTAATACTATTATCAAAGTTTACTTTACTAACTGACTTATGTCAGTTTTTAGAGTACACTGTAAAAATAATTAAAAAGTAAATCCTGTCCTGAATCATGTTAATATCAGATGGACTATAGATTCATGTGAAATGGATTGAAAATTTTCTTTAAATATAAGATTTCAATTTCGTTTCATGTCTGTTTTCGTACATTTACATCAATTTTATCAGTAATACTATTATCAAAGTTGACTTTACTAACTGATTTCTGTCAGGTTTTAGAGTACACTGTAAAAATAATTAAAAAGTAAATCCTGTCCTGAATCATGTTAATATCAGATCATGTTAATATCAGAACTATAGATTGATGTGGAATGAATTGAAAATTTTCTTTAAATATACGACTTGTCTAATTTGCCACATGCAGTTTTAATATCGGACTCTCCTCGTACAATGTCAAGTCAAAGTGGCGATGAATACAGTCGCACGATGACTTCCACGAATTATTTTCCCGATTTTGAGAAAAATGGGAATAGCGAGAATGATTTCGTGTATTAGGATGAAATTACTGCCTGTGCTTTTGGAAATGTACCATCACTACTGGAGGTAATAAAAAAAATAAAAGTAACTCCTGAAGTACGAGAGAAGCGAAATGGGCTAGAGATCAGAAAGTTGGCGTAAAAGGAAATCTCGATCTAAAATGAAGATGTACTCAAAACTTTATTGGCATCAATTGATTTTGCCAGTTATTATTTGCGCAATTTTAGGATAAAAATATCCCCAAAAAAACTTGGGTACTGGGTCTGGATTGATCATCTTGGAGGTCATCAACCCCGAGCACCTTAACCCTCCAAGGCAGCACCCGCTGCAGCTCATTTAGGGGGGCGATCAAATGCAACAGAAGACAACAAACAAGACAATTCAACATAAAAGCGCGACGATGCGTAAAATGAGCACGAGATAAACGTCACGGCGGTAACGACCTGCGATCCCTTACACCTGGGTCCAGAAGGGCCTTCAATCACCTGACTGGAGGAACGAAAATAAAACGGGGAATCGATCATCAACCCGGGCGGCTCGTGCAGTAACACGGTTACATAACCGGCGTGAATTATTGAGGCCCGCACAGCCCGAACCCCACGTTCAACACTTATCTGAAGGAATTCGTGGGGCTTAAAAAAGTCGTAAAGGTGCGCGGCTTGAAAGTGAAGGCCGCCAAGCGCGATTGTTTCTGCCGCAAATTGAGGTTAAACAGTGGATGCTCTTACATTGTTTATGTCCTCGCCAAGATGAGACAGCATCCAATTTCCAGGTGGTTCCACCATAAATCCATCTCTCAACGAATGCACACCAGGCCCCCCACGATTATCGCGAACTCGAATCAAGTAGCACCCACGTATCGTGGAAACACTTTCTCCTCGTGGCCCCCTCACAGCATCCCCCGAGAGGACGGGACACTCGCGGTCGGGTTTTTGTATCGCGTACAGGGGGGTAACGAAAACAGAAACGGGTCAGTGCTTCGCGGCGGAGCCCTAGGTTGCCTCCAGGTTGGTTATGGGACGTCACCGGTGGGTTTGCGGAAGCGCAGCCTCGCAGAGTGCACCTCTGCCCGGTGAAGTGTTTTTATTTTCGTCCTCCGCGGTGTGCACACTTGAAACTGTTTGGTATTGACAGTTCTGTGGTAGGCCCCGAAAACGTCACTATCCGCTGCCAACCAACGAACAACTGACTGTTCGTCGTTGGCCGCTGGATGGCAGCCAACTTTAAAAATAATTGGCGATCGATCGTAGCGGTTCGTCGAATACGAGGTTGCGCGTCGAACCGACCAGTGGCGTAGAAAGATTGGGACGATGTTAAACCCTATTCATTTTAATGAGTGATCGCTCACATGAAGTAGGTCGTGTGTAACTATGCAAGCGTTCCTCTTAAATATGGCGGTAAACCCGACTTATTAAGTTCTCAAATGCCATGAAACGTCAAACGATTCACTATAGTACTTGGCACTGATAAACTGACAGTGTGTTCTGTGTTGGCATCACTGTAATTTTTCACCAAATAGTTTCCATTTTGACCTGTTGGCATCTATCAAACATTGTTAAACATTTCGAAATTGTCAAAGTTTTATAATGGAAAAAATGAATATTAACACGAAAAATGAACTAAAATCCCCTTAAATAGTAGAGTGAAAAGGGCAGTCTTTAATTATTAAAAACTTGTAAGACTAATGTAAAGGCCTATTCATAGATTTCTTACGCTAGGCTATGACAATACTATCGCTATAGGCATTTTCAACAACGTATTGCGTAGCTTAGCGTATTACGCGTAGCGTTGCGTCGCGTTAGAAATCTATGAACGGGCCTTAAGTTATAAAACAGATTTATTCAGTATTTACCATGTTTGTTCTTGTGGGCTCCTGTCCGTTATTCATTATAAATGCTTCGAAAAACTTCATAATCGGTTGTTTCGTTGGAGTTTGGAGGAACATTTTTCTTCGCATTTTTTAACTAAAATTTGTATGTTTTCTTACAACACATGTGTCGATAGGCATCAAAGAATATATACCTAACAACCTGACATGCATGCCTTACATGAATGACGTTAGTGACAGCTCGCCTTCGTACCAACCTATTTTTTAAGTGCTTTTTAAACAATTCTAGAATTCAACTTGACAACTGTAAATTTCAATTAGACTAATTCATGATCAGAGTGAATATACATGGTGTACCAAATATAGTGGACAAGCTCAACAACACGCCAGTCGGGGGTGGCAACTGAGTCCTTAAAAATACAAACAAAAAAAATACTCGAGCTATACTTTTCGAAGTATTGCTGTAAGATGTAATACCTTGCAGTATACTTGCTCCTCTAAGCAAGTTTAGAGGAGCTGCTAGAGGGAATTAAATGCCAATCACTTGTAAAGGCTGATTCATAGTTTGTTACGCGACGCAACGCTACGCTGTGACAATTTTATCGCTATGGGCATTTTCAACAGCGTCAATACGAATGGGCCTTAAGTTATAAAACAGATTTATTCAGTATTTACCATGTTGGTTCCTGTCCGTTATTCATTATAATTGCTTCGAAACACTTCAAAATCGGTTGTTGGTTTGGAGTTTTAATATTTTTCCACGCACTTTTAATTAAAATTTTTATGGTTTCTTACAACACATGTGCCGAGAGGCATCAAAGAATATATACCTGACAACCTGACAGGCATGCCTTACATGCATGAGCAATTCAAATGACGTTAGTGACAGCTCGCCTTTGTACCAACCTACATTTTGTTAGTGCTTTTTAAACAATTCTGGAATTCAACTTGACAACAGTAATTTTCCCTTCAGACTATTCACCATCAGAGTGAATATACAGAGTGTCCCAAAAATAGTGGACAAGCTCAACAGCACGCCACTCATGGAGGGAACTTAGTCCATAAAAAATAAACAAAAACATCCTCGGGCTATACTTTTCGAAGTATTGCTATAAGATGTTATATTACAGCAACTTTAGAAGCAGCTCTTCTAAAGTTGCTGCTAGAGGAGCTGCTAGAAGGAATTAAATGCCAATCATTTGTAAAGGCTGACTCATAGATTTGTTACGCTACGCTGTGACAATGCTATCGCTGTGGGCATTTGCAATGCGCATAAAACGCTGTTGAAAATTCCTATAGCGATAGCATTGCCACAGCGTAGCGTCACAAATTTATAAATCAACCACGCCAATTGATTGACATTTAATTCCTTTCAATGGACATTTGATTCACGTAAGAAATCTATGTTAAAGCATTGATTTCTTACGCAACGCAACGCTATGACGCTGTGACAATGCTATCCATATGAGCATTTTCAACAGCGTCAATATGCTGTTGAAAATGCCTATAGCAATAGCATTGTTATAGCGTAGCGTTGCGTCGCGTAAGAAATCTATGAATGGGCCTTAAGCCTTTACGTTGTTTAATTGTACATATTATTTAAATAATCTTAATGGATATTTCCATTTCTAATAGCGTATTTAAATATTTAAAAACATTTATTTCTTAAGAATATTCTTAAAAAAACAACGTGACAACAATGTGCTTTACAATTCAAATACTGATAATAAAGTCCTCTATGATATATGTTTTTTGAATGTTAAAACAAAATTTATTTTGCTTCTTAAAGGCTCAGTGACCATTCCTGAGTGGCGTGCTGTTGAGCTTGTCCATTATTTTGGGACATCCTGTATAGTCATTATGGCTGCTCACATTCCAAACGCCCACCACCTATTGATTAATGTTGGCAAAAATTAACGTAACAACAATGTGCTGTACAATTAAAATACTGATAATAAAGTCCTCTATGATATATATTTCAGAATGTTTTTTTTTTAACTTTTTGTTTGTTTTAAGGACTCAGTGACCATTCCTGACTGGTGTGCTGTTGAGCTTGTCCATTATTTTGGGACACCCTGTATAGTCATCATGCCTGCTCACATTCCAAACGCCCACCACCTATTGATTTATGTTGGCAAAGCAATAAACATCCCTAGATTTCAATCAATAGCAAATGAAGACGACTGAAGTTGGTACAAAGCGCTAATGCCCATAGATGGCGATGCGCTCACCTTAATAGAAAAAAAATCAGGTTGGTACAACTAAAACAATTTATTGAATTTTATATTATTTTCTTTCTTCTTAAATTAAAATTTTAATTTGACAACTAAAACAATTTAATTATCAAATTGACATATGAGATGTAGTTGTCCAAAAATTTAAATTGATGCCTTTGCATAAAAAGAAAGAAACTTGCAAAACAAATAATTAAAAATTGCTCTACAGATTTTCTTCAACGAGAATGTTGAAGTTTCCGATTTCCCCGGACTTTGTTGCGTTCCAATGGTTTTGACATTAGAAAACAAACAACAAAACCTAACCAAACTTTTTATTTAGCCCTAGACAGCGTTGCCACGTGTATTTTCGAGGTAAATTACAGTGTTGGTGGAGTTTTAAAATGTGAGCAGCGTATACCATGCATTCATAATTGATTAAAAAACAGTTGAATTTGGTGCGTTGTTTTTCATCTTGCAATGTTGGCACCTTATCTGCGATTCGATCGCTATATTCGAATCGAATGTAACGCCTATGATCAAATAATTCAATCATAGGCGTGAGTCAACTGTCAAGTGCTGTCCGTAGATTTTGAATCTGAACAATTTCATGACCAGTTTCCTGATCTCGGGTTCAGTCACATTTACTTTTTGCTTATAACATTAATGCTTATTAACTTTATTGTTGTACATATTTATTTATTAACACTAAAAGAATTATTGTTTCATTTATTTATAAATTGTTTCATTTATTTCCTTCCTTAAATTCACTATGTCCTGCCACTGATTCTGTCACTGAGGAGCTACGAACCTAAAAAGTTTTTCAATGAGCGGGAAATTCAACTGCTTTTCAATCAATTATGAACGCATGGTATCTGATTTTGATGATTCACGGCAGGATTTGCTTTCCAATTATTTATAGAATCTACTTAAAAAAACTGACAGAAATATTACCAAAGCGGATTCTGACAGTTTTATCTACAATTTTTTAATTGTATTTTTTTAATTAAAGTCGTATGTCATTTGTTTAATGTTTTTAATTAGTTTTGGATGAAGCACGTACTTTTATCCAATCAAAAATTTATTTTTTACGAATATTGAAAATAAATTTTATATAAAGTTTAAGAAATTTATCTGTAACCAGTATTTAAGATATTATTATTGGGTATTTACTGGTATAATTATTTTTATTTTATTTTATTATTTATTTATTTTATTTTGCCTGACTAGTTTCTTATTGCTACCATAAATATTTGTATTCAATTTGAATTTTGAAATTTGGAAGATGTCTGAAATAAAATGTAAAAATAAGATCAAGATATATACATAGTAAAATACATATATCATGCCTCTGATGATGTTTTTTTAGAAACCGAAACTAGTCAGGCAAAATAAAATAAATAAATAATAAAATAAAATAAAAATAATTCTACCAGTAAGTACCCAATAATAGTACCTTAACTTTTATATATTATACATATTTGTTAATTCAAATTGTACGTCATTTGTTTTGTATTTTTAATATTTTGTTTTGGATGAAGGCCAAACTTATATGAACAAATAAAATTTTCTGAGAAGTCACGAATAAAAAAATATGTTGCATTAGGTGGACATGTTGTATTATTTTACTTTAATCCTCTTTACTCCGATCGGAGCATAGGGCTTCTACAAGCTTCTTCCATATTTCTCTATCCGTCCGACTTCCGAGGCTTGTATAAGTTTCCGTAGCACGCTCCCTTTTACGTTGCAGGGTTGCTAGCCCTGCGAACAACCCTCCTCCTTTCACAGCCGGGCTTGGGACCGGTCACAGCGGAGTTGGATATGTTGAATATTATAACTATATTCAAGTTATAATAGGCAGCAATTTCAATAATTATATAATTAATAGGTAATGGAGAAACCCTGCATTGTCCATTACGAATTTATTCCATATATTTTAAATGAAATTATAAAATAGATTTTCCAATGTCTTTTTCGAAAATAAAATTAAAAATTCGAATCGTTTTCCAATAATCGTCCTTGTTGTTTTGTTTTAAAATTATTGTATAACTATATACTTTTATTTTCATATAACTGTTTTTTTTAATTAATAAATGTGAGAATAAAATGGTGCTAATATGTATATTTAAATGATTTTTTATCAAATAATAGAAATATCACCTAGTTATTAACCGCCTTCTCTTCTGAAAAAAAGGCAAGCTTTTTAATTTCCACTAATGGCAAGACTGGATTTAGTACAATTTAGTACATTTTTATGAGTTTGATAGTACATTGTAAAATCTAAGTGTGGCAGCACTGTGTAGATACAATAAAAAGTTCAAGAACTCTATGTAGGGGATTTTTGCATTTTATGAATGATGACACTGCTTCCGCGCGTGTTGAATGTTGGTTGGAGGACTTGGAGGATGACAATAAAAAATGAAAAACCTCCCTCCACAGTGATTACCAACACAACCTTGATAAAACGGCAGCGGCTGACGTTATAGGTTATGTCCGGTCTGGTTGATGAATTAATGATGTGATAAAGCAGAAATGGCCGTAATTAAATCGATACTAAACCAGCTCGTACTGCTTCTGGTGCTCGTTAAACTCTCGCAATGCCTCTACGAGGACCAGATGGGCAAGTTCGATTGGAAGAAGACGCACCTAGGTAAACTGAGGTACGCCAGCTTCGACTCCGTGAAACGCATCGTGGTCGTGACAGAGGAGAATGTACTCGCCTCACTCAGTCTCAAGAATGGGCAGGTTACATGGAGGCACCTCCTCGAGAGCCCAGACACCCACCGGGTTGAGCTGCTGCACGTGGACAACGAGGTGCTCACAGTCTCGGGTAACGGAAACGTCAATTACATCCGTGGGTGGGACCTTAATTCTGGCACACTGATGTATGAATGGAGCATGACCACCGAGATGGAGCACGGGCGGTGGATCGTCTTGAAAACCCAGCTACTGCATGTCGTGCCGGTGCCTAAATCCCACCTGGAAGTCACCGAGTACCAGATGAAAACCGGTGCCAACAAGGGCACTACATCTAAACTGTCGTCGCCATGGTTAACCGACTTGAACAATTGTGTGGCAGCAGGGATGTACTGGACATGTTTATCCAATGACAATAATCTCTACTCAATTGATTTATCCGGAGAATTAGCCAAAGTCCATAAGCAATCTCTATCCGGGCTAATAGGAGATGTAACTGGCAATGTTGAAATATACGAGATCCAGCATGCTGAACCAGCCGTTCTTTTGCGGAGAAACAATGTTAATAGATTCGTGCTGATAGGGGAAAATTCAACTGTGATGCCATACTCATTAGAACACAATGTTATAAGTGTATCTAATGGAGATGAAAACTCGTTAATGCAAATCGAGCGCACCACCGAAAACACACTACAAATTAAAAACTTTGAGCTGGGATCAGAGGCAAACACATTAATTCCCATCGATGTACCCAGTGACCTCCCAGGACTTACTCTAATTACTGGCATTTGTCGTGGTACTAATTGTAGGTTGCTGTTTACATGTGCCGACAATTCAGTCTCACTTCTGCAGTTACCATCAGGGAAGGTACAGTGGACGAGAGAGGAAGCCCTGAGCCAAGTGATTGCAGCCGAATTCATTGAACTACCTCTTTCCGAATCGGAAGCTTCAATTGAGCGAGAATTCAACGAGGCCTCCAGTGATGTAATAAGCATGTTCACTCGCAGAATTCTGAGCCAGTTACGACAGCTCACATTATTCATAAGCGGACAGAAAACATCATCGGAAAACCAATTGGTACGTGACATGTTTGGCCTTCATAAGCTTATAATACTAGCAACTGGCGTTGGCAAGGTATTCGCTATAGATACAATAAGCGGAGATATTATTTGGACTCGTTACATACCGGAATTGGGGACGTTCAATATTGTTGGTCGGGATAATGTGCTATTGTACGAGCAGAGAACTGCTCGTCATGCTCCACTCCCAGCACAGATGATTCTCATTGGAAGAGATCCGTCTACAAGACGTGGTGTATTATTCAGCTTTGACCCAATTACCGGAAAATCTCTTGGGGACATTGTAAAGCTGCCGTACAGAATTAAACAAGCAATGTTGATGCCATATGAGGATAGGGATCATGTTAAAGGCGTCGTATTGTTAGCCGAGGATAATCAGCTCCATGTATATCCACCGAGTGCCAAAGCTACAGTGTACGAGCATTCACCATCGATATTTTTATACAATGCAGACACTGAGAAGGGTTCGTTAAATGGTTACACTATGTATTTTAGCAGTGACGGCAACCTTAGAAGCACACCCACTTGGCATTTGAATTTGGCTGGCTCACAGATTGTGGCACTTAGCACGAGGCCTAGTATTGAACGTGTGCACTCGCAGGGGCGCGTTTTGGCAGACCGGTCAGTATTTTATAAGTACATCAATCCAAATCTGGTCGCTCTGGCCACGATTACACCCGATGTGCTACACAAGCACGTTCTCAGTGTTTACCTAGTCGATGGTGTTACTGGGTTGATCGTGCATTCCGCTCACCACAAGCGTGCAAACGGACCCGTCCAGATGGTGCATTCAGAGAATTGGCTTATCTATTCCTATTTTAGTGAGCGGTTCAGGAGGTACGAGGTTACCGCGCTCGAATTGTATGAAGGTGCAAGACAGAGTAACAGTACAGCGTTTAGTTCGCATGCTCTCAGCCAGTTGCCGCATCCAGAAACATTGTCTTATATTATCCCTGTGAACCCATTGGCTATGGCAGCTACTTTAACTGAGCGTGGTATCACAAACAAGCACTTGCTTATAGCGTTGAGTAGTGGGTCAGTCATTGAGATGCCACTTGCATTTTTGGAACCTAGAGGGCCACATCTACCATCTCATCCGGATGAAGGATACGTTCCATACCTGCCAGAGCTCCCTATACACTCCGAGGGGATAATCAACTACAATCAGACTTTGGGCCGCATCAGAGGGATACAGGTATCGCCGGCTCGGCTCGAGAGCACCAGTCTAGTCATTGTGTACGGGTTGGACCTGTTTTACACACGTGTTACACCATCGAAGACGTTCGATGTGCTCAAGGAGGACTTCGACCACTGGCTGATTGTTATGGTACTGGTGGGGCTCACGTTTGCGTCCTACATCACCAAGAGGTTGTCCATACGCAAGGCACTCAAGCAGGTGTGGAAGTAGAGGCACATCCCTCTCCGATAGTATTTGCAATTTGTTAATTTGTTGACTGTTTTTTCTTTTTAATTTAACTTATTGTTTCACTTGTGATGTGGGAACATTTTATACTACCGTAATTTAGATCAAATGCATTTATTTGTAAGGTTTGTATTGTGGTTTGATAGTTTATGTAAAACTGGTTAAAATTAAAACAAGTGAATAAAATGGATGAAAAATTACACATATTTTTTTACCGACTTTAAAATGGTGACAACCGACGATGTTATTACCATTGCATTAATTTAATTAAAGCATTTCTCACTAGAAATGGATCTTAATTTTTCCGATTGTCAGCGTGCTGTTTTTACAGTTCATTTGATATACTTTCTCAATTATCTTTATAATTGGCACTACAACCCTGGATGAAACTTGAAAAATCTTGGCCTCTTTGAGGATTCCCCTACATATAATTCTCCAATCGCTCTTTGAGACGTTATAGCTTTAAATCAAATGCATTGACATCCATTTTGCTGAAAAGGCAATATTTAATTGCCTTAACACTAAAGGCTTTTACTTCGTGATACATTATGTATAAATAAATAATGCAATTTTTACTTTGTAGGTATCACAGTTTATGTGATAGTATGTGTAGTAGTAGATAAACTGTGATACCTACTAAGTAAAAATTGCATTAAATATTTAATTTATATACCACATTTTCGAGGCCAATTGTGGTAGACCTATTTTGGCAATGGTTATTTTCATTGGCCACAACGAAACCCAGAAAAGTTCATGAATTCATTTTTCAGGATAAGCCATAATTTATTATAATATATTTTTTCATTTATGTGTCAGCTGATAATATAAAAACGAGTTATTGAAACATAAAGATTACATAATTGGCTGTAATAAATCTAAAGTACATGAAGTGGGTATAATTTAAAATACACTTCCAGGTGCTGCTGCACAGTATAATTTATAAATTTAAATATTTTCATAGTATTGATTCATTGTACTAGGTTTGTTTCATGACTCTTCAATTAACGGCTACATTAATTAATAACCATTAAAAACAACAGGCAGGAAAACCCCATACTAACTGCTTACAATCAGTTGAAATGTCACAAATAACAATTGTTAATGTTGAAAACGTCTTGTGAATATGTTGTTTTGTAACCTTGTCTAAAAGGTTTGCATCTATTCTCAGAAAGATTGGTTTATTTGACTTAACCGAAAAAGGGGATATAAAATTGAAATTTCGACATCAATAAATAGCTAAAGCCCGTTTTTTTATTAATGTGAGTAACCAAATCTAGTAATTTTAGTAACTTTTATCTTGTGTTACGAACTTTCAATTAAAGGAAACTTCTGCATTGTAAAAAGGACTTTAATGTGGTTACGTAGAAATGTCAATGTCACTACTCATATAGTTGTTAATGCTGACAATGTCTTGTGAATATGTTGTTTGGTATCTTGTCTAATAGTTTTGCACCCATATTTATTCATTTTCTCCCAAAGATTGGTCAGAGTTGAATTAACTGAAAACAAGAGAATAAAATTTAAATTTCGCTCTCGGTAAATATCTAATTTAACACAGTGTACCAATACCCCAGAAAGGTCAAAGCAAAATAAACTAGTCAGTACCAATTGCAATTATGAAATATTTCTAATGGTTACTCACATTAAAAAAAACGGGCTATATTTTAAATCTGTATTATTTACTGTAGAGAGGGAAAGTTTTGCATTGTAAGGGATATTAATGAGGTTAATAATTTAAATGTCAATGTCGCAAATAATATTCGTTGATGTAGAACATGTCTTGCAAATATGTTGTTCTGTATCTTACAGTAGTCGTTTTGCACCTATGTTTGTTCATTTTTTCGGAGAGATTTTGAGATGTTTGAGTTCATTTAACTGAAAGAAGGAACAATAAAATTGAATTATTTCGCAGTCATTTAAATGTTATTACCAATCCCCTAGAAAGGTCAACGCAAAATAAACTAGTTAGCACCAATTGCAGTTATGAAATATTCCTAGTGGTTACTCAGTTAAAAAAAGGTCGGGCTTTAAAGCACCTGCGTTTTGATAAATGAATCGATGAAAAATCTAAAAATGAGTGATGCCGACTTTCAGAGTGTGCATTAACATTGAAATTCGTTTATTTATAAATCATTGTAATTCGAACAGTTGAAAATCACGAAACAGATAAAAGCACTGTTTATCTCTATTTAAATATTCTAGTTACATTTCACGGCAACAGTTGGCAATGCTAAAACTGCTACGCATGTCGATTTTTTGCGTCCTTTGTTTACGCCTATATTTAGGTGTGATTATGTCCTGAAAAGGAAGTCAAGGTTCAAATTGTTGGCCAGGGACAACAATTATTGACTAATAGTATTTCGATATGGGAGGGTTGCGGGAAAAATGAGATGAAAAAATAAACGACCACGCATTTTTTACATTAAGAAAACACATTTTATTAATTTATTTCGTCTTAATTATAATCACCGTAAACAAATAAAAATTAAAAACGGACCAAATTCAAGACTAATAAATACTACATATTTATGGGGAAAAAAACTAAACATATATATTGAAACTTACACAATTTACACTTAGAACTCGCAATTACCATATTAGAATCACGTTCAGAAAAATTATATGTATAGAGTTTAATAATGGTGTAAAGTACACTTTATCACTAAATACATAAACATGTTATCATATTCCGCTATTAGCTACGAGATAATGTAATCCATGTTGTGGTTTCTTTTTTATGAAAATAATTTTGTATACACTTTTAAAGCTTATGTAATCACAAAACAAATGACGATAACAAGTATTAACAAACCAATAAATGTATAGATATTTTATTTGATTAATTAGATTATCGATTTATTTATGATTACGACAACACACAGTTGGACTTCTCGTTAGTGTTCCCGTCGGCTTTCTCAATTTCATTTATTAACAAGTGGAAGATGTCTGAAACGGCAGCGTTCTGCTTGGCAGACGTCTCCAGGAACACAGCGTTCCAGCTCTCTGCAAGCTTTTTACCTTCCTCGGTGGTGACTAGGCGCTCCATGTGCAAGTCGGTCTTGTTTCCGACGAGCACAATGGGCACATGGCCTTTGCCAGTGATGTCCAGCACCTTCTCGTAGATCGACTGCACGACCTCGAACGACTTGGAGTTGTTGATGCTGTAGACGAGCACGTAGCCATGCACGTCTATACTGTACTGCGATGGAAATATCGAGTACTCATCTTGTCCAGCAGTGTCGACCAGCTCCAGCTCATATTCCTGCGAGTTGATGCGTGTCGACTTCTTGAACGTGTTCTCAATCGTGGGGTCATAGGAGTCGACGAATTGGCCTTCAACAAATTGAATGCTGAGAGATGATTTACCCACTGACCTGTAACCCATCACGGCTATCTTGCGTTGCTTCGGGGGCATCTTGACTTGATCGTACTAATCGGGGGACAAACAAAACATTCACGTTACATTCCACACAAGGGACCTGTAAATATTTCCCCTTGAGCACACCAACTTTTAGATTAACGGGTGGCGAATCACTCAGTACACCTACGGGGGCTTCGCTTATACGAGTAATCTCTAAATAACAACTTAATTACCACCACTCGTGCTGCGCCTCTAAAGGGGTGGTTAATTTATTTACGACGAATTCTTGGTTAACAACCTCGAAACGTGCTGTCAAAATTATCGACAACAGCGCCATCTACACAATAGTTCAAGGTTCCATTTGATTCAAATTAAAACAAATTTTCTAGTAATAATTTATAAATACTAAATAATTACAATATATAAATCACATTAAAACTATGCATCATCCTGTTTACGCTTTTCCTTTCCACGCAATATAGCCGCTTTAAACAGTTTGCAATACAAAGAGATAGAAGCAGGCGAATCGTCGTTACCCGGAACTGGATACGTAATCAGATTAGGATTGCAATTAGAATCCAGTATTCCTACCGTGGCTATACTCATCTTAGCCGAATCCCTAATAGCCGTGTGCTGCAACAGCACGTTATTCAAAGTATTTAAAAATATACATAAATCGGGCAGCCTAGTGACCGCCCCAAACTGTTTATTTGCATTCGTCAAAATCCCACCCCTCCAGAAACGAGTGTGTGCGTACTCCCCACACTCAATTGCCGTTGTCTCGACCAGGTGCGCATTCTGTGCGCCCCGCAAAAAAAACACAATTACCCCCTCCCTATAAGCTACATGCGCTGTGACATTTAATGCTTTCCTCAAGTACTCTGCTGTCTTATCCAAATCGAAGATTACGTGCTGCAGGCGTGAGCCATATATGTATGGCAGCATTCTGTCATCGAGCGAGCCCATCTTGTGGCCATAGTGCACCCGTGCATCGAAGAGGTCTTTGACGGTAAAAAGGTTGTGCACGTTGAAGTAGTCTGGGTGCTTCAGGGCTTTCAAATCAGGACTCTCTGCTTCGGGGGCTGCAATTTCATAAGTGAGTGTTCAGAATCACGCTTGTAGTCTGGTACTCACAAGTACTCTGTATTGGGATGAGATTCGTAGCTGTTACGAGGCTCCTGACATGGCTACTTTGTTTTGTCAGTCTTAAAATGCTCGGTGATATCATTTTATGTTATTTTTATACTGCAATCTTGCGCCCATAAACCATAACAAATTAAACAGGTTATGTTGAGGTTATGATCACTTCGTGCGGTACCACCTTTAAGGCGCAACAGAAACTCCAATTTCCCCAATAACTTGTATGGTATTTTTTTTTAATATTGGTACGACTGTTTTTGAAAAATTGATGTTAAAAAAGTGAAAATTTTCATTTTTAAATAAATTTTTGACGTTGGTATCAATGAAATCAAGTTTTTTTAAATCAGTAAATATCTTAAAAAACATATATTTTTAAATAGTACTGTCGTTGCAAAGAGAAAAATCAGATACTGAAATGGGGTAATTTAAATAAATTTGGGCAATACCAGTGTTGTAGTAAGTGGGTAATTTATGGTTAGGCTTATGCTCTTGCTACGAACGAACTATGGCATTCAAAATCGAATCTAAACAGCTTTATCGCCGCGTGATCATTCACCATCGTGACCATTACCCAAATGACTTATTTACGTAAGCGTCCCGTTGATTGGCTAAGACAGCTTCTTATCCACGTGCAACGTGGGAGATCAAGACAGTTTCTATTATCACAAGTGGCTAACCATTGAGTCATCCGCCGCAATAATCATTTATATTGTTTCCAAGGTGTTTATCTTACTTGTAAGGTTAGAAAGATGTTTTTTAGTTTGATAGGCCTTGGGGTGTTCCTCTATGGCTTTATCCATACCTTGCTCGTGTGCCTCTTGGATTGCGACCTCCAGCTAGCGTTTAATGAGAAATTCGGGAAATCCATAGGTAAACAAGAATAAGATTATAGTACGAGTTGTTAGTTCATATTGTTTACAGGTCGACTGAAAGGCAAAGTTGTCTTTATTACCGGTGCGTCTAGTGGAATCGGTGAGCACACAGCGGTGGCTTTAGCAAAGCATGGAGTCAAACTGGTGCTCACGGCACGGAGGAGACACGAGCTCGAGCGAGTCAAAAACATCTGCCTAAGTAACACAATGAAGCAAAAAGCGTGCCGAAGCTGCATCTCATACGATTTTTTCTTAGGTGTATCAGGTGGACTTCTGACTGACCGTGATGTTCTTGTAATTACCATGGATCTACTAGACGTGGAGGCCCACAAACTGCACTTTGATAGAGCTGTTAGGCATTTTGGGGGGATTGACGTTCTATTCAACAATGCGGGCCGGTCACAGCGTGCTATGTGGGAGAGCACAGAATTGAGCGTAGATCACCAGCTCTTTGACCTTAATGTGTTCTCTGTGATCAATTTGACAAGGATTGCAGTCAACCACTTCAATCAGCGCGGAGGTGGACAGATAGCTGTCACTTCAAGTCTGGCAGGCATCATTGGGGTTCCGTTCTCTGGGACATATACGGGCTCCAAACACGCCATACATGTAATTTACAACTGAAAATACAATTCGAAAAATGGTGAACCGAACTAAAAAAAAATCAAATATCTTTATGGCACATTTTCGCAGATTTTTTATATTCCACTTGGCTCTTAGTCATTTTTTAGAAACCCAATTAATAGACCCACTTCATTCACCAGCACACTGAATTTTATATACGCCATATTTTATGATTTTTAATTTTTAAATCTTAAAAATATCGTCGGCTTTCAAGTGAAATTACTTAAGTCAAAAACTATAAAATGTGGAAAACTGAAATTAAAGTTTTATATTCTGCTGTTACCTTTCCTATTCGGTCATTTAATGAGTTAAGAATTTGGAAGTTTGGCTGCAGGACCCTTTACTGTAGTCCTACTGAGCCTGAGATTTCTTACAAGTTAGTAAACCATCAAAATAAAACTTAACTAGAAACGGCCAAAAATTGACTTAGTGTATTTCACTTGCAAGCCGACGATATACATTCAAGATCTTGTGACCCACAAAAAATCGACTTGTGACCCACAGTTCTAGACTATTCTCGTTTTTGCTTTACCACTGGCTGACTGCCTTACCGCCCACAAATGTGCATTAAAGAATGGTTAAGAGGCATGCAAATTCACCTATTGTTCATTTCATTTTCCACCTGTATTTTAAGTGATTACATTTTATTGTTGTAGGGCTACATGAATAGTTTAAGGACGGAGAAAATTGGAAAAGGCATTTCTGTGTCGTTGTTCTGCCCTGGGCCTACATTTACAAACTTCTTACAAGAAAGCTTTACTGACAAACCCGGTCAAGTATGTACTATATAATAAATTTTAATTTTGGTATACACTCATCCCCCGAGTTACGTAACTAATGCGTTCTGAAAACTTTAGCATAACTGCAGTTGCTTCTCTGGATTTATAAATATTACGATTTGTTTTGATATTTTTCTAGACTTATGGAATTCCCGTTCAGCCTACTGATAGGCGGATGACTGGTGAGCGATGCGGCCAACTTTGTGCTGTGGGTATTGCCAATAAAACGAGGGAGGGCTGGATGGCGGTGTTCCCGCTGATGCCAATGACCTACTGTGCTATCTATTTTCCAATGATATTCAACGCGTGAGTGCCTGGCAATTAAATATCTTTGATTTTTCGCAGGATTTTAATGAATACAGATTCCTTTTTTAGCACTTTGAAGATTGTCGGACCCGAGAAGTTGTTTAAGCTAAGGGACGGGCCGCAGCCAGCTAAACTCTCCGAGGTACACACAATTTAGTGTTCAATAATTTTTGTTTTTATGTCTGAATAAGAATAGTTGAATTATTTTTTAGCACCGTTTTTGCTTGCTGTATTTGATTATTAATTTAGTTGTAATATTTAATTTATTGCTTAGCTGTGGTTGCAATTTATTGTTCTGTGCTTCTTTGAGTCTATCACTGTCTCTATGGTTTCAGAGCAAGGAGAGTTAATGACGATGGTTCTTCCTGGTGATGGATTCTATTTTCTTAAACCACTAATGTCTGCATGTCCTATGACCCCAGTTTTGTATGCCTATCTTATAGTTAAAAAAAAATTAGTATGCATATATTATAGTCCGTTTTTTTAAAGATCCACCAACGTGTGGTAATTGGTAAAGATCTACTATCTAATGTGTATTGAAAACGAGGTTACAGTTCAATATGTAGCGTTTTTTGTTTTGACCAACATAAAGAAACAGGTGGTGGATCTTTAAACAAAAAAACGTACTATAAATACAAACTAATTTTCTTTGATTAGTTTTCGGTGGATGTTTACTATCTTCAAATCTTTTAATCCGTTTTAAATTTAATTAATTACAAACTAAAACATTAAACACTTATAGCCCTATTTTTAATAATCAATAATTCTGCACCCTTTAGAACAAATTTTCCTTCAAATTAATCGTCACAAAGTTAATGTGAAAACTTCGAATTTTGAAATTATCACATCTGTGTCGTTGCCATGTGAGGTTGAATTGTATTTGTTGGGATGTTATTGTTAACTATTTGTGACGTCTAATTACAATCACTACTAGGACCCAGCATGTGGTCCATGCCAGTGCACCTCCTAAAAATTCAACTGTAACATAATTGCATTTGACATATGGATGTGATGCTGTCAACTAACGTACACATTACTGTTAACATTTTTTAATACGCAATACACCTGATTATCTGTATAAAATCTTTGTGCTGTAGTTAAGCACTTAATTTAAAAAAAAAAACAGAAACAACTTGCTATGTTTTGTTTCTCTGATTTTCAATATGGACTACCAGGTAGTAAAGGTTGAAACCATCCTGATACTTAATTATAACCGTCTTTGTCCAAAGTACGAAGCTATTATTACACATACTTATAAATTTTGTATATAGAGGTTTTGATGTATTTGTTTGTTTCACCGATGTAGTCAAAGAAAACGTTTTTATCCTAGTGCCCTCGCTACCCAAAATTCACAGCTTTTGAATGAAAAATCAGGTCCCTTAAAACAGAAAACCAGTCTTGAACATTTGCGAACCAATGTTCCACAAGGCTCGGTAGGAATTTAAACAGCTACTGGAGACTCTTTTAGACAAGTCAGAAAATCGAATTAAAATATTATTGAAAAATCTCTTTATCTCTAATTTATGCAATTGTAAACCGCAGGTGTTTCAATCTTCAAGACTTATGTTTCATTACAGCTGTCATGTCTTTAATGCTTTTGAAGGGCTTCTTGATTGTTGCATTTGAATTCAATTCATGTTATTTTGGTTCGCTATAGAACTAGAAAAAAAAGCCAGAATATTTTGCCCTTGACGATGTTTCAATAGTCTGGATGCAAAATGTACCATATAATTTAAAGCGTTTTCCATAAGAATTCTTGCAGTGATCTCTAATTGCACTCTCTAAGTTCAAACTACTTGTTTCGGATTCAAGCATGGAGCAAAAATGTTGATCTATTGATATACTAGCATGGCGAGCAGCATTTTTAAAATTACCAGCCGAATATGTAATATTATAATATGAATTTGTTTTGTTTGTTTTATATGTTATTAATAAAAATAAAAGTGATACATTTACTTTACGCAGTGGTTCAATGCCCTATGCTGGTGATAATCATAAACTCCTGTGTGCAGCGACTTTGAAGAACTAACAAGGCAAATTGTCCAATAGTGAATTGAATCGCATAGATTCTCGAAGCAGAACTAATACTACTTTGGAATTAATTATTCAAATCTACTAAAAATATAGCCTGACCTAATTTGGTAGTCCACGACTAAACATTTTTAGTACGGAATTAAATATGTAGTCCTGGACTACTGATTTGTTTTCGGACAAGATTTGTAGTGCAAAATTAAAAATTTAGGCTTGACCTAGTGTTCCGCTTCGGGAATCCGGGTGTAAAGATTTAATGAGCAGTATTTCATGTAGACTTCATGCCAATTGTATTTATAATCTTGTAGGTCTTAAACTGTCGCATAACTATTCGAAACTGTATCAGTAGTTGGAAAGACCAGTCCTAACTATATGTAAACATTGTTTTAAAATGTATGAACTTTTATCAGACTTTGTATATACACTGTATCAGTAGTTGGAAAGACGAATCCGGGTGTAAAGATTTAATGCCCAGTATTTCATATTAGACTACATGCCAATTGCTTTTATAATCTTGTAGGCCTTAAACTGTCGCATAACTATTCGCAACTGTATCAGTAGTTGGAAAGACCAGTGCTAACTGTATGTAAATATTGTTTTAAAATGTATGAATTTTTATCACACTTTATATATATATATATATATATACAGTTTGGTTGGTCATGCCACAGTATAACAAACTTAGGAGTATTTTAAATTAAAACTACTGCGCAGGAATTTGCGCATCACCACACGAAAATGGTGACCGTCTACAAGACTGCTGTCATCCATATGTTAGTTTGGATTTGTCCGATGAACGCATACATCATCTGGTTTAGAGGTAAAACTTATTAAGTAATATTTTAAGCGAAATGAATTAGTTATGTTTACATACGTTTTAATTTAATGTAATTATTATAGTTTTAATGTTCATGTAGTAAGAACTTAGAGTATTTTAGTTTTTTATACAAAAACTAAAAATATATTGTAGAATCATCAACAGCTTTGTGGGTGTGCAAACTATGTAAGGGCACAGAGTCTAGCAAGGTCGTGTTTTAATTTTTCAATTACTTAAACATTTACATCTTTTAGTGCACCTTCTTTTCTTGGTTTGCAAAGTGCCCTGCAAAGTATTAGAAATTGAACATTTTAAATATTGCTCTGAATAAGCATTATAACAACAACTGTCAAATAAGCATTTAAAAAATGTAATTAAAACAAATATTGTCGAATATAATTTACTTAAACATCACTTAAGTTATAAATATAATTAAGTAATGTAAGTCATTACTTAGGCACAACATTTGCTTATACCTAATTTACGAGAGGAACTGAATTTTGCACTTAAACTAGCGCAATTTCCATAATGAAATTTTCCATACACCTATTGAATAAATAAAACAATACTATGCATGAATCATGATCACATACAAAATCTAAATAAATGGTTGCCGGTATCCAATTTTTATTATGAATTGGTCAGCCTGTCAACTGCATTATATATTTATCACTATTAGTAGTAGCGCCTTTAAAGCAAGGCGCACTGTCATTTATCCTTTTTCGCTCCGGTATCCAAGTCGACGGGCTGTGCGCTATCCCCGAGCCTCGAATTAATTTCGTTCTCTGTAACAGCAACATCATTGTCATTACATCGTTTAAAAAATTTGCCGCCAGCATAGCCGGCGATTCCACAGCTTAAAGCGGCGATGCCCCCAATTTTAAAACCGGCCACGAAACCCACAGGGCCGCCAACTAGTGTGCCCACCAGGGCTCCGGTAACAGGATATGCGGCAGTTTTAAATCTGGAATAAAAAAAAAATATGTGTATATTCTAAACTGGTAGCTAACAAAATTACCAATTACCTTGAGGCTTTGACCAACTGTTTTAAGCCTTCATCGACATTTTGCTGTGCGCTCTCCACATTGCTTTCAATACTGTCCACGGGTTCCTTTTGATGGATAACCATCTGGTTTAAGTCGACGTAAATTCCATGTAGGTCTTCCACATCGGTCTCGATCGCTTCCACATTTCTGAGTCTATCATCGTGCTCTTGTAGTTTAAGATCGCTGATGTTCGCTTGGATTTGTATCTTTGATGCTCCCTGAAATGGGTGCTGGTTTTCGATGTTCTCGTTAATCTGATTTTGTGATTCTGTCAGCTGTAAGGCTTGCTTTTGTATCGCAGTGTAGTCTTTGACGAGGCTTGTGAGGATTTTACGCAACGAGAACGTTTTGTCATCGAATTTGTCTAAGTCGGCGTCTTCCACCTGTGACCGCAGGGTGTCCAGCTCATACATGAGATCCTTGAGCTGCATGACGGTCCGCTTCTTACCCTTGATTTCTTTGTTCAGCTGGTCCAATTTCTTGGCCGATATCAGCTGGGACAAAGGTTATCAGTGAGCGCCAATTAGAATGGTTTGAATTTTAAAATGCTCACCTTTTGCACAGAGTTTCTGTGCTGCTCGAGCAGCTGCCTGTGGTGAGGGATGGCCTCATCGTGGAATTTGTTTAGTGGAACTTCTATAACCTTAAAAGGCTGCTTTTGCATACCAGTGGATGCCATTGTGGGGACACTAATAAACACTCATAATTTGCTCCGCAGTTAACAAACACATAATCACTGTTTATCAACAAGTTTGACAATTCGCACAGTTTGACATGTTTAAAGGTTAACGACATTATTGCGACATCTATTAGTCTGTTTCGAAACTAGGAGTAAAGTGAAAAGCCACAATTACACTATAAAATATCACCAGAAAACCCACTAGAATAATTTGGCGGCAAATTTGAATTATTGAGTGTTAATGTTATCAATTTGCATTTAAAATTATATTTAATACGCAATATGAACGCTTACGAGTGATTACCATCTGGTTTAAGTCGACGTAAATTCGTAAATTGTAGTGTATCAAGAGACAAAACCAATGTAATAATTAAGAACTTTGTTAAAGTTTTTGTTTGTCGACAAATTAAAAGTCTTGAAAATGTAATAAAGTACTTGGGAGGAACTTACGTATAAAAAAATATATATTGCTGGACAATTCATAAAAAACATTGCCAATTTCTAAATCAAAAAATCTAAAGTGATTTTCTCCTCCCTTAATAGAAACTACACATTTTCCTCCTTCATATGAGGGAGGAAAGTCCTAGTTTTCCTCCAACAGTCAGTTCTGAAAAGAACTGACTTACTTTCGTAATTACACAAAAAGATATTAAATACACAAATACAGGTAAACAGAATCGAATCAAGCACATCAAACCTCTAGCGAGATATTAGAAAAAACTGCCGAAGGCAATATAATAACAATTGTTTATGCATTGCAAGTTAATTTAATTGTAGAATTTTACCGAATGACCATTTAAATTTCAACTCTTAATATGGACATTTTCGCAGCCAATAAGAACGAATCTAAGACGCCTTTTCGCACACTTATTAGTTCTATATTATAAAGATTATATAGCAGAAATAAAGAAAAAAATAATTTTTGTTAGTATTTTATCTATTTTACCAGATATTTTTGATTATTATTTGTTATTATAAGTTATTATAAGTTATTATTATAAGTTATGTTATTATAAGTACTTTCTGGTATCTTCTAGTATTATTTTTTTTATTTTTCCCTACTAGTTTCGCTTAATATTCAGCCATCACCAGGGGTTTTTGTAAATTAAATTATATTTTTCAAAATTATATTACAGATATCACGACACAAAAAGTCAAATATAATCTTGAAACATATAATTTAATTTACAAAAACTGTTGATGTTGGCTGAATATTTAGCCGAAACTAGTATGAAAAATAAATAAATAAATAGTAGATGATGCCACAAAGTACTTTAACAAATAACAAATAATAATAATAAAAAATAATTAATGCAAATAATATGCAACTGCTAACTGTAGTGTTATCACATTTTGGTTGCAACGAATTGGTCTCATTTGTTTGCCCAGCACGATTTTAACTACTTGAAACATTTTTTGTTTGTGATTTAATTTTCGTTGCGCGTAAAGGGTAAACCTGTTGCAACATTGTAAGAAAGTACCGTAAATATTTAGATCGTAAATAAATACAAACTGCAGAATAAATAATAAAACAGGATGTTAATTTAATACTCCTTTTAGAGATTTCGGCGTTTTATGGGAACAACAAATTTAAAATTCAAGTGAGATGTTTGGAAACTGATTGTGCGGCTATAAAGTGAGAGAATCGCATTTTATGCTTAATAAATAATGTGAATAAAATTCTACCTTGTATCAATTATTATTTATTTTACTGGCATATTTATGTAATAATAAGTTCGTATAATTTGTTATCTATTATCATAACCACATACGTTATTTGAGTAACAAAAATTATTTATAATTGGGTGTGACATATTCTATTGATTTATTAGTTTCGATGTTATTATTTCTCGTACAGATACTAACAAATAATTGCTATAGGTATCACTCAGATACTATCATAAAAAGTGAATTTGGTCCTACTAGAGCCGTAGCCAGCCTGCATTTTTTTTTCAGAACCTTTGGTGAATGAGTTTTTTCTACAAGGTTATTATATAAATGTATAACTTCTACAATGTTATACATTTAATACTAAGTACTAAAAAATTCCAAAATCAGAATATACCTCATCTTTAGACTTTCTGGAATTTTATCTGGAACTTTAGAAGCAATATTGCACCATATACAGTCATGCTCACATAAATCTAGTACAAACAATTTGACGTTGCTGTATAAAACTTCTATTGTTACCTAATTTTTTGTACTAGATTTATGTGAGCATTACTGTACATTTTACAACTTTTAGAATTGATTTTTTAACATACCTTTGGTAGTTTAATAACATTGAAGTTTTGCACAATTATTAAGTAGGCTATTGTCCCAACTATTGTTAAAATCAGAATATACATTTTGTTATTTTTTTTTGATATATTTTGTTTAAAAAATATTATAATGCAATCGATTATTGACGTATTTTATTAAAATAATTTATTTTTTTAATTTCTGTTTCTCAACATCTCCTGGCTGATACTTTTTGCTTGAATGCTGAGGGTTGTATTTAAAGGTTGAAAGTTTCATTGCCCCAAACCCTAAAGCCCTAAGGGACCACAGATCACAGTTTATGAAACGAAAGAACATGTGCAATAATTCAATTTACTACGTGTTACCTCTGTGCAGTAAACGACTCATCTTTTAGTTAAAAATTATCGCCAAACACCCACAAGGTTTCACACATTTTTCACCATCGCGCGAAGAACAAATACAAATTTCCATTTCACTGTTGACATTCTCACGGCCTCCCACCTTAAGGCACCTTATATTTTTTATCGGAGGCGATAAATTGACTGTTTGCTCAACAAACTCCCGCGCATGTTTACACCGAGACATTGCGAAATCAGCTTTTCAGTCGAAGTTCATTGTTGATTGATAGGGGATCATTGTCCGCAAGATAGAGCGTGTTTGCTCGTCTATTGGACAGTTAATCCAAGGGATGAATGCCGATATTTGTTGCCACAAGTGTGAGAAAAAATGACAAAGATTGATAAAACGGAATGTGGTAGGCAATAGATTCTATAATATAATAATAATACATTTTGGAAGATCAAAGAGCTGCAAAATAAATAATTAATAAAACTCCAATATAGACAATACATAACTCTATCCATATGATAATTAATACGAATAGTAGATCTGCTACAACTAATTATAACAATTCACTCAAAATCATTTTCAATTATAGTAATTTTCGTAGAGATTGTAGTGGTGTACACATTACATTATACAGTGCCATCAACAATTATTTAGATTTAGGAGAGGCTATGACTGTTAATAATATTGAGCCTGCCAAAACATTTTGAAGAAGGACTTGGATATGCACCCCTTCAAAATGCTGGCCTATCATGAATTACTGCCACCAGTTTTTAACATTCGTTTTGTACCCTAGCAGACACATTTCCAACATCTCAAGGGCTTCTTTTATCTAAGTAATTGTTGATCGCTCTGTAAAATATAATGTGTACACCACTACAATCTCTACGAAAATTACTGCAATTGAAAATGATTTTGAGCATGTATTAAGGCAGCATGGCAACATGATTTGGTCAGTTGCCATAATAAAATTATATTATTGATGCAACAATACAGTACGTATCAAATTAAACTACCAAATTCGCCAGTTACATCTACTAGATGGCAGTTTTTTTTCTGTAGAAAAAAGTAAAAAACAGAACTCTGGCAACTGCGTAAATTTTTAATTATTTTTGAAGGTGACAGCTGTCACTGTCAGTTTAAAACAATTTCGTGTATCTACTCAATATGCTTAGAATTAATTTACAAAAACGAGTTTCAATTGTGAAATGGTTGCATCAATTCCAAGTAATACATACAAATAACACTGATTTATTATAAATCTTGAGACATTGAGATCTTGAGACTGATGACATTGACAGTAACGATATGACAATATATCGATATTACAGAAACCTGTTCTTGATTTTGGCTTAGTTGCCAGGTTTGCTTATTTTTATTTTACCCTAAATAGGCGCAATCTGGTGGATGTAAATGGCGATTTGGGTGTTTAATTTGAAACGCCCTGTATATTTATATTTACAACAATTTTCATAGACACAAAATGTATCCCATTTATATATACATTATACAAATAACTTGTAATAATAATAATAATAATAATAATTCGTACTACTCCTCCACCTATGGCGAAATTGGTTACTGTCATTATTTGACAGAGAATTCTGACCCAATTACATTTTATTTACCCAATTATATAAATGGCGTATTCCTAATATTACGACAAGATCAATGACTTGAATTTTGGTTCTATAGATTGTGTAAGGTACAATTTAAATTGATCATATTCATCAATATCAACTACAATTATTATTTATGTAATATTTATGTAATTACTAGTTAGTTAGTTACAATCTTTATGCGCTATCGACCAGAGATGTTTCTGCTATTACAGTACTAGTTTAATTATATGTAATTTGATGGATCATATATTAAGATTAATAATTAATTTAAATCAAAAATATTAAATTAAAATAGACAGAAGAAAAACAAAACAAACAAAAACATCAAATGTGATAGAAGTGTAAAGTGTTAAGTGTGTATATGAAGGTGAAAATGAGATATATCATTCATTGTATAATAAATGTAATTACTATTTATTAATAACAGGCAAAAAATCGTTCTCGAAACATAAAAAAAGCTGATGTGGGTAACACATGGATTCACATGAATACACATAAACACAATTGACCTTGATAACAATATAAAATGATAAAACTAAATTTCAATATTGTTATGTCCGCAAAACAAAAGCGCAAAACATTTTTGTTTTTCATAAAATATTTGCAGTTTGATATTAATTCTTATTGTAGTATTTAATATTGATAAAACACAACCGTATGATAACAGTAAATACTCACTTGTGAACTTGTGAACCAAAGTGCGATGATAATAATAATAATAAGAATAGTTTATTCATGCTATTCCCGGAATGGGATATAAGTCATAAGAGAGATATACAAAATATAGAACAGATACAATTAAAAATGTTGACACTACAGTTTTTGACAGTTGCAGTTGAAAATATTACCGATTATCACAGTTACAGTTCTAAATATGATGAACTTGACAGCTACAGTTCAAAATATCAAAAATATCGACAGCTACATTTCAAAATATTACAAATATACAAATATCGATAGCTACAGTTGAAAATACTATACATTTTGTCAGTTACAGACGAATTTTGACCGTTGCTGTTGAAAATATGTCATATTTAGACGGTTTCATAATAGTATTTGTTATGTGTGCAATGTTATAGTGTATATAAATGATTTAGTGTTTATGTAATTTGTTAGTGTGGGGAAGAATACATAAAACTTCAAATTAGACATCTATAAAAAAATTAAAATTATATTTCAAGTGAATTCAAGATCTATGAACATTGAATGCATAAGTAAATAATGTTAAATGTAAACATATAAAATAACTAAAACACTTATTTAAGAATTGATTTTACTTTCTATCACCAAAATTAATACCCCCATAAAAATTTCACACATTTTAATTCTTCCCCACAGTAACAAATTACATAAACACTAAATCATTTACCGTAAGTTAAGTTGAAAACGTAACCAATCTGGATACAGTTTCATTTGAAAATCTAAAAGATTTGAAGAGTTCATCAAATTTGGCAAATTTAGATAATTGGAGTTAAACATTTCAGAGACTTTCACAGCTGTTGATAAAAAATTCGCAGATTATGACAGCTACAGTTGAAAATTTTAAATGTTGACAGCTACAGTTGAAAATATAACAAATTTTGACTGTTTCCGTTGTAAATTTGACGAATCTTGACAGTTTCAGTTGAAAATTAGACAAATTTGGATACAGTTTCAAATGAAGATTAAACAGATTTGACGAATCATCAATTTTGGCAGATTACGACAATTCTTTAAACATTTCAAAGACATAACCAATTTGGATTGGATACAGTTTCATATGAAAATTTAAAAGATTTGACGAGTTCATCAAATTTGGCAAATTTCGATAATTGGAGTTAAAAATTTCAGAGACTTTCATAGCGGTTGATAAAAACTTCGCAGATTATGACAGCTACAGTTGAAAATTTTAAATATTGACAGCTACAGTTGAAAATATAACAAATTTTGACTGTTGCCGTTGGAAATTTGACAAATCTTAACAGTTTCAGTTGAAAATATGACAAATTTGGATGCAGTTTCAAATGAAGACTAAACAGATTTGACGAGTCATCAATTTTGGCAGATTACGACAATTCTTTAAACATTTTAAAGACATAACCAATCTGGATTGGATACAGTTTCATATGAAAATTTAAAAGATTTGACGAGTTCATCAAATTTGGCAAATTTCGATAATTGGAGTTAAAAAATTCAGAGACTTTCACAGCTGTTGTTAAAAACTTCGCAGATTATGAAAGCTACAGTTGAAAATTTTAAATATTGACAGCTACAGTTGAAAATATAACAAATTTTGACTGTTACCGTTGGAAATTTGACAAATCTTGACAGTTGCAGTTGAAAATATGACAAATTTGGATACTGTTTCAAATGAAAAGTAAACAAATTTGACAAGACATCAATTTTGGCAGATTACGACAATTCTTTAAACATTTTGAAGACATATCCAATCTGGATCATATGAAAATTTAGAAGATTTGACGAGTTCATCAAATTTGGCAAATTTCGATAATTGGAGTTAAAAATATCAGAGACTTTCACAGCTGTTGATAAAAACTTCGCAGATTATGACAGCTACAGTTGAAAATTTTAAATATTGACAACTACAGTATTGAATATATAACAAATTTTGACTGTTGCCGTTGGAAATTTGACAAATCTTGACAGTTGCAGTTGAAAATATGACAAATTTGGATACTGTTTCAAATGAAAAGTAAACAAATTTGACGAGACATCAATTTTGGCAGATTCGACAATTCTTTAAACATTTTGAAGACATATCCAATCTGGATCATATGAAAATTTAGAAGATTTGACGAGTTCATCAAATTTGGCAAATTTCGATAATTGGAGTTAAAAATTTCAGAGACTTTCACAGCTGTTGATAAAAACTTCGCAGATTATGACAGCTACAGTTGAAAATTTTAAATATTGACAACTACAGTGTTGAAAATATAACAAATTTTGACTGTTGCCGTTGGAAATTTGACAAATCTTGACAGTTTCAGTTGAAAATATGACAAATTTGGATACAGTTTCAAACGAAGATTAAACAGATTTGACGAGTCATCAATTTTGGCAGATTACGACAATTCTTTAAAACATTTTAAAGACTTTCACAGCTGATGATAAAAACTTTTAAAATATAATAAATTTTGACTGTTACCGTTGGAATTTTGACAAATTTTCACAGTTGCAATTGAAAATATGATAAATTTTGACAGTTGCAGTTCAAATATTACAGCTTTCTATAGTTACAGTTAAAAATAGGCTTCGTATCGACATATACAATTAAAAATACGACAAATATTGTCAGTGACAGTTGAAAATTGGACTAATTTTGGAAGTTAGGGTTAAATAAATAATACATTTTAATATTAATAACAATAATTCTTTAAGGTTGTTATATTCAGTACTTACTGGTAAATAATATTTATTTTTATATTATTTTATGATTTATTTCTTTCGACTGTCTAGTTTCGGTTATGAACAACCATCATCTGAGGCATCTACGATGAACGTAATAAATTAATTATGTTAAATATTAAGTGCACCATAACAAATACTATTATAATTTATCTTTAAACATTTTGTAACACACTTGACTCCAATTTTATATTTAACCTAATTAATTTATTGTATTCTTCGTAGGTATGCTTCTGATGATGGTTATTTATAACCAAAACTAGTCAGGCGAAAGAAATAAACCATAAAATAAAATAAAAATAAAAATTATTCACCAGTAAGTACTGAATATAACAACCTTAAATATATAACTGGTAATTTATGGATAAAACCTTAAACGTAATAATACTTTATCTATGCTATTCCCGGAATGGGTTACAAAAGTCATAAGAGCGATATACAAAATATAGAATAGATACAATTAAAAATGTTGATACTACAGTTGAAAATATGACAGATTTTGACACTTGCAGTTGAAAATGTTACCGATTATGACAGTTACAGTTCAAAATATGATGAAACTGACAGATACAGTACAAAATACCACAAATATAGCACCAGTTGAAAATACTGTAAATTTTGTCAGTTACAGACGAATTTTGACCGTTAAAAATATGACATATTTTGACAGTTTCAGTAGAAAATATAACCAATTTGGATACAGTTTCATATGAAAATTTTAAATATTTGACGAGTTGTTATTGTACCTACAACTTATTCAAATCTAGATTTTGTTCCAAAAACCTTGTTTTCAAAATTTTATTCAGTTATCTGTGGCTTATTCTGTAAACCAAATTTTTATCACATCCGCAACACACACGCAAAAATACAAGTTAAGGTATTGTGTACTGTTAAGATTAATTTACGTTTATTTAATTAAGAATAACGTATTCTTTACGTATTCTAAAAAAAACAATAATTCGCGGAAACGTGATTAGGCGTCCTTTTGACCGAATTAGTTTGCTAAAATTATTGGTGAGTAATAATTTTTCAAAAATTTGAAATTATTAATTAATTTTGATCGTTTTTCTATGGTGGAGGCGCCGGGTTTGGTTTGTAATGTAATGTAATGTATGTAATGTAATGTAATGTAATGTATTGTAATGTAATGTAAATTGGTTTGTAATTCGTATACGGTAGAACAATGGCAATTCTTATTTCGAAGTGGATGACGGTTGAGGTAGAAAACCTTAGAAAAAGGTAGAGAAACACTGATCTAGAAAATCTTTCTATCATCTTTATCGTCTATATTTATTTAATACAATCTATTTCAAATAAGTATTGCGTACTGTTCATTTTTTAGAATGGTGTCGACGTAATTCTTAAAAAAATAAAAATAATTCGCTGCAAACTGTTTGGGCGTCGTCCTAACCTAATTAATTTGCTAAAATTATTGGTGAGTAAATTTTTTTCTAAAATTTGAAATTTTGGATGGTGGACGAGCCGGGCAAGGAATTTTATTTGTACTTTGTATACGGTAAAGTAATGGTAATTAATATTTCGAAGTGAGCCACGTGTAAAAAAAAGGTTGAGAAACGCTGCTTTAAAGAGTCTCTTATACACTTTTGTTTGAGTTTTAAATAATTACTACGGCTGAGATTTATTTAAAAAAAAAAATGTAACGCCAAGGCATCTACCGGTGGAGCATTGAATTGTAATAAGTTGGTATCCTAAAAGTTCCATTGTCCACTCGTGGATAATAACAGTTTATATCTATATAAGTATATTATGATACAAGTGCATAAGAGAGCCGATCAAACACGCTCGCCGGGCTTAAAAGCACGACGCGAAGCGGAGTGCTTTTAACTTCAGTGCTTGAATGGCCCTTATGCACGTGTATAATACGTTGCTTATTATTATATCTGCACCACTACGTGGTTTAATCCTGGTTTGAAATACCGTCTCTTAAACAGTAGTAGTGATTGTATTGTATTTGTTAGGGATATTATCCCTAACTGGAAGACCAATATTCTTTACAGGACTCCTTCTGCCGAAAAAAAACATCTTTCCGAGCAATTCAAAATTTAAAAAATCTTCTCCTGCAATGCAATAAAACAGAAGTAATTGTCGTCTCTTGATTAAATTCACCAACACCCCTAAACCACTGCATCCCACAGTTTCGGACGTTCCGCGGACTTCACCTTCATCCGCACGCCTGCCGGCGACACTCAATTACTGCGCAGTAATCATTAATTTAATTACTCAGCAGTAATTGAAGTGAAGTAACCCGAGGTGTAATCTCCCAGTGGACGGGAATGAAATTTTACACTGACATAATGTCCGGTGCAGACGCGGTCGGCCGTTGATTAAGCCTTAATTAATCGGCGCCCATCGCACTGTACCATCGGCCCCATGTTCCCTTAAATTAATGTTTATTCTGGTTAATTTACGGCAGCGTTTGGTCGCGTATGCAAACAATGCGAAGGTGTTGTCGGTCTGTGCGTTAACAAGAGTGTAATTACAAGTCTGCTGGCGCTGTGTTGGACTGCTTTTATCAGTTCGTGGTAATCTGCTCTTGACTAGTAAGTAATCGCTAATAGCAATTGCTCTGTGCGGAATGATCAAATTACATTCCTGGCTAATACTCTCAGAATTAATTGAAACAACAAATCATGCATATTCTGGGATAGAACAACAATAATAACAATAATAATAATAACTTATTTCATGTTTTTGACATTAAAATGTCTTTATAACGTATGTAAGACGTATATGTATGTATATGTATAGGTATATTTTATATACAAAAATACAAACACAAAAATACTCTTGAAATGAAAAGCGAATGAAAGTTTGTTTCACTTGAAATGGTAACACCTCAGCAACTTTTTTATATTTCGTGGGTTTTACAAAACATTTTTCGATATGTGGAGCTTGTGAAGCTTTGTTGAATGGGTAAACTATATTTTAGCCTTAGTAAATAACTAGCCTACCGTGATAAAAAATTAACGCAAAAAATTGAAAAAAAAAAACATAAGGATTCTTTTTTTCAAAAATTTAATCAAGAAAAGTTGTAAGGGTCTAGAAGTAAAAAGACTTATGTGCATTTTTGGTAGTTCTGAAATAAATGGCTTTAAAGTTAACTTGAATTTCAAAATTCCAGGAACAAGTTTAGAGAACTGTGTTAATATTTTAGTCTAAAACTATGTCTGTCTGTGTAAAACTGTCTTAACTACAAAAAATGCACTTAAACCCTTTTACTTCTAGACCCCTTAATTATATATATTTTTCATAATATAGTCCGAGAATTTTCTGCAG
The DNA here is from genome assembly GCA_951805005.1 of Othius punctulatus. NCBI lineage: Eukaryota > Metazoa > Arthropoda > Insecta > Coleoptera > Staphylinidae > Othius > Othius punctulatus. The sequence continues at coordinate 23,411,279 of OX638138.1, read as the reverse complement.
TTTTCCATGAAGTTGTCTGACAACTTATCTCATGATTTACAGGCAATGGGATTCTACGATAATTTTCAATGAGATACCTCGACGATTTCCTTGGACGTTTGTATCTGGATTTTTTTCTATTAAAAATATTTCTGGACGTTTCTTTTTTAAATTTCTCGGAAATTTGTGGGATGTGATTTCGGGGCACAATTTCTGGACATTTTTCTTTTAAACTTCTCTCGGAAATTTGTAGATTGTGATTTCTGGGCATAATTTCAGGATATTTTTCTTTTAAAATTCTCGGAAATTTGTGGAATGTGATTTCCAAGGACTCATTTTCAAAGATATTTTGCGGCAATTTTGCATGTGATTTTTAGACAATTTTTGTTCTAAGATTTCGTGACAATTGGCAATGGCAAATTCAGATACAATTTTCCATGCGATTTCATAACAATTTTCCACAACTATATCTAGAATTTCTAATGAGATTTCCCGATCATTTTTCGTTAAATTCCCCGAGAAGTTTTCTCGAGGTTTTTGGATAATTTTCTATTAACTTTGTCCATAATTTCCAGTGAATCTCCTCGACTATTTCCCTCCAAAAATTTCAACGAGATTGCAACCAATCATATTATTATGATAATATGATAACCATGAAAATACCCGGGTATTTTCATGGTGCATAAAGTGCATATTTTTTTAAATTTAATTTAATTTAATTTAATTTAATTTAATTTATTTTTTTATTTTAAAAAACATCCGGGCTATTAATTATCAAAATACATTTATTGATTTAAATTACAATTCGTACTTGAATAATAATAATTATAGATATTATTGAAAGTGCAATTGCTATAAATACTGGCTCCACAGACACACGTAATTATTTTTAGTAATTCATTAATTATATCGTGAAATTCCTACTTCGCATGAAATTTTTGTCGGGAAAAAGCCCTCGATATATCCCTCTTGCATGCCATCCTTAATATTTGGCATGCACTCGGGATATAACTACTTATTATTTTTAATGAGATATCTCAACAATTTCGTTGAAATTTCAACATTTTTCTATTAAATTTCTCGAAAATTTGCGTCGAGATTACAAGACACATTTTAATGTGATTTCTGAGTTCAATTCCTCTTACATTTCTCAATGGAATTTCTGAACACTTTCCTACGAGATTAACTTACAATTTTCAAACGTATTTTGCAGTAATTTTTCATGAGATTTTTAGACAATTTTTATTTTAAGATTCCGAGACAATTGGCAATGAGATATTGAGGCACAGTTTTCAATGCGATTTCATAACAATTTTCCACAACTATATCTAGAATTTCTAATGAGATATCCCGATCATTTTTCGTTTTATTCCCCGAGATTTCATGAGGTTTTTGAATAATTTTCTATTAACTTTGCCCACAATTTATAGCGGATTTCCTCGATTATTTTTAATGAGATAGGTCAACAATTTCATTGTGATTTCAACACTTTTCAATTAAATTTCTCGAAAATTTGCCTTCAGATTACAAGACAAATTTTAATGTGATTTCTGAGCTTAATTCCTTTTATATATCTCAATGGGATTTCTGAACAACTTCCTATGAGAATTATTTACAATTTTCAAAGTGATTTTGCGGCAATTTTGCGTGAGATTTTTAGACAATTTTTGTTCTAAGATTCCGTGACAATTGGCAATGAGATATTCAGACACAATTTTCCATGCGATTTCATAACAAGTTTCTATAACTATATCTAGAGATAATCCGATCATTTTTCGTTTTATTCCCCGAAATTTCATGAGGTTTTTGGATAATTTCTTATTAACTTTGCCCACAATTTCCAGCGGATCTCCTCAATATATTTTAATGAGATGCACAACAATTTCGTTGAGATTTCAACATTTTTCTATTAAGTTTCTCGAAAATTTGCCTTTAGATTACAAGACACATTTTAATGTGATTTCTGAGATTAATTCGTCTTACATTTCTCAATGGGATTTATGAACAACTTCCTATGAGATTAACTTACAATTTTCAAAGAGATTTTGCGGCAAATTTGCATGAGATTTTTATACACTTTTTCTACTAAGATTCCGTGACAATTGGCAATGATATATTCATACACAATTTTCCATACGATTTCATAACAATTTTCCACAACTATATCTAGAATTTCTAATGAGATTTCCCGATCATTTTTGATTTTATTGCCCGAGAAATTTTCATGAGGATTTTTGGATAATTTTCTATTAACTTTGCCCATAATTTCCGGTGAATCTCCTCGATTATTTTTAATGAGATAGCTTAACAATTTCGTTGAGATTTCAACATTTTTCTATTAAATTTCGCGAAAATTTGCCTTGAGATTACAAGACACATTTCAATGTGATTTCTAAGTTCAATTCCTCTTACATTTCTCAATGGGATTACTGAACAACTTCCTATGAGATTAACTTACAATTTTCAAAGAGATTTTGCGGCAATTTTGCATGAGATTTTTAGACACTTTTTGTACTAAGATTTCGTGACAATTGGCAATGAGATATTCAGACACAATTTTCCATGCGATTTCATAACAAGTTTCTATAACTATATCTAGAACTTCTAAAGAGATAATCCGATCATTTTTCGTTTTATTCCCCGAAATTTCATGAGGTTTTTGGATAATTTCTTATTAACTTTGCCCACAATTTCCAGCGGATCTCCTCAATATATTTTAATGAGATGCACAACAATTTCGTTGAGATTTCAACATTTTTCTATTAAGTTTCTCGAAAATTTGCCTTTAGATTACAAGACACATTTTAATGTGATTTCTGAGATTAATTCCTCTTACATTTCTCAATGGGATTTATGAACAACTTCCTATGAGATTAACTTACAATTTTCAAAGAGATTTTGCGGCAAATTTGCATGAGATTTTTATACACTTTTTCTACTAAGATTCCGTGACAATTGGCAATGATATATTCATACACAATTTTCCATACGATTTCATAACAATTTTCCACAACTATATCTAGAATTTCTAATGAGATTTCCCGATCATTTTTGATTTTATTGCCCGAGAAATTTTCATGAGGATTTTTGGATAATTTTCTATTAACTTTGCCCATAATTTCCGGTGAATCTCCTCGATTATTTTTAATGAGATAGCTTAACAATTTCGTTGAGATTTCAACATTTTTCTATTAAATTTCGCGAAAATTTGCCTTGAGATTACAAGACACATTTCAATGTGATTTCTAAGTTCAATTCCTCTTACATTTCTCAATGGGATTACTGAACAACTTCCTATGAGATTAACTTACAATTTTCAAAGAGATTTTGCGGCAATTTTGCATGAGATTTTTAGACACTTTTTGTACTAAGATTTCGTGACAATTGGCAATGAGATATTCAGACACAATTTTCCATGCGATTTCATAACAAGTTTCTATAACTATATCTAGAACTTCTAAAGAGATATCCCGATCATTTTTCGTTTTATTCCCCGAAATTTCATGAGGTTTTTGGATAATTTCTTATTAACTTTGCCCACAATTTCCAGCGGATCTCCTCAATATATTTTAATGAGATGCACAACAATTTCGTTGAGATTTCAACATTTTTCTATTAAGTTTCTCGAAAATTTGCCTTTAGATTACAAGACACATTTTAATGTGATTTCTGAGATTAATTCCTCTTACATTTCTCAATGGGATTTATGAACAACTTCCTATGAGATTAACTTACAATTTTCAAAGAGATTTTGCGGCAAATTTGCATGAGTTTTTATACACTTTTTCTACTAAGATTCCGTGACAATTGGCAATGATATATTCATACACAATTTTCCATACGATTTCATAACAATTTTCCACAACTATATCTAGAATTTCTAATGAGATTTCCCGATCATTTTTGATTTTATTGCCCGAGAAATTTTCATGAGGATTTTTGGATAATTTTCTATTAACTTTGCCCATAATTTCCGGTGAATCTCCTCGATTATTTTTAATGAGATAGCTTAACAATTTCGTTGAGATTTCAACATTTTTCTATTAAATTTCGCGAAAATTTGCCTTGAGATTACAAGACACATTTCAATGTGATTTCTAAGTTCAATTCCTCTTACATTTCTCAATGGGATTACTGAACAACTTCCTATGAGATTAACTTACAATTTTCAAAGAGATTTTGCGGCAATTTTGCATGAGATTTTTAGACACTTTTTGTACTAAGATTTCGTGACAATTGGCAATGATATATTCAGGCACAATTTTCCATGCTAATTCATAACAATTTTCCACAACTATATCTAGAATTTCTAATGAGATTTCCCGATCATTTTTGGTTTTATTGCCCGAGAAATTTTCATGAGGATTTTTGGATAATTTTCTATTAACTTTGCCCATAATTTCCAGTGAATCTCCTCGATTATTTTTAATAATCGACAAAATCTTAAAAAAATTGCAACAAAAATCTCTACAGGGTCATGCGAACCCGATGCTGCAGCGTCACAAAGTTTATTATCATTGAAAATATAAAAAATATATAAAATACCAAATTTGCGTAATAGAAAATCAAATAAAACTTTCGTTGAAATATTCATGAAATTTTTTTTTTCGGCACACTGCATATTTTAATTTGTTTTTTCATTCTCGTGATTCTCATTCTCAACATTTTGCGCTTTTGTTTATTTTGCTAATCACAGAAAAAGCGGCCAATGGAACTAGAAGGGATAATACCTGAGATTAGTCAAAATTTTAAATGTTTTCATACTCTGATACAACATTGTTATTATTAAAACGTGTTGAAAACTAAGAAATTGTTGCTTCAAAAGGACTCGAAAAATCTCTTTTAAAGGCAAATGGCTGCAGCTAGTTTTTATGCATACGGATTCCCAAGATGTGGGACTTTAAGTATCAGGTAAAATTTCTGTGGTTCCTGGAGGTTCCCGAAAGACAACATTCACTTAAAATACGCAGTGTTTTACAATCACTGTCAGTTCATCAAACATATCTGCCCATCAATTTTTAGCTAAAAATTTGATAAACCTTTTATTTTTATCAGCATGCATTTGTGTCTAATGATCTTTTATTCTTAAAGGTATTATAGCTTCATCTGAAAACACTTTTTGGGGCGTATTTTAAGGCTTAAAATATTACTAAACCCTAAAATTCGCGTTTCTTGTCAGTTTTATTAGCAAACTTAGAAATGTCATTAAAAATATTGAGTTGTTAAGATCTGATAAATTAAGATCTCGATGGTAATCTTCAGCTACCACGGCTGTGTTCAATGCGAGGGAACACTGAACAGAATCACATGAAAAGAGCCGCCGCTCTGGCATTTGCGCATAAATTATCATTACAACTGGGTGAGCAGCACATGCGGACCAGCGAAAAATCAGTGTTAAAATCCTAGCCCCCCGTGTTCGGTTCATGCGGCATAAATAACGTACACGCAAGATTTATCATCGAAGCGGAGGAGATTAAAACCACCATTGCAGGTCTTAATTCCTGCGCGTTAAGGGCATTCAATCCGCGACTCATCGCACTATAATCGCACGGATGCGTGATTTACGACCTCGTCGCTGATTTATTATCACCTGGCGTCATTGATATCGTCATTAACGCGCTATGGCCTTTTTAAGCCGAGATCTGATTTATCGCGAGCGCGGCTTTTTCAGTAATTGACTTATAATTTTTGATTAAATTATTAATTATTTATGCCGACGCCCGGGCAACTTATGAATATTAACAGGGGCCTGTGCGAGCGCCTTAATTTACGATTGTATTTGTTCAAAAGCGCTGCGAGAGGTATGACGGAGCGAGGCAGCAAATGCGGCTGAATTAGTTATGACCAGTTTAAATTAATCCGCGCCGTGATTCATTAGGGATATATTTATTTTTCCCGCTATTAGTTAATCGTTTTTAATTTACGGCGCGGCGCAGGTGTGTGCGTCATTCTTTTGTTTAAACAAAACAGGCCAGGCCAAACGCGGAGTGAACTGGGATCGCGCAAATCACCAATTGAGGAATTTGAGGAGTAAAAAGTCATTCCTGAAAAACACTCCACAATTTGTCTGCACTCATCACAATCATGAGTTTTAAGGGAAAAGTCCACCTCATTATTGTATTTTTTAAATACGAGGTGGTGTAAGGAAATGTCGAAGAAGTATTTATAGCCTTGCTGTAAAACTATATATGCCAAAAAAAAAAAACAGTATAGAACACAGAAGAAACATTCATTTGATGGACTTGGAACATAAATTTAAAATATATATATATATATTTCCTTTCTTGAAAATCCAGTTTTCACACAAAAAAATCGAAAATCGCACAAAACATTCTACACATTTTCCTGAGTAAAATGCACTATCGATTGTGAAAATACGATAACGGGAAATGTATTAATTTTTGATTTTCCGCTAAAGAATAGATGCATCTTTTTATAATCCAACCGCATGACTCATCGAGCGAATGCTACGGCAGGACAAAAACGACTAGTATGATCGTACCAGAATTCTTTACAAGTTTTGTGTTTTCACTTCCAACCAACTCTGGCAAAATATCCAACCTATGGAATACACAAAATTGATAGCTCATGTGTTGTGCTTTTTTACAAATAATGTCAAATCCATTAAATATTCAACTGCAACAAATATAATCTATCAAATACTAAGTGTAATCTGTCAAATGCTAAGATTCATCAATGAAAATATTTACAGTTTTCCGGTGTAACAAACTGTCATCTTTCCTACCTCTAAATCTCCCAAGTTTTTAGTACCAGGTGCCGAATCTGCAAAATATTCAACACCAACTATCGAAATCTAGTAATTTTTTTAACTTAACTCACCAAATTTGTAAAATTTTCAATGGAAACTGTTAAAATGTGTCAAATTTTCAAATCCAACTATAAAATTGCCAATATCTGCCATTTTTAGGCTAAACATAAAGTGTAAAAATATGAAAAATTGTGAAATTTTCAAAAACAACAGTCTAAACCTCATAAATTCTCAATTGCAAATGTCCAATTCCATTGTTTTTTTACTAATAAAGTCAAAATCTATAAACTTTTCTAATGCAACAAGTATAATCTGTCATAATCTGTCTCAAGTTTTTAGTACCAGGTGTGAGAATCTGCATTATATTCAGTACCAACTATCGAAATCCAGTAAATTTTTCAACTTAGCTCACCAAATTTGTAATTTTTTCAATTGAAACTGTTGCAAATTTTCAAATGCAACTATCTAATATTGCCAATATCTGCCATTTTTGTAGGCTAAACACTAAGTGTAAAAATATGTATATTGTGAAATTTTTAAAAACAACAGTCCAAACCTCGAAAATTCTCAATTGCAAGTGTCCAATCCATTGTATTTTTACTAATAAAGTAAAATATATAAAATTTTCAACTGCAACAAGTATAATCTGTCAAATGTTATGCTTCATCAATCAAAATATTTCCAGTTTTCCGGTGCAACAGTCATCTTTCCTACCTCCAAATCTCGAAAAAAATTTAGTACCAGGTGTGAGAATCTGCAAAATATTCAGCACCAACTATCGAAATCCAGTAAATTTTTCAACTTAACTCATCAAATTCATAAAATTTTCAATTGAAACTGTTAAAATGTGTCAAATTTTCAAATGCAACTATCTAAAATTGCCTATATCTGCTATTTTTTAGGGTAAACACTAAGTGTAAATATATAAAAATTGTGAAATTTTCAAAAACAACAGTCAAAACCTCGAATTCTCAATTGCAAATATTCAGCACCAACTATCGAAATCCAGTAAATGTTTCAACTTAACTCACCAAATTTGTAAAATTTTCAATTGACACTGTTGCAAATTTTCAAATGCAACTATCTAAAATTGCCAATATCTGCCATGTTTGTAGGCTAAACACTAAGTGTGAAAATATGAAAATTGCGAAATTTTCAAAAACAACAGTCAAAACCTCGAAAATTCTCAATTGCAAGTGTCCAAATCCATTGTTTTTTACTAATATACTCAAAATCTATAAAATTTTCACCTTCAACAAGTATGATCTGTCAAATGCTAAGCTTTATCAATGAAAATATTTCCAGTTTTCCGGTGCAATAAACTGCCATCTTTCCTACCTCCAAATCTCTAAAGTTTTTAGTACCAGGTGTGAGAATCGGCAAAATATTCAGCACCAACTGTCGAAATCCAGTAAAAATTTTAACTTAACTCACCAAACTTGTAAAATTTTCAATTGAAACTGTTGCACATTTTCAAATGCAATTATCTAAAATTGCCAATATCTGCAATATTTGTAGACTAAACACTAAGTGGAAAAATATGAAAATTGTGAAATTTGCGAAAACAACAGTCAAAACCTCAAAAATTCTCAATTGCAAGTGTCGAAATCCATTGTCTTTCACTAATAAAGTCAAAATATGTTAAGTTTTCAACTGCAACAACTCAACAAGTCTGATCTGTCAAATGGTAAGCTTCATCAATGAAAATATTTCCAGTTTTCCGGTGCAACAAACTGTCATCTATCCTACCTTTTATATCTGTTAAGTTTTTAGTACCAGCTCTGAGTATCTGCAAAAAAAATAACACCAACTGTCAAAATCTAGCAAATATTTCAAAATAGTTCTCCAAATTTTGTAAATTTTTAATTGAAACTATTAAAATATGTACCATTTTCAAATGGAAATGTCAAAAACTATCAAACTTTGACCGAAAGTATCCAATTTTTCAACTTTCAAATCATGTCAATGTCAAAATATGCGAAATCATGTCAAAATTGCTGAAAGCTGAACATGCAATTAAACTAGAAACTATGCAATTTTTTAACGATCACATCATGTTTTGGTCGAAATATGCGAAATCATGTCAATTACTAATCTTCAGTACTGAAAATCGAACCAGTTTTCGACTGCACCCAATTGTAATATTTCCAACTGTTAAAATCTGTCAATTTTATAGCATCAGCTGTGAAAGTGTTTGAAATTTACAACAGATATCCAAATACCCCAAAATTTTTGCAACGAACTGTCATCTATCCTACCGTTTATATCCCTTAAGTTTTTAGTACGAGCTCTGAGAATCTGAAAATATATTAACACCAACTGTCATAATCCAGCAAATATTTCAAAATGGTTCTCCACATATTGTAAATTTTTAATTGAAACTGTTAAAATATGTCAAATTTTCAAATGGAACTGTCAAAATCTATCAAACTTTGACCGAAACTATCCAATTTTATAACTTTCAATCAATCATGTCAATGTCAAGATATGCGAAATCTTGTCAAAATCACTGAAAACGTTATAATTCAGAACATAAGTACTTCAGTACTAAAAATAGAAACTATCCAATTTTATAACTTTCAAATCATGTTTTTGTCAAAATATGCGAAATCATGTCAATTACTAATCTTCAGTACTGAAAATCGAACCAGTTTTCCACTGCACCCAATTGTAATATTTCCAACTGTTAAAATCTGTCAAGTGTATAGCTCTGTTTTCAACAGAATCGGTAGTGTTATAGCAAAACTCATATGCCATCTTTGTTATTTTACAGGAAAAGCAAAAACATTACATTTTACATTTATAATTGTGAATATAGGTTAGCATGTATCATTGCCACAGTTTTACATAATACAAATACAATACAAATATAAAGGAACAATAATACAAAGGTATAATAATACAAATGTAATTTATAATACAAAGGTATAGTAAAGATACTTCGTTCATTCATACTTAAAGTATACTTTATTTGTGGCCATTTAATGCCAAAATCTACATTTTGAAAAAGGGCAGAGAAAATCTTAAAGAAATACGACAACATTTTTAGCTTAATTCTTTGAATTTGTTAAATTTTTAATTGAAACTGTAAAAATTTGACAATTTTTCAAATAGAAATCATCAAGTTTCAACTTTTACAAACATACAAGTACAAACTGTACAAACATAACAGTAAAATAGTAGTAAACAATCTAACTGTTATTATAAAATTCATTCAACATTATTCTTACTGTTATTATAAAATTATAAAAAATTGTCAAATTTTCAAATATAAATGTGCAAATTTGTCAAAGTTTCAACTTTTTAAGAGCCACTATTATTTTTGTCATAAAATATATATTAGTTTACCTACATTTTTTTATCCAAGAAATCATCACCTTTAAATATTTTCTCTATATTGCAATCTTTCTATGTCCACACTACGAAGTCGCAAAAACCTGAATTGCAGACTTGTAGTTGGCGTTGGATTTGAAAGTAGTAATTATGCGTCTTTTCAGTTTTAAATTCGAGTCCAAGAAGAAACTTTTTTTTTAAATCTACTGCGTCATTTAGTGACAAAGGTTCAACAGATTTTGGACACTTCACTTCAACAATGCCATTTTGGATTACACCATCAGGAGATGCTCTCAAAAATAAAAATGTTTTATGAATAAAAAGTGCACATGGATGTACAATATTGTTACAAACTTCTTGGTTTATTTTTAATAGCATTACCTCATTTCATTAATTTGACCATACACTGTGTATCAGCCAAATGGAATAAATTCGATAATAAATAAATGGGGGCGTGTTCGAAAAAACGCTCGGACACGTCGATTGTTATTTTTAGTTGCGCATTTTTTTCAACAAAAACTTTTTATACAGAGTGTGTCATGTGACCGTGGCCAATACCAACTTTCTTATTTTAAATGCAACATCTGGTATATTATTCAATTTTTGGATTCTTCAGAAAATTCTAGACATATTTCATGTACAATGTCCTATACCTATCTTCAACTGTTTCGGAAATATTAAGTGTTTTCAGATTTATTGCAAAAATTAGCATTAAAAAAAGAAAATTATTTGATTACAGAAATTCGTTACAACACACTCAAAAACTAATAAGTAATACTGTTTATTTCTTGATAATGTAAAAAAACAAAAAAAAAAACAATAAATTTCAATGGAGGAGATGTTCAAAATGCTCGCCGTGAACGTCTTGGCAACATCCTAATCTTAAATAGAAATTTCTTCTAACTTTACTCAACATCTCAGGCGTGACCGATCTAATCGCAAGCATTATTCGTCTTCTTAAGTCAGCTAAGTCGAGGGGTTTAGTTTTGTATACAATACTTTTGACATATCCCCATAAGAAGAAGTCTAATGACGTCAGATCAGGGGATCGTGCTGGCCATTTCATCGATCCTCGCCTCCCTATCCACTTAAACTTAACTTTAACTTTATCTGAAAACACTTAATATTTCCGAAACAGTTGAAGATAGGTATAGGACATTGTACATGAAATATGTCTAGAATTTTCTGAAGAATCCAAAAATTGAATAATATACCAGGTGTTGCATTTAAAATAAGAAAGTTGGTATTGGCCACGGTCACATGACACACCCTGTATAAAAAGTTTTTGTTGAAAAAAATGCGCAACTAAAAATAACAATCGACGTGTCCGAGCGTTTTTTCGAACACGCCCCCATTTATTTATTATTGAATTTATTCCATTTGGCTGATACACCCTGTATATGGTTGCATTGTTGCTGAAATAATCACTGTACAATATTTTTTCACTACAGGTCCCCAAGGCCATATTAATCCAAAATTGGATGCAGTCAAACAATGCATTCTCCCAGAAAACCACGAATCATTTGCATTTTGGTCGCAAGTTCTTATTTGCAGTTGCTCTACTTCCAGTTCTGTGTAATTCAATTTTTTTTTAAATGCGTTTGCCTTCTTCTCAAATTGCTCCTTTTCCAAATCCGGTTGCTGACACGAGGGACTATAATCGGCCTTTTCTTCGTCCAAGTTTACTTGTTTGTTATAGGTTCTTCCCCTTGTTAATTTCGATTGCTTGGTTGATTTTATCCTCTGATTTCTTCTCAAAGCAACACGATGAACATTTGTTGGTGTGGTTCCAAACATCTTTGCCATTGTATTGCAATGCCAACTAGGTCCTTATTGGTAGTCGAGACCTTCGCCCCAAGTTCTAAAATTAAAAGAACCTCTCCTTCCTCTGTTAACTCTTTTGCCTCCAGAAAATGTTACTAATAGAGACATAACATTCTCAGCTAAGTAGCTAGTATTGTTTATTATTAACTGAGGTGCTTTCCGCAATAATGATTTTAAACATTCGTTAATGCATAATATTTTTTTTGTCTTCTGTTAAATCGGTCTTCTTTTTTGTGCAATGATTGTTGCAATCTTTATGATATCCTAATACGTGATGAGGAGAAATTTTCAAATCTGCTGTTAATTCTTCATAATTGCTTTTATGGTTTGCATTGGCAGAAATTATGGATCGAGTGGCCTTTTTTTAATTCAAAATAAGGTTATTTGTCAAATATTTTCTTAAAATAGGTGATGTTTTATGAATTTTAAATATAGTTTTAGTATAGTACTTCACGGCGTGATTAGCTCAACCTCGTTTTACTATATATTTGCCGTATGGGATAGATTCTTTAACCTACAAATAGGAATTGTTAGATTCATAAGCACAAATGGGGTAACCATGTGGATAAGGTAAGATAACAGTTTTAATTAATTTAATTTTTACACAAAAATAATGCCAAAACATTTCAGAAAAAAAAAATACAGAACGTTCTGTACATTTTTTTTCTGAAATGTTATCGCATTATTTTTGTGTAAAAATTAAATTCTGTTATGTTGCCTTATGCACATGGTTTCCCCATTTGTGCTTGTACAGAAATTTCAAAGATTGCTGTTTAAATTCCAATTTGTTCATTCTTAAAATGTATTATATTTTTCTATAAAACGAACAAAAATAAGCAAGTGCACATTCTTGCTTTGATTCATTTGTGACGCATACTTGTGCTCACCATCGAGAAGCGAACATGTCCAGCCTTAATTGTCGCCTACCCAAAATAATTGCGTGAACCGCCCTTTCAATTAACTTCACTAACTTTCACTTGCCTACGGAGATCGAACCTGAGGCCATTAAGGACTAAGTTACTGTGGAGTTCATCAATTAAAATCTCGTTATGTTAATTAATTGGCTATTCAGCAATGTGTCCCTGCTGGAGGTAGATTAATCACGCTGACCTTTCCCAAATCGGGGTGAGCGATCATCCTCGTAACACGGAGACAATGACCAGTCCGGGAATAAATCTTTCGGTGTCGATTCATTCGAACACGGCGACTTCCCGGTAGGCAGCGCCCAAGTTGGCATGTAGCCGGACGACTCTCTCTCAGGCATAGCCTTTTCCATGCAGCAGGTGCCATACTATTCCCTATTCCGCGTATCTGTCACTTTTTTCCGTACCGCGAAATGCCATATTTAAACCGTCACAATGGTCATTTTCATTCGGCCAGCAGCCGTGATAACCATATGGAAGCTGCGCTTTTTCTCTCCTCGCTTCCTTGTCGCGGCTTCCTCGGCGAGACGATCGCACGGACGCTCCCGGCTGCGATTAAATTATTGCCGGTTTATCACTCTCGCGATTTGTGTTTATTAATCCCTCGGGAGGAGCGCTGCAAAACTCTGAGTTACGCGTCGATACGGCGGCGTTATTTATTCGCACCATCGACTCACTTAAGATAACTGCATAATAACAAGCTGCAACGCGTACATACGAAGAGCGCGAAAAACTTTATTGAATTAAACGCCACTTAATGCGCCGATATAATAATCGTTTAATTTCTAGCGTTAGAAGTGATATACTCCACCCTAGCACTCATGCCGGACAATATAAGGATATCTAATGACGGAGGTGCTTCGAGACTTGCATTTTAATCGAGTGCACTGCACATCCAATACAACTTAGCAAATATTATTCAGATGCAATTACAATGAAATAGCAAAGAGCGAAAGGAAGAGTAGAACTAATAGTAGAACTCCTATTGCTAGGAACAATCCTGATAGATTGAAAGATATAAGAAAAAGAGCAATAAATGAAAAAAATATGATGATAGAAATGAGATTACTTGAAGAGGAAACATGGACGATGATAATAGTATACGGAAAAAACGAAGACGCAAAGAAAGAAGAAAAAGACAACTTTTTTGATTAACTACAGAGAGAAATAGATGAGGGAACAGAATCTATAATAATAATGGGATACCTAAACGGTCGAGTAGGAAACAAAAATGAAGGAGTAGAAGAATATATGGGCAAAGAAGGAGATGAGATGAAAAATGGAAATGGAAAAGCAATAGTATAATTGACTACTGAAAACAACCTAATAATAGCAAAAACAAAGTTTAAACACAAGATGATACATAAATATACGAGAGAAGAGCCTACTAGAGGTGAAAACTCAATAATAGACTATTTTAATAGAGTAAAAATAAATGGCAATACCTGAAGGATGTAAAAGTTTTAAGAGCAGCAGAGATCTGAAGTGACCACTTCTTAGTAAAGATGGACATGAGAAGAAAAAAGGAGGGCAAAACGGAGAAAAGGAGAAACACAGTAAAAGTGACATAATAGAGTAAAAATAAATGGCAATACCTGAAGAATGTAAAAGTTTTAAGACTAGCAGAGATCTGAAGTGACCACTACTTAGTAAAGATGGATATGAGAAAAAAAAGGAGGGCAAAACGGAGAAAAGGAGAAACAGAGTAAAAATGATATAATAGAGTAAAAATAAATGGCAATACCTGAAGAATGTAAAAGTTTTAAGAGCAGCATAGATCTGAAGTGACCACTTCTTAGTAAAGATGGACACGCGAAGAAAAGAGGAGGGCAAATCGGAGAAAAGGAGAAACAGAGTAAAAGTGAAAATAAAAGGCTATAAACTAAAAGAGCAACAATACCAAGAAAAATACCAAGATATAATAGAGAGGAAAGGAAAATATATTAGACAGGGCATGGGAATCGCAGAAAATCAAAGAAAATCGCGGGAATTTGTGGAAAACATTCAAGAACAATACATCAGAAGCAGCCAAAGTAAGCTGTGAAACAAAAACAAAAAAAACAGGGACAAGGAAGACAGAGACAGAATAATGAAATATAATTGAAAATTAAAGATAAATGGAAAAGTCATTTGAGTACAAAAAGGGAAGAACACCATTGAACTCTATAAATAAAAAAGAAAAGAAGTAAATGTAGAAGTAAATAAATCTGAAGTAATGAATCTTGGACAAAATTTGGAAAAAAGATGGCAGGAAATTACAATGATACCCAGAAATTATACATATTACAGAACATTAAAAACAAATGAAAAAGAAAAATGTCAAGGAAGGCAACATAATCACGGAAGAGGATAAAATAATGGAAAGATGAAGACACTATAATGAAGAACTGACAGGCAAGCACAATAACACTCAAGAATAAGGAGACGAAATAACAAACATGGAATATCGTATTGATGAGGCTTATACATGACGAAACTGCATGTTAATATGTTATATAAATAAAACACAATTGGTTTGAGTTTCACAAAATATTTAATGTTGTACTGCATCAATTGTCTCGCCACACAGATGAAGCTACTGTGTGGCGAAACAATTGTTGTACAAGCATTAATTATTTTGTGAAACTTACATCAATTGTGTTTTATTTATATATTAATTTATAATTTATTTATAATTTATATTATATATTTATATTATATATTTATATTATTATACCAACATGAAAGAAATAGAGAAGATACAAGAAAAATAAGTAACGGAAGCTACAAAAAAACTTTCCAAGAATTGGAAAAGCACTAGGAAATAGGAATAGACCATGTAACCCCCGATATAAAGTATACGGGCGAGAGAGGAATTCATCAGCTAGTAATGATCATGAATGTAGTAATAGAGAGAGTAGGAATACCAAAAGAATGGAATACAGTAATAATACTACCTATTTTCAAGGAAGGAGATAAGACAAACTGCAACAACTAGAAAGGAATAACATTATCGAGTGTCCTGGGAAAGATACTGGCAAAAATAATAGAAAAGAGAATAAGACAGAATATGGAAGAAATACAAGAGAATACACAATGTGGATTTAGGAGAGAGAGGATTTATGAGAGAGATAGATATATCTAGGAGAGAGGACAAACACTCTAGATCTAATTTTCACAATAAGGAAAATGGGCGAAAAACTTATAAATAAGAAAAGGGATATTCGATCGATTGAGAAAAGAAGATTTATGGACTGGAAATACGAGGAATACCTAAAAGAACAATTGAAATAGCAAAAGTCATCTACAGTTGACGCAGTAGTCAACTCTTAGACAGATTTTTTTAGTAAAATCTAGTATTGTATACTCTGTTCCATTTTTATTTTAAACTAAGAAGAAGATTTATGGACTTGAAATACGAGGAATACCTAAAAGCACAATCGAAATAGCAAAAGCCATCTACAGTTGACGCAGGAGTCAACTCTTAGACCGATTATTTTACTAAAATCTAGTAGTATACTATATGTTAGGCTAGTTCTTATTCTCATCGTAGCCTTAACTTGACGTCATATTTAATACATAAATTTTCGCCATTTTACCTATTAATAATAATAATCACTTACATAATATACTGTATTTTCATTGGTCAGGATGCGCAGGCTTTATATTGAACTCGATCCGAAGATGGCATTGGCTCCAAATGATTTCCCCACATATAAAGAGTATTCTTTTAGTATTGTATATTAACTATAATTGGAAGGACTTACCGGGGGAGCAACTCCCCTTCCCCCGCCAGTTCTCTCGCCAACTGGATCGCTAGCACTCACGGCTTCAACCATTATTCTCTACGACTATTGTATTTCACCTTCATGTGCAAAGCAGTGACATATACCTCTTACTAGGACGAACCTCTAGGACGAATCGCTCTATTGCAATTACTAGGACGAATCTCTCTATTGAAATTACTAGGACGAATCTCTCTATTGCAATTACTAGGACGAATCTTTCTATTGCAATTACTAGGACGAATCTCTCTATTGAAATTACTAGGACGAATCTCTCTATTGCAATTACTAGGACGAATCTCTCTATTGCAATTACTAGGACGAATCTCTCTATTACAATTACTAGGACGAATCTCTCTATTGCAATTACTAGGACGAATCTCTCTATTGCAATTACTAATTACTAGGACGAATCTCTCTATTGCAATTACTAGGACGAATCTCTCTATTGCAATTACTAGGACGAATCTCTCTATTGCAATTGCTAGGACGAATCTCTCTATTGCAATTACTAGGACGAATCTCTCTATTGCAATTACTAGGACGAATCTCTCTATTGCAATTACTAGGACGAATCTCTCTATTGCAATTACTAGGACGAATCTCTCTATTGCAATTACTAGGACGAATCTCTCTATTGCAATTACTAGGACGAATCTCTCTATTGCAATTACTAGGACGAATCTCTCTATTGCAATTACTAGGACGAATCTCTCTATTGCAATTACTAGGACGAATCTCTCTATTGCAATTACTAGGACGAATCTCTCTATTGCAATTACTAGGACGAATCTCTCTATTGCAATTACTAGGACGAATCTCTCTATTGCAATTACTAGGACGAATCTCTCTATTGCAATTACTAGGACGAATCTCTCTATTGCAATTACTAGGACGAATCTCTCTATTGCAATTACTAGGACGAATCTCTCTATTGCAATTACTAGGACGAATCTCTCTATTGCAATTACTAGGACGAATCTCTCTATTGCAATTACTAGGACGAATCTCTCTATTGCAATTACTAGGACGAATCTCTCTATTGCAATTACTAGGACGAATCTCTCTATTGCAATTACTAGGACGAATCTCTCTATTGCAATTACTAGGACGAATCTCTCTATTGCAATTACTAGGACAAACCTCTCTTAATGCAATTACTAGGACAAACCTCTCTATTGCAATTACTAGGATTAACCTCTTTTGTTGCAATTAGGACTAACCTCTTTTGTTGCAATTAGGACTAACCTCTTCTGTTGCAATTAGGATTAACCTCTTTTGCTGCAATTAGGACTAACCTCTTTTGTTGCAATTAGGATTAACCTCTTTTGTTGCAATTAGGACTAACCTCTTTTGTTGCAATTAGGATTAACCTCTTTTGTTGCAATTAGGACTAACCTCTTTTGTTGCAATTAGGACTAACCTCTTTTGTTGCAATTAGGACTAACCTCTTCTGTTGCAATTAGGATTAACCTCTTTTGTTGCAATTAGGACTAACCTCTTTTGTTGCAATTAGGACTAACCTCTTTTGTTGCAATTACGACTAACCCCTTTTGTTGCAATTAGGACTAACCTCTTCTGTTGCAATTAGGATTAACCTCTTTTGCTGCAATTAGGACTAACCTCTTTTGTTGCAATTAGGATTAACCTCTTTTGTTGCAATTAGGACTAACCTCTTTTGTTGCAATTAGGATTAACCTCTTTTGTTGCAATTAGGACTAACCTCTTTTGTTGCAATTAGGACTAACCTCTTTTGTTGCAATTAGGATTAACCTCTTTTGTTGCAATTAGGACTAACCTCTTTTGTTGCAATTAGGACTAACCTCTTTTGTTGCAATTACGACTAACCCCTTTTGTTGCAATTAGGACTAACCTCTTCTGTTGCAATTAGGATTAACCTCTTTTGTTGCAATTAGGACTAACCTCTTTTGTTGCAATTACCAGAACGCACCTCCAGGACGCACCTCTATCTAATATACATATTGTAGTTTATGTACTGACCTTTAATCCATTCCAACACCTAATCCATAACCGTCCACATCGCAACACACACCAAAACACCAGATCACACATGCTTTCCCCACAATCGGCACCGAACTTGCATCCACACTCCATAAAAGCACGTAACTTAATGTCCTTCGTTCTCGTTCTTAAGCTGAGCGCGTCGCGCCCCGGCTTATATAAACAAACAAAGCCACAGATGCCGCCTCTAATATTAATAATCAATTATTATCCAATGATACAATTTGATACCTAACATATGTATCTAGTATACTCTGTTGAATATTTATTTTTAACTAAGAAGGCTGTAGTTTCATTTTATAAAGTTTTACACATGAACACCTCAACACCGACAAACATGATCCGACAGTGAAAAAAATAATTAAATGTCAGATTTCTAACAACGTTGCCTAATCATATATGTAAAATAAAAATAGCAAATAAATTCTGTACTGAATAGATACTCAATTTGATGGCAACAATGCCCACTGTCATAAAATATAACATCTTTTTTTTAAATATAACCTATTTTTCAAGTCTAGTGACTTTTTACATTGGCCAATAAAACTGTCAGCCTAACAGAGCCAACTTAGTTAAAAATAAAAGTGGAACAGCTTTTAATTCCCTATTTTGTAAATTTCAGAATCAAATTTCTAAACAAATGTCAAAATGCCACAACTAAACCTTATTACGAAAGCTTTACCTTAACTTTTATAAGCTTATTATAAAAACGCCAATCAAGCTAGGCTAAACAGTGTGTCCTACTTTTTTTGTGCGTCAACTGTACCTACAAAGAAAACCAAAATCATAGTTAGAAGAGACAATGAAGAATCTAGAGAGTTCAAAATACATATAGGAGTTAAACAAGAATGTGCATTGAGCCAAATACTTTTAGAAATGATTTTGGATGAAGCGATAAAGAAAGCAAAGAAAAATATGAAGCCTTTAAAGATAGGATACTGGAAAATAGAAAAACACATATAACAGTAGACATTTGTACTGAAGATGACCACGTAGTGGTTGAAATGTACATATAGAGAAATAAATATCGTTGTGAAAATGGATAATTTGCTATTTTACTTTAAGTGTTAATATTTCACAAGCTCCAACCGATTGTTTTACATATAATTGAAATGATATTCGGAGACGATTTGGCATTAGTAGCAGACACGGAGAAAGATATACAACTAAACCTAGAAATACTGGTCAAACAAGTGGACATAGAAATGCTGGACAAAATAAACATGAAGATAAATTTTGTTACGCGCGAAACTTTGCTCGACGTATTTTGGTGCAGCTGTACATACCTAACTAGTAGACTAGCACTCACTGTATCCCAGTGTTGCCAACCGATTATAATCATAGTATTTGAGGATTTTAGAGAAAGCATTCATGGTACATAAAATGTCATTCGTTTAGAGATGATACCAGTTCATTTTCTAGAGATAACCATATATTATATAAAGCATTATGGTAGCATTTATGGTAGGTAAATGGCCATTCGTTTAGAGAAACCGGTTGATTTTCTAGAGATAACCATCAATTATGTAAAGATGTAGCAATAGCCGGACAGATTACGTTAGTAGAATTCTAAAGGTAGCATTTATAAATTTTCATTTGTGTAGAGAAATCAGTAAATTTTGTAAAAATAACCATCAATTATGTAAAGATGTATAGATAGTAGATAGATTACCCAGATAGATAACGTTTCAACTGAACAGATGTCTATAGGTAGCATTTATGGTAGAAAAAGGGTCATTCGTTTAGAGAAAGCAGTTAATTTTCTAGAGTTAACCATCAATTATGTAAACATGTAGCGATAGCCGGACAGATTACTTTAGCAGAATTCTATAGGTAGCATTTATAAATTGTCATTTGCTTAGAGAAACCAGTAAATTTTCTAAAAATAACCATTAATTATGTAAAGATGTAGAGATAGTCAGACAGAATACCCAGACAGATCACTTGACATGAGGACGGAATTCAAAACGTAGTATTAATGGTACATAAATTGTCATTCTTTTAGAGAAATCGGTTAATTGCTTAGAGATAATCGTCAATTGTGTAAATATGTAGAGATAGCTATCGATTTTCAGGAAACATATATAAAATTCATCGACGTCAAGGCCAGTTTTAGATATTAGTAATTTTTCTGCAGACAAGAATAAATTTTTAAGAGAAAATTATATACAATTGGTGGATACTTGTGGTAGTTGGAAAATGTTCAGTTTTGCCAATCACCCAGTTAGTTAACACTTTTATAAAAGTGGATACTTAGTGAAAAAAACATCAGTTTTGTCAATTACACAACTTTTCAAAAGCATGTAGCAAAATTGTAGAGCAGTAACCCATAAATTGTCAATTTTAGAGATTCCTAACAGTTAATTTGCTAACCAGTTGAATTTTTAGAGATAACCATAAATTATGTAAGCTAAGATAGCCAGACATATTACCCAGAAAGATCACTTTTCAAGAGATCAGAATTCTATAGGTAGCATTTATGGTACATAAATTCTCATTCGTTTAGAGAAACCAGTTAATTTTCTAGAGTCAACCATCAATTATATGAAGATGTAGAGATAGCCAGACAGATTACTTTAGCAGAATTCTAGAATTCTAGAAGAAGTAGTAAAGGTAATTAAATTTAATTTTTTTAGAGATACCAATTAGTTTACTAGAGTCTATCAATTATGTAAAGATGGTCAATTCTATTTTCAAGAGACTTCTATCAAATTAGTCGAGATCGCAGTAGATAACTCGAAATCTAAAAATTGATCCAAAAATCTTACTATTTTTGAACTAATCGCATTGCGATATGTATATATATATATATATATATATATATTATATATATATATATATATATATATATATATATAAACAATCTTTATTGGGTATTATTTATATAATCTTAATTATATCTATTTATCTAAAGATATCTGTTTAACAACAGATAGCTCTCTTTACATAATTGACCCTGGCCTCTAGAAAATAACTTATATCTCCGAAAAATGACAATAACTATTTTAAAACTCGTTTTTGTTTAAATTGATAAATATATTTTGAAAATTAACTTGTATCTCTAAAAATTGATGGTTTATTATTCTATAACTTTGCCACGTGACTCTTGAAAAGTGATATCTGATTTGACAATAACCGATCTTCGACTAATCTTAGTATCTACTAAGGTCGACTATGCATATGTCTGTTAAAGACTACTACTGTTTTCTTCTTTCATGGAGGAGGAACCACAAATTGGGCTTTAGGCTACTCCTAAGAAGAAGAAAAAGCTTCCTTTCTCCATAATTTTCGTCTGCATTATAGGCGACGTGTTCGGCATTTCGACGTAAACGTAAATCCAGGTGTAACGCGCAATTAGCGGAGCAAGCCAGCGGTGCTGCGAAGATTAAAATAAAACAAGACCGATTTTATGGGCGACATCTCCTAGAACAGGTCGTACGCGCCGAAGGAGAATTGGTAGCTGCGAATTGTGAGCTCGTGTGCGTGTGATTAGGCGAGGAAAACGCGAGTTTATGTGCATGCATTAATATTTATAAGCGGTGTGCGCAAAAAGGCGCGACGAAAACGCGTGCTGGCGAACAAAACAAACACGATATGTGCGTGGTCTAACAAGAAACTATGCAATGCAATTGAAAGACGTTAGGTCGAAAGATGATGTATGTATGATCATGGGCAGAATGTGGTCATTATTCAGCATAGTCATATTATTTCTTTATCATTTACAAAACTGGACAAATTTTAATTTAATTGAAAATGAAGTTCAAATTTTAGAAGAATTATAGAAAATATAGAAGCCTTCAATCTTTATCTGGCAAACTCAGATGTTTGGTCCGAGTTTTCTAATCACTAGGTATGGCTAGGTATGGCTCTAAACTGTTGGTTGAGTTGGGTCGTTTTGTCATTTAGTATGTTTAAATAAATGACAAAACATCAAATACATTATGTTTATATTTATGTTTATGCTTACGGTTGTGCTTGATGTACGTTGGCCAGGAGATCGTAATGATTATTTGACTGCCCGTAATTCTAGCTTATTTAGCATTATCCAGGGTGCACGTGTAGTCTTCTACTACGGACGCGAGCTAGTTTGCACCCCATTAATTAAATAATACTTTCATATAAAAAAATCTACATTTAAAAACAAGGGTCGACTGTATTCACTGTATTCTTATAAACAATTGAAATGTATTTTACTATAGGTTAGGTTAGGTTAGGTCAGGGGTCGGAAAACTGCGGCTCGTGAGCCACATGTGGCTCATGTGCACGTAAGCGTGGCTTTGCAGAACTGCAATAAAATGTAAAAATAAAACTATGTGGTCGTATGAAAGTTGTCAAAAAAGCAAAAGTTGTCTGTGATATTTTTTTGAAAGTCAAAATTTGATATTAAAGCTTCAAAAATAAATTTAAGTTCTAACAAAAATCCAAAACAGTTATTGCAAATTCCAGTTACACTCAAAATTATAAAAGGACTAATGAAATATGAAAACAATTCAAAAATAAATCAAAACTACAACAGTAATCCATAAAAAGTTCTTGTGAATTAAGTATTAATCGTGAAAATCCAATAAGGACAATTCAAATATTAAATATTTTCGGATATGTACAATAATTCTAACAACAATCTACAACAAATTCTTGCAAATTCCAGTAAAAACGAAAAAGAAATTCTAAGATCACTTTTAAAATATTAGAAATTTTTTAGAAATACTTAAACATTCTAACCACAATACAGAGCAAATTTATTAAATTCCAGTAAAATTCCAGAAATTAAAAAGGATACATCCAGAAAATACACAGAAGACAGAAAGTAGTAAAAATTTCGAAGATAAATTAAATGTTATATATGTAATCAATTTACAACTCCTATACCCTTTCGGGTGTCGAGATTCATGCCACCACTAAATTATATTGTCTACGAAGTTTTCCCATTCCTTTCTATTTGCAGCCTTCTTCCTTGCTTCTTATTGATCGAGGTCGTTTCGTCTTAGGATCTCTTCCATGTTGTTTTCCCATCTATTCCTTGGTATTCCTCTTTCCTTCTTTTTCTTTTCGCCTTTTGATATCCATACTATTTTTGTTTGTCTGTCTTCTGGCATTCTTATCATGTGCCCGAACCATCCTAGTTGTCATTTCTGCATTGATTTTTGCACACTTTGTATTTGTAGGTTTTCCCTGATCTGTTCGTTTCTTACTCTGTCTAATGTCTCGTGAGTGACTCCTTCAACTTTTCTGAAGTATCTCATTTCGGTTGCTTGTATTATATTCATTGTCTTTTCATTTGTTGTCCAGGTTTCGCTTCCATATAAGAGTGTTGGTCTATAAATTGTCTTGAAGAGTGCCATTTTCGTGTTTTTGGAGATTCTTATATTGTTTAGAATGTACTTGTTCATTGCATAGGAGGTTTTATTTGCGGCCATGATTCTGTTATTTATTTCGTTTTCCGTGGTTCCTTTATTATGTATTATTGTACCTAAATATTTGAAGGTTTCAACTTGTTCTATCCTTTTCAAATTTATTAGTATTTTTGCTTTTGTTTTCTCTTTTGCTACTACCGTTACTTTTGTGTTGTTTATATTGATTACCATGTTGTGTTTTTTCCGTTCCTCCTCCCATATGCTTATATTGTGTTGTAGGTCTTCTTCGCTTTTGGCAAGCATGACTAAGTCATCAGCAAACGCACATTTTGCTATCACTATTCGTTTAATTTTATAGTATCCTATTTCTACCTTCTTGCTGTTATCCTTATTTTTTTTTTCATTATGTTGTCTAGGAATATAATAAAGAGCAGAGGGCTTAAAGCGCCCCCTTGTCGAAGGCCTTGTGTGGTTGTGAAGTTCTCAGATGTTGAATTATTTGTCCTTACGTAGTTTACTGTGGTTTCATACATACTCTTAATTGCTTTTATTAAATACACTTTTATCTTCCCTTCTTCAAGTATTTCCCACACTTTGGCTCTTGGGACTCTATCAAATGCCTTTTCTAAGTCCACGAATATCATGTATAGTTAGTTGTTTTGTCTTATTATTTTTTCTGTCATCTTTTTAATTGTGAAGATATGGTCTTGTGTTGAATGTCCTTTCATGAATCCACTTTGTGACTTTTTCATTGTTTTTTCAATTTCCTTTCTTTGTTTGTTCTCTAGTATTGATTCATACAGTTTTGCCGCTGTGCACAGCAGGGATCTTCTCCTAAAGTGGTTGCAATTTCTACTGTCTCCTTTTTTATGTATTGGGAAGACTACTGCTTTTTGCCAGTCTGCTGTTTTTTTTCCTGTTTCCCATATTCTATTTGTTAACTGTAGTAGTAGATGTTTCCCAGCCTTTCCTATGTATTTCAGCTGTTCAGATTTGATTTTGTCGTGACCTGGGGCTTTTCCGTTCTTTAACTTCTTTCGTGCGTTTTCTAATTCTTCTTCTGTTAAAGATCCCTCTTCTTCTTCTGTTATAGATCCCTCTTCTTCTTCTGTTATAGATCCCTCTTCTTCTTTTGTTTCGTTACTATTTTCTTGTTCCTCTTCGTTTCATTTCCTTCATTGGTTGTCTCTTTTCCAGACAGAAGCTCTTGGAAGTGCTCTTTCTATCTCTTCATGATTTATTTATCCTTATTCAGAATTATTCAATATCATTTATTTATCCAGAAACTTATAGTTTCTGATTTCCTTTAAAATGTTCCTCTAATTTGGTTCCGAAATCGTCCCATTTTCTGTCTTTTTCCTTCCTTATTATAGCTTTTACTCTCTTTCTTTGCTGCTTGTATATTTCGTAGTCTTCTTGGTTTTTTGTGCTTAGGTATTTTTGCCATTTTTGTTTTTTTTTTCCTAACTCCTTCCTTCACTTCTTTGTTCCACCAGCTTGTTTGTTTTTTGTTTGGTGTACTTTTAGTTTTTACACAGGCGTGTTTTGTTGCCTCTCTTACTATATGTTTGAAATTGACCCATAAATCTTCAACATTTGTTTTTCCGCTTTTTTGAGTGCTTCTTATTAGTTCTTGTATTGGTTACTGGTAGTTTTCCCTTACTTGTTTGTCACTTAGCTTGTATATTCTAAATTTCTCTATTCTTACTTGCTTATCGACTGTTTTCTGTGTTTGTTTCGGTTCCCTTCTTGTTGTTTTTATTCGTGCTGTTAGAAGATAGTGGTCACTGTCAATTTCGCTACGTCTTTTGACTTTAATATCCATTACTTCCTTCACTTGTGCTTTGTTTGTTAAAAGTAGTCTATTATGCACCTCTCGTTTCTGTTTCTTTCCTCTATTGTGTATTTGTGTATTTCCTTGTGTGCAAATTTGGTGTTCAAAATTGTTAGATCATTCAATATGCAGAATTCAATAAGTCTTCTTCCGTTGTTATTGATCTTCGTTTCTCCGTGTGTTACCATTATGCTCTCCAGTCCCTTGTTTTTATTCCCTACACGGGCATTTAGGTCTCCTATTACGTATGTTGGCTCTGTAAACTTTTCGTATTGTTGTTGTACTTCTTCCCAGAACTGGTCTTTGTCGGTATTGCTTTCATCTTCATTTACTCCATATACTAATATAATATTTGCTTCAAACTTATCGTTTTCTTCTATTTTGGCCGTCAGTATCCTTAGTAATTTCTTTATTTTAATTTTTTCAATATTTGATTTGGAAAGCTTTAAGTTTATAAGTTTAATCATTGCAGGAAGTTGAATAACATGCAAGTCCTCTTCTTCACGTTGTTACATGCTAATGCTCACTCATGCACCCAATTACCATAATTTTTCTTCGCGCCAGATGCGCGACTCGCCTTTTCTTGCTAATTACCAGTGATGCTGGGATCTTCGCGCCCTGTGCCGCGTGACTTACGTGGGCAATTACGCCCGGAACACAAAACTGGGACGATTTGCATAACGCACGCACGGCAGAAGTCCACTTCGCAGCATGGAATCGCGCTGCGAATCGCAATTCATGCGCAGCTAGGCGCAATTATGCGCGTCATATAGGGAATTGGCGGCCGGGCAATTAGTGGCGTTATTTAATAAGGAATTCGCACAGCGAGCGCCCGAAATGGGAACGCGACGCGTTCGGTATGAATAGTGCGTTGCTGACACGCATCGATGTTGCCTTTGTGAGCCCCGAAGATCGGAAGATGCGTGCGAAGAATGTCTCTCTAAGCAGACCACCGAGGTACAGCTTCTGCTCACTTATAAACCTTCCAGGAAACCAGAGATTGGTATCGGTAGGAGCAGTTTGAAGCAAAATTAAATATAATTAGTAAATTGTTGTACCTATTTATTATTTAAATTTAATAATTGAATGTTGCGTACTTATACGAGTCCTACTACAAATAATGAATTGTTATCAATAAGGAATATAATAATCGCTCTACAGGATTTAACCATATTGTACGATATGAGAAAAGAGAATCGGCACGTGGAAGTTGCGAGACAATGAAACCAGGAATTGTTACGAAAAATTGTACGAAATTGTACGAAAAATGTACATTATAGCCAGGACCGGATTTAGGTATTGTATATTTAAATAAGTAGGTACAAAATTTATTTCGAATTATATTTTCTGAATTATTAAATTCTAACTGCAGTTATCAAGTTTGATCCTATTTTATTTATCAATTTTATTTACTAGGATTGAATTATTAGATGTGGCATGTTTTTAAAAGTGAATGAAGTTGATATGTTCGTTTCCTGATTCTACATAACGTGGATTTATACCGAACAGAAGGTTTTCCGTTTTAGTGACTAAAATTCAATTGTTACTGTCAAAATTTCATGGTTGTTGTCTATATTTCAATTATTACAGTCAAAATATCAATGGTTACTGTCTATACAATTATTACTGACAAAATTTTAATAGTTACTATCTATGTTTCAATTATTATTGTCAAAATTTCAATGAATGTTGCTAAATTTTAATGATCACCATTTAAATTTCAATGATTATGGTTTCAACATTTAAACAATCGATATTAACAATTAATTTCAATAGAACACACCTAAATTCATTTGGTCTCAACTAGTCAACTAGTCACTAGTCTAAACTATAAAACCATATTAATAATAATATTTGAATTATGTTGAAATGTTGCAGATTTTCCTGCTATTAATCCTATCGTAAAACAAAATTGCAATTAAAATGCTTAGAAGAAAACTTAGCATATTTGATGTTTTTAGTAGCAATAGGTATAACCGAAATTTTTGCAATTTTCCTGCTAGTAACTGAATCCTGTCGTAGAAAAAAATGCAGTACAATTGTTTAATAGAGCATTTAGTAGATCTAATTCTTTTAGTAGAACATATAGTTCTACTATATACAATTGTCATATAGACAGATTGTTGTGCAGTGATATTGTAATATTCTTTGGACTCACTTGTACTGTATTCATGCATTTGCTGCATATAAAGATGCAACGAAGTCTGAAAAGTAGACAATTAATATTTATGAAAAGTTGCATGAAAATTCTGGAAAAACTCTTAAAATTTCTTATGTGGTCATAGAATTGAAGCAGAAGAGGCTTCTTAAAACACCCAACAAAATTAGGAGAAATCAACCAAACTCATAAAATATAAGTTGCATATGAATCCGAACTGAATATGTCTCATTTCTATTTGACAATATTGACAAACGAATTGAAGACAAAATCAACAAATAGTTTCAAGTAATAATTTAGTAATAAGTGGATGTACTGGATAGAAATAAATTGATGTAGATGATTAAGTAAAAATTAGTAAAAATTTGGGAAGAAATAATAATAAATGATAAACTTGCATTGCTGATGACGAAAATATCTTGTCATACTTTCAGTATGTAGCTTCCATTATTCCCACCAGAAGAAAGACAATATTCAAATTTAATTGTTTTTCGTAATTTTTTGAAGTAGCAAGTAAATTTTTTTTCTCCGCGAAATCCTTTAACATCTCGAGATTGTTCTGTCTCGGTGGCAAAGCGGCCTCGGCGACAATTCTTTTCTCGGTACGTTAAAAAATGATTTCGTGGCGTTGGCATACAAATAACTATTTCTCAGAATTACATCACCTTTCATCTGCCAAAGTTTAAAATAAAAAATAAAAAATCAAAGATGCACATTTCTGTGCGAGTTCTTAACGTTTAAAGAATCCCACAGAAATAGTTAACTAAATCAAAGTCTATTTATGTGCTCATTTGATATTATGCTGTATACTAAAGGGAGAGATAGATAAGAAAATGTTGAATGTTACTAAATTTTAATGATCACCATTTAAATTTCAATAATTATGGTTTCAACATTTAAACTATCGATACTAACAATTAATTTCAATAGAACACTAAATTAATTTGGTCTGAACTATAAAACCATATTAATAACAATATTTGAATTATTGTTACCAAAATTGTATTGCTCATTTTTAAATTTAAGTTATAGCAGCCAAAACTGAATTATTACGCTCAAAATTTCAATGATTTCGTACATTTCAATTTAATCGTTTATTTAAGAAATTTTTATGATTTTTTTTCTTGCGGAATCTGATGCGGGAACAACTTCACAAATTTGGAGTGCACTTAAGAAAATTTGGGAAAGTTAGAAAATTATTTTTAATTCACGCAATAGTTTTTAAGCCCAAAAGTACAAAAACACTTAATTTTTTGACCAAAAACTTAAATTTTATCAAAAACTGTCCCTGATAGAGCCTTTCTGACTTCTGATTCATGTTTGGCACACCTCAAAACATTAAAAGACGGCATTTTTGTTGACGGCAGGATTTTGATGTGGATATAGATGTATGATGTATTATTGTCGTAAATTATGTTGTTCTGTTGTCAAAGACTGATTAATTAGTCCAGTTTTGTATAAAGTCATCACAAATATCATGAACTTCACCAATTCATCAATAACTAAAATCATATCTTTATTATGGCAATTTAGTGGCAGAATAACGAAACAGTTTACGCCAAACATATGGCAGTTCGCTAAAAATTTAAATTATATCTGCCAAAATTTCAATGACTTATTATTGTTTTAATTTTTAATATTAGTGTCACAATTTCAGCTATTATTGTCTAAATTTCAGTTATTTCGCTCGAAATTTCAACGCTTGAAGTTTACGTTTTAATGAATACTCTATCTATCAATGAATACCGAAAATATCTGTAAATTTCAATACTTGTTACTGTCCATATCTCAATTATTATTGTCAAAATTTCAATGAATGTTGCTAAATTGCGGTGCAATTTTTCAATTGATATTGATAAATTTCAATTATTACCTACTATCAAACATTCATAATTCTGTTGAAATATTTAGAGTAACCATTGGAATATTAATAGAACAATTTAAAAAAATTACAGTAATCATTGAAATATTGACATGAAAACGTATGTTTTGAGAATATGAATTGAAATTTAGCAGTAATAGTTGATATTTTGATAACAATCACTGAAATATTGGCAGAAAAATTGACATTTTTATAGTATCATTAGCACAGAATAACTTATAATTTTACAGATAGTCATTAAAATGTTTTTCGAATTAATTGAAATATTGTCTGACGATTATTAAAAAAAATATACACAATTGTCAAGTTTACAGTAATCATTAAAAATTTGACAGAATAATTATAATTTTGATAGTAATAATTGAAAGTATGACAGAATAATATATAATTTGACAGTAATAATTAAAATTACAAGAAAATAGTTCTTAATTTGATAGTAATAATTGACTCGTTGATAGAAATAATGAAAAGTTGATCAATTGGTAAAATAATTTTAGATAATGGTGTAATATTTACAACTATTTTAGTAGAAATCATTGAAATTATGACATTTTAACAGAATGTAGCAATTCAGGAATAATAATTTAAAAAAAATCTGCTGTATTTATTGAATTTTAACATAATATTTGATAACTTGCTAGCAATAATTGAAATTTTGATAGAAATAAATATATAATTGATTAATCATTGATATTTTGATAGGCATATTTGTATAATATTTAGTAATAATGGAAATTTTGACCATTTTCATTGACATTTAAACAAACTAATAGGGACTCTTCTGGAGCACCGGGTCGAGTGGGTTTATTACTCGGCCTCCTCATTCCGCTGCATTTGGCTTGATGTGGGTGATTTAGTCACACATTACATCGTGTTACTCATCAAGGCGAGTTGTAAGGCAACATGTCCTATTCTCAAATCTTCTTTGAGCTCATACTGTGATTATTTTAACTAGAGAAGTTAACGCTAATTCCCTAAGTCTAACGCTGAGTTACACGCTAAGACTAACTTTAATCGGCAGTTAGTTTCCACGAATATCACTCAACGCAACAATATTATTGTTAAAGTGACTGAACGTCGAATTTACCAAAATTGAATAGCTTGATATAGTTGTGGGCAATTAAAGTCGTAAAATCGTATTAACTAAAAAAAAAAACTCTATTCTATTAGGCATATTCTACATGAATAATGTTGTTAATTCTGCATGTCTGCTGCAAATTAATTAATGACATTTAATGCTAGTTATGTCTGCATTAAAGTTTGCAATTCCTTTTTCATCACATCCATTATAGTCATGCGGGCGTTCAGCGAGTCCGAAGAACTCCGCACCATCCAGAGCCATCCTCAGCCGTGGGTCAAACGTCTGCGGACCTGAGCTGGTACCGCCGATTAATCGCCGCGTCGTGCTAATTAATCTGAAATGCCGGGGCGTTTTATTAATCGCTGGCGCGGTGCGTTGTCACGGCCGTCCCGTCGTGCAGGTGGTCTTTGAATTTTCGAACGTAGCAATGCGACCGAGGATTGGATTCCTCGCATTTTTCTGAAGCAACTCCGGATTGGAATCCGTTTCCACGACGAATCCACCCTCCCGCATAGTGCTTTGCAACACTACACGTATAGGTACATTATTTTGGCAAAGCCATGTGTGTAAAACTAGCATAATGATATGTCCACAAATTTTAACTGTTGAGTGCCATTTTTCTAATTTTAATTTTCCAGGTCGTTTGAATGAGCTTGTATTGGAGTTAAATGAAAACGATTCACAAGGCATGAGTCACAGCAGCAGCAATCCTAGAGTATGATGCAAATTATGTGCGTAAATTTCATCGCACCAGCAGACCAGTTGGTATAACACAAATAGCTTCTCAATTATTTATGAATGGTGAAATAGTTTTTTACTGCAACCTCAAAGTCCTTTGTCTCAGGCCGAGCAGTATTTCTGGGCCCCTTCATCCTTAATGCTGGCAGCTTATTGGAGGAAGCTTATTGGAAGAGTATAAGGCTCTGTACCACATGATTTTGTGGTAAGCCTGCAATATGGTTAACTCTATAAAAATGATTAATTAAGTATACCAGATACTGGTATACCAGCAATAGATGACTAAGAGCTACCAGCTTGTTAGCACTAGTGGGTAACGACTGCACTACGAAAGAGATAGCAGCCAATCATGTAATTTTATTTCCATTTATGGGGCTAGTCTCGGAATTTGATTGAAAATCTGTAATATTTTCAATTTTAACTGCGGAAATCCAGAATATTTTTCAACAGAACTACTCAAATACCTATCTTAAATTTTCAATTGAAATTGTAAACATTTATAAAATTTTCAAATGCACCAATCAAAATATCGTAATTGCCTATCTCTAAATAACCTGTTACGATTCGAATAATTTTGATTGAAAATTTAACAAATTTGGAGAGGTATGATTGGAAAACACTAAAACAGCCCAACACTATTCAACCTATATATGGATGAAATAATGAAGAGCATGAAAACAGAAATAATAAAAACCAACGTAGTTTACAAAAGCATGCAAATGGTTAAAATATCAGAGAAGCAAACGCCGATGATGTGGTAGTGATAGCAGAAAGTGATAGGAACCTGCAACATAACATGAACGTATGGAATAAACACGTAGAGAAATATAACATGAAGATGAACTACAGCAAAACAAAAGTACTGATAATAGGAAAACGGAAAGAACACATAAATATACAGATAGGACAGGACCGGATTGAACAAGTGGAGCAATTCAAATACCTTGGAGTAGAACTTACAGAAGACGGGAAAATGGAAGGAGAATTAAGCAACAGAATAAACAACACAATAAAAACGTACTATGCCCTGAATAATATACTTACTAACAAGAAAGAGATAAGCAGAAAGACGAAAATGAATATATACAAAACTATATACAGAACGATTTTGACATATGGGAGCGAGACGTGGAAGCTAACAAAGAGAGATAAAACTAGATTACAGGCAATAGAAATGAAATATCTGAGAAGAGTAAAACAAGTAACGAAAAAAGACAGGATACGAAATAAAGACATCAGAGAGGAATTGGAAATAGAATCAATAGAAAAGTTTATAGAAAAGAAACAGCTCAACTGGTGGGGACATCTAATTAGGATGAAAAATACTTCTTCTTCTTCTTCCTTCTTCTAAATAGGCGGATCGCCTGTTCTTCGTCGATTTTGCCCGGTCCTTTTATTGTACGTTGAGGTTGTCGTTCCACCGTTTTCGTGGTCTTCCGTTACTCCTTTTCCCTGACGGCGATTTGTCTCTTGAGATTTTTACAATTCGGTCACCTGACATTCTGCTAATGTGTTCGTTCCACTCGGTTTTTCTTCCCAACACCCAATCGTTGACATTATTAATATTGCATATTCGTCTAATGTTTTCACTTCTCTCCCGGTCTCTCAATGTTTTGCCGGTTATTTTGCGAATTACTTTCATCTCTGTTGTTTCTAAGATCTGCTTAGTTTTACACGTTTCAGGTCTTGTTTCTGCTGTATATGTTAATATCGGTCTTATAGCTGCCTTATAGATGCGGGTTTTGGTTACTGTTTGTAGGTGTTTGTTTGTCCATATCGTGTCGTTCAGTTGGGCCGCTGTTCTTGCTGCTTTTGACGCCTGGTTTCTGACTTCGTTTTCAATGTCTCCAAAGCTTGATATTTCTATGCCCAGGTACTTAAATTGCATTACTTGCTGGATGATTTCATCGTCTACCGCTAACTTACATCTGATTGGTGTTTTTGATGTAGTCATACACTTTGTTTTTGATGTTGCTATTGTCATTCCTGCTTTTTTGCCGTGATGTTAAATTGAAATAGTAATCTCTGAAGATCATCTTCATTTTCCGCCACCAGTACCGCGTCATCGGCATAACATAATATCTTTACTTGTTGTTTTCCCATTTTATAGCCTTTTAGTTTTCGAACGTCTTTTATGATTACATCCATTACTATGTTGAAAAGTAATGGGCTCAAGGAGTCCCCTTGGCGGATACCATTCTGCACCGGTATTGGTTCCGTGAATTCGTTGTCGATTTTGGCTTGTATGTGGTTATTTGTGTATATGTTCTCAATGGTGTTAATTATGTTGTGTGGTATTTGTCTGTCATGCAGCAGATATATGATGTCTTCAAGACGGATTCTATCGAAGGCTTTCTCCAGATCTATAAAACAGAGGAATGCGGGCTTATTGTATTCGATGGACTTCTCTACTATTTGTCTTATTACAAATGTGGCGTCTGTACATGACCTCCCTGATCTGAATCCTTGTTGTTCGTCCGATACTGTGGTTAGTTCATTTATTTTGTTTGTTATAATCTTCGTTGTTAATTTTAAGGTAGTCGATAGTAGGTTTATTCCTCTGTAGTTTGATGGCATCTTTCGGTCTCCTTTTTTAAATAACAGGATTGAAATGCTAGTTCGCCATTCATCGGGGATCAACTCTTGCGTGAGTATGTTGTTAATTAGAATTTTTAGCTGTTCGACTAGATGTTTTCCGCCATATTTTAGGAGTTCGTTAGTGATGCCGTCTTGTCCTGCGCTTTTTCGGTTTCTTAGCTTTTTAAGTCCTAGTTGGACATCTTCGGTGTTTATCGTTGTTTTGTTGCTTATGCTGATTTCTGGGATATCTTTCGGCTGGTTAGATTCGTTTTTTTGGTAAAGAGCTTTTAAGTATTTTACCCATGTGTCTTTGCTTATTTGGCTGACTGGTATGAGTTCTCTTGTTTCTTTCTTCTGGGTCCTGATGAATCGCCATGTTTGTTTTTGAAGGCCATAGAAATCGCTTTCCAGTCTTTTCGAGAATGTTTCCCAATAATCGCTTTTTATTTTTCTGACCAGTGAGTTAGTGTCATTTCGGATGTTTTTGTATTTATTGTATGATCTTGCGGTTTGTGTCGAGAGGTAGTTTAGGTAAGCTTCTTTTTTCCTTTGGCATTGTTCCTTTATTTCCTTGCAGAACCATGGGGTCTTGCTTGGTGTTAGTTGTTTTTGTTTTTGCTTTCTGCTTCTATGAAAAATACGAATCAAACAAAACAAATCTGGGAAGCAAAAACAGGAAAGAAACGAGGAAGAGGTAGACCAAGACAAGAATGGGACAACAAAATAGAAGAAATAATAAACAGCAGAGGGAAGACAGTGGAACAAGCAAGATAAATGGCAAAGAACAGAAGAGAGTGGAAAGAATTTGCAAATACATAACAAAATAATTTAATATAACTGTAGTAACATGTATAGCCCACACCGAAAGGTAAAAGGCCTATTAATAATAATAATAATGATTGGAAAATTTGACAGATTTCGTCAGTCGGAGTTAAATTTTTTTAGAGATTATCACAGCCAGTGCTAAAAGCTACTTAGTAATAGTTGAAAATATTTTGATAGTTGCAATTAAATAACTATAATTCATAATTAATTTCACTTTCAATGTGACTAAAAAGGTTTCATTTATATCTTGTACGATTATGTAATATTTTTTTTTAGAAACTATCAGAAATATCACAGAATTTGAACAGTTTCATTTGAAAATTTAACGTATTTGGAAAATTGTGCAGTTGTAAATGATGAATTTGATTTGCTTCACTTGCATAAATTATAGATATTACAGATTACAGATTATAGATGACAGATAGATTACAGATATTACAGATTTGCGTTGTTGCAATAGAAAATATGGTAGATTTGTCATATAAAAAATTCGAAATAATTTGACAACTAGAGCTAAACAATAAACACACTTGAACGATTTTGATTGAAAATCTGTAAATTTTTCAACTTTAACTGTTGAAATTCAACATATTTTCCAACATAATTTTCCAACATAATTTATCTAATTTTCAAATGTAACTATCAAAACCTCTTCATAGAATATATATTTAAATAATCTATTAAAATTGGGAAAATTTTAATTGAAAATTTAATTAATTGCCTATCTCTAAATAACCTATTAAGATTTGGATATTTTTCATTGAAAATTTAACAAATTTGGAGCGTTCAGTTTGAATTTTTTTACTGATTCTGTCAGTTGGAATTGCAATTAAATAACAATAATCATTAATTCATTACACTTTCAATATAGCAATATATTATGCACGAAAATAAAAAATGTGTCTATAAATCACAATATTCATTGGCGAAAAATTTGAAAATTGAATACGAATGCAAATTGAAAATTGAAAATTTGAATATGATCTGCTCAAAAGTTTCTGACTTCGGATTCGTGTTTGGCACACTTGAAAACATTAGGCAACGACAGTTTTGCGTGTGTCATATAAAACATTTAATTTGTACAATTCTCTATGCACATTGCTAATAGTAAGCATATCATATCTGGCTATTCTTAATATTTTTTGTTAGCAATATTTTCTATATATTGTATAAAGAAAATATTGCTAAGTAACACAAAATATTAAGAATAGCAAGATATGATCTTGCGTACTATTAACAATGTGCATAAGAGAATTGGATAGAATGTACGTATTTTGTGACACATTTTTGATATTTCACTCAAAATTTTGAAAACATATTTAGGAGCACATTTCAGAATCGGCAGATTTTAACAATCACAGTTATAAATTGTACACATTTTTACAGTCGGTACTAATACTTTGAAAGTGGCAAGAAAATATGACAGATTTCAATTGTTACAGATGCAAATTTGACAAAAATGAATAAATTTTGACCGATGCATTGCCAAATTATGATTTTTTTAACAATTTCAATTGAAAAATTGAAACTGATAAATGTTACATTAAAAATGTAACCTATTTGCAGAGTAAACATAATAATAGTAATAATAGTAATAGTAATAATAGTAGTATTAAATAATGAAGGGAAAAATGCGAGTATAAGTGAAGAAAAAATACAGGCAGGCAAGGCAACAGAGCATTTCATGCAAATAGCAAAATATTAAGAAGCAAACAAATAAAAACAAAAAGAAAAATACAGATATACAAGACAATTATAAGGTCAGTCTTGACTTACGCTGCAGAAATGATGATGATGACCAATAAGACGAAAACCAACCGCAATAATGGAAAGAAAAATAGTAAAGGCAAGCACAGGACTAGACAAATTAGAAGACGGAAACTACGAGACTAAAAACAACAACAAAATAGAAGAAATACTAGAAGGCGACACAATATTAAGGAGAATTAAGAGACAAAGGTTAAAATGGCTAGGCCATATATGGAGAAGACAAGAAAACGAAGCAATAACACAGATACTGGGATAAAAACCAACAAGCAAAAGGAAAGTAGGTAAGCCCAGGAATAATGGTTGGAAGAAGTAGAGAAGGACCTGAAGAACATTGGAATGGAAAGATGGAAAGAAGAAACAGAAGACAGAAAGAAATGGAAAGAAATCACGCACAAACTCTAAGGGAAACGGAACTAATCCAGCCAAATATAGGAGTTTCTAAGCCCTAGCAAACAAGCAAAAGGAAAGTAGAAAAGCCAGGAATACATGGTTGGAAAAAATATAGGAGGACCTGAAAAACATTGGAATGAAAAAATGGAAAGAAGAAATAGAAGAAATGGAAAGAAATCACGCACAAACTCTAAGGGAAACGGGACTAATCCACCCAAATATAGGATTTTCTAAACCCCACTGAAGGGGTGGCAAAACTCTGAACAGAGTAGTAAGCCAATATACAGGGTGTCCAAGATAACGATCAACAGCATGGGGATCTCGGAAACCGTAAAGGTTACAAAGGCGGTTAAATTACAAAAAAGTCGCGCAATTTAGTAGTCAGTTGTATACTGTTAGGAAAACCAGAAAGTTCCGCTTACTTCTGGAGATATTTGACAAAATCCGAAATGTTGCGATATCGTTTTTGTCTTTCTGAAGTTATTTGAAAATATATTAAAAAAAAACCAAAGGCACTTTCTCATTGCCACTTTTTTAGCTCTACAGGATAGCGTTTACAAATTTTCAGTACAACGTTTCGTTTCGAAGAAACCATCATCAACATTATTTTTATGTCCCGTAAAAAATGTACACCCAGTATTAGATAGCATTTCCTATTACGAATTCAACTATTTTTATACCAGTATGGTTACTCATGTTTTTTTTCAGAAAAAGTCTCGTTAATACATTTTCAACTGTAGTAGACGTTGAAATGATGACGAAGAAGAAAAATAAATTTTAACCCAGAATAGGTACCAAAACAGTAAGTAAAAATAGTTTCCCTTGCTGTTCATCCTTATCTTGGACCGGATCTTAGATTTTTCTTTCGAAAAATGAAAAATATGCTAAAAATGGAGAATATGCACATAATCCTATAAGGGCAACCAAAATTTGCTCCAAAAAAACTATTTTAAGCGGTTAAAATAAGTTCTTGAAATTGCAAAATATCCTCTTAAAATGGACAATATGCTCTTATAAATGGAATACATGCTCTTAAAATTGGAAAATATGTTCTCAAAATTAAAAAATATGGACCCTGTATATATATATATATTTGCAGAGTTATCTGGAATATATGTCAGATTTCTTCAGTTTCGAGGAGTTTTACAGATTTTCACATCTGGTGCAAGAAACTTCACAGATTTGGAGTGCACTTCAGAAGTTTTGGCAAGTTTTGACAGTGGCAGTAAATGTATAAAACCTAGTATTTGACAGATTTGAGCTTGCTAAAATGCTTATAATGTTACGACAGTTTAAGACGAACATATGACAGTTTTGCAAAATTACAGTTGAAAATTTTGACAACAGCAATAAAATATCGAATTCTGACTCTGCAGCTTAGTATATAAATAATTGTGTAGATAAATTAACAGAATTGGAGAATTGCAATATATTTGAAAACTATAGTGTAAAAATATGATAGATTTCGACAGGTGCTATTGCAAATTACAGCTGAAGGTAAATACTCTACAGAATTTTACAGTTCCAGATGTAAATGATAGATTTTCATTATTCCACGTTACCACTTTGTTCAATTTCGTATTTCATGTTAATTATTTTAAGTTAGTTTTTGTTGGTGATTCTACTGACTCGATATTCGCCATATCTTCGGCAGAACCACATCTCGAATAGTTCTAACTATTTTAATTATATTTGATTTAGGATCGAGGTTTCCATACAGTAAGGTGGGAAAAGCACATAAGAACAAGTATTTTCATTTTTAGTAATACCTATTAGGATAACTTAATAATTAGGATTATTTAATTTAACAAGGAGTCATATTTTTGTTACAGAGATACTCTCATTTTGACGAACGCTGAATTGGCGATTTCCACAATTATATATTTATATATCCACTATTTATATCACTTGATTGCTCGCCTGATTGCTCTATACCTTTTCAAGTTCAAATTGAGACCAATCAAGTTCAAATTGAGACCAATCAATTTCAAATTGAGACCAATCAATGTCAAATTGAGACCAATCAATTTCAATTTGAGACTAAACAAAATCAAGTTGACACCAAACAATATCAAGTTGAGAGTAAACAAATCAAATTTATTATGACAACTTGATATTGTTTAGTGTCAACTTGATTTTATTTAGTATCAATTTGAACTTGATTGGCCGCAATTTGAAATTGATTGGTCTCAATTTGAACTTGATTGTTCTCAATTTGAACTTGAAAAGGTATAGTATCGTGCGAAGATATATGTAGCAATAAACTCTTTCAATTGTGATGTCGTTGATATTTAGTTGCACTTATTGGTTTATGGAATGTAGTAACTATCATACTACTACTTATACTCATACAATAATAATATTCTTTGCATTGGCGGCTTACTCTTGACACGGCCGCGATTTCCTTGAACCAGTGTGCATTGATGCTTTTTATGTGCGTGTACAGCCAAATCACTGACCCACCCTACTTATAGCAGTGTAGAAAACATCGTTTGGCCCAAAAACTTATTCAAATGCAGTCCTCATTCATTCCAACATTCCAAGAACTCTAGGAGAAGAATCCCATCGAATTCTTCCCACAGTGTTAGGAGGAACAAGTTATGATCTACTACCATTGGGAACATCATCTTCCCATTATACCAGCACAATGTTGTGGTAAGGCCATTCTTTTGTAGGAGCACTACTGGCCACTGGACTCCGATGGATGAGTTCTTGCTGGTCTTGGTCTCTGGCCCAAACGTATTCACGAGGGACGAGGAACACGTGGGAGATGAACGATATATGAAATACTCTTACTGAATCACTGACTTAATATGATTAATAAAAAACCTTATTTTACTCTATGTTATATGTAGCACACCTTATGATGCATTTCGACATTAACTTTAATTCTCCATATGTGATCCAGGCTTAAGAGTTCTGTCTAGTTGTGCTTGATCCTACTGGTCATTTCGGTGCACAAAATTACTTCGACTGAATCTGCTCCAGGGTTTTTTTTTTCAGTCCCAAAAACATGTATTCTTGGATAACCATTTGAATGAGTATATATCGGTTAATTCTGTATGTACTGGTTATGAAATATTTATATAAAATTGTAAGTTTGCTTACTGGATGCGTCCGTGTAGGTGATTTTTCTCGATATATAATGAACTGCAGGATATCCTCCATAAAATAGTGAAGAAATTATGTGTGAACCGAAAATTGGATTCGCGTGTTTCAACATCCATCACCACCGCTGGGAAGCTGGAAACTGGGCACCTAATTAAATCTCTAGTGGAGCAATACGCCCAATACTCGATCATCGCTTCCTGCGGACGCGGCAGAGACTCTTGTGGGAAACGGACTCCACACACCCACTCGTGCCTTTGGCGAAATGATAAAGCAATCATTGCGAGCGATGATTTGAATAAACGTAGCATTCCCAGGTGATATATAACGACGTCGCTTCCGGTACAGAAGTTTCGGGCGGGCTCCATCGCGATCTATCGGCCAATAATTTATCTCGTCGTGTGAGGAATTGAGATCTTTTTCCATTTACATGTCTTATAACTACGCACGAGAAGATATTCTTTAACAGACTTTTATGCACGGATATATAATAATGAGACCATTATTGCCAGACTCAGCTGAAGATAAACATCTGTTTATAGCCCGTTGGGGCTCTTTACAGCCCTAGGGTGATAAAGGAAACAATTGTTCAACGTCAGATTTTGTTAAATCAAATAAATCTCACAATTTTTATAAAAAGCTGACACCAAGTGTTTTGGAATATTTATATTTATAATGGAGTAAGTACAATTACTCATGTTTACATTAGGTAGATTACATGTAGTTAAACGAGAACTATTTGAATTTATTACATGTGTTGTAATTTTTGACGGTATATTTAGGTTATAAACATCTGACTGTAACGTCAACATACTGCAAGTGTGCTTACCGGTATGTTTGATATTTGTATAGTGTTTTTACTTGAAGTTGAAAATCTACCTACGAAGGG
Source organism: Othius punctulatus (assembly GCA_951805005.1). Taxonomy (NCBI): domain Eukaryota; kingdom Metazoa; phylum Arthropoda; class Insecta; order Coleoptera; family Staphylinidae; genus Othius; species Othius punctulatus. The sequence continues at coordinate 23,370,056 of OX638138.1, read as the reverse complement.
TGTTTATTGCAGTCCATTGTGCGAACGGAATTTTATGACGGGTAATGGGAAGAGAACAGAGTCCTGAGCCGGCATCAGAAAATACAGATTCAGTGTCCCGTAGAAAATTAACATTAGCGATTCATTATCATTAAATTGTACTTTTCATTGTATTTTTAAGTGTACATATAATTATTTGTGTTTTACAAATGTAGTTATAATTTCATAGAAAATTTATATACAGTATGATTCGCGAAACAAATAACTTAAGTTACCCATAACATTATTGACTTGCTCATTGCGTTAAAAAATTAACGACGTTAACATCAGTTAATTTTTTCATGAATCGTAACGTAACAAGCAAATATTATTCCGCACAATTAGATTCATCGCTATCACTTTCACTTTGAACATTAATAATTAGATTTGGTACACTAAGCGTCCTATAATCGTTTTCAATTTTAATCACATGATCGATGCAGTTTTTCCAAATGGTACTTAAAATGGTGTTGAATTCTCGCTGAACAAGTTGAATCGTTTCTTCACTCATTTTGGGATGTGCATTATTTTACCGCAAATTTCTTTTTATAGTTGACCATATCAGCTCAATTGGATTGAAGATACAGTAATAAGGTGGAAGGCGCAACACTTGGTGACCAAATTTTTCTGCCTTCTTATCAACCACATACGTTTGTTTTGAAAATTTGTTTTTTTATAAGTTCTAATGTTTTTTTCTTTGCACTTAGGGGAATAACAATACCATTTTGAATTCAAAAATCCGCAATATCGCCTTTCTTGGAAGCGGCGGTTGGGATTTTATCAATTTGCTTTGAGTGGTAAGTTGCATTATCCATTACGATTATTGAGTTATTGGGTATGTTGGGCAATAATTGATTGCGAAACCAATTTTTAAATAATTCGGCGTTCATATCCTGATGATAGTCTAATGAGCTTGATGCAATATTCTTGGCTGATAAGAGCAAACTATTTGACACAAAACCTGCGTCTCCTCCTGCATGAAGAATAACAATTCTTTTTCTTCTATTGCACGGTGCTCTAAGGTGACACTATTTGTATCATCGACCCATCCCTTGGAAACGACGTCGTAAGTATCGAACCATGTTTCATCCAAATAAATTATCGATCTCCCTCCATTTCTATATTCGTTTATTTTAGATAAATATTCTAATCGCTCTTTTTGCAATCTCAGCGATTCCATCATTCAATTCGTTTGTCTAAAGTTGTATACTTAAAAACCTGACTAAGTAGGTATTTATACAAAGTAGTTTCCTTATATGGAAAATCATTTCCAAGAGTTTCCAAATTAAATTGGACCGTGGGAACGTTACCTGATTTATAAGAATTTTAAATTATATTTTTGATCCTCTTGGTGATGGCATCGTCTATTTCGGTAAATTTTGAACTTATTCTGCTTTTCCTTTCTAGCGGTCCTTTCGTAATTATTCTCCAAACCGTTGAATATGCTATTCCTGTCAGAATGGAAATTCTTTGCAGTGGAGATAAATGATTCTCACTTATAAGGGTGTTATAAATATTTACGACTATCCTTTTAGTATCAGTTGAAAGAAAAGCATGCTTTATTAATCCCTGATTTTCATTTTCGATAGTTGATGTGTCCATTTGATGACGGTTGTTTTGAAATTTATCAAAATCAATTTGAGAACAGCTTCCCTCTGTAGACTGTCGAAGGGATTCTTCAACACAACTTTCGGAATGGCTTCTTTCCTCACATAATTGAAATAGATCGTCGAACTGAGTGTCATTATAAATTGATGAAATAATTATTGCAGTTTCACTTAACGACGTTTCCATCTTAATAAACTCTACCTTTTCAAAAGTTTATAAATGATAATATGCAAACGTATGTAAAATGAGTACTGTTGCAATGTAAAGGTTAACACCGAGTGAAAGACAGATGTAGACTATTTGAGAAAAAGACTATTTGAGGCAGCCTTAACTGATTGTCTACCTGAACTGCATATTCGCCCAGCAATTAAGGTACAATGAACCTTAATTGCATGGGCGAATGTATAATCCTTTTAAAACCGTTTCCTAGGTGACAGCTCTTAATTATCTACTGACGTCTGCAGTCTTGTAATTATATCGAATTGTAAAATTGTAAAAAGAATTACGTCCGCCGACTCATAAAAAACGATGTAGATAGTTGTAAGATTATTGAATTCAATTTAATTAATAAATCATTTTTATGTTATGATCATAGTGATATAATTGTGTATATATCGAAGAGAAAACAATTAAGTAGCATCTTCGTCGAAAGTAAATTATTTGGTTACGTTCCTGGACGCCCGCCTCTTCGCAGCACGGCATACAATGGAGAACCCTTGACCGTAATAAACACTCATTGCAGGTACATTTTTAATTTCAAGTGAGAACTCTATACCTATTTTATGATTGATTTGAGATAAAAAAAAACTTGTTCTGTACATAAAATAGTGCATGTATCGCGGGTGTAACTTGCTTGTATGGCCCTACAGCCTTTTTCTAGGTCTCGGATTCGCTAGGAATAAGGACCATACAAGCCTCTTTAGACCCTAGATACATAAATCATATGTTTGTTTTTGGGATATATTACTCGATACTTATGAGCTTAAGAATACTTGGCCTATTCGTTCTCGTATATTCAGCATGCTCCTTCGTGGAGTAATCGATAACTCTCATGAGATGTAAATAATGTCTGTCACAAATCAAGGTCACGAGATCTCGTAATGATATCGATTAGATTCGATACTTAAGATCAAATCTCTTGGGGGCGCGTAAATTTCACGCGCGAAACCTGACATTAATCAAGCGTCAAGCGGCAATTAAAGCAGAATCCAGCCGGCCAGACTCGAATAATTAATCTAGATTGAATTATGTGCGATGCGACTTTGACCCGAAAACCATCGGCCTTTATCCGTTTTTCTTTATCTCGTCACCATTTCCTGCACGGAGAGATTTCTCTCCAAAAAACAATGAGAAAGTTTGGTGATTTCTTAATTAAAAAGTGCTTATATTTTAGTTAGCGGTGATGAAGTTTCTTACTACAGCTTCTAATTTAGGATTTAAGAATTGTACGAAGTTGGTTTGCAATTCATCATTATTTTCAAATACACTTTGGATTTGGAATTCGGAATAAAAAAAGTTGAAAATAAAATGATAAGCAATTTATTCAAGTATCAACATGTAGTGGCAAAGATAACGATGCACCCTATTCGCTACCGGCGCAAATATATTGCACCACTGATAATACTGATAAACAGGGCTTGATAATCGATATAGAACGTATTGTCTCGAAAACACGATTCTCACGGAAAGAAGCCGCGTGCAACAGGTGACCAACACTATTCTGCTCGACTTTGTGATAATATGAGATAAATATTTGCGGTGGTAGTTGCTGTACATGTACAACCACTGCCATCCTGCCGCTATATTCTCGTGGAGTCCGAAAACCGGGATGCTAGCAAATATTTGTAGAAAGGGTCCGTAGCACAGAGAAGCCTTTCACGGCGATTATAATGAGTTGATTATACAAAATTTTTCGGATGCCCTTACATGCTGATATCAAGCACAATGTTAGGGTAGATCACTATTAGGGTTCGGATTTACAATGATCGGTTTGATAGATAAGTCATTATCAATTCGGTTAATATTTACTACGTACTTAGATGACAAATAGCGCGATTAATGATTACCAGATTTTGTTACGGTCTAAAGAATACACTTCAAAATAATTTATTCTGGTGTTTAAACCTATACTGGAAGCAATATTGCTCCCGTAATAAATGCCCAAAGTTAAATAGGATATCTCATTCCACTGATGAACAGATTAACTGGTAACTGTTTGATTTTCGAACTTATTTAATACTTGTCTTGGGGTTTGAACTTGAAGCCATTTTCGTGAAAAGTATTGTTGCTCCTATAACTGAACGTCATCTGAGAGATCTTTAACTCGCAGCAATTTGATATTTTCCAACATATGAGGCGTTCACAGCTTAAGTGGATCAAGTCCATAAATTAGAGTTTTCAGATAATCAAGGTTGAAGTTTATTAATACTAGTTGAATCTTAAAGTGATTTAGAGGGTAATTTTCTATTTATTGTTGTAGTACGAAGACCAACTTAAATACATATGACATAAATATGTATAATGTCTGTAAATATATGTATGTAAATATGTAATGTATGTATACATTTTTCTTTTTTTTCGTAGCATGTGTTGTTTTGCATGGGCACTCCATTCCCTATTGTTCTAGCATACTTTCCATAACCAATCAGTGAAACTGAATGAATTTATTGTATAATACTTTGCTTATTTAAGATTTAATTTAATTTTGGCATAATAACAAATTGTAACGTTATAATTTTTACGTACACCGGTGGTAGCGAGGTTGTATATAGAAACACCCCAACGCGCATATTAATTCAATTTATCCCGAACCCCCATGATATCGGCTTCGCGATTGCGAACCTAAAATCTTATTAATCGTTGAGTGGTTGCTCGCGCGGATGGTCAAGTATTTTGTCTGCGACAGAGCCGGTGAAATACGTTATGATCGCTATTGACGATTGATTTGTGACACAAACTCACAAATTATTGAAATTACTCACAAATTATTAGCGAGCTGACTCGCTATTGACGATTGATTTGTGAGTCAGTGGCGCTACCACTATCACTCAAGGACTAGATCAAAACGACCTCAGATTACCACACTTATCGGCCGTTTTAGATCTTTTGGTAAGAATTAGTCTGTTTTATTTTACGCGTGGTACTGATACAATCACGTATCTTTAGGCCGTTTCTTGCGGGTTAGAACATATAGGGCGCGACAGGAGAGCGATATTATACGGACACGTTGCCTGTCCATCCGACAAACCACTGCGTACAACCATTGCGGAAATTTGTAACGGTCCAGAAATAGCGTTGGCAGAAACTGCATTTTAATAATTAATTGGCGTATAGACCTGCACGGTAGACAACCGTGCTCGCATTTTTTTGTTGTGGTGACGCGTTTCCCCTGTGAGCGATTTTTAAATTCGCCGGCGAGACGCCGCCATGAGCAGAACTCAGCTTACTCGTGCCCAGTATAGACCGTGCCAGAAGAACCGTTGAGATAAGGGTATCACCATCCGGTTTACGGGATAATCAACGGGGACTCAGATAACCACCCTTGAGGGGATTGAGGCACCGAGTGCGGGGCAGAGGACTGAAACGCTCATAACACCTGAGCGTTTAGCTACGGGCTAAGCAGCTCGGCCAGAACATTCTTGGCTGGAGGCGAATCGAGCACCAGGCGTCTACGACGCAAGCCGTCGCCCTCCCGGAGCCGTAGCGAGTCGCCAGCGAGACCACCAGGAAACACAGGCCAGATTCCAATATATATATATTGATATATTTTTTTTGTGTGCTCAATTGAGCCAGATCGTTTATTCTTTTGTGTAAGAGTTGCGTTTACGTGTTTCGTGCCGTACGTGTTTTGCGCTTGTGTAAGAGAGAGGTCGCTCCGTCGGCCCTTTGAATCGCGCGATTTGGAGCTTACTATATTCGGCCGAATAGAGTAAACCCTGCGCGAAAGGGTGGCGTTCGGACGTATTTGTTTCAGGAGCCCGGACACGGTGTCCGTCGTTTGTGTGTGAATAAACGCCGATATTACACTACAAACTCACACCTGTTATTTTTTGTTCCCCCCACGTTTTCTCGATCGGGCAGTTATTTCAGTTTCAGTTTTTTTATTCTCACTGCGAGATTTGAATCTGGTGGTGTTGGCGCCAAATGGTCAGCGTTGTGACAGTTCGTGATTTCTGAACTTCGCTGACTGTCTGCCGTCCACCCACGCAGGTAGGGTGGAGCCACCCTTTGCGACGAAGTAGCCACGAGGTTAAAATTACGTGGAGCCTTTTTTTAACCCCCCCACTCTCTGACACCGAGAGCCTGGCCCTCGTCACTACTTCGAAGGGACCCTCCACTCGCTCCACGGCCTAACGCGCTGACTGCCCTTCAGGTACGTCACAAATTGCTTCACGACTTTTGATCGACCAATGCCTTTGTTTCGCCGATGCTTGATAATTTGTACGATCACGTTTTCTCTATTTATTAAATTTACAATTTGTTATGGGTTTATTTTGTAATTTACATTAACTATTCCCGAGTACACCCCACTAATTAAGACCGAAGGAATTCACAGGGGTGAACGAACAATAACGACAACAAAAGGGTGGAGTATTGGAGAGAGACGAGGGAAAGACGAGGTTGCAAAATGAATCAAAAATATTCACTTGTTGATAAACAAAATCAACGACAGAATCGAAAGTGCTACAAAACTGCAAAATAATAATAATAATAATAATAAAAATCTTTATTGGTGCTAATGACAAATACGTCTTACACAGGTTATACAGTATAAATAAGCGCTAAGCTACACATTTGTACAGAAAAGGGATGTGCCAGCGAAAACAAAAATATCCGTATACAATACAATACTCGAACCGATACTAACATATGGATGCGAAACATGCACACTAAATGATCGTCATAAAAGTAGAATCCAGGCTACCGAGATGAAATACCTATAACCCTATGAATAACCCTGATATACCATATGAAGAACAGTAAAAGGTATCACCCGAAGAGACAGAATCCTGAACGAAACCGTAAGAGATGAAGTAGGAGTCCAACAACTATCAAAATACATAGAACGCCAGTAGCTGAAATGGTTTGGCCATATAACCAGAATGAAGGTCGACAGGCAAGTAAAGAGAGTATGGCTAGCAAAGGGAACCAACAGGAAGAAACGGGGGAGACCAGGGAATTGTATAAGAATGGTAAAAACATGCAGAATAGTGATTCAAATCTGAAAAATTGTTGAGAAAATGAAAAATTGTAAACAAATCCTTAAAAAAAACATAGAAAATTGTAGATAAGTGATTGCATAAGAATGATGGAAATCTTGAAGAATAATGAGCAAAAGTTCAAAAACTACATGTATATCAGCACAGATATTATTGAAATGTACAATTGCTATTTTTCAATAAACTGCAGAAAAAATATTAACAAAGCGAAAAATTGAAGACGAATCATCGAAAAAATGGGAAATTGTATAAGAATTGCGAAAACATGCAGAACAGTGTTTCAGAACTGAAAATTTGTTGAGAAAATGAAAAATTGTAAACAAATCCTTAAAAAAACATAGAAATTTGTAGATAAGTGATTGCATAAGAATGATGGAAATCTTGAAGAATAATGAGCAAAAGTTCAAAAACTACATGTATATCAGCACAGATATTATTGAAATGTACAATTGCTATTTTTCAATAAACTGCAGAAAAAATATCAACACAGCGAGAAATTGAAGACGAATCATAAAAAAATAGGAAATTGTATAAGAATGGCGAAAACATGCAGAACAGTGTTTCAAAACTGAAAAATTTTTGAGAAAATTAAAAATTGTAAACAAACCCTTAAAAAAACATAGAAATTTGTAGATAAGTGATTGCATAAGAATGATGGAAAACTTGGAGAATATGAGAAAAAGTTCAAAAACTACATGTATATCAGCACAGATATTATTGAAATGTACAATTGCTATTTTTCAATAAACTGCAGAAAAAAATAAAAAAAGCGAAAAATTGAAGACGAATCATAAAAAAATGGGAAATTGTATAAGAATGGCGAAAACGTGCAGAACAGTGTTTCAAAACTGAAAATTTGTTGAGAAAATGAAAAATTGTAAACAAATCCTTAAAAAAACATAGAAAATTGTAGATAAGTGATTGCATAAGAATTATGGAAATCTTGAAGAATAATGAGCAAAAGTTCAAAAACTACATGTATATCAGCACAGATATTATTGAAATGTACAATTGCTATTTTTCAATAAACTGCAGAAAGTATATTAACAAAGCGAAAAATTGAAGAAGAATCATCGAAAAAATTGGAAATTGTATAAGAATTGCGAAAACATGCAGAACAGTGTTTCAGAACTGAAAAATTGTTGAGAAAATGAAAAATTGTAAACAAATCCTTAAAAAAACATAGAAAATTGTAGAAAAGTAATTCCGTAAGAAAGATGGAAATCTTGAAGAATAATGAGAAAAAGTTCAAAAACTACATGAATATCAGCACAGATATGATTGAAATCTGCAATTGCTATTATTCAATAAACTACAGAAAAAATATTAACAAAGTGAAAAATTGAAGACGAATCATCAAACAAATAGGAAGATGTATAAGAATGGTAAAAACATGCAGAATAGTGATTCAAAACTGAAAAATTGTTGAGAAAATGAAAAATTGTAAACAAATCCTTGAAAGAAAAAAATAGAAAATTGCAAATTAAACGATATCCATCGTTTAATTCACAATGTCCTCAGGATAGGATCCATTTATTTAGAACATTGTAGATTATTGATTGCATAAGAATGATGGAAATCTTGAAGAATAATAAGAAAAAGTTCAAAAACTACATGAATATCTGCACAGATATTATTGAAATCTGCAATTGCTATTATTCAATAAACGACAGAAAAAATATTAACAAAGTGAAAAATTGAAGACGAATAATCGAAGAAATAGGAAGATGTATAAGAATGGTAAAAACATGCAGAATAGTGATTCAAAACTGAAAAATTGTTGAGAAAATGAAAAATTGTAAACAAATCCTTAAAAAAACATAGAAAATTGTAGATAGGTGATTGCATAAGAATGATGGAAATCTTGAAGAATAATGAGCAAAAGTTCAAAAACTACATGTATACCAGCACAGATATTATTGAAATGTACAATTGCTATTTTTCAATAAACTGCAGAAAAAATATTAACAAAGTGAAAAATGGAAGACGAATCATCGAAAAAATAGGAAGATGTATAAGAATGGTAAAAACATGCAGAATAATGATTCAAAACTGAAATATTGTTCAGAAAATGAAAAATTGTAAACAAATCCTTAAAAAACATAGACAATTGCAGATAAGTGATTGCATAAGAATGATGGAAATCTTGAAGAATAATGAGAAAAAGTTCAAAAACTACATATATATATATCAGCACAGATATGATTGAAATCTGCAATTGCTATTATTCAATAAACTACAGAAAAAATATTAACAAAGTGAAAAATTGAAGACGAATCATCGAACAAATAAGAAGATGTATAATAACGGTAAAAACATGCAGAATAGTGATTTAAAACTGAAAAATTGTTGAGAAAATAAAAATTATAAACAAATCCTTGAAAAAAAAATAGAAAATTGTAGATTAGTGATTGCATAAGAATGATGGAAAACTTGGAGAATAATGAGCAAAAGTTCAAAAACTACATGTATATCAGCACAGATATTATTAAAACCTGCAATTGCTATTATTCAAAAAACTACAGAAAATATATTAACAAAGTGAAAAATTGAAGACGAATCATCGAACAAATTGGAAGATGTATAAGAACGGTAAAAACATGCAGAATAGTGATTCAAAACTGAAAAATTGTTGAGAAAATGAAAAATTGTAAACAAATCCTTGAAAAAAATAGAAAATTGTAGATTAGTGATTGTACAAAAATAATGGAAAACTTGGAGAATAATGAGAAAAACTTTAAAAACTACATGTATCAGCACAGATATTATTGAAATTTGCAATTGCTATTATTCAATAAACTGCAGAAAAAAATTTAACAAAGCGAAAAATTGAAGACGAATCATGGAAAAAATGGGAAATTGTATAAGAATGGCAAAAACATGCAGAACAGTGATACTAAACTGAAAAATTGTTGAGAAAATGAAAAATCGTAAACAAATTCATGGGACGACACAGTGGCAGCATATCTCAAGAAAAGAGGGCTGAGCTGGAAAGAAGCTAGACAAAGGTACAAATAGAAAGAAATGGGCCGAATACTTATATGTGTGAATATTTATATGACCTTACCACCATGCAGGTAGACTAAGGATCTGATTATAATAATAATAATAAAAATGATTAACATATTTCACAGCCTTATCTCTTATTTTATGGAGATGCATTTTTTTTGTAAAACATATATTGCAGAAATACTAATTCGTGCGTTAATTTTGGGAAGCAGTTCAAAAAGCAGCATTTCTTTTGTTAGGTAATGCCTTACAAAAACAATAAAACTCTTGAATCTGAACCAAACTTGGTCAATGTGCTTAAAAATATCGCTGCTACTTGACAGCACAAAAATGCGATCATTACTTGTTTCCTTCATAGCTAGGTAGATAATATATCAATCTCCCCTCGTATACAGTGACACAAAGTAAATGGGTGAGAAGCTCACTGAGCCACATAGTCTTACTAATAATATTATTAAGGTAAGTATTTCTTTATCACGTGCATCACATAAAATTATAGTTTACGGTGTAAGTATATGAATTTAAAATATTTTATTAAAGGAGTCAAAAATTTTGTAAAACCCCTTATTAAAACATCGCCCGCAGTGAATGCCATCTCGTAATTACCTCCATAAATAACGTACAATCTGGCTGTAAACACCGTGGGTGGACGAGAAAATCTTAATAGTCGCGAACTACGGGGTACGCCTTTTTGTAATCAAATTATCTCGTCGATAAATTCGTGCATTTATAGGAACAACTGCGGGGGATCGAAGCTGACGACGGGAGCCTTCGCCTGCTTAACCAAGCAATTACCAATTAGCAAGATGATGGTTCCCAGGACCCATGCAATTAGCGTAATGCGAAATTTACGTAATTAGCTGCTGATTTACACCTACATCGGTGCGGATGTATGTGCACATGTGATTAGCATATAAACAAAGTGGACCATTTCTACTGTAGAAACAGGGATATAGTCTTCCCGTCGAGAGCTGACAGTGACTAATCGCTCCAAATTGTATGAATTCGGCTGTTTTTACAATTTCTTACAAAAATGAAAATTTCTAAGGGAAATTTGGGTTCTCCACTCCGCGTTGATAAATATTTATAAAAGCACTTAAATGAGTTAAAAGCCGAACTTAGCAAAAACCGATCCGAACTTACCCCATTCCACCTTACTTATAAAAAAATTCGCACTTGTCGCATAAATTGCCATTTTGTTAGAGAATAATTTTGGTAAAATAAGACGGGAATTTAAAAATTGTATTTCCCTTTTAAAGTAGCTGGTAGTTAATAAATTATTGCTGAACGTTACAACGCGGTATTAAATGTGTAAAGTTTCTATGTCATCTGGCATCCACCGAGGCTTGCTATAAATTCTTCGCAGTACTATCGCACAGAAAGCCTAATAAATCTATTTATAAAATAGTAGAACCTATTACGTAGTAAAAATTACTGTGTAATCTCTTAAACCTGCACTTGAGTGTTCCACACCTGCACTATAAACCGCGGCATCTGAAAGACGTCCTCGGACTTAATACGCCTGCTGTAATTACCACCACGTATGCCACATCGTATGTACCCAGTTCCTCGCCCTCACCAAGAATATCCTACAACCTCAAATCCTAGGGTTCGCATCCCATCTCGCAATCCGCCGGTCTTTTAATGGGCAATGCATCTCTTGGCTCGGAGGCTGCGGCATTTGCAGTCGGTTTTATTGGCGGCCGCTTGCAGTGATCGATCGGTGATTATTGCCAGTTTGTTTCTGCCGGACGTACTCTCTCGGCGCGTCCAATAAACGTCACTTACGGCCTGAAATATATAAACTATAAGCGATTCGCATGCGTTGAACGCATAACAGCAGTTTCCACCCGAAGCCAAGGATCGCATCCGGATTCGCATCTAATTGAAGCCACAAATCAATTGCGAACATCGCGGCCTTATAAATGAAACAAGCGGTGGTCGGTTTCTAAGTGATTTGATGCTTCCAGATATAAAACTTATTTATTACCCGTAAAACAGTAACTACGCGATTGCATGTGTTTTATGAGAAATAAAGTGAGGGCTGAAAATTAAATTAGAAGAAAACGTAAAATAACATACTTTAAATAAAATAACAACTTATTTTTATGTTAGTGAAATTTGTATAGTGGACAATTGAAAATGAAAACAAACAAAATTTCATCGTCTTTAATAAAACGAAATATTTTAGTCGAAAATTATCTAAAATTATATTGGGCGAGCGTTTTCATTTCGAAAGATGGAGAATATCATGAGATTTTCTTGGGCCCAATACCTAGTGCTTTGAGTATTAGGCTCGCTGTTTAGAATAAACGTACATTCGTCAGCCAAACAAATGGACGAAAGAAAGTGACTTGATTTGCTAGTTCTTGCATTTCATCGCAATATCGCCGATTAAATCGCGGATCGCCGATTGCCCTGTAATGATCCCATTGTAATCCTGCCATTGTAATTAAAGTACCTGCAATTGCAGTAATTATCCTATTTTAATTGCTTGCAGTTATTAGACCGCCGATTAAAACCGCCGATTAAAACCGCGAATTAATTTAATCGAAATATCTGTTGGGAGTGAGTTTAACTTTTCTACCTTAACTATTTCCATCCATTTTAAATATTTCTTAGAGACACTGAATTTTGTATGGATGATAGAAAGTTGCTTACACAGCTGTAAGATATGAGGTGTATTCAAATAGTATCCATATAATTATTAAGGGTAGTCATGCAAATCTCTTTTGTTCACCCGATATATCTGCGCTTCATTTCAAATTACACCGCCTAACAAAAAATAGGTACATACCTGAACTATTTTGCTGTTCTTTATTTTTATTTTTATCACTATGTCTACTAACATTGCCTTCTTCATAATTTATACAGTATTATGATTTTATTTTTTAGATTCTAGGTTGTTTCTTTATGCTTTACACTGAACAATACGATAACAACATTAGCAGACAACAAAACCTTCAAAGCAGCTAAATGTACAAATCATTGACAACTTGAATTTAAAAATGGATAACTCTAGTGATCAATTTTTTTTAACTGAGAAAAATCGGACTTCCAATTGCAAAAACTAAATATCTACAGTTACCTAAATGCTGCATCGAAAACATACTTCATTTTCTACTTGTCTAGTTTTTAAATTGTCCACCAGGGGTATCTATATTCGACTCCTAGTTATCCTCTTATAATATTTGAAAGTTATCTACTAAAACAGTATAATGTGGTAGATAAATTACTAAATTCGAAACTAAAACTAACGAAAACTTAACTAAAATTCGATAAATTTTGAACTACCTAATTATAATTCTGAATCAACGATATAAAATAATCTCAAAAATATTGTAATACTTGTAAACTACACTAGAATAACAATCAAAACAATAATTATAGTAATACAATAATAATTCCACAAAAATGCATGCAAAATTTATATGCAATATATTGAAATTTCAGTAAAATTCATTAGAAGCAATGATATAAGAAAACAGTGTAAAACAAGATTGTTAATTAATACCATACAAAAATAAACAAAACAGTTCTTTGCTAAAGACCAAATAACAAATTTAGAAAAATTCCTTAATTAGTGTTAATTAACGTCATAAACATACTGGAATAATAAAATAACAAAATTTGTAATCGAATGACATGAAAAATAGATAATGAAAGTTTCTTTCTAATGAAATATTTTTTGAAATATTTGCCAAATTATTCTAGAGATATAAATCGTACATAAAAGATTAAAAGTTCAGCCAGTTATTGTAGAATTTGATCTGATATTGTGTTTTCTATATAAATATGCAGGCAACTATGTTTCAACTTTTAATACCGATGTAATTGCCTGGGAGTTAATTTTAGCGTTTCTGTAGTAATCATTTATTTGTTAAACCATCATTTGATTATTGGTACCTATCTGTTCTGCTGTCTGTTTGATTTTATATTTATATTATACCTTTGTACCCTACATGTACCTGACTTGTGTAAACATTATTATTTGTATTAACACCAAATATATATATTATTATTATTATTATTATAATAAAATATCATTTTATACAAAATCTTAAAAAAAACAATAATCTTGAGCGATATTTGACTCCTCATGTTTACAAACAAAATGTGATGGTGATATCAGCTACTTACTCTGGGAATGAAGCGTTCGTAACAACTACTAACCTTGTCTGATCCCGCAAGCTTGGGTCACGGTAGACAAAAATAGTATACTATACGCATGGACTCTGGGAATGACCCCCCAGAGTCCATGGCTGTACATATTCTACATATATATTTTGTTTTGTACAAAAATATGCAGTTCATCTTCAAATTTAAATAAAACAATTTTCTTTCCTGACTCATGAGTTCTCAGCATCTTCGGATCTACATATTTATTTCAGAAATCGTTTTCTAATATGAATCCTGAAATGGTGAATTGAGAAATCAAGCACAAACGCTAATTTTTAGTCGTGAGTAGTACATAGTAACATACATAACAAACAGAAACTTTTTAAGAAACGCAAGCAGAAAGCCTGCATTGATTAAAACAAATGCGGTAAAAACAAGCACTGCTTCAGCGACATAAATATTCATAATTATAATATGTAACTTGTAAAATGTAAATGTAACATTAAGCTCACACGTGCGGAATTCTCTCTCACAGTTTTAAGCGAAAAGTGCTAGAAAATCAAATCTAAATTTAATTTGGGTACAATCGTTGAAGATGGGTGAGGACGAGACCACAGATTCCTCGTTCAAAGAACCCTCAGAACGGAGAAAGCGTGGACGCCCGAAGGGTACTGCTAAGGCCATGCCGAACAGCAAAAAATTGGCAACACAAACACACACACAAACACACGGGGGTGAGACTGATATAAGTAACCACTCTACACAAACCACCCCATCCACACCCACACAACAAAAAAGTGCAGCCACAGATACCACTAGTCCCACACTAAAGATTAACGCCCACAACAGACAACAGAATGCAATGCACAAAGAGAAAATGAAACAAATACACAGTACACTAACAAACACATTCTCCATCACTACAACCAACCCCAATCTCACACGTTACGAACTATCTACATCATGGGAGAAAATACAACAACAACAGGGAGTGACAGCCACAACCGACATCATTATCAAAACAAAGGATGGGTTCGTACTTAAAACCAACATAGACACAGTCACCGCAAAACAACTGCTAAACAAACTAATTAACACACACGCAATTCAAACATACAGTGAATCTACACACTCGCCCACCCACAACAACACCCAAACGCAAGGATATCAACAAATGTCATACTCTGCAATCATTCGTTTCGTCGAACAGGAGATCCCCGAAACGGAGATAAGCTTACATCTGTCAACACACAACATACCACACAGATATTGCAAAAGGATCGTATCCAGAGCTACCAACTTGCCCACACAAATGATCCGCATCATAACTAGTGACAAAACAGCCTACGAAGCCATTTTGAAGGGAATTTATTTCAAACACTGTCACTACCCCGTCATGGAAAGCCTTGCCCCTGCCCCTATCCCACAATTGTGTGGAAAATGCAATCTTTACGACCACACAACGGAAAACTGTCCCACTCCGGTGAAATGCGGTAAGTGCGCTGGCGCGCACTTAAGCCACAATTGTACATCACAGCTGCCCGAGGTCTGCAAGAGATGCCACATACCCGGACATGGCGCTTGGAGCGCGAAATGCGAACTACGCCCGAAGGCACCGATTGCAGGAATCCCGAACATAAAAATTAAAGCAGTCAACAAGAAGTCTGCACAAATGGACCAACAAATTACAAAATCACGCATTCACACCTCCATCACCATTCATGATCATATTATAAACACATACACAAATAAAATAAACTCACCAAAACATACAGACAGACAAGCATTAATTAAAAAACTAAAAGAAAGATTTATTGACGCATACAGAGTAGACACTGCTTTATCATTTTCAGGAAACAGACTCTACATCATCATGTTCGACCTAGACGACATTGAAGCAATCTCACCTACGGAACCTGCAGATGGACTGGGAGTCGGCACAGCTACTGTCAGTGTAAATCCCTGTCGGTAGAAGTAGTCCCCTCAAGATTGGTCAAACTTATATACAATAACATCAATGGATATTCCTCAAAAAAAACCTTACTATACAATTACATGGAATCAAACGACATAGACGGCTGCCTGCTGGTAGAAACAAAGACGAAGAACGATACTAACACGAATTACAGAAACTGGACCACATTGATAAGACACGGACAACCCATCCAGAACGCCCGAGGAGGTGCTCTGGCTCAATTCCGACCAGACTGCCAAGTAGGTAAAGCCAACCCCCCTAGCCTAACCAACCCACTAAATGACTGCCTCCACTGGACAATCCCATTCCAAAACGACAAGCTCCACATATTCCTGATTTACATACACGCGACATCCCCTCTAGAACAAAATATATTTATTAAAGCATCACTATATAAATATGCCATCATAATAGGCGACTTCAATTTAAACGGACAGAAAAGTAGACAATTACAAACATTCCTACAGAACTCCGACTTCACTAGACGACGCACAGACCCAACATTCATCATGCCAAATAACAATGACAGCACCCCCGACATCATACTACACACAGAAAACCTAACAAACAATTTAACTGACGTGACACTAATACCAGATTTATGCTCAGACCATCTAGGAATAAAGTTCACAATAGACACGCATACACTGACGGCAACCATAACCCCCTCACATTCCAGCATAATTAAAAAGGACAATTACAAATACGTTACACAAGACATAAGCAACTACCTGACCAACTTAAACTCGGACGAAATAGACTTAGACCATATCTCAGAATTTCAAGATACAATGACAAACATAATAAAGAAATACTCTACCACAACCAGTTACAAATTCTATAAAAACAGACTACCAAGATTTATTCTGGCTTTAATAAAACAAAAACGGAAAATATATAGACAGTACTCATCGACAGGAGACAGAGACCTAAAACCCAAATTAAACAAACTAAACAAGGACATACAAAAACTGACACACCAATACAGGACAGAAAAATGGCTTGAGGTTTGCCAGGAAATTGAAGCAGACAGAGGGAGAACCTACTGGACAAAAATAAAAAAACTAACTAGATATAAGCAGAAAAACAACATTCAAAAGCTGACAGACGGACTGACAGAAAAATACACAGACATAGACATAGCCAACACATTTGCGGAACATTTTGAAAATGCTTTCACCCCTTCACAAAACCCAGTTTTCGACGACAGGACCTTTACGAACATTAATGACTGGTTCGAGGCTTATAAACGAACAGAGACAGACGACGTAATCCCTGACATAACAGATGACGAATATTACACAGTACTGCATAGGGGAAAAAATTCGGCCCCCGGACATGACGCACTAACAAAAGATCTACTAAGGCACTTACCGACAACAACACACGATCACATTGTTAAAATGTACAACCACTGCCTAAAAAACAGCACACACCCAATAATCTGGAAAGAGGGTATTATTATCACAATCCCCAAGACTGGACTAGATAAATCAAAACCAGAAAGCTATCGACCTATTACACTACTCCCAGTTTTGGGGAAAAACCTGGAGAAAATAATGCAGAACAGGATATGGAACCTCATAGAAGAAAAGATACCCAAATACCAATTCGGGTTCAAACCCGGACTGTCGACCATACACCCCCTTTACATTCTGACGAACAACATACAGACGACGTACTTACAAAACAGACATACCGCAGCACTATTCCTGGACATAAAAAAGGCTTTTGACACTGTATGGCACACAGGACTACTATACAAAATGCATACCCTACAAATACCTAGATCCCTCATCCTATTCATCCACAGCTTCCTGACAGACAGACAACTACGGATAAGAACAAACAATTCATACTCAAGATCATTTTCGCCAGAACAAGGTTTGCCACAGGGTTCTCCTCTCTCGCCCCTCCTGTACAACATATATTGCCATGACATATTAGGAACAGACAACAGGCAGACAGACTTAGAACAGTATATCATACAATACGCCGACGACACAGCATTAATAACACATAAAAAACGACTGGATGACACAATAGACACACTTCAAATACTGACTGACAAAACAATGGACTGGTTCAACAAATGGAGACTCGAACCCAACCCCGCAAAATGCCAACTCCTTATTCCCAACCACAGAATCAATAACAACTCACCGACAATACATGTTAACGGAACAAACGTATACCCCACAACGACGATAAAATACTTAGGAATGACGATTGACAATAAGCACAAATTCGACAAACACTTACGGAACACAAAGACGGAAATACAAAAACGAGCAAAACATTTTAGATGCCTAACATACGGAGGAAGAGGGATATCTATTAGTACAGCAACAAAAATTTACAAATCCATCTGCAGGCCCATGATTGACTACGGCCAGATCATACTAAAAAATGTAAGAAACACCTGCAAACGAATTACGGACGTAACTGAACGGAAGACATTAAGACTTATCACTAAATTAAGACATAAGGACAATCATCTTCATAACATATCAAACATAAATTTATACAAGATCACCAAAATCATACCCATCCAACAAAGACTAGACAAACTACGAAATAAATTTCAACAAAAACAGGACAATAGGACAATACTCGACGAATTGTGTATTAAAAGACAAAACAAACGCACTACAAAATTACATCCGACAAAAACGCTTCATGAATCATATTACACTTCATAACACTCTCTTCACACTATCAAAATAATCACTCATGAATCACATATGTAATGTAATGTATAATGTAACGTACGTATAATGTAATGTATTATGTTAGGCAAGGCGGAAAGACCCTATGGGGTCGATAGCCTAATAACGATTGTTTATATATATATGTAAATGTAATGTTTGTAAAGAATATGATTCATAATAATAAAACTCAAACTCCAACTCAAACGAGTCATTCAAATTCTAAAATTTCGATGAACGCATTTTGTTTTTTTTGTGATTTGTTAAAATATAAATGTAATGTTTGAAAAGAATATGATTCATAATAAAAAAACTCAAACGAGTCATTCAAATTCTAAAATTTCGATGAACGCATTTTGTTTTTTTTTGTGATTTGTTAAAATGTAAATGTAATGTTTGTAAAGAATATGATTCATAATAATAAAACTCAAACTCTATATCAAACGAGTCATTCAAATTCTAAAATTTTAATGAACGCATTTTGTTTTTTTTGTGATTTGTTTGTGAATATATTTGTCATTTAGTAAAGTCATAATTTGTTATAGAATTACTTTAAATTGTTGTTTAATAGCTATTTATGTAATAAGTAAATAATTTAGAGCTTTATGGATGAACCCTAAAGTTTAACGTCCGAGCGAGCTTGTGAGCGAGGACTATAAATAGGGCGAATCCATAAAGTCCTCAATGATGTATGCATTACATACATAGTATTTTATGTTTTGCAATTTTTGTGTATTATTGACTGACTTGTGCGAGGCTTCTTGTTTGTAATCTGGAGCATGAATAAAATGAATTATTATGAATTATTATTATTATAGATTTATGTTCGACTGCTTTTAGCATTTTGGGAATACTTTTGAAATAAAAACTGAAACAATATGTACTCACATATTTTGATCAGGTTGCCACACTAATGTCAGTCATTGTAAATTTTACATAAATTGGATGAAATTACAATTGCGGAGGAGATTGCAAGCCAAGCATTAGATGCAAGAGAATCACTACTGTCCACTAAATCAATTTGTATTGTACTCATTTGATGTTTACCTGGTTTAAATTAAAATCAGCTATTTCTGACATTGACAGCAGTCTGCTTTACTTTGTCATTATGTACTAGTCCGAAATGTATCAATTGTTTTTACATTTTTTTACTAGTACTACAAAGACGTACTTTATGACCGCAAAACTATACCATAAATTTTATTTATGGTATATTTATACAATTTTATAAAAATTGGATGAAATTACACCTGCGGAGGAGATTGCAAGCCAAGCATTAGATGCAAGAGAATCGCTACTGCCAACTAAATCAATTTGAATTGTACTTATTTGATGGTTACCTGGTTTAAATTAAAATCAGCTATTTCTGACATTGACAGCAGTCTGCTTTACTTTGTCATTACGTACTAGTTCAAAATGTATCAATTGTCTTTACTTTATTTTACTAGTACTACAAAGACGTACTTTATGACCGCAAAACTATACCATAAAGCGAACTTTATCACTAAGTCAGACATAAATATATTTATGCTTTATGAATTTTTTTAAATCGATGTAAGTGATAGGTTCGGCCGTTCTGGCTCAAAATTCAGCCGAACAATGACCTAATGGGCCGCGACGAGTGTTTTGATACACAAAAACTCTACCAATAATATCGAAACTTATTTGCTCACATGCAAACTCTGCCATCTTCATCATCATTAATATCCAAATTAATAATTATTATAGACATATTCGTTCAATCCCGTAAATCAGTGCTTCACAAACTTTTTAGAGTCGCGGCGCCCATTTTGAAGTAAGGCACGCTTCCCTTTCCAATATATTTTTACAAATTTCTATAAACATTTAATAATTTCACACTGATCTGAAAAATTTATGAAAATTACAATAAAAAATTCTTTTTCCAGTAGAAATGTAACATTCATTGTAATTTACGATCGCCATGATATAGTTTCAATGATAACATTGTGGTTTGATGAGTTTTTTGCAATTTTGAATAGAATTTTGTAATTTGTAAACATGTAGAAAATTTGCATATAAAATTTGTCGCTTGCAACAAAAATTTCGTAATTTCTATTGAAGATTTTAATTCATAATCAAAATTTTTCATTAAAAGTTTTTGAAATTCCTATCAAAATACATATTAAAAACCAAGTGAAATGATATGCTTTGCGGATAAATCGTTTATAATTTTTACCAAAAACTTCAGGTTTCAAATAAATATTGAAATTTCTAATGAAAATTTTGGTATGTAGATTAAGAACTTAATAATTTTTAACTAAAATTATTATCAAAAAGTTTGGGAACCACTGTCTTAAATCCTTGAAATTAATTCTAGGACAAGCTTTTTCCCTTGTTTCATTGCATTCAATACCTACCTTCTACCTCCCAAGCTATATTGGGTGTAGCGAATATTTTGAGAGAATCAAAAATGGGTCGCGACAAAGAAATGGTTGGGAACCACTGAACTATACGTTTTTGTTTGTAGACGTCACTGACAGCCCGTAAAGTTTCAAGGTGAATTCACAGCAAGTCGATGATGGATAATCTACCAGACATATCCAATTTATAGCAATCTTGTTCGTTTTTTTCGATATATGTATGTTGTATTTTTTATTTGGTAATTACTTTATGACTTGTTAACCATGTAACAGAGTTAACCAGTGTTAAAGATGACATCGTTACCAGGAACCTAAACCAGAATGAAAACCTGAAATGGAACCACCTCGAACTAAAAAGCAGATAAAGTGAATGTTTCTTCTCTGCTTGTTAAATAATACTCTACCTTAAACTGCTTCAGATATTGCTGTAATATGTGGCAAAACATTTACAATATTTGTACACACAGGTATTCTCATGTTGAATCTCTAGTGTGCACATGTGTACATTTGTCCACCGTCCATCTCGAACGTAAACTCATCGTTTTGTCTGGCGTGGGCGCGTTTGTTCAAATAATTGATTCGGAAACAAGGACTGGCCGATCGGTCATAGATAGAGATAAGCACATACCAGCCATGGCGGGGGCGGATGCGACAGACGGACAGAAAGACGAGGGCAACGCGGATGGCGATAATCCCTGGAGGTTGATAACCCTTGCCAGCGATGACAGACTGGAGGCAGACGCCGCTCTCCTCGCGATGGATAATCCACTTAAGCAAACACATCGCAATTAGAATATGTATTATCTTGCCCGCACTTCCCGGCGGCAACGCTCAGTACGTTTGCTTTTGCTTTTGCCTGTGATCCGGTGAACGCCCAGGCCTCGAGTTCATCTCGATCATTTGCGAAAAGATGCGAATCTGCGAGCTAATTAGGTATTAATGAAGTCAAAAAGACGTGGAATTGGGCTGGCTGGCTGACCATCGTCACAATCAATCAAAAGTTTAAATTCTTGTAGTTGGTATATGAGGCGTTTAGAGCTAAAGTTGATCAAGTCCAAAAGTATAAAATAAAATGTTTGTTGCGGATTAATACTTCTTAAAGGTGTATATTTTCGGAGCCACAGTGAACCTAGTCCCTACTATTGCTATTTTCTAACAGATGTCAGTTGTTGTCTTAAGCCTGGAAAAACGTTCACAATATTTCAGCGCTAAAGTGGATCAAGTCCAAAATCGTAGCACGTGTTTTTTTTATGTTATTACGTGTTAGTTCCCAAAACTTCAAAATAATGGATTCAGGTGAATGTGTGGACTATTCTGATGTATCCTTAGACTACGTGCCTTCGCAAAATGAATCAGCTACATCAGAATCTGAAGGTAAAGTATGATAAAACAACAAATTATAACATAATCTCTTCTGA
Organism: Othius punctulatus; assembly: GCA_951805005.1. Lineage (NCBI taxonomy): Eukaryota > Metazoa > Arthropoda > Insecta > Coleoptera > Staphylinidae > Othius > Othius punctulatus. The sequence goes on along the minus strand of OX638138.1, from coordinate 23,347,601 downwards.
ATGCATTTTGATTGATTTGAAGTTCTGTTTTTTATTGTTTTCACTGTTGCTTATCCATATATATTGTTAAATTTATTATGTTGTATAGCAGAAACTTATTGACAAAAAAGGATATCATGCATACTTTTTCTTCCAAGATAACTCCGATTTAAGCCAGGTGGAACTAATCGCAGATTCTTCTTCATCACTTCAGAAGACGAGCAGGCAAATAAAGAAATTAGTAGAAACAGAAAGAACATTGAAAACACTTGGTAAAAAAGGAACCGGCAGAATTTAAGTAACAGTGGACTTGTTTACCATTCAGTAAACTGCAAGGAAATTTCAAAAAAGTGGTTTACAAATGGACCATGTCACAGTAAAAAGAATTATAACCAAATATTCACAGAGGACGAAAGAAAGCGCATATCCGAATCATTTTGGAAGTTAGGAGATTTCAGCTAACAAAATGTGTATATTAATGAGTTCAGTTGTGAGTCACAGAGTGGAACGTAAACGAATACCAGATGGAAGTGGTAGTGAAATGAATGTTTAGTATTCGTACAATTTAAGCAAAAAGTATTTTCTTCGAACTGTTCACCTTAGGTATGGTAGGGTTTATAGGTGCATATCAAAGTCAATTAATAGACTTGACGATTCTGATATAGTAGAATAAAAAATCCCGAAAGGAAGTATCTTCACTCTGATTTAAATATTAAATCATATCATCATTTAAATATTAAATAAGTGAAGGAAAGCAAGCTTTGAAACAAAAGTTTTAGTATAATGTTTTCTCTACTAAGTTTACCTTTTATTTTCAAGTTCCTGCAAAATATACATGTAGCCGATGTGATGAACTTTAATTGAAGACAAAAGTTTAAACAAATGACATGGAATGACGTGATAAATTTGAATTGAAAAAAAAACTGCACTTGGCCAAAGCTTTGCAAGCTAGACCAGCGCTGTCCAAAGTGGTGGTCCACGAACCGATGCCGGTCCGCACGATAGGTTCTGCCAGTCCGCCTGTAATATTTATAAGTGAAAATGATTTTTCAAAATGAAACTATAAGTGCTAGAAGCTAGAGTGCAAGAAGTCATTATATCTTGCATCGACAAGTTCAGTTCATTGAAAATGGAAAAGATATCAGCCAAATAAGTTAGTTTGGCGAGCAAATCTGTAAAAGATTGTACTGAGTTATGATTTTTAGTTTGTACAAACTCTATCAGTTCATTTCGAAGCTCAAATACTCTTGTCAAGAGTTTTCCCCTGGATAACCAACGCACTTCAGCGTGGAACAAAAGCTGCGTATGATCAGAGCACATTTCTACAGATAAAATATCGAACAGCCACGAGTTTGCTTTCAGTGCACTGTGAAGTGCAACCTTCACAACGTGGCTTAGCAATTTGAGTGTTTTGTGTCCACCAATTCTGGGGATATTTTTTTCGATGCCAGATTTTCTCGGTGGATCACAACGGAACACAATGTCCACTGCTAAGAGAGACCAAAACTTTCGCATGCGACATTAGGTTTTTTAGCGCCACGATGTTGGCTCTCATCACACAAACATAATGGCACTGGCCACCAAATATGTTGGTGGCACTGTCACTGGCCACCAACTATGTTGAACTGATAGAACTCGAAATGAACTGATTGTGCAAACTAAAAAATCATAACTCAGTACAATCATTTGCAGATTTGCTCGCTAAACTAGCTTTTTTGGCTGATACCTTTTTCATTTTCAATGAACTGAACTTGTCGATGCTAGATAGAATGACTTCTTGCTTCATCATTGCCGACCTAATTGATGGGATGAAGCGAAAACTCACAGCATGGAAAAATAGGGTATCAAAAGAAAATTTCGAAATGTTTCACGATTTGACTATATTTATTGCTGAGGTACCTGAAGAACTTGATGAAATCTCATTGAAACGTACAATAAGTGAACACTTGACTCAGCTGTAGGAACGTTTTGAATTTGTATTTTCCTACAGAAGATGATCACACAAGGATAATAGTTGGGTTCAAAATCTGTTAATTCCAATAAAAGCCGACATACTCGTTAATTTAGAAAATATTTTGTTAGTACTAGCTGCTGATCAAGATTTAAAGGCAAGCTTTGAAAACATATCCCTGGCGTCGTTTTGGATTAAAATTAAATCTGAATATCCAGAGCTTGCTAAAACAGCAATAAAGAAACTCCTTCCCTTTCAGACAACCTACTTGTACAAAGCAGGATTTTCAGCCATGACGACCACGAAAACGAAATACAGAAACTCCATGCACGTTCATCAGCTATTTTACGTGGCTTTGTCTTCCATAGAAAAACTTGTAAAAAATAAGCAAGCACACCATTCACATTAATGTGAATTTTATTATCTTTTCAAATTTGTTTTATTGACATGTTGTTTTAATTAATACAAAAGTTGAATTATTAGTAGTACAATTTTGGAATCCATTCTTTTAACAATGTTAATTGGTACATGCATTTATGGGACGAGACAGAAGGAGGGAGAGGGTCCGAAGAAGTAGCGTCTGTGCTTGCTGAACATATTAGGCAAGAGGCTAAAAACCATACACATGTTATTCTCTACTGTGACTCATGTAGTGGTCAAAATCGAAATATTAAAGTCGCCTCCACATTAAAACTTTCTATTAGATCCTCAGTGAAGCATTAAAACAATTGACCATAAATTTTTGGTGTCAGGTCATTCATTTTTGCCTAATAATGTAATAAAATATTTCCATTTCACAGTGGGTCTATTCATTTGATCGACCTTATGTAAAAATCAGTCCAAGGCAAAAGTGGAAGTTCAGTAAATTTTGATTTAAAATTGAATTGTCACCTTACTTATTATTTGTGAAATTTTAAATTATGATTGGGAAATAGACTTTAAGTCTTCGTAGCTTAGAAATTGGTTGGATTCTTGTACTTGCCTAGAAATATACTACAGGCCAAGATATTTTTTTGTGCAAATCTGATATTAAATTCGGATTTAATTCAGACAATCCTACCGGAAGAAGAGATCAAAACAAGAAAGAAATGCTAATAAACCCAGGTCCAACACTAAATTGTTTTCGAAATAGGGTTTAATTAAACATTTACTTTACTTACTTTACTTTAATCCTCTTTACTCCATTGGAGCATAGGGCTTCTACAAGCTTCTTCCATCCTTCCGACTTCCGAGGCTTGTATAAGTTTCCGTAGCACGCTCCCTTTTACGTTACAGGGTTGCTAGCCCTGCGAACAACCCTCCTCCTTTCACAGCCGGGCTTGGGACCGGTCACAGCGCAGTTAGTACTACTACTAGTGACTACTAAATTACCTGACTAATTGGACCTTCCTGAGTCCAAAAAGTCCACTCCGGAATCCGTAGCCATTAAACATTTACTAGTCAAAAATTAAAGAGTAACCAAATAGAACTAATAACGCATTTAGGGTATTAAAAGTTTCAGTGATTGGTTGTGGAAATTATGTTAGAACAACTGAGGAGAGTCGGTGCAAAACAACACATGCCACTAAAAAAAAAATGGTTGGTTTAAATAGACTTTAAGTCTTCGTAGCTTAGAACTTGATTGAATTCTTGTACTTTCCTAGAAATATACTACAGGCCAAGATATTTTTTGAGGAAATCTGATATCAAATTCGGATTTAATTCAGAAAATACTACCAGAAACAACCATTAACTCGTTAGGAAAATACCTATGGTGTTACAAAAAAAACTTTACACGCTTTGACAGGTGATAGTAGAGATCGAAACAAGAAACAAATGCCAATAAACCTTAGTCCAACACTCAATTGTTTTCGAAATGGGGTTTAATTAAACATTTACTAGTAAAAAAATTCAAAAGTAACCAAATAGAACTAATAACGCATTTAGGGTATTGAAACTTTCACTGATTGGTTATGGACATTATGCTAGAACAATTGAGGAGAGCCCATGTAAAATAACACATGCCACTAAAAAAAAAAATGGTTGGTTTAAATCGACTTTAAGTCTTCGTAGCTTAGAAATTAACTGGATTCTTGTACTTTTCTAGAAATATACTACAGGCCAAGATATTTTTTGAGCAAATCTGATATGAAATTCGAATTTAATTCAGAAAATCCTAGCAGAAACAACCATTCACTCATTAGGAAAATACTTATACAGGGTGTTACAAACAAAACTTTCCACGCTTTGACAGGTGATAGTAGAGCTCGAAACCAGATACAAATGCTAAAAAACCTAAGTCCAACACTAAATAGTTTTCGAAATAGGGTTTAATTAAACATTTACTAGTAAAAAATTCAAAAGTAACCAACTAGGACTAATAACGCATATAGGGTATTGAAACTTTCAGTGATTGGTTATGGAAATTATGCTAGAACAATTGAGGAGAGCTGAAGAAAAACAGAATGACACATGACACTAAAAAAAAATTGGTTGGATTCTTGTACTTTCCTAGAAATATACTGCAGGGTAAAATATTTTTTGAGCAAGTCTGATATCAAATTCGGATTTAATTCAGAAAATCCTACCAGAAACAACTATTAACTCGTTAGGGAAATACTTATACAGGGCGTTACAAAAAAAATACACGTTTTGACAGGTGATAGTAGAGATAAAAACAAGAAACACATGCTAATAAACCCTGGTCCAAGGCTCAATTGTTTTTGAATTAGAGTTTAACTAAACATTTATTAGTCAAAAATTAAAAAGTAACCAAATAGAACTAATAACACATTTAGGGTATTGAAACTTTCACTGATTGGTTATGGAAATTATGCTAGAACAATTGAGGAGAGCCGATGCAAAACAACACATGCCACTAAAAAAAATGGTTGGTTTAAATAGACTTGAAGTCTTCGTAACTTAGAAATTGATTGGATTCTTGTACTTTCCTAGAAATATACTACAGGCCAAGATATTTTTTTGAGCAAATCTGATATTATATTCGGATTTAATTCAGAAAATCCTACCAGAAGCAACCATTAACTCATTAGGAAAATACCTATACAGGGTGTTACAAAAAAAACTTTACACGCTTTGACAGGTGATAGAGGTCGAAACAAGAAACAAATGCCAATAAACCTTAGTCCAACACTCAATTGTTTTCGAAATAGGGGTTAACTAAACATTTACTGGTCAATAATTAAAAAGTAACCAAAGAGAACTATTAACGCATTTAGGGTATTAAAAGTTATGGAAAATATTGTTCAAACTGTACTTCATTGAATACACAGTTGCACGAAGAGAAGCACGCATTGGATTGAAAAAGCCTTGATTTTTTTAATTGCTGACAAGGGTCTTCAATTCTCTGCCGAAGTTCACCCTCTGTATTTACTTCCGTTTCGTAAATATTATCTTTCGTGTACTCCCAAACAAAACAATCCAGAGGATTAAGGTCTGGAGATCTTGGTGGCCACATAACTGGAGCTCCCCGACCGATCCATCAATTTCCGAAATGTTGACTTAAATATGTTCTTGCGATATGTGAAAAGTGGGGAGGGGCTCCAAAATGTATAAAATACATGATAAAGCAATGCCAATGTCTTGTGACAATGCCATGCCGATGTCTTCTGACAATGCCATGCCAATGTCTTGTGAAAATGTCATGCCAATGTCTTGTGACAATGCCATGCCAATGTCTTGTGACAGTACCATGCCAATGTCTTGCAACAATACCAAGCCAATGACTTGTGATAATGCCATTCCCATGATATGTGATAATACAATTTCTATGATATGTGACAATGCCATGCCAATGACTTGCGATAATGCCATTCCAATGACATGTCGTCGGCTTAATGTTACAAGGTTCTATGTGAAAATTTATAAATTTGGGAACAAGGACTTTAAATATGTTTGTTATTACAGAAAATGATGTATTGTGCACTGTTATTAGATGATTTTTATATTACAGGTTCTTAATGTTCCGATTTTATCCTTCCAACAAGCTCAAAGGTCCTGACTTGAAAACATATGGTCCTGTAAAGTTGTACACCTAAAAATTGAAAAAATGGTACATGCAACCTTATAACACCAAGCCAACGATGTGATAATACAATTCCAATAAAATGTAACAATGCCATGCCATTGGTATGTGACCATTTACTATGTCAATGTCATGCCAATGATAAGCCAACGCAATGTGGTAAAACTAGCCCAATGGCATGTCACAATACCATACCATAACCATCTGTAGCAAAAACTATGCTAACTTGTCCTCTATGTAAATAGATAAGACTTATGATAATGGTTTGAATTACTAGTAGTAGAATATAAATACAGGGTGTAACAAAAATCATGTACGATTTTTTCTGGGGGCTCCTGGGAAATAATTAAACAAATTCTACTTTCGAAAATAAAATACTGAAAAACCCGTTTAACTTAACATAAAACTTATATCTGTACCTCCCTGGCTTAAGGATATATTCAGTTTCTAGTAGCTAAATTTGTCAACACCTATAAATTATCGTCGACTTCTTCATTTTTTGTTAAGACCCTTGACTTAAAAATTTAAAAGTAAAAGGACAATAACTGCTATTTGTATTTTTTTAAGTTAAAAAGTATTCTCAATATACACTACTCGTTGAAAAACACGTTTAACTTAACATAATATGTATATCTATACCTCCCTGGTTTAAGGATATCTTCAGTTTCTAGTAGCTAAATGTGTCAACACTTATAAATTATCATCGACTTCTTCATTTCTTGTTAAGACCCTTGACTTTAAAATTTAAAAGTAAAAGGACAATAACTGATATTTGTGTTTTTTTAAGTTAAAAAGGTTTTTCAATATACGCTACTCAAAAGAATTATCGCATATTAAAAAAAAGTATATTAATGATATACCTACATTTTTACATACACTACTCAAAAGAATTATCGCATTTAAAAAAAAAGTATTTGAATAATATACCTACATTTTTATAATTGCTCACCCACCCCACTCTCCGACATCGAGAGCTAGCTGCCCTAATCGTTATTCCAGAGGAATACCCCGGTTGTCTCCACGACCCTTAATCGGCCCCCATGATTTACATATAATCATTATCATTAATAATCATTCTTTTGAGTAGTCCGAAAATTGGAATTTGCCAATTTGTTTATATGTTTCCCAGGAATCCCCAGAAAAAGTTTCATACATGATTTTTGTTACACCATGTTTAAAAATTACATGAATGGTGTCTGGCATTTGTGAATATTTGAGAAAATTGGATGGGCGGACGGCAGTCTGTCTCCGTAGATGATGAACTTTTTTTTAGGTTATTTGGATGAATTAATTGTTTCTTGAGAGTGCGCCAAACTCTCACATGATTTGCGCCTAAATCTCTACTCATTCGTCTGGTACTCACACGAGGATTATCATCTACAGCTTGCGAAATAGTCCTTTCGATGTTTGCTGTTGGAACTGTACGAGATCTGCCGCTGTCTAATTTTTGTGGCATAAAGCATCCTATTTCTTTGAGCCTATGGTCGATGGAACATGCCTCACAGGAAATCTTCGCTGATAAATGAGTTTAATCACGCTTCGCGCGAATTTTGTCTTCTGCTGAAGTAAATGCAATTATTGCGTAACTATACTGGTTTGTTAACTGTCACTGCCGACAGGACAACTTTTGTTTTACGGTATTTTGATTGTCAAATTAATTCAAATTCTGAAATTTGTAATTAAAATTTCAAAATTATATTTTTCGAAAACCGTTGAGTATTGGACCTGGGTTTATTAGCATTTGTTTATTGTTTTGATATCTACTATCACCTGTCAAAGCGAGTTAAGTTTTTTTTTTGTAACACCCTGTATATGGACATTTGTCTTTTGACAATTGTGCATAATGGAACGCATTACAATAAATTTAGTACTGAATACTACTGAATTCGTTGGAACGTGATACTGAGGGATTTCTTGGACTGTAATTAGTGATACGAAAATTCTTCTTGAATTTGTAGTTTCTGATACCTAATTAACTATACAATATGCCATACCATTTTCGAAGGAAGTTCTGAAATGAAAAGTACGTCTCGTACTTACGCTTCGCAGTATGGCACTAGCAATTCACATTGCATGTTAATCTCCGCGGCCATCCAGATCCGTTAATTAATTGCCATTAGATGGCCTGGACGACCGTGGAGCGAAGAGGTAGCAGCAGCGGTGATGAGAAAAAGAAACGGCACGAAACGCGAACGCTCCACGGGCAATAAACAATGGCGTTCGCGGGTAATCCGCCATAAAAATTCCAGGCCGTCGACTGGAAATTTTTCACCGCGCGTCGGAGAAAAAGCCGAGCAAAACCTGCGGCAATAAATAAATTGAAGAAGAGCAGAGGATGAAGAGAGCGAGTGATTAGCTCAGGGTTGACAAACTCTTTATGGCTCGGGCAGGAGGAAAAAGGAGCTCTCCCGCGTGTCGGTCGAGCACGTCCTGAAAAACGCGCGGCCCGCACGGACCCGCGATGGAAGGAGGCCGGTGCGGAATGGTTTCCTCGGAATTCCGTCCATATCCATGGAGAAGACAAGAAGATGAGGCCTAACTAAGATTGTTGTGGATTAATTGAGATGAGTGAAAATAATTAAGTGCCTTTAACAAAAGCTATGACGAGATGTTATGGTCATAATACCAAGCGCAAAACTCGTTAAGGCTCCTAAGACTTCTACTCATGTCTTAGATTCGATTGTGGTACAGGACAATAAACTAAATCCATTATAGATATGAATTATCAAAGTGCCATTGGGTTGTCATTATTGATAAAGTTACTAGGAACGCCAAAGGGTATTTTAACTATTTAATTTTGGCGGCAATATTATTTGAAATTTTGACATTTCCCTTGTGTCATTTAATTTTCCTACGTTCCGAAACTTATAAATAGCTACTCAAATGGAAAATCAAAAGAAAATAATATTACTCTGTGCAAAAGAGAAACTGTGGGTAGTTAATTGTTATCAGAAAATTAAAGATAACGCCCCACTCACCAAAGAAATTTATTTGCGAAAAAGTTGCAAGGGTGTTTAAGATAATCTATATCAAATCCGATTTTAATATAATATCATTTTTACAACATAAATTACTTCCAGATAAGCCCCACGGTTGTTTGTGATATAATTAAAAAACATGAAAGTGGTCAGAGTCTTCAAAACCCCAATTTGCATGGAAAACAAAATACGGCACGAATTCACACTAATATGCACTTTATAAAGGAAGAACTTTCTAGAAAAATGTATGGGTACCACGAGAAAAATGAATACTTTACATTAGACGATCTTTTAGATTATGCAAAATTGGAGTTACAATATAATGAAGAAAGATCAACGTTACACAAAATCATAAAATCTATGGGGTACATATTTAGAAAAGTTAATGGCCGTCGCATTTTATGTGAAAGTTCTCGCATAAAATCTTTGGAAATTTCGTTTTTAAGAAAGTATTTGCAACTCTGTGATTTGGCAAATTCACCGACTTTTATTTTTTTGGACGAATCATGGATATTCCAAAATGGTACGACAATGGCTTCATGACTTTGATTTAAAAAGGAATTCATTCAGAATCAGAGCAGAACGGAAACGCTTTACTGTTCTTCACGCGAGATGTGCTTCCGGATTTTGAGAGGGATGCAGTTTTCTTTTAGACAATAAAATTGAACATCGTGATTACCACAAAAATATGTCTGAGGAATTATTCAAAAAGTGGATTCAAGAGCAACTAGTCCCTGCTTTGAATCAAATTAATGGCCAAGTAGTTATTATAATAGACAATGCCCCCCACCAATCCATGCGCGCTGATAAACCTCTCAATTCAAATTCACGGAAAGGAAATGGAAGAGTGGCTCCACAGAGAGTCTGTCAATTTCAATCAAACATCAACTAAAAAAGAGCTATGGAAGCAGATTAAACCTATCTTAGGCACAAAAAGCAGAACATATGTAATTGACGATATTTTGAACAGTTATGGACATAAGGTTCTCAGGCTTCCCCCATACCATTGCCAGTATAATCCAATTGCACTAGTATGAAGGTTTTCCAAACAGTATTACAAAAAACATGTTCACGCCCAACTTTGCCAAGAGCTAATGTGCTTCATTTATGGAAAGAGGCCGTTTCAAAATTGTCACCAGAAATGTGGCGAAATAGTATCCAACATTGCGAAAAACTCATCAAAGATGATTGGAAGAAGTATATGGGAAATACATTTACCGAAAACATCCCTCCAAAAATTATATCGTTAGGACAATCTGTGTCAGAATCTGATAACGAATTGCCCAATTTTGAATGAATTTAAAACGTGTTTGTTTCTTTCACAGTTTCACAATTTATTGACTAAAAATTGCAACGGTACCTACTTGTTATTAAACCAACTCAAATAATTAAAAACTAATAGGTCTCACAACCTCAAAACACATGTTGACATGAATGACATATTTGTTACTAGTTTTTTTACAAGTACACTGTCAAAATTATTATACAATGTGACATTTTGGCCAACCTTGAATTTTTTAAATTTCGTGTCTATGTATATCGTGTATATAAATAGTGGTTTATTAAAAATATATCAAAACCTGTTTTGATTTACTTATTTTTAATAAAATTGTGAATCTGACAAAGTAAGAATGTTTACGACTTTAATTTTGCAAACAAACTAACGATAACTAATAAACATACACGTCAGAAAACAAGCAAAAAAGCAACGCGATCCATGACAACGGAAATAGAAATTCAAGAATGTCAAATTGTGACGTGCAATTTCACTGTTATTTAATGAGATTATGTCAATACTGACATTACAACGACACATTTTAGTGTTTCGGTAATTTCATAAAGTCGACAAAAATAAATAAACTTTCATGGAATATTTGACAACAATAAAAAAACTAAAATTGAAACGTACGTTCATACTGATTGAATTATTTTATATTTTTGCGATTTTTACATAAAATTATGCCAAAAATAATAAGTGCAGTTGCAGGCTTCAAAAAATTTTCATTAATTTTTTTTGTTTTAGGATTTAAAATTTATAATTGAAGATTTTATTTAACGTAGAATTTGATCATTTCCACAAATGAAAAAAAAAAAATGAAAAAAAAAAAAATCCAGTTGATCAATGTACATCTTTACAAGTTTTTTTTTTCAGAAATAGTTGATGAAATAGTTGCACCTATATTTGTTATCTATACTTTTATGTCAACAAAATTTGCGCCCCCTCCATATTGAAACTCTAGTTTCACCTCTGGCCACTGACAACACTGGTCAATACTATTTTTTTCATTTAGACATAAATAACTGATTCCGATAGAAATGTTTTTGCTGATTTCAGAAACGTCAAATGAATTTTCTAGGACATCAGGTTCGGGATGCAAGAAGATTCCGATAATTTTTTATGGCAATACTGGATTCAAAATACAGTTTGACAGTTACTAGTATCACTTTTGTAACTTATATTTAACTAAGAACGTGCTTTTGTAAGTAAATAGTGGAAAAACTATGCAACAAAATAAAAAATATATGACATACATCATTTTCTTTTGCATTTCGTACATATGCATAGTAAATACTTTCCGAAAAATGCATCTAAGTTCAAGGGCCAACACATTCGTCAAAATTTGTCGACTAATGTAATCAATGTGAAATGCTACACTTTTGTTTTTTTTTTAATCAGACAAGTTCGATTTCAATAAAATGGAAATTATTCTTGATTGGCAGTGTTGTAACAGATACATTTTTTTGTATCAAGATACAGATACAGATACTTAAAAAAATGTACCTAGATGAATATCTAGATACATATTTGAAAATGTATCTAAATACAGATACAAATAAAATTGAAAAGTATCTAGATACTTTTAGATACATTTCAGATACATGAAAAACCAAAGCAAAAATTGTTTTCGATGTGAAACTGAAACTGAAATAAATTTAATCAGAGACAAAATATTGTGTTCAAACTATTTATTATTCTTAAATAATGCAAGAAACTAACGTTAAACTTAATTTAAGGTTGTTCTTACTGGTAAGTAATATATTTTTTTTTTTATGATTTATCTCTTTAGCCTGACTAGTTTCGGTTATGAAAAACCATCTTCAGAGGCATATGTATTTAATGTTTATAAATCTTGAATTTATTTGAAATGTAATTATAAATTTGATAGATGTCTAATTTTGTAAAATTAATAACGTTTCAAAACGTTCGTCTGGCAGATGATTTCTAGGGTGTCAGAATTTAGCCTCTCTACGCCAGCAGAGGAAGGCAAAAAGTGATATATATTTTGAAAACTCGGCAAACAATGCGGTAGTTTTTCAAACTTGATAAATCGCGGGACTTATCACTCATGTACTGATAATACTCGATATTAACAGCATTTGTGTTTGATGCGGAAGGTGTATCGGAGTATCTAAGTATCTGAGTATCTGAGATATTTGGAAAATGTATCTAGATACAATTTTAGGTACTCAAGCAAGAATGTATCTAGATACTAGAATTGTATCTAGATACTTGAATTGTATCTCGATACTGTATCTAGATACATGTATCTAGATATATTACAACACTGTTCATTGGTCTACTTCAAACCTCTTCTGTTTGCTAAATGAAAAGCTAAATTCATAATTTAGTTTGAGTTAAACATCGAATTATTGTACAGGTTTCGGCCAGTCATCTTAACATTCATTAAGCTATGTACGTTTACTTACATAACACCCTGTATATAAGAGTGATATTTTATATAACGTAATGATTTCTGGCTACAATATAATACATGTAGAAATTTATTAGATTTGCACTAGAAACGATTAAACTAGATTCAAATTGAAACCAAAACTTACATGGCACATATTCGTCTTATTATTACTTATTTACAGTCAATTCAATGAAGTAAACCCTAATTTGTCCTGAGTGTTAAGTAAACTGGAGTATGCAAGATTATAGTAAAGCAAACATTATGGTGGATGTGCCGGGCTAAATATTTGTCTATTTGCAAATAACTTTATTTCAAGCGATAGCTTAGCTGAAATACTTTATTCAGTACTTTTTAAAATTGATTTATATTCAGTAAAATTTAACTCAATACTAAAACTACTAAAAAAGTATTAGTATATTACGAAATGATCATTTAATGATGGCTATTATAACTGGAGTAAGAGAAAGTTGTAATTCCAGTGTTTTAATAGCCATTAAATGTGAGATACATATCGTCGGTGTTCTGCAAAAAGTCACCAAGTCCAATAAGGTCACTTCTCAGTAGATATATTTTAAAAGTTAGACAGGTACGAAAAATTGCGTATTTAAGATTATAGGAACGTTCTGTACACTATACATGTACGTATGATAGTATAATAGTCCAAACAAATGCTAATTTGTTATGACGGAATTGGCGTTTTAGTATCACCAATAACTCCTAAATGTTTCATTTGAATCACCCTGTATGTCCCTGTATTTAATTAAAAACTGTCTAAATCTGCGAAATTTACATTTCTAGTTGTCAAAATCTGTTAAATTTTTATGTATATAATCAATTTATATCTCCTATACCCTTTCGGGTGTCGAGATTCATGCCACCACTAAATTATGTTGTCTACGAAGTTTTTCCATTCCTTTCTATGTGTAGCCTTTTTCCTTGCTTCGTGATGATCGAGGTCGTTTGTTCTTAGGATCTCTTCTATGTTGTTTTCCCATTTTTTCCTTGGTCTCCCTCTTTTTTTCCTGGTCTTTTCGTATTTTGATGTCCATACTATTTTTGTTTGTCTGTCTTTTCTGTATTAATTTTTGCACACTTTGTATTTGTAGGTTTTCCCTGATCTGTTCGTTTCTTACTCTGTCTAATCTCGTGACTCCTTCAACTTTTCTTAAGTATCTCATTTCGGTTGTTTGTATTTTGTTCATCGTCTTTTCATTTGTTGTCCAGGTTTCGCTTCCATATAAGAGTGTTGGTCTATAAATTGTCTTGAAGAATGTAATTTTCGTGTTTTTGGAGATTCTTCTATTGTTTAGAATGTATTTGTTCATTGCAGAATAGGATTTATTTGCGGTCATGATTCTGTTATTTATTTTGATTTTCATGGTTCCTTTGTTATGTATTATTGTACCTAAATATTTGAAGGTTTCAACTTGTTCTATCCTTTTCAAATTTGTTAGTATTTTTGCTTTTGTTTCCTCTTTTGCTACTACCATTACTTTTGTTTTGTTTATATTAATTACCATGTTGTGTTTTTTCAGTTCATCCTCCCATATGCTTATATTGTGTTGCAGGTCTTCTTCGCTTTTGGCGAGCATGACTAAGTTATCAGCAAAAGCACATTCTGCTATCACTATTCTTTTCATTTCATAGTATCCTATTTCTACCTTCTTGGTGTTATCCTTATTTTTTTTCATTATGTTGTCTAGAAATATAATAAAGAGCAGAGGGCTTTAAGCGCTTCCTTGTCAACGAATATCATGTATAGTCTGTTGTTTTGTCTTAATATTTTTTCTATCATCTTTTTAATTGTGAAGATATGGTCTTGTGTTGAATGTCCTTTCATGAATCCACTTTGTGACTTTTTCATTGTTTTTTCAATTTCCTTTCTTAGTTTATTCTCTAGTATTGATTCATACAGTTTTCCTGCTATGCGCCAGCAGGGACATTCCCCTAAAGTTGTTGCAATGTCTACTGTCTCCTTATTTATATATTGGGAAGATAACTGCTTTTTGCAAGTCTGCTGGTATTTTTCCTGTTTCTTATATTCTATTTGTTAACTGTAGAAGTAGTTGTTTCCCAGCCTTTCCTATGTATTTCAGCTGTTCAGATTTGATTTTATCGTGACCTGGGGCTTTTCCGTTCTTTAACTTCTTTAGTGCGTTTTCTAACTCTTCTTCTGTTATAGATCCCTCTTCTTCTTCTGTTTCGTTACTAATTTCTTGTTCCTCTTCATTTTCATTTCCTTCATTGGTTGTCTCTTTTCCAGACAGAAGCTCTTGGAAGTGCTCTTTGCATCTCCTTAATGCATTACTAAGCTCGCATTACATATGCCAATCTAGGATTGCTTATAATGTGATATCAGTTGAGAATATAATTGTTTGTAAAAAACACTCGACCAAAAAAAAACGATTTCAACTTAATTGGGCCAAATTGTCACCTTGGTTTTGGTAGATATATAATGAGGAGTGTGCGCTTCTGGTCGAGTCGCATAAAGAATCGAACCTTGACCGTGCGGGCGGGCCGTGAGAACCCGCGAATTCGAGCCGTAGGTGGTGTCGCTGACCCCTGTCCGGCGAAGAGACTCGGTGGACAGGAGACTCGCCTTTCTCCGCTACCGGCCCTCGACTCCGGACACCGGAATCCGCCGAAATTAAATTAAGACCCGCGACCACGGGCGCTTTTTAATGACGCGATTACCTCCCAAGACAGGACCACTAATTGCCCTCCCCTTTTGTCCCTTAACGGCCGAAAGGAACGCGCCTTCGTGTGCGGCTCGGCCGATTTACCGAGGAAATTAAGCCGATTTCGATCTTAATTAATCGTTATCGGGGCCATCTATGGAGATTACGCATTCGGACGTTAATATGGGCCGATTTTTTCACGGCAATTAAGGGGACGGGTGGCCGCGTGTGCCAAGCTGTGCGCACGAAATCTTAACAAAACGGAATAATTAGTAGCGCTCCCCTTCACCTCGCGATGGTGGCCCAAGGTAATCGCGGGATTATATCTTATTAGGTTATTTATTGAAGCAGATGAAGGCGTGATAAGAGAATAATGAAGAGTGACTAAATTATTGGTCTCAATCGTTTCACATAACAACCTCAAGCAAGCTGCCAGCAATTTTTGATTGAAGCTATGTCTTTTGGATGCTTACCTACATCCTACAGATCGCTCATTTACTGCAACAATTCATAACTCAATAATCGTGATTTTTCAGGACATCAAAAGTCATGCACGAAGTCACGTGGGTAACCGAAAAAAGTAGTCGCATGGGGATAAGTCAGGTGATATCACCGGATATCACCAAAACGGGAGACGACCTCAAATCAAAGGTATACATGAAGAAATCCTGCAACATCCAGGAACTGAAAGATTCCATTCGCATGGTAATTGCGAATTTGAAGGAAGAAATGATTTTGAAAAATTCTCATCTACCAGTCTCTTGGCATCTTTATAAATGTCAAATGGACATAGGTCATATTCCCATTAGTACAAGAACATTGTAAAACAAGTAGTACAAAAAATCGGTGATGCCTTTGGAATTGCTGAAACAAGCAAGCGATTGCAAAAAATATAAATCTTGTGTATATTCTTCTAACTAAAGGGAATATGACCTTTGTCTATATGACATTTTTATCTTAAAATTACTTCCCGAACAAGATGGCAAAGTTTTGTACACTTATTAAACATTACTCTATATTCAGAGTGTCTACAGTGATTCTTAAAAGTTAGCAACTCAAACTTGATCTAAATTTCCCACATTTGGTTTGAATTTGACAAACTTGCTGTGAATTTGCCAAATTTGGGCTGTGTTTGTTTCGAAAACACTCAAATTTCATGTTAATGATCAAATTTGAAGAGTAATTTTCTAATTTTAACTAAAAAGACATCCATTTACAAACCTGAGAGTGCTATACATCAAAACCCTAATATTAAACAATGAACACTCAATTATTGATGAAAACCTACCAACCTCTATAATTGTTGCAATCCTTATTATGTCCCTTTGTAAATATTGAGTTATTAGTCTATGGGGATTCCAACTCACCCCTAGCAGAGATTTCGATAAATTTAATTGACGCTTTTGATTCGCGGTTTTTATCAATCGCCGCGAGCAGTAATAACGGGCTGATTGCGCAAATCGCGAGTAATTTAATCACAATTGCAGGATAACAATGGGATAATTACAACAATTGCAGGTGCAATACTTCAATTACAGGAACTTTAATTACAATTACAGGGTAATTGGCGATCCGCAATTTTAATTGGCAGTCTAATCACCGCGGGGATTGATTAAAACCGCGAATCAAAAGCTCAAATCGAAATCTCTGCTGGGGGTGAGTTGGAATCCCCATAGACTAACTACTACTATATTGGTACTATTATTCTCATCTACCAGTCTCTTGGCATCTTCTCTTCTTTCCATATCTGTTTGCAAATTTTTACGAACAGCTGCACTACACTTTGACCCATATTATTAATCATTTCTGTAGTTATTTTGTTCTGCCCTGGTGAATTCCCATTCTTCATCGTTCTTATTGCTTCTGTTACTTCTTCTATCGTTATTTCCTCATCTGTATCTTAGCCATTAAAATTTTACTCTTCTTTTCTCTATGTTTTCTTTCCATAGTGTTTGTTTCCACGTGTTTGTCTTCTGTGATAAGTTGCCCTTCCTTATTTTTTATTGATGACATTGGCCCATTCTTATCCTTTCTGACGCTTTTGATTATTTTGTAGAATAGCTTTTTATTTCCTTTGCTGTCTTTTTCAATTTTTCTCCAGCTCTTCTGCTTTAATTTCAGTACTAACTACTATTAGTAGAAGTATAGTATAAGCAGTACAACTATTGCAGTAAGTAGTTAACTTTCTTCCTTTGTCTTTTGTACAATTCTTAATAATTTTCTGATTTACTGTTTAGATGATTTTTAAAGGTTTTAGAGCATATATGTTATAAAAAAACTACTAAAATTTGGTCGAAAGTTAACCAAAAATATACGAAAACCTATCAGATCTAAGACAATTAATAGATTTTAACAGTAACTTGTAAATTTATTTTAAATTTTTGACTGATATTCCTAAGATTTAATAAATTCGTGAAATGTTGTTGGCAGGTGGTAAATTACATCTGTAATTTTAAGACACTCAA
The DNA here is from genome assembly GCA_951805005.1 of Othius punctulatus. NCBI lineage: Eukaryota > Metazoa > Arthropoda > Insecta > Coleoptera > Staphylinidae > Othius > Othius punctulatus. The sequence goes on along the minus strand of OX638138.1, from coordinate 23,329,831 downwards.
ATTCCATTATTCTTTGTCACAGTCCAATTGTAACAATGATAATTAAAAAATTTCATCAGAATTATCATATTCTGACTGCACTTATCAAATTTGATCCTAAATGTTAACATAACACGTCAGAATGAAAAGGAAATTTGGGTAACAGATGTTAAATTTTGAATTGTTTTAAGGACATATTTCAGATTTCACCTAAAATTTTGACAAAACTAGTGAGAAACAAACGCCAGTGTGCAAAATTTAAATGAAAATTCGAACTTGTAATATCGATATTATAAGATTTCGCATAGTATTCACAATTTTGGACCACATATTAAGAGTTTAACAGTGATTCTTAAAATTCAACAACTCAAATTTGATCTGAAGTCCCATATTTGGTCCAAATTTGACAAACTTGATGTGAATTTGCCAAATTCACATTGTAAATACTTGTATGAGTATGAGTATGAGTATGACTTACTTCTAAGTATGATATATACTTTATTTCATTTAGGCCACATTACAATGATATTGATAAGTATTGTCATCTCGTAAATATGAGCGTCAATTGTTAAAATACATATGTAAAAGGTTAAAGTACACTAGTCTCAATAATAAAATTATTTAAAAAAAATACAGTAAAACTATGATAAAAACGATGATACATGAAAAATGTCCTTAAATCATATAGTTTCTATTCGAAAAGTTATCATCGACTTTTTTCAAAGAACACTTTTTTTTAAGTCACTCAAAAGAGGGGGAACCAACTTGGTGTAGGTATCATCGACCCCCACCCCCCTCACCAACCCTTTAAGCAACAGCCACTTCCAACTAAAAAAAAAAAATAGCACCTCCTTGTTGTGATGGAAACCAATGGAAACCAAAAGTTTCCATTGTTTTCTAAACAACAATGCAACCATCTTTCAAACTTCTCGCGAACTTTTTGAAAGGTTTGTCTAGTAGTAGCTTGCATTCTTGTGTAATACTTTGTCGTAATTCTTCAATAGTTGCGTTACGTTTTATAAATTACAGACAAGCCATTCGATAGGACCTCGTCTACCAATACATTGAATTGTCTTATTGAAAATACATTCCATTTTCAACAAGATGGTTTGCCTCTTCATTAGGTACTTCCGGCTGAAGCATGGTTAGAGCATCACTACCCAAATCAGTAGATTGGAAGATGAGGTCCTATTGAATGGCTTACTAGATCATCACATCACCAGATCTAACACCGCTAGATTTTTGTATGGGGTCACTTGAATTATACCTACGCCATTTAAAATTCCCACTTCGATCCACCCAAATGGTGTTGAATGATTATAAAAATTAAAATATCGACGGTATCTTTTCAAATTGGTACCCTGTATGTATTGTAAAAAAAAACTTCTGTGAGAAGTTGCCCTTTCTTCTTTCTGATTGATGAAATTATCCCATTCTTATCCTTTCCGAGGCTTTTGATTAATTCATAGAACAGCTTCTTATTTCCTTTGCCGTCCTTTTCCAATTTCTCTCCAGATTTTCTCCAGATCTTCTGCTTTGATTGTAGTACTAGAAGTATAGTATAAGTAGTACTAGTATTGCAGCGAGTAGTTAACCGTCTTCCAGTATTATTTGTATGTAAAACTCTAAATAATTTCCTGATTAACTGTTTAGAGGATTTTTAGAGGTTTTTGAGGATACATGCTGTAAAAACAAACAACTAAAATTTGGCTGAAGGTTAACTGAAATTTTATGAAAACTTCAACAAGATTTTAATTGTAATTTATAAAATTTGTTACAGTAATTTCTAAATTCTATTAAATTTATGAAGTTTTGTTATCAGGTGACAAATTCTACCTATAATTTTAACAGAAACTCTCAAACTCCATTTTCGTATGTCACAATCCAATGGTAACAATGATAAGTATAAAATTTTATCTGAATTATCAAATTCCGACGGTAGTTATCAAATTTGGTCCCAAACGTTAACATTACTCGTCAAAATGCAAAGAAAATTTTACGATTTTACCCGAAATTCACAAATTCATAACACTGATACATTTGGTAGAAAGTTGTCGATTTAAGACTGAAATCTTATGAAAACTTACCAGATTCCAAGGAAAATTCATAAAACTGATACATTTGGTAGAAAGTTGTCGATTTAAGACTGAAATCTTATGAAAACTTACCAGATTCCAAGGCAATTTATAGATTTTAACTGTAATTGCAAATTGCTTTTATTTTTCTGAATGTTATTTCTAAATTTAAATAAACATGTGATATTTTGTTGGCAGGTGGCTAATTCCATCTGAAATTTGAACAGAAACTCTCAAATTCCATTATACTTCATCACAGTCCAATGGTAACAATGAAAATTATAAAATTTAATCTGAGTTATCAATTTCCGACTGCGGTTATAAAATTTGATCCTAAATGTTAACATAACTCGTCAAAATGCAAAGGAAATTTTTCGATTTTACCCGAAATTCACAAATTCATAAAACTGAAACATTTGGTAGGAAGTTGTCGATTTAAGACTGAAATCTTATGAAAACTTACCAGATTCCAAGACAATTTATAGATTTAACTGTAATTACAAATTGCTTTTATTTTTCTGAATGTTATACCTAAATTTAAATAAAATTTGATATTTTGTTGGCAGGTGGCAAATTTCATCGGATATTTGAACAGAAACTCTAAAATTTCATTATACTTCATCACACTCCAATAGTAACAATGATAATTATAAAATTTAATCAGAGTTATCAATTTTCGACTGCGGTTATCAAATTTGATCCTAAATGTTAACATAACTTGTCAGAATGCAAAGGAAGTTTGATGATATTACCTGAAATTTACATATTTGGGCGACAAATGTTAAATTTTGAATTATTTTAAGCAAGGCTGGACCGCATTGCGAGGACCCTAAAGTATTTTTTAAGGGCCCTAAGGGAAAATCTAAGTAATTACTATGTATTTATACATAATAAATATAAATACAAATGCGATAAAAAAAATATTATTTTCAAACTCGAATACATATTATATTGTTTAGCAACTCCTTATTTTACTTATAAGGCGTAAATCCGGTAATGCCTACAAGAAGAAACTATTTAGTTAAAAAACACACACACAGGTTACTTTGTTACTATCAAAAGTTTTACACCACAACGTAACCTGTGAGTATTTTTTTTTACCTATTTCACAATGTATCACAAAGAAGATCCGTTAAGTGTTACTCATCTAAGCTGTTTAGCCCTAGGACTATGATTTTTCATTCGAAATACAAAGTTTGCTTAAACAATTTTGCTTAACGATGTTTGATTAAACAATTTTCAGATCATCTCAATTGAATCGATTATTTGGGAAACTCCCTCATTTTATTTATTTGTCGCTTGCCGTTTGAATCTTCGTCGCCAATAATTGATTTTTGGTTTATGGCAAGGAATATCTAGATTAATCCGTAACTACTTATACATTAATATTATAGATTCGAATGCCGAGGAAATTTGTTATCGTATAATATGCATTGCACCTTCGATGACTATGACTTCCATACATGTCTGCAGTTGCCGCCTCCGAGGTCGTCCCTCGGGAGCATTCCAATCGCGCCGTTTACGTCGTAACTCATCTGACGCTCATGTAAATAGGCAGTTTCCTAATTCATAATCTGGATTAGCTCTGGGCCAAATTGAGATATGAACTTGGCGTGGTGGTTATGCTAATGGTAAACGGGCATGCGTGAAAAGGAGAGGACCGGACCGAACCCATTATCGACTCTCAAGGCGACGAATAAAAAACTCACACGACTCCCACGCCGTTAACGCCGGCTGCGGTGACTTAAGGCCGATTAAAAATGCAAATCCGAATTCCTCTCCTTCCGCAGGTGGACGCGTTGTTGCGCAAGGGGCACTCTTCTCTTTTGTCTCTCGAAAAGTTGCTGACACATTTTCACGTAATCTATTCCGGGCGCAAAAAAATAATTACCGACGGGCCGTGATGATTAATGGCGCACTGTCAGTTCTATAACAAATTAATTAAAAAGTCAATCAATATTTTGTTTGTAATTATTGGCCTCTTATCGATCTGCACCGACGACGCTGAGGCTGTGCGGGAGAGGTTGCGCAGTGTCAACGACATGCTCCTTAGCATAGCCACCGATTCACTAGTACACATCAAATCAGAGATGAAAATTAATATTTTAATTAAATATCTCACGGAACAGCCGACAGCACAATAAACAATGACATCTCTCTATAATAATTATTAACATACACATTATATACAAAATTGTTCTAATAATGGTAATTTAATTAATTGAAGTGTTGAGTCCCAAATGAATACATCCATGTAATTAAGAATACTTAATAGTTTCAATTTAAAACCGCTTATGAACGCTAATTCGCAGATTTTCCTAAGATCACCGCGGGACATATACAAAATATTTATATAATTTTTTTTATTACATGACAATATAACAAATCATTACAAATTACAAATGTACCTATAGGTATGTAATAAATAAAACTTTACTCTATAACTAATTGAATTTTAATAGCATTTAAAAGAGCGAAGAGTTCCAATTACAACCATGTATAACACATGGGTAATCTGACATTATTTACAACAAAAAATCGCCTTTTTTTTTCAAAAATCAGACTACAGTGAACTGCTCTAAAAAATTGCCATGGAATAACAAATTACCATTTTGACATTTCTTCGTACAAAGAAAATAACTTCTGAATAATTTTATTGTGTATAAAGTGAAAAAAAGGAGATAATATCTTTGATTAGTAAAAATGGCAAGATATTATTCTCAACATAAAAAAATTGACATGTACAATCTCTATGTAAGGAATTACAGAAATGCGACAGTCACATCTAGAATTTGTGGTGAATTGTATCCCGAAATAAGACAGATCCAACAACTTTTCGACGTTTGTGGAATCGCGTTAATCAGTATGGTACATTCCAAAATCGAAGTTTTATATGTGATTTTGACTGTTAATAAAGTAAATGTATTAAATGTTAAATTTGGCCCCCCCACGTACATTGTAATATTTTTTGTTATATGTTAAAAAAATATAGTAATGATTAATGACGGCCCCCACCGTCCAGAGTCATTCTGACGTTGGGGGCCTGCAATTTGCCCACAGGATAACGCGCCACTGCCTTGCATATTGAAGATATCTATGATCATAAAATATCGGTAGCAGAGATGAAAATAAATCATCATTGAAATACTGAGTACCTTTAAAATACCTCTAAGATGTTTACATTTACATCCAAATGTAGTTACTTGGCGCAATTTTGTGATACTTGCATTCAATTTGGTGTTAAGATTTTTTTCACTGTTCTGTGTGTTGGTGGTTTGCCGATATTAGAGGTTTGAAATTTCAAATTGTTCCTATGCACATGGAAAGTGTTTCATAGGAGTCGCAATGCTTAAAGTCGCCGACAATTGCCAAACTAGAGTTACAGAGAGAGAAGAAATTTATTGCCAGGGTATACATTTCGTAATATTTATGTATATATTGGTATGGTATTAGATGTTTTGGTCCTGGCAAAGGGCTATCGACCGGAGTCCTTCCGCCCTTGATGGCCATTGTCCTTGGTTTAGTCCATTTCCAGGGAATACAGTATCTCTTTTATGGTGACTTTGGGTTTTTTTCTTTTCCAGATGTCTGTGGTGGTTGGGGTGAATTGAGTGATGATGGTTTTATTTGAGTCTTTATTCTTTATATATTGAGCGTTCATACGATCGAAAAATTCATCAATATCTATACTATACGCAATCAAAGACTATTACGCAGACGATTAGGGATAACCGCCATGTGACTGACCTTATGCAAGAAGTCCCTGCATACGTGAGAACCCTCGGGAAGACTCTGGAGAACCTCTGGATTCCACCAATTCACCACAAATTACCCAAAACCGCATTTTGTTAGCACACACACGCACTCACAACTGGACATCCTCCCGACTCACTCAAAAGAATTAGTCTGGCGTTTAATCGGTGTACCAAATTTGTTAATTTTGACGTATGTAAACTTAGTCTGAGCCAAGTGCAGAACTCGCTGCGAGCGACTAACCATTTCTTGCTGGTATGTTACCGATAGTTTCTTGCAGATAGACAGAGGCGCAATGATTAAATTAAGAGATAAAAAGTGGCGCATTGTTACTTCACAGACAAGACTGGACACGATTTATTGTAAATGGCCTGCATTGAAAATGTGAAGATGCGCGCGCTGCGATCTGTAGTTTGCAACTTCGCGGATGAATTGTACAAAACTTGGACGTTAATGCGTATGGAAATTGATAAAACCGAAGGTGTTCATTGCAAGATAGATGTGTGTTTATTGATTCCTCGCAGTCAAATCAAGATTTGCCTGCTTTGTGAAATCTATTACACCAGCAATACATCGAAAGTAATGAATTAATGAAGCTGCAGTCACATCTGCATTAAATATCGATTTTTGTATACCAATTGAGGCACAAATAAACGATACTTGAATATTCGCGTTCATTATATACTTTTACATAACACATAATTTATAATACACTGCAGCCGTATTTACCTAAGAACAACCCCGAATAGTTTACCATCACTTGGGACTACCTCGAATTTGCTAACAAATTTCCGCCACTATTTGTGGATCAGGAAACTCAAAATTTTGCATACACCCTCCAGTTGCCATCTACCAGTGTTCTTGTGCCATACTGGCATCAGATTATCCCTTAAAATCTAATACCAGTTTCTATTGTAATTTTTAAAGACTTCCTCTGTGATAATCGACTAAAATTATTATTTTTGTCTGTAGATATTTCGGATTTCATATCGATTATAACAAATTTTCATTCAAAAGTATACACTCACTTCCCGTTGTCAATTGTTTTCTAAAATATGTTCCAATATAAGGAGATTATGTTACAAAAATCATATTTCCAAAGTTTTGTTCAATTATCTCGAGCAGTTTTTGACTTTTAGAATCAAAAGAAAAAAAAGAACGTAAGAATATTCAAAAAAATATAGCCAGAAATTTACTCCGTTTCTAGACTGCTCATACAGGGAGCTCGTAAAGTATGGAATGCATTCATTATTTCCGAAATTGAAAATATGTTATAAAATTAGTTTTGTTCAATTATCTAGAGCAGTTTTTGACTTTTCGAATCAAAAGAAAAAAAAGAACATTAGAATATTCAAGAAATTATAGCCAGACATTTGCTTTTGTTTCTACTGCAATTTTTAAAGATATCTCATACTGGGTATTCGTAAAGTACGGAATAAATTCATTATACAAGGTGGTCACTTTTACAACGCCCACCATTAGGATCTATTAAACGAAAATAAAGGGTTTTCCAATAAGAGGTGTTATTTTGATATTCAAAGAAAAATGCCATTTTTTATTATAAATCATCAGATGTTTATTTCATTACAAAGAGGAAGGTATGCCGTTAATAGTGGAAAATAACATCAAGCAAATGACCACCACGGCCACGCTTACAGGACAAAATCCTTTTCATGAAATTTTCCATAACTAAATCGCAAAGTGGCTGCTGTATGTCCTCGATAGCCTCACGAATTCCATCTTTGAGGTCTTGAATCGATACTGGGCTGTTGGCGTAGACCTTCTCCTTCACGTGGCCCCAAAGAAAGAAGTCGCAAGGTGTTAAATCACAAGATCTCGGTGGCCAATTGTGATCACCTCTTCGAGAGATAACACGGTCCGGAAACTTTTCCCTTAAAAGATCAATGGTTTCGTTGCTTGTGTGGCACGTAGCGCCGTCTTGTTGAAAGTGAACGTTGTCCAGATCAATACCATCCAATTCCGGCCATAAAAAATCGTTAATCATCTCTTGATAGCGCAATCCATTCACCGTAACTGTTGCGCCAGCCTCATTTTCGAAAAAGTAAGGTCCAATGACTCCGCCGGACCATAAACCGCACCAAACAGTCACACGTTGAGGATAGAGAGGCTTTTCAACAATAACTCTTGGGTTTTCTGAGCCCCAGATGCGACAATTTTGCTTGTTGACGAAGCCACCGAGGTGGAAATGGGCCTCATCACTGAAGATGATTTTTCGATGGAATTCCGGATCATTTTCATGCATTTCAACGACCCAATCAGCAAAGTCACGACGTTGTTGATGATCGGCCGGCTTGAGTTCTTGTGTTAACTGGACTTTATAAGCCTTAAGACCCAAATCTTTATGCAAAATACGGTGTAATGACGTTTGTGGAATACCTAATTCCAAAGAACGACGAGGAATGGACAAACCTGGGTTTTCTTCAACACTTTCGGCTACAGCAGCAATATTCTCGGCTGTTCTTGAGCGACGTGCACGGGTTTTATTCTTCTCATCACTAACTTGTCCCAACAGCTCGAATTTTTCCACCAATTTCTGTATTGCGGTCCGACAAGGTGCTTCACGACGACCCAAAAATGTTCGAGTTTTACGAACCGTCTCTGCCAAATTTTCACCATTTTTATAGTGAATTTTAATAATTTCAATGCGTTGTTGAAGCGTGTATCGTACCATTTTTATTAATGGCGTAGTTTCTACTTGTCAAATGCCAAGAAATGACAGCTTCAAAAGTGACATCTACCGAAATAGCGGGCTATTCAAAATAACACCTCTTATTGGAAAACCCTTTATATACAGTTGGCAAACGGGAGAAAAGTTTTTTGTTTTCATGCCTTTTAATATTCTGAAATGAAATCCGGGATATCTTGCGCAGTTCCTGAAATATTGCTGAAAAACCCGAAAAGGGCACTTTCCTTTTCCTTTTATAATTTTTCTACTTTTGGTGTAATAGGAAAGTTATAGAAGGAAAGGGAACTTTCCACTTTTTCGGTTTTTCAGCGATATTTCAGAAACTGTGCAAGATATCCCGGATTTCTCTTCAGAATATTAAAAGGCATGAAAGTAAGAAACTTTTATCCTATTTGACCTGGAACACTGTAAAGAACTCAAACACTCAACAGAAAGTATTCAAGCTACAACAGTCAAAATACAAACTTCAAGAATTCACTGCTCTGTTTCGGCAATTGATAGCCCTCCTAGACACAACATTAAAGAAGATGAATATTCCAAATTTCTCCAATCTCTGGGCGCAACCTTCATCATTGGCGGAGATTTTAATGCGAAACACACTCATGGGTGCAGCAGATATACTTCGACCAAGGGACGTGAACTTCATAAAGCAGGGAAATTATTGAAGTGTGAGTTCCTGTCAAGCGAAAGCCCTAGCTACTGGCCAACTGACACTAAAAAGTACCAGGATATAACGGACTTCTTCATTGTTAAGGGCCTATCGACAAATTATATCAAAGTTGACAGCTGCCTGGACCTTAGCTCAGATCACTCACCAGTGAACCTGATCTTAAGTGACACAGTTATTACAAAACCTCCAACCCTTGGCCTTACCAATAGACGAACCAATTGGGATGGATTCAGAGAACAGCTAGAAGAATCAATTGTACTAAATACCCCACTTAAGGCAAAATACCAACTTGAAACTGAAGCAGAACTTTTTGTGGAACAACTCCAAATTGCAGCAAAAAACAACACCCCTGAATTAACAAATATAAAAACAATGACCAAGAATTATCCCTTGGAAGTAAAAGATTTAATCAAAGAAAAGCATAAAGCACGGAAAAAATGGTAGGAAACCAGAAACACAGAACGAAGAACAATATATAATCGGTTGAGTCAACACCTAAAAAGAGTAATCCAGGAAATAAAAAATGAAGGAATAGCAGAGTTTCTTCAAAGGTTAACTGCTTATAAGAAAACCAACAACTCCCTCTGGAATCAATACATTTCATAAACAAGCGACAAACAAACAAGGCCCCTGAAACTTATGGCCCGAGGACTTAACTCTGGTAGATGCTAAAATTCGGTATCTGGTATTCGAAGTCAAAACGGCATAATGCATAATGCGAATACCCCGCCTATCCGCAAAGCAGACAACAGTTGGGCACGAAGTAGTCAAGAGAAAGCTAACACACATGACGATTATCTTGATACCGTGCTCCAGCCTCACCCAAGTACTATAATTTCTCAAGAGCTAGTCTTAGACACAAACAATGATGATATTACCACCAGAACTATAACTGTGAAACAAGTAAAAAAAGAAATCAAATTCCTGAATCCGAAGAAATTTCCTGGGTACGACCTCATTATAGCCCAGATGCTCAAAGAATTGCCAAACAAAGGGATCATAAAACTAACGCATCTTTTTAATGCTGCGCATAGGCTTAATTATGTCCCGAAGCAGTGGAAAATTGCAGAGGTCATAACACTCCCTAAGCCCGGAAAACCAACAGAAGAAGTGTCATCCTTCAGACCCATCTCGCTGCTCTCGGTAGTATCCAAATTATTTGAAAAGCTATTTCTGAACCAACTAAAAACTATAATTATGTAAAAAAACTTAATTCCCTCTCACCAGTTTGGTTTCAGAGATAAACACTCCACCATTGAACAAGTACACCGTATAGCAGCCAATGTTGAAAAAGCTCTTGAAGAGAAGAAAGTGTGTGCTGCTATCTTCTTGGATGTTGCCAAGGCTTTTGATAAGGTCTGGCATGAAGTACTCAATTATAAGCTCAATAAGGTACTACCGTAGCCGCATAGCCTTCTATTGAAATCAAACCCGGAAGACCGATGTTTCTGCGTCCGCTATGAAGAGTCTCACTCAACTTTCCGTAGGATAGCAGCGGGTGTTCCACAGGGCAGTATCCTCGGGCCTACCCTGTACCTGCTCTATACAGCTGATATTCCAAAATGCCCAGACACAAAAATTGGAATCTTCGCCGATGATACCGCAATTCTAGCAACCGGAAATAGCACACGATATGCTACTATGAAACTGCAATCTACTTTAAACAAGGTCAGTGACTGGACTAAAAAGTGGCGCATTCATCTAAACGAAACTAAATCACAACATATAAACTTTACTAACCGCAAAGAGCATCCACTACCAGTGTCAATTAACCACAGAACTGTCCCCTATGATAACTCAGCCAAATACCTGGGCATAACCCTCGACGCGCTGGAAAGAACATATTAAAATTAAAATAAAGCAATTAAAAAAGGTGCGATCTAAGATGGCTGATCGGGAGAAAATCAAAGTTATCAATCCACAACAAGTTGCTCTTGTATAAGCAAATTTTGAAACCCGTGTGGACTTATGACATCCAATTATGGGGATGCAGTAGGGACTCAAATATCAAGACAGTTCAAATATTTCAAAACAAAGTGCTTCGCAGTGTTGTCAACGCTCCATGGTACACCCGTGATTCGGACATTCATCGTGATCTTAAGATGACCGTGTGTGAAGAACGAACCAAAGTGGCTAAGAAGCATGACGAACGACTCCAAAGCCACGACAACATCGAAGCCTCCGATCTCCTAAACATACGCGGAAAACTAAGACGACTTAAGAGGAAAAAGCCTGCGGACTTACTAGCATAGGCTAGTCCAGTCATAACTACACTGGGTGAATCTACCAACCAAGTGATGCGATGGATATTTTTGAAACTATTACTGTTGCCTTTGCGGCATCAATATATCAACATGTTATTATTTTGTAAACAAGATTGTAAAAAGGACTCTCTGGACCGGATTAAAAAAAAAATAGATATTAAAAAAAATTATTATATATACTTTTATATACGAAAAATGGAAAACGGTGCCCTTGGCAGCGTTGCGCCGTTGGGCGCCGCCCGACCTCGCCCTTACGGACGGCGCGGCCCTGTGCGTGCTAAACGTGAGGCAACACATCGGGTAATAGATTACCTTGAGTTTAGGAACGGTTTTGGGTAAAAAATTACCTATTTTATTTTAATTTAATTTATTTAATTACCTTAGTTTCGGAGCGTACCTACACCAGCAATTGAATAATTTCATTTTACCTCAGAAACTAAACATCAATTAGCTTCGAAGTTGAAAGTTGAGGAATGTAAATTCTCTCTGCGGCATTCATAATTTCCTTCTACTTTATGGCTTAGTAGATGTCCACGGCCGCCGGTTATTAAGCGACCCGCACGGCCTAGCAGCGCAATAAATCCGAAAAAAACGGGAACTCGGGCTTTTCTCACGTAAATCACAGTCAAAATGAGCCCGTCCCGGACGCGATTTTCACAGTTAGCCATTAACCGGCGGCGGCGCACAATTACTGGGTAATTAATAGGCCGCCCCCGTCGAGCCGCTCGCGTTTTTCGCCGAACTGCGACCGGAAATATCAGTCAGCCGTTCCCAGGTCCTATGTGTCCGGGGCCGCGTAAATCTCGTCGCATGCACGGTCCAATTTCCAGAAAATTTATGCGGAATGGAAGTTATTAATTAGGTGTTTGGTAAGTCCAAGCGTTTCAGTTGATGTGTTATTTACGAGGCGAGTTGTTTATCAGTTTTAAGTATACACGGGGAAACGATTGCTTTTCCTTTCAATTGTACACCTGCAAGATTAATGCGTGTTGTAATGTCTCGAGGAATTTTCAGATTTGTAATTACCTTGCTGAGTAATGTTGATGACCAAAATATGTGAAGCATTTAAAGCAATATTTGAGAATAATGTCGTAATGTAACTTGTTTCTGAATCGGTTACGTTATACGAAAAATGTCGAGTATTGCGTTGCAAAAAAAATTTAGTCTGCTGTATTTTGCAATTGTCCAAATCTATACACTTTGAAATATTTACCTACAGACAAGCAAACGTCAGATATTTTGAAATTTATTTCTCGTAGCATCGGGCATTGGCATAGCACCTCATATTTGGGCTACATTGCTCATTCTGAGCTCTTGTCTTGTATCCTCATATTTGAGCTACATTGCTCATTCTGAGCTCTTGTCTTGTATAAGTGTTTGCGTGGTTTGCAGAATCCTGTTGAGAGTCCAACTTTCCAGAAACTCGAAACTTCCGGACCTCCGGAACTCCAGCAACTTTCAAATGGCATAGCCATAATAAATAACTTTAGATATTTAGAATGCAAGGAACAATTTAAATTGCTAACAGTAAAGAATGCATATATGTGCCTTCGCGAAGGAATACATTTCTAATTAAATGTATCTCCTATTATACCTTAGGCAAATACAAGTGATATTTTTAAAGATTGAAAAAAATAGCAAATTTGAGCAAATTTTTTAAAATTCCGGCAAATTCGAGTGCATTTTTGAACATTTAGGCACATGCAAGTAGATTTGTGAAAATTTGCATAATTGCAAGTTTGTGAGATAGACCATACTTAAAATTTGCGCAGTACTAGCAATATTTGAAAAATTTTAACAAATGCAAAGCGCAATGAAATTAAAAAAATAGTAAACTACAACCAACAATGAAAACCAGTGATGAAAATTGAAGAGGAAAAATAATCTAATGCAAGCTAAATTGAAAATTTGGCAAATATAAGATAACTTTTGAAAATTTGCGAACTGCAAGCAATATATTAAATATTTGCGCAATATTTTGAAAATGTTAGCAGATGCAAAGCGAATTATACGAAGAACGATAAAAAAAGTCAAATATAAACAAGAATAATAAATAGAGATAGAATACAAAGAGGTAAGAAAAAATACCCAAATGTATGCAAAATTTTCAAAATTTAGACAAATACAAGAACATTTTCGAACATTTAGGCAAATGCAAGTAGATGTTTGAAAATTTTCACAATTGCAAGCAATACATGTTCTAAATATTTATAGAAAATCATATGGTGCTCACTATTTTCTTATCGGAATTTCCAATTTTGACAGAGAAAAAATAGAGAAATAATTTAAAAAAATACATTAATATTTGAAATATTAACATAATGTAATTTAATAACATTTAATTGCATTTATTTGACATTATTTATTGACATTTAATAACACCTACAATTTTACTAATATTGATAATAATTATTTAAATTTGATAGTAACTATTTTGATCAGAGTAATCGAACATTCACAGAAATAAGTGAACGTTTTACAATAATTATTGAAATGTTGACACCAAAAATTGAATATTTGGCAGTAGTCATTAAAATATGCTTTGTATTAAAACTTAAAATAATAATTCTTTCATTCACGAAGCCACAATATTTACAAACACAATATGTTACACAGTCAACATTTACAATATACAATTTATACGGTCTTCACTCAAATTTTGACAGCAATATTAAACACATTGGAGAATTGATAGAAAAATTTATTGAAAGTTGAAAATTTACCATTGAAATTTCGGTACGATTAAAATTTTGGAATAAAAAATTGATAGTAATCACGACTATTCAACAGAATTATTAAAATTTTGTTACTGATGAAACTTATACAGTAATCACTTCAATTTTGACAGCAATATTAAACAAATTGGAGAAATGATAGAAAATTTGATTGAAATTTGCAAATTTACTATTGAAATTTCGGTAGCATTCAAATTTTATAACTAATTGAAAGTAATCATGACTATTCGACAGAATTATTGAAATTGTGACTTAAATAATTGAAAATATGACACTAATAAATAATATTTTCATAGTAATAATTGTAAATTTCTACGAAAATTTCAAACATTACAATTTTTGCAGAATTTAAAATTTTATAGCAATAATTGCAATCGTGGCAGTAATAATTAAAATGTGTCTATAAATAATTCAAAATTTTATAGTAACGACTTACACTATTATTCATACAAATTTAAACCGTGGTTTAGCGGTGTTTTACAAAGGGTTACCAAGGTTACTAAGGTAAAATCACCGTTAAACCGTGGCTTGATTTTTTAGGATTGAAACTGTTAGATTTTGCTGAAAATTGAAAATGTGTCAGCAAAACAATTATGCGAAATTTAAACTTTCACATTAATCCTTCGACAAAGATATTAAAAACAAATAACAAAAATATATAGGCAATGTTCTAATATCAAGGATTATCTTTAATCGCTGTTTTGAATGCGAAAAATTGACGAAACTCAAAAGCTAAAAAGTACCTAGCTTTTAGTTTCTGAGTGCTAATATGTTTAGTCGTTGTTTAGAGTGCGAATAAACGATGCTACTAAAAGTGAGGTACTTTTGGCTTTTGAGTTACATTGCTTTTTCGCGCTCTAAACAACGACTTAACATAATCATTGATATTAGAACTCAACAACTAAAACTGAGGTGATTTTTGCTTTTGAGTTGCATCGTTTTTTTCGCATTTAAAACAATGACTAAACATAATCATTGGTATTAGAATATTAGAGATATAATTTTTTTACAGTTTAATGGATTCGAATCAAACGTCGTGATATTAATTTTGAAAACGTAACCTTTTAGAAAATGCAAAAATACTGGAAACATCAAATCCTAAAATATGCGCACTGGAAGCAATATTTCTATTGAAAATAGAAATTTAAAAAAATGGTGAAATACAAACAACAATGAAAACTAGTGATGAAATACGAGGACGAATGTAAAACTAATCTAACGTAAGCAAAATTTTGAAAATTTAAGCAAATACAAGTAAACTTATGAAAATTTGTAAACTGTAAGCAATATATTGAAAATGTCTGCAATATATTGAAAAGTTTGGCGAATGCAAATCGAAATTATAAGAAGAATGATAAAAATGTGACATATAAACAAAAATAAAAACTATTACAACTATTGATGAAATTAAAAGAGGTATGAAAAAATATCCTATTGCAAGCAAAATTCAGAAAATTTACGCAAATACAAGTAAATTGTTTAACATTTAGGCTAATTCAAGTAAATTTTTGAACATTTGGCAACTGCACAATATTGAAAACGAGAGATTTTTTTTTATTTGGCAAATGCAAAGCGAAATAAAAAGAGGATGACAAAAATGGTGAAATAGAAACCAGTATGAAAACTTATCACGAAATATAAACAGAAATGAAAAAAAAGCCTGATGTACCAATTTTTTTGAAAATTTAGGCAAATGCAAGTATATTTACGAACATTTAGGTAAATTCAAGTAAGCTTTTGCAAATTTGCGTAACTGCAAGCAATATATTGAAAACTTGCACATCAGCAAGCAATATTTTGAAAATATTGGTAAATACAATGCGAAATGAAATGGAGGAATGAAAAATAAACGGTAAAATGCAAACAAGAATAAAAACTAGTGATGAAATAAGAACAGGAATGCAGAAAAAATGTAATGTAAGCAAAATTTGAAAATTTACGCAATGTTTTGAAAATGTTGCCAAATGCAAAGCGAAATTATACGAGGAATGATAAAAAGTGGTGAAATATAACGAAGAATGAAACTAGTGATGAAATACGTATATTTACTATAATATAGTAAAGCGAAATTATACGAGTAATGATAAAAAATGGTGAAATATAACCAAGAATGAAACTAGTGGTGAAATAAGTATTACTTTACTTTACTTTAATCCTCTTTACTCCGATCGGAGCATAGGGCTTCTACAAGCTTCTTCCATCCTTCCGACTTCCGAAGCTTGTGTAAGTTCCCGTAGCACGCTCCCTTTTACGTTGCAGGGTTGCTTGCCCTGCGAACAACCCTCCTCCTTTCACAGCCGGGCTTGGGACCGGTCACAGCGGAGTTGAAATAAATATAGGAATAAAAAATAGCCTAATGTAAGCAAATTTTTGAAAATTTAACAAATACAAGCACATTTTTGAAAATTAGCTCAATGTCAGCAAAATTTTCAAAATTTAGGTAAATACACGTGATTAAAGTTTCACTGTATTGATAGAATAAACCTCTACAATTGTTTCGGCCTCACGACCATTCTCAAGAGTACAGAGATACTGATCGTGAGGCCGAAACAATTGTAGAGGTTTATTCTATCAATACAGTGAAACTTTAACCAAGTGTTTGATTTAACCTAATCATAATGTTTCACCATAGTTTCAATTTAAATACACGTGATCTTAAGGCAAATTCAAACTTATGTTGAAAATCAGCGCAACTGCAAGCAATATATTGAAAATTTTCACAACAGCGGTTTTGTTAAAGTTTTATAATTACAATTAAAATATAATAGAATAAATATTGCAAAAAGTAAACATTTTACATATTCAAACTTAATCGAAAGGTAACTACTAAAAAAGAAAATGTACAAATAATATTTTGAAAATTTTGGCAAATGCAATGCGAAATGAAAAAGAGGAATGAAAAATAAATGGTAAAATACAAAGCAGAATGAGAACAGGTGACCAATAAAAAGAGGAATGATAAAATAGCCTAACGTAAACAAAATTTAGACAAATACAAGTAAATTTTTGATAATTTTGGCAAATGCAACGCGAAATGAAAAGAGGAATGTAAAAAAGTGGTGAAAAATTCAGAGATTAAAAAGTGCTACAATCCTATAAAAGTTAGTGCTTCTTTTATGGGATATAAAATATTCTTTCTGTATACCTTCATCATATATCTACTCTGTTATAAATAGGGATTGTAAAATTTCCTACTTTTTCAATTACCGGTAATTCGGAAAAAAAAATACTTTTACCGATTTATCGGTTTTGATAAAGTTTTATAATTAAAATTAAAATATAATAGAGTAAATATTGCAAAAAGTAAACATTTTACATATTCAAACTTAATCGAAAAGTAAATATTAAAAATAATATATACAAGTAACCTATATATTTTGAACTTAACTTAAAGATAATAAAATATATTAAGAATCTATTAAACAAGTATACAACTGTCCATGGAAATACGAAACACCTTAAATATATAAAAATACATTTTTTTCTACGAAATAACGGAAATAGGTGATTTTTTAATTAATAGGTGCAACTTTTATGAAGCACATGATCTTAGATTTTTTAACCCTCTCGATGCAAAGGCGGTTAGCGCAAAATTTTTCAATTACAGTAGGGGTTGAGTTAGTTCATTTGAAAGCTTACGTAATTTTCAATACAACGGTGTATTATTTTTTCAAATCTGTTTCAAATAGTTTGCAAGAAAATAGTTCTTTGAGTTAAGTGTTTTGTTTTATGTAGTGTCATACAAATGGCGTAGAACACGCTCAATGTAGGTATGTGATTTACCGAAATTCAGGTAAAAAATGGAAATTTACCATTATAAAGAATAGAGAAAGAAAACATCAGAATATTTCTGGTTTTACCAGTAAACCGGTTAATAGGGATTACAATCCCTAGTTATATGTACGATCGAGAGAATAAAGACAAAGTATACTTGTATTAGTGAGAGATTTGACGATTTGAAGAAGCTTGGAGACACTCGTTTGGTCTGCCTCCAACCAATTTGACAAAGGTGCATATACGTTATTTGTCTGACTAACTACCTATAGACTAATCACAATAGTTATAAACACTTCTTCACACGTCTTAGAAAATTGCTAAAAATTTACTGGCTGGAAATAAACTATTGGGCTCCTATGGGGAAAGAACAAAACCAAAAACCAATGCACAATAGAAGCACTGAATATAATATCAGATTCGAAAGGAAACAAAAAAGACCAAGAGAAAATATGGAAGAGGAGTATCGAAGAAGACATAGAACAATAACGGGAGGGACCTCTGGATGCCTCGTGGTATCCAGTTGACTCCCGCATTCAGTGCCTCACCTTGAACCTATTCAGCGGAAAACAATACTATACTATACCATATTCTACTGCACTGTACTATACTATATTATACTGTATTATACTATAATATACTACTATACTGCTATAAACCTCTACTTAAATAGCCACGAACCACGTGACTTTTCAGTAGTTACAGTAGTCTACTTCGATTAAACAATATTTCCAAATAATAGGTAGTCACAGTAGTCCAGTTCGATTAAACAATATTTCAAAATAATAGGAAGTAAAAACTTTCGATGAAAGCACAAGATAAGATACTACAATACGTAAATGCAATGGATACATCGCCGAAACTCTCTATACTTTGCATATTCGGAAACCGCTCGCTGATGAACCTCGAAAGTAATTTAATTCTTGAAAACCCTATCTGAATAGAGCCATTACGTGTGCATGACGAAAACGCGATGCCGAGGTGATAAATTCATACAAAATTAGTCAGCTGAAAATTTCACCTGGGATGATCTCCACTTGCAGATATAAACTACAGGGTAAGTGTAAACGACTCATGCCTGCACTAAACGAGTAAATCGTGGGAATCCCTTTCACACACTCATCTCGGGCTCAAGGATAATTAACAGCGACCGCGAAAACTCGCCGTAACGCGATTTGTTCCGTGCGATGGGCAATAACAACTCTCTTAGCGATTTTATTTCAGCTCTTGCAGCATCATTTTAAATGCAACCGTAATTATGGCGCGCACATCTCCCATTCTCTGCACCTTCCATCCTCATCTCCGTTAATTATTTTCGTGAAACAATGAGGGAGCGAGTGCACGAGCGACCTCGTGGGGCGACCATTCGAAATGGTCGAGGGATTCCGGGCGTTACATATTTTAGGAATGCGTGAAGTGTATTAATCGCCGTGCTCGTTTGCTGCGTCTCCGCGGGGAGAAACAGACTGCCTGGATGCTCAGACACCGAACAGAAAAAATAAGAGGTTGAAAAAACGAGGACAAAACTCCGGGGAATAATTCACCGCGGAGTCCACTATATCTTTACTGTTAATTGCCGTTGAGCTCAAAGCTTCCGAATTCGCGAAACGAATTACGACATTGTACACGTAATTCCAACGTGAGTGAAGAATTCACGGGTAAATCATTCCTGTAATTGTGAAACTAAACGGGACCAGTTTGTATTATAGTACTTACATATATTAAATTATACATCACTGTGATCGTACTGTCCTTCAGTTCAATGAAATTGGACGGATAACGCCTACCACTATTAAATTTCAAAAATATTACCGTGCCTAATTACATTTTTTTTTAAATACGGTAAAACACCTAAATTTCAAATCTTAAAAATTCATAACTTTTTTCTAGGTAAACGAAAAAAGTTTTTTGCGGAAAAAGTCCGCATTTAATTCGCTCTAAAAAGCCTAACATTTTCATTCTTGGGAAATTTTTGACCCAAAAAAAAAGTTTTCCAAAAGTTGTATATCAGTGCACCTTCTACCACAATAGTCTTCATTTCCTTTTCTTTTTGTTTGGCTTTGCTTCCCACCCTTTTTTCACTATTATTTGGTTGTCCATTCTTTGCGTATGTCCCTACCATCCGATCTGTCGTTTTTCCATGTATTGTTGTATTGGATCTATGTATAATTCTTCTCTTATCTGTCTGATTTGAATGATCTCAAAATTATTGAAAACTCTCTCTAATTCATGATTATCGATGAGGAATCTACAGAAATGTAACAATGAACCTTTTTTACAATGTGGTTTTTAGTACTACCGTGTGTAAAGTGTGATTTTTTTTTTGTAATAATAATCCAATATTAAATTTGATCTCAATTAAAAAAATGTGTTTTTTTTCATAACCATATGTTTTAAAAATATTAAACAGTTGTTTTAAAATAATAATAATAGCATAAAAAAAACAAGCCCAGGTTGCTGTGAAAGTTCAGCGCAACAAACAACTAAATCCATTAAAAATTTAAAAAAACTAAAATTGATTTAAATACAATTTTGCTAGTACCAAAATTTAAGTAAGAATGTGTTGTATACTATTATTTGTTTTTTGTTACTCAACTGTCATAAATACAATAGTTATGATTTTTTACCTTTTAACTCATTTTTCTCAGCTTTTACTTTTTTGGAGTTGGTTGGTTGTTGCTTTGGGGAATACATTTGAAAGTGTTGACAAGAGGAAAAAGCAATTGAGATCAAGTGGAACACAACTGATAAATAGTGAAAAGCAATCGGAAAACTCTGTAATTGAGAAATCAATAAAATGATTAAAAAATCTCTCGAAATTTGACAATATTTCGATTTTATTTTAATTATCGACAAATTTGGGGATTTCAAAAATATGAGTAATAATCATGTCAATCATTTTTTATTTTTATGATCTCGAAATTATCTCTGAGAATCTTAAGAATTATTGCGATATCTGTTGAAATCCCGAAAATTATTAGGAATTGTTGGGTGTTATTAAAAAACCCTCTGGAATTATTGATATATTATACACTGGGAAATCTATGGAAATCTCAAAAAATATTGAGAAATCTTTAGAGATATTGAAAATGCCATTTTGCATTACTTTATCTTGAAATTATCTCCAGAAATCATTATATTTATTGGGAAATCTATAGAAATCTTCAAAAATATTGAGACATCGTGGAAATTATAGCAAAATCTCTTGGAATATTGCTAACATTTAGAAATCTTTAGATATTTAAAGAATCATCGAATAATTTGATTACTATTGCAAAATCTGTAGAGATCTCAAATATACAGAGTTTTCCGATTGCAATCGAAAAGCAATCGGAAAACTCTGTAATTGAGAAATCAAGGAAACGATTGAAAAATCTCTCGAAATTTGGCAATATTTAGATTTTTTTTAATCATGGACAAAATGCCAGTTTGCATTTCTTTATCTTGAAATTATCTCTAAAAATCATGATGACAAAATGCCAGTTTGCATTACTTTATCTTGAAATTATCTCCAGAAATCATGATATTTATTAGGAAATCTGTAGAAACCTCCAAAAATATTGAGACATCGTAGAAATTATAGCAAAATCTCTCGGAATGTTGCTAAAATTTAGAAATGTTTATATATTTTAAGAATCATCGAAACATTTGTAGAATGACAAAAGAAATCTAATAATCGGGTCAATCGCGTGAACCAATTTGGTTTGTCTAATTTGATTGATCTCGAAATTATTGAATAGAGAGATTTTTCAATAATTTCGAGATCATAAAAGCAGACAAACCTAATTGGTTCACACGATTGACCCGATTATTATATTTTATTTTGTCATTCTACAGATTTGGTATTTTCAATATCTCTAAAGATTTCTCAATGATTTCTGAGATTTTCCACAGATTTGTGTATAATATAATATCAATAATTCCACATTATCATGATTATCAATGAAAAATTTACAGAAATGTAACAATGAACCTTTTTTACCATGTAGGTTTGGTTTTTAGTACTACCGTGTGTAAAGTGTGTTTTTTTTTGTAATAATAATCCGGTATTAAATTTGACCTCAATTAAAACATTGTGTTGTTTTGTTTGTGTTCAGCTTCATTCCTTTTGTCTTAAGTTCTGTGTTCCATAAGTTTACTCTTTCTTGTAGCTGGTTTGATGTTCTTGTTATTATTATTACATCGTCTGCGAATGCTCCTTCCGATATTCTTATTTTGTCCATGTTTTTGTAGCCTACTATCCATTTCTTGTTGCTCTCTGGTGTGCATTTCTTTATTATGTCGTCCATGTAAGTAGTGAATAGTGTCGGACTTAGACTCCTTCCCTGTCTTAGCCCATTTTTTGTTATAAATGTTTCCGATTGTGTCTTGTTGCATGTTACTGTGTTGGTGTTTTTTTCGTATATATTTTTTATTATCCTTAACATTTTGTCGTTTACCTTTCTTTGTTTTAGTGTTTCCCATAGTTTTGCTTTTGGTACCTTATCGAATGCTTCCTCTAGATTTAGAAACGCTATGTATATTTTTGTGTCTACATCTTGTTTATTTGAGCGTGAATATGTGGTCCTGTACGCTCCTTCTGCTTCCAAATTCGCTCTGTTGGTCTTGTAGTGTCTTCTCTATTACTTTTCTTAACCTTTTCTCTATGATTTTTTCGTGTATTTTCATCGCTGTGTTTAATATGGTTATTCCTGTGTAATTTTTACATTCCTTCTTGTTCCCTTTTTTAAATATCGGTAGCATGAGTGCTGTCATCTAGTCGCTTGGTATTTTCTTCGTTTTCCACGCTTTCTTAGTATTTCCTGCAGCCTATCTTTCCTTTTGTGCCCATGTGTTTGATCATTTGACAAGTGATTCTGTCACTTCCTGCCGCTTTTTCGTTTTTCAGTTTCTTTATTGCTATTTTCACTTCTTCTTTTGTTACATCACCCCCCTCTTCTTTATCTGCTTCTCTTCTATTTGTCTTTTTGTTCTCCTTCTCTTCATCTTCAGTGGCTCCCAATAGTTCTTCAAAGTATTCCTTCCACCTTTCTGCTATTTCTTTTTCTTCCCTTTGTAGTTCTCCGTTTTGCTTTTTATGACCCTCTCTGTTGCTTCTTTGTCTTGTCTGTTGCTATTGATTACGCTGTAGAATAGGTTTTGGTTTGCCGTCCTATTTCTTTCAAGTTTGTCTCCAAATTCTCCCCATTGCTTATGTTTGTTCTTGAGTATTATCTGCTTTATCTTCTTTCTTGCGTTTTTATATTCTTCGTATTTCTTCCTTGTTTTGTTGTCTAGGTGTTTTATTCCATGCCTGTTTCTTTGTTTTTACCTGGTCTCTTACTTCAGTTGATCACCACGCTGTTCGTTTTTTGTTTGTTTGTTTCTTGCTGGTTCTGGATATTCTACTTGCCACTTTTGTTATTCTTTCTTGGAGATTTTTCCACAATTTAAATTTTCTGTTTTCGTTGCTTTTTGTGTTGTATTTTTTTGTAGTTCTCTCTCATTTCTTCTTTGTATTCTTTTTGCGTGTCTTTGTTGTCCAGTTTATAGTCTTTTATTTTGGTGCATACTCTCGTTCTCTTTGTTTGCTGTTCTGTTTTTGTTACGTTGTTGTTGTTTTCTCTTATTTGTGTTATCACTAGGTAGTGGTCGCTCCCTATTTCCGGCCCCATTCTTACTCTTGTGTCCATTATTTGTTTTTTGTTTGTCTCTTCCGTTATTATATAGTCTATTATCGATTTTTTATCTCTGGCTTGTTCTGTTCTGGTGAATGTGTGTATGTTTTTGTGTCTGAAGAACGTGTTCGTGATTATTAGGTTGTGTACTATGCAGAAGTTTAGAAGTCTACTTCTGTTGTCATTTCTGGTGCTTTATCTCCGTACTTCCCTATTGCGGTTTTATATTATGTTGGGTTTTGTTTTCCAACTCTGCTGTTTAGGTCGCCTTCTATATATATGTTTCCTTCTGCTGCCTCTACTGCTTCTTTTAGTTGTGTCCAGAATTCTTCTTTCTTGGTAGTGGTGTCATCATCCTTTGGCCCATATACAGTCTAAATTGTGTCGTTTTCTTTGTTGTTTGGTTAGTTTCACTGGTAGTAATCTCTCGTGTATCGTGTCTCCTTTTCTCTCTTCCTGTGTATAAGGCATGCCGTCAAATAATAAATATATTAAATTCAGATTAAGTCCCCGAGAGTGTATAACCTTAAACCGTCAGATAAGTATGGGAAACTTTATGAATGAACAAAAAGACGGAATCTAAATGGGATACGTGAATTTTGTTCGACGGACCATTTTACTTGTATATGATCAAAAATTTATATTCACATAAGGAAATAGCCTAAACTTGCGCAATTTTCAATAACTATAATGAGACTTGGTGATAAATGGATAACTGTACAAGCGATTGGGTAAAAATTCGGCTCTCTTTGGACGTATTTAGATCCAGCCCCGGCATACCTTCATCTTCTTAGCCTTAGGTGCAGCGTTTAACACCATTTTCAGTTGTCGCCATAAATATACCAGAGGCGGCGAAAATTTCGTGCCTTTTCATTGCCACTTTCCATCGGGATAAGTACCATACATGCTCTCTCGATGGGCGGCCGCGCAGAGCTAAACCCACCGCACCCGTTATTAATCACGCCATTTAATTGACTCGTTAGGAGATTAATTAATATAATTACTTTACAACTCGCCTTAATTATTGCACGGCCGCATGTTCGTAATAATAAATAAAGGAGCGTCGGTTCCGATCAATTTAACAACATTTCGCCGTACCGCGAAGAAGTTGTTATGTAGTCGATGCTGAGAGGAACCATCTGTTAACCTGAGTCAGGTTGCTGAAGCCTAGAAATATTTAATTACCTTATTATATTATGTGGTGACTAATAATTAAGTATTGTGCGCATATTATACTTGAAAATATTGTTACTCTTTCGGTTCGCGTTAATTATTTTATATTGCACACACCTTGGAACGATCCTGACCACTGGTTTATGCATAGCAGAAAAAGTTAACAAGGTGCGCATCATGATTGTATTTGGCAGCTGGCGCCAGAGGAACACCAGCAATAATTTATCTTGTCTTCATGAATCCTAATCGTGGTACCGTTGCGTCCCCAGCCTGTCCATCGACGGCATTTCAAAATTCCAATTGTATGTGCTAATTGGTCCCGGGACGGCACAGAGTTGTGCTCGTGCACGGAAACGGCGGGGCGAAGGTAATGTATGGATTTTCAATTAGACATTGATTGGTGATACGGTGGCACTTTAATGTTTTATTGAACGCGGCCGGCTCCGCTCGGCCGGCCAGGGAAAAAATCGCGGAATGTTTTCCAGTTTATAATCGTCGCCATACTTCATACGGCACATGTGGCAGATACGCCGGACTAAAGAGAGCAGTTAAAGTGGCTACCAGTTTTTCGTTTAATAAATTCATTAGGCGAGTGAAACGTCGCGCTAATGCCTCTGCCTTCTTGCGTTGCATCGGTGTAGTTGTCGCCAGAGCGTTACGGTTTCATTTTTTTTCCAAAACAAGATAGTGGTGTGGTGCTCCTCAGAGACCCAAACGAGAACGAGAACGAGTACGCGTGTAAGATTAATTGATACGGCGTTGAGGTGAGGTGTGGAATGTGCTCCCAGGGATGAAGCTTCAAAATTTAAATTTTCTGCAATGGACAAACAAATTTTTAGGTACAGCATGTGAGACCACCATTCTAAAATATTTGTGCTAAATACGCAACAAATCCTATGAAGGCAAAAACAGAATACTGCTTTCCAAATGAAAACGAGTACTCGTTTCGATTAATAGATACACTGCTGAAGTGAGATGTGGAATGTGCCTAAAGGTACAAAGTTTAAAAATCTATTATTTTCTGTATAATATGTACTATGCGAGACAAAAAAAAAACTGGGATGTTCTAATGTGGTCTGATATACTATACAGGGTGGTGAATTTTTCGATATTCACCATTGGTATCTCGGAAACGATAAAATTACATTCATTTTTTGCATCAGAGTTGGCTGGATTTTCTTTTTGTCATGTTGGACAATTCATGTTAATTCAGTGATGCAACGGAAGTTCATTATTTTTTTGTGTCGATATCTGTGTGAATCAAATGACGTAGACGAAATATTATAGATTCTATACAATTCGAGTTACGATATTCAACTTTTTTATTTCTGATGGTAGCCATATAGGATTTTCACACCGTTAGATAGACCGGAACAATAGATTTTCAAAATGGTAACTAACATAATCTCTGATTTCCCAAAAAAACCTGTAGATATTTAAAAATTAATGTAAATAATTTATTAAATTTCGAATGCTTTGAAAAACAATTGAAAGAATAATTAAAGTGACATTTGGTAGTGCGAACAATCACAATGAATTCATGGGTTGGCATGTTTGGTCCTCTTCGTTGGCCGTCACGATAGTCCTGCTTAAATTCTTTTCATTCTTTTCTGTCATACGCAAGATCTCTTACTCACCATAAGAGGTCTTGTGTATGCAACTGAAACTGAAAATATCAAATATCTCTGACTGAAAATCGGAAATGCATTCAACTCCATCCGGAGGCGAACAATCCATAAATCAGTGGATGAAATGAAACATAGAATCAATCTTTGCATCAGGCAAACGGCGCACAATTTGAACAATTTAAATTATTATTATCTACTAGTGCTATTTTTTTATTTATCTCGTTAAAGTTGCATTAACAAAATGTTTGCAGAGTTAAAAAAAAAATTAAGTTGAAAATTGTTGACTATTTTGAAAATATATTTCGTATTCTAAGATGTTAAAATCCAATATGGCGGCCATAAGACTAAAAATGCACTACCAAATATCACTATAATTATTTTTGCAATTATTTTTCATAGAATTCGCGATTTAAAGAAATATTTACATTAATTTTAAATTTCTTCAGGTTTTTTGGAAATCAGAAGTTATGTTATTTGCAATTTTTAAAAGCTATTGTTTTGGTCTACCTAAAGATGTGAAAACCCAATATGGTTGCTAAAGAGATAAAAAAAGTTGAATCGAAATCTAGAGAACCTAGAATATTTCTGTCAACCTCATTCGATTCACAGGGTTCCAAAATATAAACTTGCTAAGTCTAATGAAAATAGCGTCAACAGCAGGGAAGCTACTATTTTATTCTGAAATCACTATTTTCAGTTTTTTCGCGATAAATCAGGAATTTGTGCAAGTTGTAAGGGTAAGTAAGGATAGACAGCTTCCTTGTTTGATTATTCGGGCTTCTTCTACTCCTTGCTTCCAAGCTGTTCGAAGCCTTATTCGTCTCCTTCGTCTTCTTCATCTTCTTTCCTCCTCCTCCTTCTTCATCTTGTTTCCTCCTCCCCCTTCTTCATCTTCTTTCCTACTCCTCATTCTTCATCTTATTTCCTCCTCCTCCTTCCCATCCTCCTCCTGCACCTTCTTCTTCTCCTCCTCCTCCTCCACCTTCTTCTCCTCCTCCTACTCCTCCTCCACCTCCTTCTCCTCCTCTTCCTCCACCTTATTCTCCTCCTCCTCCTCCTTCTCCTTCTTCTCCTACATCTCTTTTTTCTTTTTTCTTCTCCTTCTTCCTGTTCTTCTATTTCCCGGATGGTACGAAATTGCTGTTTTGAGTGTATAATTATTGAACAAAATGTATTTGAAATCAACAAATTAGAACTAAAACTGATGAAAAATCAAGTCTGAAGAGAGAATAAAAAAAGGGTTAAGCGAAAATAAGAACAGAGGGAAGCTAAATAATTAATGAAAATTAGCTTCAAAAATATTCGAATGTTAAAGCTAACCTCTAACATTCGATGGAGAGAAAAAGTGGAAGACTACAGTTCTCCCATGTAAGTCTGGAAAAGTGGATACCAAATTTTAATCCTTTGTACAATTTAAATTTATATGTAATTGTACTGATTACATTTTCTGCAACTTTCTCGTTTATATTTTTCAAGAATATTTAAAAACATTTGGTAGCATTTCTGTAACTTATAATATATTAATTAGTACAGTTCCCTGAAAATTTAAATTCAATGAAAATTTTCTAAATTTTTATAAAATATCATTGAATTTCATGCCAGTTTGTGGAAATTTGGAAAGTATAAGATTCTTTATGATATTTTTGTAAATGAAATTAGATGTGTAGTTACCACTTGGTGAAATATGGTAAATCAAAAGGTAAATATCATACTTGGTTAAAGTTTGACGAATTTATAGAATTTCTGAAAATTCGGACATTTATAGAAATTCTATAAATTCGTGAAACTTTAACCAAGTGTGTTATTTAGCTTTTGATTTTTGTAAATAGAATTATTCCAAAATCATTGAAAGCATCCAAGATATTTACATTAGCATTCAGAGTTCTGTCACAAAAATGATTTAATTCAAAAAAATCTACAATATCATTAATGAAATTATCATAAATATCACTTTTTAATTTTCTCACATATAGCAAAAAATCGAAGTCTATAAAAAATAAAGACATTTTCATAAAATCAAGGATATAATTTTGACTTGACAAATTTTGACTTTTTTCTTGACTGAAAAAAACTATAAAAAAAGACTAATTATGACATTTACTATATTATGACTATATCTTAAAAACCTACCAATCTGTTATAAATTTGAAACTATTTTCATTTATATCACAGAAATTCAAAAATATGTATAACGTTTCAGGATACGTTCATCACGATTGACAAATATTTAACACATTTGAGACATTTTCAATATTATCTAAAAATTTTGAAATTTATCACAAGTATTGTAAAATTTTCATAAACTCGATGTTATTAATTTATTCTTTTCATAAATTTTACAAAACGTCGGAAATCTATTAGATTTTTTTACTATAAATAAAGTAAAAAGCTAACAAGAGCAGTTATAGAATATTCGTACGAGTCACGCAATTTCGAAAATCTGCATACATTTTTTAACCATTTTCACGAAATTTACAAAAATTTAAAACACTGCACGACCATTCATGATATTTTTGTAAATACATATCACAAAATATCCTAAATATTTTACAAATTTTGAGATGTTTTCATTATTATCTAAAAATTTGAAAATTTATCGTAAGTATGAAGAAATATTTATTTCACTGAATTAATGTTATCAATTTGTTATTTTCATAAATTTCACAAAAATTCGGAAATCTATTACATGTTTCACCATAAATAATTAAGTAAATAATTTATAACACTACACGACAATTTATAATATTTTCGTAAACACATATCACAAAATATCCTAAATATTTAACAAATTTTGAGATATTTTCATTATTATTTAAAAATTTGGAAATTTATCGTTCGTAAGTATCAAAAGTTTTCATAAAACCGAATCGATGTTATTAATTATGTTAATTGTTAATGTTAATTTGATATTTTTATAAATTTCGCGAATCTCCGGAAATCTATTGTATATTTTGACCATAAATAAAGTGATATAATTTTTCGCACATTATTTACACACATTATATATTATTTCAAAAAAATTAAAAACTACACGCCCATTGATGATATTTTCGTACATACCACAAACTGTCTTAAATATTTTACAAATTTTTAGATATTTTTATGAAGTATCACATGAAATCTAAATTCTATGATAGTTTTTTCGATATTTGTACAGAAATAAAGTAATTTAAAAAATCTTCCAGAAAAATGTCATTGAATATCATATCAGTTTTACGTAAAATGGTACAAATTTAGAAAGAACAAGATCATTTATCACATTTTTAAATTATAAGATTATAGAAGAAATTATCCTAAAGATCACCAAGAATCTAAAATCTATTATAAATTTCTTAATTTTCACTAATATCACAAATTTTCGAATATCTGCAATAAATATATATATATATATATATATACATTAAATTTAAGTTATCAATTTATATTTTCAATACAAAAATAATTCGAATATCTGCTAATTTTCATAAAAATCATATTTTCATTTTATATTCTGGACTAATTATTTTTATATATCGATTACATATTCGAGAAATAATTATTTAAAATAATTAATTTTGGTAGGTAATTGTTATAAATTATATCTACTGTTTTTTGTATATTTTGATATTACGATTATATTTTTAGTACCTTTCTAGTTTATAGTTCTTCCGGTTTGTTTAAGTAAATTTAGAAGCATCTAAGAAACTCCTAGCATTTTTATTTCAGGATTTTTAGTTGCAACTTTGGCTGAAATTTTCATTAATCTTAATTTTTGTGAAATATTTGTTCTGCAAATTTCTCAATTATACATTCATTGGGCATGTTTGATAAATATTTAGGAACTTTTCTGACAAATTTCTAGTATGTTTATTTGTTGGGTTTCTAGTTGCGATTTTTCATTAAATTTTCTGAAATTTGCATATATTTTCTGCATGTGTGTGTATGTGTATATGTCATGTAGCGGAACTGTGTTATTGCAGTACTTATTTAATGTGTACTAATATTTATTGTGTAAATATTGACTTGTGTAAACAAATTATTGTACCATCAAGAAATAAATTATGAATTATGAATTATGTAATTTTTGATTTTATTATTACGCTTTCATTAACTGATTTCTTATAAAAGTAATTAATGAAATTTTCAAAAAATTAAGTGTATTTTATAGCAGACTTTCAAATTTCATCTCAAAATGCTCAAAGAGGATCCCAGTTCCAACATTTCTTGTAATTATTTCTGTGATTTTTAAAAATTATAGGTATTTATCTTGAAAAATCACTGAAATAATGATATCAAATTTTCGAACTAGGATCCTCGTTACATTTTGAGAAATTCAATTTATTTATTACTTTAAATTGAGCAACATTTTTCGTTTATAAGGTATAAAAAATATATGTTCTTATACCGGATGGTCCATCTAAGGCTTAGATGGACCACCATAGATTCTAAGTGAAGACATCGAAATATCACGAAAAATAAGCATCGTACGAAAAAAAGTTCCACATGAAAATTAACATTTTTGAGGGGACTCATTCACTTGGGATAAAATTAGACCACCCGCCACCCACTTTGAGGGGGTTGGGGGTAACTTTGAAATCTAAAGTGGGAACCCCCATTTTTTTGCAGATTCGGATTCTACGACAAAAACTAGGAAGGTTTTAACGAAACATTTTTAATAAACTTTGTAGATGGCGCATCAATCGGTGAAAATTAGTTATTCTCGTTTTTCAAGGAAAATCCACGTATTTTATTACAAAATGAGCAATAATGAAAACCAAAGATTTATTTACCATCTGAGTGCTTGTTTTTAGTGAGTACTCTTGCCTCTCTTCATCGGGGTGTTTGTTTAAGGGCCTCACCTCTCACTATTCAAATAAGTAAGTGTTCGAAATTTTGACCTACATCTTTTATGCACTTATTTGTTCGCTCTTAGAATGTTGAATGAACAACGTAAAAGTGTATCTGCTGGAATTTGAGCGAAAGCATTCTTGATTCACTTTATCATGTCTTCACGAGTTGCTGGCAGTCGTTGATTTATTGATCATTTTAAAGGACATTTGGTAGCATTTCTATAACTTATAATATTACCTTCCTAGTTTTTATCGTAGAATCCGAATGTG
This sequence comes from Othius punctulatus, assembly GCA_951805005.1. NCBI lineage: Eukaryota > Metazoa > Arthropoda > Insecta > Coleoptera > Staphylinidae > Othius > Othius punctulatus. The sequence goes on along the minus strand of OX638138.1, from coordinate 23,298,317 downwards.
CAAAAAAATGGGGGTTTTCTTTTAGGAAACCCAAGTAAAAGAAATCTGGCGATATCAAATCTGGAGACCTGGCAGGTACATTAATCGGGCCACCTCTTCATCCATCGACCATTGAACATGTGGTCTAATAGTGTACACTTCCATCTGTGGAAACTCTTCAACAACATTGTAAAACAGTGAACGCTGATGTTCGACACGATTTATCGATTTCTTCTTCTACAGATGCAATAAAAAAATTTCGGCTTGAAGTATAATTTGTCGCTTAATGTTTTCTTGATAATCGCCAAATGACCATAAACAGAAAATACATTGATTTATTTGTATTTAATTGACTCAGTTTCGACTTTATCTCAAACTATTATTACCATAAATATCATGAATCGTGAGTCATGAATAGTTTTGGATCAGTGTTAATTCGGCTCATAGTCAGTGCTTCTCTCTACATTTTGTTATACAGAGCGTTCAAGAAAGGTTTGTCAACTTTTACACTGGATTCTAATAGTTGACACTGTTCAAAGATGCAAATCAAATATGTTTTCCAACGTTGTTGAAATGTTTCATAGGATAAAAGCAAATAATTTATCTAGATTTTTTCAAATGTCATTATCATCATCATGATAAGATCATTTGGAATAATGTTGGAACTAGTTGGAAAAGTTGACACCACTTTCTTGAACGGTTTGTATAAAGTAATTGCTAGTCTTTAATAATTGCTAATTGCTAGAGTGTATCACCCTACACAGTGCCGCTAATGATGATAGTTGCAACAACAAAGTGATGATTTATACCAGATTTAGAGAGTCTGCTGTGTCTTAATTAAGTTACATAATGCTTAGCTACTGAGAGATTAGTATGTGGCAACTCCACTTCATTCATCGCACACGAGAAATTTCACAACAATATTATATGCTAATTAGCCCGTCACAAGTAGCGCTTATTAAGGTGCCTTGACAACCTTTTCTCCAATAGACACTCGACGAAAACCGCACACGACTTTGACCCGGCAATCGACAATTAATTTCACGCTCTCTCGCTAATGAGCCGCACATGATAACCGATGTGCAGACGGTGGAGAAGAAGAGGAGCCTGGACGAGATTCGGGACGGTGGTGGCCCCGGGGGCCGTCAAAAATTGCGATTTTGCGTGCTTGGCGCGCCCCCCGCACCTACGCCCCAGCGCACCCGTCTGAATTGCCGGCGAAGGAGAAACGGCCGGGGGCCAGCCGTACCTGATAATCGATATTTATTGTGCGTGCAACATGAAAGTGCACGCGCTCGGGAATGGGGCCCTCGGGCTGGTGCGATACCGGGCACCGGTGAAGAACCGCCAATTTGCGGCGTGTTCCTAAAATACTGCTGTGGTATGCCGTGCTGCCAGTACGGAATAATTTCTGCGGTGCTCGTACCACTCAAATAATACTTAAGTATGCTAAAATCGGTCCCTACCACGTATTTAGGGCAGTCAAATTTGCATATGCACTTTACATTTGCGAAGCAATTTTACCCTACACGTAACTTGTTTAGGTGTAAAACGACTAAAAATACCTATAGTAGTGTTGACCATCCTCCACTGGACGAATATTGGGTGTGTTCAACGCACATTTAGCCATTTTTACATTTGGCCATTTACACATTTAGAAACAATTCCTTTCCACAACGGTGTTTTGAAGTTTTCTTATTAGGGTTTTGGAAGGTGTCGATATTGTCAAAATATAGTTATATTTTTAATTGGCTGATTATTGAATTATTAAAAAATAGTACGATTGACTGATAGACGATTTTATTGTAAGATGCAAATAATTGCTTATGGGAAATGTTGCATGTAAAGGTTTCGTAACCTCATATGATCTCATATGCTTGCGCCCCCATTTACTGTATAATGCCACCCAAGGGGGTGGGGGGCACCCCTCAGGTTGAGAATCGCTGAGTGAATACAATCATCAGCGGTTCTAATCGCATTTCGACTTCTCCAGTTAGTTAAACATTTTTATAATTAGTCTGTAACAGCCACAAATATATATTGACAACGTTGAGATAAAAAATATTCCAGTTTACAACTTTTTAGAGCACACCATATCACTCGGAAAATGAAACAACCGAAGAAAGGAAATCACCAGGCGAAGCAGGAATCGAGTAATTATCACACATACTGAAAAACAACGCAATAACGATTGATTTTAAGCGAAAGATTTTCGACACTTGTGTTCTACTAGTGCAGCGATGGCGAACCTTTTTTTCTAGTGTGTCAGAATTAAATACGAGGGCTGTTTGACGGAAGAGTGACTTTTCAAAGGTTGGTAACACTTTCGCTATAATGATTATGTTGCTAGCTCCTAAGGCCTTTCGGAGGTCTACTGTCAAAATTTGGCACCAATCTGACAGATAGATTATGTTTTATACTTATTTGAAGAAAACTGTTTTCGTTGTTGTGTAAATATGGAGAAAAAATAATTTCGAGTGTTGATTAAACATTATTTTGTACGTGAAAAAACAATTAAAGAAACCGAGGAAAAGTTACGTAAATATTATCCAGAATCTGCTCCGTCCCATGGAATGATTTGTAAGTGGTTTCTGCTTTTAAAAGTGGCCATATGAGCACGGTTGATGCAGATCGTCCAAAACCATCATTTACTGTAACTACTCCAGAAATGGTTAATAAACTCTATGGCCTTGTAATTGACAATCGTCGAATAAAAGTTCGTGAGATAGCTAATGAAGTAAACATCTCAACCAAACGGGTATACAATATTTTGCATGAACATTTCAATAAGAAAAAGCATTCCGCGAAATGGTTGCCGCGTTTTCTTAATGGTGAACAAATGCGCGCTCGCATTAAGAATTCAGAAGAATGTTTGGCCGTCTTCAACGTAATTCAAAGGATTTTTTTCGTCGATATGTCACAGTAGATGAAACTTGGATACACCATTATACTCCAGAAACATGCATACAGTCTAAATAATGGATTTCTCCATGCGAACATGCTCCCAAAAAGGCAAAAACATTTTTTTAGGCCAATAAGGTCATGGCCACAGTTTTTTTGGGATTCTAAAGGGGTAATCTTTATTAATTGTTTACAAAAAGGAAAAACGATAACTGGCCAGTATTATGCTGATTATGCAGACACGTTTTGATGCCGAACTTGAAAAACAACGACCGCATTTGATGAAGAAAAAAGTGTTGTTACATCACGATAATGCGCCCTCACATTCGTCTGCAATTGCTACAACTAAATTGGCTGAATTGCATTACGAATTACTGCTTTATCCGCCATATTTGCCAGATCTGGCTCCCAGTGATTTCTTCTTATTCCCAAATTTAAAAAAATGGCTGGGTGGAAAAAGATTTTAGGCAACTGAAGAGGTGATAACCGAGTCAAATGCATATTTTGAAGACTTTCCGAAAGATTACTTTTTGGAAGGTTTAAAAAAACTGTAAACTCGCTGGGCTAAGTGTGTACAGTTAAAAGGGTGTTATGTTGAAAAATAAAATATTTTTTAAACAGAAAAATAACGTTTTCATTAAAAAGTCACTCTTCCGTCAAACAGCCCTCATATATAGGCTGAGTTTTATTTTTCATTTTAAGCATTGGAATCTTGAAACCATACGACATAGAGATTCGGTTAAATAAGGAAAGAGTTGTCGTTTTAAGAGCTTATGCAAGAGTTTGTCTTTATTTTTTGAAAAAAAACCACAGTGAACCTGTATTATTTAATTAAAATATTTGAAACTTGCAGATATGTCAATGATTATAATTCAATGAAATACAGGAAATATTATATGCAAACAATAATTAAATGTGCATAAACTGTTTATGAACTTAAAAAGTAACGACTAGTATTAATGTATTAATCAGTATTACCTCACGTTATTTAAAAATAGTAAATATTATAGGAACTTATTACCAAAAACAGTACGAATATCCACCTGTTTTAAAACTAATTCACCATCTCTACAAATGGACCTAATTGAGAGTGAATTTATGTCTAGCACAAATCATTGCTCCCACGGCTTAGGGATAAATGGATTATTTACGAGGCATTTGAAGGGGCAAGGTAAACGTTTAACGTCAGAAGGTAATCTGAATGCACACTCGCGATTACTTATTAATTAAAGACAAGAACGCGGTAAAAAGTATACGTTTAACTCGGGAAGGTAATCTCAAAATATTATCGCGAATTGAAAACTTGCTAGAAGAAGAATTACAAATTAGTACTTATACAACACACATACACATCTTACTCAATAACCTTAGATGCAACATAAAACTATGAATTGAGCTCAACGGGGAATTCTTAATCACGACCTATTATCAATAGTGCACCTGATACCAATGAGTTATATATAAATACATGCATACACACCACACTTCAACCAAATCCAGAATGGCCCAGAAGTGGTCGAAATACAAACATAGAATCATCTCACATTATTCACCTTGGGAAATTCTAGGTGCCCTGAAATATTTAGGAGAAAATTTAAATCTAAATTGCATGTAAAATGAAAACGTTGATTTCTGGTGTTTAAAAAAAATGGATTTAATCAAATCACTAATTGAATAATCATCGCGTAAATGAACACCCACTTGATTCAATTGATTGCAGTATACGGTTAATTATCGAGTGTATTAATGAGACGAGTGTTGATATATAGTAGGTACGTAGATCTGTGCAATGTTTTGATTAATTTTGAAAAATCGTTCCATTCTTTTTTAAAATGCCCGGCCGCAAATTTTTTTTCAGGGGGGCAAAAGTTATATTTGAAAATATTTAATTTATTCAATAATTAAGTACTTCTCATAAATTCAGAAGAAATTTGTCGGTAATCGATATAAAGGCAAATCGATATCATAGTCAGTTAAAATTTTCCGCATTAGTTTTAGAGTTTTATAGAGTGGAGATTCCAGGAATCTTCCCCCACTCCCTTGCCCGTTACTTCTGCCATGATGACATGATTGAAAATCGAAAATAGATAATTTTTGTATGCCTACGTATTCTACATTGTAAATAAGATATTAGAAACAAATAGTGCAGAAATTAAACTAAAGCACAACTTTCATTCTTCACAATAACATTTTATTAGCTAAATGCATGTAAACATCTCACAATCTCATGATCATCTCATGACCTAATAAGTAATATAAAAAAAAGATTTGCAATGAACAGCAAATCATCCATATACAGGGAGGTTCTATATAGACAGTCTGTTCGATAAAAAGCGCCCAAGACTATAGCGAATTCATTTGTTATTTAATCATCAACAATATATATATATATACGGTATGTCCCCGGATTGAGTTTACAAGAGGGATTTTTAAAAATTTTACTTTTATGTAAATTTTTTATAGGAATTAAAATTCCTGCTTGGTCTGAAACTACCATTTCAGTAATTAAAACATTGATTTATTTACACAGGGTGTTGGCTAAATTGGAATAAATTGAATCTAATTTTGACACTTTAGAAAAATTACATCATTTAAACAATCCCCCACAATTTTCTTTACATAGTTCAAGCTTTGGTGTCTAACTCCTGAAAACTGTTTTGTATTTCTTCAATAGTTAAAAATGCAAATGCCTCTCGTAGGCGATTTTTTTAAATTTTTAGTATTATGTTGTGCATTTGGGTGATTTTTTGAATGATTATATTTTTCTATAATGTTGTAAGGTGTCATTTCAAATTCTTTTTGCAAATAGTAAATAAATAAGTGTCTAAATAAGATTTAAAAATTTTGATTTTGCCAACACCCTGTATAAATAAATCAAAGTTTCAATAACTGAACTGGTAGTTTTAAACCTAGCAGGAATTATAATTTCTATAACAATTTTACTTAAAAGTAAAAATTTAGAAAAATTTCCTCTTGTAAACTCAATCCGGGGACATACTGTATTTATTATTATATGGGAAGTCTTAACTACAAGTTGCTGAAAAAAACTTTTTTAAACACCTTCATTTATTTGTTGTGACAATTCACAACAAGTCACCGATAATTTTTTTAAATGGCTCGTTATAATCTTTTTGCTGTACTCTTGTAGAGCATTTTAAGTACTTTTCATCGGCTTGTATTTTTAGTAATTGTTTTAGTAGTTTTAGTAATTGTAGTAATTTTTAGTTATTTTTTTATACCATGAAATTTTTGCAAAAAGTGTGAAAAACTGATTTCAGATAGTAGGCTATTGAATCCTAAATAAAATAAACAATTGGTGATCATTACAACCCCACCCCTTCAACCTCTTAGCGCTAGCAACCCCAACTTTAAAAATTCAAATAGCAAAGTACTCTAAGTAAGTAGAATACAATAAGAAAGTATTTCAACATTAGCCGATAAATTACTGAGATATTTGCCGAAATGTATTCAAATGAAAGTGCCATTATTCGACCAGGCTCAATTGAGAAATTATATATAATTGTATTGTATTGAGAAATAATTCAAAATAATTTAAGAATTAAGCAATATCAAAATTTAAAAAAAATACCAGAGAAATAACAAAACAATATAAATTTAAAAATTAAATTAAATTTTCAAATTGCAGCTCTTTAAGGGCGAGAATCAAGAAACTAACGCTTGTTGAATAATGTCTAAATTTGGTTTCACATTTAATTACAAACAATTTGTAGTAAATGTTTTGTATACATGCTTAGACAATTACATACATATGATACATCATTTACAAATATATGGGCGAGGCGCGTATGGAATAAAATATGAGTCTTCGTCTGCTGCCCCGTTTCTTGCATGGACGTTCTCGGGCCAGAACACGTGGCGAATGGCGGGTGCAGGCGGCGTACCGGATGTAAAATAACTTAGGGCCTTGCTTCTCATTCTGCTTGTATTACCATCATTGGTATTTCCACATCCAGGCTTATGTGCATCAACAATAATGCCCATTTTACTTCTGAATTCATTTTGATTTGTTTACTTGAATACTCTCTGTCTTGAATAACTACTTTCTCGTTGTCGTCCAGTTTTTAATAATAATAATCATAATCCCTACTACTCCTCCACTTATAGCGTAATTGGTTTCTGTCACTATTTGACTGAGAATTCTGACCCAATTACATTTTATTTTATCATAGGCCCCTGAACTATTACTAGTTATGCGGGAGTTAAGAGAAGAGGAGCATCGTTGTTACTGCCCATTTGCGCCTGCATGCGATTTGTAGATGGTAAAGGCACATTTCCAACATTTGTTGGAAGGAAATGGGAAAACTGCAGAAAAACCACCCCTTGAAATACAGACTCGGGAGTCGAACCCGGAACCTTGCAGACTAGAAGCAAACGCATAAACGCTCAATCCACCGAAGCATTTTTGTTGCCATATTTTTATTGGTAGTTTATAGGATAGATGTAGCAAACTTTCTAAAATTCTTATCCTTGCATGTAAAGTGGATAGCCCAAATCTGTATGTGCTTTCATCATCAACAGTTTGCCTTTCTATGTCATTGAATTGTTTGGATGTTGCTCCACAGATATAGCACCTCAAATTTGATTTAGTTCCTGTTGTGACATTGCATACCTTGCCAGCAACCATGGCAAACATAATAGAATATTTAACAGTAACATCTATAAACTGAGTAAGCTCCAAAGCGATAATTTTGTCTTCTATGTAATCAATTTCCTCCCTAGTTATATCTGAGGGCTCTTTGACAAATCTTATTATTATTGGTCTGTAGTATCGAGGAAGTGACAATTTTGCCAAATAAATTTCTTTGGTTCATTCCACAAACTATTTGTAATAGAACCATTGAACTTATATTCGTATCAGAGACAAACTCGTTTTCAAAGTTTCGTTTAAATTATGTCTGCTGCGATTCATCACAATCCCATTTTGTCAATAACTGCATTGTTGAGGCTCATTTTCATCTAAAGTCTACACCACTTCTGGTAAATATAATATTTATGTTGCAGCAGTGTGATATGTCTTGTAAGTTGATCTCGGTACCTGCAGCTATTACCAGACACGATTCAGGCTTTGGGTAACACTTTCTTTAGCACTTCAGCATATGCTATTACACGAAATAGCAATTTTTGCTATAAGTTAGGAAATGTATTTTTTTTCCGTACTAGGAATGGGATTTTTGATCGAGGCGAGAGCCGAGATTAAAAACATGCCGTGCATGGGAAAAAAATGGATTTTTGCCGAAACAGAACCGATATTTTTATTTTTAATTGAACAGGAACGAAAACCGATACGAAAAAAATAACGGTCCGAACACTTGTGAAAAACAGCCAAAATTTGATGCAAAATACTATATTTTTCGTAATTAGTGATTGAATGAATTGTGTGTAAAACTTATTTTACGCACAGTTGATGTTTTTACGCACAGTGCGTAAAACACACACTTTATGCACTGTCGTAGAAAAACTATATATATATATATATATATATATATATATATATATATATATATATATATATATATATATATATATCCAGTTACATTTCGCCTCCCACTTTTTGATAATTTACATTTTAAATTTCAAGTTTCGACATTTTACGGTATAAAATTTAATATACGCATTTATAAGAGCGAAATTATTGATTTAACCAATACGGCAAGGACGACTAATTAATTATAAAAACATCGGGAACGAAAAAAATGGCCCCCCTTATCTGATTGCGGACCTGGCAATTACGCAAATCTTTCATCTGGGCTTACTATTTATTTTTTTAATTAGTCTTCGAAATTTCAATTATCGAAAAACCGTGCACGGTTATTAAACCGTCTGATATTAATTTATGGCGTGCCCCAAACGATAGCAACGACGCCGCCGATTCGATTTTTTAACGGGACAAGTGGCAGATAACTTGGCAAGATTGCGATTCCCGAAGCCGACTTAACCATATTTAATTAGCAATTTCCGAAAACGAAAATTAATTTTGTTAAATAAATAAACAAGAATCAAAAATTTCTCACGGCTCTCTGCAGAATAATTCGTCGTAATCTTTTCAACGGTAATTATTAGCAGAAGTATTATGATAATATTAGAATAAGACACGATTTATTTATACATCACATCAGAGAAAACAAAAATGTGAGAGATAACATCGCCGTTCCGGAGCAACAATGACGCAACTGTAAAATGATGATTTTTCAGGAGAAAAGAAAAAACGATGGTTAATTTTATTATTATTATTTTATCTACATTTTATTGGTATTCATTTTAATGTATATATTTTACATTAAAATTACTATTGGATTGATGAGGCTGATACATGTTGAAACTCCATGTTAATATATAAATAAAACACAACTGATGTGAGTTTCATAAAATATTTAATGTTGTACTGCAACAATTGTTGAAGCGACACAGTGGCTTCATCAGGCTGATGAAAACTGATATTGTACATCTACAGTTGATACCTAAGTACTAAAATTGTAGTTGTAGAATATAAGTTTTCATCTGCCTGATGAAGCCACTGTGCGGTGTAACAATTGTTGCAGTACAACATTAAATATTTTGTGAAATTCACACCAATTATGTTTTATTTATATATTAAAATTACTACCAATAAATTGTATTCACTTTTTAAAACCCATGTTTATCGTTTTTTGTCTATCCTGGAAAATGCAATTTATACTTGCGTCATTGTTGTTCTGGAACGGCGATATGTGCATCATTGTGTCCCTCCGACGTATACTTTCTTAAACGTATTAATACATGCACTTTATATTAGTGCAAGAAATGCAAAAAATAGTAAGAAATATACTTATATAATAGTATATACTTATTACTTATTAAAATATAAAATAAACTCAAAAAATGAAAACTGAAAGTTTTTTTTTATATTATCAGATATTATCTCATTGTTCAATAAAAATGTGTTGGAGTATTGATTTGACGTGAGAATTTCGACTTAGATAAAGAGAACTTATTAAATAACATTATTTAAACAGAGAGTCAGCTCTACATCCAGGAGGAAATTATAGTGATTTAATGGCATCCAGCTAACACCTTTATAAAGATTTCAATCTCGCATTTTCGAACCTATCTATAAACGATAATTCCATATATTCTGCCTAATCGTTTCTACGTGCTCGTTAAGCGTTCGGAAAATTCAATTACACCTCGGTTGAGTGGACCTTAGAACTGCGAGTTAATGGCAACTCAAATGGCAATGTAGGAAGCCGATTAATCAGCAACGCAACAACAATATGGAGAAAATTTGTAGCCACGTGTGCGGAAAAACCAGGCGACAGGTTCTCGCATGCGGCTCGCGTTTTCCCCAGGTGGCGTCTTTTTTGCCATCCTCTTCATGTGGTACTTCTGGATGGTCGGATGTGAAGCGGCGAGATGATATGTAATGGACAGTGAGCAGTCTGGCGATTTCCGCAAATGATAAAATTACGTGTATGATGATGGAAGAAACAGTTCTAGGGTTGAACAAGTGACAGTTTGCAAAATATCTAGCTTAAGTACGAATGTAAATTTCATAAATCAAGAATCAGACAAATATTTTTTTACAATTACTTAATTTTTTTTAATACTCAATTTTATGTCATGCAGTTGCCTGTTCGATTTTTTTATTGATTTTAGTATTGAAGTCTCTCAATCTGCAATGTTAGGTGAAAATTCATGAAAAGTCTACAGATATTGGGCAAAAATTGTGGTGCATTTTTCTTTCATTTACATAGAAACAAACTTTCGAAATCAAGATTTTGCGGAAATATTCGAGGTTTCGAGTCAATGTAAATATTTCTTCTAAATAAATTACCACAATAAATTATAAACTAAGCTGCTGCTTTACTAGTGGGATTTTAGGGAAAATATTCTTACCCCTTAACTAAGATTTAAGACTATTTTTCAGTATCCAATAAAATATTCTCAGCATCGGCCAACTGCTTTATTGATCCCCGCACAAACAACTCAATGCAGGACTCCAGTTAACATCAAAGATTTATTTATACGACAAACCAGACATTCTCCTCCATAAAATTAATGCCTCAGCGCAAATGCAAATAAATTAGACATTTGGCAAGAGTGAAGTCAGCCATAGTTGTATTCAAATTCACCTGTCGGTGATACCGGCCCAACCATCTCTTACCGCTGATTATTCGTAACGCGCCTCCGACGATCGCTACGAATTCCCATAGGTGTGCGATATGTCCAAGCCGGACGTTGCCGGAATGGCGATGACCAGTCCACCGAAGACCACACAAACGAAGCCATAAGGCGACGACGGGCCGAGATTGCCTTCCGACATATGGAAAGGCCTCCTCGGAGCAGTAACCATCAATAGGACGTGCTCGAGGTGGAAGCATGCACGAGAAAGTTTTATATACGGCAGTAAATAATTTGTAGTTACACATAAAATCGTATGTACATTGTGTGCGTTAGTCGCGTGATCGATGGAAAAATGCTGACCGTTTTAGGTCTTCGCTCCATCTCAAGACTGCATGCTTGATGCGTACGCGCCTCGAGGATAACATCTGCGAGAGTGAATTTCAGATGCCCCTCGTCGATGAGTCTGGTCTATTACGGCACATGGTATTTAACGCGTTTTTCTCTGAAGCAGTGATAACGAGAAAATTGTGATGAAAATGGTCTAATCCTTATTTGGACGTGCGTTTAATAATGTACCAAGAAATATGTCTGCACCGACACCATACATCCCTGGTGTAATTTTGGATGTGTTTGATGCAAATTTGTTAAAACGTCACACAACGTCAAAATGTCAAACAACTCAAATTTATTTTGGATTAATATGTTTGTTAACATTTGTTTATGTCAAAGCTACTGTTTTAAGTTCATACGTAGACACTAGTACAGCGATGGCGAACCTATGACCCGTGGGTCACACAGTGACCCACAGTTTATGACAAACCTTGATATTTTCAGTAGTGATTTGAAAATGAATAGGTAATGAAATATTTTCCATGCCCACAAAAACATTTCAAAGAAGCGAAATATTTTGAAGATTCTGGAAAATATTTCAACATTTTATGAATTTGGAAAGTACATTACTTCAATTAACTATATTCACTTGGTTAGGACTTTAAGATAATTTAGAAATGCAATTCTAAAATAGTTTTATGTTGAAAAACAAATTTATCTACTTATCAATAGTAATATGTTAAGTGTATAGTGACTTGCCGATAATAGCCGCAATAGTGGCAACAGCTCGAGTGCATCACTATAGCGGGTATTATCTAAGCATATTTTGCATGACTATTGCACGTGCCGTATTGACATAGACAAATATTTAATAAATATTATATAAATGTGTTCCTATTGGTTTGGCAACAAATCTCTTACCTATAAAGCAAGAAATTGTTGGCTCCACTCCAGAGAATAATAAAATTTCACAAGAATATAATTGGAGACAATTTGAAAAATTTTACGATGAAAACAGTATATACTAAATGAAACTACGGGTATGCACCAAATTGCATTCATTTTAACCGATTGGGCATCAAATTGCAGATCATCTATTTATGTGTGCATTGTAACAAACAACAAAAATCAAATGCTTGCAAACCAAATTTGTTTTTTTTAATTCTAGTTAACTTACTGGCAATTTATCAAATACTGGCAAAATTACTGCTGATTTTAAGAAAATTTACTACCCCGAATTGCAATTTTGAACATTTTCTTAACATTGTTAACTGAAAATTATTAAAAATGGTCATTTCAAAATATTTCAATAAGAAATATGATGTAAATTGTACATCATCGGGTTAGACTTGTTTTTGGGTGTAATGTAGCAGTAAATAAAGATTTAAATCTTTGTTAAATAAATTCGATGTTTTCTATTTTCGTGAAATTACTGACATTTTTCAGACTGTTTTTGACAAATGTCAGTTATTTTGACAATTATTACTGGCAATTTTGAAACATTTTAACCATTATTACTTATTATTTTTACAATCAGAACTAAAATACTCCTACATTTTATGGCAAAATAAAAGTTAATGTTTAAAATCGCTAAAATTGCAGAATTTGTAACTTTTTTGTTTAATAAATAAATGTAACATAAGAATTATGAAATTGCAGATCATCTGTTTATATGTGCAATGTAACAAACAACAAAAAATCAAATACTTGCAAACCAAATTTGATTCTTTTTAATTCTAGTTAATTTACTGGCAATTTTCGACATTAAGAATTATTTCTGGAAATTTTTAAACACTGGCAAAATTACTGCTGATTTTAAGACATTTTACTACCCTGAATAGCAACTTTGAACATTTTCTTAAAATTGTTAGCTCGTCATTTCAAAACATTTCAATAAGAAAAATTATGTAAATTGTAGATCATCGGGTTAGATATTTTTTGACTTAAATAAAGAATTAAATCTTTGCTAAATAAATTAGATTTTTTCTATTTTACTGAAATTACTGGCATTGTTGAGACATTGAAACAATTTTGAAACATTTTAACTATTATTACTTATTATTTTCACAATCAGAACTAAAATACTCTTACATTTTATGGCAAAATATAAAAAAGTTAATGTTTAAAATCTCCAAAATTGCAGAATCCGTAACTACTTTGTTTAACAAAACACGTAGGATTAAAAATGTAACAAACAACATAATATCAAATGTTTGCTAACCAAATTTGTTATTTTTAATTTACTGAGATTTTGAAAATTATTACTTGCAATTTTTGACTTTTTGACAATTATTTCTGGTAATTTTCTGAGATTTCAGCAATATTACTGCCGATTTTAAGACATTTTAGTACTTGGGATTGAAATTTTAAAACAATGTCTTGAAATTGTTATTCTAAACTTATTAGAAATAACCATTTCAAAATATTTTTTTTAAATTCGTAGCAGTCAGGAATATTTGCGATATTTAAAATCTATGACATTTTAGCAAAATTACTGATAATTTTCAGACATTTGACCATTATTACTAAAAAAATTCAGTCGTATTGGCCAAATATAAAAAAATTACATTAACATTGCCGAAATTGCAAAAATTGTAACTACTTTGTTTAACAGAAAAATGTAACATTGAATCATCAAATTCTAGATCACTTGGTTAGAAAAAAGTAAATGTTTGCAAAGTAAATTTAAATTTTTTAAATACTAGACAAATTACTGACAAATTTTCTGACATTTTAACAATTATTGGAGATATTTTTCATGCATAACTTTTGAAGTGCTCTTAATTCTCTGTACACTCATTTTTTTTCTGTAAAAATACTTATCTTTTCCTTTATAAAAGGTGGAGACATTCTCAATAACTGTTATTGATTCCTGTAGATGTTTCATTGATTATCATGTTTCGAGAGATTTTTCAATAATTTCGAGATCATACAAATCAGAAAATCCAAATTGCTTCACACGATTGACCCGATTATTAGAGTTTTTTATTCTACCATTTTTCGATTTAAAATATCTAAACATTTCTAAATTTAGCAAGATTCCGATAGATTTTCCTATAATTTCCACGATGTGTCAATATTTTTGGAAATTTCTACAGATTTCCCAATAAATATCATGATTTCTGGAGATCATTTAAAGATCATAAAAATCTAAAATTAAAGATAATATGATTATTACTCATACATTGTAATTCTCCAAATTTGCCGATAATTTAAAAGGTATCAAGACATTTCCAAATATTGTCAAATTTTGTTTTTCAATATTTCCCCTGAATTGTCAATTATATTTGAAATCTCTACCGATTTCGGAATAATAATAACAGTTCTGGAGATTTTTCAATAAATCCAAAGAGTTTCCAATAAAAAAATTGTTATGAAAAACTCTTTAGAAACACTTTTTAAAGAAAAAAATAAGCATTTTACAGAAAATTAAAAGGACTAATTCCTAATAAATATTATATTTTCAATAACTCTAAGGATTTCTCAATAATTTTCGAGATTTCCACAGATTTACTAATAAATGTCAACAATTCCAGAGATTTTTTAATAACACCCAAGACTTCCTAATCGTTTTCGAGATTTTTACAGATATCTCAATAATTCTTAAAATTTTGAGAGATAATAAAAATAAAAAATGGTTGACATGATTATTACTCATACTTTTTCATTCTCCAAATTGGTCGATAGTTAAAAAAAATCAAGACTTTTCCAAATATTGTCAATTTTTTATTTATGGGTGAATTTATAGACAAACATTGCTCCATGAACTGAAAATATATTTTTTCCAATTCGCATTATTAAAATGCTTATTAAGAATATTGAATGTCATCGTTAAAACTACACTTTTATCGAATGGGTGAATAAAATGTTTACATTTTCACTTTATTTCCTATAAACATTGACAACGTGAATTAAGTAAATAAATAGGCAAATTCTCAGTCCTTGAAATTTTCGTTGTCACCTGACAATATCCACTTCACGTAAATTCGTCAACTCTGATAACGAATTGGAAAACATCTTGTATGATACACGCGAATAATGCAATTTTATCCACTCGAAAATATTATCGCACTCGCCTTCGCCTCTTGCGCTAAACTGTTTTTTCGTGGATGAAATTCGACTTTATTCACTTATACCATAAATAGCTATTGTTTGGATTGCATTAATACTGGTACTGATACTATTTTAATCGCTGTAATATATACAGGGCCTATCAATTGAAAACACCGAAATCGCAATTTCCATCCACCAGATGGCAGTTATTTTTTCGCCGAAAAAGGTAAAACACAGAAGTTTTGCAATGGCTAAATTTTTAATCATTTCAAAAGGGCCCAAAGGTCACTGTCAACTTATAGGTGTTACATACATTGCAAGACGTGTAATATTGAGTTTTGTCAGTACATATTTTGCATTTAGTACGTAAAATAATTGAATGTTTTTGTTCGTGTTAATGGTAAAATAATTGTGCTAGCAAGTATTTTTTTTTACCAATATAGCCCGTTAACACTTCAAAATGCCATAAAAATTTATAATTTCCAATATCTAATAAATGTGCCTGGAATTAATTTACAATAAAGAGTTCCAATTGTGAAATGGTTATATCAATTCCAAGTGTGACACGCAAATAACATTGATTTGTTATACAGGGTGTCAATTTGAAAAGTTGCCATCGACTTTTTTCATAGAACTAATGATTATTTTTAAAATTACTCAAAACCGTTGGGGTGGTTCGGAGGGGGAACCAAAATGGCGTAGGTAGTATCGACCCCCTACCCATCCTTTAAGCCACAGCCACCTTCATGTAAAAAAAATAAATGGCACCCCCCACTTGTGTTACATCGTTGGAAAGCTCTTGAAAAATACTTTCCAGTTATTACTTTTCAAATTGACACCTTGTATATCTTACAGATGTTACACCTGTTCTAAATTTTGGCTTAGGTGCCAGATTTACTAATTTTTTTAACTAAACGCCATCTGGTGATTTGGGTGGTTTAAGTTGAAACACCTTGTACATATACCTATGTACAGGTATAAAAGCAAATAAGAGTATTTTCATGGACGGTTTATTTTACGCTCAGTGATTAATCGACTACATAAAAGAATCCCGCAGTACATCCAGTATCCAGTAGACACAACAACAAACCGCTCATTGACATTCCCCTCGTACCTAAAGAGTTGATTATCAAACGAATCGCTTCCTACAACACAGCCGTCCGTTTCGTCCTGCTCGTCCTCCTGGTCCTCCGCAGGACAGGCAATTCACGTTCCTTGGTTTTCGTACCGCCGAGCGCCAATGCCTGGCTGCCTTTGGCGGATGTCCTCAGCCATAAGAAGCGGCCGTAAATACTCTTAATTCTTTCCACGTACGACTCTCGGGTCACTGACAGATTGTGCGAGCTCCGGTGGTATGTGGCAGCTATACTTTTGCTGTTTTTTTTTCTTCAAACGCGTACTGATGCTGGTGCAACCGCACATACATAAAAGCGTAGATTTTTTTACTCCTGAGTAGCGCGAGGACCGATGTTGAAATGTAAAGTTGCATTCTTCCATGCACAGGACGGTTCTAAATACAGCTTTAGTTAATCAATGCATGAAAGACAACTTTTGAAATATTAGCAATTTGATGTTAGATTAAAAAAAATACTGTGCGAGCAAAAATTATTTTCATCCAAGAGGGCATCAAGCTGTACTGCTAAGCTGTATGGCCTTAGACGTAAAGCAAACATTGATGATAATAATTTGTGCTCGCACGGTATAATAAATGAACGGATTATCTTATACTGGCCCTTCACAAATACATGGCTGAACAAGGAAATTTAATTAAAAAAATGTTATTCTTGGTTATGTGTCCTGGCAAAGTTAATAATAGATGGCCAGCAATTATATTGGCAGCTAATCGGTCCATTGGCCGATACCAAGTGTTGAAGAGATCTGCAAAAAATGTTGCAAATTTGAGCAAATCTGAACAATACCTTGGAAATTGGTTACACACAGCTGCCGATAGCTAAAGTAGATGGTGCATATTGTACAGCATCAAAATCTACCCCCATCTTCAATACGTCTTGATTACTAAATTCAACAAAACTGTACAACATGTATTCGCGCGCGATTCATCGCGCTCTCAAAATAACGCATTAAACAAGTTCTTAGAAATTAATCACCCGAGGACGTAACAAGGACCCGCGCAATTACTAAAACTGCCGACTCTTATTTAACTTATTTATACCCTCAGTTAATTCATGAATGTAGGAATTGCACGGAGAGATCTCGAAATATCCGCAGTTTGCGATTGGCCTCTCGGCTGAGGTTCGAAAAATCGATTATAACGGTTTGCGGCCTTCCCTATAATTAGTCCGACGAGGCTCTTCATAAAAAAGGGAGCCTTACAAATTGGCACTTATGGTGGTGGTAGATAAGGGGGGAGATGTTGCGACGTTTTATTTAGATTCGCAACAGCGGCCTTTGTCCGTTCCTCGATTAATTACTGGCCTGGATGAATCTAAATCAAGAGTCGCTCTCGGGAGATGCAGTTTATCTTCACGTTGACGCTTTTGCGCAACGGTATATTTACCCTGTTAATAAAGGACCATTCATATGCATGGAGTGGAGGATGGTGCATTATGCTTAACAAATTAAGATGTTTTCTTGGTCGTCTTGCTGATGACTGGACAGTAATTGATTTGGCATCAGTACTCAATTACTGTTTTGTACCGAAAACAGTATTTCACATATTCAAATATAACTCGCATCAAGTTATATTTATACCTTTGGGTAAGTTTTCAATTTTATTTTAATCAACAAACATGGTATCCACTTTTGTATTCATAGCTCAGCGGGAATATGTGGTTTACACCCGTGGAAACATCTAGCATTTACTGCTTCTCGTTTCTCTTGATACTTTTGGTAACCAGCGAGAGGACTTCCCAAGAATCTCCTTCAAAACATAGGTTCATAATCATCATTACCAGCGGCAGATTTGGTGGGGTGGGGGGGGGGGGGGGGGGGGGGCTATGAGGGCTAAAACCTAGGGCGGCAAAATCCAGGGGTGGCAAATTTTGGAAAAATACCAAAGGCACTAAAAGGTCACTAAAAAAAATTAATATACAAATAAATAAATGACGAACGAAAAAAGGCAAATACAAGAAGTGAAGCATAGCCACCTCCTTCAACTTCAAAGATTAGAAACGACTTTTTTGTCAATTTTATGCTGATATATGTTATCTCGATTTAACGTTTGAAGTAAAAAGCTACAATAGTCAGAGCTCGATCTATCAACCGTATCAGTATACAATGTATAAGAACAAAATTTAACATTTATGAAAATTGAGCACTAATGAAAGCGAACGTAACTTAGTATGTAGGTGAAACGAACAGTCAAAATTCCAGTCAGCTGAAACCAGAGCAGGAGATGTAGAATTGATTGGTAGAGAAAATTTCAGAATCAATCAAGAGTAATAAAATTCTTTAAAAGTTCAACGTCCAAGAATCACTTTGATTCTTGGATTCTTCGTCTGTAGTTGGATCTTAATCTATCTGCTATGCACAGCAGGGCATTCCCCTAAAGTTGTTGCACTTTCTACTGTCTCCTTTTTTATGTATTGGAAAGATCACTGCTTTTTGCCAGTCTGCTGGTATTTTTCCTGTTTCCCACATTCTATTTGTTAACTGTAGTAGTAGTTGTTTCCCATCCTTTTCTATGTAATTCAGCTGTTCAGATTTGATTTTGTCGTGACCTGGGGCTTTTCCGTTCTTTAACTTCTTTAGTGCGTTTTCTAACTCTTCTTCTGTTATAGATCCCTCTTATTCTGTTTTGTTACTATTTTCCTGTTCCTTTTCGTTTTCATTTCCTTCATTGGTTGTCTCTTTTCCAGACAGAAGCTCTTGGAAGTGCTCTTTCCATCTGTTCATGATTTCTTTATCCTCTTTCATTAGTACACCATGTTTATTTTTGAGTAGCTTTAGGTTTGTTTCTTTTTCCTTTCTGCAGCTTTTCAGTGTTCTGTTGAATAGTTTTTGATTTTCTTTAAAATGTTCCTCTAATTTGGTTACGAAATCCTCCCATTTTCTTTTTCCTTCCTTATTATTGCTTTTACTCTCTTTCTCTGCTGCTTGTATATTCGTAGTCTTCTTCGTTTTTTGTGCTTAGGTATTTTTTCCATTTTTGTTTCTTTTTTCTAACTTCTTCCTTCACTTATTTGTTCCACCAGCTTGTTTGTTGTTTGTTTGGTGTACTTTTAGTTTTTCCACAGGCGTGTTTTGTTACTTCTCTTACTATATGTTTGAAATTGACCCATAAATCTTCTACTTTTGTTTTTTCGCTTTTTTGAGTGCTTCTTATTAGTTCTTGTATTGATTCCTGGTAGATTTCCCTTACTTGTTTGTCACTAAGCTTGTATATTCTAAATTTCTCTATTCTTACCTCCCTATCGACTGTTTTCTGTGTTTGTTTCGGTTACCTTCTTGTTGTTTTTATTCGTGCTGTTGTTTTTATTCGTGTCAATTTTGCTACCTCTTTTGACTTTAATATCCATTACTTCCTTGACTTGTGATTCATTTGTTAAAAAGTAGTCTATTATGGACTTCTCTTTTCTGTTTCTTTCCTCTGTTGTGTATTTGTGTATTTCCTTGTGTGCAAATTTGGTGTTCAATATTGTTAGATCATTCAATATGCAGAAATCAAAAAGTCTTCTTCCATTGTTTGTAGATATCGCGTTTTAAATTAAAACGTGCGCCAATCGTAGGGCCTCTCCTTGTGAAATTTACAACGGTACGATTATCCCCGCAATGGCAAATCCCAGGTGTAATTAATTTTTCAATTGGTGACTGCGATATTTTCACCGTAGCGCAATAAAACCGTCCCCCGTAAATCCATCAGAGCATGGCCAAGTAGGGAAAGGCCACCTCTTTTTTACGATCCGCGACGCGCGGATTCTGCGGATTCCACGGCAGCCTGCATTGCTTTGGCGATGCTGTGCACGTCTATCGTGGACGGGGAGGACTTCTTTCTGGACGAGAGCGCGAGACCCCGGACGCGAGCGGAAAACGAGAGCTCTCGGACGTGCCAGATTAGGAGTAGCGAAATAGCGGTGTGTGCTGAATTGAAAATTAAACAGAATAGAAACTGCAGTCAAAAAATATAACAATTGCATAAGCACTGATAAGAATTGATGCAGCGAAAAAAAAAAATCACGGACGGATTTACACCAAAGATTGACAATGTTATTGGCATAGTTATAAAGGTTTACAGATAGATGTTTCATTTTATATTTCACTTAGACCGATGGAAAAAAAAGTTTTTTATGCCGGGTGTTTCGAATAATACCCCAGAGCCATTTTTAGCCATTTGCAGTTGCATAAGAAAAATGAAACTTTGTCAGTACATACCTGTACATACAATGCCAATCTTACAGAAATTGGTGTAAAATGGTGTGGTCATGTAGGCATAAGATTAAAAAAAACATTTTCGTGAGAAATTAATTTTTGTATATCCTTTGAATGTATCATTTGAATTTAAAAAAAACTATTTATTAAAAAAAAAATTAAAAAGAATAATATTTCGAATTAAACCCACTTTTATATCAAAAAAGATCGTATAAAGGGATCATGATTTACAATATCAAAAGTCAAATGGCGAACCCCAACTGAAGAATACCACAATTACATTAAAAAAAACATGAAAAATTAATAAAAAAATTATTGAAAACCAGAATCTTGTGCATTGAAAACTTTTATATGTAAAAAATAATTTAAAAAATATTTTAAGTATTTAAAGAAACTAAATCTATGTCATTGACAATCATGTTAAATACAAGATTATAATAAAATAATAAAATAATGAAAAATATTTGAAAACTATCCATTGAAAACCATTAAAAATGAAAAATAACAAACATTTTTGGAAAATGAGAAATACATATTTGAAAATTCGAATTATATTCATTGAAAACCTTTTTAAATAAAAAATTACAAATAGGAAAGGTTGAAAATTTTACAACAAATATTTGAGTATGAATCTTGTTAATGCAAATCTATTCAAATAAAAAATGAGCAAAAAAAAACAATAATCATATACTGCAATATTTTTTTGAAAGTCTGGAAGAAATATTTGAATACTAGAATCATGTTCATCGAAAAGCTTTTTGAATGAAAAATCATTGAAAAGTTATTGAAAATTCGAATCTTGTAGATTGGAAACCTTTCTACATATTATAACGAAGTGTAACAAATTTACGGAAAGCTTCTTTAGGCCAAAAGAAAGCTGTTTTACTTAATGTACCCCAGTACCCAAATGCTCCCTTAAAAAATACATAGGGAAAATAATGTTATAAATTATTTAACTCTAATCCTTAATATAACCTAACCCATCCTAGCATAACCTAACCAAAGCTAACTTGACTTAAATAACATTTAAAAGAATATCAAAATATAAACAAAATTAACAAGTTCATTGACATTCAAAAAATGATGTAGGCACCACACGACTTCCACGTAAGTACGAGTACAAAACTAATAAAAAAATAGCAAAAACAAAAGATTTAGAAAATTTTATTGTGAACAAATTGTTTTAAATAAAAATATTTGGAGACAATTTGAAAAATTTTGCGATGAAAAAGTATGTAGTATATGAAACTACGAGTATGCACCAAATTCCATCAATTTTTTATAATAATAAATTCGGCATTTTATTTTGTAGGTCCAAATTTTAACCTCCTCGAAAGTGATAAGTGTTCGACAGCAATTATCACTTTAAGTGGATTATAATTGGCCAACAATTTAAAATTTGAGTTATTTCATTGGTCCGTCAGCGTGAAGTTTCATATGTAAATGTGACAAGTGCAATAGTCAATATTATATCAAATGTATTCCCCATATGTCAAATTGTTTTCACTATTTATCAAATGCTTTTCCCTGATCTAAGATTTAATCCATCTCGACCAGAGGGAAAAGCATCTGATACATAGTGAAAACAATTTGACAGATGGGGAATACATTTGAAACACTATTGACAAGTGTTGACAAGAGGGAAGAGTATTTGAGAATAGTGAAACACAACCGATGGTGAAAAGCAATCGGAAAACTCTGTATAAATTGTAAAAATCATCTCCTTCTAAAATTTCAATCACGATGCAATTTATGTCATCGAAGAGACCCTTAGCAGTGAACATTTTATGAAAAAATAAATAAATCATTGGAAACGTTTAAAAAAAAAATAAAAAACCGAAGAGCACTTTTTCCAAAGTGCCTTCTAGCAGAGGATTTTTTCAACGGTTTTCGAGTTGTGGTGTACAACTCTTGACATAAAATTTCATTGAATTTGTTCCACTCGTTTTTGAGTTATTTGTGTATATTATAGCAATAAATAAAACTTTGTTAACACCCTGTATTTTTTTAAGGGAGCATATAAGTACTGGGGTACATTACAACTATCCACTGAAAATCGTTAAAAATGAAAAATGATATAAAAACCTTTGGAAAATGTAAAAGAAATATTTTCAAACTCGAATGAGCTTCAATGGAAATCTTTTGAAATTACAAATTACAAAAAAAAATGTTTGAAAATTTTATGACATATTAGAACACTCGAATTATATTCATTGAGAACCTTTTTAAATGAAAAATTACAAATAGGAAACATTTAAAGTTTGGCAACAAATATTTGAATATGAAAATCTTTCTAAATCAAAAATGAGCATATAAATCAATAACCACATACTACAGTTCTTTTTGAAAAGTCTAGAAGAATTATTTCAATACTAGAATCATGTTCATTTAAAAGCTTTTTAAATGAAAAATGAATAAATAGCTGAAAACTCGAATCTTGTGCATTGGAAACCTTTCTATGTAAAAAAATAATAAAAAAAAAACTTTGACAAGTTTATAAGAAATATCGTAAAACTAGAATCTATGTCATTGGATAACATGTATACAAAATTACAAAAAAAAAACAACAATACATTGAAAATCATTAAAAATAAAAATTGACATAAAAATCTTTGGAAAATGTAAAAGAAATATTTGAAAACTCAAAAGATGTTCATTGGAAACTTTTGTAATTTTTAATGTTTGAAAATTTTCTATTACATATTAGAAAACTCTAAATGAACTTTTTAATGAAAAATTACAAATAGAAAACATTTAAAATTTTACTACAAATATTTGAATTCGAATCTTGTTAAATCTTTCTAAATAAAAAATGAGCAAATAAACGAATACCCACATACTACAATTCTTTTTAAAGAGTGTAGAAGAATTAGTTGAATACTAGAATCATGTTCATTGAAAAGCTTTTTAAATAATAATACTAATAATAATTTATAAGTATGGTAGCCACAATTAAGTGGATATAAAGGTATTTACAAATACATAGTATACATAGCATGTTCAGATACATGAACAGACAAGAGATACAGACAATCTTAATAGAACATAATTTTAGGAATAATGAAAAAAAAAAAAACAATAAAAAGTTATTGAAAACTCGAATCTTGTGCATTGGAAATCTCTCTATATAAAAAAAATTAAAAAAATCTTTGCAATGTTTATAAGAAATATCTAAAAACTAGAATAAATGTCATTGGAAAACATGTTAAATGCAAAATCATAAAAAAAAACTGGGAATTTTTTGTTTGTTTGAACAGTCGAATAATGTTCATATTCATATTCATATTCCCACTTTTTGAAATTAGAAATTACAAAAAAATGTTTGAAAATTTTATATGAAATATTACAAATCTCGAATAGTAGGTATTCATTGGAAACCTTTTTAAATGAAGAATTACAACAAAGTCTATGAAACTTTTATTAGAATCACTTTCTACGCTTGGAATTATTAATTTTTTTAACTAGTAATTTAACTAGTAACTAGTAAGATTATAAAATATACCATAGACATAGTTTAGGTAGAAATACGGAGTTTAGCTAGAAGCTAGAATAAATACTTTAGCTAGAGTCTTGCAAGTGGATAAAAATAAGACTAATCAACAAAAATTGACAGCAAACTTGAAGACAATTGACAAGCCAGTGTTTCGCAAATTGAACATAAAAAAACGTATTTTTCGATTTTCGACTTTCATAATAATCAATTAAATTTTGTTCTCCTTTTTTTCTACAACCATATTTATATATATATACGCTACGCACCCATCGTCAATTGGACGAAAACTTTAGATCTGCAAATATTTTAGATTTTCGTCGTCATTCTTAGTGTATTGTCGATTGTTATCTAAACTTGACGTTTGGGAATTTGAATTAGTATGAAATGATTATGAATTATATACAATGTATACTTGAATTCACCTTTTACTCATTGCCTGTAATATTTATTCAGAACATATTAAAACATTTTAACAGTTCACTTAATACATTACTCAAAAATAAGATAACAGCCGGTAATGGTTAAAAAACAACAGGCTCATGTGCCTAAGAAATGATAACCAGAAGATAAAGGAAGCAAGAGTCATATATACATTGCAATTATAATAGCCAAAAATATAGGCCTGGCACCGCCACCAAAAGTTAAATAAATTATCTCTTCAATTGGTACCTACTCCTAATATCTTTTGGGGGTCTCCGATTACCTTTTACTTAGTTCGACATGCCATTTGGATGGCATACCCCCAGAATTTCTGATTACGTGTCATTATTATAAATTATTATTATTATTATTGTAAATAATCACTATGTATTCTCATCGATCAAGGCGGGAGGTAACATTGGACATTGGTTTTACTGAATTTGCTTATATGGAGAAAATATGATTTTAATACTGTATATTATTTATAATTGTGTTACACATTCGTGGTGAACAACAATCTTTTTCGGAGCCTTGAATTTACCTACTTTCATACCATACTTCATGCCTCATTGCCAGGCACTGAAAATTGCTTTGTAAAATAAGCCCAAACTGCAATATCCCTGTTCGAATCCACCAGCCGCATAACAATAGCCAATCCCATAAATGTTCACTACATCAACTCGGCTAATGAATACTCTGCGCAAACATCCCCCTCATAGACGTAATCATTTATTATTTTACCAAGAAACGATCTATAGATCTCGATGAAATTCGCTTTAAGTTAAAACTCCTATATTGCTAATTTGACAACACTTGAACATGCCACAATTTAAATTAAACCGACAAATACGCAGTAATTTAGCCATAAATTTCGTCGCTTACGCAGCATTAATCACCATTCTTTGCACTCTTTCGTCTATCCAAAAGCCCAATTTCCAAATTACTCACGCCCGTCCCGCACACGCCGTCCACGAATGATTTACGCCGAAATCGGACGGACGGCATTATCATCTCATGTTTATTTAATGAGCGCCTGTTCGTTCCTCTTAATTTTTTCCTCGCCCGTCCTCTTCCTCTTTGTTTATCGGAACAGAATCGTCGGGCACGGGGGTCGAGCGGAGCGAATAAATTACATTAGAAAGTGATATTTTTCTTGCCCCAGGACGTGGACACCCACGCAGACAAACGGTGTCCCAGTGGTAATTAGCTCAGTTTGGAGTGTTAATCGAACTATTGGATGGAGTCATTCATGAGTTTCATGATGGTGACGTTTGGTACTGCTTCAGTTTCAGATTTTGTATTTATGTGAACCTGGATTATTCTCTGCAGAAAACATGAAGTATAGTATTGAACGATATAAACATCCCAAACATTCAGCACCCAAAGCCGGTGCTCTGCAAAACTTAAGTATCCTTTGAAGATGTCACCAAGTCTACTCTCCGAATCTTAGCATAGCATACGTGTCCTGCAGCCCACCATTCTCTCTTCTCGTCACCTTCCTCGGAGTCAGTCTTGTGCTCCGCGGCGTCAAGTACCTACATTATTGTATTGTCGTAATGGAACAATGACAGTAATATGCATATACATATATACAATGAAATAGATATTGTATGGTCGTGGCTTGTTCGTGATTATATGGAAATCGTCTCTATAAATTCAGTCGCTATCGCAGGCGACCCACGATGATCATAACCAAGCCTGGTGAGCAACAGGATAGGGAAGGATCTCATAAACGTATTATCCTGAAAAAGTTGTACTATTTATATTATACTTATCAACGTTTCGCACAATAATTGAGTTATGAGCACATTTCATAATACATGCGTTAAAAATTCTCATGATTTATCGTATAATCTAGTTGGGAATCAATTAAAGCCATCGGCCTAAGAATGTGGTGTTCGGGGCGTTATGTGGACTTCCTCTACTAAGCCAATTAGCGCTTTAAATCAAGGCAGATGCAGATTGAATGTTTAGATGTTAAATACCAGTATTTTAATTACCAGTGGAATTTGTGTCCCTCAGAAAGAGCGACACTATTTTGCCAAGTATTTTTTCTTGTAAGTTGACGATGCTGCAATGATTGGCTTTGGCAAATTTAGTATACATTTTGTACCAATCAACAAAAACAGATATTTGGCACACTAGTTTTGAGTAAAACGCAAAAAAACTACCACGAAACTAAAAGCTAACCAATGAACTTGCAGTTCTGATAGAAATTTTCTGTTTATTATTATTTTAATGAAGGGGGTTATTTATTTACAAATTAGATATTTTGTTTAAAAAATTATTCATGTCTGGTTTTGCTGCTTAGACTTGCATGTTTGCTTATGCATATGCTTATGCTTATAATGTCTGCTTATGCATCCGAGTAATCTATAAATGTCTTGTTCCGCATCTCTATAATAATAGTACAAACACCAATCAGTTTAGGCTAGCGAAATTTGGGGTTGATATAGAAAACATTCCAAAGAAAATTGTAAAAATAGGAATCACTTGAGAAGCAGCAAAAATGATTAATTCAATAATATATGTAAAAAAAAATTGTACGTTCTTAATCTTGATCGACCAGTAGTGTTCAATGATTATGAGGAGGATTCGCAGTTGATAACGCAACTCTAACACGATTTTTTACTTTACATTTTCTTCTACAATAAACAAAATATTATATTAATTAATAAAATTAGTCATAGAATTTTCAAATACTAATTAAATGTAATAAAATTTACACCACCTAAAATGGAAGATATTCCAGCTAAATGAAGACTAAAAATAGCGAAATCAACATAGGCTCCCATCCGGTCCAAATCAACATTAAGGACGTACAATTTTTATTTACATATTTATTGAAATAATTAACCTTAATGTGAGAAATATTACAGAAAAAATGATTCAACCTAAATTCTTAATGCATCGTCTTCAATATTTTACATAACAACCATGTTATCCTCGTCGGGCTGATGTTCTTCTGAATTAGCTGTTTTTCGTTCAAAAGCGTTTTTGAAGAAGTAATGACGATTGTCATGATGATGATTCACACAATCACGTGCTTTGTGGAAATATATTTCAAACTATAGAATATTCACAATTTTTCTACTAAGTCTTGAGGATTTTTGTAATGTTTTAGTATTTCCATGATATATTTGTAAGCTATTCTTATTTCTTTGATTTGTCTGATAGATATTTAAGATTCTTTTGAATACCGTAGAATTTACATGACTTCTTTATACGCAATTGAATATCCATGATTTTTCAGATTTGCCCTCTGGAAAATTATTTAAGACCGTAGAAGTTCTACAATTTGTCTGTTATACCTTCTGCAATTAAAGGAATTATTTTTAATATGAATTAATATGAAAAAAAAATCCAAGATTTCTTTATCTGCTATATCAATTTTTATGATTTTTTTATATTCCTTCAGGATTTCCTTTAATACTGTACAATTTGCATGCCTTCTTTATACGCTCTTCGGATTTCCATCATTTGTCCGATTTGCCTCCTGGAAATGTATTTAATACTGTATGTAGAATATCCATTACTGTTTAAATACTAAAAATAAAATATATTTATATACATATATATATATATATATATATATATATATACATATAAATAAATATATATATATATATATATATATATATACATATAAATAAATATATATATATATATATATATATATATATGCACATACATATGCTTATTGAACCAGTGGGGTTCCGTGGAAATTTGTATGCCTTTGGAGGACTCCGCCGCTCAAAAAGTTTGAGAACCGCTGCTGTAGAATATCCATATATATACTGTTTATATATTATATTATTAGAATTTTTACGAAACTTATATGTAGTTTGAGAATTTTTGTCTGAAAATTAATTTTTGTATTCACATTTTGTGTACTGTGTACATACATACAAGTACATAATTTAAAAATTATAACTTTGTAAAAAAAAATTGCAAATAATGGGAAAAGGAAAGCGATATAGAAATTTCAATGTTTTTTGAATTCTTCATGACTTGCTTTAAATGATTTCAGAATTTTCATGAAAAGTCTGTAAGCTCTTAAAATTACTAAGTTTACACTGTATGTGATTGAATTTTCATTTTATTTTGGATATGTACTGGGAAATTTCCTGCCATAGTGAGATTTATTACCTACAGATGTACATAATTTAACTGTCTGTCTGTCTATCTATCTGCTATCTGTGCTGTCTATCTATAGGCTATTTCCAGAATCTACTGAATATCCAGCTATTTGTAATGACCTCTTTCTACGCTATTGGAATGTCCATGATTTTTCAGATTCACCCTCTGAATGAATATTCGGAATTTCCACGACTTTTCTAATGTGTTTTCTTAATTTTTTAAATAAGAATTAAATAATTTCCATGATTTGCTTATCTGCTATCCCAATTTTAATGAATTTTTGATATTCCTTCAGGATTTCCTTTAATACAGTAGAATTTGCATACCTTCTTTAAACGCTATTCCGATTTCCATTATTTTTTCGATGTGCCTTCTAGAAATGCATGTTATACTTTAGAAATTTCATGATTTCTGCTTTAGTATTTCCATGATTTATATGTAAGCTACTCCTATTTTTTGATTTGTCTGATATACCTTTAATATTCTTTTGAATACTGTAGAATTTACCTGACTTCTTTATAGGCAATTGGAATATCCATGGCTTTTCAGATTTGCCATCTGGTGATGAATTCAATACAGTAGAAATTCCATGACATTTCTGTTATGACTTCTTCAATTTTTTTTAAGCATTTGGGTGCGATATAAACGTTTTTCAGGGGCAAATATTTTATTACTTATTTTGATTACATTATCAGTCACAACAAATCCTACTAGTGAACGATCATTTTCTACCAGATGCTTAAAAACGTGGTTAAGAAAACAGTCAGCACAAATAGACTTAATGGTTTGGCATGATTAAATATTCATCAACAGTTACCATAAATGAAATACTTGACAAACTAGCAGAAAACATAAGATGTCTTCAGCTACATCTACGAGAAATAAATAGTAAAATACTTTTATTATGTAGTTTGTGTAGAAATATTTTATGTTGTTATGAAATTTTTATTATGCGAATTATATTATAGTCATATTAATTATATATTAATTAAGTCTAAAAAGTTTTTCTTTCTGCATTTTACTTTGAAACCCCGGCATGAAAAAATCCCGGCTACGCGCATTGTGACGCTTGGCGAATCTAGCTCAACTTTGTTCAAAATTGTAAAGTTAAGAAAAATATAAAGTAGATATCGCAATGAGTAGCCAAATCCTTGTTTTTCAATACACAGCAAAGCTTATTTCGATATCGCCTCATTAGTTCAAATGGTCACTTCCTAAACTTTATGTTTTATATGCATGTGTCTGTAAAATTTAGTATATATTTCATTAAATTATAACACTTATTCGTGACCCGTGACCCGTGACTCAAATTCTAATAAAGGGATATGTTTCTCTATACTTTGAGGTCATAAAAACCTTAAGCAAATATCAGAAAAAGTAATTATATTGTTGTACATGATGTTTTTATTGAATGTGTTTATTTCGTTACGAAATATTAAATTCAACTTGAGATATAAAAAATATTACGCAAAATTCACTTTTGATTCTTAATAGAAAATAAAGAGTAGACATTCCTTCATAAGACCACATAATAATTGGCTGCCCATGTTTGGCCCTCTGGTTTATTTAAATATTGTTTTAAAAGCATACATTATTTTACAAAAATTGGAGTCAGATATATATTTTTTTCTATTTCGAAATTACAATGTCCACTTTATATAACTGTTTTCAGTTGTGCACTTTTTCAGTGGTGATACATTGTACCATTGCTGCCAATGTAAGAAAAAAATATTCATCATTACCTCTACAGGCAATATCATGCTTTTAGTGTGTAACTCATTAGACTGATAGTCCTGTAGTCACTACAATCTCTGGCGCTTGGTTTTTTTGGTATAGTTATGAAGGTAGATATTATCCCTTGTTTAGGTATCAGTCCGGTTTTGTGCATTGTATTAAATAGATCTACCATAATATCGAGCTGGTCCTCATTTATTAGTTTTAAGAGTTCGCTTGGTATTTCGTCTGGTCCCACTGGTTTTCCGTTTTTTAATGTCTTTATGGCATAGAGAACTTCTTCTTTCAATATGTTTGGTCGTTCTGTGGCATTCTGCTTGGTTCTAGTATTTATTGTGTCATGAAAGAGTCCTTCTATATATTATTTCCACCTTATTAGTTTTTGTGCTGGTTCTATTGTGATCTTTCCTTTTTTATTTTTTATAATGGTGGTTTGTCTTTTTCGCGATGTTCCTGTTAAATCTTTGATTTTTTTATGTAGGTTTCTGTTATCGTATTTTGATTGTAGTTCTTCTATGTATTCACATTTTGCTGTTAGCCATTTTAATTTTTTTTCCCGGATTTCCCTTATATATTTTTTGCAGCTCTTTATATTTTTTGGGATTGTTTTTGTTTTTCCTTCGTTCTTCCATGAGGAGGAGGATTTCTTGTGTTATCCATTTTTGTTTAGGTTTTGTCTTGTCTGCTGTCAATTGATCTTTACTTCCTTCTATTAGTGCTGTTTTTATATTATCCCATTTCTTATCTATATCTGGGATTGTAGTTTTTTGTCGTATTTCATTAATTTTTATATTAATCTCTTTTTGTATTTGATCTTTTATGTGTTTATCTTTAAGTTTTTCTGTTGCTATCTTGTTGTTCTTTATTTAAGATTTTAGTTGTTTTAATTTGATGTGAACTCAGGCGACTACAGGGTTGTGGTCTGAAACAATATCTGCCGCTGGGTAAGATTTAACTGCTGTCACACTATTTCTGAATCTCTTTCTTATGAGTATATATTCAATTTGGTGTTTTACTACTTTTTCTTCATTATGTTGTGGAGACTACCATGTATATAGTCTTCTTTGATGATCAATGATACCATGATCCCTACTCCGTTCTTGTGTTTTCCAGCTGGTGGTCCTGAGTAATATATTCTGTGGCTCTTGATGTTGACATAGCTTGTTCCAGGCCATCTCATCTCACTGATTCCCAAGATCTTGATGTTAATTCTTTCCATCTCCTTTATGGCATTCTGAGCCTTTCCTGCTTGGGCCATCGATCTTACGTTCCACGTGAATATCTTAACAAAGGTTTTGTCCTTGTGCATTAGTTTATATTTCGTTGCTGTTTTCAGTGCCTTCACCGCCAGAGATCCGATCGGGCGAATTATGTCTCCAGAAAATTTCGTACTGAAGTCAGCCATCGTTAGCTCCCGTATAATTAAGCAGAAAACTCATCATCGTCTAATATTCCAAACACATCACATCACATGTTATCACATATTATCACATCACTGAGGAAATGCAAAATCTCAAACATTATTTAGTATCCTCATTGTTTTTATAGTGTTTGAAAAAACACTAAATTGTTGGTCTCCAAAATGAAAACATGGTCGACGTTTTCAAAACACGTCGATTAGGCCCTAGGGCCAAGCACCTTTTCCTCTCACTTGACCGCACATTTTCGCCCTCGTAATAACAGCAACAACGGGCCCAAAGGTATAATAATCCGGTAATCACAGAGCGCCGTTGCGTGATTGCAGGTTTTACAAAAATAATAAATCCCGACCGTGAAAATGAAAAGCCCCGATTATTACCTGCGCACCGAAAAAAAGCACTCGCCATCATCGACAACCGGCCCGAGTGAAGAGCAAAAAAAAAGTGGATGTGTGTGCGAGTGTGTGTAATGTGTTTTTAAACGCCCCCCAAGTGCAGCGTTTCCGTGCATGCGATGCGTACCGGTTCTTTTCATCCATCGGCCGGGAGAAGAGGGCTGCGGGTCGCACTAAACGCCCGCTATTACCGCGGATATTTTTTTATTATTATTGTAAACGCACGCCTGGACATCGCATGACCGAGGCTTATTACCCTCTGCGAAGGGGGAGAGTCGTGAGTGGCAAACCTCCGAGCCACCGTGCCGGGAGCGAGAGAACGTCCGCCCAAGAGAAGACTTCTTTGCCTCCACGCTCTTCAGCGGTGCGATGCGCTCCGGGTGTGGTATTAAACTGCGGCCCACTTAATATTCATTCATAAACGTATATTCCCATTCATGCATCACTCAGTACAGAGTCGCGGCACGGCCACTTATTGGTAATTAAGTTATTCGTCTAACGCACTTTCTTGCGATTGCGTGTCGCGTGATGCACGTACAGTTTAGTTATTATTTTTTTTATAGATTTTCTCAGTTTGCGATATCTATCATGACGTGAATGTGTATATACAGTTTCAGCATTAGTTGGAATAAATATCAGCGATCTACTCACTCGGACCGACGTCTTTCATACTTGGTACTATAAATCATTAGTTAATAAACGAGAAATTGCTATAAGTATATGAAGATGCAAAAGCAGACATTTGATATTTTGTAATAAAATGAGTTAGCCATGTATTCTGCTATACAGAGAGCGCATAAAGTATTAAGACCTGGCTTTACTTTTGCCTCTGTATAAATTTTCGAAAAACGCTTCAACAGGTCAAAATGATTTTTTTTCAAACAAATATTTTGAGACCATTTTCATTTTTCCATCTCTCTCCGCTTGAAGTTATGACGTCAGAGCCATTTTTTTAAATGACAACCTAATTTTTTTATTTTTTATTTTTATAGTACTGTTTATTATGTTTAAAAAAAAAATTGAGAAAAATTGCGTTAAAGTAAAACTATTAAATTATTATTTTAATGTGCAGAATGCAACTAGTTACCATTCAAAACAACGTCAGTTAAAACAAAATTAGGAAAACAGGCTTGGATTCCAATATTTAAACATCGATTGTGTTATCAAATATAACTTTAATGCATTAACGAATATTGATCACTTTATAAATAAAAATAACAATATCCGTGATGCTAATAAAATAATACACTTTTTGTATTAACAAACTTTCATGTTTAAACAAATATTGATCGTTTTATGAATAATAATAATAATAAAAACAAGTATTAATAAAAAAATATATTATTTAATTCATATTTTAATGAGTATGGTCCAATTGTACGAACATGGATTACCTTTGACCATGGTTCAGTTGACTAGAATACAATTGTTGACACAATGGTATCCGTAGAAATTGAACTACGATCAAAGTTAATCCACTTTTGTACAACTGGACCTTAAAGGCTAAGTTGTAGGAACGTGGATTATCTTTGGTCGTGGTTCAGTTTCTAAGGATACCATTTTATTCTACAATTATACCATATACCATTATATTATATTAACAATTGAACCCTAGGTAACTGAACCATAGTCAAAGATCAATGATAGTACAACTGAGCTTAAGTGGCGACAAAATAGCATCAATATCAAAATGAAGTTCACATTAGATCTTACTCAATAAAATATGAATTTGACAGATTTTCAAGCATCACCTAAAATTGCAGCACTTCTAGAATATTCTAAAAAGTGCTGCACGTTTGAGGTACTGTCTGTGAACGGAAAACCTGATTTGCAATACAACTGAATTGATGAACATTAAAATACCTCTTGGTTTATATGATTATATTATTTGATTATTGTTTATATTCCGGCGGTTTTAACTTTAGGGATGACCGAGCGAAATAGGTCCGCCGATGATTCCTCAAACCTGAAGGATGAAAGTCCTGAAAAGGCTATAAGTTGCTATTGCAACCAATCCGTAATATCAGTAGAGTGCTCATGACTGTATTATCCATGGGGGATTTTGGCAATGCATTATACTGCTGAGCCATTTAATCTTACTTTATTATATTTTATTTGATATATGTATCTACTAACAAACTGACCTGACTTAGGTAAAACATTTCTATTCTAAACATCAATAAGCATCATTATTATTATTATTATTAAACCATTCCCTTAGGTTACGCAGCCACGATATTCGCCGTCTTCCGACAATTCGTGCCCTTTGGATTTTTCCTTGGATTATTAGTTGGAGTAATCCATACTTTTGGTTTCTACGTGGCATTTAAAGGGTTTCGAATGGTTTCTACATTACTATGTGGCCTAGATATTCTAGCTATCGGTTTTTTTCACATGTATATACATTACAGTTTAAAAGAATCCGTTTAGGGGAACCCACTATAGGCACAGTTTATATCGAAAATTAGAGAGAACATGCTATTGTCAGTACTTGCAACAAACCACTCACAAGTACTATACATTATAATTTAAGAGAACCTGTCCAGAGGAACCCAATATAGGAGCAGTTTATATAGTACCTGAAAGTGAAGGTGCTATTGTTTATACCTGCGACAAACAAGTACTGTATACATAGTAAATACTTGCAACAAACAAGAACTGTATACATAGTAAGTACTAGCAACAAACAAGCACTGTATACGTAGTAAGTACTTGTAACAAATAAGTACTATGTACATAGTAATTTTGTTGCGTTGTACTTTGCCTAGTATTGATTGGAAAACCCTATTGTTGGCTTTGTGCCACCATATTAGGGATGCATAAGTTAGCACTGGTCTTATTACGGTCGTATACATCCAATGTTTTAGTTCCAGTGTTAGTCCCCAGTTGTTTCCAAACATTCGTCTACAAGTCCAGAAGGCCCTCGTAGTTCTATTTGCTATCTACGTAATGTGCTGCTTAAAGGTTAATTTGCTATCTAGGATAACCCCTAGATACTTAACCTTCCCCGTTAGTATTATTGGCTCTCCACACAACCGGGGTTCTCTGAATCCCTTCAGGTTTCTCCGTCGCGTGAAGGCCAGCATGGGTGTTTTCCCAGGATTTACTGAGAGTCCCTCCTGCTTACACCAATTCTCAGTAACCTGTGTTAGGTGATACTATAATATGTCCTTTTTTGATCAAGGAACGTTGAATGCGGAGCGAAATGTCAACTTCCTTATGAGAGAATTCGAAGATTATTTGGATGATATCCCCCTAGAAATACGTTGTGACATGTGGTTCCAGCAAGTTGGAGCTCCTCTCCATAACGCAAGAATTGTCAAACATATTTTAGAAAGAAAGTTTGGTGTAAAATTAATTGCAAATGGTGGGCCAGAAACTGTCGAGCAAGATCACCAGATCTGTCTATTTTAGATTTTTCATTTGGTGATTTTTAAAGCAAAAAGTTTATGTTACTCGTCCAGAAAATCTAGACGATCTGAAAAACCGTATTCGTAGGCCATGTGGCCAAATAACACCACGCATGTTGCAAAAAGCACGGCGAAATTTAAAAAAGAGATCTGAAGAATGTATTGCATACAACGGAGGTCAATTTGAATAGACACTTTAAATTGTAATTCATGGCAGCTGATAAATTTCATTTATTGGCTATTGTCGCGTTATTTGTATAATAAGGAGTACTAATGAGGTATCGTTATAAAGCTAATGTTATTGTCTATTAGAAATAACCAAAATATACAGGGTGAAAGCTTAAAACTTTCAGGTGTTTATTTGATATTTATTTGTTCTTCTGACATTAAGATTAAATAGACGACAAAAAGTACTAAACCTTTTTTTTAACTTTTTTTCTATCTATACTAATAACCGAGATATTAGCTGTG
This sequence comes from Othius punctulatus, assembly GCA_951805005.1. NCBI lineage: Eukaryota > Metazoa > Arthropoda > Insecta > Coleoptera > Staphylinidae > Othius > Othius punctulatus. The sequence goes on along the minus strand of OX638138.1, from coordinate 23,262,124 downwards.
TCACTAAATCAAACAGACTGTATACAGGGTTATTCAATTTCGAATACCACTATGGGGATATCGGAAACGGTAAGAGATACGAAGTAAATTTAGCAAAATCTTTTTTATTTTTTCCAGTCGTTACTTAAAGAGATATTAAAAAATATATAAATATATCTTCATTGCCACTTGTTCTCATCTATAGCGTGGGAATTTTAGATTTTGGATCAGACGTTTTGTGTGAGTGCAACCATCATCAAGTTTAAATTTTTAAATAAGGACCTGCAATTTTTATTTTTATTTTGACTTATACTCATCTATACTGTTACAATGATGTGCAACACTTGAGGTGTTAATAACGTTTTAATATGAAAATGAATCAAAATATATAATTAGCATTAAACTGGATAAAAATATAAACCAGAGTGCCATGAAAACAGTTTAAAATTGGAGACAATGTTATAAAACAATAAAACTGGACATTGTTTAAAATGTCAAATGTGCTTAGGTACTTCTTAAAAATGTTTTCTAACGAACACAAAAGAGATATGTTAAGAATTTAGTATCATTGTAAGAGAAACTCTACTCCAGCAAGTGACAACTATTTACAAGTGTATCCCGAAAGACCCCAGCCATCCTAAACTTGGTTTAAAAATTTTGATTACAATTTAGGGCAGTATGGATCTTTCAAGAAACCCAGAGTGCCTTATGGAAACCATGATTTGGAAGAGGAAACGGCGATAGTTCTGCAAGTTCTGCAAGAGTAGCAAAATCAGGTATTTATTGTAGATAAGAAACGATCCATTGAAGTCGACCAATGAAGTAGCGGTTACTTTGAATTTGCCACAAACAAAAGTCTGGCGGATTCTTAGAAAAAATAATTTTAAACTTTACAAAATTAACATTTCCTAGACTATATTTCCTGGTGATGGTGAACGGAGGTTGCAGTTTTGTAATTGGGTTTGTGAGCGTATTGAAACTGATAATCATTTTTTACACACTATAATTTGGTCAGATCAATGTAAGTTCACAAATTGTGGACTTTTCAATAGAAAAAATGAACACATCTGGTCAACAGTCAATCCACGAACCAATGCCGAAATTAGAAATCAAGTTATATTTTATATTAATGTTTGGGCTGGTCTGTAGGGAGACAGAATTATAGGACCATTCCTCTATCAGGAAAACCTCAATCCGGAGAGATATTTGACGCTTCTCAGGGAGGAATTAGAACAATTTAAAAAAATAAAGTTTATCACAGAGTGCCAAAAAATATTGATGAACTTCGGGCAAACATTTTAGAAAGTTTTATGAGTGTAAGGCAGCGTGATATACAACGAGCAGTGAATAATATTCGACCGAGAGCTGCCCTTTGCATTAGAGAGAATGGCAATATATTTGAACATTTATTATAAAATTATTATTCATTATTATAACACCTAAAATTCGTATTCAATTGTTATATTCTATTTAGTAATAATATTAGTATCAAATGTACTGTAAATGTAAATGTATGCATTTGTTGTTAAAAACTTAGTGTTGCATAAGATGCAATTTAACGTTTAAAATAATGTTTCCGATTTTAAACTGTTTTCACGGCACTCTAGTTTATATTTTTATTATTTTATCCAGTTTAGTGCTAATTGTAGATTTTGATTTATTTTCATATTAAAACGTTATTAAAACCTCAAGTGTTACACAACATTGTAACAGTATAGACATGTATAACTCAAAATAAAAATAAAAATTGCAGGTCCGTATTTAAAAAAATAAACTTGTTGACGGTTGCACTCACACGAAACGTCTGATAAAAAATCTAAAATTCCCATGTTGTAGATGAGAAAAAGTGGCAACGAAGATGTATTTATATTTTTTTAATATCTCTTTAAGTAACGACGGGAAAAAATAAATAAGATTTTGCAAAATTTCTATTTTTTTAAGAAATCTCAGCAATCATTGATTTTTTTTTAATTATCTTTATTGAATATTGTTCCCCATATGATTACGCAACTTTGCCCCAATTTAACCGACTTCGTATCTCTTACAGTTTCCGATATCCCCATAGTGGTAATCGAATTTGAAGAACCCTGTATACGAATTTATGTATTTATTATTTATTCAGAATTGCTTCATTAGTTTATATACGAAGTATGGCGAAATTCTCGAGTGACGCTCTGTACGTAGAGTTTATGTTGGGTATTAATGATGTGAAAATAAAATGTAGTGTGCAGTTGGGAGAAAAATTGTACCATCTTTAATACTTAGTGCACACATCTAAGTTTCTATCATCCGTGGAACTCAATGATGGCGGTAGGTCTAGGAACGTAATCAAGCCCGATTAGACAATCCCCCGGGGTTTCACACTTGCACCACACAGCAGCCACGTTATCTCGTCATTAATAGCCGCGGTCTTAATTGAAATTATTAAAACCGCGAGACACTTGTCCGCACTGACCTCGCAGAGGCAGTCTCGGCGATTAATTAACACGCCGATTGCATCTGATCCCCTGAAATTATTAATTACAATCGTAAAGTTTTGTAATCGAGCCAGGCCCGCCGATTGAAATGGAAATCGCCGAATATTAATTACTTGCTCCATTAGCCAGGCTAATTATTTAATTACCCTCAATAACCGTGCGCCGGGAGATGTCGCTGCCGTGATATGTTTCGGGTGGGAGAGCTGTTAATTAAATTCGGACCACAGACCGATAAATCCACGGGGCCCGCCGCTTTATTTATGTTTGTGTAATAGCCTTGTAATAATAACTTATTCCAGCGTTTCACAAAACGCCGGCCGTAAAAACCGAATCTTTCACGGGCCAATAATCATATTTCATGGACACATTGCGGGCGCCCGTTATCGGACACATCGGGCCACCTACGCGCCCGATAAATTGGGACGAGAACGGTTCGTCGCGGTTTGTTGGCTTTTGCCGGCGAGTTTCTTATTAGGGAAAACGACCGGGTCTAATCGACAGAAAAGGTCAATTGGCAGGAGCTGCGAGGGACGTGAATCGGAGCTTTTGTGTTCCTCGGATCCTCGGATTGCGCGATATCCGAAGCGATGTGGGCGACCGCCGAAATGTTCCCCGAGAGTGAAGAGGCACTTTCGATAATTGAAAAGGTCGATCGACGAGTGGACCTACGTGGGTTGCATGAACCCATTTTTTTTTTCATAACGAACGCTGCAGTTGAATCGACTCGAAATTGAACCATCAGGAATAAAAATGGTTTTGAGGTTGACAATTAAGTCATCTAATTTATTAAAGGAGACTGCGGTTTTTCGCCTGCCGCTTTCTGTAATCGTGAGAAACGTCTCTGCTTAAACCTAAAATATAACGGATCTGGAACGTGGAGAATATCAGCAGCTTAAGCGGGGTATAACAAGTTTACTTTACGGTGTCATGTAAACCTACAATTTATGAATCATAATCGGATAAATAGAGCAATCACAATATCAAAATGTATGAGCGCCGAGACTACAAATATCCTGCGAGACTTCAATTAAGATGCGATGTACGTACGTCGTAACTTCTAGGATACAGTTGCTGCCTTCATTAATAGATTAGCCTACATAAATATAATTCAATGGTTACGTTGATAAGTGAATGAACTATAAGAAATATGTATTAACTTAGGTATGGTATGCACGGCAATATTTGATTTTCTGATTTAATTGGTGTAAATGATTCTTCCACTAACGATGCAGTTTAATATTAATACGCGAAAATCAGCAACCAGCTAATGTTATGGTGATAGATTTCTTGACCAAATGTTCTTTAGTCAGAGAAAGATTTAGGTATGTAGGACCATTAAGAATACATTTTTTTGAATTTTTATTTATTTAACAACTCAAATTTCATCTGAATATGCCAAATTTGGGCTGTGTTTATTTCGAAAACACTAAAATTCCATATTAATGATCAAATTTGAATAAAAATTAACAATTTTAAAGAATTACGAGTTTTCAACTATAATTTTCAAATTTTAACAATACATAAAAAATATCTTCAAAATTCATGTGAGTAAAAAGTAACGATATCCTCTCTGGAACCGTTTTTCATTTTTAGAAAAAACAAGTTTATAACTTTTGCCTTCATTAGAAGAAAACGTCATTATTATATCGTTTTTTAAGATCAACGATTTTTGATTTTATTTTTAAATCATATTTTATTCCAACCTTGATGCAACCTCATGGTATTTTTAGATATTCATGAAGAGAGAAACATATGGTATCAAATATTTTAATAGAAACATTTAGGTTGCTATTTAAAAAAAGGTATCGATGACATCATTGTCAAAAAGTGATGGTTCATAAAAAAAATTAAAACCGTCAAATTGGGGCAATTAATTAGCTATCAAACTTGTATTTAATAGCTTTCATAACTATCCAATAATACCATCAGGTTGCATATCAAATATTTCTAAGAAAATCGATTTTAATGCCTGACAAAAATGTGAAAAATTGAAGACTCCCTTACGATAATGACGATTTACTAATGTGAGTTTGTGATTATCAAATAAGGTTGTAAATTAAATTGTATTATAAAGTTCAGGGAAAAGTGTTCTGCATAAATTGGATACCAACTCTGTGGATAACTGTAAACCGGTTTCAACCTGGTCGGTCTCATCAGTACAGTGCATCCGAATGTAGGCAATCTATCTAATTTCAATCAATCTTTGTTCATCATCAAAATTTCAATGCGTTCTATTTCTGTGAAACGTACATTTCTTATTGAGAAACAGTTTCTTCAAGGCAATCTTTAATTTTTCACATTTTTGTCATCGGGCATTAAACTCGATTTTGTCACTCATGTATGTATATAGGTTATTCAACGGAGGGTTGGTGTGATTTAAATCAATAGATTTTTTTAAATAAATCATGAATTTAAATCACAATTGATATTTTAAAAATAATCATTGCTTTTGGACTGTTTGTTGCAATACACAAACAGTCCAAAAGCAATGATTATTTTTGATTGGTGAACATTTAAAAATATAATGTATCTAATTATGAGTTAGCATGCTTTAAAGTAGATCATTGTAAGTAGGTAAAATATTTTTCTTTTCTTCCACTTTTGGTCTCATCACATGGTACAGATACACAGACATTTTTTTAATCACCAAGTCTTGTTCACGGGATGCTAAAACATGTAAATCACACGAAATTTGATTTATTTCGCGCACGATTACACAACTTACAAAATTACAAAGCTAAGAAGCAGTGAGATCAAATAAATCTAGTTATTTTTTAGAAACATGATATTATTTATTTTCGTCATGGATACAATCTATGAAAAGCAACTCATATCTCCCTAGGGAAATGTCAATTTTTTTCACTCTCAATCACATTTTTTTCTCCTTCAACCTTATGACCACTAGACAAATAGATCGTACAATTGACAAATTTTCCATTCAAGACGGTACTTGAAGATGAGCAATTTTGCGTCTGTTCATGGCCTCCACTGCCACTAGCAGATGCCGACGATCTTACTTTTTCAGTCTCTTCCAGTCCAGCAATCACGCGTGAAATTTTATTCTTGGATGCCATGCTGTCTGCCATGTAGCCTTCCGCTACCGTAGAGCTTTTCCATCCACCCAGACGCTTCAGATTGGTCATACTTACTCCTCCATCTGCTGCCAAAGTTGCAAATGTTCGTCTTAAACAGTGACCTGTGAAAGATTTCGGTTTCGGCAAACCCAAGTAGACAGCAATTTTTGACGGAATGCTGCCAAATGTGTTTTTCCCAACAGGTTGCACTGTACATTTTCTGTTTCTGTACGATAAAAAAAACCTTGAGACTCCTGCAGGACGCAAACACATGTATTCTCTGATAAGCGATAACGCATTCAGTCTCTCCTCTTCAACTATAGTGAAGGATCTCTTTGCCAATGTTTTAGTGTCCGGAATCTGCACCACAATTACCGAACCCTGTCACTGATGTCTCCAATTTGCATTTTGACCAATTCGTCAGTTCTGCAAGCGCCAAACATACCCATAATTACTATCACTTTAAACATCAAATTAGTGTAATTCGGTGCTTCTCGTAAAAATATATCAACCTGTTCACGCGTCAAGACCTCAGACTTCTTGGGTTCATATCCTTTGTTTTTTCTTTTAAGGAATGTTTCCAATTCGTGGTAATTTGAAATATCAATGCCATCTCTCAATAATAACATAGATGTAATCATCGAAAGCTTGCTCCACAATGTATTCGGACTTAACGAATTTGACAAATCTTGAAAATTTGCCAACATTACAGTTACACTTATAACTGTGACATCATTTTTTAACATCCACTCATGCAATCGATCATATTCTTTTGCGTATAAATGTTCCGACTTTTGGGGTACCAATAATTCACGGGCTTTTTTGGCTTTTTCATTTACATTTTGAGGAAAAATACCTTCTGCCATTTTTATTATGACTTTTATATACTGTCAAACAACTCATAGCAACCTAGGAAATAAACATTGTGGATCGATACAATACCTAAAATTTTTACCAATATGTTTCTAAAAAATAAAATATTGTATGCACCACGGAAGATATGGATGTTTTTTACCCTCGGTTGACTTACAAACCTCGGGCCAAAGGCCCTCGGTTTGTAATCCTGTCAACCTCAGGAAAAAAACATCCATATCTCCCTTAATGCATAAATATCTATTAATCACATGCAAAAAAATGAAACAAACGTGATTATTATCAACTAAAATCAACTATTCCTTATTTTATTTTTAAATCATGTTTTATTCCAACTCTGATGCAACCTAATGATGCAGATGATGCAGAAATTCATGAAGAGAAAAACAAATGCTATCAATTTTTTCTATCAAACTTTGGTTTAAAACTTTATTTCCAAAAATAATAATAAAGGATCTAGCGAGGAGGTTTCTTACTTTTTGCTACCTGTATTTGTAAAAAAATAAATAAAATTTGTTCGAAAGTTAACTGAATTTTGTCAAAAGAACTTGCAGATTGCAAGACAAATTATAGATTTTAACTGTAATTTGCAAATGTGTTTAAATCTTTTTACTGCTATTGCTAAATTTTAATAAATGAGTAAAATTGTGTTGGCAGGTGACAAATTCCACCTGTAATTTTAGCAAAAACTCTCAAATTACTAATAATGATAATTACTGGAATTAATTTTAAGCGCAGATTATCGCATTTAATCTAAAATTATAACAGAACTAGCGAAAAGTAAAGTTAAAAAAAAAACAATTTATATTTTGCAGACTGAACATTTTGCGCCTTTGCAGGCAAAAAATTAATTGACTAATCGAACATTAAAACTTGAAGAATCAAATTTTTTATGATTTTGCATGGTATTCACAAATTTGGACGATAAATGTAAATAATAATAATAGTAATAGTAATAATAATAGTAATAGTAATAATAACAGTATTCTTTATTCAAAACTCAAATATTGCTTGCCCAGAAAAAGATTTGACAGCGTCAACAATTACAGATAAAAATACAAAATTACAAGTAATTCATTACATACTACAGGCAATACTACACTTACAATAATAAACTTACAATAATACTTACAATAATAAATAGCTTCTAAAATTATAACAACTTGATCTTGAAATTTGATCTGAACGTTTTATATTTGGTTTTAATTTGCTAAATTTGGGCTGTGCTTATTTCTAAATGACTTAAATTTCACAAAAGTGATCAAATTTGAGAAGTGAGTTTCCAATTTTCACGACTTACTAGTTTTCATGTCTAATTGTTAAATTTTAACAATTAATGATAAATATTTTTATTAAGTTTAAGGTTTTATCCATAAATTACCAGTTATGTATTTAAGGTATTAGTATAAGGTACTTACTGGTAAAATTATTTTTATTTTATTATTTATTTATTTTATTTTGCCTAATTAGTTTCGGTTTTTAAAAAAACCATCATCATAGGATATATATATATATATATATATATCCTACAGAAATATATATGTATTTTAATATGTATATATCCTGATCTTATTTTTCCTAATCTTCCTGATCTTATAAATAATATTATTTATAATATTATATATTATATATATATATATATATATATATATATATATATATATATATATATATATATATATATATATATATATATATATATCCTACAGAAATATATATGTATTTTAATATGTATATATCCTGATCTTATTTTTATGATAAATATTTGTAATCAATTTGAATTTTGAAATTTGAAAGTGTACAGATGTCTGTTTCATCTGAAAACTTTTCAAAACAGACATCTGTAACTTTCAAATTTCAAAATTCAAAATTCAACTTGTTTTGAAACATTTTCAGATGGAACAGACATCTGTAACTTACAAACTTCAAAATTCAAATTGTTTTGAAACATTTTTAGATGAAACAGAGATCTGTAACTTTCAAATTTTCAATTGAATCAATTCAAATTGATTACAAATATGTATCATAAAAATAAGATCAGGATATATACATACTGAAATACATATAATGCCTCTGATGATGTTTTTTTTTTAAAAGAGACTAATCAGGCGTAATAAAATAAATAAATGATAAAATTAATTAAAAATAATTTTACTAGAAGTACCTAGCAATATTACCAAAATATTTATAAGTTATATAATCTAAAAGAAAAACTTTACCTTATGTAAAACCAAAATTTGGTCGAAAGTTGTCGAATTATAACTGAAATTTTATGAAAACTTATCAGATACCAAGGAAATTTATAGATTTTAACTGTAAGTTTACAAATTGCTTTTAAATTAGTTAGTGTTATTCCTTAATGTTAGTAATCATGTGAATTTTGTAGGCAGGTGGCAAATTTCATCTGTAATTTAAACAAAAATATTCATATTAGTTTAAAAATCGTGCATGGTAGAAATTAATTATATAGTTTTGAAATTTGGTATACATACTCTTGATCACTCTAGAATCGAAAATCCGTCGAGGTTTCCCTTTCCCGTTAGGGCTTCATCCTTTAATAATGAAAAAACACCCCCCCAAACGGAACGTGTATTATTTTTCGCAATGTTCTCGTAAACGGTGCTCTGCCTGAAATTTTTTATATATGAAGGGGAGGAGAAACTCGACGGATTCTAGAGCACTCAAAAGTATGTATACCAAATTTCAAAACTATATAATTTATTTCAGCCAAAAAGTCTAATTATACTGTACTAAAACTCTCAAACTGAATTATCAAATTCTGACTGCAATTATGAAATTGGATCCTAAATGGTAATATAACTCGTCAGAATGCAAAGGAAATTTGATGATATCACCTGGAATTCACAAATTTGGGTGACAAATGTTAAATTTTTAATTATTTTAAGCACAAATTTCATATTACAGCTAAAGTTTCAACAGAACAAGTAAGCAGCAAACGCTAGCCTGCAAAATTTAATTGAAACTTCGCACTTATAGAATCTATATGAATTGTAGCAATGTAAATTATAAAATTTCATCTGAATTATCAAATTCCGACAGCAGTTATCAAATTGGATCCTAAATGGTAACATAACTTATCAGAATGCAAAGAAAATTTGATGATTTCACCTGGAATTTACAAATTTGGGTGACAAATGTTAAATTTTGAATTATTTCAAGCACAGATTTCATATTACATCTAAAATTTCAACAGAACTGGTGAGAAGCAAACGCAAGTCTGCAAAATTTAATTGAAACTACCCACTTATAGAATCGATATTGAATTGTAGCAATGTAAATTATAAAATTTCATCTGAATTATCAAATTCCGACAGCAGTTATCAAATTGGATCCTAAATGGTAACATAACTCGTCAGAATATAAAGGAAATTTGATGATTTCACCTGGAATTCACAAATTTGGGTGACAAATGTTAAATTTTGAATTATTTTAAGCACAGATTTCATATTACATCTAAAGTTTCAACAGAACAAGTGCGAAGGAGACGCTAGTCTGCAAAATTTAATTGAAACTACGCACTTATAGAATCGCTATCGAATTGTAGCTATGTAAATTATAAAATTTAATCTGAATTATCAAATTCCGACAGCAGTTATCAAATTTGATCCTAAATACACCACTCTCAACAGAAAATTTTGAAGATTTTACCTGAAATTCACATATTTGGGCCATAAATGTTAAATTATGAATTATTATGAGCAGGGCCGTATTTATGTATTGTGAGGCCCCCAAGTACAAACAATTTTGAAGCCCGCCACTAAAAAAAATAATAATAAAAACAAATATTAAAAAAAACACTTATTATTATGTGTACTTACTACTTTACACATAATAAATATAAATACATATGCGACAAAGAAAAATAATAGGAGTACTTAGTAAGTTAAAACCCTCCAAATTAGTGCTTATTTTGTTTTTACGTAAATTCGGCTCTGTCTTCAATAAACTTCGCTAACTAATTTGGGGGTCCAGAGTTTGAGTCAGGTTATTTTAAGATAATATACACTCAGTTTGTTATGATATTCATCACCCAATGAAAATATTGCTACAAATTTGATACTTTGGTAAAATAATGATCTATTATCACGTATAAAACTCCCTACGGTATATTTATGATTCCCAGTCCATTTTTGGGGGTAATAATTATTAAAAAAACGGCCATAAATTAAAAAAAATAATGAGCAGAAGCTGTGTCGTGTATAAACCAACAATCGCGTCTTGGCTCTAGAGGTACATTTTCTAGTAATAATGGTAATAAGTCATATAGGAAACGTTCTTAATTGTTACCATGCAATTGTTACCATGCAATGCATTGCAATGATGATTAATGCTGATGTCAATCGTATGACAATACATGTATGAATTTTAAGGACATTTCTATTTTTGTTTTAAATTTGAAAATTCGTAATTGGTTAAAATTGTAAAACACCTTTTCAAATTTGATAATTACTATGAAATTTTAGTGTTTTCGAAAGAAACACAGCCCAAATTTGGCAAATTGACATAAAGTTTATCAAATTCAGATCAAATTTGAGTTGTCAAATTTTAAGAATCACTGTCGGCACTCTGTATACTGGGTGATTTATAATAGGTGTGCAAAACTTTGCTATGTTGTTCGGGAAGTTTTTTTTCTTCAAACTTCAGAAAATTATGTCATTATTTAACTCAGTCGACTCTGGAAAAATGTCACATTTCCGCCAGCAGTTTTACTTTTCCTTTCCCAGCCGGCGGAAGGGAAAGTGTTGTCATGGCAACATTAAATAAACAAGACAAAAATAATATTAAACAATAATAAGCAATACTATAAATTTCATCATGTAACAATTAAACATATCAGTGTTTTGCTTTAACTAATAATAGATTAAATCTATAAATGGTTTCTTCAACAAAAATTATCACTGCACTGTCAAATGCTGAAATAGTTTCTGTCAAGAAAACAAAAAGCCATACGATGCATTCTTTGATATTAAATTTATTTGTAAAAATTATGTATCAAAATTACGAGTTTTCGTATTTTGCAGTACGTTTAAAGAAAAAATAGTATCTTTCACTTGGAGGCGAAGTGACTTTTCATGGTGCGCCTGAGTTTGCGCGCCGAACGAAGAGAGGCGCGTAATAGAAGGCAGGCTCATTTCTCCTCCACGTAAAATAATATACTATTAATATAAAAATGTCATATAGACCTAGGTCATATTCACATTAGTAACAGGAATATACACAAGATTTAATTTTTGGCAATCGCTTGCTTGTTTCGGCTATTCCAATGCATCACTGATTTTATTTGAAATACTTGTTTTATATTATTCTTGTACTAATAGGAATACGACCCATGTAAATTTGACATTTATATCTTAAAACTACTCCCGAACAAAATGTCAAAGTTTTTTACACCTGTTATAAATCACCCTGCAGATGTATGTTAACAAATTCAATTAATTGTTGATAGAAAATTGTTTTGTACTTTATTTTATAAAGCTACGTCATCCCTTTTTGTCCGATGAGGCGCCAGTTTGGGTCTATTGTAGACGCCCGTCCGACATAATTTAAATATATGTTAATGAGTCCTGCGTGATCGCTTTATTATAATAAATATTCGTGGGGCGGACTTAATCCGTAATTAACTTCCACTGCATTTACATATTAATTATAGTTTATTAATGAAACGGTCTGACTCGCCCTCGGTTATTTATCGTCGGATTTGCGCCTGGCCAAGAGGCCAACACACGATTTAAATTATTCTTCAGTGTCCATTAATAATGCAATTCGTAGTTTATTGTGATCGAGGGTGAATATTTCAAATATCAGTCCGAATTCATTAAATTAAATAGAGGCTACCATTTTAGTTTTTATTGGGTTGAAATTAATACTTCGGTATGAGCCATTTGATAATGTAATATTAAATTAGTAAGAGTTTCACTCATATACGTTGTAACATTGGAACAGATACTGAATTATTAAATGGAAATTTAAAAAATTACACTTCAATTTTTACGTTGCCATGAAATCGTTACAGCAGAAACGTCAAAGTCAAGAAGTCCTCCAAGTCTATTAGACGTCATCAATCGATTTGGAGATACCACACAATAAGAAATTGGCGAAACTATCATTGGAAGTGTACCCAAAAATACGGAAAAGAGTAAGAACAGAACGGTCTGGAGACACTTTATGTCATTTTGCACCGAAAAAGATTCACTTTTAATCGAAAGACGCCAATATCAGAACTTGCATTTATTTAATTTTTATTCGAGAAATATTCTCCATAAACACCATTTGTGCTTAAAAATTAAAGGGATAATTTCTATTCAAGCTTGTTGTCTAATTAAACTACTCGTTTTTTGAACTCGTGGAATTATTAATAACAAGATTTCTTGAATATTATAGGTAATTTTTAAGCACTCGTGGTATTAGTATTACCGCCGATAATACCAAAATTGTTGTTTACCAAAAATGCCAAAATTGTTAATGACCAAGTGGACGCTCAGCTTTATTCGTCATCATTATCGTCATATATACAATACGCATAGCAAATAATACAATATCGTGAATGCCCGATTTAAAATCTAGAAATGTTGCATCTCTATTGGGTTTTAGCGAAGTGACGACGTATCAATCTGTTCGTGTGCCTGTCATTTAACTACACGATTGTCCACAGATTATATATATACAGATAGGCCACTCTCTGTAAAAAAAACATCTGTCGCGTTTGCGCCCTTTATGCATTATAGGTACGTACCATTTTCTTAACAAAAGAACACACGAGATGGCGCCACTCTAGCATAATGTAGCCAAAATCCACGAGATGGCGCTATATCGTTAAAAAGCGGGATTTATAAATAAATATACATATGTAATTATAATATAGCGGGAAATTTAGTCAATTAATTTAATAAGCTAAGTTGTATTGGAGCTATAGATTTATTTGATAGTGGTTTTTAATCGATTATCATCGACGTTTCGCACTTCGATTGAAGGCTTCTTCAGGATGTTTAGATTATATAACACAAATAACTTACTATAATCTTGAATTGTTGTAATAAATAAAAATCTTTATAAATTAATTTTCCAATCCTTTTAAATTTTAGATTATAGTTCGTTATTTGTGTTATATAATCTAAACATCCTGAAGTACCTTTCAATTGTAGTGCGAAACGTCGATGATAATTGATTTAAAAACACTATAAAATAAATCTATAGGTAACAATACAACTTAGCTCATTAAATTAATTGATTAAACTTTTCCGCTATACAATAATTACATAAACAAATAGTAGTTATCTCAAGGAAAACACTAGTATATGCATATATAAACAAATCACTAAATATATTAATAAATGTTTATAATAATAATTATGATACATGAATACATTTCAAATAGTGTGAATAAACAATAAAAAACGTAAAGAAAAATCATACTTTTCTTTACTTATAATATTAATGTGCTCCCGTGCAAACAATGTCTTCATGATAGTGTTGCAGACGTTTCAATGGCAGGAGAAATGGTTGAAACGTTAGTTCATATATTTTCCTGGGCTATTGTTTGCATTGCAGCATTGTATAACATTATTGTAAATTACATGACACTACTATATGCAAATATAAACAAATTATTAAATATATTAATAAATGTTAATAATTATTATATGATAGATAAATACATTTAAAATAGTGTGAATAAACAATAAAAAGTGTAAAGAAAAACAATACTTTTCTTTACTTAAAATACAAATAACTATACAATGTGCCACGTCCAATTATTAATAAAATTATGCGCTTGTTAATCCATATGCAAATTGAAGGAAGATATATACTACAAAACTAAACACTAAAAAAATTCTTTACAAAAAACTCCAAATATATAATAATGCCTGTACAGAAAACCAAATGCAGACATTTAACGAGGAACTAATGTAAGACAGTTTTTGATTTTGCAAGGCCTAAATGTCGCGATCTGGTTTTTTGATATTTAACTAATGCTAGTTTTTTCACAGGATCATTAATTTTATGACGTTCTTTTCCTTGCAGTATGTTGTTGATGTTTTGTATCCACACCACAACATAAAATGGGATCAGAAGACTTCAAATTAGGTCAGCCAAATTGTGAATATGACAATGACAAAAAATTGGAATAATTGTACAAGACATTTTATGTGTAAAAAATGATACTATATTAAAATGAGTGCAAATCTTCGGTATATAAAACCGCATAATTTGCAAACATTGATTAGCGTGTTTAAAGAAGTTAAAGTTCGGTTGCAGCAAATTTCCACGTGTGAATTGCCAACATTCAATATAGGAGTGAATGGGTTACAACGTATCGGAAACCAGGTCCTGTTTACATATATTACATCCTTGTAATTTTCTCAGCATATTGCGGGCCAAATATCCTGATATGTACATATTTATATTGTCCGCCAGAAAACTGGGGTTGTTTATAAATGTGAACTCATCAGAGACATTTGGGGACACTATCTCAGTTGGCGCAGGAACTTTAATTGTTATTAAGTTTTGTACAGAATTTAGTGACCCTCTACAACCATCTTCCTCACAATTCGCAAATGAAGAATGGCGAGTCATACGATTATTAATAATCAAAGCTTTATTAGAAGCTCTGAAGGCAGCAGGTTTTGGATTTATATTCCGAGCACCATGACTTCGGACACCATCAAAAAACTTTTCAACGGGGTCCTGATTCAAATTTCTCGGACAAAGATATTTAATTCCCTTAGCGTGTAATTTGTTCCAGATGCTTTGCATACCTTTTAATGTGGTTATCCAATTTGCAAAGCAGGGTGGAACATATTCGCCTTGTGGTCTAATAAATCTAATTGTCTTCAAAACTTGAATTGCTTCGGAATAAAATTCTACATGCTAGCTTTCTTGGGTTATGGCACATCGTAAAGGTTTATCACCACTTACTGCCGAACCATTTACACTCTCAAATAGTTTGTCAAAAAATAACACAAACTCCGACGTACCAAGCATTGTCTCTGCCGCATATCGCTTATCTAAAAAAAAAGTATGAAAATTACTTCAATGTCGTATGAAAAAAATAATTCACTTACCAAGTGTAAAAAAAAGTAGCATGGCGGATGTTCTCGCCGAAAAGACCTGGGCTGCCAGCTTGCACGCTCTAATGCAGCAATGTCGTCTTCTCATTGTGCTTTACTTGATCTGTATTTATTTGTGTCTGTGTTGTTGACGATTCAAACGGCAAACGGATTCAAACGGTACATACAATCTGTCTGTATGCTACCGGCCGTTATTCACAAACAATGGAAATTATGATGATTGTGGATCACTGGATTATTCAGCACAAATAATGTGTCAATAATGGCGGACAGAGTTCTTAAAAAAATACAGCGACCCTGTAAGCGTCTACAGATTTTGGCGCCATCTATTTTGTATAGGTACGTACCCACACGAAACCTGGTCAATTTAAATCGTATAGAGTGCGCAGGGTGCGCAGGGCGCAGGGTATGCTATTGTCAGTCTTGGCATATTTTTTCACATCACGTTTCTCTTATAGTACACCACCTTTCGCTATTTTGGCAATCTTAAAAATAATCAATAATAAAAATCATAAAATTTTGGAAATCTAAATCTATGGGGGTCAAAATCTAAACGCCTTCGTAAAAAAGCGCCTCATCAATGTTTTTGGTGCGTGACGTGCGTTGGACGTGCCCTATAATTAGCAACACACGGAAGCGTCCGGTCGTGAAATGACAACTGTTAAAGACGACTGGTAAACAAGTGGAGTGCGTACTCATCGGCGACCCACTGAGGCGTGGGATGACGGATGTCTCTCCAAGACATCCCTCAGGATCTTCACGTAAGTGCGCACCGGTCTCGTGACGATCGTGTCCGGTGAATTGGCAGTCCGCTGAAATGGATTGTGTGGGTGTAGAAGAACGTGGGCTGCAGAGTAAATGATCTGCCCTGAAATTGTCATTCAGTTTCAACACCGTTTCATACCGACGGAGATTGTGTTTTGTTTGCATTTCTACGTCCTATAATATAGCCAAATTGTAAAGAATGGGTGATAAGTAGGCTTAGGATAGTTATGCACTAAAAAATCCCAAAATATGCATGCAAATATGCACTAAAAATGTTGAAAATATGAACTTATATGCACTAAAAATGTTGAAAGTATGCACTTAAATATGCAAGAAAAACACAAATTGCTATTTTATATCTATTTATTGGCACTCAATTTAATCACGCAATACAAATGTTTACATATTACAAAACACGATACGTATACATATATATATATATATATATATATATATATATATATATATATATATATATATATATATATATATATATATATATATACGTTTTCGCAAACTATTTCAGAACAGTTTCAGCCCCTCACATGAAAGACTAGTACAACATACATTTCCCAACTAAAGTTCAACTAAAGTACAACTAAAGTACACTGAACTAAAGTTCAACAACTAAAGGAGCAATAAAGAACCACCAAACGTAACAGAAAACGAATACTACATCGTACTAAATAACAAAAAAATTGATAATGCATATTTTAATGAGTAAATGGTTATGAATTATAATTGGCATCAAACTGAAATACACATTAGATCTTACTCAATAAAATATGCGTTTGACAGATTTTTCCAGCATCACCTTAAATTGCAGCCCTTACAATACTCTGAACTCCAGAATATTCTGAAAGTGCTAAAGTGAAGGTCCAGAATATTCTGAAAGTGCTGCACGTTATAGGTACTGTCTGTGAACGGAAGGCCTGATTCACAATACACTTGAATTGATGAATACTAAAATACCTCATGGTTTGTAATGATTCTTCTGTTGGTGTGAATAAAGCCGCCCATTCACTGATGCCGTTATCTTTTTATTTTATACATGAGATATCTCGCCTTCAGCCCTATTTTACTCATGTGAATCTACAAGATAAGAGAGTTTTGTTCGATACCTCTTCGTAAAGCGGCTTTGCATCTATAGATACCAATGGGAGAAGGTTTATCTTTCGTTCACTTCTATCTAAAATTACAAACGGTATCTCCCTAATATAAATCAAATGGTCGCAAAGACCTGTTACTGTGAAAACAAATGAAACACAATATTAACAAGTTCCAGAATAGGAATGAAAGACAGTGAGCGAAATTCGATGAGCACCTAAATAGATTGACTTTCGCTCATCGAATTGCGCTCACTGTCTTTAACTCACTGGTTTCCTCTTCTGGAACTTGTTAATTTTGTGTTTCATTTGTTTTCACAGTAACAAATCTTTGCGACCATTTAATTTATATATATTATGCAACTGTTGACTGCAAAGTTACCCACTTTCCAAAGAGGTATCGAACAAAACCGATACAGTCTTCAAGAGTAAGGCCGTAGAGAAGACGCAAACCCAAAACAAACCACTATTCCTGGGATGTATCGACCTCAAAAAAGCCTCAAATGGTTCCCAGAAAAAAACTGTGGGAAGAACTACGAAACAAGAAAGTCAGCAATAAAATGTGTAACATCATCAGGAACATAACGTATGGTCCTAAAGTTTTTGGGAAAATGTTAAATCATTCGTTTTTATACCAAATGCTGTTTAATCAAGTTTCCACGGAAACTAAAATGTCACAAGTAAGCAAGTTTGATTATGACAGTTTAGTTTTGCGAATCGATCGTAGCAAAATGACTTACACATGAGATATCTGTAAAGGTATTTACAATCTAGTTGGACGAATACCTAAGCGTGATGTTATTGCAATCTACCGAGAGCAAAATGTAGGGAAGTCAACCATTTATAACACTATACGGAATTGTGAAGAGGGTATACCATGCATTAATTTATCCAAAAGCGGTAGAGCAAGAATTTTGAGTGGAATAAGAGACAGAAGACTGATAGAAGCAGCGAAAAACAAAGTTGGAGTTTCTCAGAGAAAATTAGCCCGGATATTTGGTATTTCGAAGACCACTGTGTTAAGAACAATTGATCGCACAAAGTTAGTGTTTAGAAAGAGAAGAAACACATCAAAATACACCGCAGCCCAGTTAGAAATAATTCCGCGTTTTTGTCGCGCATTAAGGCGTATACACTTATAATAAATTGATTGATAAATAAATTGATTGTAATGGATGATGAAAAATATTTGACCTTATCCCATTCAGAGATTAAAGGAAACGATGGGTTTTACACCAACTACTTAGAAAATACACCAGACAATGTTAAATTTAAAGGTACATCGAAATTTGAGGATAAAATTTTAGTGTGGTGTGAGATTTCTGAAACAGGATTTATCTCAGAGCTTTATGTCGGCAGTGTTTGGGGATAATCCTTAAACGCAGGCCGTTATATTCAAAGATGAATATGGTGAAAATTGACACTGAAAATACTAATTAATTTTTTAAATACACATCATGTCAACGATAATATAAAGTTTTGGCCTGATTTAGCTTCATGCCATTATGGTAGAGTTACCAAACAGTGGTTAAATGAAAATAACATAGACTTTGTACCTAAGTTGGACAATCCTCCTAATGTACCTCAGGCTAGACCAATAGAAGAATTCTGGTCAATACTATCGAGGAAAGGGTAGGATAAAGGATGGGAAGCTACAAATGAAGATCAATTGCGGTGTCACAATCTTCCAAAAGATTAGAGAAATAGAACCTGAACTTGTCCAAAGGAAGATTGGACAAGTTGGAAGAAAATTGCGAATTAATGAGGATAATGAGCCACTATCCATAATGTAATTAGTAATTATTTTTTGTTATTAGTCTCGTCAATTGTTGTAACATTTGTTTTTCAAATTAAATGAGTTTGGAAAAATTCATTAGCATTTATATTTTTTCCAAAAACTTGAGGACCATACGTTATACGACAGAAATAGCAACGTAATAACTTATAACAGACAGCTTACCGAACCGTTTAAAACAAAGAACGGTTTAAGACAAGGAGGAGCTTTAAGCCCAACACTGTTTATCATCTTCATAGACAGAATAATAAGGAAATGCGACCAAAATAACAGAAGGCTGACAGTGGGATATCGAAACATGGAAAAAGTTGAAATATTAACAGGAGTGTTCGCATATGATGTGGTATTAATTACACAAACAGAAGGCAACGTACAGAAGAATTTGGAAATATGGAATGAAGAAATTAAAAGAGCGGGCATGGAAATTAACATAGACAAAACTAAAGTTATGATCATAGGAGCCCAAAAAGCAATCAAAATATCAATAGATAACATAGAAATCGAACAAGTAACCAACTTCCAATATCATGGGGTCGAAATTAAGTGCAGTAGGAAAATGATCGAGGAGATAAATAGAAGAATAGTCTACACGAATCCGGAATTTTGTACCGGGACAAAAAATGTGCTGCGTGATGCATTAGTTGACCCAAAATTAGTTCTTTTGCCTCCCCTTCATATAAAGTTAGGATTGATGAAGCAGTTTGTCAAAGCTTTAAATAAACAAGGTGACTGCTTTAAATACCTTTGCGACAAATTTCCTGCACTTTCTGAAGCTAAACTTAAAGAAGGAATTTTTGTAGGCCCTCAAATTCGAACCTTAAAATTGGACAGATTGTTCCAGAATACAATGACCCGGGATGAATCTGTAGCATGGAGTTCTTTCGTAGAAGTTATAGTCGGTTTCCTTGGAAACAACAAGTCTGCAAACTACAAAGAAATTGTAGCCAACATTGTCGAAAATTATTAAAAAAACTGGGATGCAATATGAGCGTCAAACTCCATTTTCTGAATTCCCACGTTGACTCTTTTTCCGAAAATCTTGGAGTTGTCAGCGAGGAACAGGGAGAGAGGTTCCATCAAGACATAAAGGAGATGGAGAGACGTTACCGAGGAAGATGGGATATTAGAATGATGGCTGATTACTGCTGGACCTTGAAGAGGGACTCGCTCACAAAGATCCACAAAAAGAAAACTACAAAAAGCAGTTTTGAGGGAAAAAGAGAACGATTTTATTTTTAAAAAAAACACCAACGATTGTCTAACGTAGATTATACTGCATTGTTTTTTAAATGAACAACTCAATTTTGCAGTGTAATTTTCCATTAAATATAGTTTCAATAAATATTTTCTCAATATTTTTGGCAGTTTCTATGAAAAATTTCAAACACACATTTCCTGAAAACCTGACGTGCTGGAGAAAAAGTAAGCACAGATTCATGATCAGCACACCCCATTTACTATAGGATACCTATTAAACTTGAAACACGTTTTCATGAAAGATAAAAAAATGTAGGCCTGTGTTATTAATTTCCATCGGACTATTTCCATCCCTTGTTAGGAACTTGATTGCGGCACGGTGCTCAATTTTTTCCATTATAAAAAAACTTTGACACGTCAGTATTAGAAAATTTCAGTAGAAATGTACAAATAGAACTGAACAGTGATAATTGTGTGCCCGTTTTCTGACAGTTTAAGGAATATAATAAAAACACAATTTTTGTTTTTCCAGGCTTCCTTCATAGTTAGGTACCTTTTTTATCAGCTTGCCCTCATAGCTCTCGGATTTTCGATGCCCATCTTTGTTTCTAGTAAAAGGTTGAAGTATTCAAGCCATTTTTTGTGATTAATTTCGTCTTTGAATATTCGCCGATTTCCTGTTAGCTCTATTGGAGTGTGCCCCATATTTTTGCTGAGTTCTGAAGAGAATGCATTTTATTTCGTTTGAAAATTTTCTAATATTCTTGCTTCTGACATCATGTCTTGGTGTTTATGAATATCTTGCTATTAAGTAGGTGGATGGGTTGATCTACTATTAAAGTATTGTCAGTACCATTGAATGTCCAGCTCCGGCAGTCCCAAAGCACCAAATACGAAGAATTTCCTCTTTCGAATTAACGAAGGCATTCATTCTCCTTGCTTAATATATCGAAGCGTCTCCTTGTAGCAGCTCGCCGTGGAGCGTTAGAGGATTGATGGGGCCCGATAAAATCTATCCGTCTCCAGCCATTTCCTACCAAAACGAACAAAAGGAGAACGAATGGACGTGTCGAAGCGGCAGAGTAATATGGCCAGAGTGTGTCTATTAAGATTTCTTAATTGGTTCATTTGTCAGCGGGGCTCCGAGAGCGTGGCTCGCAGGTCCTTATCTGGGCTCTCGGTGCCTGCGCCGCAATATGCATATCAGGACCTGCAGATGGACGGCGATGTAGCTGCACCCACGACGAGGTCCACGTGGGAGTGACCCCCACCGACGGCGCGGACTCCACGGGAAGCGGCGCGGAGTGGACCCGGCCCGTGCGAGATTAATTCCGATGGGCAGTAATTTGTCCGGCGTTTAAATAAATTTAATTTCATTAGGGAACACCGTACGTGGATGGTGGAATTAATCAACGCGATTGGGGCGATTAATCAACTCTCCTAATGCCCTCCTAACACTGTTATCGCCTAATTTGTGGGGGGAATTTAAAAAGAGACGCCGCGAATCGGAAATGTATAAACTACGAGATTTATGTATCGTTTGGTGATTAATCACAAATAGCTGGTAACCACATTAAACTCGCAGCTAATTTGCTGCGACTTTAAGGATTACGTGCGAAAGTTACTGTACCATGATTTTTCTGTTTCATTCTTGTTGTTGCCTAACATGGCTGGAACACGTGTCCGTTTTAATCCGTGGCGATTCTGGCCCACGGAGACGGCGTCGTTGGGTCGCGTGGAAGTCGTCCCCTACACACAACACACAACGCCACACGTTTCGTAAGAAGGGAATATATCAGCTAGTGTATTAACACACGCTCACATCCACGCCCATGGAGGTGGTGGGCCAGGTACAAGAACCGGCGCGCATTTGTCACGGTGCTGATTTATTGAACGATCGACTTCCATTAGTCGAGGACGGAAATCGCGGGCCGAGATAGAAAGATAGCAAAAACTGAAGTTGTGAAGGAAGGCACGTGATAAGGATTACTCAGTTTCAAGCGTTCACACAACTCTCGGTATCATTTAAATCATAATTTTATTGTCAACTTTAGAATTCTTCCTTATTCGTTTTAACATCTTGATGAAAAAGGATTATGTTAAAAAAATCAAAATGAAAACAGAAATTCCATTGGCTCTTTCGAGGGTTTAACGGTCGAAAAAGGAAGAAGCTTTCTAAGATGAAGGGATTTCGGACAGCCCCCCCCCCCTTTATTTAGTGCTAAGGGTAACTTGATACTTCATAGTAGTATCAAATATTATCTTAAAGTACATTTTCTAGCTTTTTCGATGCAATATTTTCAATGATCTCACTAAAATCAACATACTTCTCTAAGGCCCGTATCTATAGTCCGTACTTGAGAATGAGTTCGACTCAAGTCGTATATTTGCGTATATTTGGTTGCCTTTGGTGCATATACGTTTATAGAGAATACGCAACCAAATGTACTACTTGAGTCGAATTCAAACTCAAGTACGGACTATAGATACGGGCCTTAATCATTTTGGAAAAGCAAGTTGTGCTTCTTTGCCTGGTTTTCAAAGAATTTGCCCATCTGCTGAACAATCTATCAACTAAAGAAACAGTACCTAGGCGATTACCTCTCCTAATTCATAAGGAATAGAACGAAGAATCGCATAAGCAAATAAAAAATATACATAAACAATTTAACACAATTTACAAAAAAAATTAAAGGTGAGACCGATTCTGACAAATATACCTTAAGGTTTTTTGTCGTAAATTGCATTCAGAAGCCTAACCAAACTTATTTCAATTGTCTTGTAAATACTTTACAGTACTAGGATTTTCAATTGCGATTTCTTTTTCAGATTCAACAAGTTCACATCTAACATTACCTTCTACTTCGATTAATTTTCGAGCTCGTCAATGTTATAATTATTCTCATCACTATCTCTACTGCGATTAGTAGCAACAATTATGGTATCTTCTTTTTTAGATTCGAAAAAAATAGTTTTGGATTGATGACCTCGCGATGCTTTCGATTCTTTCTCAGATCTACGGTTGGTCTTCTGAGAGTTGGACGTTTTGAATTTGAATTGTACATAGCACCTGATTTAATTAATAACTTGAAATGAAAGAAAAATACTAATTATAACAAAAAAATCTTTTTATTTATATCGTAATAAACTCTTTTCATATTCTTGAAAGTTATTGCGGTTTACTTGACCACTTTATAGTTTGTGAAACCGACTTCATTGTCGGCTGATCTCATCAAAGACAAACAAGGTTGCAGGTACTAAGCAATGACAAAATTCAAAGCTTCTGCTGTGAAAATCTGTCAATTTTTCAATTGTTACTGCCCGAATCTGTAAAATGTTGTCAATTTTTGATATCCCAGTTTTAAATTGTAAACACCTATCAGATTTTTAAATACAACAGTTCACATACGTCAAATTCTCAATTAAAACCATCGAAATATGTCAAATTCTTAGCTTCAACTGTGAAAACCTGTCCATTTTTTAGTAGATACTGCCAAAATTTGTCTATTTTTGATGTCCCAGTACAAAAATGTTAAAAAAAAACTATCAGATCGTTATTGACTCTATTGAGTACCTAATGTTGTATCCAAATACATTTTTTTCTGAAGTATCTGTATTTGTATCCAGATACATTTTTTTCTGAAGTATCTGTATTTGTATCCAGATACATTTTTATCTGAAGTATCTGTATTTGTATCTAGATACAAAAAAAAATTATACCTGTTACAACACTGCATTTCACGTTAATTACATACAATTAGCTATTGATTTATTATTGAGAGCATTATTTTTTTAAAAATTTTATCTTGGGGCTTCGATTAATTTTCTCGTATTTAATTTAAGTTTAAGTCAGTAATTTGCTATTTCATTGTATATTATTCTTGTATCTATTACGTAGTAGCCCGTCAAAAGCTGGCAATGACGCATGCTTTTTCGAATAAATAATCGCGTTTTTAATGCTGGTTCGTGTGCTTAAGCTAAATGTAATAGAATGAACTGAAATTAGAAATGTATGTCGAATTGATGAAATATGAATCGATGAGTCATTGTCAGGACGGGACGAGTATACCAATAACTATAACCAGACATGGTTATAAAAAAAATAATTTAGTTTTGCATATTTTATTAAATACTGTTGAGCATTTTCTTTTGCTTGTAAAATGAGTATGATAAAGAAAACAATATTTGGTTTTGTTTTCCATTTATCTGAAATGTAACTAGAAGTATCTAGATACTTTTAAAATGAATCTGTATCTGTAGATTGATACATGTTCAAATTTGTATCTAGATACGTATCTAGATACATTCTTGGTTGAGTACCTAAAGTTTTATCTAGATACCTTTTTTCTGAAGTATCTGTATTTTTATCTTGATACAAAAAAATATATATCTGTTACAATACTGAATTTCTCTTTAATTAAATACAATTAGCTATGGGTTCATTATTGAGAGCATTATTTTTTTAAATTTTTACCTTGGGGCTTCGATTAATTTTCTCGTATTTAATTTAAGTTTGAGTCAGTAATCTAAGAGCAACATGTGATCAACAGGCCTTCAGTAAACAGAGATCGCATTATACTACCACCTCTATATATTACTGGGTATCATGAAAAAGTTTGTAAAGGCCCTTGATAAAGACGGTGAATGTTTTGCATATCTTTCGCGTAATTTTCCCATATTGAGCACAGAAAAATTAAAAGTAGGTATTTTTGATGGGGCACGAATGAGATAGCTAACAAGGGACTTTGAGAATTCCATGTATAAACTTCGCTGAAGTCAAAGACTCATATTACGCCTTAGATATAGTATGTATATAGTTTTGATAGTAAAAAAAACATGTAATAATTATTATTAAGTATAATTTTTATTTATATGTATTGGTGATTTTAATTTATGGATTCTAAAGTTTTATTTTAGCTTAAAAATCATTTTCCGTTCATTTTATATGTAAGTTTTTGCAATAATGGATTTAAGTTTTAAGATGTTAAGTAATTTTTTATTTCGCGTTTTTCAAATTGGTCAGCATACACTTCACTAACTAGAAAAATTCCGAACGCGTGGATATCGTTTGTTTTGGTGATCCAAAATTTTCAGGGAAACCATAAGTTTGATGACTATTTTCAGTTAGTCGAGAGAATGCTGACCAATTTGAAAAATCTAGGGTGCAATATGAGTATTTGCACTCACATATAGATAGATTCCCAGAAAATGTTAGCGACTTCAGCGAAGAACAGGGTGAAAGATTTTACCAAGTATAAGTACGATGGAAGAGCGTTATTAGGGAATGCGAGACATCCATATGAAGGCAGATTATTGCTGGAATATACAAAGAGATTGACCTCAAGCCATGCATTCGAAAAAAATCTACAAAAGGTCATGTGGTGATTTTTAATCTTTTGTTACGAAACTGTTTACCGTTTTTGCCCTTTTATAAAAAAATGTATTGTACTATTTCAAAAAGTAGAGCTGCTAGAAGATAACCAGAATTATTTTTGTAATTAGCATCTTAGATGCACTTAGAAAGTCTATAAATTTTAGAAGAAAAAAAAACAGTGTTGACCAGTGAATTTATACAGTGTTTCAAAAAGATAAAAGATGGATACACCAGGAAATCTCGGAAGGAAGACGGAAGGTCATTCGGAAAGAAGACGGAAGGTCATTCGGAAGGTCATTCGAGGTCACAAAAATATCACCACCAAATAGATTTTTGCAAGCCCTGCAACTTTTGTCTGAAACATTTTTCACGAAACAGTCTTCCTTCCGAGATATCCTGGTGTTTCCATCTTTTATCTTCTTGCAACACCCTGCATAATTACGAGTTTTGCGCGAATCCGACATTCCGAGGTTAAGGTGTAGGTCAACTTTAAAATTTCAAATGGGAATTTTTAGGATTATGGCCGGATACGTGTAGACGAGGTTACCAAAATAAAAATAATTAAATTGAAAACAAAATAAGAATTTAGATTTTTTGGTTTTTATTTTTAATTTGTTATTTATTTTTAACCTATTCCATATGCATCCGGTCAAAAACCTAAGGTTTCCCATTTGAAATTTTAAAGGTGAAGCTAAAATCGAGTAAAATTCATAAAAAAAAGTATCTTTTTGGTTTTAATTTATTTTTTAAAATGTTAAGTGCCTCTTCTACAGGATTCCGGTCAAAAACCTAACGGTTCCTATTTGAAATATTAAACTTAACCTTCACCTAGCAATTTCAAGGTCATTAAAGGTCACGAAAATAATACCACTAAATAGATTTTTTCAAGCCCTACAACGTTTATCTGAAACAAGTTGTACGAAACCGTCTTCCTTCCGAGATTATCTAGTGTATCGATCATTTTTCAATACTCAGTATGTAATTTGCCATTATTAAGATTTTTTTTAATCCAAGAGTATGTTGTCTTAACTTTTGTTGAGTTACTTAAACGACTACATAATATAAGCTACAAGAATATTATTACCGAGTTATATTTCAGTCCCCTTTCACTAACACTTAAGCTGGTCTCTCCATCCACAGTTAAAGATCAGAATAATATGTCAGTTAGACTTAGCCACAAGGAGATTATAAGGTAGCTAGTTAACGGTATTCTATTCTATTTGTGGGTTTTATTGAGTTATATTTCTGTTCTTTGTACGAACACTTAGGGGTGGTCTTTCCACAAATAAAGCTCTTACTAACATTTATCTGGCAAATAAGAAAATAAATGTTTTTTCACCTCCAAATAGTATTTATGTGGCACATAAGATTCACTATTTGCCCGATAACTTATTGGATGGTACCTAAGTATAGTATAGTACATAGTATAGTTATAAACCATAAACTAAGCAGCTATTTGCCGCATATAACCTATATAACCGCATATAACCGCATGTAACCTTAAAACTCCTGTCATGATTATTATTCAAGCGTTGTGTACGTATACTCTTTATTCAAATGTGGTGTGAGTTAATTGAAAGACACCTACTGCTTATGTAGTACATAAATTTTATCAATACTTTTAATTGTTTAGAACTATTGGACACTTTATTAGGAGGTGCAAAGACCGGCCCTTAGGCTGGGATTTCCATCACTAGTTAAAGTTGGGAATAAATTATCTGTCATTTCGATTTAAGTACAAAGAAGTTGAACAGTACCTAATCATTGCATTAATAATCAATTTGTTGCTATATTTAACGGACAGGTAACTATTCACAACCTAATTAGTGGTTGAAAAGACCTACTTTAATTATTTAGTAATTATATGTAATTTGCCATCGTTAACATTTTTTTGCAGTCCATGATTATATTCTTAACTTTTCTTAAGTTGCTTAAACGACTACATAAAGTCAACTTCAAGGATAATTATTATTCAATTATATTTCTATTCATGCCACTAATACTTGGGCTGGTCTTTCCATCCATAGTTAAAGTTCAGAATAAATAATATGCCAGGTATACTTAACTGCAATTAGGTGATAATGTAGCTAGCCAGTGCTATTCTACTCTATTTGTGGGTTATTATTGAGTTATATTTCTGTTCTGTCTACGAATACTTAGGTTGTTATTTCCATCAACAGTTAAAGTTGGGAATAAATTATCTGTCACTTCGACTTAAATACAAAGAGGTTGAAAAGTACTTATTCATTGCATTTATAATCAATATGTTGGTATCTTTAACTGACACATAACTATTTACAACCTAATTATTAGTTGAAAAGACCTACTCTAATTATTTAATAATTATACCGGGTGTACATTTCAAAACTAGCCAGTCTCAATAACTTTTGAATGCAAGCTAACTTGATAAAAAAAAAAACACGTCGATTGATTTTTGGAGGGGGAAGTTTGAAAACAACGTCAAATAAATATTTAGTGTCACCCCCGCCCCCCTAGCCCCCGCCACTTTTGAAATTTCAAATAGCACCGCCGCACCTTGCGATACCGCATTTTAAAGCTTGAAAAAACCGAATCTAGTGGCGTAATAAAAAATATTTTTGTCGATTAGTAGTTAGGCAACACCGATTCCAGATCGCCCCCCGCGAAGATTTCGATTAATTTAATCCGCGGTTTAATCGAACTTTTGATTCGCGTAAGTAGAGCAATTTGGGGGTAATTAGAGCATTAAAGCGGCGGATTCGCGTTTTAATGGGATAATCGCGGTAATTATCCGCGGTATTTGCATACAATTGCTCTAATTACGCGATTATCCGCGGTATTTGCATACAATTGCTCTAATTACGCCAGCTATTCCGCGGTATTTGCATACAATTGCTCTAATTACGCGATTATCCGCGGTATTTGCATACAATTGCTCTAATTACGCCAGCTATTCCGCGGAATTTGCATACAATTGCTCTAATTACGCGAATCAAAAGTTCGATTAAACCGCGGATTAAATTATGGTGATTGTATTGGTGGGCAAGGGCCGGCCAACATACCACCCCCACGCCGCCCCCCGCCGCCCCCCGCCGCCCCCGAGTGACATACCAGACTAGACGCCGCGCCGCCCCCCGCCGCCCCCGCACTGCCCCCACGCTGCCCCCCGCCGGCCGTCGCCTCACTGCGGCCCCCGACGTGGCACGAATCTCCCGCGCACCGGGGGGTGGAGCGCATCTGAGCCGCATATGTTTGGCGGTAAATTACAAAGCACGGTCACGGAAATCATCCATCACCGCACACAATAAAAACTGCACCCTTCACGGATGGGAGCGTGGGAAATTAAGCTTTGTATATTAGTACTACACTGCTTATCAAAGGCGCACATCTGCGCAGATGTTTCGTAGTAAAACGCCGCCCAGAGACCGTCCATCCATCACATGACACAATAAAAACTGCACCCTTCGCCGTGTTAAATATCCGACAGACAAATACATTCCTGGATGGCTACCTGTGTACCATTCAGATGAACCATAAATAACCGGCGGGCGGAGCCTGGGAAATTAAACCAGGCATCATAAATATGTCAATTTCATCCCGCTCACAGACATGTTTATGTACGGGTGCAGCTGCCATGCTCTCAGACAAGCCCTTCAGCGCGGCCTGAGCCGGTTATCTGAAAGGCGCAGTGTGATTTATAGGTATTAGACCCAAGCCAGATATGCACGTGCACCAATTAACTTGCCGCAACATTCCTACCTGCGCGAACACAGGGGCCGCCGCACCCCACCCCTGCGAGGGTTATTTAAACGAAAAACGCCGTGCCGCGAGCATCAGTCTCCTCCGAATAGTGTCGAAGCTCACATCTAGCCCTTCAAGTTTCTTGTGTTACCCTCTGTGCCAGCACCGATCTCCTAGTGAGTGTTATCGCGTTAACTCACCGTTCAACATACAGTGCCCGGCCAGTTTCGAATAGGTAAGTGCTTATTTATATTAAATTAAATATCCGCGGGCCCCAATTTAAATAAAAATTATTAGTGCAGCGGTATAAACTTAATCGATTTAAATGCATTTTCCTGGATATATAGCAGATGCCTCACATCGTAATTTAATGTAGCGTTTGAATCAGCATGAATTAATAGTTTGTATTTTATTGCTCGCAGATATGGAGTTTGTAAGCAGCTTGAATAAGATTGGGATGGTAAAAGCTATCATCAAAATCGGCGAACTGGAGCAGGACGTTCAACATCGCATCATCGAAGGCAGGAAAATCACCACCAAATTTGGCGAGAAGCAAACGGTCGAGCTGGAGCAGGGGATCCTATTCCTACCGAAGCGTTTCAACAGCATCAGTAGCGATGAGTTTGGGGAGGCAGTCGCACGCGGTCTGTACATCAGCAGGAGATCGGACAATGGACTGTCGTTTGAGAGTGATGAAGAGAGAGCTGCGCGATAGGACGTTGTTGCTGAAGCGCAAAATCGACGAGGTTAAAAGGATGATCGAGACGCGCAAGCGCAGCATCGAAATCATCAAGCAGATGGCATCATTAAAAATAAGTGTTTAGTCATTTAATGTCAGCACAAAGAGATGGATCGCATCGATATCCTCATGAAGAGGTTTGACATAGAATTCACATTGGAGGAGACGCTTCTGGGCAGCTCTACATTCTCACTCAATAAATCCCAAACAAAGCACGTGAGCATTGGGATAAGTCCTACTGCGGGTTTCATACCCATCGTCAAAATATGGGGTCCATTCGCCTCCATATTCTTCACAGCGGACGAGTGGAAGCAGTTTACCGCACTCGACATTGGAGGATTGACAGAGCCCATCTCGATGGAGCAGTTCGACATATATAGAGAGGCCTCACTGTGGATCGAACAGAGGGAGTTCAAGATAGCTCTGTCTGAAGAGGCTGTACATACCCTGGTGCGCATTAAAAAACTAATAGACTCTAAATTGGATATTTTATCAGAGTGCGCATTTAAAGACTATTACAACAGTCTGCTGTACGCGTGTGCAAAAATGAATAATGGTGATTTAATGGATAATATTATGATGTTAATAGATCCACATAAAAAATTGTTTCGAGCACAAATAATGTTAGAATATTTGTACATGTATAATGATGCTATACTGTCAACATATGAAAGTTTAAAATAAATATCTCCTATATCTATTTATGTGTCTCATTAACCACCTGTAATAAATAAATAAAAATAAAAACAACGGATAATAATAATACAGATTTATTGGTCATCATGTTACATCTCTATCAGGGAATTACATATATTACAATACATTTGTACTATCTATCCAGGAATTAAATACATTATCATGGCCCAGCCACTTGACAAAGACTTTGCTGCCCTTCCGCTTCAAGACCTTCTCAACGAGGTAGGTATCAGGATGTTTCGTCAGCTGCAGCTCTTCATTATAGAATGCTCCGCGTATGGGGGTCCCATGCATGTCCTCGAGCAGATATGAGGCAGGATCTGTGATTTGAGCCTGCTTAATTTTAAATAATTCAGCCGACCAATTTGGCGTGTACCCCTTCTCGAATAACGCTTTCTGCCTGCTTATTCGAACTACATCATTAACGCTAAACTTTCGCACACCGGACATTTTAACGTGCGAATAAACGGTATCTAGAAGATGTTGTTCATGCTTCTTGATGACGTCACAGGGTCTCATGCCAATAGTACGATGTTTCCTGGCATTATATTCGGCGGCGGCATCGGTGAGAATGTCTATCCATGAATATGTCCCCCTCAAACTAAACGATCGATAAAGACTATTTTTTATAGTACGTATCACGCGCTCAGCCATGGATGCCTTGATTTTAGTATAGGATGAATAATGATTCACTTTATATTTAGCTAGCAGCGCCTTCATCGTAGAGTTGTAAAATTCAGTACCATTGTCAGTCTGCAAATTCTTCGGAGTACGACGCCCGCGAAAAATATCAGCGAAAGCGGCACTAACGCATTTAGCAGTTTTATCCTTTAGTGGACGAGTCCATAGGAACTTGGAGAAGCAGTCAATCACCACCAGAATGAATCTGTACCCCTTATTATCTCGAGCGTAAAAGGAGAATTCCGCCAAGTCAGCTTGCCATAGATCATCAAGTCCTTTAATGATAGTCCTCCTTCTCCCAAAGTTAACACGAGCGGGTCTATGGAGCTCATCAACGATACCGCTCTTAATAGCACTCATTATTTAGGTGCGGCTACGGGCTTGCGAGGAGTGACGCCCGGAGTACGTCTGCTCTCTCTTATAGTCTGCTGTACTTTGGTATGTATCAGCTCTCGCAAATGTACATCATCATCCTGGCGCTTTTTCTTCAGGTCGGCTAACTCGCCTATAACAAGCGCATCGTGAGCCTGCATTCTTTCTTCCTGCTGCTTCTTTGCATCATCCAATTCCTGCTTAAAAGCAGCGCCATAAGCCTGAAGTTTTTCTCTCTCAGCCGACAACTGAACAAATAACTCGCGCAGCTGCTCTACTCTGGTGAACACCATCTCTCTCAGTTTTACATGGCTATCCTCACTCTTCTTCTTCAGATCGGCTAACTCACGAGCAGCAATTACATCATGGATCTGTAGTCTTTCTTCCTGCTGCTTCTTCAGAGCATCCAATTCCTGCTTAATAGTAGCGCCATAAGCATGCAGCTTATCTGCCAGCTGCTTTTTCAGGATAGCTAACTCCCACACATTAGCCTGCAGTTTTTCCTCCTGCTGCTTCTTCAGATCAGATAGTTTCGCATCGGTATTTTTCTGCAGATTTTGCATATTATGCGCAGCAGCCTGCGAATAAAGTGCCAGTTTATTGCGAGCAGCACTAGCCGCACGCTCTAAAATATCAGCCTCCATCTTGTTCAAAGAATCTTCCACGAACCTCCTGCTAGCCGCATCGTCCAAATCCGCGGGCTCCTTTATGCGTGTGAGACGTCTATTATTTAAATCATAATGACCGCTCGACGTTAGCATAAATCCTACGCCATCGCGTCCTCGAGAGCATTTTCGCGTGCCTCCCGCTCTAAAGAAACGGCCGAACTTGTCGACGCTCATCGTATATTTGAGCAGGTAGCGCACATGTCGTTCGTTTTATTCAATTATATCAGCTTCGCGGAGCTCATCATCAATAGCCAGAATCTCATTACCGACGCTGCTATTCCCAGCAGTCCTAGCAGCATGTAGCAGACATAGCCTATCCACCAGCTTTTCTATTTTATCCCAATAGCGGTATTGTACGGGGGTTTTTAAGTCGCACTGCATCTCAGAGTCGAACTCTAGACCTCCAGTAGTTTTAGCGCGGGATCTAGTTAGAGCTGGCGAACTCACGCTGTTTAATAGAGGCGCGATAAACTTCTTATATTTAAATTGGAATATGCTATATTGGTTTTATTGATGATATCAGCATAATTGATTACATCTGTGTGGCTAAATGGTTTTGGCTTCTTACTAAAAATCAGATCATAGAGGCCAGGGGTCCCCGCATAGATTCTTCGCCCGACTAAAAGATCCTCCCCATCTGGGTTAATAGGTGAGTTACCCAGATGAAATCCTCCAGCATGGCTATTATAGACTACGCCGAATGTCTTGTCTAAGTCCTTATCATCACCCCTAACTAACATGGTGAAATATTTTCTAGGTGTTAGCAGCATGTCGTCCAGTAAATGTAAGAGCTCACCCCCTCTAGACGTCGTATCCATATCTTGCTCATCGCCAGCCTCACTACCATACTCCGAAAACGATAGATTCCTCGTAGCCTTTAACTTGGCAGCATGACGTTGTGCTACTGCTTTCGGTGTGGAGCGTATAACAGGGGTTGCAGGTGCTGCCTGTAAAGCCGGGAGTATGACAGGCATAGACATGCTGGTTGCAGGTGGTTGAAGCAGAGCAGAACGTGCTGGAGGTGCTGTCCGTGGATAGGATATATCGAATGTGCGCGGTCGATGTAGAGCAGAACGTGCTGGAGGTTAAGAGGAAAACACATGACAACACGGTAAAAGTATTAAAAAATAAGTCCTGCATTTATCGAATGCGTTAGCCTATTAGCGGCAGTGTAAAGACAGGGGCTATTATAATGATGTGAAAAAATGAGCACGCCCGATGTGATGGATAATAGGTTCGCATAAACAAGCACTTCGAGTACAAATAATGTTAGAGGACATTTACATGTATAGTGATGCTGTATTGTCAACATTTGAATGTTTCAAACAAATG
Source organism: Othius punctulatus (assembly GCA_951805005.1). Lineage (NCBI taxonomy): Eukaryota > Metazoa > Arthropoda > Insecta > Coleoptera > Staphylinidae > Othius > Othius punctulatus. Next base: position 23,228,187 of record OX638138.1, on the reverse strand, counting down.
ACTCTAATTAAGTGTTTTATCAGCCTACAATAAATAGAGAAATAATTCGATTTATTACTCATGCATATCCTCGAGTAGCTAGGAAACTAGATCTGTAATTCGAGCCTGCTTAATTACAGTATTAACTCTAATCGCCCGCTAGGTCATAGGTGCATTGATTTGTACACCTGTCAGAACTTGTAGCTGGCAGGGCGCTCCTCCCCACCACATGAGTTTCGGGGGGCTATCTTTAAGCTTGATTTCTGCATACATTAGGGTAGTTCTCAGGCAGCAACGACGAAGCATGCATCCACCCAAGAGCACTAACACTCGCAGTCCTCCGCATATTAAGAGAAGTAAGTACACCACTTCTAGCCAAATAATTATGAATAAATCATATATTTTATTGCTCCCAGATATGGACTTCGTAAGTAGCCTGAATAAGATTGGGATGGTAAAAGCTTTAATCAAAATCAGCGAGCTGCAGCAGGATTTATTATTAAAAATAGTATTGTATATGTTTGCATGATTTTTCTTTATTTAATATGTTCTGTTCTCTCTATACACTATGGAGGGGTGAATAAAAATAAAGTTTTACATTGTATTATTATGTTTTATTACCATATAAAATATCAACTACATACTCGTGACGGAGTGGCGGAGGGGCGGTGGGGCTTCGGGAGGAGCGGAGGGGCGGAAGGGCTCGTTGTGTTGGTGGAGGAGCGGAGGGGCTTCGGGACGGTACGGAGGATATATATATATATATATATATATATATATATATATATATATATATATATATATATATATATATATATATATACCACCACCAACAGGTGTCTCACGGGTATCTCACAGCTGTCTCACAGCTGTCTCACAGGTGTCTCACAGCTGTCTCAGAGGTGTTTTACAGCTGTCTCACAGCGTCTCACATATGTATCACAGCGTCTCACACGTTACTACATTTTAAGAATATAAAGGGCGGCGGTGCTTCGGGAGGGGCGGAGGGGCAGGTGGGGCTTTGGGTGGGGCGGAGGGGCTGGTGGTGTTGGAGATGGAGGTGGGGCTTCGGGAGGGGCGGAGGGGCTGGTGGAGTGTACGGAGGGGCTACGGGAGGGTCCGCATACTAGCGCCCTGATTGTATTGGGTAGCAATTTGCTGTGTCTAATGAAGCTCGGCTCGAATCCAGCACCCCTGTCCATTGATCCATATTGATCACCTCTAGCGATTGTTGCTGCTTGACGACCTTCATCGTACCAAACCTCTCACATCGCGGATGAGACTCTAGCTCACCACCTCCTTTTAACGTTTGCTGGTCATTACAGGTTCTCCCTGATCCATTCAAAGCATCCTTTTCGGTCTTAGGTTGTCTCATCGTGGCATTTGTTTGATGTTTAGTTTCATGCCGTTTGAGATTATCGCTTCTTGTAAATGTTCTCTCACAGTGCAAACACTTCAATAATCTGGCAGAATTAGTAGTCTTGTGTCTTTTCAATCCACGCAGCCACCGGAAAGAAGACTCACATCTATTACACTTATACATGCTGATGGATCGAATGCAACTGATATCTCTGTGACAGCCACTGTGCCAGTCTCTCTTATATATATCCTCCGTACCGTCCCGAAGCCCCTCCGCCACTCCGTCACGAGTATGTAGTTGATATTTTATATGGTAATAAAAAATAATAATACAATGTAAAACTTTATTTTTATTCACCCCTCCATAGTGTATAGAGAGAACAGAACATATTAAATAAAGAAAAATCATGCAAACATATACAATACTATTTTTAATAATAAATCCTGCTGCAGCTCGCTGATTTTGATTAAAGCTTTTACCATCCCAATCTTATTCAGGCTACTTACGAAGTCCATATCTGGGAGCAATAAAATATATGATTTATTCATAATTATTTGGCTAGAAGTGGTGTACTTACTTCTCTTAATATGCGGAGGACTGCGAGTGTTAGTGCTCTTGGGTGGATGCATGCTTCGTCGTTGCTGCCTGAGAACTACCCTAATGTATGCAGAAATCAAGCTTAAAGATAGTCCCCCGAAACTCATGTGGTGGGGAGGAGCGCCCTGCCAGCTACAAGTTCTGACAGGTGTACAAATCAATGCACCTATGACCTAGCGGGCGATTAGAGTTAATACTGTAATTAAGCAGGCTCGAATTACAGATCTAGTTTCCTAGCTACTCGAGGATATGCATGAGTAATAAATCGAATTATTTCTCTATTTATTGTAGGCTGATAAAACACTTAATTAGAGTCATTTGTTTGAAACATTCAAATGTTGACAATACAGCATCACTATACATGTAAATGTCCTCTAACATTATTTGTACTCGAAGTGCTTGTTTATGCGAACCTATTATCCATCACATCGGGCGTGCTCATTTTTTCACATCATTATAATAGCCCCTGTCTTTACACTGCCGCTAATAGGCTAACGCATTCGATAAATGCAGGACTTATTTTTTAATACTTTTACCGTGTTGTCATGTGTTTTCCTCTTAACCTCCAGCACGTTCTGCTCTACATCGACCGCGCACATTCGATATATCCTATCCACGGACAGCACCTCCAGCACGTTCTGCTCTGCTTCAACCACCTGCAACCAGCATGTCTATGCCTGTCATACTCCCGGCTTTACAGGCAGCACCTGCAACCCCTGTTATACGCTCCACACCGAAAGCAGTAGCACAACGTCATGCTGCCAAGTTAAAGGCTACGAGGAATCTATCGTTTTCGGAGTATGGTAGTGAGGCTGGCGATGAGCAAGATATGGATACGACGTCTAGAGGGGGTGAGCTCTTACATTTACTGGACGACATGCTGCTAACACCTAGAAAATATTTCACCATGTTAGTTAGGGGTGATGATAAGGACTTAGACAAGACATTCGGCGTAGTCTATAATAGCCATGCTGGAGGATTTCATCTGGGTAACTCACCTATTAACCCAGATGGGGAGGATCTTTTAGTCGGGCGAAGAATCTATGCGGGGACCCCTGGCCTCTATGATCTGATTTTTAGTAAGAAGCCAAAACCATTTAGCCACACAGATGTAATCAATTATGCTGATATCATCAATAAAACCAATATAGCATATTCCAATTTAAATATAAGAAGTTTATCGCGCCTCTATTAAACAGCGTGAGTTCGCCAGCTCTAACTAGATCCCGCGCTAAAACTACTGGAGGTCTAGAGTTCGACTCTGAGATGCAGTGCGACTTAAAAACCCCCGTACAATACCGCTATTGGGATAAAATAGAAAAGCTGGTGGATAGGCTATGTCTGCTACATGCTGCTAGGACTGCTGGGAATAGCAGCGTCGGTAATGAGATTCTGGCTATTGATGATGAGCTCCGCGAAGCTGATATAATTGAATAAAACGAACGACATGTGCGCTACCTGCTCAAATATACGATGAGCGTCGACAAGTTCGGCCGTTTCTTTAGAGCGGGAGGCACGCGAAAATGCTCTCGAGGACGCGATGGCGTAGGATTTATGCTAACGTCGAGCGGTCATTATGATTTAAATAATAGACGTCTCACACGCATAAAGGAGCCCGCGGATTTGGACGATGCGGCTAGCAGGAGGTTCGTGGAAGATTCTTTGAACAAGATGGAGGCTGATATTTTAGAGCGTGCGGCTAGTGCTGCTCGCAATAAACTGGCACTTTATTCGCAGGCTGCTGCGCATAATATGCAAAATCTGCAGAAAAATACCGATGCGAAACTATCTGATCTGAAGAAGCAGCAGGAGGAAAAACTGCAGGCTAATGTGTGGGAGTTAGCTATCCTGAAAAAGCAGCTGGCAGATAAGCTGCATGCTTATGGCGCTACTATTAAGCAGGAATTGGATGCTCTGAAGAAGCAGCAGGAAGAAAGACTACAGATCCATGATGTAATTGCTGCTCGTGAGTTAGCCGATCTGAAGAAGAAGAGTGAGGATAGCCATGTAAAACTGAGAGAGATGGTGTTCACCAGAGTAGAGCAGCTGCGCGAGTTATTTGTTCAGTTGTCGGCTGAGAGAGAAAAACTTCAGGCTTATGGCGCTGCTTTTAAGCAGGAATTGGATGATGCAAAGAAGCAGCAGGAAGAAAGAATGCAGGCTCACGATGCGCTTGTTATAGGCGAGTTAGCCGACCTGAAGAAAAAGCGCCAGGATGATGATGTACATTTGCGAGAGCTGATACATACCAAAGTACAGCAGACTATAAGAGAGAGCAGACGTACTCCGGGCGTCACTCCTCGCAAGCCCGTAGCCGCACCTAAATAATGAGTGCTATTAAGAGCGGTATCGTTGATGAGCTCCATAGACCCGCTCGTGTTAACTTTGGGAGAAGGAGGACTATCATTAAAGGACTTGATGATCTATGGCAAGCTGACTTGGCGGAATTCTCCTTTTACGCTCGAGATAATAAGGGGTACAGATTCATTCTGGTGGTGATTGACTGCTTCTCCAAGTTCCTATGGACTCGTCCACTAAAGGATAAAACTGCTAAATGCGTTAGTGCCGCTTTCGCTGATATTTTTCGCGGGCGTCGTACTCCGAAGAATTTGCAGACTGACAATGGTACTGAATTTTACAACTCTACGATGAAGGCGCTGCTAGCTAAATATAAAGTGAATCATTATTCATCCTATACTAAAATCAAGGCATCCATGGCTGAGCGCGTGATACGTACTATAAAAAATAGTCTTTATCGATCGTTTAGTTTGAGGGGGACATATTCATGGATAGACATTCTCACCGATGCCGCCGCCGAATATAATGCCAGGAAACATCGTACTATTGGCATGAGACCCTGTGACGTCATCAAGAAGCATGAACAACATCTTCTAGATACCGTTTATTCGCACGTTAAAATGTCCGGTGTGCGAAAGTTTAGCGTTAATGATGTAGTTCGAATAAGCAGGCAGAAAGCGTTATTCGAGAAGGGGTACACGCCAAATTGGTCGGCTGAATTATTTAAAATTAAGCAGGCTCAAATCACAGATCCTGCCTCATATCTGCTCGAGGACATGCATGGGACCCCCATACGCGGAGCATTCTATAATGAAGAGCTGCAGCTGACGAAACATCCTGATACCTACCTCGTTGAGAAGGTCTTGAAGCGGAAGGGCAGCAAAGTCTTTGTCAAGTGGCTGGGCCATGATAATGTATTTAATTCCTGGATAGATAGTACAAATGTATTGTAATATATGTAATTCCCTGATAGAGATGTAACATGATGACCAATAAATCTGTATTATTATTATCCGTTGTTTTTATTTTTATTTATTTATTACAGGTGGTTAATGAGACACATAAATAGATATAGGAGATATTTATTTTAAACTTTCATATGTTGACAGTATAGCATCATTATACATGTACAAATATTCTAACATTATTTGTGCTCGAAACAATTTTTTATGTGGATCTATTAACATCATAATATTATCCATTAAATCACCATTATTCATTTTTGCACACGCGTACAGCAGACTGTTGTAATAGTCTTTAAATGCGCACTCTGATAAAATATCCAATTTAGAGTCTATTAGTTTTTTAATGCGCACCAGGGTATGTACAGCCTCTTCAGACAGAGCTATCTTGAACTCCCTCTGTTCGATCCACAGTGAGGCCTCTCTATATATGTCGAACTGCTCCATCGAGATGGGCTCTGTCAATCCTCCAATGTCGAGTGCGGTAAACTGCTTCCACTCGTCCGCTGTGAAGAATATGGAGGCGAATGGACCCCATATTTTGACGATGGGTATGAAACCCGCAGTAGGACTTATCCCAATGCTCACGTGCTTTGTTTGGGATTTATTGAGTGAGAATGTAGAGCTGCCCAGAAGCGTCTCCTCCAATGTGAATTCTATGTCAAACCTCTTCATGAGGATATCGATGCGATCCATCTCTTTGTGCTGACATTAAATGACTAAACACTTATTTTTAATGATGCCATCTGCTTGATGATTTCGATGCTGCGCTTGCGCGTCTCGATCATCCTTTTAACCTCGTCGATTTTGCGCTTCAGCAACAACGTCCTATCGCGCAGCTCTCTCTTCATCACTCTCAAACGACAGTCCATTGTCCGATCTCCTGCTGATGTACAGACCGCGTGCGACTGCCTCCCCAAACTCATCGCTACTGATGCTGTTGAAACGCTTCGGTAGGAATAGGATCCCCTGCTCCAGCTCGACCGTTTGCTTCTCGCCAAATTTGGTGGTGATTTTCCTGCCTTCGATGATGCGATGTTGAACGTCCTGCTCCAGTTCGCCGATTTTGATGATAGCTTTTACCATCCCAATCTTATTCAAGCTGCTTACAAACTCCATATCTGCGAGCAATAAAATACAAACTATTAATTCATGCTGATTCAAACGCTACATTAAATTACGATGTGAGGCATCTGCTATATATCCAGGAAAATGCATTTAAATCGATTAAGTTTATACCGCTGCACTAATAATTTTTATTTAAATTGGGGCCCGCGGATATTTAATTTAATATAAATAAGCACTTACCTATTCGAAACTGGCCGGGCACTGTATGTTGAACGGTGAGTTAACGCGATAACACTCACTAGGAGATCGGTGCTGGCACAGAGGGTAACACAAGAAACTTGAAGGGCTAGATGTGAGCTTCGACACTATTCGGAGGAGACTGATGCTCGCGGCACGGCGTTTTTCGTTTAAATAACCCTCGCAGGGGTGGGGTGCGGCGGCCCCTGTGTTCGCGCAGGTAGGAATGTTGCGGCAAGTTAATTGGTGCACGTGCATATCTGGCTTGGGTCTAATACCTATAAATCACACTGCGCCTTTCAGATAACCGGCTCAGGCCGCGCTGAAGGGCTTGTCTGAGAGCATGGCAGCTGCACCCGTACATAAACATGTCTGTGAGCGGGATGAAATTGACATATTTATGATGCCTGGTTTAATTTCCCAGGCTCCGCCCGCCGGTTATTTATGGTTCATCTGAATGGTACACAGGTAGCCATCCAGGAATGTATTTGTCTGTCGGATATTTAACACGGCGAAGGGTGCAGTTTTTATTGTGTCATGTGATGGATGGACGGTCTCTGGGCGGCGTTTTACCACGAAACATCTGCGCAGATGTGCGCCTTTGATAAGCAGTGTAGTACTAATATACAAAGCTTAATTTCCCACGCTCCCATCCGTGAAGGGTGCAGTTTTTATTGTGTGCGGTGATGGATGATTTCCGTGACCGTGCTTTGTAATTTACCGCCAAACATATGCGGCTCAGATGCGCTCCACCCCCCGGTGCGCGGGAGATTCGTGCCACGTCGGGGGCCGCAGTGAGGCGACGGCCGGCGGGGGGCAGCGTGGGGGCAGTGCGGGGGCGGCGGGGGGCGGCGCGGCGTCTAGTCTGGTATGTCACTCGGGGGCGGCGGGGGGCGGCGGGGGGCGGCGTGGGGGTGGTATGTTGGCCGGCCCTTGCCCACCAATACAATCACCATAATTTAATCCGCGGTTTAATCGAACTTTTGATTCGCGTAATTAGAGCAATTGTATGCAAATTCCGCGGAATAGCTGGCGTAATTAGAGCAATTGTATGCAAATACCGCGGATAATCGCGTAATTAGAGCAATTGTATGCAAATACCGCGGAATAGCTGGCGTAATTAGAGCAATTGTATGCAAATACCGCGGATAATCGCGTAATTAGAGCAATTGTATGCAAATACCGCGGATAATTACCGCGATTATCCCATTAAAACGCGAATCCGCCGCTTTAATGCTCTAATTACCCCCAAATTGCTCTACTTACGCGAATCAAAAGTTCGATTAAACCGCGGATTAAATTAATCGAAATCTTCGCGGGGGGCGATCTGGAATCGGTGTTGCCTAACTACTTCGATTCGTTTTGGAAAAAAATAAAAAAATATGAAAAATTCCAAAACAATGTATATTGAACAAATCTAAATTCCTTTCGAAGAAACAAAAAAAAAACAAGTCGAACCGTGTTCGAGGCAGATGTTAAAAAGTATGTTAATTGAATATAAAATATTACCCCCTCCCCCTACCGACTCGCGCTTTTATTACAAATTTTAAATTACACCCCTACGTTGTGATACTTTGTTTTAAATCGTAAAACAAATACAAACTAGAGGTGTAACAAACATATATTTACGTCACCACATTTCCAAGAACAAAATATTTTTCCAAAAAGAACTGTTAAAAATCTTTTCTTATTGCGCTACTAGATTAGGTTTTTTTTAAGCTTTAAAATGAGGTATCGTAAGGTGGAGGGTGCCATTTGAAATTTCAAAGTGGGGGTGGCTAAGGAGGAAGGGATGATACTTAAATTTTACTTTACTTTGTTTTTAAACTTCCCCCTCAAACAATTAATCGACGTGTTTTTTGTTTTATCAAGTTAGCTTGCATTGAGCAAGTTATTGAGACTGGCTAGTTTTGGAATGTACACCCGGTATAATAATTATAAGTAATCTGCCATTCTTTTTGGAATTCGTGATTGTATTCTTAACTTTTTTAACTTGCTTAAAGGACTACATAACATCAGCTATACGGGTGATTACTATTCGATTATATTTCTGTTCATGCCACTAATACTTGGTCTGGTCTTTCCATCCACAGTTAAAGTTCAGAATGAATAATATGCAAGTTAGACTTGGCCACAAGGAGGTTATAATGTAGCTAGCCAGTGCTATAGTAATCTATGTGTGGGTTATTATTGAGTTATATTTCTGTTATTTCCAGTCACAGTTGGGCTGGTTTTTCCATCAACAGTTAAAGTTGGGAATAAATTATCTGACAGACTTAAGTACAAAGAGGTTGAAAATGACTTATTCATTGCATTTACAATCAATTTGTTGGCTTATTTAGCGGACAGATAAGTTTTCACAAGTTAATCTATGGATGAAAAGACCAATCCTGATTATTTAATAATTATACGGAAATAAAATAAACAATTATAATTATTATTATTGAATACTTAGAGACTATAATGATTGTGTTATTTAAACAATGATTTATACACAATAATTTTTTGAATAACACAATCATTACAGTCTCTATGTGTTCAATAATAATAATTATAATTATTTATTGTAATTCCGTATAATAATTTAATAAAAATGAAAATAATACAAGCTGCTAATTAATTTGAAATCAAATTTGAAGTAAACAAAATATTAGTGCACATTTATATGTATTAAATATGACTCAATTGTGCAGGCACTTTTAAATTTGCACATAATATACACCAACATAAGTAGACACTCGCATGATGCTTAATAACTTAGTTGAAGGTTTGGTGATCCATCCTGAATGATTGTAGTAGGGTTTGGGTAAAGCACTTTCAGGTTACGTTTATAAAATGTTTATTTACTTGTACCGGTTTCGACACTGGGGGTCGTCTTCAGCAATGTACAAATCTATAGTTAATATGACTAAGGATTAGCGAGACATGTTAAATTTATGTTAAAATATACTTACAGTCAAGAGAAAAAGCGTTGTATAGTACAGATCATGATTGCATCATGGGAAATTGTATAAAGGTTCATGTTCCAGTTTGGTAAAATTAGCACGTTATGTGAATTTAAAATAATAGGTGAAGAAATTTTGAAAAATCAATTTGTTGATTTTGGTTTGGATCACCAAACCTTCAACTACTACCAAACGGCAAGCACGGCCACCGTGATCCAAAAGTACAAATCTGCATATGACAAAATCTTAGCCCTTAAACAACACATCTGGTTCAACGAGACATGTATGAAAGAACATCTAACACCAAATTACGCCAACTTCAAGACAGGAGCCAAAATGTCACAGGTTCAAAAACAAAAAATAACAAGACAGATAATTAGCAACCAAATAAGAACCCACCGATACAACTTATACATCCAGAGAACAAGAGAGGAAGTCCTAAATCATATCATCAAAGAAAGACACAAAAAATGGGATTACCACGACATCATAGATGACATAAAAAGAGAAAAACAACTTCGACATATGAACATACAGTACACCAAAAGCAACAAACTAAACGTACTACGACAACGTAAGAAGAAACAAGAAGACAAGAACCTCCACCCCACCAAGAGCCAGGAGACACCATCGAAGACACACACATTTCACCCAAGGTACACCAACCTCACTGATATGGTATTAACACCTGACGAAATTAACATTCTAAATTTAGGACCAAAATTTATAAAGACAATTCACAAACCTGTTGACCATACACTATTAGCCATTGAAATGGACGTAACATTAAAGAATATAAAGACTAACAAAGAAGAAATAAGAAATGCTTGTATTGTGGGTTTAAAGAGAGTGGAGAAAACCAATAAAAGACCAAGCCGAAAAAATAAAGACATAAACTTAACAAACAATAAAATCAAAAATTTCAAAGAAAAATTAATTTCAAACAACAACATCATAGTAAAAGCCGATAAAAATGCTGGTCTCGTCATAATGAATAAGGATGAATACATTCAAAAAACCTTAACATTTTTAACAGACAATAATTTTGTTTTAGTCTCTAAGAACCCTTTAAATAGTATCATAAGAAAGATCAAAGACACCATAAAAATAACTAAACCCACCCTTATAGATAACAACTTTAACACATATAATATTACACCCATGAACCCCGTTATACCCACATTACACGCCTTACCAAAACTACACAAAGACAACATCCCCATGAGACCTATTGTCTCATTTACAAACTCACCAACATTAAAACTAGCTAAATTCCTTAACGAATACTTAACTAAGAATTTTAATTTTCAAAATACCTATCATATTAAAAACAATCTTGAACTCATACAAAATTTAAAACAATTAAACTTTAACAACAATAATACAAATGTGGAATACACTTTATGCTCGTTCGATGTCACCAACCTATACACCAACATCCCTACTAACGAGACTATAGACTACATATTAAAACAATTACAACTAAGCAAAACCACAACAGAAGCCTCACACATAAAGACACTCTTAAAATTGGCTACTGATCAAAATTTTTGCACATTTAACAACCAAATTTATAATATGACAGACGGTTTACCGATGGGCTCACCCATCTCCGGCATACTCGCTAATATATTCGTAAACAAATTAGAAACACAACTTCTAAATACAAAATCAGGCTTCACCAAACACATAATCTTTTGGAATAGATACGTTGACGATATCTTTTGCATCATAGAGGGTCCAATTCAAAATACAACAAAAATCCACAAGCACATAAACACACTCCACCCTAAAATTAAATTCACCCTTGAAAATTCAGTCAATAACTCCATCAACTTTCTTGATCTCAACATAACTTTAACTCCAGATAAAAATATAGAATTCAACATATACAGGAAACCCACGCAAACTGACAACATCATCAACTTCAACTCTTTCCATCCACACATTCATAAAATAGCCTTGTTTAACCACCATATCCACAGACTCTTCACAATCCCTCTAAACTATTTAAACTTCAAAAAAGAAAAAAATATAATATATGAACTTGCTGAATCCCACAATTTCCCTTCAAAACTAATAACAAAATTAATACGCAGAAAAGAACGAGCCACCACAGAACAAATTTTACAATCACTCAATCCCCCACCACCCACCACCCCCACACCAACAACGAACCGAATATTTAGTGTACTCACATACCAAGGTGAACAATTACAACCCATTTTAGACATACTACGTTCATTTGAAATAACCCCAGCCTTCAAAAATAATACGAGTCTAGGCAACCATATCATTGATAACAATCGCCCGACCGTTTTCAAAGACAAAAATGGACTTTATGCCCTATCATGCAATGACTGCAATGCAGTGTACATAGGGGAAACAGGTAGAAAACTGGAGACTAGAATAAAAGAACACATTAGGAATGTAACAACTTCAAATTTCGGTAAACATCTTTATGATAACAACCACACCTTTAACATAGATACTTGCGCCACTCTCCTTAAACCCATGAACAAGGGCTTCAAGCTCATGCTATATGAAGCCCTCGAGATAGATAAAGCTCTAAAAGATCGTAATAAAACATGTATAAACGATCGAGTAAATCTAAATTTCGCGCCATTATTCAAATATCTAAGCACAACGCCAACCTTGTAAAATTACAGACCATCGGAGGTGGAACCAACAAAACGCGTTTTCCCACAAGATGGTGTCTAAACGATACATCACCTAATTCACGCTTTATTCTATTACCCCACTGATATCATCAACATCTGCATTAAACATGCCTTATATTACAACATTAAACAAGACAAAACTTGGGACCCACCACCAATGGTATGTAGTTAACCTGGCAAAGCCCAACTAAAACTTACACAATGTTTATCTAAAATTTCAGATATCACCTAACCTGAAAACACATGTACATTCAAAAAAAAAAAAAATTTATCACCTATTATTTTAAATTTAAATTGATGCGCTAATTTTACTAAACAGGACTTTTTCAAGATTTCTTCATTTATTATTTAAATTCACATTAACGAACTAATTTTACTAAGCTGGAACAAATTGATTTTTCAAAATTTCTTCACCTATTATTTTAAATTCACATAACGTGCTAATTTTACCAAACTGGAACATGAACCTTTATACAATTTCCCATGATGCAATCATGATCTGTACTATACAACGCTTTTTCTCTTGACTGTAAGTATATTTTAACATAAATTTAACATGTCTCGCTAATCCTTAGTCATATTAACTATAGATTTGTACATTGCTGAAGACGACCCCCAGTGTCGAAACCGGTACAAGTAAATAAACATTTTATAAACGTAACCTGAAAGTGCTTTACCCAAACCCTACTTAATAACTTAGCCTACATAGCACTAACCTGTTACGCAGAGTCCCTAATCATTAGGGCCTAATGCATCTCAGGAAAATCGTGATAACTCCAAATAATTCTCCAATGCCAAATTGATGTGATTATACGATATGTACACGTCCATTCAATCATTTTCCTGTGGCATAGAAACAGACAGTTAGCTCCAGAATCCTCAGGATGCGTCAATACTTACTTCCACTGATGAATTATTGGTCACGCAAAACCAGGAAAAGATGCATTTCCAGATTTTGCGAGATGTTTTCCATCCACGGACTCTGGACTCACCAAAAAGGTCGACGGACAATCCGGGAACGCCATCCCACAATATCGTGCAATTCCCATCACTTTTTCCGGGATAGAAAAGTGAAAATCGGGGAGCAGCGGGCTCAAGGTGACTTTCCGGCGGTTCTCTGGACGACTCAAGGTACCTCAGGGGCTAGCGGGGTAAGGAATCGGACCAAATCGGCTGCGTGCGCAATTAACCTTGTCGAGACTTGCAATAATGTGCAATTATTATTGATTAATTTGGATGCTGAATTATTTAAAAAGCATAGAAAGTCCGAAATCAAAAGAAAAATGAACTTTTCTTTGCACTGAGTCAGAATAATTAAGTTTTAATTAGAGATTTGCTGGTTTCAGGACAAGCAAAAAACTTATTCCTTTGAAGTTTTGGCGTAAAATAAAAGACAAAAAAGTTTTTCCTCTTGTAAACTCAATCCGGGGACATACTGTATATAAGGAAAATAATTAAAGAAAACTGTTCCTTCATTACTGCTCACATATCTATATTTATGTTCGTTCTTTTGCATAGTGTCTCATGCTCTTATTTTAGATTTTCGTCCGAATCATAACCGCCTTAAAAATTGCTAAAAGTCTGTTTCTGGATTACTTTAATTCATTATTATCATTGATATGAGAATTAATTTAAAATATATATATATATATATATATATATATATATATATATATATATATATATATATATATATATATATATATATATATATATATATATATATATTGTAACGTTTTTGCATTGACCTACTTTCGGGACTACAAAATGTTACGTTTTTATTTATTTACTCTTATCTCAGGTTCAATAGTAAGTTCAATCATAACTAAATAGAGTTTTGTTCAAATACTTTAATGAATTGAAAATAACCAAATATTAAAACGTCTAATATAAACTAAACTAAACAAACAAATCAAAAACAATAGAAAATAAAATTATTAAATACATAATAAACTATGACCAACATTAACAAATTAAATCCTATGTACACAAGCCAACTTATGTGATAATATGCCTCTTGCACTTTACATAAACTTTCTACTTACAGTTATCTTCTTGTGGTTCCTTGATTACGTCGTCCTCTTGTCCCTGTTTTCCCGTCTGATCCGTTGTTGATTCCCACAAAAGTAACCAGATACTTTTGTGTGCGAAGTTGAGCGGCTTGAAGTCCTGACTTTGAATATCTCCGTCACGGCTCCTATCTCGTTGAATTCCTCTCCTGGTTGACTGTCTTCTTCCAGCAATATGTCCAATCGTTGAAACCCCGTTAATATTTTGTAATGTATTTGTATTAGAATCGCAACATCTCCACCCGCGATCCACACGCGTCTCTCCCTCTCGTCAAACTCTTTGTTGATTATTTTTCGACTTTCCATTATTTTATTCCCCAAGCGTCTATGCACGAAGTCACCTGTTACCCGTGGTAACCAATCAACAACCTTCATCCGCGGATTGCTTTGTATATTTGTGCATACTTGGTCATATTCACATTTACAATATTTACAATAATTTTTGTTGGCTTGTGCCCTGAAGATTATAATTCTATCTAAAACTTATATAATAATAACAATAAATCTATTCTAATTAATTTAAATAAATAGTACAAATACCATCACAGAATATATATATATATATTATTTTTTAATACAAAACAACTAGAAAACAGAAACATTGTGTGTTAAATATTTTCTTCTGATAATAACACAAGGAATTCAATTTATATGCGTCGAATATATCAGCCGTACAGAATATACAGTTTTAAGATATAAATGAGATAAGTCAACGGCATCTTACAAACCGCCTACAGATGGTCAATTTAATTGAATATTCTCATTTTTCATTATGTAATCCATGTATTAGCTATTATATTCCTGAGTACAACAAAACAAACCCTAAAGGCGCACGTTGTACATTATCGGTTGCCGATTTTATGTACTGCATTATTGTGATTTTAAATGAAAATATGTGGTAACGACATGTAGTACAGCGGGGATCGCCTGAAGTACTTGATGTTCTCATTAAATGGGAGTACGCATACTTGAATCAACCACGTGTTTATCCATCGTTTATTTAATACGAAGTAGAACGTAAATGTCGGAATTAATTTTCATAAGCCTATAAAGGAAGATGATCGAAAAAAATATATGATGAGAGAAATAAATTACTTGAAATTAATACTGATTTAAAATAGGTTCATTCAAAACTAGAAAATTGTATGCCTCTAAGACATTTATAATAGTAGTATTAATAGTGGCGAAAAAACCTCCAGTAGATATATAATTAAAGATTATTTATCCAGGGTGATTCCCGGGAATAGGTTCATTCAAAACTAGAAAATTGTATGCCTCTAAGACATTATTAATAGTATTATTAATAGTGTCGGAAAAACCTCCAGTAGATATCTAATTAAAGATTATTTATCCAGGGTGATTCAATTAATTGGCTCAATGAAATATCTTAAGAGCATCGAAGTTTCAAAGAAAACATGTGTTGTTTTGAAGCGATAAGAAATGCATACGTATCAAATTTGGATTCGATGGAGGCGTTCAAGGCTAAAAAAAAAATATCAAGACATTGCCGGCTATTTTTTTCTATTTTTTTTTATTAATGGCCTCCATTTTAAAAGTTATTTTAACATTGTTAGTTTCACAGAATGGTAAATTGGCAATTTGCCAATGTTTACCAAAGAATTGGTAATTGTATCAATGTATCATCCTGCAACGTTTTTCACTTGACCAAAAAAGTTTTAAGTTTTTTCTTTAGTGTTCTAAAAAAAACAATTTTTCTGGTCCACCGAAAAACGTTGATGCTTACAGACGTTTTCAATTGTTCTAGACATTTGATGCACAGAGTAATACTATCCAAAAATATCCAAAGAAATATCCAATCCAAAAAAATATCCAAAGAAATTCTGAAATTTTCCAAATTTGGATCTATTTTAGCTGCTAAGATAATGGAGAGATATAGTAGATAATTCTGAGATGATATGCGTCATACATTATAAACCAAAAATTTAGAAATTTTTGCAAATATTAAAAAAAAAATACAAGTTAGCTTATGAAACAAATATTTCCATTTCCATTTCTAATCTAATTGTTCCCCTTCTTCCATTCAATTTTCAGTAAATTTGGGGCATAAAGTTGTGGAGATGACAAAAATCTTAAATAAATCTATTTTACTTTCTCCATACATTAGATAGTACTGTTTTCGTGAAAATTGTGGAATTGCAGATTAGCTCTCATAAGTAGGTATTGATATTTATCTTAGAAATGGAATAATTAGATTAGAAATGAATATAGAAATAACTGTTTCATAAACTAACTTAGTTTTTTTTTTTTAATATTTACAAATATTTAAAAATTTGTAGTTTAAAATATCAGGCCGAAGATGGTACAAGCAAACGAAGCTTTAATGCTATATACCTTAGAGTGCTACCACCAATTCTCAATTTAACTTTAACTTCTTATTTAACTATTAATCCATTTTTTTTTTGGTGGAAAATAAGAAACATAATAAAAAACACTTAAACACTATTTAAGCAGAAAATTATATTTTGATGTTTTCAATTTTCTGCATTTTCTTAAATTTTTGAAGTACAATATTGCATGTTTCGTTACGAAACTAGAATAAATACCATACGAGAATAGAAAATTGAAGAAAATATCTATAAATAGATTTAAGAAGTGTTTCGTTATCTTAGAAGTAGACTTTCTTGGGATTTTAATCAAGACTTGTGTTTTTTTTAAATATTAGACCTTCGTTTATTATTTAATCAACTGCATTGTTATAGAAGTTTCAGGAATAAAGACGAAATTGTGTAGTCTTCTAAATTACATTCTAAAAGTCAAAGAAATGCATTATGATTACTAAAAAATCCAAAAGTAGTATTCAATTTTTTGAAAATTTTTAGTTTTCCAAAACTGTCAATACGAGAATACAAAATTGATGAAAAAATTTATAATTTAATAGATTATATTGATATCGTTTGATATCAAGAGCCCAAGAGATTGATATCGTTCAATATCGTTCGTATCGTATCGATAAATAGCTATTAACTCCCACTAAATAGATTACGGAATACGTTCTCAGATTTCAGATTTTTTTCTCAAATTTAAAATATTTTACATATTTTGCAATGCTATAATTTTTATACAAAAATCAGAGATTTTCATAATAATATGGCTATTCGAGAAGTCCACGAAATTGGATTAAATCATATCCCAAGAATTTCAAAATAAGAATATTTTTATTTTTTATTGTTTTCTTCATTCTTTATAAATTTTTCAATGTACTGAATTGTCATAGAAGTTTCTGAATATTGATAAAATTGTCGAAAGTATATAACAAACATTTTAACTTTTATTTATCTCAATTAATTTCCTGGGAAAGTTTAATCTTTTTCTAAAGTTTCTTAATTTTAGGCATTCTGGTTTTTGATTTTACAAATTTTGAAATTTACTGTATTGTTAAATATTGTTATTGAAATGTATTTAATTTCTACTCTACTTTACATATTTTGCAATCTACTTAATTGATATTGAAGTTTCTAGCATTTTTATAAAATCTTCCAGAGTTTTCACAATAATCTGGCTACTACGAAATTGCATTATAATTCCCATGAATCCCAAAATTATGGCAGAATATAGATAGAATATAGCACAGAAAATAAAATTTAGAAAAAAAAAATCTGCTATATGTACTCTACTATACTATACTATACTATACTATACAAGTCTACTATACTATATATTATTTCTATGTATTGCTATGTAGCTATATTTCAAAATTTTCTGAGGTAATTGAACGTTCATTTTGAATTTTCAATATTATCTTAAATTTTAGGCACCCTTGAACTCTTAAATACATACTTGCACAAATTTTGCAATCTACTGTAGTATTGTCGCAGTTTCGAACGTTTTATAAAATGTTTAAGAGATTTTCACAATAATTAGACTTCTAAAAGTACCTAAAAACTCCAAAATGAGAATAGTAAATTTAAAAAATATAAGTAGAACAAAATTGAAAAATAATTTACTCTTGTGCTGAAGCTCCCTAAACTGTTTTGATCATGTTTCCAAGTGCAGGTCTTTCGAAAGATCGAAATCTAAGATAACTTTACACTTTGACAGTGTAACATTTTTGTATACTGTTCTTGTACATTTTGACTCTGTAATGTTCTCTGTGAATCCAAATAAAATAAATGAAATTATTATTATTATTATTATTACTTATCTGTAGGATAGACGTTAAAACTGCTAGAAATTATCATCTGTCACATGACATTGACCAAGAATCATATATGGTAATAATATGGTGTCGCACTGACATAAGCTACAAACTTATATTTAGATTATTGACACAGAAATCACAGAATCATAAATTTAGTAACACAAAGTGACAAAACCGAATAATTCTGCAAACATCTCTGTCATCTGTCATCTGTCATCTGTCGTCTGTCATAATGTCAGTACAACAACAAAATAATGAAACTACAAAGTTATAGTTTTGAGAAATGGTAATGAGCGGCGACATAAGAGAAAATTTAAATTACTGTTACTGTCACTGTCACAGTTACAGTTACAGTTACTGTTACTGTTACTGTTACTGTTACAGCCCATTACCATCTATGTTAATGTCATAAGTTAGATGACGATTTCTGATTTTTTATGTATGTTACTAAAAAATATCTAGAATAATTGACAAATGTCACACATTGATGCTGACAGACGTTCGTCAATTGTTTTAGACATTTAAGATGCTCACACTAAAATACTATAAAATATCAGATGGTGTCATCTATTTTATGGTATTAACAAAGATGGGAAATGACATTCATTAATCTGAATTTTTAGCTTACGTTTCTGTCCATTACCATCTATGCCAATGCCTTAAGACAGATGACAGTTTCTGAGTTTTTTTTTTTTTTGTAAGATGGAAAGAGATAAGTACTACATTCACGACCTTTTTGCAACAGAGTCGGATGGATTTTCTTTTTGTCATGTTGCACACACTGATTCAGTGATGCAACGGAAGTTAATTATTTTGTTGTGTCGATGTCTATTATACATTTGCTTCCTACCACATTGTCAGTTTTACAATTTAACCAAAATTAGTAAGAATATTTATTTAGGTGAGGGTTTATATTATATATTGCAATTTGTTGGTCGACTCATATAATCGTCGTTCCATGAATTCAGTGTGAAATTATGTATAGTGCCATAAGGAAAAACATACTATTTGTACATTATTATTGAAATGAACTGTGAAAAAAATGGTACCTACGTACACTAGAGACAAGTCTATGACAAGGAAAAGAAGCTTAGGAAGGCCCAAGAAAACCACAAGTAGAAACCTTGGCGTGACATGAGGGTAATCGTTGAAGAAAAAGAGAAAAAAGGAGAAGAATTTGACTTGTTTATTTTACCACACCAGTAACCAGTAATTAGGGCAGCATTTAATATAAATTGGCATACCTAAGTCTCCAAACAATCCTTGTCCAAATTGCAACAAATTGAATGTTATTGAATGCATTATTTTTAATTTTCTTTCCTGCCGTTCCATTTTCAACTCTGATAATTTAAACTTTACATCTGGTAACAATGTTATTTAAAAAATGTAATCTCAAATTAAAAACTTTACCTAAAAAAAATTGACAAGTTCCATTGGGGAATTCAGTTATTTCCGAAACACTACCAACAATATTACTAGATATTTATAGACTTTATAGAAAGTAGAGAGTATTTTCACGTTGCGATATAAAATAACAATTCAGGAATATTTACCACTGTGTAAATGTGTCACGGTTAATGATGGAAAAAGCCACACTGATAATAATAGTAATAATAATAATAATAATATATATTTGGTGTCAGTACAAATAATAATGTTTACACAAGTCAGGTACACGTAGGGTACACAGGTATAACATAAATACAAAATTAAATAAATAGATGTCAATAATTCAGTGGGTGACATACGCTACGAATTTATATTCCAACATTCACACATCACAGTATCATAAATTTAGTTACACAAAGTGACTAAATGATAAAACATAAAAATTCTGTAAATATCATCTGTCATAATGTCAGTACAATTAAAAAAAAATAACCAAATAAATTAATATTAACTAAATTAAGTTTTGAGAAAATAGGACGTCAACTTTCAAAGACTAAGAAAATTATCACCAACAAAACTGACAAAACATAAAAATTCTGTAAATATCATCTGTTATAATATCAGTACAATTTGAAAAAAAATAACTAATTAAGTTAATATTAACTAAATTGTGTTTTGAGAAAATAGGACGTCAACTTTCAAAGTCAAAGAAAATGATCACCAACAAAATACTGTTGGTGCTCAAAATGAATCAAATGCTCTTGCCAAAATGCTATCATTTAACTTGTGGTGATGGTTATTTTATGACATAATAATAATTAACAGGCTATAGAAATTTAGTTAATATCAAGAGTAGAACAATTTCATATATTTAATTTTGAGTTCCTAAAAGGAGTTTTTCAGTAAATGAAATCCTTTTTATATATTAAAATATATCTAATTTACATACTTCTACTATATTACTACTATATTATATTCTACTTCTACTATATTATTTCTTTTAAATTAACCCACAACGTCACAACGAATTATCCACAAGATCAGTTATACTGGCAATCAGCCAAAATATCTGTGAACAATCGAATGTTTGCCAGCATTTAGGTATAAATCTGATATAACTGACCCAGCCTGCCTATTATTTAATTCTTGCACGACAAATTTTACAATGGCCAAGGAACGTGCAAATGTTGTCCAGTACACATCTCCAGATCTTTATTTGTAAGGTGACCAAATAGAAATAGTAATAGAAATAGTATACCAGAAAGTACCGATCATGCAAGAAAACACAGATATCAGTACGTTGTCACATTTTTTTTTTAACCCAAGTGTATAGAGATAGACAGTCATCACTTAGAATATTTGTTGAAGTAATGTGGCATATCAAAAACTACTTAATTAGTTTATATTTTTAGTAATTTTTGAAAATATTTGTATTAGTTGTTATGTTTCCTTCGAAATAAGCTTTGCTCTATAAAATATATGGTCAAAGACAACGTGGTTTATAGGGTATATAAAATACGCTCCTATTTCATATAATATCCTCTCCAAAGGAATGGCACCTTGATGTTAGACAATTTGAATCGCTCAAAAATTCTTCTAGCTATTCTGACTAGCAATTAGCGATTTCAAAATAACAAGTTCGACTTCAATGAACAACTTTTAACAGAAACTAATAATATATGAAAACCCATAAATCTATTAACTTGTGTGTTATAATAAATCCAATACAAAGCGTTTAAAATATTTGTATGACTGGTATTAGCTCATCTCCTTTTGTTTGTTTTAAAACTTTAAATGATTTTAAATTACGTTCTTTTGGTCAGCATTCTGTGATTCGTCGCGTGAAATTTTGCTGAATATTCCATAAGGTGAGCGAGGCTGGAGGCTGAAGACTGATTGTCTTGTTCCGGCCGATTGGTTCCACATGCGTTCCAATTTGCATACATTATTGGCAGCTGATTATAATTCCTTCAGTAAATTACCTCGAGGTTGCTAAACCGACGCACGCGGAAACCGTTTGGGGCTGGGGGGTGGATGTTGATAGCGCAGAGGTCGCGAATAGCAAGCCCACGCCAAGGACTTTCTGTGGTGCCAGTAATTCTTGTAATGAAATCAAAGCACGGCTACTGGACCGACAGGCGGCGATCAATTACGGCCCGCAGACCATGTGGGCTTCTTGCTTTAAGGTCTAATACATTATGAATTTCACTACGGCTCGAGACAAGAGAATGAAATTAGGATAGTTTCGAATAACAAATCAGGCATATCATTAAGTTTGAAATTCACTTGTTGGTAATTATAGCCATGTGCTGCTTAATGTGACCACATTGGACGCATGTAAATTGTGATGGTAAAAAGTTTAATGACATGACCCTAATTGCTCAAACACCTTTTCAAATTCAACTCGAAAATAGAGGGTGGGGCACTCACCCTGTATATTACAACACATTTTGATGACACAAACAATGCTAATTAGCACAATAATTGTAATCCCCTGCATTAAGTGAAGTGGCACGTCTTCTAGATCGCAGAGGAGCTAATTTACAATTACTTCGTGGCGGTTGATGTGTTGCAGCTGCATCAAACGCCATTCGCGCATTGTATTAAGATAATTGCGAACCGTTAACCTCGCCTGTCATCCTTTTAACCAAGATACCTTATGTTACTTAATTCAATTCCAATTCAGTAAAAGAATCATAATTCATAATCATAGTCGCTTAAAATTGTAATGCAGAACAATCAATTTTGAATATTCTTCGTAAGTATTGGGGGATAGAACTGATAATATTGCGATCGGCAGTTTAAGATATCAAAATAGAGAGAAACATTGGCTCGGGGGGAATATCCGAAAAATCTCAGTTTTAAACCAGATAAATAACACCCCTAGATCCAAGGGGTCGTAAAGAATCTCTTGCGATCGACTGGTCTATATAAATTATTAACCATAATTTTGACTTTACTCATAGCATTATTTAATTACTAAGTAATTACATAACTGATTTAATATGGTAATGATGCAAATCTTGTCAGTATGGCAATCTTCCATAGATAAGCTGTACATTGGCAACAAGATCGCACGTGAGCAAATATTTATATACCAACAGGCAATTGAGTGCAATCACATTGTGGCGAGTACAGCGCGAGTTCGATTCAATGCAAATTAATTGTTGGTTGCGAGGGGTACCAATTAGATGACCCGATACAAAATCAATTGTCCGTTCCGGGCGTGGACAAATTAGGAACGCTTATGGCTAGAGATTACCAAGATTGCCGTTATTAAGTCATTAGATGTTCGTCGCAGTGTCTCCACTGTATGCTAATCCTTCATCACCAGTCTGCATCGCAAGACTCCGCAACTTACCAACAACAAATTTTAATATTTGCATCGTGGAATGGGCTTACCGCGTGATCATTTACATTCAGCTCTAGTTAGAGCTCTAGTTTTAGTCTAGTTTTAGAATTCTAGTTTCATTCTACTAGAGCTGACATTTAAATGATTACTCAGTGTACTGATAATTGATCGAACTAACTATAATGAATACGGTCGATAATTGAAGAACTTGGAAACTTGAAAAACCGGATAAGTCCATTTTTTGGTGAATTAAAGTTTTCTACAAGAACATTTTTTAAAAGGTTGCCAATCATTTGGTGCAAATACAGGGTGTTTCAGGAGGAAGTGCAAATATTTTGGGAAATGTTAAAAAAATAATAAATAAATACACCGAGGTCCAATACTCAATGGTTTTCGAGGTTAGGTTAGGTTAGGTATTGAATTTTTGAATTTTTCAGTATTTTTAACAAATGATAAATAATCGTAATTAATAGTTGTAACCATTGATTAACGATCGGACACATGCTCCTATGACATTTTTTTACTTAGGATAGGATTTTTTATCTATACTACACTTTCCAAAATATTTGCCTTTTGCAATTTTCCTCCTGCAACACCCTGCATATCAGGGCCCTGTATATTCCCTGTATATCACGCCCAGTGTATAATAACGTTACTTTAAGCTCAATGACCTATTCACGGTTATAAAGGGTATCACAACATGAACTGTAGGAGCAAACGAGGCAGACATTTTTCTTCAGAATATTTTAAAATTGTTCATCCGATCATCATATTTACTCTGCAACAAGTCAATAAATAACAACATAAATTCTTTGACTGGTCCATAAAAAAATATTTTGAGATTTACCGAAAACCGTCGGTTTTTGGTTACCGATTTCTTAAAATTACATTTAGCGGTCTGTAAACTCAAGATATATTATTGTTTTGTATTAGACAAGCTACAGTCAAGATTACAAGATATATTATGTTATTTTGCTTTTGTTTTATAAAAGATTAAACAATTTTTATCTGTTTCATTGAGATCATGGTAATTGTTGTACTTTTGGTTTTCGAAAAATTAGTAAAACGGTGGAGTTATAAAAACTGAAATGTTATCGATTATTTTATAAAATTGACTGATATTTTGACTGGTATTTTATAAAAAACAGTCAGATTTACAGTTTTCATGTAGTTTCGCTCTTTGGCGGGCCAATTTTGGCAGTTATTTTATTCACAACTGATATTTTGATAGTTGTTTTGTACAAAACTGATTTGGCAGTTTAAAGTATAATTTGCACGAAACTTACTCACAGCTGAATAATTAAAATGTTCAACAAACTAACAGATGACAGCATATTTGTTTAACACGTGCAGTTCTAAAAGTCATCGACGATCAACGATTGACAATTATTTTGTTTAAACCTGGTAATTTTACAGTCACTTTGCACAAAGATACTCGTTGATTATGTGCAAAACTGCCACAATTTATTTAACAATTATCTTCTTCAAAACAAACAAAACTGATATTTTCGATGTCAGTCGAATGACCAGATGACATTTTTCACAAAAAACTAGATTATTATTTATAAAACTGACAATTTTTACACTTTTTAGAAATTTGCTCGTTAATTATGTGCGAAACTGCTACAATTCATATAACAATTATGCTATTGAAAACAAACAAAACTGATATTTTCGATGTCAGTCGAATGACCAAATGACATTTTTCACAAAAAAACTAGAATACTATTAATAAAACTGACAATTTTTACACTTTTTAGAAATTTGGCAGTTTAACGCATATTTAGTACGAAACTTACTGACAGTATATTACAAATTTTGAAAAAAAAAACTGACTGATGACAGCATTTTTCTCGTTTAACACAGGCAGTTCTATAGCTACTTTTACAAAAATAAAAAAATGACAAATATTTTGTTTAAAATTGGTCATTTTGCACAAACTGTCGCTTATTACAATTATTATTATTACAATTTTGTACTATGTACAAGACAATCAGTTCGAGTATTAGTTTATACATAACTTACGGTTTGTCCTTTATTTTCTAGAAAACCGAAAGATATATACTATTTTTGACAGTTATATTTTTACCAAATTAACAATTTGGCAACTATTTAATACAAAACTAAGAGTTTTACAGTCATTTTGCATAAAGCTGTCGATAATGATGTAAGAAACTACCAGTTTACCAGACAATTATCTTATTCAAAATAAACAAATATGATATTTTAAAATCATTCGAAGGACCAAATAACATTTTTCACATTAAACTGGATTACTATTAACAAAATAGTGACTCAATCTACAAAAGTTTTTGTTTGGACACTTATTTTCTGGAATACTGACTGATTGACACCTAGTTTTGAAAACTAACTAATATTTTGAAAGATATTTTGTAGAAAACTGACATTATCAGAGTCACTTTGTAAAAAAAATTGGTTAATATGTATATACTGACAGCTATATTTTGCACAAAAGTTACTCATAGCATAACACCTATTTTGTACAAAACTAACTGATGACAGTATTTTGTTTCAGTTCTACAGCTACTTTTTACAAAATGATCAACAGTTTGTAATAACTAGTAATAGTTCAGGGGCCTATGGTAAAATAAAATGTAATTGGGTCAGAATTCTCTGTTCAATAATGATGACAGTAACCAATTACGCCATAGGTGGAGGAGTAGTAGGGATTATTATTATTATTATTATTTGTAAAACTGTCAATATTAACGAAAATAATTCTTTTTTTGTAGAAAACTGACATTTTACGCAAAACTGTCGCTTATAATGAACAAATCTATCAGATTGAAAGTTAGTTTATACATAAATTACGCTTTGTCATTTATTTTCTAGATAACTGAATGGTTGTCACTTATTTTATAAAAATGAATGATATGACGATAGATATTTTTATTAAGCTAACAATTTGGCAAAATTTAATACAAAATTGACAGTTTTAGTAGTTTAGTTTCAATTTGCAGAAACCTGTCGGTAATTAAGTACGAAACTGCCAGTTTGACAATTATATTACTCAAAACAAACAGAAAGGTTATTTTCAAGTCATTCGTAGAACCAAATGACATATTTCATATAAAACCATATCACTATGTACAAAATTGTCACTTAGTTTACTAAACTTACGGTTAGGACACTTATTTTCTGAAAAAAATGACATATTCACATGTATTTAAAAATACTGATATTTTGTGTAGAAAATGAACATTATGTTTTTTTACAAAACTGACAGTTTGACAATTATTTTGCACAAAACTGATAGTTTGTCAGTTATTTTATACAAAACTGATACTTTGACAGTTATTTTGTACAAATCTGACCATATGACAATTATTTTGCACAAAACTGATAGTTTGCAGTTATTTTGTACAAAACTGATAGATTTTCAGGGCATTTGAAGGATTTCATGACGATTTTTCAAATAAAAATAGATCAATATGTACAAAATTGTGACTTACTTTTTAAAATTTACGGTTTGGATACCTATTTTCTGGATAAATGACAGACTGACATGTAATTTTTGTTATATTTCTAATGAGTTCTTGACACGGTAGATTTGATTTAAATCAATGGATTTATATTACGATTTGAACCATATGATGTTATAGTAAATCATTGATTTTATTTTGAGCTTTGTAATTTTGTAAGTTTTGTAATCGTGCGAAAAAGTCGGTATGTATCATTATCCATGCAAATCTCGTAAGATTCAGATAATAATTCAGAGATATCAACGAGGGAAGCTTATTAAATTTAACATTACTTACATTAAAAAAAAACAATACATCGTGGTAAAAATGGGTGTTGCAGCTAGATATACAGTTTTGCGTTTAGCACCTTACTATTGCGAACTAAATATTTTTGAATTGATACTGTCTCCTAAAATAATGTTCGCAGAAAATATAATAATCCCAACTTGAGCGAAGGCGTTGTAGAATTAGTAAAAGAAAACCGTCGAGATTCTTTGCAGATTTGTGGCGACTAAATATTGAGATTATAAAGTTAGTAGAAAATAACTATACATTTATTTATTAGCAGCAAAAAGGAAATTATAATTAACTTTAACGACAATGATTCCATGGAAGTTAAAATAACGAAGTCATATTTATTAAATTATTAAACTGCTTTTTTGCATGGTGATTCATTTAAAAAATCGCAATCATCCAATCGACTCTAAAGAGCGGCATAGGCACGATAGTAGACAGTAGAGACACGATTATATGCCCACAATTATGGGGGCACTAAAAACGATTATTCCTTATTGTAGGGTCCGAAAAATAATTCCCGATTTCCTTCCCATCACAAATTGAATCAATGAACTAATAATTACGTTGTTGGTAGTTTTTACTAGTTTATAAGCAGATATCAAGTTTTCGTAGTGTAGTGGTTATCACGTCTGTTTCACACGCAGAAGGTCCCCGGTTCGAACCCGGGCGGAAACACATGTTTTATTTTTTCGTGAACCTTATTTACCATAAATCACTATTACTTAATCGATGAACGAATTATCGCACAAGTTTATATAAATCCATTAGTATCAACAAACTGGTGCTTCGACTGCGAAGAATGTAATAGAAAGGCGACAATTTTCCCAATGGAGATTTAATACATCAACATTCATCGGCATCAATTCATCGCCGTCAATTCATCGCCGTCAATATACCGTTATCAATTCATCGCCGTCAATTCACCACCGTCAATTTAAAACAAAACGAATATTACATGGAAGAAATATATTCCATAGAGATATGTTATATAAAAATTAGAACATGAAACCTTGGAGACAATAGATAAGGAATATATTGCAAAATAATGCAAATGCGAATGTATTTATATGAAATATACATTTAAAGTGTTAAAAACAATAGGAAAGAAATTGTTTTTAATTTTATAACTAAAATAATGTAATAAACATAAGTTTATATAATAAAGCATCCATAACATTATATATCTCATGTTTAATTATGCAAAACAAAATCTGACTGGAGATTATTTCAATTTTTACCCGAAACAAATCTTTTGATGAGCAGTATCAACTATCAAAAGCTGTAGAGTAATGTTATCAAATATCTCAGAAACAAAAGTGTAATTGCGCGGAAACAGCAAGTTTTTGATATTTACCAAAACAAATGAATCGGGTATTGCATGATCGATGGCCATATTATTCTTTAAAACTCAATAAAAATATAATTTCATTTATACCCTACGTGAGGCTTTTTGTTAAGTAACAACTTAGCTGTCTAAATATTCATTATTAATACATTATTAATCATTATAATACCTTATACATTATAATAATATTTGTTATTAATACAATATTAATCATTATCATATCAGATGTAATTTTTAATCAATTTAATCAACTAAAAACTTGACAGCGGTGGGATTCGAACCCACGCCCTTTCGGACTGGTGCCTAAAACCAGCGCCTTAGACCGCTCGGCCACGCTGCCTTATATTTTATGTTGTTAATATAAATAATAATAATAATTTAGAAACATTAATATGACATCTTGCACCCCGTATTATTTTAATAGTAAGCTTATATACAACCTCTTTTATACAGTAAATATGTAAATCCAATATAATAAAACTTTTTAGAACCAGAATAAATTATTTTTCATAGTTTTTCGCCTACAATTGTAGCTCGTATATGATACTCCAGTTTTTGAGATATGATTGATGAAGTTTAACCAATATTTGAGAATAGTTCCTAAATGCGAATATCTGCAGAATCACGCATTGAAAATTAATTTAAAATTTCTACTATCCTACATTGTATACTAATTCAAATAACACCATTACGTAATATATATCACCTTATATCAGAAATGAATGAACGCATATTGATATTCTAGTTTTTGAGATATCATCATAGAAATTTTTGACGATATCTCTTCAAATTCATGATTACCCTTAAAAGAAATTATATCAAAAACTGCACATTGGATATTAATCCAATAATTAAGTTAAATATCTCGATACTGTTCAATATCAGTACTGAAGTGTAGTAATATTTTTGTATATTTTGTATTAATATTATATATATATATATATATATATATATATATATATATATATAAACAATCTTTATTGGGCTATCGACCCCATGGGGTCTTTCCGCCTTATTAATATTAATATGCTAGTTTTTGAGATATAACAACCATTACCTAACCTACTTACCTAACTTAAATTATTCCGTTAAGTATTAAGATACTATTCGATATCAGCATGATTAGTGTTAATATTGATATCATAGTTTCTTAGATATGACTGATAAACAAAATATGAACAAAACTTACCAATAATGGCACCTAAATTCGAATATCTCCAGAATCAAGCATCTTAAGTATAACTTAAGAACTATATATTGGATACTAATTCAAATGAAACCCCTATTTAAGAATATATGTATGACAATATTATGTATGCATGTATATCAATTGATACGCTATTTTTTGAGATATCGTCACTGCAACTTTTGAGAAAGTCGCATAAAATATGTATCACAGTAAAGATCGATTACCTCTAAACTTACGTATTGAATATTAGTACAATTAAATATATTCAGTATTGAGATACTGTTCAATATCAACAATGACTTGTTTTAATATTTATACCTTAGTTTTTGAGATATGACTAATAATGGATGAGCAAAATTACTCATGAGCAAAATGCGAATATTTAAAAATCGCGATTTGCAAATATTAGATACTGATTCAGTGATTCAAGTTAATTAATATATCATACAGGGTAGGCCATTTTTATGAATCCACGCAAATCACTTCGAAGTTCGATAGCGAAAATTTACCGTAACAAAAGTTGTATGACTGCAAGGGGGACATCTGACGATGACCTTTAACTTAACCTTGAAGTTTACTTTCAAGGTCATTTCAAGGCCAACTCAATAACTTTAAATGGTAATCCTACTTTTTGAATTTTTATTTTGAAAGAGGGTCATCATATTAGTACGGCTGCGTAAATATTTCAATACCTTACATAAGAAAGTTTCCGAGAAAAAATTAAAGAAAAGTTTTCTAAAAAACTAATTCAAAACTTCAAAAGTTCACTTTCAAAGGAAAATAAACGATATTTCCGGCTACCAACATAATAAAGTTGTAATATGGCAAGCCGTTGACAACAATAAACAATAAAGGAATTTATAAGGTTTTTGAACAATTACATAAGAAAATCTCCGAAAAAAAATTAAAGAAAAGTTTTCTAAAGGACTAATCAAAACTTTAAAAGTTCACTTTCAAAGGACACTAGACGATATTTCCGGCTACCAACATAATAAAACTGTAATATAGCAAGCTGTTGACAATAATAAACAATAAACAATAAAGGAATTTATAAGGTTTTTGAACAATTACATAAGAAAATTTCCGAGAAAATAATTAAAGAAAAGTTTTCTAAAAGACTATTCAGAACTTCAAAAGTTCACTTTCAAAGTAAACTAAACGATATTTCCGGCTACCAACATAATAAAGCTGTAATATGGCAAACTGTAGACAATAATAAACAATAAACAATAAAGGAATTTATAAGGTTTTTGAACAATTATTAAGAAAAAATAAAAATATGTGCTCAAAGATATTTCAATTTTGCTGGATACACAAATTAATTTGACGCTGAAATCCTGGCGGTTAGAATTGTATCATACTATGATATATTTTTTTTTGTTTTTTAAATTAATTTAACCTTATATTTACTTTTTAATAATAGTTTAAAAACCATTTTTTTATAGGAAAAAATTGGCCTATCTTTTATTAAAATAAGTAAATAAAATACTAGGTCGTTTAAGTTTCACAGATATATTGCTAATTGCAACAATTGTTTCGCCACATGGAGGCTTCATCAGGCAGATAAATAATATTCATCATTATTCATATCATCGTTGATATTCATCATTATTTATTTGCCTGATGAAGTCACCGTGTGGCGAAACAATTGTTGCAGTTATTAACAAAAAATCTGTGAAACTTAAACAACCTAGAGTTTTATTTACCTATTTTACTATGGAGTTTCATCAGGTATCTGCCTCATTAATCCAATTATCCTTTATCGTTATTATTGTCAACGGCTTACTATATACGGCTTTATTATGTTGGTAGCCGGAAATTTCGTTTAGTTTCATTTGAAAGTGAACTTTTAAAGAGTGTTCCAACAATACCGTGGTATCGCAGCCTTTTTATTTCCAATGAATTTATTTACTATTTCACTAAAAGATTTAATTTTTGTTTTTGTTTAAATTCCTTGGAATTAAACATCTCGCGTACATCTGATCCAGTTTGTCTTGGTTCCAAATTTTAGAAGCAAAGTACGCTTCGTGGGCCAGAGTGACTTTTGTGCCGACTTGAATTTTGTGTTTAACTTGATTTGGGTCAATCATTATTATCCGTTTTTTAGTAAACATTTCGTATAATTTTTGTCTCGAAAATTTTCCTATGAAAAGTATTACATTTTTTCCGCAGCTGTAATATACATTCACGACCTTTGCAACCGAGTTGGCTGGGTTTTCTTTTTGTCATGTTGGACAAAGATGTACGTGTTTCAGTGATGTTTCAGTTTATTCAGTGATGCAACGGAAGTTAATAATTTTTTTGTGTCGATGTCTATTAGACATTTGCTTCCTACCATATTGTCAGATTTATAATTTTCACTTCTGTCAAAATATTAATCAAAATGCCAAAAATTATGCAACTGCGCCAAAAGTATCAATGAAATGCTTCATTAAAAAATTAACCTTTCGACTTCTTTTTTTTTAACTCCGAGGAAGTTAATGGTCATCAGATATCCCCCGTGTGACCATACAACTTTTGTTAGAGTCAATATTTGCTCTCGTACATATCTTCCGAGTAATTTGCGTGCATTTATTAAAATGGCCTACCCTGTGTAATAACATAGCTGATATCAGCAATAAATTGTTATGCTAGTTTTTAGACATCGTTTGTAATATGCAAAATTTGCCTTAATCAAAATTACAATCTTAGGGTAAAAATATTCTCTGCTTCCGTAGTCTCATATGACTTACCTGTAAGCAGTACTCCACAGAAAATGTTGATGAGTATGTCACAAAATGTTTTGTATTATCTTCGCAGCAATTTTGAAAAGCTGCCCACTAAATTTTCAATGTCCTTCTAATTTTCTTTCATTTTTCCAGTATATTTGTAACAGAAACACTTGTTATTGGTTTTTTGGTTCGAAACATCGTATAAACCTTCCATAAATACCTTCATTCTCATAATTTTGCAATGTTTGTCTCCGTAGTAGGACTGTGTCCTATATTTTCCAACATTGTCTAATCTTCCATCGATTAATTTTATGGCATACATATTTTCTTAGATCTGGTCATACTAATTAAGGTTAATTACTGCCGTTATTGATCTATATTTTCACGTTATGTTCTATTGATTGGTCTAGATTATCTGTGCCGCAACAAGCTATACCTACTACAAGAATGTATTTTAGCAATGTCGATTTGCGTATCTGAATATTAGTTCGCTGCAATACAATGGAACCATAATCAATAACAATTAACTCCTGCCGAGGAAAGTTTGCTCGAAAAAAAAACTGGTGGCCATTGAAATGTCATTGGAATGATTTAGAAATCAACACCGCTGCTCGTTACACAGAGTTTAAAAAAAGAGCGAGGCCCCGGAGCGATCAATTATACAACGTCCCTGCGGTGTGTTTTCTAAATGGCTCCTGGAGTTCCTCGCGGTCGAGGGGACTTCCCCGGCGCCGGTGCAGGGCCGGGCCAGCGCCTCCTACCCGCCGATTTAATCTTAATTGCCAGCCGCGCGCGTCAGAGTGTAACTTTTTAATTGCCCCGGTCCGCTCGCATTATCTCGACAAATTGGTGTAATTTGGAACACTTGTAGAAATCGCGATCGACTCCGGCGATCAATCATAGCGCGACCACGGGAACGCAGAGGCGGCTCGAGGGGCGGGTGGGGCACCGAGCCCGCGGCCCCCTGCGCGCCCCACTGCGGCCGGTATCGCCATATGGAAATCCGTCGTTATGTATTATTTTTATTGTATCGGGTTACGTTTCATAATTGATCGGTTCCCTAATGCGACCCGGCTCTGTACGTAAAAGGCCCGGCCCGTTTCTCCGATTACGACAACGCTAATCAGATCGGTGAGCCGCCTTTTCCCTCCACGCTCGATTGAAACACTTGAGGTGAGCAGATTGTCACTATGAAAACGTTAGAGGAAGGTTGGAGATTGGGGCAGAAATTTTCGATCTAAAAATTTTTTCATCGGTTAAATGTTTATAACATTGTAACGGCTCGCACCCCCACCCAGGTAACATACAAATTCTCATAATTTGTAATATTTATTTGGCTCGTGATTATTTTGTAAACCGGTTATCGTTAATAATCAGTATTAGAATTTGAAAGTGAGAATAGCGACTTCATGCACCAAATTATCTACAACTTGTACCGAGAAGTTCCTTCAATACGTGTCATCACTGCGTGGAAATTCGTTAGCATTTGTGGCTACCAATGAATTTCAACGCCACCTTGTGAATGGGGACAAATCGAGTAAATGAATTCATACAATAACTTATCTTCAAATTGTACAGATAAGCACTATATGTCATCATCGCATGTTATTAATAGCATTTGTGTCTACTATTAATTTCAGCCACATGATCCGTCAGAACTTTATGAGGAAATATTACTTAAATAAAACGGATTACGGTTTTGTTTTATAAGGTTCAATTCTACTTCATGAAATTATTGTGAAAAATATGGAATTGAAAATATTGTGAAATAAGTAAGCGAAAAATAAAAGTTTTCTATCCTATTTTTGGATTTATCGGGAATCATAATTTTTATGACTTCTAGAATATAATAGTAAAAGACTTGTAAATTTTATCAATATCCCAGAAACTTCAATTATAATACGAAAATTTGAAAACGAGGGTCTACAATTTAAAAACATACAGAAAATTAAAAATCTTAAAAATTAAAAACCTACGCCCTGGTTGTTATGAATATGTTTACATATCTCGTATCCTAGGAGTTATCATTCAATTATTCTGAAAAATATTTAATTATAAATATTGTGAAATATTATAAGTTATACAAGTATTATAATATTATACAAGTTTTCTATCCTATTTTTGGATTTATCGGGAATTATAATGCATTTTTATGACTTCTAGAACATAAAACACCTGTTTGTGCGTGTTGTAAAACACTTTGGAAAGTTTTATCATTATTCCAGAAACTTCCATTATAATGCAAAAATTCGTAAACGAAAGCCTACAATTTAAAGAAATACACAGAAAATTAAAAATATACATTAAAATTTCAAGAAAGTATGAAACTTCTAAAATAGTGAAAAACTTCTTTTAGCATGTTATTAAATGGATACAATTTGAAGGTTTCTTCTGTCTCAACAAATTTTTTAAAATATGTTTAGTGTTTTTATCATTTTTGTGAATTTTTGAAGAAATGTTTGCTGGTAAAAATCTGCAATTGGATCTTTTAGCAAGTTATCAAATGGATTTAATTTGAAGTTATCTTCTATTTCAACTGATTTAAAAAAATAAGTTTAGTGTTTTTATCATTTTAGTGAGGTTTTGAAGAAATGTTTGCTGGTAAAAAATCTGCAGTTGGATCTTTTAGCAAGTTATCAAATGTATTTAATTTGAAGGTATCATTTGTGTTAACTAATTTTTTTTAAATATGTTTAGTATTTTTATCATTTTGACGAATTTCAAACCATCTCATTTGCCCATCTATTATTTTGTCTTCTACTATTCCTATTTCTAATTATTTCTTATTATATCGTTTCTTATCCGATGTTGTCTTGTTATGTTCTTTATTTTTCGAAGGAATCTTATATCTATTGCATTGATACTTCATCTTTGTCTCTTTGTCAATGTCCATGATTCACTGCTGTAAGTATATGTAGTATTGACTGTTTTTACTCTCTTTGGAAACTCAGGAGAAAAATTGGAGGTTTTTATATTGTTTTCAGCTAATTCGAGTCATTTTCGTTTCATTTTAGTTGTTTTCAGATGCATTTCGTTAATTTTTCCAGTGGTTTTCAGTTATTTTTCTTTGATTTTCAGTTGCTTTTAGCTGTTTTTAAAAGTTATACAGATGTTTTTAGATACCTTCAGTTGGTACTAGTTGTTTTAATGAATATAGAACTCTATTGAAAATATTTAAAATATTCATGCAATTTGAGAAAATTGACATTTCATGCATCATTGCGTTGTTTTAGCAGCTGTATTCAGTTATTTTTATTTAATTTTCAGTTGTTTTTAGTTATTTTCAAAAGTTTTTCAGTCGTTTTTTGATATTTTTAGTTAGTTTAAGTTATTTTCAATATATATAGAGTACTTATATTAACTATTTAAATAATTATAATATTCATGCAGTTTGTGTAGTATTTTGTCATCCTAATAGCCAAAAGAGTTTTTAGATGGTTTTTATATTGTTTTTAGCTGTTTCGAGTAATTTTCGTTTGTTTTCAGATGCATTTCGTTGTTTTATTCCTGTGGTTTTCAGTAATTTTTCTTTGATTTTCAGTTGTTTTTAGTTGTTTCCAAAAGTTATACAGTTTCCAATAATTAAAATATTCATGCAGTTTGTGTGCTTTCAGCTGTTTTCAGTCAATTTGATATGTTTTTAGATGCATTGCGTTGTTTTATCAGCCGTTTTCAGTTATTTTTATTTGATTTTCATTTTTTTTTAATTGCTTTCAAAAGTTTTTCAGTCGCTTTTAGATATTTTTAGTTAGTTTTCGTTATTTTCAATGAATGATGATCCAGTTCGTGTAGTTCTTTGTCAACCAAGTAGCCAAAAAAGTTTTTAGATGGTTTTTATATTGTTTTCAGCTATTTCGAGTAGTTTTCGTTTTCATTGTTTTCATTTTAGTTGTTTTCCGATGCATTTCGTTGTTTTATCCAGTGGTTTTCAGTTATTTTTCTTTGATTTTCCGTTGTTTTTAGTTGTTTCTAAAAGTTATACAGTTGTTTTAGGATATCTTCAGTTGGTATTAGTTATTTTAATGATTATAAACTACCTCTACTGAAAATCATTAAAATATTCATGCAGTTTGTGTGCTTTCAGCTGTTTTCAGTCATTTTCGTATGTTTTTAAATGCAGTGCGTTATTTTATCAGCTGTTCTTAGTTATTTTTCTATGATTTTCAGTTGTTTTTAGTTATTTTAAAAAGTTTTTCAGTCGTTTTTAGATATCTTCAGTTGGTATTAGTTATTTAAATGATTATAAAGTACCTCTACTGAAAATCATTAAAATACTCATGCAGTTTGTGTGCTTTTAGCTGTCTTCAGTAATATTCGTATGTTTTTAAATGCATTACGTTGTTTTATCAGCTGTTTTCAGTTATTTTTATTTGATTTTCAGTTGTTTTTAGTTATTTTCAAAAGTTTTTCAGTCGTTTTTAAATATGTTTAGTTAGTTTAAGTTATTTTCAATGTATATAGAGTACTTCTATTAAAATAATTATAATATTCATGCAGTTTGTGTAGTTTTTTTTCAACCAAAAGCCAAAAGACGTATTCTCTAATCTATTTAGTGGGAGTTAATAGCTATTTATGCACCAAGGGCGTTACTATGATAGACAGAACAAGAGAGAAAGACAAACGTTTTGCAGAAGCGTTGTGGGATAACGTACACAGAAGCAGTGCTAATAGCTTCATATTTTGAAAATTAGCCGTCTCCAAGAACATTGGCATGCAGGGCACACCGTTTTGGCAGGATGTATGGGTTATAAATTCAATTTCAAATAAAATAGATTATTCCCGAATATTGTAAGGACCTGATACATATTTAATGTTAATTCCTATATTTAAAACGTATAAAAATGCATACATAAAGGTTCGAGAGGGTACTGGAAAGCATGCAATCCACGCATTTTGGATACGTGCAATTGAGAAAAAGCGGACATATATTACCGGAAATACATAAACTAGTCAACTCGTATTTTAAACTACATGTTCAAATGGCCGTAAATCTGCCAGATGTCAGATACCGGGGACGCTTAGAATGCCCCCGGCGTGGCGATCTTAGGTGGTGCACACGTGCATAAAGAGATCAAGTTTAGAAAACAAGCCAAAATTGTGATAGAGGTGGTAGAATATGGAGGGAGAAAAAGTATAAATTCAGAAGCTCGACATTTAAACAAGGCAAGACCAGTAAGGGGTTATTAACTTAATCCGGAGCTACGCTAGCTGAAACTAAAAGATTCAAACCTTCGGGTTTCATTTAAATGCTCATATCTGAATGCTGAACATTTCTGATGATCAATATGATACGGCAGGTCATGGTGAACAACCGGAACCTCATTATTGATTCAAGGACGCCTTCTGGTGTCCTGAGTACGGAGAGGTTTTAGTCGGTTGGAATCCGACACTACCCCTATAAGGGGTGTCTTTCAGAAGATTTCCTCTCCTCAAAAAAAAAAAAATTAAACAAGGCAGTTAGAAATAACACCAGCGTAGAACGTTACTCTGCTCGACGAAGTCTCAAGAGCTTGAGCATTAATTTCTCGGGTAATTATACGAACGACGAAATCAAATGTATACTTTATGAACCAATTCTAAAGTCAATTTCCATACTAATGATAACACCTCTCTAGTCACTACATCACGATGGCGTTTGTTGGTGGAACACATTTAATAAAGGTAGAACTATAGGCTTCTATCGCTGTATCGGCGTAGTTGAGCTTAACTACATTTCATACATTCTTGTCCTGTCAATATTTTCATATGACAGTAGAATATTGTAAACTTCATTCGTTTCCCTCGTCGCAAAATATTTGATAATCGTATGTGTCCATTGATTAGAAACATAACTAAAACAAGTTATCGATTCAGGGAAATATTGGCGGTTACCAATACTAAAACTGTGGCTAACCTCCAGTAATGGAAAGCTTAAGAAGACTAAGTAACCAAAACTGTTCGGCAAACAGAAATCTGCACAAGATTTAGTAACATAACTAAAACATGTTATCGATTCAGGGGAGATGGTATTGGCGGTTACCAATACCAAAAATGTGGCTAACCTCCAATAATGGAGCGCCTAAGAAGAAGAAGAAGTAACCAAAACTGTTCGGCACACAGAAATCTGCACAAGATTTAGTAGGCTATCTGACCGATGGTAATATCAATTGCATTGCTAAATTTTAACACAAATGGTATTTATTTTTTAAATAAAACTATTTTTCCACCTTTTACTAGTCCTACCTCTACTTTCGCCGAAAACCAGAACAATTCAATTTTTGTGATAAGTATAATTTATGTCTGGTTGTTATGTAGGCTCGAATATTGCAGGACTCGATGCGCATCGTCATGTTTGGACAGCAATCTTAATCGGCTAAATGGCCAGGCTTCTCATTAATTACTTAGCAACGATTTTAACAAATCACGTTCGTGACGAACGGTAATCGCGAGCGAAATTAATGGTTTCTTCCGCGTTTAATTGCACGCCGGATCCGTCACGACCCGCTTCGGGTTTGGGCAGCTTGACCTCCGTTGCGCAACGGCGGCTCGTCCTCAATGACCGACAGCCTCATTCGCGGTATCCCATTGAAGAACCGATGGTTAATGGTTATTGTTAATTGTGACATTTTGCGGGACATTCCCGAGACGAAAGCACAGTGCGTGATTGATCGGCGAGCTGGATTTGAAGATGCGCTGCATTCCTAGCAAATAGTAGTCTTAATTGCAAGAGCTCCCATCACTGCTGATGACTAGTATTACGAAATTTATAAATGATTTGTAACTATCAAAATTTAGTATCGAATATCTACGGAAAATTAATGTACAAGGAAATGATTAGTATTGTGCATAACCGTCAATTGCTAACTAAAATAATTGAATTAGGGGATTGCACGTTTCGTAAGCAGCAAACAAACAAAAAATGCTGCAGACTCCTCCGTTTTGATTAGAATCTCATTATGTTTTATTTCAGATTGCTCGTATCATCCTGTACAATCCATCGCCAGTGAGTTGTTCGCGGAAATGCTTAAGAAGTTGGTAAAATTCTGGATGCTGAGGAAAAACCGGGCCCACGGCTGGAAATAACTTGCATACCGATTACACAGACAATGGTCTTCATTGTGCGCTTCCAGGAGCGTCACCAGGCTTTAAAGCCTGCTGTTCTGGGAAGCGTCTTCGTCGCGCGTTTCCGTACAGTTGGTGCGGAGCGCACGCACGCGAACGCACAATGGGCAAAGTAACGACCGTACAGGGTACTTTACCTGTTCGACTTATGGGCGGTTAACGGTACGACCTGGTGATAAACCAGGGTCCCGACAAATAGTCAGATGACAGTTTCGGTGCCGGCCAGTCGATGTATGTGACGGTGATCAGGAGTCTGCTTTATGCCTCGGCTTATGTAGAAGGTGAATTATATAAATGTAAGGCACATGCTGATGTAAATAAGTCCCGTGTACTTTATACCCACTTATTACGGCTATATTTATGTTTACGACGATGTCCCCCTTCGTTCGTTTTATTGTACATTGTGTTCGTTTTCATGTTCCATTCACGTAGCGCTTTAAATTATTTTACATGGAATTAAGACCTGGGAAGTACGAACTGGTCCAGAAGCGATGGATGACCTGCAACAAAACTGAGAATACTCTGCAGACCAATTGTGGAAGATTATGAATTAGGTGAACAGGATGTTAATGTGGTAAAACTTCGTACACAGGGAGGAGGGGAGGAGAACGGAATAACCTATGGTTCGATGATTTTTTTCAAATTTTTATTTCATCGGGAACCCCATAAACTTTTAATGGTTCATTGGCGTGGGACAACCTTTATTTATGCACAGATACATAATAATAAGACTATTATTTCCATACTTACCTAAACATAAGATTTATGTATTAAGGGCGTAAAGAGGCTTTTATGGCTTAAGACGCAATTTTCTGCAGAAAAGGTCAGACCCATAAACTTAGTTTCCGAAAAATCTAAGAAGGTGTATGACGGAAAAACCTATAATGAATACCTTACCTTAAACGGTACGACATAAGGAAGGATTCTGTATGCAAGTGTTTAAACTGTTTCTATTAGGTATGATATTATTGCTTGACAGTTCCTTTATAATCCACGGGCATTAAATAGGTCTACGGGCTCTAAAAGGATGATTAGGACAAATAAATTCGTGCATTTGTGACAAAGAAATTCCAAGCACATTGATTCAAAACCGTGCGCCACAATTGCACAGTCTGACCACGTTACTTAGAGTGGTTGCGCAGTAGCCCAGAGGGTAGAGCTCCAGTTCACTTCTTCAGTATTATAAGTAGTCGATGCGCAATCATCAAGCGTGCAATATTCAAAATGTATTTTACTAGCAAACTCAGGGGTCGTGCATTAGGCAGCCAAGCACGAGAAATAATTTGCAATGTGCTATAGACAGGTATAAGTAATTAGATCGAAAAGTTGAAAGTGTTAGTCCGAAAACCAGACGCTCCCTCCAAATATTCACTTGGAACTTCAAGCTGAATGGAATTGATATTGTGAGAAGGAACAGCATTAAGGATTTGGGTGTCACATTTGACGATAATCTATCATTTTCCACTCATATCAATACTATATGCATCAAGGCACTCCATTTGCTAGGTTTTATTAAACGTAATACTCGTGACTTTTTTTATATCAACTGTATTAAAGCGTTATATTGTAGTTTAGTCAGACCTCACCTAGAATATGCGTCTTGTATTTGGAGTCCTTACCAGAAGGTATATAAAGATAAGCTTCAACGTGTGCAAAGGAAGTTTCTAAAGCCTATAGCTTACAAACTAGGCATTTCGAAGGAACATAAAGTTTATTCCGGCTTGTTATCTCGTATGTCTCTTAAACCTATTTGCAAAAGATATTGCGGTGCTGATGTTTGTTTTATACATAAATTGTTAAACTTTAAAATTGATTGCCCAGATTTGTTGGAGTTGGTTAAAATTGCTTGTCCGCCGAGTTTAAATTTACACACCACAAGATAACATACGGTCAGTGCCTGGGGATGGATGGTGTGCTCCGGCGCTGCAACAACCTCGACGATCGGATCGATTATTTAAATATGTCTACATCACAACTAAAATTATTTCTCAAACAAAATTATAAATATTGATTATTTTGTAAATTATGTATATTTATTGTATATTGAGAGGCCTTTCCGTGGATAAATAAATAAATAGTTCGTATCTCTTTCTCGCCGAATGAAATTTTACTCTGCGCGACTCCACCACTGATATCTCTGGGTAAATTGGTCGGCCTGTATCTCTGTTCGTCTGTCCGTCCACTCTATGGAAAGTAAAGATAAGTAAATGGCTTAGTTTAAGACCTTTCGTATTGCAGTTATAGTACTACAATGTAATAACTATACAATTGTACAACTATACTATAACGTATTAACTGTTTTGATTAATAAAATGTATTCAAATTGTTAAGAATGTATTGAAATTTTTTGCAGTGGAAAGTCTACGATATATTTATAAGTGTACCAGAAGTTGCACAATTTTCTGAAATTAAAGATGGTTAAGTGTAAAACTTAAAAAAGAGATTAGAGGCTTTCGAACTATGGATATATCGGAGAATACTGAGAATTTCATAGGTAGAGAAAATAACCAACGTAGAAGTAATGAGACGATGAGCAAAGAAAAATATGAAATTCTTCAACTAAGCGAAGAAAACTATTATATCATGAGAGGACAAAAATATCATATCCTACAACTTATTATGCAGGGAAAGATCAGAGGAAAGAGATCCATAGGAAGGACACGAATTTCATGGCTGAAAAACCTTAGGGAGCGGTGTGGCTGTACTAGCAACCAACTATTTGGATCTGCGGTTTCAAAAATAAAAATAGCCTTAATGATTGCCAACCTTCGGAGTGGAGACGGCACCTGAAGATGAAAAGAAATGTAAAACACTTAACATTAGTGTACTCAAAAAATCAAAACATCGCAAATCAAAAATGTATTCAAATTACAGAATATTTACTGAAAATATTAAATTTTACTCGCAGAATTTTCTAGGAATTATACTTGCCAATTTACTAATACGAATGATATAAAAAAAATTATTATACTTTTTTAAGTGTTTTATATGATATTGTATACTGGTAACCGTTACTTTGTAGAACATTGTAAATGATAACATAAAATACTTTGTTATTTCAACTGACAATTTTATTTTTGAAAATATTTAGTTACTGCAGTTTCGACTTTGATAATGCCTAGACCTTAGTCAAAACTGCACTCACTAAATATTTTCAAAAATAAAACTGAGTGGAAATCACATAGTTATTTTATTTTATTTGTTTAATGTTTAATATGACTTAAAAAAGTATAATAAAAAAAAACTTCGCAGAAAATTCATTGCAAATATCAAATTTTGCAAATATGTTGAACGTATATAAAAATTCTACAAGACTTACATAAGTTTCTCAAAAAAATGACCAATTGTCTGAAAATTATATGATTTTTTTATACATCTAAAACACTTAATGAAAGTCTAATACAAAAAAAAGCAGAAATGTATTCAGAATGCACAAAAAATATTCAAACTGCAAAAAGTATATGTGTTTGCTGAAAATTTATTGAATTAAAATGTCAAATTTTCATAGTAGAATTTTATAAATTAGTTTATAAATACATCCAAAACCTTCTTAAAAGTGTTATGAGATATATAAAAAAGTCGTTGAGAAAGGATTCAAACTGCAGAAAATGTATGTAAATTGCTGAAAATTTATTGAAAATGTCAAATTATGTATGTAGAATTTTATTAAATAATTAATAACATATCTAAAACACCTAATATAAGTGTATTAAGATAATTGAAAAAGTCGCAGAAGATGTATTCAAATAGTAGACAATTTATGTAAATGTATGCAAACCCAGAAAATCGATGAAAATTGCAAAAAAACATCAGAAACTCAACCAAAAACTGAAAACTAAGGAATCTGCAACTAATAGAAAATACGAGAAGATTAAGGTTCTAAAGTATTAACGTATCTAAAAAATCTCGAATAAGCAAGTAAATCAACAACTTAAAAAAAGTCCCGGGAAACTAAATAAACAAAATCCCTTGTAGAATTAAAACTTTCTTGATTGATTTACTAATAGAT
The DNA here is from genome assembly GCA_951805005.1 of Othius punctulatus. Taxonomy (NCBI): domain Eukaryota; kingdom Metazoa; phylum Arthropoda; class Insecta; order Coleoptera; family Staphylinidae; genus Othius; species Othius punctulatus. Next base: position 23,184,957 of record OX638138.1, on the reverse strand, counting down.
CTAAAACACTTAAAAAGTTTAATTAAAAAAAACAAAACATCGCAGAAAATTTATTGAAAATATCGAATTTTGCAAGTAGAAAGCATATGACAAGTTTCTCAAAATAATCATAATTGCCTGAAAATTGTATTCAATAAGTTTTAAATACATCTAAAACACTTAATATAAGTCTAATAAAAAAAACAGAAAATTTGTGTAAATTGCTGAAAATTTATTGAAAATGTCACATGAAAACAACTTTAATACAAGTGTAATAAGATAAATTTAAAAAAAACAGAGAAAATGTAAGTGTTAAAATTGCAGGATATCTATGTATATTGTGGAAAATTTATTGAAAATATCGTAGAAAATTTAAAAAAAACACAGGAAATGTATTCAAATTGAAAACAATTAATTATTTTATTCTTGCTATTAAATCTTCTATCTTAATTCATTATTTAAAGATCTTCTTTAAATAAATTAAACAATAACAATTTTGTTAGTAAAACTTGAGACTGGCACTAATGTTCAAAAATATAATATAATTTACAAAAACCCTGATGATAGCTGAATTTTAAGCCGAAACTAGCCGGAATAAATAAATAAATAAATACTAAAAGATATAAAGTACTTTAAATAACAAATAACAAATAATAATGATCATTATTAGCAAAATGATTGCTATAAGCAAAATATTAATTGTTATCTGTTCGGAAAAACTAAATCAAATAACTAATAAATTCTACTATAAAATGTCAAATTTTGTATAGTGTCATTTTTGTTTTGAACTTGCAATTTATGTAAATTTCTGTAAATTTATTGAAAAAGTCAAATTTTGCATGTAGAATTTAATTAATTAATTAATAATTTAATTTATTTACACATCCTAAAAACGTAATAAAAGTGTAATAAGATTACCCCCACCCCCACTTTGAAATTTTAAATTGTTGCACCCCCCCCCTTGCGATACCTCATTTTAAAGCATAAAAAAACATAATCTAGTGGCGCAATAAAAAAAGTTTTTGTCGATTCGTTTTGGAATTAAGTAAATAAGAAAAATTCCAAAACAATGTCACCCAGCGTTTGAAATTTCAAGGTGGGGGTGGCTAGGGGGGAGGGGGTTACACTTAACATTTATTTGACGTTGTTTTTAAACTTCCCCCTCCAAAAATCAATCGAGGTGTTTTTTATTGTTATCAAGTTAGCTTGCGTTGAAAAGTTGTTGAGACTGGCTAGTTTTGAAATGTACACCCGGTATATTGCAATGATATTTTTAATACTAGGTTTAAGATAGTTCAATTAGTTAAGTCAGTTTTGTTATCATTTTGGTAGTTAGTTAGTTAGATTTGTAAATATATAAAAGGTAGGAATCACAAGCACCGTATAAGACATTCATGTGAGGTAAATATTAAAGAAATTGAGTGGCGCAATAACGTATGGCAACAAATCGCATATCAGGAGAACAAGAAACATTTGAGGAATCTGAAAATGATAATTAGCTGAAGCTGAGAAGAAAGTTATTACAGCCTCGCTGCAATTAAAATAATATGATTATAATGGGCCAAGGCCTCATTTTCGTAAATGTACCTGCTGCCCTAATTGACGTGTTGTTCGAGGATTTAGTTAAGTACCAGCTGGGAATACCTAGCTTATCGAGGGTACAATTTCATTGAATTGGGATTTGTGTTTTCCCAAAATATGTGTTTATAGTCAGTGTCGTTAAGGATTCTGACGAAAAATAATTTGTATGGGTTTTCTCAAGCTGTTTATTGGGCCATTTAGAGGCACTAAAACGATTTGGAAAACCTAGAAATTCATTAGAAAATTTCTAACCCAGGGTACGAGACGTAGACCAATCCAGGACCTTGGTCACCCCCTCCCCTGCCACTGCAAGATGCACCACACACTTGAAGATTGTAATTGTAGTCTAACACAAACCTTGGCGGCGATCATATCGCCTGTAACTATCGCTTTTAATATACAATTGTAAGTCATTAAACTAGTTGAGTATTTTATTTATACGGCCCTTCGAACAAGCGTGTTGGCTTTACAAGCCAAACTTCCATAAATGTCGCCGGACATTACAAAGGTGAAACCGGGAGGATTTCAAAATAAATCCTGGATAATTGAAAGTCGTCATGGCAACGTTCAAAATCCGGCAGCACTTGTTTCTGGCCGCGATACTGAAAAGTTACAACGATACGAAAACATTGCGTGACGTCGACAGACAGGACAACATCGAAATGCAAGGGCAGAAATAATATTTACAAATCACCGAGTATCGTACATCTGAAAGCGGAATTTATAAAGGAAGGATAGCAGGGGATATACGCACAGCAGAATTTCGTTAATAGAGAGCAGCATATTGCAGAGCAGAGACGTACAACCGATCCACAGGACACCAACCTGTTAGGAGAAACTGTAGAAGTTCAAGTTCAAGTTACGAAATATTTTAACTTATCATCCAAGGCAAGATGAAGGGTAAAAAAGAGTTAGCCGACATCAAAAGTCATGACTGTGTAACATCAGAGAATGAACTGGCTTTAAGACCGTTCAAGAACTATCCTACACTGCGACAAACAGAGACGAAATGAAGCATGCGATCGCGAACATCCATTAATGGATATAAACAAGAAAATTAAGAATACATTATATTACATATGAATAAATAATGGAAATTTAACTTTGTTGGTATCACATTTTATTAATTATAATGGCTATAGACCACATTAGCGATCTTTATCAGAAATTGAGCAACAATTCAAAAATTAAATTACATTAAGACAATTAGAAATGGTAGTATCTTAGGATTTTATGTACTGAACATTTCTGAATCAATGGGTCTCTAAAAAGTATGTAGTTTTTCATATTTCTTGTAAAATTTGAACACTAATAAACTTAAATGTTTGTTTGCTTTAATCCCAAAATATATCTAATGCAAAATTACATTTGTTTTTAATTAGGTATTTTATTGCATAAATGTCGACTCGCGTTGACAATGTTATTATGTTATTAAGAAAATCGTCTTGTCATTGACAGGTTAATATTTCCTTTTGTGTTCAGAACGAGCAAATAATAAATCTATATCGCCAAGTCGGTATCATTTACCTCTGATATTTCAATGTCAAAACAAATCAATCGTTGAAGTTGCGCTCTGATCGATGGAGCGTATTCGATCGTGTGCGGCCTATAGGTGAGCGCTCGAAATAGGAATATTTATCCTCTCGCAATAATTGAGTTACTAAACGTTGGCCGTAATGATGCCGGGCAGTAAGAGAATCAGCGAATGATAAGTCAGCGGAGGAACTTTCCATTAGGTGCCGGTGAGGCAGCCGCAGATAAATCCTTGCGACATATTAACGTCATTATCTGTTATAATATCTGTTATCTAGATGGCTGTATTTATTACGGGCCGTAATAAAAATTAGATCGATCTTAATAATAATAAATGGCGATCTGAAATGGATACACACACATGGACGTGGTGCCGCGCTTATATGCTTATCTCGTCCGTTATAATTACGAAAAGCGAGCGCCAAGTGGAGGGCAGCCCGAAAAAAGGACAACGGCCAGGAGAACAACCGGCCTTATTTCGACCTCCATGTGTCCATGTGTGTGCACGTACGTCGTGTGCATGTGTGCCTGTGTGTGATCGTGCGTCAACCTGCTCTCCGGAGTGGCTCCGGTGTTTTGTGTGCATGCACGAATACCTATGTCCGCAATAACCAGTTACATAACTCCTACACCGGTCGGTCGGAGGAATGTCGTTAAAATCGTAATTATTCCAATCAATACGCTCTTATCGTCCGGGTCTTACCAACGTCTACACATGCATACACACATGCATACGCACACAGACGAACGGACACACGGACACGCGTGCACCGGTTGATCGATCACTTCTAAACGTTTAACGAGCATCCCACACACCCACCGGCGCCGATTTAAATGGGGCCCGGTATATTTGCATAAGCCGTTCCCTCATTTTTAATATGGGACGCGAATACGTGCAAATGGCTTCATAAACTTTTAGGATTATCTCTATCGTAGATAACTCGCATCGCGTCCAGAGCACACTTCGGCCGGGTTTCACGCCAGTGCGACGTTTATAAATAAGCTCCCCGTATTATGGACCTGCCTTGCTGCGCTTTACTTCGAAGCTCATTGGGATTCAACCAATCCCACAGTCTATCGATCATTTAAAACTTTAAAACATGCATTTTATAGCAGATATATTCATATGTTATACAAATGGACGATAAAAAATTATAAGTTATACGAGACGTGTTGCCTGAAATTTCAGGCAAAAAAAGTCAAAAGAAAAATCAGGAATGTCAATTCATAATGCAAGACGTGGAGCAAGGAAAATTTTCGATTATCGATTTGTAGACTGTGCAATTAATACATAAGAACAAGATACACTTATCACAATACCAACGAGAACTCCACAATAACTAACATGTGCGGAAAATACTTCACAGATTTTCCCTTGTTCCTGTATCTTTTCCACGCCCTCACTTTTCTAATTTCCTATCTCCCCTCAACCTGACGCCCCGCAGGTTTATCTTACTCGGAAGTCCCCTTAAGGACAATGAACCTAGACAGCTTTGAGGAGAAAATGAGAACCGACATCAAATCATCAATGAGAAGATTTGCTGTACAACCAATAATTAAAAATAAGAACACGAGCGAGTGCATTTAATCAGAAGCGAAAAAAAAAACTGATGGTACAAAGGAGGAACATGACAAAATAAACCTTGGATTATATAGAAATAAACAAAACCATAAAGAAGGGAATACGTAAGAACCTCAATACACCACTACCATAATATAAATAAGTTACCGAAAATAATAAAAAAATCAAAATCATCAATTTTGTACCAAACACACTCCAAAGTACTGATAAAATACACCAATTAATAGTCCACAACCGACATACTCAAAAAACCAACCAGAGATAATAAAGTTATTCAAAAATTTCTATAAGAATCTATAGAGCGTTCAACAAAAATCGACGACGATGTTGGCGTTGGCAATCTCCAGTCATGTCAGTACTAAGATCAAATCTGACATGCCAACATGACAGCCAGCATTACAGCACTAGGCTGTTTCAGAGGGGTCGCCCCTCTACAAGGTCTAACCAGAAATTTCATCGAATTCATGAAATTAAATTAGATACAAAAATAATACATTTTCTTGAAATGTATTACTACAATAATAGTCACAAAAGTTATTTTAAATAAACCTCAATTATGATACCAATCGTAGTTTAACAAACTACAAATTACATTTTAGGTATTTTTTAATTTACATACTTTTATGATTTTACAGTGCAACCATTAAGTATTTCGTATTTCATTAATTTTATAAAGTCAAAAAAACATTTTTCGAAAAAATCCATGTAGATATAGAAATACAGAACTCTGAAATTGTAACATACAATTTCACTATGATTTAAACGTTCTCTTCGTCAACAGCATAAAGTCAAAAACGTTTTAAAAAAAAATTTATTAGTAGACGAAAATAAATATTTTTTCGTAGTATATAAAAAAATCTCAAATTCTGACATACATTCAAATGTGGAGAATGACATTTTAAATCACTGCGAAAGTGATTTAAGGTAGTCAATTCTAATGTGGCCTTTTTTGGGCATATTTATTAATTAAAAACTGTATTTTGACAAAACCTTATTTTCAGTTCCATAAAATCAGAAAACGTTTTTATAAAAATTTAATCAGTTGACGAAATTGAATAATTTTTCATTTTAACGAAACTACAAATTACATTTTAGGTATTTTTTAATTTACATAATTTTATGATTTTGCTGTGCAACCATTAAGTAATTCGTTTTTCATTAATTTTATAAAGTCAAAAAAACATGTTTCCAGAGAGTTCCATGTAGATACAGAAATTCAGAAATCTCAAATTGTGCCATACAATTACACTATGATTTATACGTTCTCTTCATCAGTTCAATAAAGTCAGAAACGTTTTTCTAAAAACTTAATTAGTCGACAAATATAAATAATTTTTCATAGGATATAAAAAAAATCTCAAATTCTGACATACATTCTAATGTCGAAAATTATTACTGGACAAAATAACTACACATAATACATATTATTAATATATTTTATTGTATTCTTCTTAACTGGAGTACTTAGTGGTAGTTATCTTTTAACATCTTTTCTTGTTTTTATTATTTTATTGTCCTTAATTAAAAATGAGTTAAAAAACTTGCTATAATATTTTAGTAGAACTAAAAAAAAGATTAGTTTCATGGAATGTGACTTATCTACATATTAACAATTTTTTGAAAACAAAGTTAATAACTTAAAAAAGCGTCAAAAGAAATTAAAAACCTTAAAAAAAAACGTTAAAATACTAAACAAATAGTAAGCGAAGATAAATAGAATATGCTTATAAATCAAAAACGTTTAAATTGTAACATATAATTTCAGAATAATGTTATGGTGCCATTTTTAATATTTTAATTGTTGGCACTTTGTTAAATTTCAAAAGTAAATATTACAAACCTATTCATCAATTCAATAAGTTTGAAAACGTTGTACTAAATATTTAATCAGTAACATGGAATATCTATAATAATCGAAAGATCTACTATTGTATCATTTTTTTAAATTATTTAAATGAGCTCCTTAGTACCCGTAGGGTATTAAGATATAATTGAATGGTGATTATAATTGGTAGTTTGATGAAACTACAATTTTTATTAAGTATATAGTTAAAATAATCGGTTGGAGCTTGTGAAATATTAATACTTAAAGAAAAATAACAAATTATCCTTTTTCACAACGACATTTATTTCTCTAAATGTACATTTCAACCACTACATGGTCATCTTCAGTAGACATTTGTACTATACATTTGTACACCGACTACGTGGTCATCTTTAGTAGACATTTGTACTGTACATTTGTACAGTACAAATGTCTACTGAAGATGACCATGTAGTGGTTGAAATGTACATTTAGAGAAATAAATGTCGTTGTGAAAAAGGATAATTTGTTAGTTTTCTTTAAGTATATAGTTTTCTTAAATTATATTATTTTTGAATTTTGTGGTATAAACATTTTTTATTTTTTTATTAATTTCAGAAACATTTTCCATTAAAAGTTCCAGGTGTACAAATTCAAAAATCTAAAATTTGACATGCTGTGATAAAGCATGCGATTTAATAATATTATGTCAATACTGACATAACGACAAATTTTTGACATTTTTTACAATTTAAATATGTTTTTGGCCAAAACAGTTTTATTGATTTCATAAAGTTAAAACGAGTTATAAAAGTTTCATTAATCGAGAAAAATAAGTTCATTTTCATGGAAATAATCAATAATCAAAAATCTCAAATTTAAATGTATTGTGATTAAATGATTTTTGCGATTTTTACATACATTACATACATACACACATTATGGCAAAAAATTAAGTTTTGTTTCAGGCTTCAAAACCAAGACTGTGCTCATAAATTCTTTTGTTTTGGGATTTAAAATTTAAAATTAAAGATTTTATTTAACGTGGAATTCAATAATTTTACAATAGATAAAATATTTAAAAAAAGTGTCATTCGTTGAAGACTATTTGTTTATTAATCAAGATGGAGTTTAAAATACGCACTGCCTATTTAATTGAATAACTAGCAAATTTAAACTTCAACAAATCAAAAATTTGTTAGATCCAAGTAAAAAATTGTGAAAAAAAACTGACCTTTAAATTGGAACAAACCTATTATATTGAATAACTAGCAAATCTAAACTACAACAAATCAAAAATTGGTGAAATCTAAGTTAAAAATTGCGAAAAAAACTGGCGAATACATTAAACTCGAAGTTTTCATTGAAGTTAAAAATTCAGATATCTTTCCAATTACTTTCGAAAATAAGATGGAGTTTAAAATTTGATTTGTCTTTAATATTAAATAATAATCAAATCTAAACTTCAACAAACCAAAAAATGGTGAGATCCAAGTTAAAAATTGCGAAAAAACTGGAAAAACACCAAACTCAAAATATTCACTGAAGTTAAAAATTCAGATAACTTTTCAATTACTGGCAAAAATAAGAGTAAGTTTAAAATTTGCATTGTCTTCAATATAAAATAATTAGCAAATCTAAACTTCAATAAATAATCAAAAAATGGTGACATCCAAGTTAACAATTGCGAAAAAAAACTGACGAAAACACAATACTCGAAATTTTCACTAAAGTTAAAAATTCAGATATCCTTTCAATTACTGGCGTAAACAAGATGGAGTTTAAAATTTGCATTGTCTTTAATATTAAATAACTAGCAGCAAATGTTTTAAAATTGCAATCAATAAATGTTTTATAAAATTGCCAGTATTTACTACAAAGTTTTTTTTTCTGAAATAGTTGATGAAATAGTTGTATCTGTCTATATTTGAGTTTCTTTTTACTTTTATGTCAACAAAATTTGCGCCGCCTTCATTTTGCAATTCTAGTTTCGCTTCTGCTCAAAACCATGAAAATACTGTTAGACAAGTATGTTGAAGAGGAAAAACTCTTGGAAATTTGGCACTAAACGCCAACGACGAGCTTATTGCAGAAAAATATAAGTCTGTTATCACACCTATATAAAGTATGTAGTTATACTAGTATATAACGCCATTAGGACGATATGTAGCAAATAACAGGCGCGGGTTGAAGTTTATATTCAACCAAGCCTGTTATTTGCATATCGGCCGTATGTTGTTCGATACTTTTTGTAATACCTAAATTACAAGAACTGGTCAATTTATCAATATTAAATTTCAAAATTAATAAACTAGTTATCCAGGCGCAATTTGATACCATAGCAACATCAACGGTTCAAATACAAACAAACAAATCAAAGTGAAATTAGAAAAATAATGTCAGATGTGCAAAGTTCTTCGTTTTGTGGTATCCCCGAAGATGTACTAAATGAAGCAAATGCTGCCACAATCGATTTACTTCCCCAAAAAAGCAGCAGCAGGTATGAGAAAGAATATGAAGACTTTATTGCTCATAAATTTGCGTTGTCATTTTAATAACGTCCACGGCCGTTATTATAACGGCCAAGGCCTTTACACCTGTCATATCGATCAAGCAGACAGTACTGATAAATGTCAATAACACAGAGGTATTACAAAAAAATTGTAACAAATAGGTTTACGAATAAATTTGATGATTACCAACTACCAGAAGAAATCGGATTCCGCAAAGGGTACAGCACCAATCCATACACTTAATCAAAGGAAAGTGCAACGAATACAGGGGACTGTTGCCTTCGTTGATTACAACAAAGCCTACGACTCGGTAAAAATATGGGCAATCTTGCAAGCGATATATAATGCAAGAGTAGACTCTACTTAATTACTTACAGCTTACAGCTTAAGCTTATTCCAAAGCATATATGATAAAACAAAAATAATATGAATCATAACTTAAAACGCCAAATTGAGAAAATACCAGTAAAAGAGAAGTATGATAAAGTGACATCATCTCACCAAGACTTTTTCTCTTGTGTTAGAGGACATCTTCAAGGGGATTAAAATTGAGTCGCTTCTGCTTGATAGACGCTGAACTTTCCGGACTGACTCACAGATGGCAACATTGCGCCGCGCCGTGTGGGGAATCAGTGAGTCTGTCCTTCAGTTCAGTCCTATAAGTGAACTCGTGCCGAAAACATCTGCGAATGGTCTCTGACACCCTCTGGATGTCTTGTGGTATCCAGTTGACTCCCGTATTCAGTATCTCACCTTGACGTGGTATTGGAGCTGATGCGATAATACTTACGTCGTGAAAGCAGTTAATCGATGGCCGGTAGACACGTGGACAGTTAGTAATCGACTTGCAAGGCCGTAGCCACGAATTTTCGCGCTCGCAATACAATATATGCACACTCTACTCGCGCCCCCTGCACAATAACATGTTCATTTTGTCGCACACTAACGAAAGTACATTGTTATTTGGTTTTTAAACTTGGTTTTTTTCTGTTTCCAGATTTTCGTGACCCCCCAACCCCCATTTTTTCCCGCTGACCTACTCGGTGTCTTGCTTCACATGCTGATGTTTCGCACCGACCGCAGGCGCAGTTTGGAAAACAATGTCTTTAAATTGGTCGTTGGGGAATTTGTTTTTAATGTGTATACATAAAATATTACACGGTGAAAATTTTAGACTAAAATTATTAAATTTTACATATCAATATGCCACCAGCTCTAAGGCCATGCATTGCTAGAAACTTCTCTTAATTGTACCAATAGTAACAATTTTCCGGTTATAATTATATTATTATTAAGCAAAATATTCATTCCATTTCTAGTTTCCACCCATTCTGCCACATAGATTGATCATATTTTTACCAGATTTCCATTCAATTTCCGCAATTAAGAATTTGTTAATTAATTTATTGATCCTGTTTTGGTGTCTGACGACGGTGACATCAGGCCTTTTCATGCTCCTTCCACCGTAATGCTTCATGTTATGTAAATAGGGCTACGCTTTGGACAACGTGGGTGGCTCGTGGATCGCATCTACGTCTGGCGGACGGTCGGGGGACGGTCGGGGGACGAGGGGACTTCCCGACGAAAACCACCAAAATTACGGTTTAATTGGATGGTAATCGATTGCGTGATTGATGAATTTGGTTATGACTCTCGACTTGCGCTTAAAACCGTTACCGCAACTCGGACAGATTTCCGAGCTGCGATCTACGTAATTAGCGTCGATTTCGGGGCGATTAGGCATGTGTAATTAATTTTAATAACGAGCAATTACCTGATGTGTATAGGTACTATACTGTAGGTTAAGCAAGTTTTTGTTGGGTAGGATTAATGTTGTCAATATATAAAATATACCATATCTGGAGAAAAGTTCACATTTTTCAGGATTAATGTTGTCAATATATGAAATATACCATATCTGGAGAAAAGTTTAAATATTTCCAGACAAACTCCACTTCTAAATATAAGTGGTTGCAACAGAAATGCTCAATTAATAATGTTCCCATAGGTCTAATTAACTTCAGATTTGTATACAGGAAGTCCACGGAGAAAGGAAATACACTAAAATCTACGCATATAATATAGGCCAAAGCCTAATAAAGATATCTCGTTGTAACATAATTCGAAACACACGTAAGTACACAAATCAATTACTCCACACGAGAACATGAGAATGATTTGATAGTTATAGAGAAAAATGCATGCAAAGCAAGTGATATCCGCAGGAAAAACATTGTTTTGAAGCACATGTAATCTACATAAACTGATAAAACGTAATGCAACAAGCAATGTGTGATATCAATTAAATATTTTTTATCTTTCCCTGCTTTAGAAACACAACTAGATATACTGACAATAACGGAAACAAAGAAGAAAGGAAGAGGAATAATATAAACTGGAAATGGACACACGCTAATATACACTGGAGTGGAAGAAGAAAAGAGAGCGACAAAAGAAGTGGCATGCACAAAAATCGAACGGCCTGGTAGTAACTGAAGTAAGAGACCAGGTAAGAACAAAGAAACAGGCATGGAAAAAATACCTCAACAACAAAACAATGAAGAAATAAGGAGACTAAAAAAACGCAAGGAACAAGGTAAAGCAGATAATACTCAAGAACAAACAGAAGCAATAAGAAGAATTTGAAGATAAACTTGAAAGAAATAAGACGGAAAACCACAAACTATTCTTTAGCGTAATCAAAAGGAACAGACAAGACAAAGAAGCAGCAGAGAGGGTTATAAAAAGCAAAAACGGAGAAGTACTATGGGAAGAAAAAGAAATAGCAGAAAGATAGAAGGAATACTTTGAAGAACTATTGGGGACCACAGAAGTTGAAGGTGAGGAGAACAAAGAGACAAATAGAACAGAAGCGGATAAAGAAGAGGGAGAAGATATAACAGAAGAAGAAGTGAAAACAGCAATTGAAAAACGGAAAAGCGGCAGGAAGTGACAGAATCACCAGTGAAATGATCAAACACATGGGCACAAAAGGACAAGATAGGCTACAGGAAATAATAAGAAAAGCGTGGACAATGGAGAAAAGACCGAGCGACTATGTACTTTTGCCCACTCCTTTTTGTTTTTCGCCATTGTTCTTGCCTCTGCCCATGATTTTCCTTTGTTTTTCACAATCTCATTTATAGAGTTGTTCCATGATTATCTTGGTCTTCCTCTGCTTCTTCATTTTCCTGGTCTGCCTTCCCATGTTCTCTTTACTGGTCTTGTGTTTCTCATTCTTTGTAGATGACCCCACCAGCTCAGTTTTCTTCTTGCAATAAATTCCTCTAACGACTCTACGTCCAACTCTTCTCTGATTTGGGTGTTTCTGATTTTGTCCCTCCTTGTAACGCCTCTTACTTTTTTGAGGTATTACATCTTAGTTGACTGTAATTTGCTCTTTTCTTTCTTGGTTAGTGTCCATGATTCGTAGCTATATGTTAATATCTGTCTAAAAACAGATTTGAATACTTTTATTTTTGTCTGACGGGATATTTCGTGTTTATTTTTGTCTTGTTCAGCGCGTAGTAAGTTTTCATTGTCTTTTCTATTCTGATGTTTATCTCCGTTTCTTGCTTGCCATCCTTATTTATTTTTACTCCCAGATATCTCCACTTGTTCTATGTTTGTGTTGTCTATTCTAATGCTTATTTTTGTAGGTTCCCCGATTACCATTACTTTTGTTTTGTTTATATTCATCTTCATACCATATTCTTTTAGTACCTTATTCCATATGTTTAGGCTGTATTGTAGATCGTCTTCCCCTTTCGCTATTATTTTACATCATCCGCGAATGCCCCTTCCAAGATTTCCATTCTCTGCATATTTTTGTATCCAATCAGATTTTTTTTGGTTTTCTGAGTGCATTTTTTAACATCTCGTCCATATAGACGATGCATAATGTTGTGCTTAAGCCTTCCCCTTGCCTTAATCCTTCTTTCGTTTTGAACGGTTCTGATTGCTGATTACCATGTATTATCATGTTTAGTTTGTGTTGTAGATTTGTGTAGTTATTCTGATCAGTTTGGGGTTGACTCCTCGTTCTTTAAGTATATCCCATAGCTTTTCTCTATTTACCAAGTCAAATGCTTTTTCTATATCTATAAAACCCAAGTTGAAGTCTTCTTTTTGTATTTTTTATTTCTCTATTATTTGCTGAATCGTGAAAATGTGATCTTGCGGGCTATATCCCTTTCTAAAGCCACTTTGTGATTCATCTAATGTTGGTTCTATCTTTGTTCTTAGTTTTTTGTCTAGGATTTGTTCATACATTTTCATAGTTGTGTTTAGTAATGTTATTCCCCGGTAGTTTTGGCACTCTTTTCTGTCCCCTTTTTTATATACTAGAACTATTTGTGCAGTTTACCAGTCTTTCGGAATTTGTTCTTTTTGCCACACTGAGTTGTATAGTTCCAAAAGTAGTTCTGATCCTTTCCTCCCTATATTCTTTATCATTTCAGCTGTGATTTTGTCCGATCAGGGTGCTTTTTCATTTTTCATTTTCTTTATTACCTCTTTTAGTTCTTCCATAGTTATTACTTAATTTGATTTTTCCTCGTGTCTGGTTGTTTCTTCGTTCTCTGATGTTTCTCCAACCGTGTCCGTGCTCAAAAGCTCTTCAAAATACTCTTTCCACCTTTCCATAGTTTCTTTTCCATCTGTTATTTGCTTTCCTTCTCTGTTCTTTGTTTGTCTGGTGTTGAATCTCTTCTCTTTTCGGCAATTTATACAGAGAATACAGGAATACAGGAATACAGAGAAAGACATGGGATTACAGAATGAAAACAATAATAGAAGAAAGAGGGAAAACATGGAAAGAAGCGAAAGAACTAGCGAAGGACAGGACTAAATGGAAGAACTTCATGAACGAAAAACAGTAACAGGAAAGAAGAAAAGGAGATCTTTCCCTGCTGAGTATTATGTGTGGATGATTTTAGGTACAAAAATTACTCATTGCTTTCGTTTGACTAGTGCAGTATTTCTGAACTAAACTATATTATTGTGCGGATCATAATGATAATTTTCAGCCAGCTTTCACATACAAGACCTGTTTCATGCACCAATGACGTAATTTGTAGCAAACTTGGTGATTACTTCACCGTCAAAACCCAAGAGTTGCAGATCAATTCTTCGCCTCGGCATGCAGTCATCGCTCAAGAGGAGAGTGAAAAAAACCGTGGGCCTTGAGAGGGAGCGCCGATTATTCCGCCTTTCTGTCAATGTTTTGAAATGCGACCCCAAACGCCGAAGTTTCTCTCGAAGAACGCACGTCGCTCCTTCGCCAAGACCAAGTGGCAGCAGCGGCAGGAGCTGAATGCTCATTGTCAGTGGGCGGCTTAATGAAATACTGGAACAATAAATTACACTTACGCATAAAATATTAATACAACATATAAATAAAATGCTGTTGTGGTGCTTGGTGGTGTTGTAATCGCGAACGACCGCGCAAGGCCGTCCGTACCGCACCTGTATTTAGTTGTTATTTTTACTGCCAGCTTGTCATACGGTGAATTCCAGCTCATTGTTTATTATGCAAATGGCCAGCGAGCATTTCGCCTTTTATCAATCGCCTTAATAAGCCAGGAATGCCGGCTGGCCACGGGACAGCGAATATATCACCTTCGCCCAGGCGCGCCGTTATGCTGTTCCAGGTGTAATTGTTGTGTGTGCTTGTGCTGATTTTTTCTAATTGGGGTATATCTAGAAACAAAACCTATGAATACCAGTGTGTTGCGTTAATAGCAATACCAATCGATTTCCGACAACGCGTATGCGATATATAAGGAAAAGGTAATTAAGTCGACATAGCAATTGAAGCTGAAACAATTCTATATCTTTACTTTTTTTTACTTAAGAGACATCGATAACGAAATCCCATGTGCTAAATGTGGGCTAGAATTTATATTTATTATTATATATTTGTACGGGTCCAAGTTTTGTAAATGAGCTTATTAAGTCCTCTGGACTCCCAAGAGCATTTGTCTGATCGTTAAGATGTTTACATCCTTAATGTTTATTCTTCTTGTTTTTCTTCTCTATTCATAAAATTTTCAGCACTTCTTCATTCAGTTATTCATCCTCTGGCACTACAACCATCTGTGAGTCTTGGCCTCCTACACCAGCCTCTTCCAGGACACTATGTCCTCGACACTCTCCCTTCAACTTCCGACCTTCATTATGCGAAGGTCATTCATTACATCTTCCCCCCATTTCTCCTTTGGTCTACCTCTGCTACGTGTTTCCGCAGCAGAGATTTCGAATATTTAAACAAGAAAGAAAAAAAAAAGAAGAAGAATCAACGTTAAGGATGTAAACATGTTAACAAGCAGACAGGTATACAGGAGAAAGTGGCCAAAACCAAAATTTAAAGATTTTGATATTTTACCATCAATATATCTAAACTATATTTTCATGTATGTAATTACTAAATTCATTTTCTAAGAAATTCGTATTTTTTTCTGTAAATTCAAAATTGACCAAGTCCATATTTAAATTAAATTCATGGAGAAATGTACAGGAGAAAAAATGAACTTGAATTGATTAATAATGAGCTTGCACACTTTCTCCTGCAAACCTATTATATGTGTAAAAGTCACCACCATTATGTACAGGGTGGCCAAATTTAGATGTCCCCAATAGATACATCTAAATTTTGCAACCCTGTACATAATGGTGGTGACTTTTACACATATCTCGGTAACAAAAAGGGATAGAGAAAATTAGATAGTCTAGATAGTGGTCAAGGTAATTAGATAGTGAGTCTCAGTGATACATCCAAGTTTTATCCCCTGTTAGAATTAAAAAAGAAAAGATCTGTGTCGATAGCCAAACTCTCCAGGTTTTCCTCACAAATTTGTTGAGAACACAGTGTTTGTTCGAGAGGAAGAAATTTTGAAATTGAACGTGCTGACACCTAAATCATTCTTACATCTTTATGATTTTTTTTAAACTGTAGCTTCTGATATCTCTACTTCATAGCAATCATTGAAATTTGATCTGCTAGATCAAATTCCTTAACTTTTTTATGTTTTGTTAGTTCTTGTTTCAATGGGCATTCCCCACCGTGGGCTATCTTGAGACCCTATTTGAATTGAAACCCTACCCTATCGAAGTGCTCAAATAAAAATTGTAGTTTAATATATGACACTACGTCGTCTCTGTGCAGCTTAGGCTTCCTTTAATAAATATCTTGGGGGGGGGGGGGGCATATCTTTCTTTCACCAAGAACTGGGTCTGGTGCTTCTATGCTCCAGCTGAATTGCACCTATTTTTTGTTAGGCAAGGCTTTGTAAAACCAATAAAACTCTTTTAATCCGAACCAAACCTGGTCAATATACTTCAAAATGTCACACAAAATCAGCTAATATTGCGATCATCATTTGACTTCTTCATGGATAGATAGATAATATCTCTTCTTCCCTCTTCTTATAATACATTGAATACACAAACACAAATCACGTTTTTGGTACGTGCTTATTTAACTGCTTTGTGCGATTATCGCGTTTAAACATCGTTGTGTTGATCAATTCTTTTTCTGTAATTGTTTTTCAATACTGAAACACTTTTTGGATGTGTTGTATATGATATCCAAAACCCTCGTCCTCGTGATATCCCTCGTCCAAGTTTTCGATTGTTCCAAGTGATTTATTGTGAAATTTATTAATTTTTTTCAAAAAAATTACAACTGATGTGGAGAGTAAGATTGTGATGGTTTGAATATAAATAAACCTATATTTTTTTCGGTTGGGCTCAGACTTTGGTTCTGACAAAAATAACGTTTTTTTTTTGCGTTTCCGGTTTTCGGTTTAGTTCCAGTTCGAAGTCCTGCTGTAATAATTGTGATTATTATCAGTAATTAAAACTAACTAAAACTTGGGACTATTTTTTTTTCGAGTAACTCAAGCAAGAAACAAAACATGTTAGAAATAAGAATATTTGCTTGCAAAAAATATTTTTTTAAAGGTATTAGTCAAACCATTGAATAAATATGAGCTTATTTTCTATCAGGAAAAAAAATGATATAAAAAATCATTTCTAGTATCCTACAAGCGGATACTAGAAATACCTCCTATATCCTACATATTCATATCCTACTTTTATTCCCCTATCACTAAAGTTTTGTAATTAAAAAAAAACTGTGTGAAGATTTTCAAAAGAAAAGCGAAAATTAGTAAATTTAAAACGAAAATGTGCCGGAAGTTTAAAAAAAAATAGCCCTAATGAGAACTGATGCTTATGAAACAGAAAGTAAAATAATGAAACTCGAAAATTAAAGTCAATTAAAATAATAGAGCCTCCGATAGAAACAAATTACCACAATTCACCACAATCGTACAGGAAGTTTCAAATATAATGGATAAAATCAATCGCTGGAAAAAAAAAATGAAAAAATGTTCAGACTGGAGAATTTTTTTATTTTTTTTAAATTGATATTGGTAGCGCTTATCTTGAGAGAGATGAAAATTACCTCTAAATTATCTCTACATATCAATTTGAAAATCAACCAGTGCGAGCTTGCCTTCAAATATTCCTCTCGCCTAATTTATTGATTTTTTCCACATTTAAAACTTTGTTTGCCACAATTTTTAGTATTACTGTCAATATTTCAATGTTACATAAAAATTTCAACTAATCATTAATGTTAAAGTTTAATCGGTTTTGACGTCTGTTGATTGATTTTTTTCATGCAATGCTTACTATGTAATAATTGATATGTATTTCTGCCAAATTGAATGATAAATCTGCATTAATCACAAATACAATAATTTCTGCCAAACTTTTAACAGTACCTCACAATTTCGACGAGTGTTGCCAAAATTTGAATTATTTCTAATTATAATAAATTTTAAATAGTTTATCAAAATTTTAAATAAAAAGTCTGTACATGTGAAAAATGAACTTTCAATGGTACTGAATGTCAAAACATTTATATCTGTAAAAATTTAAATTATTTCTGTCAGAATTTCAATTATTTACCAAAATGTTTATTATTTCTGTTAGAATTGTAAATATTCTGTCAAAATTTCCTTACTTACTATGAAATATTACACGACTACTACAACATTTTCAATTATTCACTATTATACAAAATTTCACTAATTACATGAATTAATTTTGACAAAATTTCAATTAATAATCGAAATTTTAAATATTCAATTAATTCTGTTGAAATTTTAATTAGACTCACATTTTTCAAATATTTCTTATTTCAGCGGCTCTTTCAATTACACCTGAGAAAGTTTTAATAATTTTAACCAAATATAATTATTCATATTCAAATTTTAATCAATAGTCTGACAAAAGTCTGCATTTACCACAAGTTTAATAATTTCTGTCAATCTTTCAATTGTATCTCAAAATTTCGATGAGTTTTACCAAAATTTGAATGCTTACAATGTAATAATTGATACGTATTTCTGTCAAAAGTCAATGATAAGTCTGCATTAACCACAAATACAACGATTTCTTCCAAACTTTTAATCGTACCTCAAAATTTCTGCGAGAGCTGCAAAAATATCAATTATTTCTGTCAAATTTACAATTATTTCTGTAAAAATTTCAATAATTTCTGTCAAAATTTCAATTATTTCTGTCAAAATTTCAATAATTTCTGTCAAAATTTAAATTATTTCTATCAAAATTTCAATTATTTCTGTTAAAATTTCAATTATTTCTGTCAAAATTTAAATTATTTTTACTAAAATATTCATAATTTCTGTGAGAATTGTAAATATTCTGTCAGAATTTCCGTACTTACTATCAAATATTAAACGATTCCTACAACATTTTCAATAATTCAGTGTAAATTTTGTCTTTGTCTTACAAAGTTTTGATAATTTTTACCTAAATATAATTATTTATATAAACATTTTAAAAATTCTCACAAAATTGCAAATTTAAAGCGTGTAGATACAAAAAAATAAATAAAAATCAATGTCATTGCTGATCCTTAATGCATGCAAATACTAATTATTGCGGCAAAATTTCCACAATTTTACAACCTCATATGTTACAAATAAAAAAAATCATTTTGTGCTGCAGATTTCCAAATTGGGCGAATATTCTGTACAAAATATCGTAAAACGAAAAGCTATAAAAAAATCGGTGACAAACATGTCACCATAAATACATATTGATGAATTTCTTAGACAACCTTATTAAGGTTGTCAATACAATTTAAAAAAAATGGTACTTCCTTAAAAAAAATATTTTTATTTGCGACCGGTTTCGTTGTTTAAACAATCAGGCAAAACTAAAGTAGAATTTAATATAAATATTACAAAAAAATAACATGAAACTTTCACAGATGAACTTTTATGAAGGATGATATTTTGAGGAGAGCAAAATTTAGAGACATTTCTAAGAGTTTATGAGGGATTTGGGGGTTGGGGGTAACGTTTGGAAATCTGCAAGAGTTTACGAAGGCTTTTCAAAACATTATGAAGACATTTGGGAATACATTTGTAAATTTGTACGAGTTTATTAGACCAATTTTATAGATTTGTATCATTTTCGAAACGGAAAACATAAATTTTATGAAGACCTTTCGAATACCAAGTTTACGACTTTTCAAAACTTTGTAAAGTTTGTAAAAATTTATAGATTTGCATCATTTTCAAAACGGAAAACATTGAAATATACGAAGACTTTTCAAAAATATTACCATTATTCAATTATTATGCCTTTCTGTCAATGTTTTGAAATGCGACCCCAAACGCGAGGGATTTGAGGGCAACGTTTGGAAATCTGTAAGAGTTTACGAAGACTTTTCAAAACTTTGTGAAGGTATTTGGGTCAATAAAAGGTATTTGGGTACACATTTGTAAATCTGTACGAGTTTATTACAACAATTTTATAGATTTGCATAATTTTCAAAAGGGCAAAAATGAATTTTATAAAGACTTTTCGAAGACAAAGTTTACGAAGACTTTTTATAACTTTATAAAGTTTGTAAAAATTTTTGGATTTGCATAATTTTCAAAACGAAAAATATTTAATTTTACGAAGACTTTTCGAAGACAAAGTTTACGAAGACTTTTCGAAGACAAAGTTTACGAAGACTTTACAAAACTTTGTAAAGACATTTGGGAATACATATGTAAATTTGTACGAGTTTATTAAACAAGTTTTATAGATTTGCATAATTTTCGAAACGGAAAACCTAAATTTTATGAAGACCTTTCGAAAACCAAGTTTACCACTTTTCAAAACTTTTTAAAGGTTGTAAAAATTTATAGATTTGCATCATTTTCAAAACGGAAAACATTGAATTCTACGAAGACTTTTCAAAACTATTACTATTATTCGATTATTCCGCCTTTCTGTCAATATTTTGAAATGCGACCCCTAATGTTTTGAAACGAAAGACAGAAAAGAAAAACGCCTGCAGCTTTGCCATGCAAAGATAAGCGTTACGACGGGTTTGGGCATTGGCCTATTGCCGATGACCTAAAAAAGTCGATCAAGAGTTCGCTGTAAGAAGTGTAATGTATACTTATGTTTTGGCAAGCATCAGAATTGTTTTCTGAGCTTCCATTGTAATAAATAATTTAATGTCACATTTGTGAGTATGACTATTTGACTCGCAAGATACACAATTGCGACTATCCTTTAAAACCCAGTAAAAATCGTTAAAAAATTAATCCAAAAACCCAGTGACGTTTTCAAACCATTTAATCGCGAAAAAGTTGATCAGTAGCTTTTAATTCAACTTTAAAAAGTTCGGGAGTCTAAGGGATCTAATCAAGATGAGCAGTGGGAACACGTGAAACTGTGTAAAATTCTCGCGGCAGGTGCTTCGAGTTTGGAGTGACCTCCACGGTAAAGGCTGCAGTGACTCAGATATTTGATATATGGAGCTAAAACTTCACAGAAGTTCCTTTGAAATATACATACACATCCGTATTAATTTTCATCAAAATTGGAGATGGTCGAGCGGGGAATGTTTTCAAAACTGATCCACAAGATCCAAACATCCATAAAGATTAATCTGGTTGTTGGTGACAACATATTTGTGAAATCAAAAACTGATCAAAATATAGCAGCCTAATTAGGGGGGGGGGGCAACTGCTTATTTTGCTTATACGTAAATCCCCGACACATCCTGATATTAGCTGATGACCCAGTTATATTTTCTAACGAAAATTCTCCAGACAACCTATTGCAACAACAGGAACACTTTCTAGACGTCGCGTCTTGTCTGCGTCGCAATCATATGAGGAGAATTTAGAATGCCATATTCTTGTAAGAGTATGGGGTCGCCCGGTACACCGGATTATGAGCGATTTTTAACGTTGACAGGCGTAAATGCGGCAATTATTAATCTTTATTTGCACAAGTAAATGACTAACAATGGCTCGATACGTGCCGTTATTAATTTACATGCCCGCATAAAAACAAATGATTTATGCAGGCAAGAAAAATTAAATTGTGCCCAAGGTGAACCGGCAAAGCTGCGTGTTACGCTCGTGACGAAATAACCCAACTTCCTAACCCAACCTAAGTCGATGCGGCGGCGGTTTTTCGCGATTTTCCCCCTCCCAGGTCAAGGCTGTGTCTCCGCGGTTTCACCGTGATTCAAGTCGACGGCAATGAGTCGGATAGCAATCTCAGCGGCATTGGTAGAATGGAGATCATTGTTTCCGATAAATTATAATTACCGGTGTCCGGCCGACTCACCGCGCGATCGACATCGATAGCGTAATGTCAGTTTTTTTCGGAGATTTTTACGTGAATTTCACAACAAACGTCACCTTTCCTTCCACACAATCACCTCCGTACACAAAAGGCTTCATCTGAATTTATGATTTATAATAGCTTGATATTTTCGGTACGAGATTGCCGGTGAGTAGAGAAAGGAATCACTTCTGAATCAGATCCGTATAATTTCGGACGAAAAAAATTGAACCGTCTTTAACGAGCGCTTGAGGTTTTTTTTGCCAATGCCCGCTTTGGCGTTTACCTGTGATCAGATTGGCCTTGCGCAATCACAATTATTATCATTCCTAAATCGCACTCTTCAGCGAAACTGGTAGCTCAGGACGTTGCCCAAAAGCGGCCGCTCTGGAAACCGCAGGGGCGCAGTAAACGCCATTCCCAATCGATACAGTTCTGCCTCCGGTTCGAAGCTTATCGATTACCCATTGATCATCTCGATCGCATCCGCACCATCAATACGAAATGCCATCATACTCGGCATACATAGAGTTTATTTAGTGGTGGTTAAGGCGAACGGCCCATAAGCGAGCTGAAAATTTATGCGGCCGCGCACTTAATTGGTTCTCTCGGATTGGGAAGATGGCATGGCAAGGCACGGCACATCTAATTGCTTGAGCCAGATGTCCAGATGCGGGACTGGTAAGCTGGCAAATGAAATATTATTAGACGTAGTCGGCGGATGCGACTGAGAGAACGTTTATCGCGCAGTCAATCATTCGGCCGGGGCCCTAATGGTCCGCTGAAAATGTCCAATTAAAATATTTGCCGGCCTCCCCGCAAACCTCATTACCTCGTAATGCGGCAATATCTCCTTACCGATGAACAGATGGGAACGAGAAGACGGTCGCATAGGTAGAAATATTGCTATGGACTCGAGGAACTCGATCGCAACTCGATCGTAATCGTAACGCATCTTCGAAACTATCTCATACGATTCATGCAGTGCAGGATTTACGTATAGGCTACACAAGCTATAGCTTAGGGCCCCCAAAAAAATTCTCCGAGTGAGCAATTGTTATATATACTTCAATATACTGCAGCATTATCGTGTCGAGGCCAGTCATATGATAATGCTGCCAATATGTCTGGCAAATACAAAGGTATGCAAGAAATAATATTGAAGAGTATGCTAGGTATATTCCATGTGCTGTCTTTCCCTGAATCTTCTTGGTAGAGCAGCAGTTGACTGTTGTTTAGATGCAGAATACTTTTTTGGAATTGTTCAAGAAATATATAATTTCTATTCTTCATCTACACATAGATGGGCAGTACTGTTGTCATTCTTCAAAAATTATTCAAAAGTTCCAAAGTCTTTCCAAAGTTCCAAAAGTTCCAAAGATTAGCTGGTAAGCACATCAATGGCCACAAGTGCAATACTTGATAGTTATGATGGAATAATTTCTGCATTGTATCAGCTGCTTATTGATACTACAGAGAAAGACGAAAACAGAAATCAAGCCATAAACATTTTGAATAAAATGGAGGAGTTTGAATTTATAATAATAATTAATTGGAAGAACTAGGATGCAGTTTGGAAGAAAATGCAAAGAGTAATCAGAAAACATTCTACAAATCACAAAAAAATATAAAGAGTGTAAGAACCTAATAATATTAAAGTCCATAATTTTACGAGTCGGAACAAAACTGCGTAAATATCATATCAGGCCGCGGCCGACGACGCGTTGGCCCAGTGAGGTCAGTCATTTTGCTGACTTCTTAATTTTAGGCAAATGTAAATAAGCACACGATCAAAATGATGACACAGAAATAGGTCGTGTGAATACGACGGGAACTCGAAACGGCGATTGCGTAATTCGGTGACACGTATGGGATTGCGTCACCTTGCAGCGGAACGCAGATTTAGCATTGGACAGGGGAAGAAGAGTAAAAGGTGGGGAACAGTATAAATAGAAGTGCGGAACTTAAACGAGAGCAGTTAGATGTACCGATCGAGACAGAACGTCACGCTGTCCGACTACGACTCATATACTTTGAACATTAACTCCTCAGGTGAATATATAACACAAGTTTATCAAATGTAATTCACACTAACAATTCCAAAGTCAATTCCATACTAATAATGTAACCTATCTAGTGATATTACCGCGCCTTGCCGCTGGTAATGAACGAAGTTTAATAAAGGTATGAAATGTAGGGAGCCTCACGCCACTAAATGCGGAGTTGAACCTAACTGTATTTTATACCTTGTCCTGAGAATATTTTCGTACTGACAGGAGAATATTGTAATATGCCTTCCTTTCCTCGTCGCAAACATTTGATAAACAGTGTGGCCTCATTAATCAATCGGTAGTTAAATAAAAAGTTGCGTCAGGGGAACATAACTTAATAATTTCGATATAAATAATTCAATGATATTTGTAATTAAATCGTATAATTAAACTTGCTCAGCCCTCCGATATTCAAGAAATCTCAGAATTATGAATGAATGAAACGAATGTTTGTATGTGCTTAAGTAGATAGAAAAGTAGAAGTAGAATAGAGCTTTATCATACTAATCTATAATCAATTTTGAATAACAATACCTATTAAAGTTTTTACGATCACATGGCTGATAATGTTGGTAGACGCGAATACTAGCAATATCTCCGGATGAGGACACATTGGGTGCTTGAAGCACTGGAATCGCTTGAAGTACTTTAATGTGAAGTTATGTGATTCTTTCCTATTCACAAGGTGGCGTTGAAATACATTGGTAGGCACCGTGCTAATGAATTTCTATGCAGTGATGACATGTATCAGATATCCTTCTCGGCACAATTTGAAGATTGTGGTGCATGAAGTCGCTAAGTAACACTTTGTAATTCCAACCGCAGTGTTAATAAGTTACTCAGTTTTCAAAATAAAATAAATCATTCAAATTCAAAGAATATAATAAATTTTCAATAATTATTAAACAAATCTATTCCAAAATTTAAATAAATATAACTAAATAAATAACGTCCAATTAGAGTAACAAAATTGTCTTTTATTTACCTGTCGCTTGCATAACTTTTTAAAATGAATAAATCATATGAAATCCATGTATCTGTGTTTTACTTGCTAACAAAAATTACTAACAGACACATTACCCATAAAACGAACCAAACTGAGTTATCACGATTTTGATTTAAAAATCAAACATAACGTAGAGTACTACCACTAAATCACGAGCCAAATCAATATTACAAATTACGAGAGTTTGTAAATCACGAGCCAAATCAATTACTTGAATTATAAGAATTCATGTAATATGCAGTTAAAGAAATTAAATGCATCCAATTGCATTTAAGGATGAATTGCAGTTAAATAAATGCAATGAATAATAAATATTACAAATTATGAGAATTTGTACAACACCTGGGTTCGCACCGTTACAAAAGAGGAAAAAAAGAAGAATATGTGAGAATAAAAGACAAATCGGGGAAACTATTAGCGACAGAAGAAGAGACAATGGAAAGATGGAGGTCATACTTCCATGAACTTTTTAACCAAGGATATGAATCAGACGGTGATGAAGACGCCCTAATAAATAAAGACATACAAACAAACTATGACAAGATAACCAAAGAGGAAATAGAACAAGCAATTAAAGAACTGAGAAATGGGATAGCTCCAGGAACTGATAAGATAACAGCCGAAATGAATAAATGCCTGGGTAACGAAAGAAAACACCTACTAGGAAAACTGATCAACAGAATATGGCAAGAAGAGAAAATACCACAGGAATAGGAAATAGGTATGATAGTGCCAATATACAAAACAGGGAATAAAACATGTGTTCCCAAATGTCTTTACAAAGTTTTGAAAAGTCTTCGTAAACTTTGTCTTCGAAAAGGCTTCGTAAAATTCAATGTTTTCCGTTTTGAAAATGACGAAATTCTATACATTTTTACAAACTTTACAAAGTTTTGAAAAGACTTCGTAAATTTTGTTTTCGAAAAGTCTTTATAAAATTCATGTTTTCCGTTTTGAAAATGATGCAAATCTACACGCTTTGCATTTGAAGTTTTATCAAAATTATTAAAAAATTTACATAAACAATTTATATCTTCTTTGTTTGATTGAACATAAGAATGTCTAAAGCAACGCCCACGTTAATTACACAATTATTGCGTTAATGTAAAATGTAAGTAAAGTAATTATTTGTAATAGTTAGGGACAGCATCTAGTGACATCAAGTAATCAGAGGGCAGCCAATATTTAGGGTCGCAGAAGATACGACAAACAGATAAAACGATATTTTATACAGGGTGTGTCATTTATACCTGAAGATGATGCAAACCTATAAACGTATTCCAATAAACTCGTACAGAGTTTTTTTTTGCAAATGTGTTGCCAAATGTCTTTACAAAGTTTTGAAAAGTCTTCGTAAACTTTGTCTTCGAAAAGTCTTCATAAAATTCAATGTTTTCCGTTTTGAAAATGATGCAAATCTATAAATTTTTAAAAACTTTACAAAGTTTTGAAAAGACTTCGTAAACTTTGTTTTCGAAAGGTATTCATAAAATTCATGTTTTCCGTTTTGAAAATGATGCAAATCTATGAAATTGATCTAATAAGCTACTACAGATTTACAAATGTTTTCCCAAATGTCTTCACAAAGTTTTCAAATGTCTTGGTAAACTCTAAAACGTATTTCCAAACGTCGCCCCCACATCCCACATCCCCACAAATATCTCCAAACTTTGCATCAACTCTTCAAAATATCATACGTCCGTAAAAGTTCATATCTGACAGTTTCATAAACGTTTACATGCTATTTTTTTAATATTTATATTAAACTCTATTTTTGTTTTACCTAATGATGATCTAAACACCGAAACCGGTCAAATATTTAGTACCTACATTTTTTTAAATTGAATTGACAACCAAAATATGTGAAATCTAAGAAATTCATCAATATATGTTTACATTGATAGTTTGTCACCGACATTTATATAGTTTTTCGTTTTACTATATATAATATGTTATTTATTTATTATTTTATTTTTTTACTAGGTATATATGCTATTTTGTACAGAATATTTGCACAATTAGGAAATCTGCTACACAAAATGAATTTTGTTATTTAAAATATTTCTAAGGTTGTGTAATTGTTGAAATTTTGCCGCAATAATTACAGTTTTTGCATGCAATAAGGGTCAGCAATGGAATAAATGTTTAATTTTACATGCTTTAAAACTGAAATTATGTCAGAACAATTAAAAATTTTACATAAATAATTATATTGGAAGATATATTTTTCCTCTTAAGATAATTTCTCAGGTTATTATAATCTTTAGAATGGCAAATAAAACAACAACTCAAAGAAACTCCGAGTTATTACATTTAAATTTCCTGCATTCACAAATGAATCGCATATTTCAGAAACTGGTCAACAGACATTTTTATGGATTTTTTCTCTTTTTGCGGAATCAGTATCTCCTATTATCTAAACATCGCGTTTAGTGCAGAAGCCCATCAAGCGACATCATATAGCGTGTTTCTGCAGTAAATTAAAATTTCTGCAGAAAATGTCCTGTAGTATTTTGTATAATACTAATACCATGGTAACATTTACCACTGGTTTAGCATTAGTTACCATTGCTCAGTAGTATGGTATATTTAACAAATCAGACAATTAGTGTACATTTATGTATTGTATTTTAATGAACACGGAAAATTTTGTGTTTTATTCTGTGTTCAAATAGAAAAAATATAGTTTATAATAGTGTCTTGTTCGTTAAAAATCATAATACCATAAAAACAATAGGATATAACTATTACAAATATATGTTTCTATTTTTTGTTTCTATGTCAACTGCAATATTTTCATTATATTTTTACAATTAAGGGAGAAATATTATAATTTAATTACAGGCAGTATCAACTTCGGGAAGATGTTAACTAATCCTAGAAATTTAGGCGAAAATCTGTTTAAATATCAAGAAAATAATGTTTTTCTTTGTTTCCCAACAATTTGAAAAGGTGCACTTGACCACTTTCTGAAATAAACGATTCAAATGTTCATTATGCCTATTGTACATACCGCAATTTGGTAAATTTGGTTTCATCAGTCCATAAAATTTGATTTTGAAACTGTGGATTTTGTCAAATTATATTAATGTACCAATTACTAAATGCAATCCTTGAAGCATAGTCTCCTGCATGCAGTGTCTGTCCTACTGATGAGTGATATGGGCGAAATTTATGTTTTTTTTTTAATTCTCATGACTGTCCTTTGACACACCAACTTCAACTGCAATTTGTCGGGTCGAAGTATAAGGATTCAGATGAACGTAGGCCAATGCACTTATTTAGATATCATCATTAATAATACCCTCATCCCTTTTTGGTCTCGAAAAGGAACCAAACTGCCTCAGATTTTGGTATAAATCGTTAAACGTATTTAATTTTTACACTATTTTTATTACAAACAATAAAACATTCGACTATATTAAGTTTTTCACGATTAAAAAACATGTTGTTTTATTTAAATTGTAGAAGTTACAGAACTGTCAAATTTCAGCGAAAATAATGAGCAGCAGTATTTTGTATGTTTATTGTTTTGCATGCCATGATATGAATAAATCATGATTTATTTGATTTTTTTTAAATCAAGATTTATTCCAACTCTGGTAAAAACAGAAATGTAATTCAGAAAGGGTCATAAAAATTTTGGGTTACGTGTATTCTTAAGTCATGTTCAATACGTATATACAAAATATGACCTGTATCCAGATAAAACAAACAAACAATTGTTTTATTTTATTCAACAATAAATCACACATAAATTTAATTCTAAGTAGTGTTACTAATCTGTAGTAATGTAATAAGTGCAACGAATTTATCGGTGAATGTACAAACAATTGTTGCAGCACCGAAAAGAGTGCATATTTTTCAACAATAAAATATTTATTGAAAATATTTACACCATTCGAATTACTATGCAACAAATTTTCGTAAATTTACCGATTATAATTTATGCACGAATTAATTTCTATTCGATTATTTTATATTTAATTAATATATAAATAACATATACATTACAATAAATGTAGTTCATAGTAGCTAGTTCATTAAAATAAAAAGGTTTTATTTCCCTACACCAGAGAGTGCATAAACATAGTTCCATTATTACGATAGATATTTACGTAACAAGTACTGAAAGTGATTCTTTATCGGACGAGTAGCAATTTCCAGGACGAGCTGCAGGCGAGTCAGGGAAGCCTACGAGTCCTATAAAGACTCAATTTTAGTACGAGCTGCGTACAATATTTTTTGTTGAATCGTTGGAAACTAATAGAATAATTTTAAATAATAGTATATAACGCCATTAGGCCGATATGTAGCAAATAACAGGTGCGGGTTGAAGTTTGTAAACCGAGGCGAAGCGAAGCGGAGCGGAGCGCAGCCGAGGTTTATATTCAACCAAGCCTGTTATTTGCATATCGGCCGGATGTTGTTCGATACTTTTTGTAATACCTAAATTACAAAAACTGGTCAATTTATCAATAATAAATTTCATAATTAATAAACTAGTTATCCAGGCGCAATTTGAAACTATAGCAATATCAACGGTTCAAATACAAACAAACAAATCAAAGTAAAATTGGAAAAATAATGTCAGATGTGCAAAGTTCTTCGTTTTGTGGTATCCCCAAAGATGTACTAAATGAAGCAAATGCTGCCACAATGGATTTACTTCCCCAAACAAGCAGCAGCAGGTATGAGATAGAATATGAAGACTTTATTGCTCATACATTTGCGTTGTCATTTAAATAACGTCCACGGCCGTTATTATAACGGCCAAGGCCCTTACGCCTGTCATATCGATCAAGCAGACAGTACTGATAAATTTCAATAACACAGAGGTATTACAAAAAATATGTAATTTAAAATATCAATATAAATGTGATAAGGAATAATGCCGATACAATTGTGGAAAAATAATCTTACATTACTGAAATTATTGATACACATAGGCCTGGACATCAGGAATTACTTTTAATAATTGTTCTAATTGTAATATTTACTTCCATAATAATAAAATTTAAAATTTATTTGTATTTTATTTTATAAACAATTTGTCTACTGTAAAGTAATTACTTTACGATTATTTCTTTACCATTTGCAACCTGTGCTACATTACTCATTGATTACATTGCTCCATTCACAAATAACTTCCATATTCAGCGCTATACTTTTTGCTTCACTTACAGTCTTTCCTCTTCTTTGCAGTATTTCCATTATTCTAGTATCCCAGTCATGTCTTGGTCTTCCTCTATTTCTTGCTCCTACTGGTCTGGCTTCCCACACTTTTTTCTCTTGAGAGCCCTTTTCCATTCTATTTAGGTGGCCTCACCATCCTAGTTGCCTTCTTTCAATATATTTATTTAGCTCTTCTATCTCTGACTTATCTCTAATATCTTCAATTTTATCTATATTTATCTTCATGTCATATTCTCTTAAAGCCTCGTCCCAAATTATGAGATTTTCTTGCAGTTTTTGTTCTGTGCTTGCGTATATCACAATATCATCAGCGAAAGCACCTTCGAGTATTTGTATCGCACTTATATTTTTATATCCTACTGTTATGGTCTTGCGTTTCTCTTGTGTGCATTTCATTATCTGATCCATAAATAATACAAATAGTGTCGGGCTAAGCCCTCCTCCCTGTCTTAAGGAGACAAAACTGCGTTATTTCAACATCTATAAAGATCGGTTAATCTGGTTGTTGGTGACAACATTATTGTGAAATCAAAAACTGATCAAAATGTAGCAGTCTGAGCCCGAAGTGTTATTTGCAGTTAGGGTGATGGGCCAAAAGCAACTGATTATTATTTTGCATATAGGTACGTAAATCCCTGGCACATCCTGATACTAGCTAGACTGTAGGGCCTCCAGTAATGTTTGATACGAGGCCTGAAAATTTTAGCTCTCGATGTAATACAACCGATCCAACAACGATATACTTTCAGTGTTTGTGTTTGTTCATGGTGGATTCTATTATTTACAAGCTGTTGAAATATATTCTTACACAGTACCAGTCATTAATCTAAATCCATATTAATTTACATGTTCATGTCGATCGGGCTCTTGTGCATAAATCACGTCGGAGGAGATAATGAGCGTTATATGGAGCTCTTCGGCCCGTACTGCGTGCTCAGATTTGACGTGATAACCTGAATGGCCGGTTGCAATTAGAAAAATGACGATGATTAAAAATGGTAATTTCCGAAGGACCCGCGGGTGATATATGAGCCTAGGCCAGGAACAGTATCTCCTCTTTCTCTCGATCTTCGAGCCGCTCTGAGTGGAGGCGATCCTCGCTCTCCTTTCTCGTGCCGTAAGATGGGAGCTACGTGGTCGGCAATTGTGAGCACACACTGAAAGATAGCGAGCAAGAAGGATTGGTATTAATTTATTAATTTATATTCAGTGGCTGGTAGCTGTTGGAGGTGTCAAAGCTTTATTAATGGATACCCGAAGGGATTCGTGAACAAGACGGGACACGCCCCAGTTACTGCAGCGCACTGCTCCATCTTCTACTAGAGACAACAGGAAAACCCGATTTTATCGGCAATCTGGGATTATCGAGGAGAAATTCCTCCGCGGATTAAGATTGTTTTAGGCGAGGGGTGCGGTGATTTTCCATTGATGGTAAATGCTGATTTAGTGTTTGAGCCTCGTACTTGCCTAGTGGCGTACTACGATTATGCAAATAGCCGCCCCTTTGGTCCGGCTTCGTACCACCTGTGTAATTTATTGAAGTCCAGGCCTCGCGGGTTGCAAGAGGGTGAGAAACTGCGATTAATTTGCTAGGTGCGTACCATGAAAGCCGACCCCTTCACTGTGCCCAGCCAGGTGTCTCCCGAACACCTCCAGAGGGTCACATGGATAAAGGCCTATTTATTTTGCAAGAAGGGTATAGAAGGAGGCGCTACTTCGACGAGGAGATCTTTGTACGATAATTAAGCGTAAAAAAATATGATATGAGATTGGCCGGTTCTGAAAGCCATGGGATTTTACTTTCGTTTTACCATAGGTATGTAATAGCTAGAGAAGTTCCCGGAAATTCCCACCCGGGTAGTTTTTTAAAGATTTGTTTTTTGTTAAAGATTTGTGTGTTGAACACACAAAAACTTACCATTTTTAACTAAAATAATATTTATCTTATTTAATATATAACTACTCTGTTATAATTTTGGAATCGAGTAAATGTGGATACATCTTCATAACTATTAATTGTTATAATTAACTATATACCAGTAGTAACGTATCGCCAACAACTTCGACAAACTAAATGCTGTTTGATTGTAAGACAAGGTAGACCTGGATTGCCACCATGTTAGAAAGATTTTTAATAATTAGTGATTTAATTAGAAATGGATTAATTAAATTGGATTCCCTTTCATTGCTTCATGAAAATAAGATACGTATTTTGCCAAATATGTCCTATGCTCAAATTAACTGAAAATTTGACAAAGTTTCAGTATTAAATAAGTGAGAAAACCAAATATATTACTTTCTGCAATGACAAATATCGGTTAGCAATTACTGAAATTTCTGAAAATTTATTTATTGCATATTTATTATCAGATATGTGTTTAGTATACTTGAAGCTAATACTCCTGAAAATTTGATAAAGCTTCACTTTTAAATAAGTGAGAAAATGAAACCCTTAACTTTCTGCAATGACAAGTATCGGTTAGCTATAACTGAAATTTCTGAAAGATCATTTATTGCATATTTATTAACAGATATCGGCTTAGTATACTTGAAGCTAATACTCCTGCAAATTTGACAGAGTTTCAGTATTAAATAAGTGAGAAAACCAAACACTTAACTTTCTGCAATGACAAGATCGGTTAGCTATTACTGAAATTTCTGAAAATTTATTTATTACATATTTATTATCAGAAATCTATTAAGTATACTTAAAGCTAATACTCCTGAAAATTTGACAAAGTTTCAGTGTTAAATAAGTGAGAATATCAAACACTTAACTTTCTGCAATGACAAGTATCGGTTACCTATTACTGAAATTTCTGAAAATGTATTTATTACATGTTTATTGTCAGATATCTGTTTAGTATATTTGAAGCTAATACTCCTGAAAATTTGACAAAGTTTCAGTATTAAATAAGTGAGAAAATCAAACACTTAACTTTCTGCAATGACAAGTATCGGTTATCTATTACTGAAATTTCTGAAAATTTATTTATTGCATATTTATTATCAGATATCTGTTTAGTATACTTGAAGCTAATACTCCTGAAAAGTTGACAAAGTTTCAGTATTAAATAAGTGAGAAAATCAAACACTTAACTTTCTGCAATGACAAGTATCGGTTACCTATTACTGAAATTTCTGAAAATTTATTTATTACATATTTATTATCAGGTATCTGATTAGTATACTTAAAGCTAATACTCCTGAAAATATGACAAAGTTGCAGTATTAAATAAGTGATAATATCAAACACTTAAATTTCTGCAATGACAAGTATCGGTTAGCTATTACTGAAATTTCTGAAAATTTATTTATTGCATATTTATATCAAATATCTGTTTAGTATACGTGAAGCTAATACTCCTGAAAGTTTGACAAAGTTTCAGTATTAAATAAGTGAGAAAATCAAACACTTAACTTTCTGCAATAACAAGTATCGGTTATCTATTACTGAAATTTTTGAAAATTTATTTATTACATATTTATTATCAGATATCTGTTTAGTATACTTGAAGCTAATACTCCTGAAAATTTGACAAAGTTTCAGTATTAAATAAGTGAGAAAATCAAACACTTAACGTTCTGCAATCATAAATATCGGTTAACTATCACTGAAATTTCTGAAAATTTATTTATTAAATATTTATTATCAGATATCTGTTTAGTATACGCGAAGCTAATACTCCTGAAAATTTGACAAAGCTTCAGTGTTAAATAAGTGAGAAAATCAAATATATAACTTCTTCAATGACAAGTATCGGTTAGTTATTACTTAAATTTCTAAAAAAATATTTATTGCATATTTATTATCAGAGATCTGTTTAGTATACTTTAAGCTAATACTACTAAAAATTTGACAAAGCTTCAGTTTTAAATAAATGAGAAATTCAAATATATATCTTTCTGCAATAACAAGTATCGGTTATCTATTACTGAAATTTCTGAAAATTTATTTATTACATATTTATTATCAGATATCTGTTGACTATACCTAAAGCTAATACTCCTGAAAATTTGATAAAGTTTCAGTATTAAATAAGTAAGAAAATCAAATTTATAACTTTCTGCAATGACAAGTATCGGTTAGCTATTACTGAAATTTCTGAAAATTTATTTATTACATATTTATTATCAGATATCTGTTTAGTATACTTGAAGCTAATACTCCTGAAAATTTGAGAAAGTTTCAGTATTAAATAAGTGAGAATATCAAACACTTAACTTTCTGCAATGACAAGTATCGGTTATCTATTACTGAAATATCTGAAAATTTATACATTACATATTTATTATCAGATATCTGTTTAGTATACTTAAAGCTAATACTCCTGAAAATTTGACACGGCTTCAGTATTAAATAAGTGAGAAAATCAAATATACGACTTTCTGCAATGACAAGTATCGGTTATCTATTACTGAAATTTCTGAAAATTTAATTATTGCATATTTATTGTCAGATATCTGTTTAGTATGCCTGAAGCAAATACTCCTGAAAATATGACAAAGTTTTAGTAATAAATAAGTGAGAATATCAAACACTTAACTTTCTGCAATGACAAGTATCGGTTAGCTATTACTGAAATTTCTGAAAATTAATTTATTGCATATTTATTATCAGATATCTGTTTAGTATACTTGAAGCTAATACTCCTGAAAATTCGACAAAGCTTCAGTATTAAATAAGTGAGAATATCAAACACTTAACTTTCTGCAATGACAAGTATCGGTTATCTATTACTGAGATTTCTGAAAATTTATTTATTACATATTTATTATCAGATATCTGTTTAGTATACTTAAAGCTAATACTCCTGAAAATTCGACAAAGTTTCAGTATCAAATAAGTGGGAATATCTACCACTTAACTTTCTGCAATGACAAGTATCGGTCAGCTATTACTGAAATTTCTGAAAATTTATTTATTGCATATTTATTATCAGATATCTGTTAAGTATACTTGACGCTAATACTACTGAAAATTTGACTAGGTTTCAGTATTAAATAAGTGAGAATATCAAACACTTAACTCTCTGCAATGACAAGTATCGGTTAACTATTACTGAAATTTCTGAAAATGTATTTATTGCATAGTTATTATCAGATATCTATTTAGTATACCTGAAGCTAATACTCCTGAAAATTTAACAAAGTTTCAGTACTAAATAAGTCAAATAAGTCAGTCAAATTAGCTGTCACAGCTTTAAGCGGACGTGATGTGAACTTGGTAACGCCGGATGTTATTTTTAATTTTTTATTTGATTAGCTTCGCGAAAAAGCAATATTTCAAGATAGTTGTTGGAATTATTGTCAACTCCTATATTATACTTTCCTATATTTTAGCGAAATTTCTTTAGACACTTGACTTTATATCCACTGCTATTGAAATTTTTTTTGCAGCTTCTAAGACTTCAGTTTGTAATTCTGTAACAAAGATGTTTATGTGTTTATTTGATTAAGATTCAGAAGATATTGAAATATTTCTTATTTCTGACTTAAACGTTAGATTAGTTAGTGCCATAAAAGAAGCACGAAAAACCCGCCCAGCCCAACCCAGCCCAAAAAGATGGAGAGATAGTAGGCAATCTACCTCCCAGGAAATAATGCAGAGGCAGCATCAGAACTAACAGATCTACAGAGCTCCAAGAAGAAGAAGAAGAAGAAGAAGAAGAAGAAGAAGAAGTAATATTTGCCAATTCATATTTTTTACAACCACTAGACAGTTTTTTCGTATGTTCATACGCACTTGACTGCTTATTTATTTGATTTTCACGAGAGTGTAGTTACACTCAATTCTACATTATGCATGGTAGAATTTAAATTAAATATATAAACTGCCGTTTTTGAAATAAACGCAACTTGATTTTGTCACGCTAATATTTATGACAAAAGTTTTGAAATGTGTCCAACAATAGACGGTAATGACCTTTACTAATTGTCTAGGCCCAAACAGTTCATTCCTGCCATAAAACTGGTGACTTTCCTGATACTGGAAACCTCTGGAAATCCAGAGGCAAAGAAATTAGTTTACTAGCCTGCATCTGATTTATAGCATCGCCGTCATGTCATTTACCGCAAGGAAAACTTGTTCGTGCGATGTTCAGAAAATTTCATCTTTCCGTCATTGTCAAAACGTATGGAAACAAGGTTATTTCAGATAAGTATAATAATATAAGAAATAGCATATAACGGTATTAGGCCGATATGGGTTATATAACAGACGAGGTTGAGATTTTATAATCAACCCATGTCTGTTATTTCTATAGCGGGCGTATGTTGTTTTATAGTTTTCGTGATACTAAAATAATAAGGATTAAAATTTGCGAAATTATTTTCATAAATCATGACATATTTCAAGTGTGCTGTGATGGTTGTGTAGTAACGCTTGTGAACACCAAAATAAATAACAGTCCACGGTTGTTAATATTTGTTGTTATTTATATTATTTGTTAACGGTTGTTATAAATAATTTTAATAGCCGTGGCTGAGTGTAGTTAAATAACAACCATGGAGACAGTACCGATAATAAGTAATTACAATCAAGTATCACGAAAAAATATTTCGCCTCTATAGAAATTTCTAAAAATTTGTTCACAAAACAAAAAAAAAATTGGTAAAGCTATAATAACATTGCACATAACTTAAGTTGTACAAGTGGGACCAACAAATGTTACATGAAAAGTAGACATTTAGCTAACGATACACATAACAAGTACAGTCACGCTCACATAAATCTAGACAAAAAAATTGACATTGCTATATAAAATTGCTAATGTAACCTAATTTCTTGTACTAGATTTATATGAGCATGACTGTACATATTATGTGATCGATTTTATGCAATACTTGCATATATTATTTGTAGATAATGATTTGTTTTTCAAATCGGATACAATTAACGAACTGCATTTTTTTCTTCTAATTTTGACATTTGTACTACTTAAATATTAATATAATAAAAACCTTTTACACCTTTTATATACAGTGTGTTTTACCTGAAAAGGTAACACCTCAGTAACTTTTTTTATTTTTCGGAGGATTTTAAAAAAATGTTTATAACATGTGAAGGTTTGTAAAGTTTTGTTGATTGGTGAAACTATATTTTAGCCTTAGTACATAGGTAGCCTATAGTGGTCAAAAATTAACGCAAATAATTGAAAAAAAACCTATTATTCGGAGTCAAATCCCAAGTTTGACATTGGTTTTAGCAGTATTTCATGTGACAAATCTCATGGTGTTTAGATATTGTTAATTAATCATGGCAATCTTGTGTGAATAAAATTGAAAATAGACTTAGACATATCTTTGGGTAATTTTTTCTTTGTTTTCAACCAAGTAAGGGATTTGGGGTTTTGAGGTGACTCCGAACAACTTTTCTTCTTTTCTTCTTCTTTTTTTGATAAATTTTTTTTGAATAAAAATCCT
Organism: Othius punctulatus; assembly: GCA_951805005.1. Lineage (NCBI taxonomy): Eukaryota > Metazoa > Arthropoda > Insecta > Coleoptera > Staphylinidae > Othius > Othius punctulatus. The sequence goes on along the minus strand of OX638138.1, from coordinate 23,147,612 downwards.
TCATGTTTCTTTAATTTTTTGCGTGAATGTTTGATGACTATAGGCTACTTATTTACTAAGGCTAAAAGGTAGTTTACCTATTCAAAGCTTCATAAGATTCATATTATGAAACAAAAGTTATTGAGGTGTTACCATTTCAAGTGAACCACACGGTATACAAGATGTTTAATTACAAAACAGAATGTGATTATGTAAAAATCAGAGACAAGATCAAATTCTTTTTACAATGGTGTATTACAAGTATCATTTGTTAATCGACTATATCTCGGAAACAGTTGAGTACTACATTAAGTAAAATATCCGAACATATTTTTTTAATCATCTTGTATACCATGTGTTTCACTTGAAATGGTAATACCGCAGTAACTATCTAGAATCTAGAATCTGATTTTGTAAAAATAAGATTCTAGATCAAATTCTCTTTACAATGGTGTATCATTTGTTGTTCAATGGTGTTCATTTGAAACAAAAAACAAAACCAAAATTAGATATCTTTCTGGAAAATAGGTAGGCTATGGAAATAAATTATTGTTACATTTTGTAGACCAGGTAGACTTTTTTGCGTGTTTGACAGTTTCGTAAATATAAAAGATACTGAAAAATCAACCATCCTATCAAACCAAAGTGTAATGCATTTTGTATCATGCAATTTATATGAAGTATAATCTTTGATTAAATAAATCTAAGATTTTCTTTGATTATTAAAATAGTTAAAATAGTTTTCAATACAATCCTGTGGAACCAAAGTGGAATGCATTTTGTATCCTGCAAATTATATGCAGTATAATGTTTGATTAAATAAATCTCAGATTTTCTTTGATTATTAAAATAGTTTTCAAATTATCATATTTGTGAAGTGAAAAACAAAAATTTGGTACAACAGTAAACCACCCACTTTCTGTTGCCGATATTTTTTTAGAGGGAGAGAGAGTGTGTGTGAGAGAGAGAGGCATTAAAAAAAATAACCTTGGCTTAATTAGCTTATCTTTTTATGTTTTAGTATAGTCCATTATATATTGGTTTAAACATATTGATGTCTTAAGATTACCATCATTAGTTTATTTTTATTGTCGTAGTCCACGTTTCTGAGGTCATAATCCTTAATTTCATTTCGGTGGTTGTGCTGTCCAGTTTTTTATGGGTTTTCTTCGTTTTATTCCACCAGCGTAGATTTTGTGTGTCTGTACTGTAGCGTCATATTTGGAAGCTTTTCTTCGCCCATTCGCTCTACATGTTACGTCGTGTCCGAGTCGGTCCCCAATTTGCGCATCGAAGATAACAATATTACAACAGTGAAATGAACAACTTTCTATTGCAACTTTTGTAATGTTATTAACCGATTACTTAAATCTAATACTATAGGAACATCTATTGTACTTTCATCTTTGAGTGTGCAAAATATTTCTTCCATACTTTCATTATTAACTTGACCATTACTCTGTTACAAACAGTCAAAAACGTTACTTTTTTAACAGGCACTTGCCGCTTGTGTCTTATAATGGAAAACTCAAATAAAACTCAATTTTTTGTATATGTTTGAATAAAATTGTACGCATCTACATAATCTAGCTTTCGCGAGATTTGTACACACTAGTAACTGTGATAAATGTTTCTTGGATTCCAATTTACGTGCTTTGGGCTTTCGGAATTTCCACACATCTCATGGGAATTTATTCTCTCCAGTTGGATGTAAATCAGCTGTGTTCGTCGATGGTCTCGCGAGGGCTCGCGTGCTCTGAGGACAGACGGATATCAAATTTCGGAAATATTAAACCTGCATTATCTCGGTTATTTACTATGCACGCCCGTCTTTCCGTCTGCCTTCACCTGAGCACATGCCGACGCTGCACGACACTTTCTCACGTGTGAATTTATCGAACATGAGGCTCACAACTATCCTCAAGATTTTTGCTCACACCTTGAAATTGATACTTCATTTTAGACTGAACAGTTTTCATTGATAAGTCTGTTATTTTAGTAAGTTTGGCACTGATTCACATAAATTACAAAAAATACAATGTATTTTTTCTCGTTGCAATAATTGAGTCGTTCATTACCAGAGTGGTGTACCTCTATTTTTCTAGAGTTTTTTTTCTAGCAACCTAAATAGTCCAGAAATATATAAGTAACAACATTCCTTGTAAATTTCTGAACTAATTTTGGCACTGATTCACATAAATAACAAATAATTCAATATATTCTTTCTCGTTGCAATAATTGAGCCATTGAAAACCACAGTGGTATTAGTCCATTTTGTTTTCTAATTCAGTTAAGTCCAGAAATATATAAGGGGCAACATCCCTTGTAAATTTCTGAACTAATTTTGGCACTGATTCACATAAATTACAAAAAATCAATGTATTCTTTCTCGTTGCAATAATTGAGGCATTGAAAACCACAGTGGTATAAGTCCATTTATTTTCTAATTCAGATGAGTCTAGAATTATATAAGGGACAACATCCCTTGTAAATTTCTTAAGTAATTTTGGCACTGATTCGCATAAATAACAAAAAAAATACTATGTATTCTTTCTCGGTGCAATTATTGAGCCGTGGTGTAATCCATGCTTTTTTTTCAAATTCAGATAATTCCATAAATATATAAGGGACAGCATCTTAATCAATAGTCAATAGTCATCTTAGTCAATATTACTTATGAAGTCGATTACAGAGATCATTGACCTATCAATATATATTCTATAAAATATGCCATAGACACGTATTCGTAGTTATATCGCATAATTCATCTAACTGTGCGCCGAAATTATACCCTCAACTGTTGATTAGCTATATTTCTTTTTCCAGCGGCATGATAACATAAAAATCAAATTCAAATTTGTCGGACAAGCACTCAATTAGATGTTAATTACAACTTAGTTTATGACTTGAACAATATATTTTAACATATCAATTTAGAGGTGCACCTGCACTAATCAACGTGCATAAAAAGCTGGAGTGAATTGCAATATTCATCAACGAAAGTCACCTGCCCAAACTACAAAATCAATCACTTATTTGTGAATTCATAGCTAAATTAGAGGGAATCATTAACCTCATGACGTTTAAAATATTAATGAGTTAATTTTGGCAAATTACTCATTAAAAAATATTACAATTGAAATAAATTAATACATTATGTAACTCCGACATGAACGATAGAAGGATAAATACCTCAAGGGAATGGTGGTCTGCTCATGCCAAGACTTAAAAACAAGTGGAAATTAAGAGATCAGAAGTAGAATGCGGCAAGAAATAAGATACTTAATTATATCATTTTAAATAGCCAGTTCAGTATGCATATTGTAGCCACCCTGGCTCAGCCCTGATTATGAGGCTGGATCGCGAGTTCATCGAACAATTGACTCTTACGCGATTTTATTTTGTTTGGTTAGGTAAAAAGTAGCGGAAATGTGGAATAACATAAAAAGAAATATGCTTGAGGCTGCACAAAAGACATGCTGTTTGAAGAAATTTACAAACAAGAAACAACAGACAGCGTGGTGGCCAGAGGACATACGAGATAAAATAAAAGAAAAGAAAAAAGCATGGCAAAGATACCTAAATGTCAAAAACAGAAATAACTACGAAAGGTACAAGGAAAAAAGGAAAATAGTAAAAGACGAGGTTAGAATAGCAAAGACCAGGGAATGGGAAAAGTTCGGGGAGACAATGGAGAAAAACGCAAAGGAAAATCAAAAGCTATTTTATAAAACAATAAAAGGATGCGGGAAAGAAAAAAAGACAAGAAACGAGATACATACAAGACAAACAAGGCAAAATGTTGAAAGAAAACGAAGAAATAATAGAAAGATGGAAAGAGTATTTTGAAGAATTACTAACTATAAATAGCGGCAACGAACAGAAGACAAGAAACAGCGAAAAGAATATCACAGAAGCAGTAACGGAGAGTATCAACGAATAAGAGCTTCTAGAAATAATAAGGAACTGAAAATAGGAAAAGCACCAGGACAAGATCAGGAAGACAAACACGATACCAAAAGACTGGCAAACGGCGTTAATAGTACCGATATACAAGAAAGGTGACAAGACGAAATGCGCAAACTATAGAGGCATAACACTAATAAGTATAGGGATGAAAAATTAGAAAAGAAAATTAACAAGAGAATAATAGCAAGATTGTAACATACCCTAGAAGAAGCGCAATGTAGTTTCAGGAAAGGAAGATCCACACAAGACAACATCTTCACAATAAAACAAATCACAGAAAAAATAATCGCAAATAATAAAAATACATATCTGGAATTCATAGACCTCGAAAAAGCGCTTGACATGACCCCGAGAAATAAACTATGGTTAGTACTAAAAGAGAGGGGAATAGAAGAGAGGATAGTGAAAGTAATACAGAATATATATAACAACAACAGTAATGCAATAATATACAAGGGGCAAATTTCAAGAACTTTTGAAACAAATAATGAACTAAGACAAGGAGGAGCTCTCAGCCCAACACTATTCAACCTATATATGGATGAAATAATGAAGAGCATGAAATCAGAAATAATAAAAGCAAACGTAGGATACAAAAACATGCAAATAATTAAAATATCAGAAGGATTATACGCCGATGATGTGGTAGTGATAGCAGAAAGTGAGAGGAACCTGCAACATAACATGAACGTATGGAATAAACACCTAGAGAAATATAACATGAAGATGAACTACAGCAAAACAAAAGTACTGATATTAGGAAAACGGAAAGAACACATAAATATACAGATAGGACATGACCAGATTGAACAAGTGGAGCAATTTAAATACCTTGGAGTAGAACTTACAGAAGACGGGAAAATGGAAGGAGAATTAAGCAACCGAATAAACAACAAAATAAAAACGTACTATGCCCTGAATAATATACTTACTAACAAGAAAGAGATAAGCAGAAAGACAAAAAATGAATATATACAAAACTATATACAGAATGATTTTGACATATGGGAGCGTGACGTGGAAGCTAACAAAGAGAGATAAAAGTAGATTACAGGCAATAGAAATGAAATATCTGAGAAGAGTAAAACAAGTAACGAAAAAAGACAGGATTCGAAATAAAGATATCAGAGAGGAATTGGAAATAGAATCAATTGAAAAGTTTATAGAAAAGAAGCAGCTCAACTGGTGGGGTCATCAAATTATGATGAAAAATACGAATCAAACAAAACAAATCTGGGAAGCAAAAACAGGAAAGAAACGAGTAAAGGTAGACCAAGACAAGAATGGGACAACAAAATAGAAGAAATAATAAACAGCAGAGGGAAGACAGTGAAACAAGCAAGAGAAGTGGCAAAGAACAGAAGAGAGTGGAAAGAATTTGCAAATACATAACAAACAATAGAAATAGAATCAATAGAAAAGTTTATAGAAAAGAAGCAGCTCAACTGGAGGGGACATCTAATTAGGATAAAAAATACGAATCAAACAAAACAAATCTGGGAAGCAAAAACAGGAAAGAAACGAGGAAAAGGTAGACCAAGACAAGAATGGGACAACAAAATAGAAGAAATAATAAACAGCAGAGGGAAGACAGTGAAACAAGCAAGAGAAATGGCAAAGAACAGAAGAGAATGGAAAGAATTTGCAAATACATAACAAACAATGTAATATAACTGTAATGTAATATATGTAACATGTATAGCCCACACCGAAAGGTAAAGGGCCTATTGATAATGATAATAATAATAATAATAATAATAATAATAATAGGTAAAACATAGAAACTATAATATAACACAAATTTGAGGAGAATCCATGCAAAACCACACATGTCCACTAAGAAAAAGCTTGTATTTTTTTACTTTGACTCATCGTAGCTTAGCTATTGTTTGGACTTTTGTACTTTTCTATGGATTTACTACAAGCCAGGATATTTTTGGTGCAAATCTTGATATCAAATCCAGATTTAATTCAGGATATCCTACCAGAAACATCCATTTTTTCGTTAGGAACTTATTATGAACATGTGTGCTTTTGCATGGACTCTCCTCGTTTTTCAACGAAAATGAACTAAAAAATATTTCAATACTATAAATTTTTTAATTGAGCGCCGGGAGCTCAAATGGACCGTATCCTCCCAGCACTTATAAACTGAACGATTATATCATCAGTTGGTTTTCTGAGAGAAGACTCAGAAGAATCGGGCATCAATCTAGATGCCAAGCATATAAAACTAGAGTAAATAACGCTACACAACAACTCAAAAGAGAGATTCAAAAACTTAAAAATTACTCCATTAGTAAATATCTAATTGGACTATCAAATACCAGTAAAACTGATTATTCACTTTGGTAAGCTACTAAGAGACTTAAGATACCAATCTTGCAGAATTCTCCAATTAGAAGTGAAGTGAAGTAAAAAGGCTAATAGATTTGGAGAATATCTTGAAATGACTTTCCAATCGATGGTGAAGCTATTCTAGACTGGGAAAATATTACCCTGGAAGAAGGTGGAATTAGACTTTCTACCCCTAAAGAAATTGCAATGGAAATTTAAAAAAAAAACATTAACATTAAGAAAGCTTCAGGATTTGACTTAATTACTGCCGAAATTCTCAAACAACTACCTCGTAAAGTAATCGTAAAACTTACATATCTTATCAGGTTGATTGCCAAGCAATATTTTGGAAAATGCCTCAGAGGCCAAATTAATTTAAGAGATGTTTACACATATTGAAACACTTATTTGAGATTAAAATGCAAAATTTACGAGTATTTCATTTAGTATTATGAAAAAAATACATCTGCATTGCCGTGGCGGTCATGACTGGCGGTCACCATCGGCTTATAATGCGCGCGTAGAACTAGTCTGCCCGTATTGCACGCGATAGATGTGTCAAATTTGTACCATTGAGGTTATAATCAAGCACGTGAACTTTTGTTTAGTGGCTAGTGACCAGGGCAATCGTGCAATATTTTGCCTTAGCAAAATGAGTAACCGTACAAAAAGAATTATACAACTAGCTCTACAAAATGTCGCGGATCTTGAAGCTTCGGACTTTAGTTCTTCTGACTCCATTGTTGATCCCGCGTACTTACCATCCAGTGATGAAGAATTTGAATGCAGTTCAGAGGATTCCGAGTCTTCAGGTGGGAAAGAAAAACATAACAAGAAAAAAGAGATTCGAGTAGACAAATATCCAAACAAGTATAAAAACTCTAAATTTAATAATGCAAATACACCTTCTAATATTGTATCCGGCTGCTCTTCTCTGCTGCAAAATAAAGCAGACTTACCAACTACGTCAACTTTTCTAAACCCAGTTGAAACAGAGATTGATCAAAGTTCGTTTTTGCCGAATTTAACATTTGAAGTAATCGAAACAAATTCTCAAGAATCTGATTCAGAAGAAGCCAATGAAGACACTCCACTTTGGAAAACACCTGTGGGAAACCACAGCAATTTCAATTATTTTGCTATTTCAGGATTGTCCGAAAATTTTGCGGCAGCACAAATAAACGATTTATCACCGTATTCTTGCTTTCGATTTTTTTTGGATGAGAAATTTTGGAAGATATGGTTACGCACACCAATTTATATTCAACACAAGTTATTTGTCCGGCTGAAGATATTAGCCATCGATCCAGGCTGCACCAGTGGATACCTACAAGTAAAAGTGAAATTCTTCGATTCATCGGTGTTATAACATACATGGGTATGGTGCGAATGCCGGTATTGGACAATTATTGGAGCAAAGACAGTTTATACAAAAACATAATTCCAAAAATAATGTCGAGGAATCGTTTTCAGCTTCTTCTAAAAATGTGGCATTTTTCAGACAATCAAAATTGTCCAGAAGGTGACAGGTTATACAAAGTTGCACTTTTGCTGGATAAACTATTAAAAAAAATTCAAGAAGTTTATACTCCGGGTCGCACATTTTGCATTGATGAATCCATTGTTCCCTTTCAAGGCCGACTTTAACTGAAACAGTATATACCAAAAAAAAAACCATAAATATGGAGTAAAATTATTCAAATTATGTTGTGACAATGGATACACATGGAACATTCGAATTTACGCTGGAAAAGAAAAAGATGGCACTGCTTCGGTTTCAACAAATATTGTAATAAAATTATCCGAAGGTCTACTTGATTCTGGACGTACTATAATAGCTGACAATTATTATACAAGTCTTGAGCTTACGAATATCTTACTGGATAGAAATACACATTATATAGGAACTATGAGGTCTAATCGCCGAGGAAATCCCAAAGAAGTGCTTCAGAAGAAATTGAAAAAAGGCGAAGGTTTTGGACTGGAAAATAATTGAGATATATGTATAATGAAGTGGAAAGATAAAAGAGATGTACTTCTTTTATCCAGCAAACACACCACTGAAACTGTGAATGTCGAAAGGCGCACAGGTATCATTCAAAAACCTAAATATATTCTTGAATATAATGAATATAAAGCTTCAATAGATATATCCGATCAAATGTCAAGTTACAATACTGCTCTAAGAAGGTCTTTGAAATGGTATAGAAAAGTTGCCATAGAATTTCTATTAGGCACAACGATTGTAAATGCTATTATATATAATCAACTAGCAGATAAAAAAATTAAGATAACGGAATTTAGAGAAAACATCGTTAGAGAATTGTTGCGGGAAGAGGAACACAATCAAGAAAATATGCAAGAGAACATTGAAATGCCCACGAGAAAAAATATCCAAAATCATACATTTATGAAGAAAGAAGGACGTGTAGTTAAAACAAGAAAATATTGTAAAGGGTGCTACAATAAAAAAATTAAGGGCGACATACCGAAAAATCTAGTAAAGAAGGTATCAACATATTGCAACGATTGTGAAGACAATGCGCATTATTGTTTAGACTGTTTCAATGTTGTTCTTAATAAAATTTAAATTTTTAGTATTACCGTAATATTATAATTAGTTATAGACAATTATTTCAATTAAAATTGTATTTTTTTCCGAAGAATTATTTGCATTCAATAGACGATACACATATACATTTTTTCGTTGTTTCATTACCACCTACTTTAAAATTCGTATCATTTGCAGTGCCTGGGAAGTCGCAGCGGTCACCCGCACCTATAAAACCTACGCTAACAGCGGTCATTTTCACGTACCAGGCAGTTTTGCTATGAGGGGTTTGGGCGGTCACATATGACCTCTCCGACAATTTCGGAAATTTTCCGGGCGGTCATATATGACCGCTGTGGCAGTCAACCTGTTATTAATGCATCTTTAAGATTAAAATATGTGCCTGAGATATAGAAAGTAGCAGAAGCGATAATGATTCTTAAACCTGGAAAACCACCAAATGAAGTCTCTTCTTACAGACCAATCTCGTTATTACCTGTAATTTTCTGTAATTTCGAAATTTTTAATTTTCATTGTTTATTTTAACGTTTGCCAATTTTTAAAAAAGGTTAAGAGGTTAAAAGTTTCAAAAGAATTTTGAAAACGTATAATACAATTTTATATGTTTTATTCATTTCAAAAACCAAATATTCTGAAAATTTGTAACTTCAAAATTCCTAATACAAGGACGTTTTTTATATTTCTTTTTTTTTATTCGTGCATTTCTGTAATATTTTTTCATTTTTCTTCATCAAATATTATATATATTTTCATCTTTAAGGAAATATATTTGTCTCCTCTCTTCACTTCTCTGGAAGTGTAACAGAATGTTAGTTTGGTGATATGAGCTTGTGAAAGTTTTTAAATTAAAACTCAGAATTTCAATTTTTACAGACATGCATTTAATATCATTTGAATGTACAGTCATGGACTCAAAGAATGTCACTGGTCGCTGGGACACGGCGGTTCGCTGTCCTCGTCTCTTGAGCGCGACGAGGATAGGGTTGCATTCGGAACTATTCGGTGTTCAGTGTTTGGTTCAATGTTGTCGCTGAGTGACCGGCTCCCTAAATTTTACCTGGAAGGGCTCTGGGTCCGCTATTATGTATGCATCCCATAAAAGAAACTTATTTTTCGTCTACATCATTGATTTTACAGTGTCCGCCAGAAAATGGGACACATGTGAAAATGTTTTATTATTAACTTTTCAGTGAATGTTATTCTTCCAACAGTTTCTGCATTATTTCAAACTCAATAGGCAATCGTCGAAGTAAATTATCTGGTTGCATGTTTTGAAATGCTTAATATATTTTTTCAACAATCACTAAATAAAGTAAGCTTTTTTGCTCGATACTGACAACGAAAAGTTGACGTTTATCTAAGACTCGTTTTTCTCGCTCGCCGCACATTATAAACTAAAAAATGCGCGTCGTCAATAGCAACTAATAAATCAACGTTCTTTTAAATGAACTCAATCATTTTTTAAGTGATTTTAGAAAATATTTTGTATGTAATACGAGCAAAAAGTGGCATAATTGCTTTCAAGTTAATGCCAACTCTCACTTTCAAGCAATAATATATCATTTTTCACTCTTAATACATAATAGTTATTTATTATCAACTTTTTGTTGTCAGTGTCAAGCAAACTAGCCTACTTTATTAGTGATTGTAAAAATAATTTATTATATAATTCAAAACATGTAGTTGTTATTAACATAATTAATAATAGAAGATATTACCAGAACAAATGAGCAAAAACAGGAGTTTTATATATTTTGAATACAACAGTATTTATAAAACTGTAAATGTATGTGTTTTTCCCAAAATTCCCAAATTTTAGGCTTTATGCGCAAATTGCAAACCTAATTGTAGCAATAAAATAAATGCAAACAATGAAAAATCATAGGTAACATTTATGAAAATAAGAGGAGTATAGCCTTATACGGCTAACTCACACACTAACATTAATGCAACACATACACTATTATTAATAATAGATTTTATATTTGTATTAACCATCATTCTAATCTTTGTAGAATTGTGCCTATGATGATGACATAACAGCCCAAACTAGTACTAGTTAGGAATAAATAAAGATATAATAATGATCAAAATAAAACTTTTATTAAAAAAAATATATATATAAACTAACATTTTTTTTAAAATCCGTTATTATTTATACATTCTTGAAGTCTGTTCGGCATTGACACGACACAATTTCTGCACACATTTTTGCCTCTTAACATTTCCCACGTTTCGTTGACGTGGCGCTGCAAATTCTGAATGGTCCGGATCTCAATATTATCTGGGTTCCAGGCACGGACCATGGCACCCCAAATATTTTCAATTGGATTGAGATCCGGACTCTTCGCTGGCCACGGAATCATTTCGATTTGATTGGCATTGTCATCCAGCCACTCTTGGACAACACGTGCCGTGTGTATCGGACTATTGTCCTGCACAACAGTAATTATCTCCAGCTCCTCCTCCAGGTATAGGGTTCTCACCGTCGGAATTAGGCTGTTTTCGAGAATATCCACATATTCCCTGGAAGTAAATCTTGGGGGCGACACTTGAAGTAATTCTCCAGGACCACTTTCCATTATCCACCCCCAATATCCAGCTGAAACTCGCCCGCTCCTGTTATTTGGCCGGACATGCTGCGGTTCAAACCTAGTTCCATTCATCCTCCAAAGAGAGACTGGAGCATCGTCTGAAGACGAAAATGTTTTTTCGTCGGTAAATACGACTTTGCTCCAGTCTCTATTTAAATTTTCTTGGCAAAATGCAAGCCTTCTCGCAGCATGGGCCGGCGTCAACAGGCATTTTCGAGCCGAGACCGATTTTTAATTCCCACTTCCAGCAATCGGCGTCGAATTGTTCTTGTACTACAATTCAGGTTTAAGTCTTCAGCAATTTTGATGCTGGTTGTAAATGGGTGATCCCGAGCAAAATTTATAATATCTTGATCTTGATGTTCCGAGGTCGCTCTAACCCTACCATAAGGAGGAGTTGCCAGATCTCCTTCATGATTGTATTTTGAAATCCACCGAAATATTTGACGCTTCTGAAAAATAATCAAAAATTAGAAAATGGAAATAGAAACACAGCTGAATATATTAAGAAAATTGTAATTCAAATTTTACAATCCTACGATATTAAATTGAAGAAAAATTATACTATAACAACTGCTAACGGATTCAACATAATTAGGACATTCAAAACTGTTAGATCCCTTGTGATTATAGGTGAATTCAACAGGTCAGGTCAGCACTATCAGGTAATATAAAGTCGGGTAAATCATGTCTAAATCTATCAGGTAAATATAAAATGTTTAAGTCAGAAATGTGTAAAATTGAATTTAAATTGTGTTTTATATTATGCAATGGATGAACAATTTTGAATATAAATTTGATTTGAACTTAAAAAATTAATATATATTTTTGCCGAAATTAAATGTTTATTTTATACTTTGCTTCAACCCCTACTCCAACCAAACTTGACGTGACGACGTGAAACAATTAATTATTAAGCAATTATTTGCAAATCTTTAAGCGATGTGTTGTTTAGTACAATGCAATATTAATTAATTTGCAGCATTTTTATATTAACTTAAACGGAAAAATAAATTATATTATTATTTAGTACTTACTGGAAACAAAAGTATTTTTATTTTATTTTATGATTTATTTATTTTATTTCGCCTGACTAGTTTCGGTTATATAACCATCTTCAAAGGCATGTATTTAATGTTTATATATTTGAGCTTTCAGTGAGCTTTCAGATGACAGTGCCAAACATTTTCTGCGCCAACTAGATGCCCAAATTTTCATAGTCAACTTTTGATTTTCTTATGGCCGTTTTTTTTTCAACCATGTGTAACACATAATCTGACATTATGTACCACAAAAAATCGATAATTTAAAAGTTTTAATATATGTTCGATAGTTTAATCGACATAAATTTGATATAATATACAAAGCGATAGAAACACTTAGAAAGTTTAGGGTAAGACATTTGAACTTTTCTTGAAAAGATTATTGTATTTTGTTTTTAATCTTACCACTTTCGTCAGTGCAGTCATTAAAACTATGAATACCATAAATTTTGACTAAAAATTATCTTTATACGCAACAATTTTATAAATTCGCCCTATAACAATTAGTCAATCATTAAAATTTTCTGACTTTGATTGAATTTTCTAATGTAAATATTAGATTTACAACAATGTTACAAAATGTATTCAATTTTAACATTAAATTCTATAAATTAATGGGAAAAGTCTGTCGGAACGAAAACCGGAACCGCGAAAAGAAAGGTAAATATGGAAATCTACAGGCAAATAATAGAAATATGTAACTTACCGATAAATTCGTCAATGCCGAAATTTCACTCGCTGAATTTCCACTTAGATGAAGTCCAATAATGATGCCTCGTTCTTGGAGAGTCGAAGAGCGTTGTCCTAGATTTCTTCCCATCCTAGATTTCCATGCAGTATAAAATTTGTGTTAAGATTATTTGCCTTTTGCAACCACATACATACCTGAATAACTGGGATAGAATCAAATAATGGAATAAAAATTAGTAATCCGTCACTTCAACTGATATTATGTTTCTACTACTTTAACTGCCAAATTTGAAATGAAGCATTTTACGCAAATTCTCCATTTATATACCTTGGTTTATTGGGTTTAAAGGGATTATTTTTGGAAAACCCCAATCCCTAACTTTGGATATTTTCTGTATTGCCCTCTCTCTTATTGCTCCTCTATAAAATGTGTAATTCGAATTTACTTACCTGTTTTTATCAGAAATTAACATTATTATCCAATATCATCTGAATTTGATTAATTTAAAATATTATTTAAATTCGAATTTCTATTTGTCATTTTAGAAGTATAATTTTTGTATCAAGTTTAAAAAAAATCAAATAAACTAATATTACTATCTCATTCTCAGCACCTTAAAACCTACATGTTTTATATCTACTTTGATTGAATACATTTCTTCTTCCTAGCTATGTGCTAGTTGGTGGTAATCCCTTCCGAAAAACACACAATCACTACTCGTCACACAGATGACATTAAAATTTTGAAACGAAATAGGTAAAATAAAATAAAACACTTGGTTGAGTTTCACTAACTTTTTTAACACTCTACAATTGTTTCAGCCCTGCGATCATTCTCAAGTGTAATATAATACTAAATATAAATTCCTTAAATTACAACTTATTGTACTACCGTTATCGTTCTTAATAAGTAAATTGTTGGGATTTCCTAAGCCGCTTTCAATAATACCATCAAATATCGGCGTATTGTTAAAATACACTTGCTCATTTACTCGATTCCCCGTCGCTTTACGACCCCCCCCCCTCCCTCGCTTAACGCCCTTTACTTAAAACTAGCCTCAATAAAAATTATATAGTATTTTAAGTATGGAGAACGGTAAGAGTTTGTTACCGTTCGAAACAATTGTTTGGAGAAGGAGCGAAGCGATGACTCGATGTGAACAGACTAAATAAATCTAAGTGATACTAACAAAGTAACCTGTGTGTGTGTTTTACCTATTTCACAATGTATCACAAAGTAGAGGTGTCAAGCGTTACTCATCTAGATATACAAGGTTTTTAAGGAATGGCGTGAAGCAAGGAAGATTGCTTTAAATGAAAAGGGCTTGTTAGCGTATTTTGTGGTGATAAGTGGACAACTGAAGCCCCCCAGGCAGTTTATGGGCGCAGAATTCAATGCTAAAGAGTACAATTTTTCTCACTTACCGTTCACTGAATGGTAAGTAAATTACTTACCGTTTTGTTAGACGTAGTAACCAGTAACAACAACTTACTGTCATGGAAATAGACATGGTAAACTGATAAAAACTACCTATCGTGCAAAAAGTATATTATACCCCCGTTTTTTAAAATTGTATAACCTTCTAATGCGTACAAAAATAACACCTAAAAGTAACTGTGGCTAGTCATTAATATAGAAAAGCTCGATTGCACCTATACCGTTAGTGATATTGAAATCAACAAAATGGCAAAGCAAACGGGAGGCCAAAGTGCAGTTTGTACAATTGACGAAAATATTTTCTTTTGCTTTTTCTTATATACAGATGGGTTTTTTCATATTTACAGGCAGTTTAATCTAACGTAATTGATAATCGAATCACTTTTACATTTATCAAAATCAACACAAATATTTTCTAACTAATTATTTGACTTAAATTTTATTTATCAATAGAAAATGACTCCAGTTCTGAGTTTACAATGAAAGGCAGAAATTGTGTCAAAAACCATCACCATCTTTAGAAATAAAATTATTTTGACGTCAAAATATTCAGGTGTTTTGATTATTGATTATAATAAATTGCGTTTAAACCCTGCTATAAATTAGCAAATATTTTATGCAAGGCAATAGACAAAATTGATTGCTTAAATTATCCTGGAGTTTCTGAATTGGCATGTTCCCGTAGTTTCAAAAAACGATATACCGAACATTTTCGCACCTTTAGACTTAATCAAAACTGTAGTGCATTCGATAAATCGTAAACTTAAAAATATTACATAACTTTATCGATGGCACGCAGCTTAATCTTCTAGAAGCCGTAGAAATTCATAAACGTAATAATAATCTGGTCGTTAACCTGTCGAATGAGCAACCGAACGTAATTTGCACACCGCTTTTTAAAACTATATAAATAGTTAAGCGACTTGTCAAAACTCTACCTGGGTAGATTTTGTTTAAATTTATGGGATGCATAGATAATAGGGACCCAAAACACTTTCAGGTAAATTTTAGATTGCCGTCCACTCAGTGACTGAACGCCGAATTCCTCCGAATGGAGCTTCGACTCTGCCGTACTTGATGAAACAAGGATAGCGAACCGCTGGCTCTTAGCGACAGTGACATTTTTTGAGTCCATGACTGTACATTTCGATCGTCATGCGAACATCTTCACTAAGAGTTTGTGATACTGCAATACTTAGACTTATAATTGTACTTTTTTGTGAGTTTGCATGTTGTACGTGTATTGTGACGAATTTAAAATTACAGTTTCACAGTGCCAAATTTTCAATTATTCTACCAAAATTTCAGTCATATTTAAAGAATAATATTTTTACATAAATTATTGAAATAATTAACCTTAATATAAGAAATATTACAGAATTAGAGAATATTTAAAGAACAATCTTGCAGAATTCTCTAATTAGAAGTGCAGATGGGACATATGCAAAAAGCAATACTCAAAAGGCTAATAGATTTGCCGAATATCTTGAAAGGACTTTCTAATCGAAGGTGAAGCTATTCTAGACAGGGAAAATATTACCCAGGTAGAAGGTGAAATCAGACTCTCTACCCCTAAAAAAAAAGTGCAATGGAAATTAAAACAAAAACAATAACACTAAGAAAGCTCCAGGATTTGATTTAATTACTGACGAAATTCTCAATCAACTACCTCGTAAAGCAACCATAAAACTTACATATCGTATTAATGTATCTTAAAGATTAAAATATGTACCTGAGATATGGAAAGTAGCAGAAGCGATGATTCTTAAACCTGGAAAACCTCCAAATGAAGTTTCTTCTTACAGACCAATCTCGTTATTACCTGTAATATCAAAACTCTTCGAAAAATTCTCCTTAAAAGAATGAAACTAATTATCGAAGGCAAAAACATAATACCAAAACATCAGTTTGGTTTCAGAGAATCCCATGCAACTGTACATCAAGTCCATAGAATAACAGACGTAATTGAAAAATCGTTGAATTAAGAAAGGTTTTCTCTACTATAATTCTTGATGTAGCGCAAGCTTTTGACCTTGAACGTGCTGAGTTTGAATTAGATATTGCTTTATTATTCCTTAGAGAAAAAATCAACAAAGTTTTACGTTTTTAAAGTTATGAAAAAATGTAGTTTCTGAGAGGATTTTGTTTCACCGTTTTGTCCCATTCATCATATTCGTTTGGCCAAGCAATTCAGTTGCATTCAGTTGTATAATGACTTGTAAATGTAATTTGAATAAAGTTTCAGATTACAATGCAAATATCTGATTTATTTAAGGACTGCAGACAAATACTAATATTGTTACCAGTACTCGATTGAGAAATTTATATAATATCACAACGTGTTTTTATTTTTAATCATAGCCATGAAGACGTTATTTATCCTTTCTTATTTAAGGTTTCGTGTAGTGAAAAATTGCCCTCCACTGTCTTATGACACGGTAATTTTGATTACCCTATGCAAAATCGGTTATTGCATAATTCCCGCATGGAAATTGCGCTTAATTATCCAATTATATTATAATTCAATTGCTACGTCACTATAGACGCAGTAATGATGATAATAACAATGATCGCGCGTCAGAATGGATGGGTCCGATTAATCATGCCCACGAAGGGGTCCGATCCGACCGAGGTGACTCTTGGGTCTTCGCACACACCTGTCCGCAATTGCGCAGCTGAGATTCGGAACTGGTCCTGCTATCTCCCCAGGTTGGCCGGCGAAGAAAGGAGTCGGAAGGAACTGGTGCGGTTTGCGAGAGGGTACGGGTCCCGCGGTGGATTCGCCGGGCCGGGGACTTTTCAGTTGCAGGAGGTGGAGGTCGCCCGACCAGTTTTTCCTGAAGCCGGTTGTCTATGAAAATGCAAATGCGTGTGATGGGGGACGTGGCCGAGTAGGAAATGCCTCGTGGGAGCTGAAATGTCGTGATGTATGTGTGCAGGTGATGTACTTACAATGCACTGTGAGAAAGCTTTACACATTGTTATATCAGTATTATTGTTCGTTTATTTTCAACTTAATCAAATGTTGTAGTGCCTGTGGCATTCAAAATTCGTTCATAAAAATAATTCATTTAGATAACAACAAAAAATATTGTAAGTAAATAGTGTAGGCATAATTTTACAAACTTATTTGTTTGATATACAAAGATTGTAATGCAGGCACGTATAATAAAAAATAATTACTTTTCTGTAGTTGCTGTAGTTATTTATCAGAAACATTCTAAAATGACCCACTTTTTGAACAAAATAATTTGATGTTCTAGAATGGTGAAGAAGGTGAAGAACAGGTAGACCACCCGTTATTTAAAAGATAACTTTGATTAAAAGATAATGCTTGAAGAGAACTTCCATGAACTTTGTGAACATGTTTTCAAATGAACTAAGTGACATTTAAAGAATTTACTCGTAGATTTTTTACTTTTCGTGTTTAGCATCTAAATTAATATTTTAATGCATGCTGAATTCAATGAAAACCACAGCTCTCTAAGTTTTTAGTTTCCAAGATACGAGTTTTTGGATATTTTGATTTATACAATATCACTTTATTGCCATATTTCCCTTTCAAAGTTAAAATTGGTTTCGAATTAAAACAAAAATGCAAGTATTGTTTGGCTTTTGTATCAAAAGGAAAGCGTCACTGACACAAATAATTCCTATGTTGCTAACTTGGCACTGATTTGAGCTTGCGTATATTCTTACGGGAATAATGTTACATTACAATTTACTCTTGCACGTGGTGTAATATTGGTAAATATTATTTGCTCAATAACGGTATTTTAAGATCTTTAAGGAGAAAAAAATATATAATAATTATAATTGGTCAGTATTATAATATTATTTATCATAATAAGTACATTATCTTTTTATAATGTAATTATAAAATAATAATTGGTCAGTTGTATTTCCCTGTATTTCCCTCCCATCATTCAATAATCATCTGAGAACACAGTCACTCTAAATATAATTCCAGCTCGAGAATTACACAAAATGATGGGTGTCGTTAATAATATTTATAGTTCGGCCACAAATACTTCCCAAAAGTTTGTGGAAAATGGGTAGGAATTTGCCATATAAAACTCCTGCCGTTTGATACTTGCTAGTCACCTTTAAAAGAAAGTCCAAATCTAATTTTAGTTTCAAAGTACTTCTTGTAATTCCATCTTCCAAAAATATATGCTGCAGAAAATCTTTCACTGACTTTTTTTTAAATAGCTACATATTGTGCATAGGTACGAATTAGTCTGTACCAATTAGTTGTTAAGTTGGTAACAATTTGCTGAGTTATTTTGAAAATGTTATTCAACTATTTAAGAATGGATATAATTCAACTGCATATAAGTGTAACTCCAAAAATTCATGTTATATTTTTCCATATTGCAAACATGAGGGTAGTGGTTTGGGGAAGTTCTGCAAACAAGTTTCAGAAGCCGTACACTGTGATCTTAACAAAATATAAGCAGGATTCAAAATAGCTGAAATGCTTCCGGAATTCAATTCTAAATTCCGAATCTGTCCAATTTTATAATAGTATTCATTTGTAAAATAGATTTTCTAATTCTAAATAAATGTTGATTCAATTATTTTGTTTTTCTATCGATTGTACAATTTTCTATGGTCATTTATGTGAATTGAAATAATTACAAATTAAATACGTAAATATTTCAAAAAACCGAAAATATATGCTGAAGGAAACTTTTCACTGACTTTTATTTTAAATAGTTACATATTGTGGTATGAATTAGTGTGTACCACTTGGTTGTTAAATTTTGGTAACAATTTGCTGAGTTATTTTGAAAATGTTGTCCAACTATTTGAGAATGGATATAATTCAACTGAATATATGTGTAACCCCATAAATTCATGTTATATTTTACCATATTGCAAACATGAGGGTAATGGTTTGAGGAAGTTCTGCAAACAAGTTTCAGAAGGCGTACACTGTGATTTTAACAAAATATAAGGATTCAAAATAACAAAAATGCACCCGGAATTCAATTCTAAATTCCTAATATCCGTCCAATTTTATAATAGTATTCATTTGTAAAATAGTTTTTCTAATTCTAAATAAATGTTTATTCAATTATTTTGTTTTTCTATCGATTTTATAATTTTCTATGGTCATTTATGTGAATTAAAATAATTACAGATTAAAATACGTAACGATTTCAAAAAACCGTTGGAGAAAGATTTTCCGCAGGACATTTTTTGGAATATGGAATTACAATGAACATTTTGAAGCTAAAATCAGTTTGGATATTTATTTTAAGGTGATATTTTTTTATTGTATTATTTTATATTTATTTATTTATGATATTTATTAGATGTTTATTTAAACAAACTGTGTTGGTCGAGGTGCTTAACAATCACTGAAATTAATTTTAATCAATGACATTTTTAAGGTGTCGTCTTTTTTAGATAGTTTGATTGTAAAATTTTCTGACAATAAATTTTCTGTTAGTAAGAATTAATTTTATACAGGAAATTTTTAAATTCGCAAGGTACAATTGTCTGAGCTCCTTAACAATCACTGAAAATTTCAAAAAAATCGAGTATTATTTAGGCGATTTGATCGAAAAATTTCAAAATTTATTATTTTAATGAGTAAAAATCGATTTTATATACAGCGTGATCGGAACATGGATAACAATAGGACAACTTTTTTAATATGCATCTTAAATAGAAAAGTTGTTGCAAAAAGAGTCCTCCTTATCTCAAATAATAATAGCATTTTGTGAAAACTTAAAAAAATGAATATTTTTTCTTTGAAAGTCGTCAATGCGAAATTGGGAGACATAAAAACCACAAAAATTTCTAAAAGGTTGATATTTTTTAGATAATTTATTACAAACATGTTTAACACAATTTATAATTCCCTCAGTAAAAATTAAATTTAAAAAGAAATTTTCAAAATAGGACTGAGACAATCATTAAAAAAATTTGAAAAATAGTTTTTTTTACATTATTTGATAGGAAAATTCTTAAAATATATAATGCTGATCAAGAGCAAAATCAATTTTATCTAGAATATTTTAAAATTAGCGGGCCAAATTGGCGGAGACTCCAACCAATCACGCAAAATATCTGAAAAATATTTTTTTACATGATTTCATTGGCAATTTTCAATATTTATAATTCTAATCAGTATAAATCCATTTGATGCAGAAAATTTTAAAACTACCATTTTTAGTATGCATTTTAGAGGGAAAAGTTGTCAAGAGGGAGAAGGCAAAAAAGTCCTGCTTTATCCCCAATGAATTATTTTTTTAATTTTATTAAAACTGAAAACATTAAAAATGTAACCTTTCAAAGCTTCAAGCTTCAAAACTGTCCATGCGAAATATAAAAATTACTCAACATTTCTAAAAGGTCGATATATTTTTAGATAATTTGATACAAACATTTTTAACATATAAAATTCTCAGTTTATAAAACTCTCAGTAAAAATTAAATTTACAGAGAAAATTATTAAAATTGGACTGAAACTGTTAATAATCACACAAATATTCTGAAAACTGAGGTTTTTCTCTACATTCACTGATTGGAAAATTTTCTAAATTTATAATTCTAATCAATTAATAAATTGTATGTAGAACATTTTAAAACTGGCGGGCCGAAATGATCGAGGTCTTCTAGCAATCATGAAACATTTCTGAAAATTCGATTTTTACATGATTTCAATGACCATTTTCAAAATTTATAATTCGGATCAGAATAAATCCATTATATGCAGAAAATTTCGATACTAGCAAGCCTGAATTGGCCGAGATACTTAATAATCACTAAAAATTTCTAAAAAGTTGTTATTTTTTAGATGATTTCATTGACAGTTTTAGAATTTATAATTCACTCAGTAAAAATTAATTTTATATAAAAAAAATCTAAAAATTGCCACGGCGCAATTGACCACAACTCTTAACAGTCAATTTAGAATTTAAATTTTAAGTTTTAAGGCTGTTCGAACCCCCTCAAATTTCAGTTTTTGAATTTCTTCTATTAAAAATTAACATAAAGCCACCAAATTTTGCACAGCTTTCTAAAATATGATTATCTACAATGTGACAGCATGTTTTTAAATACAAGTTATTGTTAATAAAATATATCAACCAATGTGACATATTGGAAAAAAAAAGCTTTGTGAACTGTCAGCAATTCAATTTCCAACATTATTTCTTACACTCTTAAGGAAAATAGATTGTTTACATGATATGATTGATTGTTTTTTTAATTTTGTAATTTTACCCGTTAAAAACCTATTAAAAAAAATAAATAAATTGGAGATACGAAATTAGTGGAAACTCCTAACAATCACTTAATATTTAAAAAAAAAACTATTGTTTTATTGTTAATATTTAAGAAACATTTTTTGTGCATAATTTGATTGGCAAGTTTCAAAATTTATAATTTTAATCAGTAAAATCAATTTTATACAGAAAAATTAAAAAAACTGGCAAGGCTAAGTTGACCGAAAAGCTTAATAATCATTCAAAATTTCTGAAAATTTTATTTAGGTAGTTGTTTTAATTGGAAACTTTTCAGAATTTATAATTCTCTTTGTAAAATTTGATTTTATATAGGGGTAGAAACTATCAAAATTAGCAAGGTGTAATTGAGTGATCATCTTTTGATAGTCACTCAAAATTTTAGGGAAATCGACCATTTCCAGATGATTTCATTGGAATGTTTTTAAAATTTTAATCATAAAAATCCATTTTATATAGAAAATTTCAAAACTATAGAGGTGAAATTGAGCAACAAACTAAAATCACCAATATTTTATATAAAAATTAATTGAGCAGTGAAAACTAATTAATTAGACATTAATTTGAGTTGTCCCATTTAATATTATAATTTATACTGAAAATTTGAAATCTGGCTATCGTAATCGAAATCGACCATTTTCAGATGATTTCATTGGAATGTTTTTAAAATTTTAATCATAAAAATCGATTTTATATAGAAAATTTCAAAACTATCGAGGTGAAATTGGGCGACAAACTAAAATCATCAAAATATTTTATAGAAAAATTAATTGCAGTGAAAACTAATTTATTAGACATTATTTTGAGTTGTTCCATATACTATTATAATTTAAACAGAAAACTTCAAATCTGGCTAGGCCGAAACCCTTAATAGTAATTTTTTTAGTTATTTGATTGGAAAATACTTAAACTTTATATTTGTAATCAGTAAAAGTTTATTTTATATAGGTGTTTGAAACCAATATCAGCATAAAATGTGACAAAGACACTCCAAAAAATTTCGACTACGTTTATAGCTTTTAAAAGAGAACTTAAGGATTTTCTCAAAACAAAAAAAATATTCGATCGGTCGCATATTGCATACTGTAAAGTCTGACCGAATAAAGTATATATTATTATTATTATTTTTATTATAATTTTCAAATTGGCTAAGCGAAATTGCCGGAGAC
The DNA here is from genome assembly GCA_951805005.1 of Othius punctulatus. Lineage (NCBI taxonomy): Eukaryota > Metazoa > Arthropoda > Insecta > Coleoptera > Staphylinidae > Othius > Othius punctulatus. Next base: position 23,124,562 of record OX638138.1, on the reverse strand, counting down.
TCATAACAATCATGTAAACTGTCACATAAACCGATTTTAAAATGATTTTATTGGATGTTTTCAAGTCTAATCAGTAAAAATCTATTTGATACAGAATATTTCCAAACTAGCAGGGCTGAATTCACCAACATACTTAACAATTACTCAAAATCTATGAAAAGTCGATTTTTTTTAGATGATTTGATTGGAGTATTTTAAAACAAAGCGGCGGTGTAAGATTTTCTCATAGTTTTTGGAAGATGGAGTTACAAGAAGTACTTTGAAACTCAAATTAGATTTAGACTTTTTTTAAGTGAACCAAAATTATACCAACTGTGATGATTAAAATAACTAAACACTCATAAGGTAAGGTATTGCAGAATTAATATAAATATAATAAATCATAGAAGTGGAAAGTTCATACAACATAGTAGCAACATTAATATACAGAATGGACCATCAGTCGATTTACCATCAAACATTTTCTTGTAATTAAATATTTTTACAATTTTGTTTTGGATTTTAAGAAAGTCTTTTCTCGAAATTTACTTTGGAAAAATCCACTATAATATTGCATTTCTTTACGCAGATTTTCGAATATCGAAAAATTCAGATTCAGATTTAGATTTTGCCTTTTCTTTCGATGGTATCGATATGTTAGTTTTGGGTTTATCTAGGGACGGGATGTGTGTGCTAATGAGTCCCAGATATATTCCTATATATGTATATTTAAGGAATTCGTTTCATCCTTTCATCCTTTTAATATATGACTTCGAATTGTATTTGTATATTTATCTTTTATTTTATGTAGGTATATTATGAATTTTCACTTACATTGGGTTATGCTGCGTTGTGTTATGTACGTTTTGTCATGTTGCTTTGTCATTTATATACAGGGTGGTCACTTTTACGACGCCCACCATTATGATCTATTAAACGGAAGTACATACAGAGTTGGTCAAATGGGATAAAAGTTTCTTATTTTTGTGCCTTTCAATATACTGAAACGAAATCCGGGATATCTTGCACAGGTCCTGAAATATCGCTGAATAACTGAAAATGTGCACTTTCGTTTTCCTCTTATAACTTTTTTACTTTTCAAGGAAATATTACGGAAATATAACTATAGTTTAGGTTAAAAAAGTGTATAGTCCGTTTTTTTTGCTTTAGTTCATAGTTCCACAACCTGTTATTTTATGTTGATTAAAACAAAGATCACTAGAAAAATCACTACAAATTGGACCGTAATCTAATTTCCGAGAAACACTAATGACACTAAGTCATTTAGTGAAATTGTGATGTTGGTGGATCGTGGAACGTTGGTGGAAAAAAACAGACTCTATATATGTTTCAATTTTCGAAAAATCATTCGGTATGTTATTTCTATCAGCCATTCTATAATACCTCATTCGTAATTTGTAGCCAAGCCCAGCAACACCAAATCACTAGAGGGTCTTCGGTATCCCGCCGATTGCTAATTAACCCTTTTATAAAAAAAAAAAAGAACAGCCGTCACTCATTCCCTCCTGTAACGTAAACTCCCCACACCTAAGCAAAGGTGTCCTGCAGGGCGAGATGCGTTAATCCACCCCTCCGAGTGGGGTTCGAACCCGGACGTCTTTCCCACGCGTACGCCCCTCGCCTTCGACGCCACGCATTCCCATACATGTGCAATAGCGTATGTGCTATATACACATATATAAATTACGTGTATGTGTGTATATTGTGTGTATAAGTACGCACAGCGTGGGACCGCGGTGGTACCGGTGTGGATTTAATGGCCGCCCCCCTTTTCGCGCACAATGCGCCCCGTGACTACGTGACCGAGCCGCCCCCTTCCACGGGCCGAAGCGCTGCCGCCAGAGTGTACACAAGCAATTACCGGGGGCCCTCGTGTGATTTATTAAGGGCCCTCCTGTACGATCGCATGTGTGTGTACATGCAAGTCCGCTCCTTGCAGTGCGTCTCGCATACACAATAGAGATTTATTATCGGGATCTCGCTGGTTCATGGGAGCCCGTCGAGAAAGACCTCTCGAACCGTAATTAAGTTGGCAGCGAGATGAAGAGTGGACTTCAGTGTAATTTGTATATAATGGACGATTCTCAAAAAAATTAAAATGAGAGCGTACTCAAGATTTAAAAATGTACTGGCTCATTATATTCAGCATTTATATAGGGGGTACCACTGGCTGTGAGCAACGGACCAATTTTTGGAAATATCTACTCTAAACTAACATTTGGGGTAATTGAATGCAAATTTTGGATTCAAGGCATTCAAGGCAATGGTGTAAAACATTCACATTGCTTAAAACAAACTATCGACAATTCTCGAATGTAACCACTGCCATATTTGAAAAAATATGGAGATTGATATATGGAGCACATTTGAAGCACATTTGAAGAAGCTCTTAGAATGTAAACTAGAATAGGCGACATGAGAAAGGAATACTCGCAATGTGCAAGATTCATATTTAGAAGTCACTTATTTTCCAAAATTTTAACAGTTGAAATCAAAACATTCATAATTTTATACATTAACACATTTACTTAAATACAGTTTATACATTTCATACAATTTATACATCATCATATTCACCTCCATACATCACAAGTTCAAAATATGGAGGAAACAGTAGCTCTTGGCCTTCAAAGTCTACCCACCCCTAACATAGATAAATACTATATTATACGTATGGGAGGTAATAGAAACACTATCTTGTGAAAACCAACCCACGACTGTATATTTTGAACACGAGAGCTTGTATATCTATGCCACACGGACTTCCAGATAAATATTTTTTTCGAAAATTTAAAAATTAAATATTTTTTCATTGTTTTCTTCTAGAAATTAAAGCTCGTTTAATCGAATTTATATTGAAATGATATGTTGGCATTTTTTTGAGTAGATTTAAATTTTTTTATTAAAGCTGGCGTTCCTTTTGTCACTTTATTTCTCTTATCTTACATGTTGTGTTTTGTTATGCTTTATGTTTTTGCCAGTTTTTCTCCTATTGCTCAGAAGTATTTACTTATTATGTCAGCCTATTCCATTTTTTTTTTCTGTAGTAGTTCACTTTTCTCTTTTCACTTTGTTTATTTCTGATTGTTGAGGCTTCCGGTTTGTTATATTATATAATATTTTCGACGTTTTGTTTGAGTCGTATTGTGTTTAGTGGAGCCTTTTCTGGCAGTTTGTCATTTTTTCTCTTTTATTAATCTATTTGTTTCTTCTTTATGTTCCTGAAAACTTTGTTTGATTATGTCATTTGTAATATGCTTTCTGTATTTTTTATTAAGTTAATCTATTGTTTCTATGCTTTTAATAGTTTCTTCAGTTATCCATAGCGTATGTAAGCTGATTTCCTCATGTCCTTCGTGAATTTTTTTAAAAATTTAAGAAAGAGAGAGAACAATCTATATAAGGCTATTGGCCCTCGGCTTTTCTGCTAAATATATATTTTTTAAAGAGTTATGCTTCCTTTAAAAAGTGGAAACATTCTCAATAATTGTTATTGATTTTCATTTCTCATCAAGATTTTGGGAGATTTTTCAATAATTTCGATATCATTAAAATAAGAATTTTCCAAAATGGTTGGCACTATAATTGATTGATGATTCTAAAAAAATCCATTCCAATTCAATCCAATAGTTAATTTATTTTTTCTATGCCTTTAATGGTTTCGTTAGCTATCCATAGCGCATGTGAGATGATGTCCTCATGTCCCTCATGATAATTTTTCAAAATTTGATTAAGAGAGAACAATCTTTATTAGGCTATTAGCCCTGGGCCTTTCTGCCTTCAAAATTTTATATATTCTGTCAATATTTCTGGCTAATGACATCATTTCGACATAATGACATTTAGAGATTAATAATTGAAATCTTGACGGAATCTGCGTATATTTGGCAAAATCATATAATATGCCGTTAATATTTCAATGATTATTTTTAAATTTTTAGAACAAGGAATTTTTAATAGCAATATTTGATTTGGAGATCTTTGGATTTATTGAAAAATCTCCAAAAATCTTAATAATTATTGCGAAAACTGTAGAGATCTCAATAATTAAGAAATCAGGGAAGTGATTGAAAATTATCTCGAAATTTGACAATATTTACAAATGTCTTCATATTTTTAAAATTATCGACAAATTCGGAGAATGGAAAAATGTGAGTAATAATGATGCCAGTCATTTCTGAATTTATGATTCCGAAATTATTGAGTAATCTCTCAAAATCTTAAGAATTATTGAAATATTTTACAATAGAAATCTCTAAATGTATTGGAAAATCTTGGGAATTATTCATAAATCTCTGGATTTATTGATATTTATTGGGAAATCTATGGAAATCACGAAAAGTATTGAGAAATATTGGGAATTAATGAAAAATGTGAACCAATTTGCATTTTTTCTCTCGAAATTATTGAAAAATCTCCAGAAATCATGACAATTATTCGGAAATCTGTAACGATCTCGAAAATTATTGAGAAATTGTGGAAATTAAAGGAAAATATCTCGGAGTCTTGATAAAATTTAGAAAAGTTTAGATATTTTAAGAATCGCCGAAAAGATTTTAGAATGAAAAAATGTCTGTAATAATCGTCATTGTGAAATTAGCGAACGATCTTAAAATCTTGAGAATTAATGAGAAATCTGTATAAATCTCGAATATTATTAAACAATCTTGAGAAGTATTGAAAAATCTGCAGAAATATTGAAAAATATTGATCTTCTAAATTATTGGAAAATCTCTGGAATTTTTGCTAATACTTAAAATAGACTGGATTCTAAGGATATTCGATCAAGTATAGTGCCAACTATTTTGCATTTTCTGATTTTAATGACGTCGAAAATATTGAAAAATCTCTCGAAATCTTGATAATTAATGAAAAATCTATGGAAATCAATAAAAATTATTGAGAATGTTTCCACTACCAATATTTCAACGATTACATCTGCAGCCCCGTGGTCAGCTGTTGTACTTTTTTCTTAATTATAAGTAGGCATGGATGCGTTGCTTGGGAGATCTTATTATTATTATAATAATTTGATTTTAACGTTAAATATGTTTGTATCTATTCATAATTCTACAATGCATAGTGGTTAATTAAAATAAACTTAACAAGTTACTCACTACACATCCAAAATTTAATGAATACTGTCAAAGTTTGAATTGCGAGTATGCAAATACTGTCTAAATTTCACTTAGAATTCTGAGAATTTCTGTTATTACTGTCAAATTTTAACATTTGGTCAATATATTAATGATTCACATCCGAAATTAAATTAATACTCTCAAAGTTTCAATTGCGAGTGTGCAAATACTGTCTAAATTTCACTTAGTATTCTGAAAAAAAAATCTGATTTTACAGTCAATATATAATATTTGGTCAATATATTAATGATTCCTATTAACATTTCTTCAGAATATAACAGTTCAAAAATATTTATTGTAATTTTTACGATATTATTAAAATGTTGATAAAACCATACAGGGTCATATTTTAATATTTAAAAACTGCTCTTTTTATAGAAAGCGATAAGTATTTTTGCAAACAAAAATGGCTGTAAAAAGAATTAAGAGCTCTATAAAATTATCAATCACGTCATATGTCAAAAATTACTAAGATCATAATTTTAAGCGCCTTAGTTAATTTTATATTATCAATGTTTCAATGATAACTATCAACTTTTCTTTACAGTATGATAGTTCAAAAATTATTATGTTAATTTTGACAACATTCATAGAATGTTGATAGAATTCATAGAATTTGAAACAAAATATTAATAAATTTATTGCATTTTCACTATGAAAGTTTTAATGATTACTGCCAAATTTTAAAATTCAGTCAATATTGAAAATATTACTGCCAAAATCTCAAAAATAGTGTTAACATTTCAATTGATATTATTTATTTATTGTCTTTAATCTCTTGTACCCTGAGAGAGTGTCGAGTGTCGATTGATATTATATAAATTTCAATTGAAATTCTCAAAATTCTTGACACAACTGAGGTTCTGAAAATGTCATTTGTTGTTGCAAATATTATATTTTTACTGGAAATTTTTTACATCAATATTCTGTCAATACTTTAATAACCAATAATAAAATTTAAACATTGTGATATTTTGAGAACACAAATTAAAATTTTGAAGGAATCTGTAGAATTTTTTGTCAAAATAATATTTCAATAATTACCATCCTTCTTTTAAAAATTCTTCCAATATTTTAATGGTTACTGGCAAAATTTCGATTGATACTGTTAAAGTTTCAATAATCATTCTTATTAATTTTTAATAATATATAATAATAATAATTCTTAATAATTTGTTCTCATTAATTTGGTATGCTGAAATTGTTTGATTTTTACTGACACAATTTTAAATTCTATCAATAATTTAATGATAACTATCAATTTTCTTCAGAGTATGACAGTTCAAAAGTCATTCTACTGACATACATAGAATTATGATAGAATTATATACATATCAATAAATATATAGCTAAAAATTTTATTTTATCCTAATTTAGCTAAAATTAATGATTACTGCCAAATTTTTATTATTCGGTCAATATTGCATGAATACTGTCAAAATCTCAAATAATAATGTTAATATTTGAATTGATATTATCAAAATTCTTGACCACTATTTTTCACCATTGAAATTATGAAAATTGTAGCTACAAATATTATATTTTTACTGGCACAATTTTATGTATAATCTGCTAACAGTCCAATCGCCAATGAAAAAATTTCACAATAATAATATCATTTTTAAATCAATAATTAAAATTTTTACTTTTTTTTTTGACTAATTATATCATATATTCCTAACATTTCAACGATTGCCATCTGTGAAAGATCTGCCGAAATTTCAATAGTTACTGCTAAAATTGCAATTGATACTGTTAATACTGTCATTCCGAAAATATCAGTTGGTATTCTGATAATTTCAACTTGTTCTGTTTAAATTTGATACTCTGTAAATATTTCAATGGAAACTATTAAAATTTCTTGAGTGGATAGTTCGAAAGGAATTATTGTAATATTGATGAAGTACAAAGCGTTTTGATAAAATAATGTGATAATAAATTTATTGTTACCATAAAAATTGCAAAGATTAATGTCAAAATGTTAAATATTCGGCAAATATTGCATTAACAACTAAAAATTTTTCAATCAATACCTAATTTTAAAATTTCAATTGACATTGTAAAAGTTTCATTTGGTATTTTGAAAACTTCAATTTTTACTATTAAAATTTTCTATTCGATTAACATTTCACTGGTTGATATCAAAATTTATTTAGAATATAATAGTTTGAAAGTAATTATTGTCATTTTAACGATATATAGAATTTTGATAGAATAATATAATAATAAATGTATCATTAAATTTGTTTACTGTATTACAAAATTTCAAGATTAATGATTCAAGATTTTAAATATTCTGTCGACATTTTAAATAATACCTACTGTTAAAATTTCAATTGTAATTCTGAAAGTTTCATCTGATATTATAATTTTTTTATTTTTTAATATGATAATAAATTTATAGCTTAACTTTTCATTTTTACTATTTACTATCAAAATTTCAATGACTACTAGCAAAAGTTTAAATATTCAATCAATATTATTAATGATTACTGTCGAAATGTGCAAGTGAAAATTGTAAGTTTCATTTGATATTATACATTTTTTAATTTTTCATATCAAAATTTTATGTTTGGTCAATATTTCAAAGATTACTATCAAAATTCATTCAGACTAGGGAAGTTCAAAAATAATTATTGCAATTTTGACAAAATACACACAATTTTGTTACAATAATATAATAATAAATTTATATCTAAAATATTAAATTTTTACTCTCAAAATTTCAATGACTACTATCAAAATTTTAAATATTCAATCAACATTGTAATGATTCCTGCCAAAATGTGCAATTGAAATCATAAAATTTCAATTGTTATTCTGAAAGATTCATTTGATAAAATTCATTTAGACTAGGGAAGTTCGAAAATAGGTACATAGAATTTTGATAGAATAATATAATAATAAATTTATCGTTGTATCAATCGTATCGTTGCATCGAAATGTATCATTGTTAAATATAATTTGTTTACTGTAATACATTTACTATACTTTATTTACTGTCTACTAAAATTTCAAGATTAATGATTCAAGATTTTAAATACTCTGTCGACATTTTAATTAATATCTACTGTTAAAATTTCAATTGGGATTTTGAAAGTTTCATTTGATATTATAAAAAAAATATTTTTTCATTTCAAAATTTGATGTTTGGTCAATATTTCAATGAGTACTATCAAAATGAGACTATGGAAGTTCGAAAATAATTATTGCAATTTTGACGAAATACACACAATGGTGTTACAATATAATAATAATAATATTATAGCTAAAATTTAAATTTTTACTCACTACTATCAAAAGTTTAAATATTCAATCAATATTATTAATGATCACTGTCGAAATGTGCAATTGAAAATTGTTAAAATTTCAATTGTCATTCTGAAAGTATCATTTGGTATTCTGAAAAATTCCATTTTTACTGTCAAAATTGTGATATTCTGTCAATATCTCAATGACTAATAATAATAATTCTTTAATCACGTCACGTGTACAGTGTATTTAAACTACTATCAAAATTTCTTCAGGATATGGTAGATTCAAAATAAGTATTGTAATTTTAATTAAATGCATAGAATTTTTATGAAATACTATAATTTAAGATATTATACTAAATACATATACTCTGTTCCATTTTTATTTTTAACTAAATTGGCTCTGTTAGGGTGACCGTATTGTTGGCCTATGTAAAAAGTCACTAAACTTGAAAAAATAGGTAATGTTTAAAACAAAAAGAGGTTATATTTTATGACAGTGGGCAATGTTGCCATCAAATTGAGTATCTATTGAGTAATATTATTTCATCTATTTAATTTAGATTAGACAGCGTTGTTAGAAATCTGACATTTAATAATTTTTTCACCGTCAGATCAGTTTTGTTGGTGTAAAACTGTGTAAAACTTTATAAAATGAAACCACAGCCTTCCTATTTAGAAATTAAAATGGAACAGAGATTATTATTAATAGGGATTATTATAAATTTATCATTATTAATTTTTACTGTCAACTAGCAGTTTCAATCTTCAGCATTTCGTTGATGACATTCGTGCCTGTAGCATATTTCATTGATGCCAACCCTCTGCATGTTAACGATAAAACGTACATGCACCTTTTAATATGAATCTAAATTTTTATTATTTTCTCTTTATTTCCACATTGTGGTGCAGGTATAAAAAAAAGTAACGTATGAAATGAAAATGAAAAGAAAATGTACCTCCCTTTCGACCCGCCTTCGTCCCTTTCCCCTTGGTGTACATGTTTATTACCCCAAAGCGGCGAAACAGCCTTAATCCCGGTGAGCGTGCTTGAAAGCCTCTCTTATGCACTTGTATTATGATATACGAATTAATAAACTATTGAAAATAAAGATTTATTGCCTTACAAATAAACTAATTCACACAGGATGTAATCGAACATCGTCCACCACAGTCAGAATATCAAGAACACAGAATCGCACCTGATTGCCGTCCACCTCTAATTATTAAGCATTTTATGGATATCCGTCCTGTGCTAATTGACACTGGCCTGCACTCGCACGTCAAATGGGCGCGCACAAATAAATATTATAATCCAAATCTCCCCTTATTGATTATTTATTGCGCGCAGAAATTGGGGCCTAATGCATTTTTAATGTATGTGCCAATAACTCAGCCATCGCCGACCGGACGGCATAATTATTATGTTAATTTTTTAGACGTATGTTTGAGTGTTTGAATGGGCATGCATGTGCATGTAGTACGTGTGAGCATGAGGGGCCCACTCCATGAATTATGTATTATTACCTCGGTAAGAAAGCCCGGCGAAAAAAGCGATAATTCGGTTTTAATGAGACTGCAATGTTTAAAAAAATATTTAAAAAAAATGTTTTAATTAGATATTTCTTCGTCTGGTTATTGGGAGAAATCATCATGAAAAAATTTCAAATATTATTTGGTTTTGAAGTTTTAGTTTTGATAAGTTTGAAAATCACTACAATAGAGTGTATTAAATTAAATAAAGGTTGCCTGTTTCACTCGCATTTCAAAGTGAGGAAACTTCTTATTCAACATGTGCATTGTACACCCACATAAACGACAGTCTCCATTAGGTGACGATTAATGCGCGGGCAATTACTTGAAGTGTTTGCCCATTTACCATTTAGGAGACCTTTTCCTCCCGTGTCATTACGGCGAGGAGGCTTCAATATTTGTCCAGAGATCTCTTCGGCCCGGACGCGACACCTACACAAAATTAATTATTGATAGTTGAAGACTTAGTGGCAGCTGTATTATTTGTGTGGTAATGGCCAAATATTGCATTTTAAGCGATCGACACCCACTTGGACGCTCGTTTGCAATAAGTTCAAATCGAATAGATGTGCATTGTTAAAGTCGTTGAAATCGCGTGGTCGGAGGCTTGAGAGCCTCACTTATTTTGCGAGTTTACAATGTGCAGAAGTTTTGCTTTTAGAGCCTCTGCTGCTTTGAAGATCGTAACTGTTTAATAAGTAATTACCTTTAATCGGCGACTAATTTCGTTAAATGCCGCCGTGGATGTAAATCTAGTCATAAAGACTAACTATCGATTAAAATTAATAGCAGATTGCAAGACCCAGCCTTGATGTAGCTACTGTTACGAGTATCGGAAGTATCTTTCCAGCTAAAAAGGGGATCACTCCATATATTGGTTGAGTAGCTAATAGTAACTAGTATCTACAATATGTCAATTGTATATAAAATCTCTTTAAACCAGTGGATGGAAAGACCAAAACCAAGTATTGTGTTGTGTATACCATATATGGGCCCATATTTCTAATAAGACAAGGAACAGTGTTTTTAACGCATTAGATTAAATCGACGATAACACGACAAAAGAGGCGTAAGCGACAAAATTGCCCAAAATGAATTTTATATATCACAGAAATGCTCATTTAAAACTCCATCCATGTATGCTACGATCCAATGCGCCAAAGTTTTAAATTCGGGAATATGTGTGTTCAATTCCTCATAAGCGACAAGAACTATGTATTCGTAAACGTTAATTCTGGCAGTAACCGCACAGCTGCCATTAGGGATATTGGTGTTACGCCAAGCGTGGATTTGCCATTTGAACCACTTGAAAATGACCGTAAGAAGTCGAATCTCGAGTCGTTATTTTATTGTATAAGTCGATATATCAATAAAGATTTTGTGGTAAAAACATAGCAAGTTGTTTCTCTGTTTTTTGAAGTAATAAAGGTCAGTTTGCTATCTGTTTATTATTAAATTATTCCTTGGCTCATTATGCGTCAATTAAGACATATTTATATTCTTATAATTGTCGTTAACCAGAAAATATTTGCGACATTTGATTACGTCGGGTAAGTTTATTTTGTTAAATTTAAAATAGAAAGCCCAACTCATATGGCACAACATTGCAAAGTATTTCACGTATTACATTATTATTTTTTTAAACGAACATAAATGCTGCTGAACTTAGCTTTGATTAACGCAAATATTATATTAAATAATGAGAGTTGTAAGAAGCATATTTAGCACGAAGAGAAAGTTTACAAACCGAGGTGCGTAATTTCTCGAGTGCGTAATTGTCTTACAACTCAAGTAATGTACGCTATTTTTTCTACTCCCAGTCGTAATTATGAATTTTTTTGCACAAATTGGTACATTGTTGTTCTGTCAGATGCTCATGGCAATATTGGATATTGACCATCAAATGACTATTTTGACACTTTCAATACTAAATGTCACAATGTATTATGTAAATTGTGTAATATTATCTAAAAAACGTATGAATATTCTAATAAAAATGTCTCTTACTTCTCTTCTCTTCTTCAGTTTCACAATGTATTATGTAAATTATGTAATATTTCCTAAAATATGTAATGAATATTCTATTAAAAATGTCTCATACTCCTCTTCTCTTCTTCAGATATATAGTGGTAAAATGTTATCAAATTTTACACTACAGCAGATTCAACCAAATAATGATGAAAGTATTATGGACATAGAAAGTTAGGACATATTATTTCTAGAGAATCTTGACACTGGCGAAATTCTAAATAGCGTTTCAGTTAACGAACCAGTAAATAGAAATCTAGGAATAAAAATTGTTGATTTATCTGATACTAGTGACGAATTTAATAATAATGTTGAAGAAATATCAAATTTGAATAAAGCAAATGTAACCAATAAAATAACATGAAAAGGCCGGACAAGATATAAGCCCGATAAACAATAATAAGCCATGTAATATCGTCTCACCATATCATATTTTATTTTGGGTAAATAGTAATAATAAAAGTGTAAGTGTTACTACGAAATGCAGTGTTAGTCAATCCGATGGATCTACAGACGAATTTAATGACACTATTGAAGAAATATCAAATGTTAATAATGAAAATCAAAGCTCAGAAACTAATAAAAATAGCCCTGACAAATCTAGGTCATCAAGTAGTACTGATCTATATTCCCATAGCGATGACTCATCAAGTTCTGATATTGAACCATCAGCCGGAAAGTGTGATAAAAAAATCAAAAAAATAGGCTTTCGATTATCAGGAAAATCATATAGAAATTACAAAGGACAACATAATTCTGAAGAACACAGTAAAACCGAATCCATGCCAAGGAAGAAGTTGTAATAACAAATGAAAGAAATAACAACCGAAAATGAAAGAGATTACATATTAAATACTTTCTGGAATTTAAAATCCCATAATGATAAAAGAGGATTCATCAAAGGTTGAATTTACATAATTCCTGTAAAAACAAAAAGAACTTTATCAGAAAATTCTTGAAGAGGATTAGCATACCAATTTTTTTTTCTATGAAGAATGGTATACATAATTGAGTATGCACCCATTATTTTATTAATACGATAGATATTACTCAACAAATAATAAGAAAATCGCTACAAGGAAAAATTACAGAAAAAAGGATTAACATACCAATATATTTTAACCATTGAAAATATAAAGGAATATAAAATACTTTCTGGAATATAAAATTCCATAATAACAATATTTTTGTACCAATGAACATATAAAGGAATATAAAATACTTTCTAGAATTTAAAATCCCATAATGACAAAACAGGATTCATCAATGGTTGTATTAACATCATTTCTGTAAAAACAAAGAGAACTCTATCAGAAAATTCTAGAAGAGGATTAACATACCAATATTTTTTTTATGAAAATGGTATACAAGAATGGGTATGTCACCGTTGGTTTATTTAACTTCATTTAGCTTCACCGAAAATGAAAAAAACGACATATTAAATAATTTCTGGAATTTAAAATTTCATATTGACAAAAGATGATTCATCAATGGTTGAATTAACACCATTCCTGGAAAAACGAAAAGAACTCTATCAGACAATTCTAAAAGAGGATTTACATACCAATATTTTTTTACCAATGAACGAAATGACATATTATATACTTTCTGGAATTTAAAATCCCATAATGACAAAAGAGGATTCATTAATGATTGTATTAACTTCAGTTCTGTAAAAACAAAACGAATATATTTATTTTACTTCATATAGCTTCACCGAAAATGAAAGAAATGACATATTAAATACGTTCTGGAATTTAAAATCCCATAATGACAAAAGAGGACTCATCAATGGTTATATTCAGTAAATATAACTGTATATAACATCATTTCAGTAAAAACAAAAAGAACTGATCAGAAAATTCTAGAAAACGATTAACATAAAAATACTTTTTTATGAAGAATGGTATACAAGAATGAGTATTTCAACTTTTTTTAAATTTTACTTCATTTAGCTTCACCGAAAATAAAAGAAATGACATATTAAATACTTTCTGAAAGTTAAAATCGCATGATGACAAAAGAGGATATAATTGAAGAGAAATCATCAAAATATTGAAAAATCGAACATGAAAAATGATGATTTTCAAATAATGATTAGTTTTTCAAGTTAAATTTTTCAATATTTTGAAGATTTCTCATCAGTTATGGCATTACACCCAAATAATGATAAGAAACAAATAACATATTGATGATTATCGATATTGCAAAAATCATCATAGCCAAAAAATGCCATAATTGATGAGAAATCATCAAAATATTGAATAATCTGACTTGAAAAGATCATCATAGCCAAAGAATGCCATAATTGATGAGAAACCATAAGAATATTGAAAAATTGAACTTTTCATCATAATTCGAAAATATAATCAGTATTTTGTTTCTTGACATCGAGATTTAAAGTCATGAAAAATATATACAAGGTGATTATGATTATGTTTCATAAGATTAGAATTAACTAATCTCTGTTGTTTCGAGTTGAGAGGAAAAGTTAATTTTCTTAGAGAAAGTCAACGAGATTAAAGATATTCTATTAAACTCACGAAAGGAAATATATACAATGTGACTATCATTTTGTTTTAATGAATTTAATGGGCAAACTTCAATCTCGACTTTTTTTATAAACTTGGATTCAAAACGCCTGAATTTGCTATTATTGTTGTTTGTTTGTTTATTTAACGGCTTATTTCTGCTGATATGGCTACTTACCGTCGCCAAGGATAAATGACTTCTTTTGCCGATGGATCAATTGAGAGGATGGTTATAATGTACCCACCCACCCACCCTTCGATTCAAATTATTTATAAAGTATAACACTGGACGTCTAACAATTTACAATTATTACAGTAATAATGATTCATAATGATGCACCATTAATTTGTAATGGTTTAAATCGTAGTCATCATTTAAAAATTCTTAATATAAGTTATTTCTGTCAATTGTCACTTATTCTTCTATCAATTGTTACTGGTACATCTATCAATTGTCACTTGATAATTGGAATAAGATTATTTATCTGTCAATTCTCACGGATTCATCTGTCAATTGTCAATGATTAATCTGTCAATTGAAACTGATTCATCTGTAAATTGTCACTGATTCATCTTTAAATTGTCACTGATTAATCTGTCAATTTTTAGTTGAAAATTAGTTGAGCACTATAAATTATACTGGTGTAGTGATTTTAATCACTTATTACACACTATAACCATCCTCTCAGTTGATCCATCAGCAAAATAAGTCATTTAGTTTATCAATTGTCACTGATTTATCTATTAATTGTCACTGATTCATCTGTCAATTGTCACTGATTTATCTGTCAATTGTCACTGAATCACCTGTCAATTGTTATTTGAAAATTCGTTGAGTACTATACGTTATTTAAATTTGATGTGTGAGTGGTTACCACTCGGTGAAACATATTAGTATAGGAATAATAAAACACTTGGTTGACATTTCACAGTATATATAGAAGAACTCTACAATTGTTTCGGCCTCTCAGCCATTAACATTAAACTGGTCTGGTCATTTTTATAACTGCAATTGCTGATGATCAACTCAGAGGATGATTATAGTGTCAAACATAAACCATCCCACAAATTTAGAATTGAGCAGAACACATGTTTCAAACAGTTTGTAGAAAGTTTGCCAGCAGTTTCTTCCCACTTCTGCAGGGGTTTGACGAAAAAACATTTTCTGCCAGCAGAAATAAACAGTTTTACAAATCTTTACTGGAAATAGACGCCGTCGATTATCCGGAAAATCATATCGAAATTACAAAAGACAAAATAATTCCAAAGAAGACAGTAAAACCGAATCCATGCCAAGGAAGAAGTTGCAATAACAAATGTAATAGCTTTACTGAAAATGAGAGAAATTACATATTAAATACTTTCTGGAATTTAAAATCCATTATGTTTGGATTCATCAATGGTTGTATTAACATCATTCCTGTAAAAACGAAAATAACTATCATAAAATTCTAGAAGAGGATTTACATACCAAAATTGTTTTACAAATGAAAGAAATGACATATTAAATACTTTCTGGAATTGGAATTTAAAATCCCATAATGACAAAAGAGGATTAATCACTGGTTGTATGAACTCATTACTGTAAAAAGGAAATAAAAACTCTAACAGAAAATTCTAAAAGAGTATTAACATACTTATATTTTTTTTATGAAGAACGGTATAAAAGAATGAGTATGTCAACATTTGTTTACTTTACTTCATTTAGCTTCACCGAAAATGAAAGAAATGACATATTAAATACTTTCTGGAATTTAAAATCCCATATTGACAAAAGAGGATTCGTCAATGGTTTTATTAACATCATTCTTGTAAAAAGTAAAATAATTCTATCAGAAAATTCAGAAAAGATGATTAACATACCAATATTTTTTATGAATAATTGTATACAGTAATGAGTATGTCAATATGTCAACTTTTTTTTTAATTTTAGCAAATTAAGCTTCACCGAAAATGAAAGAAATGACATATTAAATACTTTCTGGAATAAAAAAATCCCTTAATGACAAAAAAGGATTCATCAATGGTTGTATTAACATCATTCCTGTAAAAACGAAAATAACTCTGTCAGAAGATTCCAGAAGAGTATTAACATACCACTTTTTTTTATGAAGAATGGTATAAAAGAATGAGTATGTCAAACTTTGTTTCTTTTACTTCATTTAGCTTCACCGAAAATGAAAAAAATGACATTTAAATACTTGCTGAAATTTAATATCCCATGATGACAAAAGAGGATTCATCAGTGGTTGTATTAACATCGTTCCTGTAAAAACAAATAGAACTCTATCAAATAATTCTATAAGAGGATTAACATACCAATAATTTTTATGAAGAATGGGATACAAGAATGAGTATGTGAAAATTTTTTTATTAATGCGTTAGATATTACTAAAAATTTAATAAGAACACCACTACAAGGAAAAATTAAAGAAAATCATGATCTCAGAGGTAAACATAATCTATCTCACAAAATTACAGTTGAGCAGAAGAAACGTTTCGAACAGTTTGTAGAAAGTTTATCAGCAGTTTCTTCCCATTACTGCAGGAGTTCGACGAAAAACGTTATCTGCCAGTAGAAGTAAACAGTTTTACAAAGCTTTACCGGATGTATAAAACCTTGGTGGAAAAGGAAAATAAAAAACCGTTGAGTAATACGTGTTTTATGAAATATTTCAAGAAAGATTATAACATTGGCATACACGATCCAAAAAAAGACAAATGTGAAAAGAACAAAAATGTATCCGAGGATTAAAAAAAACTGACACAGATAATATTGATTATTTAAATCACCAAAGAGAATAAGATGATTGTAAGACTATATTTCTTAAATATGAAAATATGGTCTACAA
This sequence comes from Othius punctulatus, assembly GCA_951805005.1. Classification (NCBI taxonomy): domain Eukaryota; kingdom Metazoa; phylum Arthropoda; class Insecta; order Coleoptera; family Staphylinidae; genus Othius; species Othius punctulatus. The sequence continues at coordinate 23,107,226 of OX638138.1, read as the reverse complement.
ATTTTGACGAATGTGTTGTCCCTTCAATTTAAATGCATATTTAGGAGAGTATGCACCATGCATAAGTACGAAATGCAACAAAAATCGTGTTGGATATCATTTTTTTAAAGATTTTTTTTACGTAGTTTTTGCACTATTTACTTAAAAAAACATGTTCTGAATTGAAGATCTTAGGTTAGAAAAGTGATACCGATAACTATAAACTGAAATTTGAATCTTGTATTGCCATAAAAAATTATCGGAATTTGTCATGCGTTACGAAAAAACAAATCAAGTTTATGGTTTTATCCATATATTACCAGTTATGTATTTAAGGTTCTTTTATATTATTATTTGGTACTTACTGGTAAAAAAATTAAAATTACAATTAAAGTGAATTCAAGATGTATAAACATTAAATACATGCCTCTGAAGATAGTTATATACTAACCGAAACTAGTCAGGCCAAATTAAATAAATAAATAATGAAATAAAATAGTACCAAATAATAATATAACCTTAAAAAAAATTAAGTTACACATTTGGCAAAAACTGAAATATCACAAAAACCTGACAAATTTTACTATTAAATTTTTAATTTAATACAAATTTTACAAATACAAATTTGTAATTACAAATTTTTACAATACAAATTTACAAATTTTACACATACAAATACAAAATACAAATTTTTACATTTACAAAATTGAAACAATTTTTTTTTGACGTTTCTGAAATCAGGGCAAAATTTTCTATCGGAAACAGCTATTTACGTGTAAGGGACAACAATTGTGTTGACCAGTGTAATTCCACGAAAAATTAATTCTTGGTATCTACCTTTGATCTACAAACGGTACTTTCTATACCACATGGACCTTATATGACTTACGGATTCTACAGGAAGTATGCGGTTTATAATTTAACTGTGTATTAAAACAAATCACAAAATGGTTACTGTTACATTTGGGAAGAAAATAATGGAAATCGTGGAGTCAATGAAATTTGCACCAATCTGTATTTCTGCTTGATCAATTTAGATAGAACTAGCGTATTTGAAGAAGTCTCCCTATTTTGTGATAATTGCCCAGGGCAAAATAAAAATAGATGGGGACATTTTATATATGTTGGTGTATTTTCTGAAAAACTCTAAGAATATAAGAAAAACTTCAATGACACTTTTGGCTGCAGGCCATATTGACATTCTTGTCGATATAATGCATGCAATTATTGAGAAATATTAATAAAAAAACTTAATATACAGGCACCCTCAGAATGGCCCACCGTGATAAGAAATGCAAGACGTCGCCCGAAACCAAAGGAGGAGCATGTTTCACAGTTTAAGGAATTTATGGACTGCAACCCCTAACTGCATTTAGAAAAATAAAGAAAATACATGGAAATGAAAGGTTTTTATTAATATAGATATTGACAGGATATTTCTTCTTGTGATTAGTTTATCAAAGTATGTTTTGTGTTCGTTCAGTAGGTACTGTTTTTATTTTTTAGCCAATATAAAATGTACTCAATGTTTTTATTTAATTAGCCAGTATACTATGTACTCAATGTTTTTATTTAATTAGTCGAACATATAAATTACCGCTCGAATGAATGGCGCTAATCTTTATATATTTCTGTTGTTGATACTCTGAAAATAAAGATTATTGCTTGATTTGGTGCGTTCTTGTCACTGGAGGAAAACGCATACCTCTGTGTTAAATATCTGCTGTGCGATTAGTAGTTTTTTGATGAGTAATTGCAGGCAGCTGTAGGAATGCGCGTTGCTCTCGGTGTTTTGCTCTGTTCGCGAGTGCATCCCGGTTTCCCTATAAATATGGGAAAACGTGCGACAGTAGATAAATAAGATCTAGGAATTTAGTGTTTTGCCGTCGAGGCTGCGAGAAAAAGAGGACGTCTCCGAAGAACCATCAACGCCAAATAAGATAATGTCTGTAAGTTAGAGGAACTGTCGTGTGTGCCAGTGAAAAAGTCAGCAGTGACCAGACGAACAAGCGACGCGCTGAATAGCTGGCATTGCAGCGTCCACGGAGTGGTCAGAGCCAGAGAGCCCAGACTGAGCTTCTGCACAAGAGGAGTAAAAAGAAGAGTCACAGCGTCCGCAATCGAAGACATGCCGTAAAGAGTGGTGACATCCCGACCGGGCTTACATCTCTATAAGAATTGCTCGCCCTTTGGTTTTGCTCTTAGTTTGGTTGGGGGTTGTATGTATGTGTACCGATACCCCGCGCTCAACATCCCACGCGTCAATTTCCATACGAGATCTACAACCATGTGGCGACTAAAAGCACGGGAAACGATAACTCTGGTGCAGCGGAGACGTTACGTATATCAGATCGAGCGATTAAAACGCGAAATACACGTGTTTGTCGGACGTGAGTTATTACGCGAAAAGGCTTTACATTCAATTCCCTAGTTATAAATGTGTAAGTGAGCGCAAACGTGTTAATTAAGGCCTACACGTCGATGGTTTATGGCGAAAAATTATTAGCATAGGTGCGCGAGCGCGGATGGCTCTCGCCCTGCGACATCCATCAGGGCCCAGGACTGTGTGCAGCTCTTGAGAACTCGGAATGGCGATGTTTACGCGATCGCATCAGGACACCGTAAATCCGACAAATGGTACATTGTTTATCGCGACTGGTCCGTGTTTTTCATACCATTGTGATGATTCAATTAAGCTGCTCTGGCCAATTCACACGTTGCATGCATATAAAGAAACATTTTGCAGAAGGAGCGAGGAGATAAATGCGTATCGATATTAACGCCCCCATGAAATATGGCAGAGAATTGTGTAGGTGCAACAGTGGCTGTACCCGAAGTTGTTGTGAACAAAAATATTCACTGAATCCAGATATAATGCGTAGGAACAATCCAATATTCGTCAACGTTAGTTTATTGGGTTATTTAAATAACAACGAGTTCTGTCTGCTTCTGCTTTCTAATTTCTGATCAGGCTAGACAACTAGACTGAAGATACTCCAAAATTATACAGCATATCCACCAGAACCAAGGAAAAAAACAGAGAAATATCAGAATAGGCACATGGAATATAAGAAGCATTAAAGGAAAAGAAGAAGAACTAGTAAATGAAATGATAAAAAATGAAGTGGACATAATGGCAATGACAGAAACGAAAAAGAAAGATAAAGGACTCAAACGAATACATAAGGGATATTGGATGCTCTGGTCAGGGGTGGAAACAAAACAGAGAGCGAAAGGCGGAGTTGGATTAATAATCGCACCAAGCAGAATAAACCAGATTATATGAGAAAAATACGTAAGCAAAAGAATAATGACAATAGAAATGAACATAACAGAAAATGAAACATGGTCCCTGATCATAGCATATGGAGAAAACGAAGACGCAAAGAAAGAGGAGAAAGACAAATTTTACGAAGATATACAAAAAGAAATTGATAATGCAACAGAAAATGTGATAATAATGGGAGACCTAAATGGACGAGTAGGAAACAGATATACAGGGATAGAAGAACTCATGGGGAAAGAAGAAGAGGAAACCAAAAATAACAATGGAGACAGAATAATCCAGCTATGTATAGAAAACAACCTAGTAATAACCAACACAAAGTTTAAACATAAAAACATACATAAGTATACGAGAGCACAGCCCTCCAGAAACGAAGCATCAATAATCGACAATTTTTTTAATTAACAAAAACAATTGGAAAAACATAAAAAATGTAAAAGTAACCCGAAGGGCGGAGATAGGAAGCGATCATTTCAACAAACGTAGATAAAAGAAGAAGAGAAACAAAAGAAAAATAAAATCATAGAAACTTAAGGAAGCACACTACAAAGACATCTACCAAGAAGCGCTAGAAAGAAAATTTAAAGAACAAGTAAGACAGAACAAATGCGAAGAAAAATGGAATACATTTAAAAGCACTCTACTAAACACAAAGAGAATGCTGCGGCGCAGCTAAAATAGTAAACACAGACACAAAAGCGACAACATGGTGGACCAAGGAACTCAGAACAACAATAAAGAACAAGAAAAATAAACGGAAGACATACCTTAGCCCAAAAAAATGCAAAAGACTATGAAGAATATAAAGAAGCGAGAAATAAAATGAAGATAGAAGTAAGCAAAGCGAAGGAAGAATCATGGAGAAAATTTGGAAAACAGATACAATAAAACTTCAGAGAAAACCAAAAATTGTTCTACGGAACAATAAAACGATTGAAACAAAAGAAAGAACATAATATGTTGAACATAAAAGATAGAGAAGGAAACATAATAACGCAAGAAGATAAAATAATGCAAAGATGGAGGAAATACTTCGAGGAATTGCCAAAAGCTGAGGAAACAACAGCAGAAGAAGACACAATAGAAGAACAAAGAGAAGAAAAAGCTGAAAGTGAAATAGAAAACATAACAATAACAGAAGTAGAAGAAGCAGTACAGAATCTAAAAGGAGGAAAAGCGCCCAGAATCACCCCGGAAATGCTAAAGTATATGGGAAAGCAAGGAACAGAATTAACAGAACTGATAAATGAAGTACTAAAGAGCGGAGATATACCTAAAGATTGGAGCACCGGAGTAATATTACCAATATATAAAAAGGGAGACAAGACAAAATGCGAGAACTACAGGGGTATAACGCTAACAAGCATAGCGGGGAAAATAATGACTAGAATTATAGAAAAGCGAGTAAGAGAACAACTAGAAGAAACGATAGAAGACACCCAAAGCGATTCAGAAGGGGCAGAAGCACGCACGATCTTATATTCACAATAAGACAACTAAGCGAAAAAATGGTAAATAATAAAAGATTCATCCATATATGCTTCATAGACCTAGAAAAGGCCTTCGATAGGGCAAAAAGAGAAGATATATGGAAGGAACTGAAAAATAGAGGAATTGACACAAAAACAATAGAGCTCATAAAAACAATGTACAAAAATAACAAAAACACAGTAAGAACGAATAACGAAGAATCAGCAGAATTCAAAACAAACATAGGAGTAATGCAAGGTTGTATATTAAGCCCACTCTTATTCACACTAGTGCTCGACGGTGCCATAAAAGAAGCAAAGAGCAAAAAGATGAAGAACATGAGGGTAGAATACTGGAAAATAGAAGAGACCCAGATATGTGAAATGCTCTTTGCGGACGATATGGCCATAATAGCGGAGACAGAAGAAAACCTGCAATTCAACATGGAAGTACAGGAAAGTGAGTTGACAAAGATTAACATGAAAATAAACACCAAAAAACCAAAACTATGGTCATAGTAAAGGAGAGCACAAACCACAGAATAATGATGCAAGGTAAACAAATAGAACAAGTGGAAAGTTTCAAATATTTAGGACCAGTAATAGAAAGCAACGCGAAAATAGAGAAAGAAATAAACGATAGAATAGGCAAAACCGGAAGAATGTTCAATGCACTAAAAACTTATTTCCTAGGAAACAAAGAAATACCTAAAGAAACAAAGACCGAAATAGTGAAAAGGGTAGTGAGACCAACGTTAACCTATAGCAGCGAACTCTGGGCATTAAAAGAAACAGACAAATCTAGAATCAATGCGGTAGACATGCGCTATCTAAGAAAAATTGAAAATAAAACAAAAAAAGACAAAATACGAAATGACATACATAGACAAAAGTTACAAATAACAGACATAAATGATCACAGAAGGTCAATTGAGATGGTTCGGGTATGTTTGCAGAATGAACGATAACAGACAGACAAAAAGAGTGTATAAGACAAGACCTACGGGGTCATATAAGGGAAGACCAAGAAAAACCTGGAACGACAGAATCAAAGAGCAGGCAAAGAAAAGAGGATTAACTTGGAAAAGAATCAAATAACTCACACAAGATAGAAGAAAATGGAGAGAAACCTACATGAAAAAACAATAAACTGTAAAACCCTACACCAACAAGGTAGAAAGGGAAATGATTAAATAAAATCTACCAGAACGAGATTTTCCATGTAAAAATCAACGACTACCTAAAAACAAACTCAATTCCCATCAAACTCAAAATTCGAAAAGCTACCAGGTGTCGCTCAAACTGTTTACTTTAGCATTAGAATATGTCTTCAAGCAGCTCGCACGGGAGAGCAAAGGTATTAAGATTGACGACTCCTATCTGAACCACCAACAGTCGGTAGGTACGCAGACGAATAAGTTGATTTGGAAATAAATTTATCTAAAACTAAACTGAAATCGTAATCAATTTTTGAGTAATGTTTAGAAATACACTACTCAAAAAATTATCGTATATTGCAAAAATACCCATCATTATTTTTTTAAGTTACCGATGTGATTCATAGGTAAAACAAAAAAAATGCGATTAATATTTTGAGTGGTGTAGTTATAAATATTTAGAAGTATTGGTGAATAAAAAATATCTTCGAAATATCATTGAAAACTCTCATGATTCTTTGCAAATTATTATGATATTGTAGCAACGAGTTGGCTAGCGGGTCGGATAATTAAAAGTGATTTCAGCAGTTTAGTTGATGGTCTGGATGGACGAAAGATATTTATTATAGATGGTCAGGATGGAAGAACGTTTTTTATTGTAGATGGTTCAAGTTAAACTGCAATGAAAGATGAAAATAAGAAAATATGACTTTCGTCTTTCTAATGACAAAAATGTCAAATTATATTTTTGATGGTCAGGATAGAAGAAAGGTATTTATTGTAGATGGTTCAAGTAAAACTGCAATGAAAGATGAAAGTATCAAAATATGACTTTCGTCTTTCTAATGGCAAAAATGTTAAATTATATTTTTGATGGTCAAGATAGAAGAAAGGTATTTATTATAGATGGTTCAAGTTAAATTGCAATAAAAGGCAAAAATATGAAAATATGACTTTCGTCTTTCTAATGACGAAAATTTTAAATTATATTTTTTATCCAACAAGATATACATGAAGATGCTGCCAAGGCTGGGCATGATAAATCGTTAGTCCCGCATCATAGCAAGATAAGGGATGTTACTACACTACCCTCCCCCCAGAAAAAGTAGAAAAATAGTGGAAACAGGGGAAGAAATAGTAACACGTTTACAACGTCAAGAACTACGAGCCCTAACAACTTAATGTTCGGACGGCACCAATTTGTATACATATGTGTATACTATGTGTATACATATGTGTATACTGATTGACCAATTGACCAATTTGTATACTGATTGTTGTTCTGTAAATTGTTTATATTTTTTTTATTCAAGAATTAGGAATGCTACTTTACTAAGGGACGTTTTTGTAGAACAAATATTTGTTTTATCTCAACAAGAAATGAAAAGATAGAAACAAATTTAAAAAGGAACAAATTCTATTGAGAACTTAATGTTCGGCCGACGAACGTTTAAATTATTAATACGGTGTCATATCACCTTTCGCCTTTATGATCGCTCGTATTCAAGCTGCCATGGTTTCCAGCAAAGACTTGCAGTAATTTGGCGTGAAAGAATCTCTATATTTATGTCAGTTTAGTCTCCAAAGAATGTACGTTTTGTTGAGAATTGTTCATCAAGTGACTTTTCTTGTTGCCACAAGGTCTCAATAATATTTAAGTCCGGACTGTTCTAAGACAGAACTTTCATTCCGTGATCTGAAAACTATATTTTTGTCATCTTAGCTGTATGGTTTGATGCACCATCTTGCTGGAATATGAAATTCCCATCTGGACAGAGCTTATGTACGCTGGGAATTAGACCATTATTCAGAATTGTTTGATATTTAAGAGCATTAATTTTACCATCTATTGTTTCCATTTTTCCCAAGCCTTTTCCAGACGTACACCCTTAAATCAACACCCCTTTTGAAAACTTCACAGTCCTTTTTATACAATCCGCTTTAAAAACTTCCGTTTTATCTCGAATAATTATTTTTCTGCAATCACCTACAGAGATGTGGAATTTGGATTCATTGGTAAATATGAGTTTGGACCAGTCTTCTACTGTCCAAGACTATTTAAATATAGCCCAATCTATACAATTGTTCTTCTGTTTGTTTGTTAACCGATGGGTTTCTTTAGGTTTCAATAAAATAAAATAAAGTGAATAAAACAAAGTAATGTTATTTAATATTTCATTTATTATGTGCCTTATAAAAACCGAGCTCTGACTTATGGATCCATTGCCAATAATATTCTCGTGAAATATTTGCTCCCGTTTCCCCACTAAATATGCCGTTATCTCCCTTACAGTGACTCTTCGCTGACTTTTACATAATTTCACATGATGCTTCTTCTTTCTGCCTGTCATTTTACTGGGTTGACCGGAACTTTTACCCCAAATTTGGTATCTGGCTCTATCTCCATAGGCTTGGATAATATCTCCTACCGTTGACTTCGCTAAATTCAAATTATCGCCGATGGTCTTCAAGCTTTTTTCCTTCATCGTACTGTTTCACAACAATTGGACGAATTTCGTTTGAGGTGGCTTTACAATGGCTAATTTTCTGCAACACACATAAAAGAAAGCAGTAAATTGACGCTTATCACATCATTTTAACAGTATTAACCCCAAATTATTTTAAAAAAGGGGACGTCCGAACATTTAGTTGCCTGTAAAATTGGTTCTGGTTTTCATTTTTTTTCTTCTTAAAGAGGTAAATATAGACAAATAATATTTATTTTTTGGCATAAGTGGTGCTTAATAATGCATTTTTACGAGATCATTACTGTGCACAGTTATGAAACCCGCAAGTGCAATCATATACAATTTAATAGAATGAGACTCAGCAAGTCTCAAACTGGGGTTAGATTGTGGGGACCAAAATTTTTTAATGCACTGCCTTCCACAAAATTCAACGTATACCTAAAACAACTATTAATTAACAAAGCGTATTTTCACTGGGAAGAATTTCTGTCTGATATTTAGACAACCATATAGCACACATATTTTATACCAATTACTTTATACTTTTAATGTTTGATATTTTCATATTATTGAGTACTACCTATTTCTATATTGTATTTATTCTATATTTTATATTTTCTATATTGGTGTGTGTAAGCTGTTTGTGTGTATTAGCATTAATAAACCATTATTAATATTATTTGCGATATTAATGCTGAACATTTCGTGAATATTAAGACACGTGTCGGTATCGTTTCACAGATTTGCGCTTGTGGATTTCCTCGCTCTATTTCAATCACAACCTTAACAGATAACATTGTATTCGGTTCCAATCAAATCTTGCAAAACCACCACCAGGTAATTGTATTTGCGCGACGCCGTGAAAGTCAAGCAAACATATCTATCCACCGCAAACTCGGAATTAAGTAATTGTTATTGCCGGTAATTTGTAATTATGTAAGGTTAATGTGTCCGCCACTACCGTACTGTTTATTATTACAAATAAATTATTGTGTTCGATACGGTAATTACCAGTCCGCTATCTATTCAATTAAAATGCCTGTAAAATATTTGAATTTTATTAATGTCTAGATAAGTTACGCGAGTACGTGATACACCTATACATATGCATGGTTGATTGGCTGGCGCTGTGCACCGGTAGGCTGTGGGTTTTTATGCTAATCTATTTCCATTATTTAAACAATCTAATAATAATAATACGCCTCGTTGTCGCATAACTCCAAGCGGTCTCGATTAGTAAGTCGTTAGGTGCAAAACGAGATAATGAGCGAAGGACGTAGACATAATAGAAACTCAGCTTTTTTTTACGAATAATTTAAATTAGTGCAATATGAATATATTATATTATCAAGGAAACTATTGTTAAATAGTAGATAGGTTTATAAATATGAATTATTGTGGTGTACTATTATTATATGTACGATCTTACTGTATAGTTGAAATCAGGCCATGGGTGCTGTTGTACGCAAGTTAATCTGGTATCAACTATATGAAGGAGTACTTTCTAAATTTTTACCCTATTGTCGATATTGATGCGATAGGGAGATAATCGTGAAACAGATAATAGTGCATGGAGTACTGGAATAGTCACAATGAAAATATAAATCGATTAACCGTGGCAATTGTCCACAGTAAATCCTAATCAGGATAATATCAATATTAATGACCCAGCAATGCATAAATCACGCCTGTCACAACATGTGGGTGTAGAAAGTGAAACCGGACTGGCCGAAACGGGAAAAATTCTATTAAATATTCCGCATAATGCTGCAAATTATGCGATCGCGTTAAGTGAGCGATAAAGCGCGCACCGTTGATAATTGCAAGCACATAAATAAGTAAATTGTTTATCGTTCCAATTATAATGCGGGCAGGCTCTACATTTGAGTTCAGTCGCTGTTTGCTTTTTAAACATCAGTGTTTCCGAGCGTCTGACTACGTCAATGTGGACGTCACCCACACCGAGCCTTGACCCTCAGGGCGAAAACCGACTCCTCCGCACCGTGTCTGCTCGCATTTCCTTTCATGGCATTCGGGTTATCTGGTTTTATCTCATGTCGCCATCAAAAGGGCAATAGAGAGCAAGGCGTCACCCGATTGCCCGAGTTAATGGATAAAAAAACAAGACTTTTGAGATGACATCAAAAAATTATTTCGCATTAAAAACTCTGGGTGTAATTGATTTTTTTAACGATGTCAACGACATATAAACAATTAACAACATGTTTACTTGCATCAAGATTGTATTTTTTATTGGTCAAATGCAGCATTGAAAATATAATTAATTATTTCTTATAGCGCAAAAAAATGTTCATCAGCATTTTAAAATACTGGCTCTAAAACGAAAAGTTACGATTGTCTTTCTGCGTTCAACATAGTAATTTTAATATTTTGTTACATACTTAATTCTTATTTATTAGAATATGAAACAGAAAATTAACATTCAAGAATATTAATAGCTACAACTGAGAACCGAACTATTAATTGCATACAACTTTTATTCAATTCGAATATTAGTAACGCCTAGAAATTAGAGGTCTTTAAAACTTAATATTGTTGCGAAAATGACTAGTTATAATAAATAATTATCTGATAATGTGACAAAATACTAGTTAAAATATGTAAGTAATTCTTTTCTTCTAATCGACAATTTACGTGCAAAAACATTACAATGAAAATTGTTCATTTTTTTAATACTACTTTGCAGCTCCTCTTGAGAATGCTGCCTCTACGTATTTCTCTTCACCTATATCACCTTAATCAACTGATATGCATAATTCAACAGTACATAGGATTGCCAACATATGTTCAACTTCTAAAGAACAGCACTTTGATGCTATATTTTAATTGCTCAATAACTAGAATAAAGAGTTTTTAAAACAGCGAATTCATAGGATTGAATCATTGCTACTGCTGATTCTAAAATAAAAATCTAAAAAAAAAAAACTTCTAAAATCTAATAGAATTATTTAATAATAATTCTCTGCTAATCCTCATCTATTTATAGGGGCCATTAGTGGCAATAAAAATGTTAAATAATGCATAATCTGTTTTTTTATCAAAGAACTACCAACACTGCATTTTATGCCCAAAATATAACTGGCAACGTTGCGTGAATTTGAAGGGTGAAATGAAATTGAGGTTATACGGAAATGAGAAATTAGTTCACGAATAAATAAGAGTCGATGGTTGAATAATGTAAATATCAGTGATTATATCTGCTTTTCATCTATAAGACAATTTGAGAAAGTTCTACTTCTAAAGAACCGCAAGTTGATGCTATATTTTAATTGCTCAATAACTAGAATAAAGAGTTTTTAAAACAACGAATTTATAGGATTGAATTATTGCTACTGCTGATGCTAAAATAAGAATCCCCGTCTGTTTATAGGGGCCATTAGTGGCAATTAAAATGTTAAATAATATATAATCTGTTTTTTATCAAAGAACCACCAACACTGCATTTTATACAAAAATATAACTGTCAAGGTTGCGTGAATTTGAAGGGTGAAATGAAATAGAAGTTATACGGAAATCAGAAATTAGGTCACGAATAAATAAGAGTCGATGGTTGAATAATGTAAATATTAGTGAATATATCTGCGTTTCATCTATTAGACAATTTGCGAGTGTCCAAATTGTCACTGTAAATCCGAGTTTGCGTTCGCGTGACATTGACAGATGACAGGTGCATTGAGCCCAAACCATCAAAATAAAATTCACTAAATTTGATTTTTTGTCAACATAATGATGGCTCTTTGATAAAAAAAACAGGTTATAATCATACTAGCGCTAAGGGGTTCAAACTGCAACCCTTCTGATGAGGATGAGGCTAAAAAGAAGCCTTTATTATCATCGTCATCATCGTCATGACCGACTATGGTTTCCATTAGAAAAAACACAAGTTTGTGTCATAACTCAAAAATTATAGCTTAAATAAAATAATTGGTTAGACTGCATTATTAAGCACATCATTATCTATAACTTTTTCCTTCACACATTTTTTCTAAAGTCAATAATAACAGAGATATATGATCCGAACAAAATAACAAAAAATATATTTTTTCGAGATATCTAGTTCGCCATGCAATTTTCCAAAAAAACGAAAAGGTCATGAAGTTGAGCTCGTAAAACTGCAATTCATTCCCCATTTAATCGTCCCTCTATCTCCGCTAGTTTCCGAGATCCCCATACTAAACATCCGAAAAACTCACCCTGTATGTAACTCTAACCTTCACTTGCATTTTGTTAACACAATATGGGCAGCCTCAACAAAATTTAAAAAAAAACATCATTGTGGATTCAAAAAATACAATTTTGATGAAAATGCGTCTAATTTTTAACTCAGGCCTTCAGTTTTCGATATTGTTAAAATATTACCAGGTAGCCTAAATAAATGATATTAAGATTTGAAAAAAAAATGCATGTTTCAAAACTGAAGTAGGTATTCAGTTTTTATATTATGTTAATTTGAAAATCGACAGCCTCGATAAAATTACAATTATGCGATACAATTTTGCGAAAAATACTTCATGTATGTAACTCTAGCCTTCACTTGCATTTTGTTAACACAATATGGGCAGCCTCAACTATAAGTTTTTTTAAAAAGAACCTCTTTGTGGATTCAAAAATTACAATTTTGCTGAAAATGCTTCTAATTTTTAACTCAGGCCTTTAGTTTTCGATATTGTTATAGTATATAACGCCATTAGGCCGATATGTAGCAAATAACAGGCGCGGGTTGAGGTTTATATTCAACCAAGCCTGTTATTTGCTACATATCGGCCGTATGTTGTTCGATACTTTTTGTAATACCTAAATTACAAAAACTGGTCACTTTATCAATATTAAATTTCAAAATTAATAAACTAGTTATCCAGGCGCAATTTGATACCATAGCAACATCAACGGTTCAAATACAAACAAACAAATCAAAGTGAAATTAGAAAAATAATGTCAGATGTGCAAAGTTCTTCGTTTTGTGGTATCCCCGAAGATGTACTAAATGAAGCAAATGCTGCCACAATCGATTTACTTCCCAAAAAAAGCAGCAGCAGGTATGAGAAAGAATATGAAGACTTTATTGCTCATAAATTTGCGTTGTCATTTAAATAACGTCTGCGGCCGTTATTATAACGGCCAAGGCCTTTACGCCTGTCATATCGATCAAGCAGACAGTACTGATAAATGTCAATAACACAGAGGTATTAGAAAAAAATATTAACAGGTACCTAAATAAATGATATTAAGATTTGAAAAAAAACACAATTTAGAAAAAAATTACTGTTTCAAAACTGAAGTAGGTATTCAGTTTTTATATTATGTTAATTTGAAAATCGATAGCCTCGATAAAAAAATGCAATTTTTGAAAAAAATACACTTCATGATTAATATACCTCCCCCCGAAGTTAAAAATACTAAAAACATTTAATTCTGAAAGAAAAATAATTTAAAGAACAAGTAATACACACTTTCTGATTTTTTTTTACCCAAGGAGGTTACGTAAAGTTTAGAAAAGCATATTTAAATAGAATAAACTTGCAAATTCTAGAGCAAGATATCTGACTTTTCATGAAGTTTCAAATACGAGTACACTGGTTTCTGTTTCTTCGTCAATTATAAAATCATTTCTTTTTCTTGATATTTTAAATGCAGCTTAATTTATTGTCATTATTCTGTATCTCACAAAATATAGCGTAGTTTGTACTTAACGATCCAGAAATGAAAGATGATAATATTGTAATGCTTCCAAAGATTTTTTTCTCTACGTCAGATATGGCTCTGGCATATCAGATGTTTCTAAATGTGTGAATTGCATATCTGCAGGACAAAATTAACTAACTGACTAAAATATTGTTGCCGTTTGACACATTCGTTCAAATTTGATGAAATGTCTACCGTCCTAAACCAAAGAAATATTGACTAGATAAATTTTATTAATAAAAACTTCAGAAAGTTTACGTGTGTACTACTTGTTTATTTTTAACTTTAGGGTGCTATTTTAACAATTTATTGTTCATAATTAAAATATCTTTTCAAATATGTAACAATATAGGTATAGGGTATTTCAGTTAAAAAATATATTTCTTTGAATAACTTTTAAACTTGATGCTCAATTATTTTTCTGATATCACCATCTTAATTAACAGATAAAAATACTACTTGCTTGCTCTTTAACAGACTTCGTAACTTCAATAACAACAATGTTGACAATGAGTTGGCAATGGTGTACCGATAACTTTGAACACCCTGTATGTATAATAATAAGTTATTCATTGTATAGTATTTGTAATACTCCAGCGGATTAATGTCATCTCTATATCACTTGTAATCTGAATGGAACAAAAAATTACCAAAATATGGTCGTATATTTTTGCAGTATGTCAATTTCTCTGCCAATTACATGTAAAACTTCAGGTCTTTGGCATTTTTTAACATCAAGAATACACGTACATTATAAGTATTTCATTGTGTATGTGTGTGTGTATTAATCAAATATGTCATCAAAGTCTCGAAAAGCCTAGGATTTACGAGAAATAAAAGTGAGACTGGCTGACTACTCTTATCACTATGGTGGTCATTGGTGGTGGCATACATTATAAATACTTGCAGGCCACATATGAAGTATGAAATATATCCACCTGTTGTGATTTTGAGATGTCTCATGTGTTTATAGACGTCTCATAATTCGTGATAAGTATAAATATATTACTCTCATACTTCGTGATAAGTATAAATACATTACTATGTGGTATCAGTGATATAAATATATTACTTTGTGGTGTCAGTGATATAAATATATTATAATAATATAAAATTACTCACCGATTCCACGTTACGACCAAACTTCTGCAGATCGACAATACAAATGCATTAAGTAGCTGTGATCAGCTGATGACTGACGGGTTTACAGAATATCTGCCAGAGTTCGCTGGTAGCTTCATTAGAAACCACAAGTGCCAGACGATAGTGATGCAATGTTTTGTTCAAAAGGGATATTATGGGTAAGCTTATTAGTTATCATATTAATAAGAGTTTGTACTTGTATATTATTTGCGCGAAGGTATGAGATGATTAGTACCATTATGCCTTATTAAGATTTATCGTTTATAACTGTACAAACATTAACGCTATTATTGTTGGTTATGTTATATTAGCGTGAGACAATGGCTTTTTTAAGATCTAAATTGTATTTGGATATTTGTTCTAATGATTTCAACTGTTAACGTCCAATTTATTCTTCAGAATCTTTTTTTCTCATATGTTTCATATATTTGTTATACAGGGTGTCCCACAAGGTAGTAGACAGGCGATATCTCGAAACGGTTATTAGTACGAAAATTAACTTTCTTGATTTAATTCGTTTAAAATGATACCATTTTATGTATACTTAAATTTCATTTCCGGTTATATATTATATATATATATATATAATATATATATATATATATATATATATATATATATATAATATATATATATATATATATATATATTTTTTTTTTAATTCTTTATCTCAGCCGTATATATTATATGTTTTTGTAATTTGTTCTCTTAGTAGAGAACCGGGTATTCGGCCAGGGGTCAATAAAAACAGTGGAAACAGGAGGAAGTGTAAAACAAATATTGTGTTTTTATTGACCCTGGCCGAATACCCGGTTCTCTACTAGAGAACAAATTACAAAAACATATATATATATATTTTTTTTTTTCTTTTATTTATTCCATGGATACATACATGTCATGCTCACATAAATCTAGTACAAAAAATATAAAATTGCTATTGTAACCTAATTTATTGAACTAGATTTATGTGCATGACTCTACATATACACATAACGAAGGTGGAAATCAATTTGAACACCTTATAGTCAACTTCAACTCAACACAATTTAATGATTGATTTTCAGGTTTGTTGTTGCAAGATAATTTAGTTTAGTTTGTTAGTTTTTTAAATTAATTTCGTTTTGTTAGATTGTTCTTGTTTTGTAATCCATGTCACAGCGAATATTTCTTTTAATTATTGCTCCATTACTACTCACTTATTTTACAATAAAACTCCCAAAATATTATGGTACTGTTGAAGTGGTCTTAGAATTACCTTTACAAAAATCTTATAAACATATAGGGTGTCCCATTTGAAATTCTGAAGTTGGTGTCACTTTTCCGGAAATGAAAAACCGCAAATGAAATCTAAGTATATAGAAAGGGGCATCATTTTGAACCATTTAAATCCACCATATTTCATTTTCGTTCTTACTAACCGTTTACGAGATATCGCCTGTCTACTACTACCTCGTGGGTCACCCTGTATATCCGAAATCTGTAGTGCAATCATATATTTGGCTGTGGTATGAAGGAATTATTTTTAATTTCCACTTTTTGCTGAATAATTTTTGTTCTAGTTTCTCTATTTTTGTATTTCACTTAAGAATTTGCTCCTGCTATATCACGATCCATTTTATAATTCCATATTGTTGTTGTTAATAAGTGAAATCTTATGATTAGTAACCAGAATATTCACAAACTAGTTTAGTGAACATGTTTAGCTAATTTTGCAGAAACAGGCACTTATCAAGATCTTTGGAGGAAAATCGCTAATCTTTTTTTTTAATTTTTCGTTATATAAAAAAAGTGCATTCAATTTAATGAGTATTTAAAAGAATTCTATCAAAATTTCTATTATTATTACTGCTAAATACCACTGATTATTGTATAAATTCAAATTAATTTTTAACAAACTCTTTCTTTTTTTTTCTCAACAAGTAGAAAATTTGAAAGATTTTTATCTACATGTCAATTATTACTGATTTGAATTAAAATTTCACTTTTATTACTGCTAAATGCCAGTGGTTATTGTATAATTATTTATAACAAACTGTAAAACTTTCTAACATACCAGCTATCATTGAATTTTAACAATTTCCGCCGAACCTCCAATAATTAAAAAAAAAAAACTGATAAATTTGTAATCATTTCTGTCCAAATTTTAATTAAGCCTGTCACAGTTCTATTATTTCCATCAAAATATCACTTGCTATTATAACAAAACTTCACTGAGTACTATCAAAATTTGAAAGATTTTTATCTACCATGCCCAATTATTACTGATTTCAATCAAAAATTTTATTATTATTGCTAAATGCCAGTGGTTATTGTATAAATATCAATTATTTCTAACAAACTGTAATACTTACTAACATAACTTTCTAACAAACATACTAGCTATCATTGAAATTTCAACAATTTCTGCCGAAACTTCAATTATTTATAAAAAACATATTTTTTTCCTAATTTGTAATTATTTCTGTGAAAATTATGATAAGGCCTGCCACATATCTATTATTTCCACAAAAATGTCACCTGTTATTACAAATATTTCTAGTTAGTTCTAACAAAACCAGTTATTTCTAAGAAAATTTCAATTATTCTGTACGAAATTCAATGAGTACTATCAAAATTTCAAATATTTCTATCTATATGTCAACTATTGCTGATTTTAATAAAAAAATCTATTTTTACCGCTATATACCAGTGATTATAAGATAACCACCAATTACTTCTAACAAACTGTTTCATTTGTTTTTCTTAACAAACTAGCTGTCATTGAAATTTCAATAATTTCTGCCGAACCTTCAGTTATGTACGCAAAGTTTTCAATTTTGCCAAATTTGTAATTATTTCTGTGAAAATTTTATTGAGGCCTGCCACATTTCTATTATTTCCACCAAAATGTCACCTGTTATTATAAAAAAAATAGTGATTTCTAACAAAACCTGTTATTTCTAAGAAACTTTCAAATATTCTGTATGAAATTCAATGGGTAATATCATAATTTCAAATATTTCTATCTATATGTCAATTATTGCTGATTTCAATAAAACATTTTATTATTACTGCTAAATGCCAGTTATTATTGTATAAATACCAATTACTTCTAACAAACTGTTTCTTGTTTTTTCTAAACAAACTAGCTATCAATGAAATTTCAACAATTTCTGTCGAACCTTCAATCATTTTTACAAAATTTTCAATTGTGCCAAATTTATGATAATTTCTGTCCAAATTTGAATAAGGCCTATCACAGTTCTATTATTTCCACCAAAATGTCATCTGTTATTACAAAAATTTGACTTATTTCTACCAAAACTTATTTGTGAAAACAATTATTTGTGAGAAAATTTCAATTAGTCTGCATCAAAATCAATGAGAACTTTCAAACATGTGTATCTACATGTCAGTAATTGCTGATTTCAATCGAAATTTCTATTGTTACTGCTAAATGCAGTGATTATTGTAAAAATACCAAATATTTCTAATATAATTTTTTATTTTTAAACCCAGCTGTCATTAAATATTCAACAAATTCTGTCGAACCTTCAATTACTTTTACAAAATTTTGCCAAATTTGTAATTTTTTGTATCAAAATTCGAATGAGGCTTGTCCTAATTCTGTTACTTACACCAAAATGTCGCCTGTCGTTACAAAAATTATTGAGATAATTCTAGCAAAACTTTAATAATTTCTGAGAAAATTTCAATTATTCTGTATAAAATTCAACAAGCAATATCAAAATTTCAAATTTCTATCTATATCACATATTGATAGATGATTTCTATCTATATGTCAATTATTGCTAATTTCAACAAAAAATTCTATCATTACTGCTAAGTGCCAGTGATTATTGTATAAATACCATTATTTCTAACAAACTGTTTCACCTTTTGTTTAACAAACTGGCTCTCATTGAAATTTCCACAATTCTGCCGAATGTCCAATTATTTTTATAAAATTTTCAATTCTGCCAAATTTGTAATCATTACTGTCCAAATTTGATTGGGGCCTATCACAGTTCTATTATTTCCACCAAAATGTCACTTGTTTTACAAAAAAATTGGGTTATTTCTAACACAACTTCAGTTATTTCTAAGAAAATTATTCTGTATAAATTCAATGAGTACTATCCAAGTATAAATATTTCTTTCTATATGTCAATTATTGCGGATTTCAATAAAAAAAATCTATTATAACTGCTAAATGAAAGTGATTATAGTATAAATACCAATTAATTCTAACCAACTGTTTATTTTATTTTCTAAACAAACTAGCCATCATTGAAATACAACAATTTCTGCCGAACCTTCAATCATTGTTACAAAATTTTCAATTCTGCCAAATTTGGAATCATTTCTGTCCAAATTTGAATGCGGCCTGTCACAGTTCCTTTATTTCTACCAAAATATCATATGTTATTACAAAAAATTGACTTATTTGTATTAAAAAACTTCAATTATTTGTGAGAAAATTTAAATTATTCTGTATAAAATTCAATGAGTACTTTCAAAGATTTCCTATCTATAACTCAATAATTGCTGATTTCAATCAAAATTTCTATTGTTACTGCTAAATCCAGTAATTATTGTTGAAATAACAAATATTTCTAATTTTATTTAAATCGAGCTGTCATTGAAATTTCAACAATTTCTGCCGAACCTTATAGAAAAAAAACAATTCTGCAAATTTGTATCATTTCTGTCCAAATTTGAATGAGGCCTGTCATATTCTATTATTTACACCAAAATGTTTTCAATAATGCCAAATTTGTAACAATTTCTGTGAAAATTTTAATGAAGTCTGCCACATTTCTATTATTTCCACCAAAATGACGCCTGTTATTACAACAAATTGAGTTATTTTTAACAAAACTTCAGTAATATCTAAGAAAATTTCAATTATTCTGTATGAAATTCAACGAGTATTTTAAAAATTTCAAATATTTCTATCTATCTGTCAATTATTGCTGATTTCAATAAAAAAATCTATTATTGCGCTAAATGCCACTGATTATAGTATAAATTACAATTACTTCTAACAAACTCTTTCTTTTTTTGTATGAACAAACTAGCTACCATTGAAATTTCAACCATTCCTGACGAACCTTCAATCATTTTTACAAAATTTTCGATTATGCCAAATTTGTAATCATTTCTGTGCAAATTTGAATAAGGCCTATTCTGTGATAGAATATCACAGTTCTATTATTCCACCAAAATGTCACCTGTTATTACAAATATTATAGTTATTTATTAATTAGTTTTTTCTAACAAAACTGCAGTTCTTTCTAAGAAAATTTCAATTGTTTTGTATGAAATTCAATGAGCAATATCAAAATTTCAAACATTTCTATCTATATGTCAATTATTGCTGATTTCAATAAAAAAAAATATTATAAATTAGTGATAAATTCTAGTCATTATAGTATACATACCAATTACTTCTAACAAACTGTTTCTTTTTATTTCTTAACAAATTAGCTATCTTTAAAATTTCAACATATTCTGACGAACCTTCAATCATTTTTACAAAATTATCAATTGTGCCAAATTTGTAATCATTTCTGTGCAAATTTGAATAAGGCCTATTTCGTGATAGAATATCACAGTTCTATTATTCCACCAAAATGTCACCTGTTATTAGAAAAATGTTAGTTATTTATTAATTAGTTATTTCTAACAAAACTGCAGTTCTTTCTAAGAAAATTTCAAAAATTCTGTATGAAATTCAATGAGCAATATCAAAATTTAAAACATTTCTATCTATATGTCAATTATTGCTGATTCTAGTCATTATAGTATACATACCAATTACTTCTAACAAATTGTTTCTTTTTATTTCTTAACAAACTAGCTTTTTTTGAAATTTTAACAATTTCTGACGAACTTTTAACCATTTTTACAAAATTTTCAATTGTGCCAAATTTGTAATCATTTCTGTCCAAATTTGAATGAGGCCCATTATTTTTGTTTCGCTAGTTTTCCTACTTATAATGTTTTGGACTGTGGTGCACAAAGCGTCCTCCAAAGACACGATATGCAAAGCAGTCATTGCGTTGCGAAGTCCGGCACTCTGGCAATTAACCTACACACATTTTATATTCAAACTGAGCACGACTTCTTGAATGTGTTTTATAATTTATAATACCATTAACTGATTTCTCCTCAATGACTTATGCAAAGCGAAATAAATCACACGCATTAATTAAGCGCGTGGGCGTGCGGCCGAAACAGGCCGGCAACCTCTGCTGCATTATCAACCATTATCATTGATTAATGGGCCGATCGGAATTTATAAGCAGGATCGTATCGAGTCGCCACCGTTTCGGCCCCCTCGCCGCCCGCCGCAATGTGTCAATTGACCTCGCCAGTGTCAAAGTCTGCATATGAACCAATTCAGCCACCCACTTAATCGGATCGATTGGATGCGGGGGCGTCGGGGGGCCCACGGTTCTCACACAATAGATAATTCATTTTAATGAACCACTGACGTCAGACGAGCGCCTTGTGCTAAACTGAATAATTTTGCGGTCAAAATAGACGATTTTGTGCAATAGGTAAACTCTGTTCCATTTTTATATTTAACTAAGTTGGCACTGTTAGGGTCATAGTATTGTTGGCCAATGTAAAAAGTCACTAGACTTAAAAAAATAGGTTATATTTTAAAAACAGAGGTTATATTTTATGACAGTGGGCAATGTTTCCATCAAATTGAGTATCTATTGAGTACAGAATTAATTTGCAATTTTTATGTTACAAAAGCAAATCAGTCAAATTATAATATAAAACATAGTTGATGATTGGTTTTCTTAAAGCATAAAGCTAATTAATTAACGATTGAATGATTGCAGCAAAAGTTTAATTATTTTAATATATTAATTAGTCAACGTTGTAAGAAATCTGACATTTAATTTTGTTTTCACTGTCAGATCATTTTTTTTTTGGTGTTTCATATGTAAAACTTTATAAAATGAAAATACAGCCTTCATGGTTAAAAATAAAAATGGAACAGAGTATACCTACTTATACTGAAAGTATAGCGTGTGTTTTTTTGCAAGTGTTATTCAATTTTCTTGTATAAATAAATATTATACATTATATATAGAGGTAAATTTTAAATAAAGGGTGAAAATTTTATTAAATTCAAATTTAATTTAGTTAGATATTTTTGTTTATTTAAATATTTCATTTTTTTTTTCATTTTTTTCATTAAAAAACAGGTATAATCATTAAACCCTTCTACCTTGTTAGGTGTCTGGTGTATGCTACAATCTATTTTACATTTTAATTTGTACTGAAATTTTGCCACTCTGTTCTGTTTCTTGCTAATTATTCTGCTTCTTTCCAGTTTTTTTCCTTCTTCTGTAGGAGCTTACTTATTTGGTTGTTCCACGTCTGGTTTGGTCTTCCCCGGTTCCGTTTCCCTTGCGTTTTCGCTTCGTATATTCGCCTCGCTTGTCTTTCTTCCTTCATTGTGTGTATATGTCTCCACCAGCTGAGCTGTCTCTGCTCGATGTACTTTAATATTGGCTGTCCCGATAGATCTCGTCTTATTTGCTCACTTCTTATTTTATCCATTATTGATACTTCTTGGAACCTCCTAAGGAACTTCATTTCAGTAGCTTGTATTTTACTTTTGTGTCTGTTTGGTAGCGTCCAGGATTCGAAGGCCGTATGTTAGTATTGGTCTGTAAATTGATTTTAATACTTTTATTTTTGTTTGCTTTGTTATTTCTTTTTAACTTGTAAATTTGTTTTTCATACTGTAGTATAAGTTAATCTTTCATTAATCTCGATGTCTTGTTTTCCCGTATCATCTAAGAGTACTCCCAAGTATTTAAATTCTTTTACCTATTCTCAATTGTTCTCTCCTATTTTTATGTTCAATTTTCATTTCCGATTGTCATTATTTTGGTCTTTTCTATATTTATTTTCATTCCTTCTTCATGAAGCTTCATTCCAGAAGTTTATATTTTTCTGCAACTTTTCTGTACTTGCAGACATTAGTACTACATCGTCGACGAACACCCCTTCCGATATTTCTATTCTCCTTCATTTTCTGTATCCTATACACATTTTTATTGTTTTTTGTTCACCCGTTTTCTATAGCTCAATTACTAATTGAGTTAGGATTTTGATATTTTGCAGACTTTAGTTGCATTCTGGGGTATATTTCAGGAAAATATTTTTGATTATACAGGGTGTCCCAAAAAAGTGTGACGTTATCATGATGTATATTTTTTTTTAGATTGCATGGTATATTTTTTGTTGCTTATTTAGGTGCCCTTTAGATGCCTACACACCCATAAAATTTGATTGAAATCGGTTCAGTGATATTAGCACAAAAAAATTAAAACTGAAAAAATCAGTTTTGCACCATTGGTTAAGAAAATTAATAAGGGATAAAAATAGTTCCCCGTTAATAAAACCATACAAGGTACTCATTAAATAAGGTCTGACAGTTGCGTTAACCAAGTTTTATTGATATGCATTATATAGAGTGTCCAAAATTTAGTGTCAAACTTTTCAAACTTTAAAGCACTTTATTTTTCTTATTTTAAATTGGAACCCCAGTTTATTTTTATGTTATTTGATTAATGGTAAATATGTGGTCTTGTGTGCTTCGACCGAGTCTAAATCCACTTTGTGCTTCTCTTAATTGTGGCTCTGTGATTACTGTTATTCTGTTTTTTCAAGATTTGTTCGTATATTTTCACCATTGTATTAAATATCGTAATTCCTCTATAGTTGGTTCAATCTTTGTGATCCCCTTTTTATAAATTGCCATAATGAGAGCTACTCCCCATTCTTCTGGTCATTTTTCCAGTTTGTGTTTTGTATATGAAGTAGATCCTCTTTGGCGTTTTTACCCATATATTTTATCATCTTCGATGTTATTTTGTCCTTTCCAGGGGTCTTTCCGTTTTTTAAATTTCTGATTACTTCTTCGAGTTTTGTGATTTGTGATGCATCTTCGGTGTCCAATTTCCTGATTTGTTTTATTTTCCCTGTTCTGTCTTTGCTTGGTTTTTCTGTGCCTAATAGTTCTTGGAAATATTCTCGCCATCTTTTCATGATCTCTTCTTCGTTAGTTATTATTTACCTTTCCTTGTTTTTGATATATGTTTCTTTGGCTGGTTTTTCTTTTCTAAATGATTTTAGTATCTTATAAAATACTTTTTGGTTTTCTTCGCTGTTTGTTTCCATTATGTTTCCAAATTCCGTTCGTGATTTTTCTTTGGGTCTTCTTATCATTTCTTTTACTTTATTTATTTTCGTTTTATATACTTCGCATTTATCAGGTGTGTTCAGTGAGTAAGTATTTTTTCCATTCTATTTTTTTGTTTCTGACGTTGATTTCATCGCTTTCATCTGTCTTCTTCCATTTGTAAAAGTTTGTATTGTATCTCCCGCAAACTTTAATTGCGGAATTTATTCGCGTCTCTCTGAAGATTTTTATATAGCTCAGTTTCTTTTCCAATTACTTTTTTCTCGTCTAGCTCTTTGCTTACAATATTTTCGTAATTATTTGCTGTTTCTTAATTTCTAAGATTATATGTTCTTATTGATGTGTGTTTACTCTTTTGTATCTTGTCCTCTTTTGTTATTCCTTCTTTGATTTGTGCGACTACTAGGATATGGTCACTGTATATCTCTGCTCCTTTTTTTACTCTCACATCGGTTATCGCTTTTCGATTTCCTTGTTGTACTATTATGTAGTCTATAATTGATTTTTCATTTCTATTAGGTTGCACTCTCGTGTGTTTATGTATTTTCTTGTGCTGGTAGAAGGTGTTCGTTATGATTAATCCGTATAGTTGGCAAAAATCATTTTAATAAGCAAAATCGATCTCGAAAAGGACTCCGAAAAATGTCAAAGACACATTACGGCTTCGCTTGATTGTCACACTGTTCACGTGTTGTCACACGGGAATCTTACATTTAATGTTAATGTGCATCTGTGATAAAATTTAAAATCAATTATTTCTTTGCGTTCAGTAGGCGAATTTGATAAGAAAGTTCTTTGTTGCACAGGGGAACAGATGTTTGCGCGGGAATTCGCTTCCCCTCGCCCCATTACGTCACTACAATGACATCACACACTCACCCCACGTGTGCCAGGTAAATCCTCGCATCAGCTGATGCCGTCAATCGAGGCACCTGGCCATGGACTGTTCCTGGTTTCTTACCGCCAAAAATCACCACCGAAGGGGGGCAGCAGCGTGGGAAGCGCGGGGGCTTCTTTGGAACATATACACACGTCTGCTTGCCTCTCCCCAATTACATAACGTAGATATAGATAAACCAAATCAATGCAAATGTGTCGCCAAAATAATTTATATTACCGAGAACCAATTAAACCAGATTTTACTATTTACCGGCATATAAAGTGCACTGAGGTAACAATAATTGATGATTTGATATAATGTGCTATAGGTAAAATTCGCGAGGCTTAAAGTTCAATTGCAAGTCATGCTGCAAGTTGATTATTTTTGGGAGGCGTAAACACATCGCCATCTATGGGCATTAGCGCTTGCTAAGTGTTGTAATTGAATACTTACAAATATGACCGAAAAAAATATATATTTCGTCGGCTTGGTGTTATAAAGTTGCATGTAACATTTTTTCAATTTTTAGGTGTACAACTTTACAGGACCATATGTTTTCAAAGCAGGACCTTTGAGCTTGTTGGAAGGTTAATATCGGAATATTAAGAACCTGTGATAAAAAAAATCTAATTATAGTGCACAATACATCATTTTCTGTAATAACAAATATATTGAAAGTCCTTATTCCCAAATTTACAAATTTTCACATACAACCTTGTAACATTAAGTCGACGATTTAAAAAATTAATTGACGGTTTAGCAAAAATTGATCAAATTTTAAGTATAGCTGAAAATTTGTTAGAAATAATTCCTATTTGTATAAGAACCACTGGCATACATCAGCAATACCAGAAATTTTAATTGAAATCAGCAATAATTGACATATAGATACAAATATTTGAAAGTACTCTGAATTTTATACAGAATAATTGAAATTTTCTCACAAATAATTGAAATTTTGGTAGAAATAAGTCAAATTTTTGGTATTAACAGGTGACATTTTCTTGGAAATAATAGAAATATGACAGGCCTCGATACAATTAGGACAGAAATGATTACAAATTTGGTAGAACTGAAAATGTTATAAAAATAATTGGAGGTTCGGTACAAATTGTGGAAATTTCAATGATAGCTAGTTTGTTGAAGCCAGTGAAGCAATTGGTATTTATACAATAATCACTAGCATCTGTCAGTAATAATTTTTTTACTGAAAATAGCAATAATTGACATACAGATAGAAATCTCTGAAATTTTGAAATTTTCTCATAATTTATTAAAGTATTGTTAGAAATATCTCAATTTTTTGTAATAACAGGCGACATTTTGGTGTAAATCATAGAAATGTGACAGGACTCATTAAAATTTTGATGCAAATAATTATTGAAAATTCGTTGGGGTTTCAACGAAATTCGTTGTATTTAGAAAATCATTATCGATAATGAGAACACCACTTTTTATATTACCCCTGGAAATAATGGAACTGTAATTATAGTAAGTTATAATTGTTACTAGCGAATTTGTAATTTTCATCCATAGGATCATGGCCCCCACATTCTAACCCGGGCCCCCAGGCCGGGATTTGTGACGGTCCCCCTGTATTTAGTGCTAAGGGTAGCTTGACACCCCATAGTAGTATCACATATTATCTTAAAGTATACCTTCCAGTCTTCTCGACGCAATATTTTCAATGATCTCACTAACATCAACATACTTCTCTAAATCATTTTATAAACGCTAGTTGTGCTTATTTGCCTTGTTTTCAATGAATTTGTCCATCTGCTGAACCATATATCAGCTAAAGAAACAGCTCCCACTGTACAAAACAACTTAAAGGTGAGACAAATTCTGACAAATATACATTGAAGTTTTGTGTATCGAACTTATTTCAACTGTCTTGTAAATGCTTTACAATACTAGGATTTCCACTTGCGATTTGTTCTTCAGATGCAAAAGTTTCACATCTAACATTACCTTCTTCTTCGATTGATTTTTGAGCTCGTTAATCCATTTGACACTGATTTTCTGTTTGGACTTCAATGTTATATTGAATAATTGCCAGCACTATCTCTACTGTGATCAGCAGCGGCAATTATGGTATCTTTATTTTTCGATCCGAAAAAAATAGTTTTGCATTGATGACCTCGCGATGCCTTCGATTCTTTCTCAGATTTAAGTTTAGTCTTCTGAGAGCTGGATGATTTAAATTTGAATTGAACATGGCACCTGATTTAATTTATAACTTGAAATTAAAGAAAAAGTACTAATTATTTATTTACGCCATCGCAATAATTAATATAAAAATTTTCTTTGTATCATAAACTCTTTTTATATTCTTGAAAGTTATTGTGGTTTGCTTCACCATTTTATCATTTGTGATTTGATATCATTATCGACTTATTCATCAGAGACAAACAAGGTTGTAGGTACTAAGCAACTGCAACTAAATTAAAAACAAAAAAATTGGCATTACTTGCTCAATGGATTAAAAATTAATGAATTCAGAACTTTCAAATTTAAATAAGAACGAATTGGAAAATAGGTGCAAAATGACTAATTGAACAAATAATAAGAAGGACAGTTAATAATTTTTGCGAACGCGAAAGACAGTTTCAAAATAAATAAATGAGTTATTTTCAATGAAAGAATCGTTAAATAAACAAGCAGTTTAAAAAAGCGAAATTTAAAATATCACTTTGTTCTTTTGTATTTATACAAAGTGATGAGTAAAGTGAAGGATAATCGCTGCACAACCCCTCTTACGAATATTCAAGGTGATTCAAAAGGTATGGTCAAAACTTAAGGGTGTAATGTGGGATGCAATACGAAGCAAAAAAATGTTAATAGGCCTATGTCTTTTTTCCAACCGTTATCTATTTACAGAAGATTTCTTTGTTTTTATCATGTTCTATAAAACCAAGTCAACATAAAAAATTATTCAAACAAATGCTAATTTGTTATGACGGAATTGGCATTTCGTAATATCACGAAATGAAAATGAATATTGGTGTTATATCACCAATTACACCTAAATGTTTGGACTCCATCTTTTGAATAATCCTGTAGGTAAAATTTAATTAAAAAAATGCTAAATTTTCAATTATAGTTGTCAAAATCTGTTAAATTTTAAACAACTTTCGAAATGGGTACAATTCCTGACTGACACATTCATAATCTTTAGAAATCAAAGCTTCTGCTTTGAAAATCTGTCAATTTTTCAATAGATACTGCCCGAATCTGTTAAATTTTGTCAATTTTTGATATCCCAGTTTTAAAATGTAAACATCTATCAGATTTTTAAGTGTAGCTGTCAAAATAAGTCAAATTCTTAGCTTCAGCTGTGAAAACCTGTCAATTTTTAATAGATACTACCAAAATTTGTCTATTTTTGATGTACCTGTTTGAAAACAACAGTTACACTATAGAAAAAATAACATTTTCCAGTAAAATTGATTAAGTTTTGCTGATTTTTTGTTAAAAATATTAACATTAATATACTGTTATAGCAGTTCTTGTGCTATTCGTAATATATTTATATGAATGTTTTAAATAACTTATTAACAATTAGGTAAAACCAAATGTTATATTAAAATAAATTGTCTTTTAACAATAACTTTTGCATAGTATCACTTTATCAAATCATTTTCTGTCTTCTGTTCATACATTCGGTTTTTCTGTTGTGTATAATATCTAGTACTTTACAGAATGACAATCCCTCTTATCCCGGGCCCCCAGGCTAGAGCCTTATCAGCCCTCCCCCGTTGTGGGGGCTATGCATAGGATTTTTTTTAAATTTCTCCTTGATGATTTACAATCTGTGAATACCAATAAGTAAATTTTGGTAGCAGTTCTTCAGACTTGTAGGTATTGGCCATTGGCACATTACCCCTGGGGCCATGCATAGGATTTTTTTTGTAACGTATAGTCCTAAAGTTTTTGGAATTTTTTTAAATGCTAATACATTTTTCCAAACTCATTTAATTTGAAAAACAAATGTTACAACATTTAACGACACTAATAACAAAAAATAATTACTAGTTACATTATGGATAGTGGCCCATTATCCTCAATAAGTCGCAATTTTCTTCGGACTTGTCCCATCTTCCTTTGAACAAGTTCAAGATCTATTTCTCCAATCTTTTGGAAAATGAGACGTCGTAATTGATCTTCATTTGTAGCTTCCCATCCTTTATCGTACACTTTCCTCGATAGTATTGACCAGAATTTTTCTATTGGTCAAGCCTGAGGTACATTAGGAGGATTGTCTAACTTAGGTATAAAGTCTATATTTTCATTTAACCACTGTATGGTTACTCCAGCATAATGGCATGAAACTAGATCAGGCCAAAACATTACTTTATCGTTAGCACGATGTGTGTTTAAAAAATTAAGTAATTTAGTAAGACATCTTTGAATATAACAGTCTGCGTTTAAGGACGGCTGCGAGATAAATCCTGTTTCAGAAATGGCATACCACACTAAAATATTATTATCAAATTTCGATTTACCTTTAAATTTAACATTGTCTGGTGTATTTTCTAAGTTGTCAGTGTAAAATCGACCGATTCCTTTAATCTCTCAATAAGATAAGGAGTAAAATATTTTTCATCATCCAAAATGGGTGACAACAAAGCGGATTTTTTTTAACTCTCTAACTATTTTGGTGCCTTTTTTATCTTTCTAAACACTAAGTTTATGCGATCAATTGTTCTTAACACAGTGGTCTCCGAAATAACAAATCCCCGGGCTAATTTTCTCTGAAAACTCCAACTTTGTCTTTCGCTGCTTCTATCAGTCTTCTTTCTCTTATTCCAATCAAAATATTCTTGGTCTACCGCATTTGGGTAAATTAATGCATGGTATACCCTCTTCGCAATTTTTTATAGTGTTTTAAATGGTTGACTTTCCTACATTTTGCTCTCGGTAGATTGCAATAATATCACGCTTAGGTATTCATCCAACTAGATTGAAAATACATTTACGGATATCAAAATTGTAAGACATTTTACAACGATCGATTAGTAAAACTAAACTGTCATAATCAAACTTGATTACTTGTGACGTTTTAGTTTCCATAGCAACGTGATTAAACGGCATTGGGTATAAAAACGAATCATTTGACTTTTTTCCAAAAACTTTAGGACCATACGTTATTTCTCCTGGATAATTTACAATCTGTGAATACCAATAAGTAAATTTTGGTGGCAGTTTTTCAGACTTGTAGGTGTTGCCCATTGGCACACTACCCCTTCATTATTTGGCTCATTTTGCCAAATTAAATGGATACTTGCGCTTCAGTCTGTGAATTTTGTATCCGGTAAGGAGTTCGGATGTGCTTTGAGTCTCTGGCAGTATTTTGCAGTGTATTGTTCAATCTTCACTGATTTGACTTGAAGGT
Source organism: Othius punctulatus (assembly GCA_951805005.1). NCBI lineage: Eukaryota > Metazoa > Arthropoda > Insecta > Coleoptera > Staphylinidae > Othius > Othius punctulatus. Next base: position 23,076,529 of record OX638138.1, on the reverse strand, counting down.
CGTGACCAAGCTTAGTATAGTTATGCATTTGCATATGTTCATATGCAATTGCATATTTTTGCCAATATTAAGGATAAATGCATATTTTGAACATGTTTGGTCCAAAATGCATATTTTGGTAGGTAGGGTACTTAATACTTTTTTAGAAATTTGCAAATTTGCAGCTCCTAAAAACTGAAACTGAACTATTTGAAGGGCGGAAGCCTTAATTACCTACGTACATAATTGTCAACAAAATATATCCCTATTGTTTCGTGTGATGTGGAGAGAATATTTTCATGTAATAAAAACATGCTTACCGACAACCGAATTTATTTTTTATTTAATAATTTGTCAAATTATGTAATTGTCAAATATTAGTTTGACAATTACAATATTAGTTTGCAATATGTCTTCAGGTTTTTCTCCTCTCCGTGTAGCTTCCCATGCTGATTTCTTGTATTTGATTGAAATTTCCGATCTCGGTTTCTAATTCTAGTTCTGACTTAGTCCAAACATTAAAGTTGATTTTCTCGTTAAGATTGATTTAGAATCTGTTCCAGTCTGTGTTTTTATTGTGCAGCGTTGTAGGTTTTTGATTTTTTATGATTTGGGAGTTGACGGTTACAATTATAGGCGAGTGGTCTGATGAAGGGTCTAGGCATGATTTAATTGCTAAATAGTTTTAGTTTATACCTTTAACTACACAGAAATCAACCAGCCCAGGATTTTTTTTTAGAATCGGATGCATAGGATTTAATGACATCTTCATCCATCGGCGCTAATACAAAAACGACTTCACAAATTGACTCCTCAACGTTGATACGTATATCATTGATAAAATTCCATCAATTTCCATGTCGCTGCCCACGCCGCCAATAAATATTAATAGGACTTTAATAACAATAATTAAACGCGGTCAATGTCGCTCATTGAATATGCAAGACGCAGCAGCGGCTCTTAACAACCCGCCCGGGCCTCAGCGGCCAAAATAAATAATCGAATTGTCGATTTTTTTCATTCAATTTTTTTCCACTTCTTCGTACGCCGCCCTCGCTTGGGACCGTTATATTAATCCGGTTGTCAAAACGCTGATGTCCACCATTAATCTGTGCCCGGGCTCCACGCGCTCCCGATAAAAAATGCGTTCCGAATGCGATTTGCATTATTTATGAGTCGGACGTGTAATTTGTTATATAATCGACATGGCGGCGAGAGGGGCTTTGCGGGCGCCCGGGCGAATTTAAAAATAACGGCTCTTTCGGGGGGCCGCTCAAGAATCTGTCGATGGATCGATGGTTATCGGACGTGGCCGTTGTTATCGTGAGTGCATCTTCGCTGTGCACCGGGAGTCGAGATGATGATGATTGTAATTTTTGGATAAATGCGCCGACACGTCGGGATGTTTAAGATGTTACTGAATAATCACTCACTTGATGGGTCATTTATTATTCATCTTATTATTCTACAATAATGATATTAATATGATGCGGAACAGTGTTTATAACTGCGATTAAATTAATTATAAGCTTAAATTTATAATATGCTTGAATGTATGTAAATGTGACACAATGAAACAAACGATTAGGAATATGTAGTGTGAAGGTACTGTAGGCTGTCAAACATTTCTAAAATTTCTATAAACTTATTGAAATTAAAAAAAAATATCAAAATTACAGCAATTCACCAATTGGTACGATCGTGGCCAAAAAAAAGTGGGACAAGTCTTATAGTGAATTGTCTAAAATTAAGCTGTGTAATCAAGTCATTCGTCCCTGCAAAGAAAAATCAAGTAACATGTCATTGTCATTGTGACATAAATACCTACATGTTACTTATTAAAATACCATATTTTTTAATGGCCCCTCAAGTTAGTGCTTTTAATAAAACAAAAATAGTAGAGAAATTGAAAATGGATGGCCTATAGATAAGTAGCATAATTTTTTGACATCTTCAGCTAAACCAAATTCACACTGGGCAAAAAACCTATCCCACATTTTTATGGCCGCGACCGTACCTTAAAAATGAAATTCAATAAACACGATACACAATTGTGGAAATTACAAAAAAAAAATGTTGAAACTATTGTTATTTAAATTTCTAAAAGCGGCAGAAGTATATACCTAAGCCCAAAATTGATCCAGAACGTGATCAAGTAAATGAGCAAAGTAACATGATGTGGTCAGATTTTCAATTTTATAAATAAATCAATACGCTATTGTAATTGGTCAACTCTAATGTGTCACTTAAAAATGTAAAAAGTCAAAACATGAGTAGTATTTAGTATTTAGTCGAGTTAGTGTATTTTAGCGTATTTAGCAACATCGCGTTGAAAATAAAATTTTGCTGGGAATTGCATTTTTTTAAATTTAAATTGAAGAAATTTTCAATGAAAGTTATCGAAAGTTAGCAAAATTCATTGGAAAGTGCAAAATTTTGATTGGAAATTAAACATAGCACTTAAAGTTATAATATTCTGAACATGTAGTTAAAATTTTGCTGGCAATTGCAACTATTTTACCGGAATTAATGAAATTCTTACTAAAAGTTGTCAAAAATTCTTCTGAAATTAAGAAACTGTAAAAAAATGTCGAAACTATAGGTATTTAAATTTCTAAAAGCGGCAGAAGTATATACCTAAGCCCAAAATTGATCCAAAATTTGATCTATTAAATGACCAAAGTAACGTGATGTGGTCAGAACTTTTCAATTTTATAAATAAATCAATACGCTATTGAAATTGGTCAACTATAATGTGTCACTTAAAAATGTAAAAAGTGGAAACATGAGTAGTGTTTAGTATTTAATTGAGCTAGTGTATTTTAGCGCAGTTAGCAACATAGCGTTGAAAATGATAAAATTCTCATGAAGAAATTAAAATTTTGCTGGAAATTGCAATTTTTTTATTGGAATTGATGAAATTTTCAATGAAAGTTATCGAAAATTAGCAATATTTATTGGAATGTGCAAAATTTTCAATGGAAATTAAACATAGAACTAAAAATTATAATATTTGAAATTTGGCTGGCAATTGCAACTATTTTATCAGAATTTATAAAAAATTTAATGAAAGTTGTCAAAAATTGATCTAAAATTTAGAAACTGTAAAAAAAATGTCGAAACTATAGTTACTTAATTTTTTAAAAGCGGCAGATGTATTTACCTAATCCCAGAATTGATCCAGAATTTGATCCATTAAATGAGCAAATTAACGTGATGTGGTCAGAACTTTTCAATTTTATAAATAAATCAATACGCTATTGTAATTGGTCAACTATAATGTGTCACTTAAAAATGTAAAAAGTGGAAACATGAGCAGTGTTTAGTATTTAGTTGAGCTGGTGTATTTTAGCGTAGTTAGCAACATAGCGTTGAAAATGATAAAATTCTCATGAAGAAATTAAAATTTTGCTGGAAATTGCAATTTTTTTATTGGAATTGATGAAATTTTCAATGAAAGTTATCGAAAATTAGCAATATTTATTGGAATGTGCAAAATTTTGATTGGAAATTAAACATAGCACTAAAAGTTATAATATTCTCAACAAGTATTTAAAATTTTGCTGGCAATTGCAACGATTTTATCGCAATTGATAAAAATTTTAATGAAACTTGTCAAAAATTCATCTAAAATTAAGAACCTGTAATTTGGAAATTAAAGACAGCACTGAAAATTATAACATTTTCAGTACTAATTTAGAATATTGCAGGAAACTGTAAATGTTTTACTGAAAACTGCAAAATGTTCATTGGAAATGATGAAAGTTTCATAAAAACACAGAAAAACATGAAATTGCAATTGAAAATTACAAATTTTGATAGAAAAAAAAATTGTAAATTAAACATTGCAGTAAAAATTTTAACGTTTTCAGCATGAATTTAAAATTTGAGTGGCAATAACAAAGGTTTTATTAGAAATAGTGAAAATCACTGAACAGACATTACATAATTTGTAATGTTAAAAAAATGTTAAAATATACTGACAATACAATATTTGCTGTACAATATTTAAAATTTATAAGACTTTTATACAATATTTATTAAAATTTTAAGTCACTAATGGAATTCAGCATGTTATTCAATTGTGAAATTCACATAAAATTGTCCTAATTGAATACAAAGTATACAAAAACATTAAATAAGGATGGATCTACACACCTTTCATGAGTTACTAAAATGTCAAAAATTTGTATGAAATTGTCGATTATTTTTAGTTAACTACTGCAAATGAGAAGAAAATCAAACAAAAACAATTGATTTTAGCGAAAAGTTGTGCTGTTTGAAATATAATTTAACATAAGATTAAAACATGTAATAAAATATTAGGTGTACCATATAAATAATGCAATTTATAGCCTTTTCCGGTATAACCGCAAATCCCAGAAAGATGTTTCAATTTACTAATACGTCATCGAAAACCATCTCCTAAATTGGACAAAAATATTTATTGGGAAGTGTAAAATTTTGATTGGAAATTAAACAATGTAGTGAAAATTAAAAAAAAAATAAGCATGAATCTAAAATTTTACTAGCAATTGCAAAATATTTTTACCGGAACTGATTAAATTAATGAAAATTGAAAAAAAAAAACAATGAAAGTTGTCAAATTTTGCTGGCACTTGCGAGTGTTTAACGGAATTGAAAAAATTGTTAATGAAAGTTACCTAAAATTCATCGAAAATTAAGTAACTGTAATTGAAAATTAGCAATATTAATATTACTTGGAACGTACAAAATTTTGATTGGAAATTAAACATAGCACTGAAAATTTTTAATAAAAATGATAAAATACCATATTCATCGAACATTTTTAAATCGTAATATTTAAAAATCTTTTATTTATGTGATGTCGTTACACGACTTACACAAGTTATACAAATTGATAAATTACTTATTACGTACTTGAATATATATATTTTTTTATGAAATTGCGAAATATCTATTTTAACATAAACATTTCAGTGAACTGTCAGCATTAATTTAAAAAAAATACTGGTAATTTAAATTTTTTGCTGGAAATGATGAAATTGTCGTTGAAACGTACAAAGTTTTCATCGAAAATTATGAAAATGTAATTGAACATGATTAATAGAATAGAATAGAATAGAATATAATAGAATAAAATACAATATAATGGAATAATAGAATAGAATAGATTTATAGATTTTATTAATGTCATTACATTCTAGATGTTTACATAGGTCAAATACAATACATTACATACAGTTTTAAAAATAGCGAATCATTGACTTGAATTGAATTACAAAAATAAGTCATAAAGCATACGTCATCTGTTATTAATCATCAATAATCAGTTAGTGAAAAGTTTAGATTTAGTTATTCGTTAATACTATAGCAGGCCGTCGACAACAATATTCCATATATCCAATATTCCTTGGATTGTGCAAAATATTGATGGAAACTGTAAAATTTTGACTGATAACTGCAAAATGTTTATTGGAAATGATGAATATTTCATAAAAACAAAGAAAAACACGAAATTCTGCTTGAAAATTACAAATTTTGATATCATATTGCAAAAATTTTATTGTAAATTAAACATTGCAGTAAACATTTTAACGTTTTCAGCATGAATTTAAAATTTGAGTGGCAATAACAAAGGTTTTATCAGAAATAGTGAAATTTTTATTGAAAATTTTAAAGTGCTCGCCGAAAATCATATTATTATAATTGAAAATTAGCAATATCTCTTGGAAACGGCAAAATTTTGATTGGAAACTAAAGATAGCACTGAAAATTATAAAATTCTCAGTATAAATTTAATATGTTTTTGGAAACTACAAAATTTTTACTACAAACTGCAAAATATTTACTGGAAAAAAAGCAATTTTCAGAAAAACTTGAAATTGCACTTGAAAATTACAAATTTTCATAGAAATGTGCGAAATTTTTCTTGTAAATTAAACATTGCAGTAAAAATTACCATATTTAAGCATTAATTTAATATTTAACTGGCAGTTGCAATTTTTTTACTGGAAGTGATGAAATTTCCATGGGTACTTATAAATCTTTCTACGACAATTAAAAAACTGCATTTGAAAATTTCAAATTTTCATCGTTAATTGCGAAACTTTTGTTTGTAAATTAAACATTATTATAAAATAGTTATTAAAAAGTTATAAAATTGTCAGCATAAATTTAAACAATTAGAGACAATTGCAATTTTTTTACTGGATTACGACGAAATTTTCATTGAAACTTAAATAGTAAGTAGGTGGAAATTCATTTTCAATTAAAATATCAAACGGACGAAAGAGTGTATAATCTCAATTTATCTATCAAAAATATCACAACTTCAAAGTTTGACTGTGAACCTGAGAAAAGTGAAAAACCATATTTCTGTATATTTCAGCACTTTTTTAAGCGTGTAAGTAACTAGGTATATCTAGGTATAACTAGATATGAATTAAGTATCTATACTTTTTGTAAGACTAATTAATTGAGTGTGGGTGTTCTAAAGTGAAAGTATGTAGAGAAATAAAAGTAGTAAAAACATTGTAATTTAATATACAACGTGTCCCACAACTTCGTGGCATAAATCTAGGAGCATGCTCAGAAAGGCAAAATTAATTGAAAATGTATTTTTTTTTAATCGCTTTTGTTTCCGAAATATGGAACCTACAAGTGTTACTTAGAAAATCAGTTTTCTTATTAACATATCTACTAGAGTAGACTTGGAAATCTGATATTTTGCGACGAGTCGCTCACTATTAATATACATATTCACAAATAATTACAATCTGGGTAAACACAGTGCCGTAGAAACAGGGGTTCTTCTATTGTTATTGCTACATAAAAAGATTGAGGTTAGGATTTTTTTTAAATCATATTCCATTTTTCGGTAAATTAGCTTTATTGTCACAAAAAGGGTAAACTTCTTGAACTTCGAAAAAATTAAGCGTTTCTGAGATATTCGAGATATTCAAAATTAATCAATGAAATTCGTAAAAAACGTTTTGTAGATATTTCATAAAAAATGTTGAAAGTTGTTGCTGGAGCTTGAAACTTCTAAAACATTGACTGAAAATATCGAAGGCGTGGACTAACATTTCTAAAATTTGTATAAATTTGTGGAAATAAAAAAAAAATAAAAATTACAAAGAAATTCATAAGGTGTCATTAATTGGTAATAAAGTTAATATGCATTGAACATAACAGAATTGTAGAATTGACAAAATATAGACGAAACGATATTAATTTTTTTTACAATTTAAAAAAAAAAGTCCAATATTTTATAAAAAATGATAGATACTTCCAAAAAAGTTGTCAATGAAATTCACACAAATTTCAACTGTTGAAAGCTTTGGTAATTAGTTAATGAATTGCCTAAAATGTTTACAAAATTATAGAAAGTTACAATAAAAAATATCAATTCCTTAATGAAATTCATAAAAACTATAGATTACCTACAATGACCGCCAAAAAGTTGGCACCATATGGGAATTTTTTTTATTATTGACTTTAAAAAAAAAAAATAAGGCGTTAATTTGTGCTTGCCTAAAAACCTTATGGGCCCCTATCAGATGTACATGAGGAACATCGAAATGGTGCAAATTTTTGGAAATTATGCAAGTATAAAAAACCCAGAAATCCCAGAAAGATATTTCAATTAACTAATACGTCATCGAGAACCATATCTTAAATTAGACAAAAATATTTAAATGAAAAATCCCCAAACGTTTAATAAATGTGTTAGCTGAACCACTATATATAATATAGTGTAATATATATATACATAATGTATAATACTATGAACATCTATACTCGGCTAAAGTTCGAAGGAAAACTAATAAACCCAAGATTACAATTATAATCACCAGCATTTCCAACCATCTCTATTTTAAAATTTCAAATGATGCGAAAACACATTAAGCACATCAAATTCTTATAAGAAAATCTCCAATTTATTTAATCTTGCAACATCTCCATAAAATCCTTGAAAAATAATTTGATATGATGCAAAAACAAGTCAATTCGCATGATAAAGTCTCCAATTTATTTAATCTTTGCAAAATCTCCATTCAATTGAAAAATATTTAAACTTTCATATGATGCAAAAACAAGTCAATCACTTTCAATGCTCCCAAGAAAATATAATATTGTATAATATTTATTTTATTTCTTATATATTTTTGTCTACGTTGTGCACGTCTAAAATGTTATTTTATTTTGTACTTGTATTTATATTAAAGGATTCCACATTTGTGAAAGTCAGAATTAATAAAAATCTCAGGGTTAATAACGATGGGATCAGAATCTCTGTTGAATTTACATGTTATTGCGAGGAACCAAAATATCTGTGAGTATCACATTGTCATCTCAATATGTCCATAAGCATTCTTACATTGTAATCCCAATTATTGTTAAAAATTAACCAATGATTGACCAAAAATTGACCAATTAACCAATTAACCTTATGATTTCATAACATTTTCATTTAATTACTTGCTCGTGTTCGTTGTAATTGGTCATATTATTTCAAATCAAATTCCAATTATTATTCCATTTATCCTAATTCATCGCTCAAAAATACCATCACAATATGTTCCAATCGCTATTTCCGTAGACAAAAATCTTTCTCATTCACAATTGGTTGCAGAAAGGTATAAATAGGAGTGTGTTCTTAAAATGATGTCCATATTTGAAAATGTGCAAATTAATTTTGGCTACCAATTGCTTCTAAGCAAGCGTTCATCGGTGAAGATTGTTCTTCAGAATCTCACATCTTCAAAGATTTGATAAAATATTTATATTGTACACAGCCATTAATTAAATTAACTCATTAAAAATTAATCAAAAATAATATTTGAAAGTAAATATTTTGTATATGCGATAATTTTTTGTTATCTGTATATCTGAGATTTGCTTAATCCCCTTCCTGTAAAATACTACACAGTAAGTTTTTAATTGCTTTCATAACAGCCACTCCCGAACTATAAACAGCAATATTGAAACGGTTGAAATGTAAATTAATACATTGTGCTACCGATTATTTCTAATTTAAACGATAGCATCTAAATTTTATCAATACCAATGCAATTCCAAAATAATTACGCGACACTAGTTTTTGCATCAAGGTTGACTTTTATTGCAATACGCTTTTTTTTCGACGTTGATTGCATCTAAAGCGGTGTATGAACGGTTATATCCTACCGCCGATCATTATCAATTTTAAGCAGGACTTGAGCATTTCACAATTATAACTTGTGAAACCCCTGATGACTGATATGCATTCATAAAAAAATAATAATTGTGAAATTTACCGGTAGTCGATTATTTACAAACATCTGTGATTTAAAAAAGTCAACTTTCATTTGAGCACGCAGTAAGAAGTTTATGTATTACATAAAGTATAAATAATATCGATGCACGTGTTGTATATACACTTTCTGATGAAATTTATTGAGATATGAGAGATATGATATGTATATATATATATATATAGGTTGTTCTTATTTTGCTGGAGAATTTTAAGTTCATAATCAATGACTTATAGAGCAATTTATAAAATGTCGATTAGTTACAGATCTGTATCTATCCATTAGTATCCAGTTTAATAATAAAATGCTGCATTATACACGTTGCCTAAAAGCGCGTTCTCACGAATCACGTTTAATTGATCGTTATTACACGTAAATACACTACATACATTACTCGTATTTCAACTTATTACATTTTTAAGTGACAAATTATATTTGACAAATTATAATAGTGTATTTATTTATTTATTTATTTATTTATTTATAACTGAAATCAACAAAAGTCGAATGAAAACTATTGTTTAAAGTTGATCAACTTTTTTGAAACAAAGGTTCTCACTATAGTTTTCATTCGAATATCGATCAATTAAACTTGATTCGTGAGAACGCGCTTTAAAGTATAATTTAATCTGTAGAATGGCCGAAGATTTTGCAAGTTTATTCAAATTCAGTGGCCTATTCTGTAGATTACCTAAATACGTGTATATTGACGGTGACATATGCACAAAATAATGATAATATACGCACAACCGAACACTGACAATAATTTCATGTTAAAAAAAAACATTGTTATTCCAAATTTACACGTTATACAATATTTTCATCGTCCGTCCAAATGGCTTTCAAAACACGCAGAACTTAACAACCCTTTCACTTAGCAGCCCCATCGAGTCCACGTGATTCGTTTCCATCGTGCAAAATTAATACGTTTTTTCGCTCATGCCCCTGAGCCTTGTGGATTCATCCCCTGCGCCAAATTTACATCACAGTCGCGCATCGGAAGGAATCGCCTCTTGTTTGGCTTTTATGAGGGAATTCAAAGAGCTGCGGCACAATGGCCTCAACACGCCACCCCGAGGCGGCAACCCTTGGGAGGGCAAGCAGCAAACACGTGGTGCTTCCAATGGGATGACCCAAATATTCAAAGCGTAATTTAAAACATTTTGTACAATGTCAAGAGTTCAATGTGGAAGTGAAGGATTATAAGTATGTGGCTAAATTGGTCCGCTGGTCGAGTAACTGGAAGCAATGTTGGAGAGTATCCGCATCTTCACAATTTTATCGTTCATTCGTTTAATGTTCAACTTCACTGTGAAAATGAATCATTATAAATATAGAACTATTAAAAACCAATTCTAGCCAACAATTTCTGCGAAAATTCGCCGGATACGTTAGAATGAAATTTTACGGTACTATATCTACGGACAAATTTTATATTTCGATAGTGTATTACTCTAAAGGTGATTTTTGGAGATATTTGGTATTATCTTGAGATTACTGAAAAGACTGAAATTCACATATTATACTTGTACACCAATTTTAAGAACAGTTTTAAAATTTTAAGGTCGTTTATCTAGAAAACTTCAAGTTCAAGTTCAACATATCTATTGACAAATTTTATATTTCGATGGTGTATTACTGTAAAGGTCCTTTTTGGAGATATTTGGTATTATCTTGAGATTTCTGAAATGACTGAAATTCACATATTATACGTGTACACCGATTTTAAGAACAGTTTTAAAATTTTAAAGTCGTTTATCTAGAAAACTATCTAGATTTTTTTTTTAATTTCTGCTCTTGTCATCCATGGAATTTTTCGTAGCCAATATTAATTCAGTCCATGGATGGATAGAAAATGTCCATGGGTAACTAGAGATGAAACTTGCATGATCACTCGGTATGACCTTGAACTTGATGTTTTCTAAGATAAACTAAGATAAACTGATAAAACTGTTTTTGAAATCGGTTCATATTCTGGATATATTATGTTAGACGATTCGTGAACTTTCTATTGGGTCATCACATCCCGTCAACATCAGAATATCTGCTGCGGCGTTTTTCTCTTCTTTTTAGTGCCAATAGTTCAATGCAGACATATTATAAATATGTTTCTCTGGAAACGGTATTAGTATTAACGAATTTAAGCATTGAAGTGGTCAAGTATATAAGAAAAGTATATAAAGTAAGTATATAAGTATATACAGGGTGTCCCGCAATAGAATGCACATAGCTTAAGTACGTGTTCCTGATCCCTTCTTCAGTCGTAACCTTCCAATAAATATAAGGCCTAAAATCAATCGTTACAAAGTTATTGACATTTGAATGTCACCGCAACGGTCAAAGATCATAAACTTGAAATGCAGTTGGGGATTTTGAAAATTAATGTAACTAAGTAACTAGTTAATGTAACTAAGTATTTTCATAAAACATCGAGAGAATTTTCGACAAAAATTTCCGAAGTGGGAAAATTTTCTCGAAAATGAACCTACTCAAAATGTTTTTTTAACCAACGAAATGAAAAAGGACTAATCATTGTAACTATAGTTATGTGGAGATAAGAAGGAATAAAATCATTCATCAATCTAAAGTGGTCGGTTGGATGAAACAAATGGTGGAATACTGTACCAAATAGAGTGCCAAATGACGCATAGTTCTGAAAATTATAGATTAGTACAAAATCCAGAAATATGTCAATAAGTCACCCGTTGAAAACCAGAATGGTGTAAGTCTTTTTTTTTTTCAAACTCAGATAAGTTCATAAATGTTGTCTCGTGTATATTTCTGGATTTATCTAATTTAATGCAAAATTCTTACACCAGTCTTGTTTTCAACTGCTCAAATATTTTTACTGGTCTACCACTTACTGACTATCACAATATATCGCTGAAGAGAATAGCATTTTAGAAGGTAGCTATGCGTGGATGTCATTTTGTATCGAATATGGAGAGGGTTGGCATTTGCAGATTTCCAGCAATAGTAGTGTACATTTAATATGTATTTCAATAAAAGTACTAGGTAACTTTAAAACACGCCGTGCTAAAAATACAGGTTTTTGCAAGCTTTTTAGTTCGATTAGCCAAGGGTTATGATGCAGGTATGATAAAAACCTGTTTTGTTGTAAATAATGTGTTTGAAAGAGTAACAATTTGTTTCAAAGTTTACTTAAAAACGAGAAACGTTGACATTTGTTTGTTTGTAATTGAACATGAATTAGTAATTTATAAGATTTTTATAACAGTGAGTTGCTAACATGTATATGATCTAGGAACTAGAATCATAAATAGATTCTAGATCATAAATGTGATCTAGATTCAGAACGGTCAGAATTTGAAAACTATTGTACATACAAATATTTTTAAACTGAGATTTGTGGCATTATCTCTTAGAAAAGTTGGAATTTCATAGAATATATTATAGAAAACTTGAATTGCTTAGAAAATCAAAAATCAGGGACGAATGTCTAAACAAGCCCTAACTAAATACACCCCCCCCCCCCCTGTTGGTGTTGGAAGGACCCCTGGTAGCCAGTTAGGGATAATATCTCTAACAAATACGTTCACTACTAGGTACTCAAAAATTCATTTGTTAGAAATTTTCAATAGTAGAAAAACTGAAATTTCTGAGAATATGTTTCATATAAGCTATTTGACACGCAACTTAATGTAAACCAATTGTTTATAACGTGGTGACCATAGCGGAAACTACAACTTTGCGAGAGGCACCCTCGTAAAGTCTTTGTGGTCCACTGCTGCGTTTTCCGCCCAGTGACGTGTTTTATTTTTACGATACCATAGTAATCCAGAATCCAGAGCGCAAATGACTAGCACATGTTGTTACATCATCGTAGTAACAAATTATTATGTTTGAAGTACTCAATTCGACATAAGCACAATTTAGGATAGAAGGATAGATTTAGAATATTGTTGTGTTCGGATTGAGCTGTTGAGATTTGTGCGTAAAACGTTGTACGTACGTTATACATTATACGCATATTATACATTGGGGTGTTTGATGAGGGTAATTTGAGAAACAGAGAGGTGAAATTTCTGCCACAGGTGCACACTTAATCGAATTTGCCCCCACATAAATCGCGACACCCTCGACCCCCATTCGCTCTCCAGACCGGTTTGAACTGGAATTTCGGGGACGGCTCTGGGGGTGGCCCTATGCCCCCTATAGGAGTCCGGTTCAGTGCAAACAAGGGACCGATGTTTGTTCTACTTTACAGCAAAATGTGATTGATTTCGGTAGAACCGTTTAGAAGTTGTGATTTTTTTTTTGCAACGCATCACAATGTCCGAAAAACTAATGTCAACTGGGACAAAAATTCAAAATTCTGTGCATCTTTTCCACGCAGAATTTATCTGGTTATCCTGACAAAACAACTGAACTCGATTAGTTCAAAACTGTGACCGTCTATAGACCGCTCAATTCGCCACTTAATCTCTAAAAATGGCCGGAAAAAATGGAAAACCACAATTTTTGATCAGCCGTCATAGGGGCCACAGGGAAGCCACAACCACCAACATGACGGCATTTAGGAGATAATATGTGGTTCTTTCGAACCCCACAAACGGCGTTTTCTATAAGAATATTTTAAAAAGCTGATGATTTTGATATTAACCAAAAAATCGAACGTGTCATTGGAATTGAAATTTTCGACGGGATTCGAGTCCCATTTGGAGCGCTCATTTTTTTCCATATTTTGCCACTTAACCAATGCAACATCTTTCCCAGCCCTTTTTGCACTGTTTAGTTGTGCAAAGTGCCAAAAAATTGGAAAAGTGCAGCTGAAGATGTAAGAATAAAGTCTGTAGTGTGAGCGATTTGTATTGAGATCTTAAACATGGCTCAATTGAAGAAAAATGAAGTCAATATAGTATTGATTATTTTAACGATGGCGTTTTTGGGGCAACTGTAAACAAAAAATTACCAATGTGTCTCATTTGTCAAAAAGTGTTTTCAGATGAAGCTATAAAACGATTAAGAATAAAAGATCATTAGACACAAATGCATGCTGATAAAAATAAAAGGTTTATCAAACTTTCTTGCTAAAAAATGTTGGGCAGATATGTTTGATGAACTGACAGTGATTGTAAAATACTGCGTATTTAAAGTGAATGTTGTCCCTCGGGAACCTCCAGGAACCACAGACATTTTACCTGATACTTCGAGTCCCACATCTTGGGAATCCGTATGCATAAAAACTAGCTGCAGCCATTTGCCTTTAAAAGAGATTTATCGAGTCGTTTTGAAGCAACGATTTCTTAGTTTTAAATACGTTTTAATAAAAACAATGTTGTATCAGAGTATGAAATGATTTAAAATTTTGACTAAATCTCGGGCATTGTGCCTTCTAGTTGTAAACATGCCTTTTGGTTTTTATTCTATTGGCCGCTTTTTTGGTTTTGTCACTTTTTGCCACTAAAGGACACTTCTATTAGGAATATCACGAGAATGAATACAACAAATTAAAATATAATGTGCAAAAAAAATCCTGAATATCTCAACAATGGTTTTATTTGGTTTTCTAATACGCAAATTTGGTACCGCATATTTTTTTAAAGTGTCAATAATAGGAAAGTTTATGACGCTGCAGCATCTGGTTTGCATGAACCTGTATAGACTTTGGTCGTAATTTTGAAGATTTTGAGTCCCAAGTGCATATACTGAGTTTCAGAATTTTGTACCCTTAAAAGTCGACTTTGTCGTACAGTGCGACGAGCTGAATTTAATAAAAACAAAGACTTTTTCTACTTTTATGGAAAGACTACTTCTTTACGAATCAAATTTAGAACGACTGGAATTCAGCCAATTCCCAAATTTTTCAACATTCAAAAATTCAATGAAGACTTGAATGTGATGCTCTGTATTGTAATTTTTACCGACGATTTAAAGATATTTACAAAAATTAATGTACTCGATTCAGTTTTGGATCAATTTTCTAGTCCCGATACAGTTAAATCTATAAAATTACATGAATAACTCATTGAAATTACTAGGAATGAAGAGTTGAAATTTAAATTTAAATACGGCTTGAAACAGTTCTGGCTGCATAAGGAGATTCCTACACTGTATCCTATAGAATGGGCTACAGTACGAAAATTGGAAAATTGGAAAATTGGAGCGGGTTTAGTGTGGTAACGAATCTTATTACAAATTAAAAAAAAAAACAGACTGCATATAGCCAATTGAGATGATTAGGATGCTTTTGCCAATTATGGGGCCGAATATCAATAAATTGGTCGCAGCGCACCAGATTCATCCCTCGCATTGGGATTTTCATGTTATCTGGTCACTATTGTTAATTTCATTAGATGAATTTACTATTATAAGGCATTTAATTTACAATAACATTCTTCTTAATGTACATATTGTGGTATAAAATATGGCAATGTAGTGACATATTTCTCTTTGTTCACTTAAATTAGATATATTTTCAGTGGGCCAGTGTGGTATTTTAACATTCTAGGAGGATTTAATTAAAATATATATATATATATATATGTATATATATATATATATATATATATATATATATATTCTAAATTTCGTTATGTGGTTGTTAATGGAGAAAGAAGTATCCCTTTATAAAGATGTTCGTTTCACGTGTACGATGTGCATATTTGATTAAGGAATTTTATGTTTTTTTGACGTGTATCTTTAATTGTTTAAGGTAAGCTCTCTGATTTTTATTTCATAGAAAATAATAGTATAAAGCTATATTACAATTTTGATATAATACAAAAAAACCGCTGAAAATTTTTCAAAACATTTGCAAATAGTTAGCTGCCATTACTTTAGCATTAAAGATTCACTCATTGATGAATCGTTTCAGAAGAAAAAAAACATGCGCACACTTGCGCAACTCATATATTATTACTATTCTAGAATGAATGAAATGAATGAAATGAAACGCCTCATTTCCCAGAGGGCTGTTTTCGACATATGGGCGGAAAACAGTAAACTCGTCAAATTTGATGCCATATATGCATATGTTTTGCATCAGTTTGGAATGTATCGTTCCCAGATGAAGTGCTCAAGTGTATAAAAATGACATTGCGGAGTGTTTGCCAAAAAATTTAAGAAAATTATTCGAAATGTGCAAGACACATGGATCGGTTTTTTACTGCAAGTGGCTCGAAACATATGTACCGCTTCCGGATATAATACTTGAAGCTCTTCCAGAAAATTCACAAGCTGGATCTAAAAATCTGGCAGGAAGGCCAAACAAACCGTTTGAAGACTGTAGTGATAAGTCGAAAAAATGTAAATTAAAGAAACTGTTGCAAATGACCGGTGCAGAGGAATTATTCATGGCGAAGGAAATGAAACTCCGCGAGGCAGGAAAAAGGGATTCGGCAACCATTGTTCGGGAGCTTTGCTTGGCTTCTCCTAAGCAAGGAACAACTTTAAAACGAGCTAGATTATCTTTTACAGATAAGCCAGAAAAACTCTCTGGCGAAGAAGCGCTGGTGACTATAGTTGATGCAAAGCTGTCAACTAATCAATACGAACTAATAAGACAGAAATCCAAAGTTCCCCCCCCCCCCCCCCATATTACATCGTTTAACAGGCAAAACAAGCTTGTTACTCTAGTGGAAATATCACAATAAAAGAGACATTGGCAAAAATAGGTCTACAAATTAATTGCTCATACTGTGCAAGGATTATGTATTGCTCAAAATATGTAATTAAAAGTTTATCTGATTTGGCACAAGTATCTTTTCACATAGTTATAAAGTGGGGGTATGATGGTGCAAATCAAAACAAATATAAACAGAAGTTTTCAGAGGAGCATCAAACAGATGCTAGCTTATTCAGTATATCAGTACGTATCTACTACTGAAGATGGTCGCTTGGCGACTGAAATGTACATTTAGAAAATATAAATGTTTTTTTGTGAAAAAGGTGCTACGTTTTATTTCTAAACATACTTTCACAAGCTCCAACTCCCCGTTATTCAGTACATGTATGGTACCTATTCAAATATATTACTTTAATAATAATATTAAAACTGTAATTTAGCACAATTCTGCTCCATAATCTACTAGATATTGCCGCCCTATAAAGTTTATTTTTATAAAGGAATCAGCTAACGTTATAACTAGGGAAGTAAAGAGCATACAAGACAAAATTGATCTTATTACCCCCACAAAAGTAAATGTTAATGACATTTAGCTAATTATAAAGCCTACGTTGATATTCTGCATGATTGACGGAAAAGTATGCAATGCCGTTGCATCATGCTCATCTACTCAAACGTGCTATTTGTGCAGTGCAACTCCGCGTGAAATGAATAAGCCAAAAATCATTGAAAATAAAAATGTTAATAGACAGTTCCTTTCGTTTGGCTTATCTCCTCTTCATTCATGGATAAGATTTTTTGAATGCCTACTACTTATATCTTATAGATTACACATAAAAGTATGGCAAGCTCGAGGTATTTTAAATAAAATATAGTGGCACAAAAAAAAGAACAATTCAAGATGCATTTAAAAATTAAATGGGCCTTTTAGTGGACATGCCTATGCAGGAGTCTGGCAACACCAATGACGGAAACACGGCTAGAAAGTTTTTCCGAAATGCCGAGAAGTCAGTTGCCATTACTGGACTTAACATGGAACTTATCAACCGGTTTCATATTATTTTAGAATGTTTGGGTAGTGGCTTTGCTATAAATGTAGATAGATTTGAGATATATGCTATGGAAACAAAATAATTATATTTAAGAGAATATCACAGGTATGCTATGCCAGTAGGGATATAATAGCTTCCTGCATTCTTCCGATAGGTCAGCTTTCGGAAGAAGCACAAGAAGCGAGAAATGAAGACAATAGACAATATCGTGAGTTGTTCACTAGAAATACGTCCAGAATTCATACAAATAAAGATCTGCTGCATAGACTTCTAATAACATCAGATCCACTCATATCAAGTATGCGAGCAACTCCAAAAACAAAACATGGAAAAACCAACCCCGAAGTTTTAAACTTACTTGAAGGACCAGCCATTAGTGAGCAACACGAAGACTAAATTACAGTAGAGCCTCTTTTCCGCAGCTATTTTAACTGTTTTAAACCATTTATCTGGCATCTTCTACTACATAATTGAATTTCAATTTGTTTGGTATTTTACTAGTAGCTTTATTTTACTATTTATGAATAAAATATTTTATTTTGTGAAAATTGTATAAAAATATATGTGGTCAAATGTATGGGACATGGGAGCGATAGCGAAATATGTATAAAATTGAAATTTTAATTCTTGTCGTCAGTATTTAAAATTTAAAACTATTGTAAAACTGAAAAAAAAACGTTTCAATTTTGTGTACATTCCTGGTTTTGCTCCTATTTATTCCATAACTTTCTATAAATTAAGAATAAAGCAAATATTTTCTTGGTAGGAATATAATCTCGCTAGAACGTAGAAATACCACTCTGTGGGGCGGTCAGAAATATTCATTTGACAAGGGGGGCGCTAGGCCAAATAAGTTTGGGAACCACTGGTCTAGAGTCTACTTCTAGGTATTACAAACCGTCAGATATGATTTTTTTATCTGGAATGCATTTCACTTAAACAAAAAACCCTTACTTATTAATTACTTATAACCTCATTCCCTATTCTAGATACTTCATTTTAACAAAGCCCACAAAAGCTTTCACATCAAAATAAACACAATAACGCTTAGAGGCACCACTTTTGATCACCCACGTGAACCCGAGCCCAATCTATATCATTAAACCCCGCAACCTTTCCATTCCTCTTTTGGGGCTCGGAATTCCGATAATCCAGTGGGACCGTTTAATACTCCCTCAAACCGTGATTGACACTTTCGTACGGGGCCAATTAGCCTCGGCCCTCCCGCTTTTCAATTACAGGGGGCCGAGACCCGGTAACCGATAATTAGTGCGCCTGGCGCTTGACCCGGCCCTGTGCCCCGGGCCCCTAATTGCGGGCGGCAAGGCCCTGGAATGCGGAGGATTCCCGGTTTGTGGGAGGACCGGGGTCAATTACGTAATTGCGTAATAACACACGCGCACGCGCCCGCGCCGTCGACGTTTCGCAGACGTCTTCAGGGCAGGGCGGTTTGTCAGATGCGAACGAAACGCGCCGCGTTGTAATTTATGAATTATCAAAGTCCGAACGGCGTATATATTATGTTGTTAGTTTCGTGAATAAATATGGAAACGGAGGCGGACACTTCAAACGATCACATGCGTCGGGTTTATTACAATAAAAATTTATCAAAGCTTGTTTTTTTGGTGATTTGCATAATTGTGGGAGTATATTAATGCGTTGAATATAAATGTGTAAATCAACTCATCGGCGGCGATTAAAGGAACCGCTTGAGATGGATTATCATGAATGTTCATTTAATTTATAGCGAATACATTTGTACATACTTTCACAAATCCACCATTCATTCTTGGAATCTTGGTTGAGACTAAATTCATGCCAAGGCAGGTATCGTCGCCTCGTCCGAATCATTTAATGATGCGTTAGAAGTAATATTTTGGAGCTTGTAAAAGGTTCGTAGAAATAAGAAAAACAAAACATGCTTTAGAAGTTTAAACGTTTAGAGAATACCAATTTCAGTAAGTTTTCATAGTTTATATCTAAAAAAATAACTGCCTAGCATAAGTTTATGGATACATCTTGAAGCTTGCTTAATAAACATATGACGAGTAAAGTAGTTTATAGTCCATCAAGAATTTAATTGAAATTGCTCAGAACGCAATGAAAACGCGGGGAACATTTTATCAAGAGTTAATTGCGGCTTAGCCATTATTATCCCTCGTCGTAGCCCATGCGCAACAGGAAGTAATAAAATAAAATTAATCATTGCGTAAATTAACGAGGGCAAGGTGCGTGCACCGACTGCGCCACGGCGACGCCCTCCACGCCACTGGGATTTCTACCACTCCACGGTGACGGCATCTCTAATAATATCCAGGCCCTGTATTGTCATCCACTAATTCAGTTCGCAGCAGAATTGTTGAGAAACCGTTTTGTTGCACCACATTCGTCGCACTATTGAACATCTTCTTGCTACAGGAAGCCTAGAAACAGGCAAGTCTACTGGAAGGCCAGCAAAGGTTATTGACAATTATATGTAGTAGGGTTTTGGAGTACTTACTGGCATTTGTATAAAATATATAATATTTGTATAATATATTTGTATAGTATATATGATAAACACAGCAACACTCCAAGAACAGCACACCCCAGAGTTACAAATCTTTCAAACACATCTTTCAGCCCTAAGGAAACACAACTTTTGGAAAAAGGCCACAAATACGCACCACCAACAACACAATTAAACCTCCCACAACTGACCATAGAATTAGATACAGCTTTAAAACACCATCCACAGGAAGAAACTATCAAAAGCGAATGTATCAGAATCTTAAAACAAGCAGAAAATAACAAACAAATAATGGATAACACAGGTAAGGAACAAAGATCAATACAAAAAAAATAAAAAAAAAAAAAAATAACGATCTCACAGTGGTAACAGCAGATAAGGGTGCTGGATTGGTAATACTAGACAGATCATTATACATAGAAAAAACAGAAAACTTCCTCCACAACAATAACTACACACAAATCCCAAGGAATCCCATCACAACATTCATAAACAAAACAAAAACGATACTATAACACACGAAAGATTCAGTGAGGAAGTTTACAAATAACACCAAAACACTAATGCCAATGAATCCCACAATACCTAAACTATACGGACAACCCAAGCTACACAAACAAGACCACCCCATCAGACCAATCATCACTTCCATTAGCTCACCAACACACAACATTGTAAGGTTGATTAATAACATACTGAACAACACAATACACTACACCCCCAAGCATCCAAGCATACAATATAGATCAGGGAAGAACTCATCACACATATCAGAAACACACAGCTACGACCACATTTCACCCTCACCTCATTCGATATCACCAATCTATATACAAATGTACCCATTCATGAAACTTTAACCTACACGTGAAACATCATCAACCAACACATAACAGACACGAATGAATCTACAGATATTTGCAAACTCATAGAATTAACAGTTGAACCAAACTTATGCACGTTTAACAATCAGTTTTATAAAATGAATGAAGGACTCTCCATGGGCTCACCAGTCAGCGGCATGCTAGCAAACATATTTTTTGACTAAATGGAAAGTAACATCATCAATAACAATAAAAATTCATACAACAAACAAATAATAATGTGGAAAAGATATCTGGATGACATTTTCATCATTTGGGCAGATGACAACGCACACAAAATCACGGATTTACAACAATACATAAACAGCCTTCACAATTCCATCAAATTTACACTCGAAACAGAACAGAACGGTAGTATCAACTTTTTGGATCTCACCATATATAGAACAGAAAACAAACTAAATTTCAAAATTTACAGAAATCCTACACAAACTGACACCTCAATTCCTTAATAATGATGTGGACAAGATATGTAGATGACATTTTCATCATTTGGGCAGATGACAACGCACACAAAATCACGGAATTACAACAATACATAAACAGCCTTCACAAGTCCATCAAATTCACACTCGAAACAGAACAGAACGGTAGTATCAACTTTTTGGATCTCTCTTGGACAGAAAAGACTCTAAAATTCAAAATTTATAGAAAATCCACACAAACTGACACCTTAATTCCAACAGACTCATTCCATCACAGACCACACAAATACGCAGCCATACACTCACTAATCAATAGAATGCTTTCAACACCACGAAAACCCCAAAATAAAGAAATAGATATAGAAATGATCAAGCAAACTGCAATAAACAACGGTTTCAAAATTAACACAATTAACAAAATGATCAGAAAAGCAACCTACAAACATTTCAAGCTCCAACATAACATACAATACAGCCCAACAAACACAAACACACTAACGCAACAACACACACATTACAGATCATTCACGTACCAATGATAAATCAATGATAAAATCAATCAAACATTAAAACAACACAATATAAAAACAACCTTCACAACCAAAGATAACAATTAGGCCCGTTTCTATAGTCCGTACTTGAGCTTGAGTTCGACTCAAGTTGTATATTTGGTTGCGTTTGGTTCATAAACGTTTATAGAAAATACGCAACCAAATATATGACTAGAGTCGAACTGAAGCTCAAGTACGGTCTATATATACGGGCCTAAGACACAATTATGCAACGCTAAAGATCCCACAAACTCCTCAGACAGGAATGGCGTATACTCCTTAACTTGCAATGACTGTGGAGCAAAATACATAGGCGAAACCGGACGACCTCTAAAACAAAAAATCAATAAACATATAAGAGACAAGAATATATCAAACTTTGGAAGACACTTACATTACCATAACCACAAATTCGATCCTAACACAGGCGTAAAATTACTACACAACACCTCCAAAGGGTTAAAACAAATACTACTAGAGGCATATGAAATCGACCGAGTTATCAACACCGAAAGAGACATACAATGCCTAAACGAACAAACACAACTGAATTTTAAACCTATGGACAAGTATCTAGATAACCCGTTTAACTCCATAAATCAACCACAGCAGAGACTGACGGACAGACCAATATAGACCACACAAACGCACATAAACTTATAAATAACTAGCTCGGGAAAAAAAATCTCTAAACCACGAGGCACTGTCATACATAAAAATCCACACTGACAGGACCACACAACACAAAGCGTAATTTTTCAATAATACATCTGATTCCCTTAATATACGTGACAAACGCTAATAACAACATACAACATAACAAACATAAATGTACCTATTGATCAAGCTATTCCTTACCAGTCGTTATCACAAGAAAATTAATAATAACCTAACTTAAGGCGTATTTAATAAAAACAAAAAGAAAACAGCTACCTATGTTAACTACATACTAAACACATATATGACCTCACACTAATGAATTCACACATTATATAGTTTTAATCAACTTATCTTATAACACGCATCTCACAAGTAATATTTTTAGAAATGAAAACTTCTGAAGATAGCTTAAATTTTAAACAAAGCCGAAACTAGTTAGGTAGAACAAGTTATTTTAATGAATAAAGGACAAAATCAAAGATATTATTAACATTTTATACAAATGCCAGTAAGTACTCCAAAACCTTACTAAATATAATTTATATAACTGGTAATTATGTTTATAACTCTTACGAAGTTATTGACAATGTTGTGGCTCTTATTGTAGAAAATCCAAAAATGACGTAGGTATTTTAGCGGATGTGACTCACACTTTATTTTTCACTTTTTTCTTTAAAAAAGAAACAGAATTGGCATTGTTTATATGAAAATACACTCCACGGCTTAATAAATTCATTATGCCCTCTTATTACGCCCCGAGCATGTTTACATATCTCGTATCCAAGGAGTTATCATTCAATTATAGTAAAGTGAAAAATAAATATAGATGAAATACATGAGAAATACCTAAATATCTAAAACACTTAAATAAGTGTGATACAAAAACCCAAAAATCGCAGAAGATTTATTCTATGAAAATTTTATAAATATATGTTTCTGAAAAGTTAGCCAATTGTCTAAAAATCGTATTTGTAAAAATGCTACCTAATAGCGCCTTCACTGCTAATGCCATAAAGCTCATAATAGTTTAAAGACCCTCATTGCCAGGATTTTAAAAAGGGTCGGTCCGAATTTTAGTGCAAAAGTGACAACACATATGACATGGACTATAGTCATGTGTTAATGCACTTAAACCACTTAACGAAAGTGTAACCAAGATATTAAAAAAACAACAGAAAAAGTATGTAAAGGGTAAAAGGTAGATTTTTTGTGAAAATATTATTGATGAAGATGTGAAGTAACTCATCAGAAATCAATAAAACAAAATCATAACCATTAGATGAGACACACAATGCAATTATTAATAACTTAATAATGAAATATTTAATAAAAGTGTAATAAAAAAAATAAGAAAATCACCAAAATATTATTCAAATTATAGAAAATTTATGTAAATTGTAGAAAATTTATTGAAATATCACAGAAAATGTAAGAAAATTGAAAAAATTTAATAAAAACATCAAAAGTTGCAACATGACTCCCCTTAAATGAAATTACTGGAAACTTACGTTTCTAAAAAATCTGCTACGTGCCAATAAATCTGGAAAACTTAATAAAAGTGTAGTGAAACTAAAGAAACCAAAAACCGATTAAATTGCACAAAATGTAATTATAATATCAAAATATACCGACATATTAATATACAACTTACATCAAATTTTACAAATTAACATAGGAGACAACAACATATACACTCTCCAATTTGCAGATGACCAAGTGCTCATGGCCCAAGATAAAGATGACCTTCAATATATGACCAGGAAAATTAAAGAAGAGTATGAAAAAGCAGGTCTATCTATGAACCTGAACAAAACTAAATACCTATGTATTGGAGGAGAATCCGAGGATTTGGAACTGGAGAATGGAGAAATAATATCAGCATGCAATAGTTACCAATACTTAGGGGTAAACATACAAAAAGATGGAAAGGATGAAAAGGAAATTAGGCAAAGAATCGGACAAGGTAGAAGAGGTATTAAGAGGCTAAATGGTATATGGTGGAGTAAAGAAATAACGAAAAAGAGAAAATATAACATATACAACACAGTTATAAAAAGTATTGTACTCTACGGAGCAGAAGGATGGAGGTGGACCGAAGCTGACAAAAGAAGACTAGAGGCTCTGGAGATGGATGCCCTAAGAAGATCATGTAGAATATCGAGGTTGGATAGGGTACGCAATACAAGGATAAAGGAATTAATCGGCTTGAGAGAAAATATCGTACAGGAAGCAGGAAAACGGCAACTAATCTGGTACGGACACGTGAAAAGGATGGCAGATCATCGCTTGCCAAAAATTACGCTCGACTGGGTCCCTCCGGAAAGACGGAAACGAGGCAGGCCCAGGAAATCCTGGAATGACGGCATCCAGAAAGCTATGAGCGAAAGGAACCTACAAGATGACCAATGGCAGGATAGGTTAGGATGGAGGAAGAGTCTGGGGATCGGACAGCGTCGACAGACGTTCTAAAACCGAAATTATATATACATCAAATTTTACAAATATTTTAGAAATTGTCACAAAGTTTTATGGAAATCTCCTCTTCCTTAAAAATGAATCCCTAAAACTAATATATATATATATATATATATATATATATATATATATATATATATATATATATATATATATATATATATATATAAAATTAATGAATCTCCACATAACTGAAATTACTGGAAACACATGTTTCTAAAAACTTAATAAAAGTGTAGTAAATCTACAGAAACCAAAAACCGAGAAAATTGCACAAAATGTAATTATATTATCAAAATATACCGACATATAAATATACAACTTACACCAAATTTCACAAATATTTTAGATATTGTCACAAAGTTTTATGGAAATTTGTAGATGCGCAATAAAAAAATGCTTAGCTGCTACGTATTTTCTACGTTATACGACGCGGACACTAAAACAGGCAGATACTAACAAACTGGTAATTTTCGAACGATTGTGTTATAGAGGAGTTCTAGATATCTATGGCAGATCGTGCCACAAATCTGGAGGTTCTTCAAATGCTCAACAAAGAAGAAGAACTAATAAATACTATTAAAAACCGGAAACTGCAGTACCTGGGCTATATCATGAAAGGGGAACTCACTACAGGGTGCTGAGACTAATTATCGAAGGAAAGATAGGGGAAAGAAAAGTATAGGAAGAAGAAGGATTTCCTGACTTAATTTAAGGGAATGTTTCAGTGTAACATCCAATCAACTAGACTACTCAAAAGAATTATCGCATATTTTTAATTATTTTTGTTTCTATCTAGACACACGGATCATATTGGCAACGTAAAAATATATAGATCAGATGCAACGTTGTCAAGTTATTCACATTTTAATCAAATTTAACAGAAAAATCATGAACGTGGAAAAAACCGAAACCTTATTATAAGAGATCAATATAAGCAAAATATAAGGAAATCAAGATAAATAGCAATGTGACAAAACATACACAATATTTGAGTCTCGTAGAATACACAGGGTGTTCTGAAACAACGATACAATTTTGCTATTTTCAAATGGATAAAACTCTTTTTTGAACTCTTTATGAAACAGAAAAAAAATCATAACCATGCTTTTATTGAAATTACAGAAAACGTAGTTGAATATACTAATATCAAAATTTTGAGTCACGTAGAATACACAGGGTATTCTGAAACAACGATACAATTTTGCTATTTTCAAATGGCTAAAATTTTAACTCTTTATGAAACAGAAAAAAATTCATAACCATGTTTTTATTGAAATTACAGAAAACGTAGTACAGAATATACAAATATCAAAATATTCAATTTTAATCAAATAATCTAAATTATCTTAAGTTACAATAAATTTCCTAGATAGATAAATAGATATTTTGATCAACAGTGGTATTACTAAAAAGTTTTACGAATAAAATATACAATCATAAAATCAAGAAATAAAACTAGAATGTTAACAAAAATATAAAAATTGGCAGAAATCTGATTCTCATTCTTGACGTTTTACATCTCTTTATACGATGGGAAGATACCGTTTGAAGTTTAGTAGTCTAAATCAATCTATTTAGGTGTTCATCTGATTTATGATGGGGAGATACCGTTTGAAGTTTAGTAGTCTAAATCAAGTTTATACATCTCTTTACATCATATATTGATTCCATATATGGGGAATCCAAATTTCCATTTCAATCCGTAACTCTATAACACTAATTCAGCAATTTCTAATATCTCCATGAAATGTTGTATAACTTCATTGAAACTCGTCATATTCGTATTAAAGCTGCGGAAAAATCTGGAATATTATTTGCATATTTTGATATAATTATTAACGTTTCTGTCATTTCATTAATATGTTTTGGTCTTTCACTCTCTTCAATTTCATAATGCTTATATTTTTTATGTTTACTAAAATATTCGCAATTTCTGAACCTTACGATACTTTTGAGACCTTTATTAAAATTAAGACTCTTCAAGTTTTTTGATATTTTGGTTTCACATTGTAACATTGTAGAAATTTCGACAAAACTTGTGGCAATTTTAGAAATCTTAAATTTGGTGTAATTTGTATATTTTGATCTACTAATCATTAAATTTTCAAAACATCAAATTATATTTTTGAAAATGTTAAATTCATTCAATAACTATGTTTCATAAATTCAGAACAATATTTAAATCTAAGTTCAGAAGAAATATGTCGAGAATCCTAAAGGCAAATCGATATCATAGTCAGAGGAGACTATGGTGAGTGGAGATTCCTTTTTTTGTGGGGCTTTGAGTCCCGCCTCCAAGCCATTGGGCTTGGCTGCGAGCTCCCAACCCTGGCATAAGGTACGAGCCTGCAGCCAGTTGAGATTCCTTGCCACTCTCTTGCCACTCTCTAAATTTTAGAGAGATTCCTTTTAGACTCTTAAATTGAGAGAGTGGCAAGTGCTCCCCCCTACCCCTTAACCGTTACTAGGGCCGCCCATGAACACATGTTACCATTGGTGTAAACGTGACGTTACAATGACAAAAGTCAATAAAATCCTCGAAACTGAATATGCGATATGAATATGCGATAATTATTTTGAGTAGTGTATTAGTAACATAAATAAATTACACCTACTCCTACTCTAACTATTTAAATCAGTTGACAATCAAGTTGTAAGTGTAGATCCTCAATTTCCTAATACCTATATACCAACAATCATTAAGCGGGCACATTTTGGAGCAGTGGCGTGGCGCCTTGGCGGAGGTGAGTCGACAACAATCTTCAATCTCGGATCTGCCTTGTATTTAATTATATTGTCCAACAGTTTTAATTATCTCCCACCGATCTATCTGGAGCGGCGGAGATTGCTTCTCGAGATGGTATCTCAACCGGGGAGTTGAATCCTCCCGACAAAGAGGCCCGTTGTTCGTCGCAAAAAGTATCGTAAAAGGATAACTATGATGTCAGGACGATGACAAAAGCGAGAATCTCGAGCCACCCGCTTGCCCCCTCCGGAATTAACTCGCGTTCCGGGAGTGCGCATTAGGGACAGGAAGTAACGTGGCGCGCGGATAAAAATTGCACGTTATTAACCGCAATTAGTAGACAGGAAAGAGCTCTCTTGAAAACTTAATACGTTGAATTGTGATTTATATTAATCCACGTTTGTCCAGCGCGCGCGCCTAATTAAATTCCGTGTAAGCTGCTTTAACACCTTGTGCCCGTGCCAGGCGATAACGATAAGCCAAGGTAGAAGGGTTTATTAATTATAGGACGCGATGAGGGATAGCTTAATTTCTGTCAAAAATTTGTAAAATTAGTGTCAAAAATTTGACAGTAATTATAGAAACCGTTTCTAAAACAATTTTGTTTTTAAAACGGAGCGAAAGTGCTACTTGCCAAATGCGGCACGAAAACTGCATTTCCCTGACTAGTCACGAAAACTGCATTTCCCTGACTAGTCACGAAAACATGTACATATTATTTTCTAAAGTTTTATTGAATATTTATATTTATGGTAGAGTTTTCTACATTGGATATGTTAATCCCTGACAACAAAGCTCTTTTATTTCGAATAATAATATTATTTTCCGTGTTAACTATCATCACATTTGAGCAAACAGAAACTTAATTTTCTTTATAGTTATATTCATCACCAACTGCCAAATGAGAAGTACCGAATTTTGAACATCCAGCAACTTCACCGTCTTTCGTGATGTCAGCGTTATTTTCCTCTTTCCTGTCTTGTATTCGATTAGCAGTCGGGAGTTAATTTGCTAATGATTCTTCTATATAACCTTTGGCGACTCATCGGTATAGACCAGGGGTCGGGAAACTTGTAAGCCCGAAGAGCCAAACCTGTCCCTTACAACGATTAAAAAAAATCGAGAGCCATCCATACATTTGGACAATTTAAAGACATTTGGTATGATTGTATGCAATGGAGAAAAATATTACAAATACGTGTAAATCACTCTTTTTCGTTGAAATTTTTGTTATTTCTGAATTTTTTCTCATAAATTAACTGACATTTTGTCCTACTAGAATTATCAAATTTTATTTTATTAGAGTTTTGTTTTTTTCCGAAATTTTCTAATATTTTAGTTAACATTTGTTACTGGAATGTACAAGGGTCTTCTTCTATAAGTGCATTTCTGTATTTATGAAATTTTTTGCTACTAAAATAAACCTTTTACGATTTTCTGGAAAATAGGCGTAATTCACAAGGAATTTACAAATTGTCAATTTTGGTTAGATATTTTTAATTTTTAGTACCCTATTTGATTATTTATTTATTTAAATTCTTGTAAACGATTCAGTGTGGAAATTAAATCGTTTACGTCTTAAACTTTAACAATATTAACAATAACATCTACTTGAATTTTCAGGAATTTTCCTTTTTAACATATATATTTTTACCGGAATTTGTTACAATTGCAGCGAATATTTGTTAAAATTTTTGTTTCTAAAAATGTTCGAACATTTAAATTCTTATTTTGGATTTTTTTTAATGTTTACTGGAATATGCAAGACCTTGTTTTGTGGATTGTTGTTAACATTATTATTTATAGCTGAAAATACACACATGTACATGCATTTACAAGAAGTTTATGTGGGTTATTCTAGTTTTTGGCTCAAAATACTTTGACAGATTGTGATAGATACAATGAAAAGTATTATTTGTTATAGTTGCAAATTTGATATTATTTCACCAAAGGAGTTGAACATTTGATAGAGTTGGCCAGTTTTTGTTGTAAATATGACAGATGTTGACAATTACATTTGAAAATTTGACAAGTTTTGAGTGCATCACTTACATGCTTGACAGGTTTGGACAGTTTCATTTGAAAATTTGAGAAATTTGGACATTTACATTAGAAAATTTGAGTTTATTTTGAAACTAAAACAACCCCGTCAAAAAAAAGCTTGCTATTTGGATCGCCAACCTTCGGGAGGAGAGGGCGTAAGAAGAAGAAGAAGCTGGAAACTGTATAAGATTGTAACAGACAATTTTCCAGATTTTTTACAGTTGGTGCAATAACTTCATAGAGGTTGATATTTACAGTTGTAAAACTTGTAAATTTTAAGAGTTACAGTTGAAATATGATGATTTTAATAGTTTAAGAAGAATAGTTAAGCTAAACAAGAACAAGCTGGAAACTGTATAAGATTGTAACAGACAATTTTCCAGTTTTTTTACAGCTGGTGCAATAACTTCCTAGAGGTTGATATTTACAGTTGTAAAACATGTAAATTTTAAGAGTTACAGTTGAAATATGACGTTATTATAGTTTAGTTTAAATTTTACTAATTTTGACAGTTGCAGTTGAAACTTTAGACATATTGTGATAGATACAATGAAATGTATTATTTGTTATAGTTGTAAATTTGGTATACTGTCACGGAAGGAGTTGAAAATTTGATAAAGTTGGCCAGTTTTTGATAAAAATATGACAGATTTGAATATATACATTTGAAAATTCGACAAATTTTGACAGTATCACTTACATATTTGACAGTTTTGGACAGTTTCATTTGAAAATTTTACATATTTGGACAGTTACATTTGAAAATTTCTCAAAGGAATAAATAAATAAATAAAATATTGATAAATTTTGTAAGTAGCAGTTGAAGATTAAACAAATTAGGAGAGTTTAGTTGGAAACTGTACAAGTTTTCAACAACAAAAATTCCAGATTTTTCACAGCTGGTGCAAAAATTTCATAGAGGTTAATATTTACAGTTGGAAACCATTACAAACAAATTACACATAAAGTTCCGTGAATAGAACTAAACTGCAAAGGTAGAAATATACAATTTTATTTAACTCTGAGCCATTAATTGTGCAATTTAGAGTCACTAGGGAAGTTTTGTTTATTTAATTAGAAATTATAATTTGTTAGTTGCTGATTTCGTTTGTTTTCATTTGTTTACGTGTTTCATATCGATTTTAGTGTTTTTGTTTGTTTGTTTACATTTAATTTTAATTATAATAATTTATTTAAATTTAATTTACCTGTCCGGTATCTAATTTATTGGAACCTACTGGAAACAAAACTATCACAGCACTTTTGGCGAAAACCTTGTTACTATTTTGGTTTATATCTGAACTTCTCTAATATTATATTTGTCTGGTTAGAATTTTCTAGACTGTTATTGGAATTTACTCGAAAAGACTAATAGTGAATTTTCGTTACAAGTTTTGAGTATTTTTGTATTTTTAGTATTATAATAATCTGTATATAATTTTGTATTTTATAATTTTTTTGTAAAATAAACACCTCTGAAGATGGCCGACATAGGCCGAAACTGGTTAGGTGATAAAAAAATTAATAAAATTTATATAACGTAAAAATCTATATATTATATATATATATATATATATATATATATATATATATATATGCCAAATTATAATTTGTTAGTTGCTGATTTCGTTTGTTTTCATTTGTTTACGTGTTTCATATCGATTTTAGTGTTTTTGTTTGTTTGTTTACATTTAATTTTAATTATAATAATTTATTTAAATTTAATTTACCTGTCCGGTATCTAATTTATTGGAACCTACTGGAAACAAAACTATCACAGCACTTTTGGCGAAAACCTTGTTACTATTTTGGTTTATATCTGAACTTCTCTAATATTATATTTGTCTGGTTAGAATTTTCTAGACTGTTATTGGAATTTACTCGAAAAGACTAATAGTGAATTTTCGTTACAAGTTTTGAGTATTTTTGTATTTTTAGTATTATAATAATCTGTATATAATTTTGTATTTTATAATTTTTTTGTAAAATAAACACCTCTGAAGATGGCCGACATAGGCCGAAACTGGTTAGGTGATAAAAAAATTAATAAAATTTATATAACGTAAAAATCTATATATTATATATATATATATATATATATATATATATATATATATATATATATATATATATATATATATAATATATCTAGATTATTCTATAAAATAAATAATACCTTTCATTAAGTACTCCAATAAAAGAAGAAAAAGAATAAACAATGAAGATAATATAATAATTACTGGTAAATATAAATAATGGATGAAACTATAACAAAAATTATAATAATCATTTTTACGATTTTTAGTTAAAATTTAATTTATCTTCGATATTTTTATTAAGTACATCGTCTTCCTTTTTTTCCTTGTTAATTTCTGGAATGTTACTTGAATTTCCCACATTTGTGAATTTTTGTCATTTTTTTAATGTATTTCTAACAATTTCCAATATTTTAATAATTATTTGTGTATTTCTGTATTTATAAAATTTTCTATTGAGTATACTCCTGAAATGATTATTATTTTCACGAATTTTTGGAGTATTGATGGAATTTACAAGAAATTGATTGTCAAATTTGGTTCGAAATTTTATATATCTTCGAAATTTTTAGTACTTTATGTCTTCTGTTTTTTTGTGGATTTATCCTTTTTAATTTCTGGAATTTAATAAATTTGCTCTGAATTTTGGTTACAAAGTAGTAGTAGTATTTGTAAAACTTTTCTAATATTTTAATGATGTTCTTAGGATTTCGCTATCGTTTTAACTGGAATTTGAATGAATTGTAGATTGTTGTTAGAATTATTGTACATATCCGAAAATATTTAATATTTAATTGTCCTTAGAGGATTTACACGATTTATACATGAATTCACAGGAACTTTTCTAGAAGACTGTTCTAGTTTTGATTTATTTTTGAATTGTTTTCATATTTCATTGGTCCTTTTAGAATTTTGAGTGTAACTGGAATTTGCAATAACTGCTTTGGATTTTTGTTAGAATTTAAATTTATATTTCAAATTGTAATTGCCCTCTTAATACTTTCTGTCGTATACTAAACTAATTGTGACAAAATGTATTTTTTTATCAAATATCCAATTTTGACTTCAAATACTTTCAAAACAATCACTGACAACTTTTGCTTTTTTAACAACTTTCATATGACCACATAGTTTTAATTTCACTCTTAATTGTAGTTCTTCAAAGCCACACTTACGTACACAAAGAGCCACATGTGACAATTATAGACTAATACAAACTGTTTTTTTTTAAACTGTTTAAATTGAAATAAAATTAGAAATTTCTACCTTCAGTTTCTTTGCATCAAAAGTTCTTCATCTTCTCTAAGTAATCTATCGATTTCAATACGGGACAACACTTTTGATTTCTTAACTTGATATCCCTCACCTTGTCTTTTTAAGTACGCAATTAGCTTATTGAACTTGTTGATATCAATATTCCTTTTATTTATAATGTCAACTTAAGCATGGAGTAAATACTCCAACTTGAAGCCTTATAATTATGTTTAGTTTTCTCCACAAAGTAAGCCTAAAGAACGTCTTCTGCTATTCTTCTAACATTCTTAGCCTTACACCAACCTTCAAAGGTATTATGAACAAAATTATATCTCCCTTTAGATGTTTTTGGCAGTAGCTCCGCCACGATTTCTTCTTGTGGCTTTTCGTATTTGTAAAGGTAGTTCGTCGGTAGTTTCTTCATAATCCATTGCAAAAGAAACACGATCGCACAAAAAACGACACCGTTTTCGTTTATTTATACAAAATTTTCTGTCCCTTTAGAAACAGAGAAACTTACTACTAGATCAAATATGCAAAATAACATCAGAGTATATTTTCTTCGGAAGATGAATATCTCAAACTTACGATATTTGAATTATTCCAATCGGTCAAGTATATTTTGTGCCGTTTACTTAAGTGGATTGAAATTTCGATTAATAACGTTTACACCCACAGTTTAAATATTCAATTTAATTGTAATTGCCGTTCGCCGATCGATTTGCATTGCGACCGATAATGGCGAGCTTCAACCTCCGGCTCGAGCGTGTTTTCGCAACGATTCGTTTAACCTATATTTCACTCACAATATAAATTATATATTAATAAATAAATCAGTTAATCGGTCTAGAATCGGCCGAAAGAAATTAATGGAAACACAACGGCGTACTTTTTAATGAACAACACCTGTTGAGCTAACCGTCTAGCTACCTACGAGAGTTCCGATATTTAAATACACACAATTATTTATTGTGTAGTTAATTGCGCTCGCTTTGGTTTATCGTGATCAGATAAACGCCCCACGTGACGGACACAAATTGTAGGAAATGATGAACAATCAATATACTAATTCGTTATTGTAAGCAGAGGCTTATAGTTGTATCGGTATAATTCATGCCAGATAAGATGTCACATTTCACATGAAACCGAAGTCCCTCCCTGACCTGTATTATATAGCCTGGTTCGGGTGTACTGCAGATATATGTGGACCTAGAAAAGGCATTTCTGGAGTACCGAGGGAATACATGAGGGGTGTAATAGTATAGTTCTGTAATATAGTAATGTATAATTACTGTAGTATAGTAATAGTATACTGTAATAGTATAGTACCTTTAAGAAGACGTAGCAAGACATTGAAGTTCCATGGCGACCCTGAAATAAATATAAATTTATATAATTGATTGTTTGTTATTTTTGACGTTTTAACCTTTAGTTAACTTCAATCTATACAATCGACGCCTTAAATCACAAACAAACGAAAATATTCCATGCAATTATAGCAACTTACATGTTTATTCGGCGCCTCAAATCACTAGCAAACGATCACCAATAATGCATTTATAATGAATTATAGTTTTAATCAGTTTGATTTCTTATGATTATCATTATTATTATCACTATTACACGCTAATGAGGTTATTGAATACTTCGTTACATTAAAATTCATTTTATTCGAATTATATTTGTATTATTTTTGTTATAAGTAATAATTGTATTATTTATTTATAATAAAGAAGGCAACAAAATAATATTATTTTTGTATTGTATTTCGTTTGTATTTGTATTTTATGCATTGCAACTTCATTTCGGTTTAAATTTACCTAACAAATATACGGTATGAAGTATGTTAATTAGCATTTAACAATTACTAATTTGTAACTACTTACCAGCGTGCAAATCCTTGCACCAATTAATTTACGCGCGCCATGCTTAAATTCGACTGAAAATTTCCCTAAAAGTCCACATTAGCGGACGTAGAGTGATGATTTTTTGCTATCTTCTATTCATTGGGCATTCATCGGCCTATTTTGAACTTGAAATTATCGCTTGTCGGTTGATTAGACCGCAGGGACTGCTGAAATAACGCTCAAGGTTATCGCTGTTCTGCACTGTCCTGCACAAAATGATCCTTTTTCACATCCATATAAGCTGCAGGGTATTGAGAAATAAACTCAAATTTATAATAATTCTTTTCTCAATATACCATATACGGGAAAGTATTGTTTTTATAAAACAATTGAACACCAGATTACAATCCGTTTTTAAGTCTTTAATCTTCAGAAGCTACATTATTAATTATTTCATCAATTGTTTAAAAAAAACAGTAATGTGCAGTATGCACACACATACCTACCTATAAATTTTGAATTTGATTTGAAATAGTTTCAGAATATCCTCAAATTATCAAAAAGTTGTACGACGCATACAATAAATTTGCAGAGTTTGCAAAACAAACCTAAAACCCAAATACACTACTCAACAGAATAATCGCATGTTGAAAAAGACACCATTATTATATTTTGAAAGTTGCCGATGTGATTTGTGTTTGTAGGTTGAAACAAAACAAATAGAAATATGCGATCATTCTTTTGAGAAGTGTAGTCATTTATGACTACACTTCTCATTACTCTACAAGTTCGCACTACTCATACAAGTTTGTAAAGTAGTGCTTTTTTGTACAAGCGTGAGTTTTGTCGAACGAGGCACAGCCGAGGTCAACAAAAAACGCGAGCGCAAAAATGCTCTTTACGAAAGTGTATCATACAAAGTGTTTTCTGCGACTGCTATTATGAAAAAAAATCTCACATTGTACCAGTATTATTGTTGTATCATTAACTTAAATGTTTACAGCTTTGAACTTCTTTCGTGTTATTGAATGTTCACTTCTGAATTTGATTCAGTATACTATCTTTTATTAAATTGGTGAGTGAATTAATTGTGTGAAAATCTCACATTGTACCAGTATCATTGTTGTATCATTAACTTAAATGTTTAAAGTTTTGAACTTATTTCGTGTTATTGAATGTTCACTTCTGAATTTGATTCAGTATACTATCTTTTATTGAATTGGTGAGTGAATGAATTGTGTGTAAAACTTGTTTTACACAGGTGATTTTTTACGCACTTGTGCTAAAAAGTATCATTTTATGCACGGCGAACAGTGCGTAAAACTTAGTTTACGCACTGTAATAATACTTACGTATTAGTGTGATAATATTTGAAGATAAAAAATCTGCATTCTGGAATATACAATTTCAAAATTTTCGAATATTTGCAATTCTAGACTTGCACTATATTTATTGGAAAAAAAACATTCGCATATTTATTTGTATATTGTTATAATGATTTTGATAATATACAAAAAAATTTAAGATTTTTTGGTTTTTGAAATTACAATTTCAATTTGATATATTTATAACCATTTATAATAGCTGAAATTCCGGACATTTGTTTGAATATTTGAATGTTGTTACTAACTTTTCTGCAATATTCTCGTTATATTTCTTGTTATAATTTAATTGATTTGGATAAGTTTGTTTTTAAATATTTTATACGGTAACTACAATAAGATTTTTTAGTTTTTGAAATTACAATTTCAATGGATCAAAACCTTTAAATACCTGAAATTCCGGACATTTATTTGAATGTTGTTGCTAACTTTTCTGCAATTTTCTCGTTATTTTTCTTGTTATAGTTTAATTGATTTAGATAAGTTTTTTTTTAATATTTTATACGGTAATTAACTAGCAGTATTATAGCACTATAGTAGAAATATGACGTTATCAGATTAACAATAAAATTGCAAAAAAAACATATTGACCCTTTGCAAATACTTAGAACTTACTTACTTTGCTTGTATCATCACACTGTTGGTTCTTCATGTGAAGAATCTTGATGTAAGGTTATTTCTGAATTTTTTTGACTGTTGGCATTTCTGTCATATATTTAAACGCCAACCAATTTTTGATTGTAATAATTACGAAAGATTTTGTAAAGAGACGATTGGGTTTTTGGTTAGTAGTGTAAAATTGTTGTTAGTTATAAAAGTTTTTGTTTCATTTATGTAGTTTCATTTATTTAGAATTACTAGAGCTGCATTTTTATCTGCAGTCACAATTTTAAGGTGAAGTTGTTGTTATTAATTTTCTTTTTTATATTATTAAGAATTGATTTTTCTTCTTCATTAGTTTTTGTGTACGTATAGATTTTTTTTGTTCTGCAATTTTGATTATTATTATGCATTCTCGCTAAATCTATTGAAAGAAATGGAAAATTTATGTTTTTTTGGGGATATTGACAGATATGTTTAGGAATTAATTTGGAATCTTGTAAAAATACCTTTAAGCGCTATAATTTTATAAGTTTTTGGAGTATTGGCGGAATTTACAATGAAATTATTGTTAATTTTGGAAAATTTTTGTACTTTCTGTCTTCTGTGTATTTTCTGTCATATATTTAAATGACAACCAATATTTTATTGAAATTTTGGTTGATTTGGTTGGTTTTTGGTTAGTAGTGTGAAATTGTTGTTATTTCTAAAATTCTGTGTTTTATTTATGTAGTTTCATTTATTGAAAATTTCGAGAGCTGCATTTTTATCTGCAGTCACAATTTTATGGTTAATTTGTTGTTATTAATTTTCTTTTTGATATTATTACGAATTGATTTTTCTTCTTCAGTATGCTTTGTGTACGTATAGATTTTTTTTTGTTCTGCAATTTTGATTATTTTTATGCATTCTCGTTTTATTTTTTGTTCTTGGAGGTGATGTCTAATTCTATTGAAAGAATACAAAAAATTATGTTTTTTGGGGATATTGACAGATATGTTTACGAATTCATTTGGAATCTTGTAAAAATACCGTTAAGACGGCGGAAAGATCGGTTAGGTCGATAGCCGAATAAAGATCGATTTACTCCTACTACCTTTAAGCGCGATTATGAAAATTTCATGAAATATTTTCATTGAATGTGCAAATTTTAGATATATTTATAAACTGTATAAGAGATTTCATCGAATTAAAAAAAAAGTCGTATAATTTAAATCTTTCTTTAATTTTTTTACAATTCAGGGAAATTTTCGTTATTTTAAAGTAGTTTTATAAAAATTAATACTATATGCTGTTTGCTGGTAACATTACTTTGCGAAACGTCATGAGTTTGATAATGACCACTCCTTAAAGCAGTCTTAGCTGTCACAATTTTTTTTTTTAATTTTTAATTTCTGACCACATTTCCGGAATATTCAGATTTGTTTTTGTGCGATTTATGGTATGTTCAAAACATGTGATTTTTTTTATTTAATAAAATGTTGAGTTTGGCAACTACAAAGAAATAAACAATAAATTATTTGAAATTTGTATTACATTTACACTATCTACTTTTTTTTGTAGAGAGAGAGAGATATATAACAATATTTATAAGGCTATTAGCACTAAACCTTTCCGCCTCTTTTGTATTTATACAAACATATTTTGTATTTATACAAAATTGACTATTGGAAACTGTTTAATGTTATGAATTTCATCCAATTTCCAAGAAATATATGAAATTTCTATGAAATCAAAATTGTCAATGAAATTCAGTATCTACACACAATCTTCTACTAAATTTTATGAATTAATCTGCACTTTTATGTAATTTTTAGATATTTTGTGAAAGTTTCATAAAACATTAAATTTCCGTGCTAAAGTATGAAAATATCTTTAAAAAAAACTAGAATATTGAATTTAAAATACAAAATTTACTAAGATTTACTGAAACTGATTAGAATCATCATTTTCTTATACGAAGTCATACATTTCTGGATGATAATTATATCAATACACGTTTGTATTAGCCTTATACTCCAGTATTATTATACTGATTATAAATAATTTTTCCTAAATATAAATAAACTGTGCATTTGTATAAAAATCGGTAATTTTATTAATTTCATGATTATGATAACGTAAAACTTAGAAAATGTATACATGTCTTTGGTCTACCAGCTTAAGTTTTAATTCAAGAAGATTTTGATGATTATAACAAGTTTCAATATTGCAAAATGTAAACGTTCACAGTGATGCCGGCTATGGCGTCCGGGGCATGATGATTTTCCCCCCATCCTCATCATACCTCCATGCCACCCCCCTCACTATGCCACTGTTCGTATGACCCTAGAATTGTGGTTTCTAAAGTTGAGTCGCCGTCAAATATGGCCATAAAATATTTGACCTATTTGCTAAACCTTTGGATTATGAGATATTAGTTTTTGCCACAACGAAAAAGTTTCCACTATTGTTGATGAATGCCATTTAAAAGACTGCATTGCCTGTAAAACCTGGTTTCATAGAAGTTATATTTGTCGAGCAAATGTTTCGGAATCTAATTAGAATTCAATCACGCCGCACGAGCGTCCAGATCTGGGCCCCCGTGGGCCTCATTGTGTCCTCCCCACAAAGGAATGCAAATGCGAGCTCGCCGAGTGTTTTCTTTCGACGTAGTCCCGTCGCAATTACTCCACGCCGCGCTTATTGTGTGCGGAATTAAGGGTGGTAAACAATGGGAGCGCACCTTGGCGATTTTTCTGGCCCGGGGCCCCTCTGTTGCGACGACAAAGAACGGCGGCGGCGCTCACCTATGGCGGAGGGTAGTCCTGGAAGCCGGAACGTGGGAACATCGCTTCCCCCTTCCGACAGGAGCTGACAAGGTATGCAAGAGCGTGGTGTGGGAAGTCGAAAATTCCGGAAGATGATGATTGTTTGTGCGTACGTGGGGCGGTATTTTATGGATTCGGTTTATGGTGGGACGTGGAGGAATACAAATCATATGAATTACCTCAGGGGTCTGGAGTGGTAATTAATCTGTATTCGAGAAGATTAAAAGTCCAGCTGCTACCAGCAAAACAATATTAATACTTAGTTTAAAGTAGTCTCCATCAACCATATAGACATCACGACTATTAACAGTCTTATATAATACCCTGAGTATTTTTCACCAAACGAAACATGTGCATGGTATATTAGGGTGATCCTTATTAACGAGCAAAATCTATGTTTTTAAAATTTTATAGCTCACACCCGCGGATATTTTTTCTTTTGATGTGTAAAATACACGAACAAACTTTAAACTTAATTGAATAATATTTAGGGGTGTTGTATCGAGGGTAAAATTTTAAAAAAATGTGTCCACTTCGAAAATACACATTTTACTTTCGTGTCTTTTTATTATATCTAGGAAACATAAATAACTGTAAATTATTCAAATTGCATTATGATTGTCACATATCAAGCTCCATGTTCTGGAATTTGGGCAACTACAAGTGTGGTTTTCTTCATATCAGGAATTAGGTGTCGATGATCCTGAATTACAAGCAGATGATCCTGCTTCATATCTTCTCTTTTTGTTACGCACTTATTATATTGCGTCATTAAAGCAACACTGCGCTCAGCCAAGTCATTTACGACGCTTTGTTTACTGACAATGTTGTGGGCATGAATGAAATCATCCTGATCAGACCAGTGCTCTAGTTCAACATCCATGAAAGCTGTTGAGAAACTATACCGGGTGAAGAAGTAAGATGTCCCGGCTGTAATAAAATTAGATAAGTCCTTCTTGTCCATAGTTTTGGAAAAATTCGGCATTTTAAGTCAACCATGGCTCGCCTAATGTCCTACAGATTTCCTACAGATTCCTAATCTTGCAAATTACACACAAAAAATAAATTCTTCAAAAACACGTCAAACGTGAATTAGTGAAGAAATCTCTTTGAGTTTGTATAACACGACCAAATGGAACAGTTTATCAGATATGGTTGAACGATTCTATCAATTGAATTCATTTGCCAGAAAAAGTTTTATTGATTTAAATGTTTAATTTTTAAGGCCCGCCGGATTTCGGGCTGAAATGAATAGAAAATAAATAAATTTAAAAAAATACCTGACCACTTTTACCCTGGTAAGTCTGACTTCGAGTGGTTTAAACGGCCAAATCTTATTGACATTCCAGACTTACTTTCGTATACTTCGAAAAAGTCTGTTAGTATGTATTGCATATTTTAATCGCGAAAAGGCATTTAAGATGAAGAACGGAGTGATGAAGAATTAGCTAACGCATCATGAAAATTCATGTCAGTTAGTTTGCGCGGCTTAAGGCTGATTCATAGATTCCTTACGCGACGCAACTCTACTGAATTGAGTCACACATCCCAACGATATTATATCCACATATTTGCAAACATTTGCAATGGATCTGTTGAGATGCCATGGAATATTTGTTTGGTATCATTATTTGGGATTCATAGATTTCTTACGCGACGCAACTCTACTGATTTGAATCGCACATCCTAACGATATTGTATCAACATATTTGCAAACTTTTGCGATGGATCTGTTGAGATGCCATGAAATATTAGTTTGGGCGACTCAAAGGCCATCGATCGGGAATTTGATGAGGTCGAAAATCAGTGCAATCGTTCATTTTGTGGGCACAAATCTTATCAATGACAATGAGGAAATTGAAAAAGATGGCCGGGTAACAAACTGAAGACCATCCAGAAGAGATAGAAGAAAAAATCGAAGTTGAAGTTTTTAATAGAATTATAGACACTATTATACCTTGAATCAAAGCAAGGTTTAGAAAGAATGACGAATTATACAACGACATTCATTTCTATCTACAACAAATTTCAAAGAGATGAACAATATTGGACTGCTAACAAATCGCTTCGAGAAGTTGTACGATATTATTCTAAAGTGGTATCAATCGACAACATAAGAAAATTTGCAAGAAAAATTAATAAACTAAGAGGATTTGTAAACATAAAAAGATGGCCGGACAACAAACTGAAGACCATCCACAAGATGTAGAAGAAAAAATCGTGGTTGAAGTTTTTAATAGAATTATAGACACTATTATAGCTTGAATCAAACCAAGGTTTAGAAATAATGATGAATTATACAACGACATTCATTTCAATCTACAACAAATTTTGTAGACATGAACAAGATTGGACTGCTAACAAATTGCAAATCAACAACACAAGAAAATTTGCAAGAAAAATTAATAAACTTATAAAAAAATTGGTAAAATTTTAAATACTTTTCTATATCCAACAAATTCCGAAGATATGATCAATAATGAACTGCTCACAAAATGCTTTGAAAATTTGTACGATATTATGCAAAATTAATATCCATGAACAACAAAAGAAAATTTGCAAGAAAAATTAATAAACTTGCCAATAATTGGTAACATTTTAAATACTTTTCCTACAAATTCCGAAGACTTGAACAAAAATAGACTGCTCACAAATTGCTTTGAAAAGTTGTACCATATTATGCAAAACTAGTATCCATGAATAACAAAGGAAAACTTGCAAGAAAATTTAAGAAACATAAAAAAATGGAAAAAAACTTAAATTGTAACCAACACTTTTAAAGCATAATTTAAGAAATGCCCTTCCAGATATCGATTCTGACGAGTATAACGAAATGGTGAACCAGTAAGACTATTTACATAGATTTAAGTAACAAAAATATAATCCTTGTTTATAATTAAAAATCACCCATAAATTAATTAGAATATCTACAAATTTATTATCTTAAAAGTGCAAATTAGTAGAATTGAAGAATTTAGTAGAATTATTTGGAGATTTATTTGGAAAAATTTCGAAAATAAAACATTAATTTGGTAGAATATCTGTAAATTTAGAGAAAATTCAGAAAATTGTGTCGAGTAGGATCATATACATTTTATGGAATCTGCTGGACTTTAGGTAGCAGCAATGTTCAATTATATGTAAATGTAATATAGTAGAATGACAATTTTTTATTTTTTTTAGAATTGTGTGCAACTTTGGAATTTTTAT
Source organism: Othius punctulatus (assembly GCA_951805005.1). Lineage (NCBI taxonomy): Eukaryota > Metazoa > Arthropoda > Insecta > Coleoptera > Staphylinidae > Othius > Othius punctulatus. The sequence goes on along the minus strand of OX638138.1, from coordinate 23,033,194 downwards.
AATTTATTAGACTGCATCGAATGTCATTAGATTTGGCCTGTTGATTCAGTAGAATTGTGAGTCTGAATCACAATCTGGTGCGCTGCGACCAATTTATTGATATACGGCTCCATATTTGGCAAAAACATACAAATCATCCTGATTGTCGTTTTTTTTCAATTTTTTGTAAAAAGATTCGTTACCACACTAAACCCGCCCCACTAGATACGATGAAAGAAATGCAATTAATAATTTTCGTACTGTAGCCCATTCTATAGGATATATTGTAGTAATCTCCTTATGCAGGCAGCATTGTTGGAAGCCGTATCTAAATTTAAATTTCAACTCTTCATTCCACGTAATTTCAATGAGTTATTCGTGTAATTTTATAGATTTAACTGTATCTGGACTAGAATATTGATCCAAAACAGAATCGGGTATATTAATTTTTGTAAATATCCTTAATTTGTCGGTTAAAGTCACAATAAAGCGCATCATATTCAAGTATACAACACTACAACAATATGTATGTGTTTGTATGTATAAGTCTTCATTGAATTTTTGTATGCTGAAAAATTTGGCAATTGGCTCAATTCCAGTCGTTCTAAATTTTATTTGTAAAGAAGTAGTTTTTCCATGAAAGTAGAAATTAGATTTTGTTTTTATTAAAATCAGCTCATCGTACTGTAGGACAAAGTCGACTTTTAGGGGTAAAAAATTTTGAAAGTCGGTATAGGCACTTGGGACTTAAAATCTTAAAAAAATAGACAAAAGTCTATACAGGGTCATGTAAACCCGATGCTCCAGCGCCATAAACTTTCTTATAATTGAAAATATCAAAAAATATAAGATACCATATTTGCGTATTAGAAAACCAAATAAACCTTTGTTGAGATATTCAGGAAATTTCTTTTTTTTTCGGCACACTGTATATTTTAATTTGTTTTCTCTTTTTTCATTCTCGTGATATTCCTAATATAAGTGTCCCTTACACTTATAGCTTTGTTTTCTTACACATAAATTTATTGGATTACAATCTGGAGACACGAAGAATAGTAATCTTTGGGTTGCTATTCTTCCTCGATGGGGCGGAGCACCATCGTGCTGGTACCACATATTTTGAATCAGATGAAGTAGCATATATTTAAGTAAACCTAATTGTAAATTTTCCAAGAACTGTGAGTAACTATCTGCATTTAAACGTCGATTCAGTACATGAAAGTCTAGAAAATTATTGTGAAAAGTTCCATCCCAAACATTAATTCCAAATCTTTGTTGAAAATTCTGTGTTCTTGTAGCATGCGGATGTTGCAAGGGTCAAATATGTTCATTGTGGAAATTAATTATACCGTCTGTTGTGAAATATGATTCATCCGATTACAAAATTTTCAAAATAAAGTAATTATTTTGTTGATGTTGTTTTAGTAACAATTGACATATAGAAATACTTTGAAGTCTTCTAATTTCTCGTCACCGACCTCATCCATCATCAATTAACGATCGTTCAAGCGAGGGATTTCCGTGCAATTGGGGACGAGATCCCCCAACCGGAAACGCCGGTCGGCTTTTCCGCGGAGTCACCCGGGATCCTGGATCCGGGAGGCACCGGGTCCGGGACCCGACGCGCACCTCAGTCGCGAGGACGAGCGTGTTGCTGTCGGTCGACGTTCTCTGCAGCGGCCACCACGAGGAGCGCGCAACGGCAAAACGGACCCGTAAGAGACCAGGAAGACATGAGGCCGAAGAGGACTAGCTGCACCGCGTCAGAGCGCCGTCCACCTGTTGCTGCCGGGAGTCGATCAAGTCGACCGGTTCTTTACACTCGCGGGTCAACAGAATCACGAGCGGCTTCTTGAGAAGCCGTCCGACACGATCCCGTGGATATTTACACTTATTCTCTCGTTTCGACTAATTGGACGGGGATAAGGGGCGAGCATTCGCACTCATTTAGAACGGGTGTAATTGTTTCAATGTAATTAATAATTGCCGATTAACAATGCCGCACTAATCGCTTTTGCGCAATCGATTATCTACGCGCGGCTGTTACCCACGTATCGGCTCACATGTCTTGTTGGAATTTTCTGAATAAAGTAATTCGTGTAATTAGCAGCAATAAATTTTAATTATTCAATAAATTGTAACTATAAAAATTAGAGTGGTCAAGCCATTGGGTTTTCTCAATTTTCCTATACACCGGACACATAAATGGAAGCCCAAGTTTTTCTAGGTGTAGACGTGGAGAGCAATGCTCAGTATCAAGCCCCCCCACAAAGAGGGGGCTGACAGGGCCCTAGCCTGGGGGACCGAGCCCTATATATCAACTATATTTTATATTATAATGACTGATTTTCTTTTCAAACATCAAAATAGCAAATTAATTCTGTATTCCAGTGTTGTAATGTATCTAGATACATTTCATGTATATACATAATTTTGTTTTATTTAATGGAGAAACAACCCAAGTCCAAGTGATATTTAACATTTTGACTCCTTTTGACATGCCCGACTGTCATCTGTTTCATCATAATCATATTTTGTTAGCTAGCATGCTGATCTATGTGATATCAGTGATATCAGTGATATATTAAGTACCCTACTTACCAAAATATGCATTTTGGACCAAAAAGGTTGAAAATATGCATTTTAGCTAAAAAAAAATCAAAATATGCATTTATCCATAATATTGGCAAAAATATGCAACTGCATATGAACATATTATGCAAGTGCATAACTATCCTAAGCTTAGATATCAAGTTACCGAATACACCTAAAAAAAATGAGAAAGATAATTAATTTTTCTTATTTCGAAACTAGTTATGTGTGACTTAGGTTGTTTCTGAAATAAATGATTAAATTGCACACACATGTCGCGTCAGAAAGGGAGTTTTCTGCAGTAAGCCGAATATGTATGAAGATTTGGTTTAGTAATAGTTATGATAAGTTTCTTAGTGGTCTTGATTTCGTCATTTGTTGCAGCTGAATTGGGACCGCGATTTAGAGACTAGAAATGGTCAACCACATTATTTATATCGCTATAGGAAATGCGAGTAACGCTAAAAGTAGTTATACGACGAAAAACTCTTTGGAACAATCTTCCTATTTCCGAGAGCGTCTCCATCATCGACTGTCATAATCTCGGGAAGGCCTTCAGTAAATTTGTCTCTCTCAGAGTTTTCTTTTTTCAATTCGTTTATCTCTGAATGTAGATTCTACAACTCTGACATAGCAAACTCCTTGTATTTAACGACATTCTTATTAACATCAACCATGGAACGATCTAGTCCATGAAGTTTTCTTTTTTCAATTCGTTTATCTCTGAATGAAGATTCTTTAACTCAGGCATAGCAAAATCCTTGTATTTAACGACCTTCTTATTAACATCAACCATGGAACGATCAAGTCCATGGAGTTTTCTGTTTTCAATTCGTTTATCTCTGAATGAAGAATGAAGAATCTTCAACTCTGACATAGCAAAATCTTTGTATTTAACGACCTTCTTATTAACATCAACCATGGAACGATCAAGTCCATGGAGTTTTCTTTATTCAATTCGTTTATCTCTGAATGAAGATTCTTCAACTCTGACATAGCAAAATGCTTGTATTTAACGACCTTCTTATTAACATCAACCATGGAACGTTCAAGTCCATGCAATTTTCTTTTTTCATTTCGTTTATCTCTGAATAAAGATTCTTCAACTCAGACATAGCAAAATCCTTGTATTTACCTACCTTCTTATTTACATCAACCATGGAATGATCAAATCCATGGAGTTTTCTTTTTTCAATTCGTTTATCTCTGAATGAAGATTCTTTAACTCAGGCATAGCAAGATCCTTGTATTTAACGACCTCCTTATTAACATCAACCATGGAATGATCAAGTCCACTGCTTATGTCTGTTTTTAATCATATTTGTTCTAGGAAAACCGGTATTAGTACTGTATGGTACGGGACGGTATTTTGCAGTAGTAGATAAGCTAATACAGTTCCGGGCCATTTTCCCATAAGGTTTACATGGGAGGTCTAAATTCACTTTACTTCCGGTCGAGCTGGTCGTCGAATTCGTACCCCGTCTCTTAAAAACAGGCTGATATAAACAGGCTGATATAAACAGGCTGATTTAAACAGGCTGATATATCAACCTGTTTATATCAGCCTTTTTATATCAGCGAACTCTCGCGCAGATGTGAGGCAGCCCAACATAAACATCGCTGATAAGGGACTTGACGAATTTGACGACCAGCCCGACCGGAAGTAAAGTGAATTTAGACCCCCCATGTAAACTTTATGGGAAAATGGCCCACAATTGTCCTAGCCTATCTACTTGCAGTATTGTGAGCCCTACTAGGTGGTATGCTGGAAAATCATTAGTTGTACTGCGAACAGCAGCTTCCATTTCACTAGTATATTCGACTAAGTCACCGTATTTACTTCTTAGTAACAAATTCGAGATAACTTGACTTGCAATGTTATTGCGAGATTAGAATTCACGAAATAGAAAAAAATAGCATCAATCATTTATGTTACAATTTTACAAATTGTCAGTTCGTCCATTGTCAAACTCGTCTCTAGCGACTCGTTTGACAAACTTTCACTCACATTCAATTCATCAAATTGTAAAAGTTATTATACAATATAGTACTTACTATTATAGAGCGTTTTTTTTTCATATTTACAAAATTGCTCGAGGCGTTCACTTTGATGCACCTTCATACACAGACTAATTGGCAGATCGCTCATTCCTATCGAATAAGACCTAATAAAAGATGGTTATGAAGAATGGTAATGCAAATTCGGCCAAATGCGCCGTTAAACACTTACCTACTTTTCATCGTCGTACTTCTTTTAGAATTGTATCTTCCTTGTACTTCGATTTTAGACATAAATTTAAAATGATTGTCTAACTTAAGAGCTTCTTCTCTTCTTCTCCTTTTCAGCCTTCATTTATCCACTCCGTCTTCTAGAGTCTTCTATACTTTTCTGTATATTGCCACTTAAAGCCACCGTTTTCTGGCCACCTCTTTTACGTCGTCGAGCCACCTTTCCTCTGGTTTCCCGATATTCCTTTTCGATGTTCTTGGTGTCCATTGGATAATTTTGTCTATTGGTATCCTGTATTGGTCTATTATAGTTTGTCTATTGGTATCCTGTCTTGCGACATGGCTTGCCCATCTCCATTTTAGTATTGGGTACTACTTTAGTATAGGGGTCATTTTTTCCCAATTTTTCACGACCTTAGAGAAATTTGAGATCTTCTACTTAATCAGATTGTGTTAAAAAGCATTAATGGTTAAATAAATTTGTTTTGTCTGTACACAGCCTAGTAATTATAGTATATATATATATATATATATATATATATATATATATATATATATATATATATATATATAATCAATTTGCATCTGCTATACCCTTTCGGATGTCAAGATTCATGCCACCACTAATTTATGTTGTCTACAAAGTTTTTCCATTTCTTTCTATTTGTAGCCTTTTTCCTTGCTTCTTGTTGATCGTGGTAATTTCTTCTTAGGATCTCTTCTATGTTGTTTTCCTATCTTTTCCTTGGTCTTCCTCTTTTCTTCTTTTCCGTTTCGTCTTTTGATGTCCTTACTATTTTTGTTTGTCTGTCTTCTGGCATTCTTATCAGGTGCCCGAACCATCCTAGTTGTCGTTTCTGTATTAATTTTTGCACACTTTGTATTTGTAGGTTTTCCCTGATCTGTCCGTTTCTTACTCTGTCTAATCTCGTGACTCCTTCAACTTTTCTTAAGTATCTCATTTCGGTTGCTTGTATTTTGTTCATTGTATTTTCATTTGTTGTCCAGGTTTCGCTTCCATATAAAAGTGTTGGTCTATAAATTATCTTGAAGAGTGTAATTTTCGTGTTTTTAGAGATTCTTCTATTGTTTAGAATGTACTTGTTCATGGCATAGTAGGTTTTATTTGCGGCCATGATTCTGTTATTTATTTCGTTTTCCATGGTTCCTTAATTATGTATTATTGTACCTAAATATTTGAAGGTTTCAACTTTTTCTATCCTTTTCAAATTTATTAGTATTTTTGCTTTTGTTTCCTCTTTGCTCCTACCTTTACTTTTGTTTTGTTTATATTAATTACCATGTTGTGTTTTTTTCAGTTCCTCCCCCCATATGCTTATATTGTGTTGCCTTCTTCGATTTTGGCTAGCATGACTAAGTCATCAGCAAAAGCACATTCTGCTATCACTATTCTTTTCATTTTATAGTATCCTCTTTCTACCTTCTTGGTGTTATCTTTAATTTTTTTTTAATTATGTTGTCTAGGAATGTAATTAAGAGCAGAGGGCTTAAAGCGTCCCCTTATCGGAGGCCTTGTGTGGTTGTGAAATTCTCAGATGTTGAATTATTTGTCCTTACATAGTTTTCTGTGGTTTCATACATACTCTTGATTGATTTTATTAAATGCACTTTTATCTTCCTTTCTTCAAGTATTTCCCACACTCTGGCTCTTGGGACTCTATCAAATGCCTTTTGTAAGTCCACGAATATCATGTATAGTTTGTTGTTTTGTCTTAATATTTTTCTGTCATCTTTTTAATTGTGAAGATATGGTCATGTGTTGAATGTCTTTTCATGAATCCACTTTGTGACTTTTCCATTGTTTTTTCAATTTCCTTTCTTAGTTTGTTCTCTACTATTGATTCATACAGTTTTGCCACTGTGCACAGCAGGGATATTCCCCTAAAGTTGTTGCAATTTCTACTGTTTTTTTTTTATGTATTGGGAAGATCACTGCTTTTTGCCAATCTGCAGGTATTTTTCCTGTTTCCCATATTCTATTTGTTAACTGTAGTAGTAGTTGTTTCCAGGGGCGGATGAGACCGGCGGGAAGCCGGGAAATTTCCCGGTGCGCCGGTCTCAAATAGTTGTAAGGCGCCGGCGCAACAAACTCATTTTTTTCTGTTGAGTCTTGTCACTACTACCACTATAGGCAATTTACACAAACGCGACAACAAATATGTATTATATTTGTTTCAAAATAATTTATAGTACAAATCGTGTTGATAAATTATAGTGGTCTGAACAGTTAAAAGTCAAAGAGAAAAATGTTATATAATAGACAAATGGTTGATAGAATAATAAATAGTATTAAACTTCTTGGAAGACAAGACGTAACGTGATACAGGCCAAGAGTTTGAATCGTGCTACTAGAAATCTAGATAGCGAAAATTTGGGCAAATTTTAATGAGCCTTAGATCAAATATTTAAATTAGATCTGGTGAATTTGTTTCGTTTCTGTCAGATACTACAGTTAATTAAATTATTACGAAATCTAATAATAAGATTTAAATAAAAAAAATAAAAAAGATCAAAATAGTAGCAGAAAAAATAAACACTGCTGAAATGTATTCAATGGCAGTAGACTAGACTAGCACTACTCATGATTTGTATAATAGACCAACGCTCGTTAATTTTTAAATATGTTCTTCAAAACCAAACGAAGAAAAGGTTCATCTTCATTTGATAAGAAGTAAAATTGGTGTTAGAAACAATAGGGAAACCCAAGAAGACGAACCCAAAAAGTTTCACAGACAACATTTAAAATACGCAGTAATTTTGTATAACTATATTTTGTAAAAGATTTAGCATTACTGGACCACGATCAAAATATTTAAAGGGCTACGGGGAGGAATGATTTCTATTTCTTCATTTTTATTCCATTTTTATTCCATTTTTATTGAAATCGAGCTGATGGTGACATGTGTAGCATGGGAAAAGGAGTTTCAACACGTGAAGTAGTACAGTGAAAAAGGATCACCGGTCGCTTCAAAAACGAAGAAATAGAATACGATATTGACTTAAAACGATCAGAGATCTAGATGAAGAAACATAATTTATAGACAACCCCCCTAATTGACAATAATCGGGTATCATACTAATATTTTATCAAAAATTTGTATTTCATTTGAAAATATATTTTTTGTTACATACCTATACGTAAAGGTTGTACATACCTATACTGTACTGTACCCTACATAAAAAATCTAAAAATACTGTTAAAAAGGAGTCCAACACTTGTTAATAAAAATAAATTGTTTTAATAGTTTTACTCATGTGTATTTCACGTTTTTGCTCAATATTCCAATTCACATATTGTCAAAGTAGATCAATTATAATCAGTTAGTTTTTTCATTCATGCTTTCTGTCCTTTATTAGACTTGAAATTTTCAATTTAGTTTTCTGGAAAACGACCAAATTGGATCGTATTTCCCCGTAGCCCTTCATTTACAAATACCATTGCAACAAATCTACACAGATGGCGCAAAGTGCAAAAGTACAATTACAGAAGTTCAAAAAAATTGCGACTCAGTCAAATATCTTGCAGACTAATTCGCAGTATGGGCGGAAGAAAAATTAGTACATAATGAAGTACATAATTCTGAAATTACATTTGAGATGATTATGAATGAACTGCGACGAAAAAGGTAATTCGTATGGCGAAAGAATGAAGAAAAATGTGGGGATGGAACATTATACGATGAATATGACAAATGTAGATTTGAAACATTCAATGTAATAATAGATACCGTAATCAAGTCTATTATAAAACGATTCCAAAATACCTTTGATGTTTGTAAAGATCTATCTGTATTAGATCCACAAAATTTGGATGAAATTAAACCAAATATTCCAAAAACGATCGACTTCTCTTTATATTGAAGACTTTAACTAATAAATTACAAACAAAAATTGTAATGTTACATTAGAAAATTTAATAGAAGAACTCTTGATTTGAAATTTGTGATTTATTGGAACACAATATTTGTGATATTTTAATAGTAGACCAAAATCTTCAACTGCAGATAGACTTTAAGGAAGAACATATAGAAGAATCAAGCAAGCATGTGTAAGCATGTGGCAAAATGAAGAAATACTAACATGTAGAAGTTGCAAAACTGTGCTATTAGTTGTAACTACGTTATTTTTAAATACAATTTATTTCGAGAAGTGTACTCCACCTTATACCCAATACTTATACTCTAGTCCAGCGTATTTAGAACTCTTCCGATAGCTCAAATATCTTTTCGTGAAAAAGATATTTCTTAACGCTAAAATATGTAAAAATAAATTATGATCGACGATATCTCATGCTCGCTTTGAAGCTCTTATGTTCATGAGTTCCGAGAAAGATAATTTAAATGAACTAAATAATAAAGAAATTGTAACCGCGTTAGGTAATTCCAGTTCTCTTCTATCGAAAAATTCATTGTTTTAAAGTAAATATATTATATATTTATTTTTATTTTTTGCTTATTTACTTCGGCATTTTATTTACTTCTGTAATACATTTGGTTTTTTATTTGTAGAAAAAAATTTCAGACGCTTTTACTTCTTTTCATTATAACCTCTTAAAACTAACATTTGAGCACTGATTATTTCTCATTCTTTCAACTTTTGTCCACATTTTATGTATTGCGCCGGTGACTGTATTTCCTGCGCCGGTTTTGCTAGGCCCAGCCGCCCCTGGTTGTTTCCCACCCTTTCCTATGTATTTCAGCTGTTCAGATTTGATTTTGTCGTGACCTGGGGCTTTTCCGTTCTTTAACTTCTTTAGTGCGTTTTCTAATACTTATTCTGTTATTATAGATCCCTCTTCTTCTTCTGTTTCGTTACTATTTTCTTGTTCTTCTTCGTTTTCATTTCCTTCATTGGTTATCTCTTTTCCAGACAGAAGCTCTTGGAAGTGCTCTTTCCATCTGTTCATGATTTCTGTATCCTCTTTTATTAGTACACCATGTTTATTTTTGAGTAGCTTTAGGTTTGTTTCTTTTTCCTTTCTGCAGCTTTTCAGTGTTCTATAGAATAGTTTTTGATTTCCTTTAAAATGTTCCTCTAATTTGGTTCCGAAATCCTCCCATTTTCTGCTTTTTCCTTTCTTATTATTGCTTGTACTCTCTTTCTGTGCTGCTTGTATATTTCGTAGTCTTCTTCGTTTTTAGTGCTTAGGTATTTTTTTCCATTTTTGTTTCTTGTTCCTAACTTCTTTCTTCACTTCTTTGTTGCTTGTTTGTTTTATGTTTGGTGTACTTTTAGTTTTTCCACAGGCGTGTTTTGTTGCTTATCTTACTACATGTTTGAAATTGACCTATAAATCTTCTACTTTTGTTTTTCCGCTTTTTTGAGTGATTCCTATTAGTACTTGTATTGATTCCTGGTAGTTTTCCCTTACTTGTTTGTCACTTAGCTTGTATATTCTAAATTTCAGTTTTTTTCCAGTGTATAAACTTTTCCTGCTTCTTTTTCGTTTCTGTAGCGAGTTTATTGCTCCTTATATTACTATCTCTACTAAGTTGTCTTCGCCTCATCTTTTTGTTCTCTATAGTGTATTTATTTAATTTTTTGTCACTTCCTTCAGGCCCTTCTCTATGTTGTCCCATTTGTATGTCTCACCGTTGATTATTAGCTTCTGGTATCCAATTTATATTTTATTTTCCTTGTTAATTTCCTCCCTTGCAATATTTCTTACTTCTTTTTGTATTTCTTTTTCCAACTTTGTCAGGTCAGTTATTGAAGTACTGAGCAACAATGTCAGGCATGAAAAACATTTGTTTCAATACTTGAATTATTAAAATCCACAACTAACACGTAGGTTCAAGTAAAAATTAATTTACATTAAAATATCGTCGTACCTTATAATATAAGTGCAGTAATGTTTTTCCCATATCTACCTACGTATATTTGCTACTTCCTGTTTAAGGCTTTGCCTGATAATTTTTTTGCTTCTTGGTGATAAGCATATATTGTTACAGGAGTCTGCTCGCGAGTCTGTAATGCAATCCAGTATCGTCCGATACTTACGTCCGTCCAGCAAGGTTTTTTGACGCGTATACACGTAAACGTACATATAACACGTTTTTTATTCCGTCGAATAAGCAAGGTGTGGGAACAGACGGGGATTCTGTTACCTGAGGTGATGCAACTCGGCGAGATCGAATCGTGTTCCGGTAGTGAGGCATTAGGCACCGTGGTTGGAAAACAAATCAATTTTCGGCGCAGTTACACACTGGATATAAATTATAACGAGGACTGTATAAAACGCTAATAAATAATTGTAGGAACGGGCGGTTTCGAAATTAATTCTTATTATCATTGCAACGAGCGGTCGTGACGTCGCGAGTTTCACGTGGAAATCAAGAGAGCCGCGGGGGTGACCGGATGAATTAATCGCGGACGAAATTTTTATGGTCAACCATAAGTTAGCCGCGTACGGTTGCTTAATCGCGCACCATCAATAAAACCGTCCGCTGCATCGATGATTTGATGAAAATAAAGTATGTTGCTTGGAACCAGCCGCACCAGTGCCTCTCTATATATCAAAATTGATTGAGCGGTTTCATACAGTAAACACGAATACACGATTACGTCTAATTAAATTCCGAATTTATAAACCGCCTCGTCTACGGTGGCTCAATTATCGTAAACACAATGACTAGAGACGATGCTGTCGCAAGGTGGGTACAGTTTCGGTTTTTCATTAATCTTTTTGATGTGTGATTACAAGTTACTACCAATAGATACAACAGTGTTGAGTCCTTAATTTGAAGATGATAATCTTAATAATACAAGGTCGCAAAATCTTAAAAAAGATTCTTGGCAAATCGAAATTTTCAAATCACATGCTAGTGTGATTAGTACATATTCCATACAATAACGGATTATGGGTTGAGTGGAAGTATCTGTTTCTCGAGCATGCATTTTTAGATGTCAATGAATGTGCTAAATATTTTTGACAATGTTATGCTTATTATTAATCACATTGAAACTTATGTACAAAACCATTTTAAAATTAATTACCAAAAAAAAATTAATGAACAAGTTTCCCGTGGTATCGGCTATATTCCAATGTACAAACTTGTAATTAATGATTTAAAATCTATTGAACACATTGAAGACGTTCCTTTGCTCACCTCAACCGTGGCTATTAAATTATCAATGAGCTTACATTACAAGCATGTCTACGGAGCTCGTTTTAACGGCGGGAATATATTATCACTCCCCCTCACAAAGACGGTTAAATCTGGCCAGGATTGATGGCACGCACGTAAGGATCGTGTCGACCACGGGGGGTGTGGATGCATCCTTCGGGGGGAATTCGAGCCGCTCAGCGTGGCACAACCCCCTCACCACCCGCACATACATCATACGGGCTACCGACCCCAAATAAAATATCATCACAGTTGTCTATCGAGAGCTTTTAGTAGTGAACCGTCCAAGATGGTATTGATAATAATCAATAAGCTGAGAAAAAAATGGGTTCTCACAGCAAAAGCCGCTTTGTGTGAAAGTCAATATTTGAACCTGGGTCAAACTAATAAGGAAACATTACAGATTTTGAAATTTGTCATGTATAAGGTGTACATTTTGGTCATGATAAACTGCTATGTAGAACATCGAAAATGTTTCCTTTTTACTCTGGCTCTCTCAAAAATTGCAATTTCGTCTTTAATAATTTGTTCCAATTCAATTGAAAGCTTTTGTTGAATTTTTGGCTGAAGATTTAAGTTGTCACGATTATGAGTTAGATTGTAATATACTATTTATATTTATAAGATTTGTTGTCGATGATGATCCTCCGGGGTTTTTATCATCATCTGATGTAACATGTTCTTCTGGGTGTTGGGACGAGAATCGTTTAATCAAACGAATTATAATTCTTGTCATAGTAGCTTAAATTAACTCTCGTTACCATCAATATGTTTGCCTAATTTAACAAGATAACATAAGTCTCATGTGTTACACAGACTATATTCTTTAGTCTCTTAAATTTTTATATAAATACCGGATTTTTTTGCATCTATACCGGTTTTCTTAACAGGGGTTCAAATGGGCATTGCATGCGTACCGTACGACAATCGCACATAAAGAGATTGTCGCATAGTCTCTCATACCCAATGGCGACTTTCACCTGCACGAAGCCTCCTAGAGATGGTGAACCCTGGAAACCTGAGCAACCCCGCCTAAAATGTGGTAACCAATCCATATGGAAAGCGGGGTCAGGGCAAATGAAAGCGGTAGAAATGGCCCTCGACAAAGGGGGTTGAGCGCAGTTGTTAACTACTCAGCACCGTAGAAAAAATCTAGTTAAGGATAAATTGTTAAATGAGGCAAACTTATTGATGGTAATGAGAGTTAATTAAAGCTACTACGGCGAGAATTATAATTCGTTTGGTTAAACGAAGAATTATAATTCGTTTGATTAAACGATTCTTGTCCGAACACCCAGAAGAACATATTACATCAGATGAATACGAAAGCAAACGAAAAAGGAGAAGAGTATGGATTGAAAATAATGACATGAAACGCAAGGACAATGTTGCAGGCCAGCAAAATATAGGAGATAGCAGAAGAGTTAGAGAAGTATAGAATGGCAATTACCTACCGAAGATGCTACCGAAGAAAAAAAAAGCAATTTTACTACGAAATGCAGAGAACGTGAGAAAAGTCACCCAGACAGGACGGATTGGAGAGATCGGACAATGTCGATAAAAGCAAAGAAGACTTGTGGAGGATAGAGGAGAATGGAAACGAGTATGGATTGAAAATGGTGACATGGAACGTAAGGACAATGTTGCAGGCCAACAAAATGTAGGAGATAGCAGAAGACTAGAGAAGTATAGAATGGCAATTACCTACCGAAGATGCTACAGAAGAAAGAAAAGCAATTTTACTACGAAATGCAGAGAACGTGAGAAAAGTCACCCCGACAGGACGGATTGGAAAGATCAAACAATGTCGACAAAAGCAAAACTTGTGGAGGATAGAGGAAAATTGAGGCGCGTAGAGCAGGCCAAGACCCAACCAGTGGAAGAAGAAGAAAAGAAGAAGTTTTCTAATACCGGAAAAAAATTACCGACTTCCCGATGTTCGGGATCCCGGACAATTTAGGTATTGTGAGCTCTACCACCTTCTTCTTCTTAAAGTATTTCCTCCTATTGGAGGTTGGAAATCATCATGGCAATCCTCACTTTATTAACAATTGTTCTAAATAGTTGGCTTGATGTAAATTCGAACCATTCTCTTAAATTTCTGGGCCAGGAATTTTTTCTTCTGTCTGTGATTCTTTTCCCTTTATCTTTCCTTCCATAATCAGGTGCCTACCACCTAGGTTGACATATATTGCCCGTAGAGCAGTCGATAACCTTCTTTTTCTGACATATGACAGCAATGGTACAATTAATCACTTTTTCTACTCCTATATGTATATTAGCATATTCTTTCATAGACTACTATACATATATGTGGCCTATTGCAATGAACAATGTGGATATATTTTCATTCCCACACACGTGTGCGGATATGATATCCACCAATCAGAGAGATGGAAAATTGCAGAGCAACATGTATTTTCATAAATTTGTCATAGTTGTCAACGACAAATTAATAAGCAAAAAGTCAAATCGACATTATTACAATTATCTTTACAGTGCTGAATTATGATTTCCAATGAAAGCGATTCATCATTAAGCTGTACACCCCCCGATATTCGGCAGTCCGCGAATGATACATATAAATCATTACTTCCGGAAAAGTCGAAGGCAAAGTATATTATATTATATTAATTCTAATATATTAAATGTATTGAATGATGAATGACATTCAAATGTGTCACACTGACATTTATTAGTAAATACCATTTACATAACATTGTTATTCGTTTTTGTCGTAGAAAAAGTAGTGTGTACAACTCGAGTGGATTGCCCATATCGCACTCGGAGGTTTGGCGCACTCCGCCTGCGGCGTCGTGCGCCAAACTCCACCTCGTGCGATATGGGCATCGTATCCACTCTAGTTGTACAAACTACTATTTTCTACTCCTATATGTATATTAGCATATTCTTTCATAGACTACTATACATATATGTGGCCTATTGCAATGAACAATGTGGATATATTTTCATTCCCACACACGTGTGCGGATATGATATCCACCAATCAGAGAGATGGAAAATTGCAGAGCAACATGTATTTTCATAAATTTGTCATAGTTGTCAACGACAAATTAATAAGCAAAAAGTCAAATCGACATTATTACAATTATCTTTACAGTGCTGAATTATGATTTCCAATGAAAGCGATTCATCATTAAGCTGTATACCCCCCGATATTCGGCAGTCCGCGAATGATACATATAAATCATTACTTCCGGAAAAGTCGAAGGCAAAGTATATTATATTATATTAATTCTAATATATTAAATGTATTGAATGATGAATGACATTCAAATGTGTCACACTGACATTTATTAGTAAATACCATTTACATAACATTGTTATTCGTTTTTGTCGTAGAAAAAGTAGTGTGTACAACTCGAGTGGATTGCCCATATCGCACTCGGAGGTTTGGCGCACTCCGCCTGCGGCGTCGTGCGCCAAACTCCACCTCGTGCGATATGGGCATCGTATCCACTCTAGTTGTACAAACTACTATTGTACAACTGAAAACAGTTGTAGAAAGTCTCAATTGTAAAGTCGATGTAGAAATAGTATATTATTCAACGAGTGAGAAAGTTGGTCATTTCCATAAGAATAAAATTTGAGACATGAGCCGAAGACGAGTGGAGTAATTTATTCGAGTGGAAATGGCAATTTCTCGCGAGTTCAATACTATAGTTTTTCTAATCATATTAAAGAATTAAGTAATAATTGTAATATTTTTTTATATATATTTTTTATTATCAATATATACATTAACCGTACCGTAATTAACGATAGTAAAGGTAGACGATTTTACATCTACACTAGTGTCAATGTTTAAGTTTTTCTTTCTCGACTTTTGTGGCAAGAGGTTGTACGAGGGCTGTTTGACGGAAGAGTGACTTTTTAATGAAAACGTTATTTTTCTGTTCAAAATATATTTTATTTGTCAACATAACACCCTTTCAAGTGTACACACTTAGCCCGGCGAGTTTACAATTTTTTTAAACCTTCCAAAAGTAATCTTTCGGAAAGTCTTCAAAATATGCATTTGTGTCGGTTATCTCCTCTTCATTTGCCTGAAATCTTTTTCCACACAGCCATTTTTTTAAATTTGGAAATAAGAAGAAATCACTGGGAGCCAGATCTGGCGAATATGGCGGATAAAGCAGTAATTCGTAATGCAATTCAGTCAATTTAGTTGTAGCAATTGCAGACGAATGAGAGGGCGCATTATCGTGATGGAACAACACTTTTTTTCTTCATCAAATGCGGTCGTTGTTTTTCAAGTTCGGCATCAATACATGTCTGCATAATCAGCATAATACTGGCCAGTTATGGTTTTTCCTTTTTGTAAACAATTAATAAAGATTACACCTTTAGAATCCCAAAAAACTGTGGCCATGACCTTATTGGTCGAAAAAAGTGTGTTTGCCTTTTTGGGAGCATATTCGCATGGAGAAATCCAGTATTTAGACTGTATTCTTGTTTCTGGAGTATAATGATGTATCCAAGTTTCATCTACTGCGACATATCGACGAAAAAAATCCTTTGAGTTACGTTGAAAACGGCCAAACATTCTTCTGAATTCTTAATGCGAGCGCGCATTTGATCACCATTAACCCATTATAACCTAGCGTTACATATAAGTAACGTTTTCAGAGTTCTACATTTGTGAGTCATGTGATGTTAATTTTGTATATTTCTTATAGATGGCTGCGCTAATCTTACGTAGACATACTGTTTTCTTAACGATAGTATTTTGACAAGTGTATTGTGTTTCTCGTATTAGTAGTATTACAGCAAATATTGTGAGTACTGAAAACATGGAGGATTCAAGCATTCGATTCGTGTAAGTACCATAAAATATTTATTTATATGTAGGTAGTAAATTTATAGCATAAAATATAACAAATATAGGTTAGATTTTAGGCCACCATGATCTGGTTCATAAAAAGTTAAAAATTCAAGTCAGAAATAACGTTTTTTTCCAGCGTTACATATAAGTAACACTAGGTTTGTATGGTTCAAAAAATATATTTGTATTTTATTCTTTTTAGGGGAGGCTTGACACTCCAAGAAGCATTGGAAATGATGTACACTGATGATATCGATGAAATTTTTATTGAACCGCCTGAAAGTACCCCTCTCACTGACGAAGACTCCGCCGACGAAGACGATGGAGGCACATTAGATAACTTAGGTGCCACTATGCTGCAAGCTGGAGTTGAGATAAAATTTGTTAATTCCGATAGTCTGCAGTGCAGCAGAAAGCCAACAGCCAACTCCAGAAGCTATAGATATGCCAAAAATTAACCTTGGCGATAAAATATCGTGGATTGAGGATGGAGATTTAGTAGATTCCGGTAAATCGTTTCCCAGCCAAAATTATCTACAATATCAAGATTTTACATGTGTCGAAATTTTTGAGAAATTCATCGATGATAAAATTGTTGAACATCTTGTTGAAGAAACAAGGAAATACGCATTGTTCAAGAATTGTCCGGATCCTAAAATTACAGCTGACGAAATCCGTTGTTTTATGGGCATCCTGATTGTTAGTGGATATGACAAAAAACCGAGTAAAAGGCATTATTGGGATTCTGCTGAAGACATGAAAAATATTCTAATAAAAGCAGCTATGAGACGCAACAGATTTATTCAAATTATGCGATTTATACACTGCGCAGATAATCATAAAGTTGATAAAAATGATGAATTTTATAAGTTGCGACCTCTAATAAATATAGTGAAAGAAAACTTCAAGAAGAACTTTGTTCCTGTTCAACATATCAATTATGATGAATCGATGATAAAGTATTATGGAAGGCATGTTCATCCGTGGCAAACCCATACGTTTCGGATTCAAAATATGGTGCCTAAATAGCGTTGATGGTTATTTAGTTAACTTTGAGCCTTATCAAGGCAAACGGCCGAATGCCATAGAAAAGGACGAGAATTTATTTGGAAAATGTACGGCTCCTTTCGTTACCACGATAAATGAATTGCCCAACAAACAATTCCCGTAGAAATTTTACTTTGACAATTTATTTACGGGTGTAAATTTACTAATTTATTTACGGGAAAATGGTTATGGAGGCACAGGGACAATACGAGAAAACCGAATTCCAAAAAATTGCCCCCTAACAAATAAAAAAGATATGAAAAAGTCTAGTCGAGGTACTTTTGTATCTTCAATCGATAGAGAGACCATGGCATAATATTTTTAAAATGGTGCGACAATAATATTGTTGCAGCAGCATCATCGTGTTATGGTGTACAACCAGTTCATCATGTTAAAAGGTATAGCAGATCTGAAAAAAAGTACATCAACATTCAACAACCACATATAATCCAACAATACAATAAATACATGGGCGGGACAGATCTAATGGATGAAAATGTATCGACATATAGAATCAGAGTTAGGTGCAAAAAGTGGTGGTGGTGCATTTTTACATGGCTAATTGATGTTTCAATTAGCAATGCATGGATCCTCTATAGAAAAGGGCATAATAAGCAAATTTCCCAGTTAGATTTTAGAAGATCAATAGCACAAATATATTTAAAAAGATTCCAAAATGCTCCAAAAGGTGCAGGAAGACCATCGACCGCCAAATGCAGCCTAACTCTGAACAGGATATCAGATGATTTGCGATATGATCAGATCAATCATTTGCTCATGGCAATTCCTGACAAGAAGAGACGACGTTGCGCCGGGGAAGGTTGTGGTTCAAGCACACGCACAATGTGCAAAAAGTGCAATGTGGGAATTTGTATAGAGTGCAACGTAATTTTTCATACAAGAACCAAATAAAAATAATAATTATAGGTACATGATTTTTTTTTAAATAGGTACTGATATTGCCTAGCGTTACATATATGTAACACTTTATTTTTCTGGTTTTAAAATAAAATGATATAATATAATAAATATTTTTCTTTCAAATACCTCGTACTTGACCTTAAAATCAAAAAATAAAATCTTTTCGTGAAATATAAATAATTCAGGCTCTAATGGGTTAAGCAAACGCGGCAACCATCTCGCGGATAGCTTTTTCTTATTGAAATGTTCATGCAAAATATTGTATACCCGTTCGGTTGAGATGTTTACTTCATTAGCTATCTCACAAACTTTTATTCGACGATTGCCAATTACAAGGCCATAGAGTTTATTAACCATTTCTGGAGTAGTCACAGTAAATGATGGTTTCGGACGATCTGCATCAACCGTGCTCATATGGCCACTTTTAAAAGCAGAAACCACTTACAAATCATTCCATGGGACGGAGAAGATTCTGGATAATATTTACGTAACTTTTCCTCGGTTTCTTTAATTGTTTTTTCACGTAGAAAATAATGTTTAATCAACACTCGAATTTTTTTTTTACATATTTACAAAACAACGAAAACAGTTTCCTTCAAATAAGTATAAAACATAATCTATCTGTCAGATTGGTGCCAAAGTTTGACAGTAGACCTCCGAAAGACCTCAGGAGCTAGCAACATAATCATTATAACGAAAGTGTTACCAACCTTTGAAAAGTCACTCTTCCGTCAAACAGCCCTCGTAAGTGTTGTAAGTTTGGCAGCCTCTTGCACGTCTGGCGGCGTACAATTCTTTATATCATCCATAATTTCCATTTTTTCTTGATATTTTGTAAAGGTGGAACACAGATTCGATGACAAATGTCAATGTCAATTAATTTTAATATTAACGATAAATACTACCCCTGGAGAAAAGTAAAATCTCGTCTTCACATTGGTTAGTAACCCGTGGAGAAAGTGTTCAATTTTCTCCACAGTTGAAGACTGAACAACTTTTTCAATTAAATATGTATAAGAAATGTACACATTCTTTAATATGATTAGAAAAAAATATTTATTTTAGGGAACCATAATATATTATTAACCGTTTACGTATCTCTTATCAATTGTAAAACCTTCACTACCTACTTTTCAATCAATCTTTCGCGGTCGCATTTACTTCACGGCCGCAAATACTTTACAGCCGCATTTATTTCACGTCCGCATACTTCAAACTTAAAATTTCATGATATGAGCCGTTAGAAAACAGAGTGGTATAAGTCCTTTTCTGGACTTATCTGATTAAAACTAATCGCCCGAATTTTTTTGTTACTATCTTAAACATTTTAAATTCCCCACAATATCAGTACTTAATTTTTTGTCTCATCCACACTGGTTTTCTCGCTGTCACACAAATTGGGGACGATTTGAGTCACAAGGAGCATAGCTCGGGGTGGTAAACAAATGACACAAGTTAAACAAAAACGATTATAACTAAATGCAATATTACGAATTGGACTGTGTTAGAAAGAAGAAAGGAGAAGGGAGAGGAAAGACTTATACTAAGGTCATTAGAACGTATAAGCTAGGAGAGGAAAGAATGACTGCAAAATATGAGGAAGAAATTAAGAAAGCAATACAAGAAATGAAAGAGAGAAGAGAAAAGTGTAGATGAAGAATGGGAAATTTTAAAAGCGATAATAGTAGATGCAATAAAGTAGGTACAAAAAACAAGCACCTTGGAGGACAATGGAAATATAAGAACAAATTAAGAACAAGAAATAGAAATGGCTGGAATACTTGAACGAGAGAACACAGAGCAGCTATGAAGGGTACAAGAAGGAAATAATAAAAACTAAAGTAATGATAATGAATGAGAAACAAAAGACATGGAAGGATTAGGGTGCAAAATGGAAGAAAATGCCAAAAGGAACCAAACAATGTTCTTCAAGACACTCAAGACTTTGAGTAATGTTAAGAAAAAAAACATATGAGAATAAAAGATGAAAAAGGATGACTAGTGAACTGACCAGTGAAGATTATTAACTAAGAGAAGATGAAAAGTGGAAAACGCAACAAGAGAAGAAGGGCAGGAACCTGAAGATGAAATAACCGAAGAAGAAAGCGAGGAAGCGATTATAGGGTTAAAAAGTGTAAAAGCTTCGCATGTGGACAAAATAACAGCTGAAATGAATAAGAAAATCGGAGGAGAGGGAACACATAAGATAAGAAGCCTGATGAATAGGGCTTGGAAGGAAGAAAAAATGCCGAAAGAGTGGGAAATAGGAGCGATAATGATAATATACAAAACGGGTGATAAGAGTGAATGCAATAACTATAGGGAGATCATACTAATTAGGACGATTACCAAAATGTATGAAAAAATTATAGAAAAAATGATAAGGCAAATAGTTTAATCGAAAATCTCGCAGAGCGGCTTCAGACCGAATAAAATCCAGGACCATATATTCGCACTGAAGATAATTAGTAGAAAAGCAGAAAAACAAGAAAAGATGTACACAGTCTACATAGATATGGAGAAAGCGTTCGACAAAGTACCACGAGAGAGATTAGGTATGGAAAGGTTAAAAGGAAATGGAAGTTAGCAACAATTTAATAAGAATGGTGCAAAGCATCTACAACGAAACCAGGAATGTTGTAATTGTCAAAAATAAGAACTCAATAGAGTTCGTAACTAAGCAAGGTGTAAGACAAGCGGGAGCCTTAAGTCCATTGTTGTTTCTTATGTATAGTGTTTTTACTTGAAAATGAAAATGTAACTGCAATGAGGGTTTATTACGGTCAAGGGTTCTCCATTGTATGGCGTGCTGCGAAGAGGCTCTGGACTCTGTTCTCTTCCCACTACCCGTGATAAAATTCCGTTCGCACAATGGACCGCAATAAACACCCTTCGTAGGTAGATTTTCAATTTCAAGTAAAAAAACTATACATGGACCAAATAATTAAAGACGTAAACAAAGAGACAAAACCTGTGAACATCGGCTATAGAAACTTAAGGTACAAGTTCAACAATGTATATTTGCAATGGTGACGTTGCGATATTATCAAATAGCCTAGAAGACCTGAATAGGAGATTCAGGACCTTCAGACCTGAAGACAAGAAGACAGAATAAGCTGGCAATTTGAAACAAAATACTACAAAAATATGGAATGAAGATGAATACGAGCAAAACAAAAGTGATGGCAATATCTGGAAAAGAAATGAAAATGGACATCAAAGTAGAAAACAAGGAAATAGAGCAAGTAAAACAATATAAATATCTAGGGGTAGTACTGCATGAGTCGGGGAAACAAGATACAGACATAAACAACAGAATAAGTAGTACAAAGACATTTTATTTCACGCTGAGCAAATATATAACAGAGAAGAAAGGATAAACCAAAACACAAAATAAGGCAATCTACAGACCAGTGCTTACATTTTAAAGTGAAACGAGGGGGCTCAATGAAAAACAAAATAGTAAAATAACAGCTGTAGAAGTACTTAATAAGAAGTGAATTGATCAGTATAAAACTGCAAAAAGAAGTATAACTACATTGAAGAGCGACAGCTAGGATGGTGGGGACACATGCAGATAATGTAGAAGAAAGCACAAACAAAAAGTAGTATGGGAAGCAAGAACGCAAGGAAAGAAGAAACGAGGAAAACCAAGAAAGACAGTTTATAAACTGTGATACCTACAAAGTGCATTATTTATTTATACATATTGTATCACGAAGTAAAAGCCTCTAAAAGAGGAGGCAATAAAAATGGCAAAGGACCGAAAGATATGGAAACAATTTGTGAAAAAATGAGCAAAATTAAACCGTATACCCAAATGGGTAATTGGGAAACTGTTTTTTTTTGTCTCATCCACGCTCTGTCGTTGGGGTTTCTCGCTGTTACACACGATTTCAGTCACAACGAATATAGCTCGAACATGAGTGGTTGCTGGCATTATGTTCGGGAGTGGATTGTCCCATACTAAAAATCGGTAATTAATGTTCTTTGTCCCATCCACGCTCTGTCGTTAGAACGGACCGGTTTTCTCGCTATTGCACACGATTTGAGTCACAACGAACATCGCTCGGACTTAGTGCTCGCTGGCATTATATTCGGGAGCGGAATGTCCCATAATAAAAATCAGTAATTAATTTTCCATGTATCATGCTCTGTCGTTAGAACGGACGTGTTTTCTCGCTGCCACACACGATTGAAGTCACAACGAACATTGCTGGGACTAGAGTGCTCGCTGGCATTATGTTCGGGAGTGGAGTGTCCTATAATCAGAATCAGTAATTAATTTTCTTTGTTTCACGCTCTGTCGTTAGAACGGACGGGTTTTCTCGCTGTTACACACGATTTGAGTCACAACGAATATAACTCGGACAGGAGTGGTCGCTGGCATTATGTTCGGGAGTGGATTGTCTCATACTAAAAATCAGTAATTAATTTTCTTTGTTGCATCCACGCTCTGTCGTTACAACGGACCTGTTTTCTCAGTATTACACACGATTTGAGTCACAACGGACATCGGTCGGACTTGAGTGCTCGCTGGCATTATGTCCGGGAGCGGAATGTCCCATAATAAAAATCAGTAATTAATTTTCCATGTCTTATGCTCTGTCGTTAGAACGGACGGGTTTTCTCGCTCACACACGATTTGAGTCACAACGAACATTGCTGGGACGAGAGTGCTCGCTCGCATTATGTGCGGGAGTGGAATGTCTAATGATAAGAATCGTTAATTCATTTTCTTTGTCTCATCCACACTCTATCGTTAGAACGGATGGGGTTTCTCGCTGTCACACACGATTGAGTCACAACGAACATTGCTCAGACGATAGTGCTCGCTGGCATTATGTTCGGGAGTGGAATGTCCTATAATCAGAATCAGTAATTAATGTTCTGTCTCACGCTCTGTCTTTAGAACGGACGGGTTTTCTCGCTGTTACACACGATTTGAGTCACAACGAACATATCTCGGACGGGAGTGCTCGCTGGCATTATGTTTGGGAGTGAAATGTCCCATAATAAGAATCTTTAATTAATTTTCTTTGTCTCATTAACGCTCTGTCGTTAGAATATACGGGATTTCCCGCTGTCCCGAAATCAACCACCTAAATAAAATAGTAAGACGAGCTGCAAGAATTTATTAATTTAAGTATGAACTGGACATATGCAATGGATATAACAAGTGATATATCCGTTAAAATTTTGACTTTTGTTTTTCGAAAACGCTTAGATTCAGAAAGTAAAAAGATCTATTTTTTATTTTTTGTATATAATGATGACTTGATAAATGTACGAGCCGTTACATGTGAACACAGAAATCGCTGTCGACATAAGCTTATTCGCCACATAGGGGTTAACTCCAACAAAGACCATAAACAGTGTGCCATTATCGTCACCCGGAGACTTGTAAGACGCCCACGACAATGCGGGACTTCCTTGCGTCTCGAGCAATTTATATCCCGGACACAAAACGCAAGGCGGACAATAAAGAAGGCCAGCAGACGTAAACATTTGTACCAATTTGGAGGCGGATTGCAAACAAGGGTGCTAAACGGTCGCGAGCTGACCGGTGGTCACCGGGCGCCGCGCAAGAACAAGAGGTCCCCAGCACGGCAACCGGCACTTTCTGGCCGGCCATCAAGCCGAGTGTTCGGTTTGGTCGGTCGTGTTTCTTGGGTTTCCTGGCATCTTGCTTTGCTCTTTTCTCGCTGAGGGTTCGCCCCATTGTTGCGCGGAAGGCAGGCACGCGCTCGCCGAGCAAATATAAGATAATTTATGGACCGTAAGAACATGTGTTCTCTGTTTGCACCGCGTTCCCTCGGATGCATGCCATCTTGCGATAGGACAGGCGGCCTCATGTGCATGTGTGTGTGTTTCGAGAGGTGACTGAATGCGATTTTGATCACGTGAAAAGTGGAGATATGAGGAAGCAATCAGCGTGTGGGTGGCGATTTTCGGCGCGAAGGACCAATTAGATCGAAATGGCGACGTCTGCGTTCGATATTTATGTGCCATTCGCTTCTTCCGCCGGCGTCCGATTACAATCTCTGCCTTGCATTTATTAAAGCGCGTTCCGGCCCACGCACGCATCAAAGCAAAAATAACGACGTGGTAATTTTCGCACAGCTGGAAAGATATTTAGCTTCCAGGAGATTGGTTTCATAAAAAAAATATATTTTCTTTACATCGTGCATTCAATAAGATTTACATTGAATCTTACATAAATACCAGAAATAATGACATCTAGATTATCAATATTTATATAAACAATACCTAAATGATAATTGACAAATTAGTTTTCGAAGAAGGTGGTAGATAAGTTAAAAAAAAGTTGTACTTAGGGGCCCCGCAATCCCTAAATCCGGCCCTGGACGTATTACTGAAACTTTGTCAAATGTTCAGGAGAATTAGCTTCAGGTATACTGAACACAAATCTAATATTAAATATACAATAAATAAATTTTCAAAAATTTCGGTGGTAGAGACCTAACCTAACCTAACCCACTTTTGATTTTCTCACTAATTTAATACTGAAACTTTGTCAAATTTTCAGGAGAATTACCTTCAGGAATACTGAAAACAAATTTACTATTAAATATAAAATAAATATTATTTTTAAATTTCGGTAATAGAGACCTACCCTAACCTAATATAACCTAAGCCACTTTTGATTTTCTCTAAAATTCTCTAAAATTTGTCAAATTTTCAGGAGAATGAGCTTCAGGTATACTAAACACAAATCTAATATTAAATATAAAATAAATAAATTTTCAAAAATTTCGGCAATACAGACCTTATCTAACATAACCTAACCTAACCTACTTTTGATTTTCTCACTTATTTAATACTGAAACTTTGTCAAATGTTGAGGAGAATTAGCTTCAGGGATTCAGGCCTTCAGGAAAATTTAATATTAAATATACAATAAATAAATTTTAAAAATTTCAGTAATAGAGACCTAACCTAACCTAACCTAAGCCACTTTTGATTTTTTCCCTACATTAATACTGTAACTTTGTCAAATTTTCAGGAGAATTACCTTCAGGTATACTGAAAACAATCTACTATTAAATATACAATAAATAAATTTTCAAAAATTTCGGTAATAGAGACATAACTTTACCTAACCAAACCCAACCTCTAACCTACTTTTCATTTTCTCACTTATTTAACACTAAAACTTTGTCAAATTTTCAGAAGAATTAGCTTCAGGTATACTGAACACAAATCTAATATTACAAATTCACTTGATAACTTTTCAAATCTTTCAGTAACAGAGACCTAATCTAACCTAACCTAACCTCCTTTTGATGTTCCCACTTATTTAATACTGAAACATTGTCAAATTTTCAGGAGAATTAGCTTCCTTCAGGTATACTAAACACAAATCTAATACTACCTCTGTTCCATAATAAGTGAGCCATTTGAGTTTTCTTTCAAACTTATTGACACTTAGTTATTTTTTTAATTTATATTTTGATATTCTTAATATATGCCAAATTCTTAATGATATGTGCAATGGACGTCAAAATATTTGACAGTTTAATTTGTCAAAAGCAGCAATTAAAATTCGATTTTTTAAGCGAAAGTGTTTATCAGAAAATTGGGCGGCTGAAAAAGGGAGCGGTGATTTTGGCAATTGAAATATTTGGTACATCAAGAGCCACTATAAAAAGAATATGGTAACAAGGAAATGATTCTGTCCAAATAATAATTGTAAGCTTCAACATATTAGCAATGCAAAGCTTCGTAGGGAAAAGCTTCGCTTGCCTACTATACGTTTATAATAACATTTGTTGTAAGTTATTATGAAGAAAAAAATATAGTACTTAGAAATAAAAATGGGTCACTTATTTTGTAAAAAATAAACATCGGTAATGGCTCACTTGTTATGGAAAAAATAAAAATCTGTAATGGCTCACATATTATGGAAAAAATATAAATCTGTAATGGCTCACTTATTGTGGAACATAGGTAGTATTAAATATACAATAAATAAATTTTCAAAAAATTTGATAATAGAGACCTAACCTAACCTCGAACCTACCTTTGATTTTCTCACTTATTTAGTACTGAAATTTTGTCAAATGTTCAGGAGAATTAGCTTCAGGTATACTGAAGACAAATATAATGTTAAATATACAATAAATAAATTTTCAAAAATTTCAGTAATAGAGACCTAATCTAACCTAACCCAACCTAACCCACTTTTGATTTGTTCTCTAATTTAATACTTTAACTTTGTCAACTTTTAAGGACAATTAATTTTAAGTATACTGAACACAGATCTAATATTAAATATACACTTAATAAATTTTCAAATCTTTCAGTAATAGAGACCTAAACTGACCTAACTTAACCTAACCTAACCTAACCTCTAACCTACTTTTGATTTTCCCACTTAGTTAATACTGAAACTTTGTCAAATTTTTTGGAGAATTAGTTTCAGGTATACTGAATACAAATCTAATATTAAATATACAATAAATGAATTTTCTAAAATTTCGGTAATAGAGACCTAACCTGACCTAACCTCTAACCTACTTTTGATTTTCTTGCTAATTTAATAGTGAAACTTTGTCAAGTTTTCAGGAGAAATACTTTTAGGTATACTGACCAGAAATCTTATATTAAATACACATACAATAATACATACCTAATACATACATACATAATACAATATTATACACTTAATAAATTTTCAAATCTTTCAGTAATAGAGACATAACCTGAAGTAACCTAACTTAACCTAACCCACTTTTGATTTTCTCACTGCTGTAATACTGAAACTTTGTCAAATTTTCAGGAGAATTACCTTCAGGTGTCCACTGAGATGTCAGTGTCCACTGAGTTTGATACTGATATTAAGAATGTGTTTTTGTTTTCGTTTTAAGTTGGTAATATTGTTTGCTTGGTCACTTATTTACCTTTCGTTTCGTTCGTACGTTTGTGTTGGGGTTTCTTGTTTGTTTTTTTTTTCAAAATTGGTAATATTGATTGCTTAATCGCGCAGTTCCCATTCGTGTTTGCGTTAATCTCGCTTGGGAGCAGGTCAAGCCCCAGTTTTTATTTCGGATTCGACATCTACGCGGCCAGACCCTTTCATTTGAGTACCATGAAGGCCCTTTTTGAAATACGGGAAGTGGCACTTCCTATCGCCATTTTTCATTTTTAAACCGGATGTTTGACTTCCGGTTGTCATCTTGGATGAACACCCTGTATATTCGATCACCCTTTATAGGTTTGATGTACGCCATCTTGGTTTTATATTTGAACACCCTGTATTATATATTTTTATATAATTAAATAATATATTAATAATTAAATATTTATAAATTAATTAATATATATAATATATAAATTATATAATATATTTTCGATGTACGCCATCTTGAATTCTGTATAATCGATCACCCTGTATGTTCGATTACCCTGTATATCCGCTCACACAAGTCGACGACGTGCTAGAGGTCATTCATCGGTCGTTGCTAGAGGTCATTTGAAGGTCGTCCCAAGGAGCGGTATGCCTACTGATTTTCTCACTAATTTACTGACTTTGTCAAATTTTCAGGAGAATTACCTTTAGGTATACTGAATACAAATCTAATATTAAATATACAATAAATAAATTTTCAAATCTTTCAGTAATAGAGACCCACCTAACCTAACGTAACCTAACCTAACCTTACCTAACCTAACCTCTAACCTAATTTTGATTTTCCCAATTATTTAATATTGAGACGTTGTCAAATTGGAAAACTATTGTGCAATGTATAGAAAATAAGAAATGAAATATTTGCAAAAAACATTTGTATTTTTTAATTTCTAGCTAAATTACAAACAATTTCTTGAGATTTTGACAATTATGGCTGGCAATTTTCCACATTTTTACAGTTGAATTGCAAATTTTGAAAAGAGCTCTTCTCAGTGATGATGCAAAATTGAATTTTTTGATCTTTTTTCATGTACAAATATAGACCGATAATCTGTAAGCGAGAAAGGCCCACATTGGGCTCTCACAGAGGTGAGAGATTTATATTAGAAGAAAAAAAAACAGCTCAAAAAAGTTAAATGGTTCAACAGAAATTCAGTTTACAAAAAAATAATAAGACACAAAGTCACATTTGTATTTTTTAATTTCTAGCTAAATTACAATTTTTTTATTGAGATTTTGACAATTATGACTGGCAATTTTCCACATTTTTACAATTGAATTGCAAATTTCGAAAAGAGCTCATCTCAGTGATGATTCAAAATTGAATTTTTCGCTCTTTTTTCATGTAGGTAGACATATAGACCGATATTTTGTGAGTGAGAAATTCCCATATTGGGTTCTCATAGAGGTGAACGATTTATATTAGAAAAAAAACAGCTCCTAAAAGTTAAATGGTTCAACACAAATTCAGTTTACAAAAAATAATAAGACACAAAGTCTTCAAAAATATTTAATTTTTGGAGATAAGTCCTTTTAGAAACATGCAATATAATTATTTTTGCCATTTTGGTAAAATTTCTGCCGGTATTCAGACATTTGGGCACCCTTAATTGAAATTTTAAAACATTTTCTTTCTCTCGTTCTTAGTCATTGGCTCTTTGTACCCTCTTGGGTATTGGGGAAAACATTTTCTTAAAATCAATGATATTTTAGCAAAACTCCTGATAATTTTCAGACATTTTGAGAAATATTATTTTGATAATTTTGATTTTCTCACTAATTTAATACTGAAACTTTGTTAAATTTTCAGGAGAATTACCTTTAGGTATACTGAACAAAAATCTAATATTACATATACATTAAATAAATTTTCAAATCATTCAGTAATAGAGACCCAATCTAACCTAACCTACTTTTGATTTTCCCAATTATTTAATACTGAAACTTTGTCAAATAGGAAAACTATTATGCAATGTATAGAAAACAAGAAATGAAATATTTACAAACAACATTTGAATTATGACTGGGAATTTTCCACATTTATACAATTGAATTGCAAATTTCGAAAAAAGCTCATCTAAGATGATTCAAAATTGAATTTTTTCGCTGTTTTCATATATAAATATAAACCGATATTTTGTAAGCGAGAAAGGCCCATATTGGGCTCTCATAGAGGTGAAAGATTTATATTAGAAGAAAAAAAAACAGCTCAAAAAAGTTAAATGTTTCAACAGAAATTCAGTTTACAATAAAATAATAAGACACAAACTCTTCAAAAATTTGTTTGGATATAAGTCCTTGTAGAAATATGCAATATAATTATTTTTGACATTTTGGTAAAATTTCTGCCAGTTTTAAGACATTTGTTCACTCTTAATTGAAATTTTAAAACATTTTCTTTCTTTCTTTATTAGTTATTGACCTCTTGGGTATCGGGGAAAACATTTTCTGAAAATTAGATATATAAAATCTATGATATTTTAGCAAAATTCCTGGTAATTTTCAGACATTTTGAGAAATATTACTAATAATTTTCAGACGTTCCGGCAAAACATACAAAAAATGAGAGTTTAATTGCCAGTATATCAAATTTTATAACTACTTATTTTGTTTAACAAAAAAATGTAAGATTAAACTATATGGTTTTTTAACAAATTTACAGGTCATTTTCAGATATTTTGGAATCAAGATTTATTGTTTTAAAACTTTTTCTTTAAATGATTAGCAATATTTTGGCAACATTTACAATGTACGAGATCTTAGCAACATTATTGCCAAATTTCTGACATTCTTTTAAAACATAACGCTTTAATCAATTAAAGGTGTGAAGTAGAATTAACGATTACTGACTCCCGCTGAGCAGGCCTACCGACGAAACTTTTACTTTCCATTGTGAAACCCGAGTAGGCCGCAAAACGTTGGCTGCTAATTAAACCCATTTATCGCGCGTCCAAACAATGCCCATTTAGGCTGGCCCAGCACTCCTTAAGAACTTTTGGCCCGGAAGCGTGATAGCGATCAAAAACTGAGCCTCGGCGATCGGAGCTAATAGATAATCAGGCTCCTTGTGTTCTGATGCTGGTGGGGCACTGCGGGGACCGCTCTCAATTATATCATTGTTGTTGATTTTTCTGGACCGCCGGAGCCGTTGTTTTTTCAACTCTTTGATCCGCATCTCTTCGACACCTGCACGCTTGGATTGGCTTCGGCTTTCTGTCCCGCAGCTAGTCGTAGTGAGATCACGCTTCGCTAATGCGATCGACTTTTCGATAATTAAGAAAGATTGAGAATGGACACGGACACGGATGGCAGATCCGAGGTGATAGTGATATAGGATACAGTCCGCGAATTTGAGTTCAGATCAGATCGAAAGTTTGTAGCTCCATAAACGAAAATTGGGCAATAATAACTGACAGGCGACTCGTGAAGAATTAAAAAGTATACATTTACGAAACTAAATTATCATTTTTATTTATCGATGGGTATACTCACAAAAGAGTCTTTGATATTTTTAATTTCGAAAACAATATCTCATAACAACTTATCACATCCAAGTTTTATACAGAACTTGCAATAGCCAGAAGACCAACAAACACAAAACTATAGGGAGCTAATAAACATGGCTTTTGCAGCATCACCTCTATAACTGATAATAATTTTGCAAAAATGTATTTTTAATTGCATTTTTACAATCATTTTGATACATTTTTGAAAAAAAAAAGTTAAAATATTGTAGAATTTATTGTTAAATGATTTTTGTCGGAGAGTTTCATGTTAACCCCTTTTGTCAACCCCTAGTTGCATCAGTCAACTGTCACTATAAATGTGACTGTCAAAATTTATAATGTTTGCTGGGCATCGATCATATTAACATGGCAATTTTAAAACCAAACAAACGTTTAATTATTGTAGCCTGTATAAGTTAATTAAAGTTACTAGAGG
Source organism: Othius punctulatus (assembly GCA_951805005.1). NCBI lineage: Eukaryota > Metazoa > Arthropoda > Insecta > Coleoptera > Staphylinidae > Othius > Othius punctulatus. Next base: position 23,001,558 of record OX638138.1, on the reverse strand, counting down.
TAGTACTTCTAGAAGCAGATTCAAGCGTAATTACATAGATAGTTGGAATCAAGACATTTACACAGGAGGCTACAACTTTATGTGATTGCGGCGTTAATATTGTCTCTGCTTCCAATTAATGACTTTCCTCACAGGTAAGTGAGAAACGCGATCAACCAATGCTGCACGAAAAAGTCGTTTTTTTGGTCGGTTTGGCGCGCGCTGCAACTTCCGTTTTTGTCCGTTATAAAAAAGTAAACACCCCGGCGAGGGTGAATGGATATTTTCCGAGACCTTTTTCGAGACGCTCAAAAGGTCCCGTACAAGAATGGAAGGGCACGTGGATAGGCCCTCGATGCAATCTTATTATGTATCATTGTGCACCTTGAGATGCGGGGATTGTTGTGTGCGCCCGTAGGGAAGACGCACGTTGGGGCCCCTGCAGTAATCCGACTTCCCTCATCTCGCATTGTGCCCTAATGCGTCTAGACATATGATCGGACACTGTCCCTCAGTCGATTGTCGATTGATTACAGGAACGATGTCTTCCCCCCATTTAGAGCAATTTTTTTTTACTTATTTTTGTATATGAAGACAATCTAACACATCATATCTACATAATCAATCATACGATAACTTCACTTTCCCCGACGAAAAACATTTTTGAAGAGCGTCCATGCATATCTACACATCACACATCCATTAAACGATGAAAATGCCATTTTCTCCGATCTTATTACTTCTATCACTATCATAAGAATAATAAATTCCCAAATTTGTGCGAAAACAAAGGAAATTAAGTTAGAATGGTCTACAGAAAAATACTAATCAATGGAACAGAATGCAGATGGAACAACGGGAGAATAGGAATGGAAGTAGTAGAAGGTCCAAAAAAGGGTCCAAAAAACTAAACCAAAAACCAAGACAGAAGACAAACAACGGCAACATACAGGACATGAATATGGAAAACAACGATAAAATATATAATATATAGAAAAGACCACACATCCAAAACAAAATATCAATAAAAAAATAATAATAAAAAGAAAGGAAGAAGACAAAACACAGAAAAAAATAAAATAAAAAATAACAATAGGAACATAGAACATTAGAGGCTACATGGGAAAAGAAACAACTAGTGGAAGAGATGACAAAAAATAAAATAGAAATACGAGGAATTACAGAAACAAAAAAGAAAGGACATGGAATAGAAAATATACATGGAGGATACTGATTGATATGGACAGGAGTAGATGAAACGGAAAGAGCAAAAGGAGGAGTAGGAATTATAATAACACCGGAAATGACAAAAAGATATGTAAAGGTTGGGAATATCCATAAACATAAAACCACAAAAAAAAAGACTTATATTAATTGAGACGTTTAGGTCATACTCAGGTGTAAACATTGGAAACACACGTAAAGGCCAAGTATTGTGTTAGAATATTAAGGGGTGATCATTTAGGGAAATAATAAGTAATCCGATTATTTATTTTTTCAAGATTTATTTGTTCTCTTTATAAGGATACAAATTGTGTCACTATTATAATGGTAATCACATCGTCTCCTTCTCTTCGTACCGGATGGTCGCTGCCGATCTCCGTACTGATGGTTCGAAGGCAGTGGTTTGTGTTTTTTATGTATTTTTATGATTGGAGTATCGTATTTTTCAATTGTTTTTTTAATTTTTGTAGCTCTAGTCCTTTTATGTCTTGGTCTAGTTGGTTAAATTGATGTATTGCAACAGTTGTTATGCCCAGTTTATAGTGTTGCTGCTTGCTGGTATGAGGTCTTATGTGTTTGTTATTTTTAGTGTCTGCTTTTTGTCTCTTTTGTATTTTGTATATATGTAGCATGTTGTTGTATTTAATTAGTTGGTTTATGTTTAGTTCGTTTCTTTGTCTGTATACTTCTGAAGTGCTTGTAAGGCGTGGTAGTTTGTATATTATTTTTAGGGCTTTGTTCTGTTGTATTTGCATATTTTTATATGTTTTTTTATATTCTTATTTGTTGTGTAGCTCCATATGTTTCTTGCATAATTGATCTTTGGCGCGAACAGTGCGTGGTATAGGGTTTTTCTAAGGTAGGTGGGAATGTATTGCTTGATTTTCCCAAGAAAATATATAATGATTGAGTTGTTTTTGGTGAAATTGTGAATGTGGGAGTCCCATTTTAAGTCATTTTTTATAGTTAGTCCTAGATATGTAGTTTGTTTCGTTTCTCTGACTTGCTTCTTATTTAAAATTATTTCTAGTGTCGAATTGTGTCTGTTTTTTCCGAAGAGTATGAATTCAGTTTTGCTAACATTTATTGTTAAAGTGTTTTCTTTGCACCAATTTTCTATTTTTTTCAGGTCTGAATTTCCCACGTTGGTCAGTTCATAGTTGGTCAGTTATATTAAAATCGTGTATGTCATTTGTGTAAATATTGAACAGAAATTGGTGGGATTATTCCTCCCTACAGGAGTCCATATTTGCTAATGTCTATCTTGCTCTTTATACCCTCTATTTTTGTTGTTTTGTCAATTCAATTCAATTCAATTCAATTCAATTTATTTCATGTTAATTATTATTGTATTATTTTTGTTGTTTGTGGTCGGTCCTCGAGGTAGAATTTGATTAGTGTTATTAGGCTGGTTGGGGTGCCTATTTTTTGTAGTTTTTTGTTTAAGGTGTTTCTGTTTATGGTATCGAATCCTTTACTCATGTCAATGAATGTTCTAGTTGCATTTGTGTTTTGTTGTATTAGATCGGTCAGTACGACAAGGCAGTCGCATACTGCTGTTGTGGTTCCTGTCTTCTGCTTATATTACTGTTTCGTACTAATTATGTTGTTGTCTGTTAGGTGTTTTTCGAGTTTGGTTTTGATTGTATTTTCTAGTATTTTGCATAGGACTGATGTCAGTGCTATCGGTCTGTAGTTTTCCCTTAGTTTTCTGTCTCCCTTCTTGTGTATTGGTTTAATGATTGTGAACTTTAGGTGATTTAGGTGAAAGTTCCTAATTTTAGAGTTTTGTTTATGAGCTTTGTAAGTATCGGCGAAATTGATTTGTCATTTATTTTTGGTATGTTATTTGTTATTTGATCGAAACCTGGGGCTTTGTTTTTTTTTAGGGATTTGTAAGATTTCTGCATTAGTTACGTCCACAATTTCTATTTTGCTTTTATCTTTTTCTGTTTGTTGCAGTTTTGGTAGTTTGGTGTTTTTCCTGGGTGCCTGTTGGTTGTTTAGTGTTTCTTGTGCTAGTTTCTCTCCTATTGTTGCGAAGTATTGATTTATTATGTTGGTTATTTATTTTTTGTCTGCTATCGTTATGTTGTTTTCTGTTGTTATTTGATGGACTTTCGTGTGCTGCTTTTTGGCTTTGTGGATTAAGGTGTTCAGGTGTTTCAAATATGAATTCAATTTGAATAGATTACGTTAACTTTTATAATCATTAATATAATATGCGGTCGATGCTTGTTGACGCAATTATATAAACAATCACAGATGAGGCCCGAGCAAACAGGCTGATGACTAATCATAACATTTTGATATATTTAGCTCAATAACCTTCATATAGGGCACGAGTGACATCACGGGAATGAGAATTAATGCTAAGAGGAATCCCGCAGAATAGCAGAGTGGGCGAAATTTTAGTATAAATAGAATCGTTTTGCATGCGTAAAGATTGGTTGGTTCCAGATTCATGAGGCGACATGCCGTTATTATCTTCGTCAATAGTATACGCGAATATCATTATGAAGAGTATTATCCGATTTATTAAAAAGTTACTGTTTTCAAAATAATATTAATTATTTCGAAATTGAGTAGAAATAAAAGGTTACCAAAAACAAATACCTCGTAAGTTATTTATAATTTGCGTTACCAAAATCATGTTCCATCTCAATATATTGTAGGCGCCATGCTAAAATCGACGTCCATACAGTATATGCAAGTCTTAGAGAGGTTTATTAATTTCTGGCATATGTTTTGAGCGATGTCGTGGAGGTTGATAAGGTAATCTCTTCGGTTTCATTCTCGTGAATGAGACGGGAGAATGTTATAATCTCCATATATATTTACCGCAGTAGATATGATTAACAATTTACCTCACAAGCTACCAGAAGTTATAAACATATGAACTAAAATGAAATATATAAAATCATTTGAATTTTCTATTTAATAAACTACTGTCATTATAAATTTAAAATGAAGTATAGAAAGGATAATACTCTTCAGGGAATAAGTATTAATTATTAAAATATTACCTCAACAATAGCTTTTCGCTAAAGTGGCAAAACATTATTTAATTATGAATAATTAGTAACATGAGTTTTAATCAAATGAAGATGAAGTTTAAGTGAGAAACATTACAAAATTGCAGACATAAAAGTAAAGGTTTATTAAACGAAATAAATGAAATTATCGAAATTTCTTCTTTAATAAATCTTATTCTAAATTTATAGCTGAAATCTAAAAACGTTAATATTCTCCAGTGAATAAGTATAACATATTAAAGTTTAATTTCAATAATAACTGGGCAATACTGTGGCAAATTGTTTTGTGTAATGAGTATAAACGAGTTGTAAATAATCATATTGCAAATTCATTAATATCAGACATACGAACAATTTACAGGATATATTTACCAAAATTGTATCTATCAAAATCTAGTTAGTGAATCCTGAAGTAATAAATGGAATGTGGCATTGGAAGGCACAAACGGTGACATATTTCATGAAGTGGTGACATGCATTGAGCAGTTTTACGGGCACGTAGAATTGATCAATGTGTGAAGTCATTGACGTTACTTGAAATTTCCAACTGATGTACGAATAATATTGGTGGAACAAACACTACCATTATCTATGTTGTGGGAACATGTGTCACATAGTTGCATGACAATTGTATGACATGTGAACTTGCTGTAATATACATCTTTTATCCAAAACTAACTAATACTTTTTGAGTCAATAAACAAAGTCATAAAATTCAAAATTGATGTTTACGACCATATAAATCAAACTAATCGAGGATGAAACATGGATACTGATAGTATTATAGAATTATTATGTTGTTTGTAGTCAAAGCCTTTTATTTGAATTAATTTACTTACTTTTGACATCGCAAACTAATACCCGAAGAAATACCTACCTTTCTTCGGGTATGTTTGGCCACCCGAGGGGATCCCAAAGGCCGTAGAGCCCGATGTGCCGCCAGGACTTTCGATTTCATCGCGCAGGTAAACGTCCCTCGCCACGGTAACAACCTCGTCTCGGTCTCTTCGGGTTGACATTTTTTCGCCGTTTGTCGGCTCGGTCTGGCCAGCCTTATCTGGTAGGAATTGTCTAATTAGATCCGATACTTTCAATCCGGCTAATTGAAATATCAGCGCGGTCCAATTAAAAGATACTCAGCGGGACTCTCGCGAGTAGATGCGTTCACCTAACTCATCGCGCAATTGTTGTGATTGGGGCCAATTGACATTATCTGCGCTCGATAAATCAACTCATTTATTTTAAATTTGCATGTTAATTGGGTAAGAGAGTAGCATGGCCGCACACGTACTTTAAGTCGGCTGAGGTTGTGTGAGCCGCTGTGCTGTGGCGGTCAGCTTCATTAAAAAGTGACTCGCTGTGCGACGGGCGATGAGGGTATCCCACAGGGCACGCATGCCAGTAAATACCCGTCCGTTAATTGCCAGATTTCGGTCAATTTTTTTTTAAATATGATAACCGCCCATTAGGCGTCCGATCACAATTCATTTCCTCGTCGCTGTCTCACCTGGCACAATTATAAAGACCGACTCACAATTATCGGCCGAATCCATTATCGGGCGGCCACTTATTAAAATAAACGCACGCTTATTAAGCGGCCAGGGCTAATAAACTCGTCGCCTCTAATTAACTCCGCTGCATCGAGACGTTTCCAGTGAGGAAACCACGAAAGGTGGGCATCCGAAAAATTTTCCTAACCGCACACGCTACGCTGCGTTAAATCCGATAAGGGCAGATTTATGGATTTTAATCTCCCAGAGGTCTGCTCAAATGGCTTATTTATTCGTGATCATGAAACACATGATATTATGATACACCTGATCATGATACTCATCGACGGATTTTTATCCTGGACCTGGACAAAGTCATATGTTAGTACTTATACAGAGAGCGCATGAAGTATTAAGACCTGGCTTTATTTGTCCCCTGTATAAATTTACGAAACACGCTTCAACAGTTCAAAATGATTTATTATCAAACAAATATTTTGAGACCATTTTCAACTTTCCATCTCTCTCCGTTTTGAAGTTATGACGTCAGAGCCATTTTTTTAAAGACAACCTATATTTTTTATTATTGATTTTGATAGTACTTTTTATTATGTTTTCAACAGCATGACATTTTCAATATGTAACATTTAAAAAAAAAATGAGAAAAAGTGCGTTAAAGTAAAAATATTAAATTATTATTTCAATGTGCAGAATGCATCTAGTTACCATTCGAAACAACGTCAGTTAAAACAAAATTAGGAAAATAGGCTAGGATGTTGAATATTGGAATAGAACAACCTGAAAAACAATCTAGTACAATTATGTGAAACAAATTATTACCTACTCACAGTCCGATTGACATTTTGTTCGATACATCGTGCTACAAGTTGATTTCAAAATGGTCCGACGTTTTTCGGAGGCACAAAGAATTGAAATTCTTATGATTAGAGGTTGTGGTGATAGAATACGTACCTATGAAGAAGTGTGCATTTATTTTAATAATAAAATCCGCTTCAAGAACGTCTTCATAAGACGTCCGTTAGTGCAATCATAAGAAAGTATGGGCAGTTGGGGCATATTAGAGATTGCCCGAAAAGTGGACGACCGTCATTCCGGAAGATGTTAAGTTAAACGTGCTGTTAGAGTTGCAAGAAACCGTCATATTCCTTCCAGAGCGGTTGTGGCCTATAGTTTAGGGGCCTATGGTAAAATAAAATGTAATTGGGTCAGAATTCTCTGTCAAAAATTATGACAGTAACCAATTACGCCATAGGTGGAGGAGTAGTATGGATTATTATTATTATATTATTATTATTATTATATCGTCTGTTCCTGGTGCTTTCCGTTATTTAGTTTTTCTATTGTTTTTTGACCACCAATATTGAACAAATTAAAAAAGAAGATTACCTTTTTTAATTTGTTCAATTTTTTTCTCTTGCCTTTCTTGCGACTTTTCCCCCATTCTTATGTTACGTAATCTTCTTCATCCTCTTCGGTTAATTCTTTGAAGTATTGTCTCCATCCTTCCATTATCTTGTCTTCATTCATGATAATTGTTCCTTTTTTATCTGTTATGTTCATCATGTTGTGTTCTTTTTTTTGTTCTAGTTGCTTTAGAGTTCCGTAGAATCGTTTTTGGTTCAGCCCGAAATTTTCATTCATTCTTTCACCAAATTTCGTCCATGACTTTTGTTTTACTTCTTTCATTTGTTTCGAATATAAATTAAAAAAGTTCACAACATCACAAATATACCCGTTAACAAAAACAGTGAAGAACTTTGTGGCTTTAATTAATAATGGAAAACCTTCAATTAAAATAACTAGAGAATTAGAAAAAATGGGTAAAATAGTGTCTTTAAAACTGTCAACTCCCTAAACAAGTTCATCAATAATGCCAAAGATAAAACAGCAAAAAACTCGGGCGTTTATTTGTTAGAGTGTAGTGAGTGCAACAAAGTCTACGTCGGCCAAACAGGAAGAAAATTTTAAGAAATAATCAAGGAGCATAAGAAGATATACCTAACGTTTCAGTATTAAATAAGGGAGAAAATCAAACGTTTACCTTTCCAAACCAGTTTTCCTGAAAATTTGACAGAGTTTTAGTATTAAATATGGGAGAAAATCAAACATATAACTTTCTGCATTGACAAGTATGGGTTAGCTATTACTGAAATTTCAGAAAAATAATTATTTGCAAATTTGATAATAGATTCGTGTACAGTATACCTGAAACCAATTCTCCTGAAAATTTGACAGAGTTTTAGCATTAAATATGGAAGAAAATCAAACATACAACTTTCTACATTCACAAGTATGGGTTAGATATTACTGAAATTTCTAAAAATTTATTATTTGCAAATTTGATATTAGATTCGTATACAGTACACCAGAAACGAATTCTCCTAAAAATATGACAAAGTTTCAGTATAAAATAAGGGAGAAAATCAAACATATAACTTTCTGCATTGACAAGTATGGGTTAGCTATTACTGAAATTTATGAAAATTTATTATTTGCAAATTTGATATTAGATTTGTGTACAGTATACCAGAAACCAATTCTCCTGAAAATTTGACAAAGTTTCAGTAGTAAATAATGAAGAAAATCAAACATTTAACTTTCTGCATTGACAAGTATGGGTCAGCTATTACTGAAGTCTCTGAAAATTTAATATTTGCAAATTTGATATCAGATTCGTATACAGTACACCTGAAACTAATTCTCCTGAAAATTTGACAAAGTTTCTGTATTAAATAAGTGAGAAAATCGAAAGTATAACTTTCAGCATTGAGAAGTATGGGTTAACTATTACTGATATTACTGAAAATTTGTTAATTGTATATTTCATAATGGATTTTAGTTTAGTACACCTAATGCTAATTCTCCAGAAAATTTGACCAAGTTTCTGAATTAATAAGTGAGAAAATCGAAAGTATCACTTTCTGCTTTGACAAGTATGGGTTAGCTGTTATTGAAACTACTGAAAATTTGTTAATTACAGATTTCATATTAGATTTGTGTTTAGTACACCTGAAGCTAATTCTCCTGAAAATTTGACAAAGTTTCTGTGCTAAATAAGGGAGAAAATCAAACATATAACTTTCTGCATTGACAAGTATGGGTTTGCTATTACTGAAAATTTTGAATATTATTAATTCCATATTTCATATTAGATTTGTGTTTAGTACAGCTGAAGATAATCCTCCTGAAAATTTGACAAAGTTTCTGTAATAAATATGTGAGAGAATCGAAAGTATAACTATCTGCTTTGACAAGTATGGGTTAGCTATTACTGAAACTACTGAAAAATTATTAATCGTATATTTCATATAACATTTGTGTTTAGAACATCTAAACCTAATTCTCCTGAAAATTTGACAAAGTTTCTGTATTATATGAGTGAGAAAATCGAAAGTATCACTTTCTGCTTTGACAAGTATGGGTTAGCTGTTACTGAAACTACTGAAAATTTGTTAATTACAGATTTCATATTAGATTTGTGTTTAGTATACCTAAAGCTAAATCTCCTAAAAATTTGACAAAGTTTCTGTATTAAATAAGTGAGAAAATCGAAAGTATAATTTTCTGCATTGAGAAGTATGGGTTAACTATTACTGAAATTACTGAAAATTTATTACTTGCATATTTAATAATGGGTTTGTGTTTAGTACACCTGAAGCAATTCTCCAGGAAATTTGCAAAAATTTCTGTATTAAATAAGTGCGAAAATCGAAAGTATAACTTTCTGCATTGAGAAGTTGTTTTCAATTGTAGTATTTTTTCTCAATTGTTGTTTTTCATTTCTTTTCTTTCTTTTCCCATTATCTCTTCTATTCAGCTATTTTGGCATCCTTTCCGTTTAGCTCTCCCATTATCATTATGTGTTCCTTTCCTTCATCTACTTCCCTTTGTATGTTTTCAAAGAATGTGTCTTTCTTTTCTTTCTTTGCGTCTTCGTTTGGTGCGTATACTACTATCAGTGTCCACGTTTCATCCGCGACTAGTTTGATTTCTATGGTCGTTATTCTTTCGTTTATATGTTTTTCTTTTACTACCTATTTTGTTTTAATTATTATTTGTAGGGTTCTAGGAGTCCCATCTCCAAGCCATTGGACTTGGCTACGAGCTCCCAACTCAGGCATAAGATACGAGCCTACAGCCAGTTCAATGATGTCAGGATTATATATTTATATTTTTATTTTGCAATTCCTAAGGAAGGTAGTGATATACCTACCTATATAAACTACCTACTACGTACCTACCTATACCTACTACCTATATAAATTTAAAACCTATATATTACTTCTTAAAATAAACATTTCAACGCCTTACAGCTACTGATACACGATTTCTCAAAGTAATTTGCACGTTAAAATGGAGAAAAAGTGCGGCATTTAATCAATTCGCAACATTGATAATATTGTAAAAATCACTAAAACTCATATCCATGGCCAGAATTCGTTCCTCAATATTTTTATACTCATTTCCCTTCAGAACCCTGTCTAAAACAAGGAAATTGATAGGTGTAAGGTCAGGGGACCTAACAGGTCATGCAGTTGGACCACCTCGTTCTATGTTTGATCAAATTTGATCCCCAGGTCACATACAGTCCATGCCAGATAATTTGTCACTTTTCCAATCAAACCGGAAACACACCCTCTCTCGTATCGGAATGGACAGAACAAAAACAAAAGCACCTCCCGGAGCGCGTCACTTATTGAGTTGCTTATTGTGGTCTTCAGAGTTTATGTTTATGGCTCCAAACCGCCCCCGCAAGTTTAGGGTGTGTTCACATTAGTTCGACCTTTCGGATCGGGATGGATTTCTGTTTTATGGGAAAAGTGACAAATTATATGGACTTTAGATCAAGTTCAACACTAAACGCCCAAAGCCCAGAAGAGGTGTCCACCTCTGTGGTAAGGACCTGGTTTCGAGCCCAGGTGTGTGCGGTGGTGGTTTAGTAGGTAGTGGTAGTAAGTAGGTAGTAGTAGTAGTAGCTGTGGTCCGCGTATGTTCTTTGCGTGCGTGGTGCCTGTTGCATGCGTAGATCTTTCGGGTGGGGGTCACCGGTCCGCTAGCCCGTGGAGGCAGAGCTCTTGGGAACGAATCACCGCTGGCGGCCCACCTCCTCAACAGAGAACTCCGTCGCCGTGCCAACTTCAGTCGCAACCGGTCGTTCGGTGGCTCTATACGTGTGCTGCACATTCAAGCTCATCTCGCACGCCGTAACACAAAAACGAGAAAGCAACTCCCGAGTGTGTCACCAACCCTCATAGGTGAACGAACAGTACTTAACACCCACGCGCCACGGACCCCCAGTTAAGTTTTTACCTTTTAACCCCGCGATGCCACGCAGTGTAACCGACAACAAGCAACAACAGTTCGCAAAAGTTTACTAGTTCGAGAAGTTTCTGTTGATTTTTTTCGCATTATTCAATTGGAGAGCTTTCGAGATTACGAGTATCCTCAAAGCCGGTAAGTACCGAAGTCGGCAGCAGTCTGCGGTAACCAAGGGGGGCTCTATGTTGCGACGCCGAGCGCGCGAGGAGTCCACTACGCGCCTTTTTACGCCGGCGGAAAAAGTTCTCCGCACATTTATCGCCACCTCGTGGTTCGAGCAAGAAAAGTATCGATTTTCTCCGGAGCGAATAATAAGCCTTTATTATCCTTAATCTTATCAGCCGTGATTCCATGCGAAATGGCGAGAAGCCCGACATGCATATTTAAGTGTAGTCCGCGGAATTGTGTGTGTGCGTCTGTGTCTGCGCCTGCATGCATCCTCATCCTAATTCCGATCATTACAAGCTACAGGAAAGCGATAGTCCGTATCTTAACGGCCGTTTAATTGCGCTTCAATTAATTCGAAAATCCGTGCATTCGTCAATGGTCATTGACATCGGCGGCCGGCGCAGAGTGCACCGCCCAGGTCTTCATTAAGCAACCGACGGTCATTAGATGTTCTTCGGCCGGAGGTAAACACCGCGTCGAGGAAAGTTGTGAACGAGCGGTGCGAACCAGCCAGACACATGCGACGCATGAAAACCTGAAAACGCGCGAAACTGAAACTGAAAACCGACGAAAATTTAAAGACGTGCACAATCAAAACAAACCAATTATCTATGATACATAAACAAATTTTACGTAGTCGATGACAATTTGCAATATTTAAATGCGTCGAGAAAAAGCTTGGAGAGTGAAAATGATTAAATCCCAACTTAAAAACGCAGTTTAATTACATAATAATTCTGCACTAAAACCGTTTATCGTAATCTGTAAAAGTGTTTAAAAACCATCTTCAAGGCGCGACAATTGCAGCTTGCACGTGTCTATGAACTATTATGTAAGTTTTAACGCACACTGAAAAAAAATTATACATAAGCTAAACAAAACAAATATACACGTTCACAACAATTTTATGGTTTTCACATCAATTTGTATATATTTTTATAAGAAAGTTTAGCAATTTTTGTATTTGACTCATATTAAGGTAATTTAGACTATTCACTAAAAAACGTGTACTTCCTTAATTAATGAAGTACACGTTTCTTTACTGATAAGTCAAAATTATGTTTGCTTTATTTTATCATTCATTCACAAAAGGTAAATAACACTAACCAACGAATTTCATTCATTTATGACACATGCGAAACTCTATGTTCAATTTTTTGCTTAACCACTTAACACAATATATTTCTTAAATTTCTTAACCAAAAGTTTGAAGTAACGTTGCCATAGGTAGGTACTATGATAAACAAAATAAAAGAGTACATTTTTGCTCCATAATTAGGGAAGTATACGTTTTTTTTAACGATTAGTCCAAATTATGTCTTATTTTATCATTCATTTACAAAAAGTAAATAACACTTTTGGTTAAAGTTTCACAAATTTCAATCATTCATGACAATTAACGAAACTCAATGTTCAATTTTTTGCTTAACCACCAGCCACCAGTAAAATTGCACTAAGTATTCACTATTCAAAATAAAAGAGTACATTTTTGCTTAGCTACGTTGTACGTGTAGAAAGAACATAGAATCAGTAGTAGTAAGATTCTTATTATTATTCATGTTTTATTATTACTTACAATTTTGCCGAACATATATGTTCTCATATTAATTTTTTACATTTTCATAAAACTAGGATAAGAAATTCTATGAAAACTTTCTCTGGTACTATTCGATATACGTCAAACTTTCTACAAACTCAAAAATTTTCTTGTAAATAATTTGCAATTTTATGGGGTATTTAAAGTATTTCACTTTGAGTTCAAAGACAAGTTTCAGAACTTCCTTAATTAAGGAAGTACACGTTTTTTTACTGAATAGTCAATCTACTTTTTGTCTTATTTTATCATTCATTTGCAAAAGGTAAATAACACTATTGGTTAAAGTTTCACGAATTTTATTCATTTATGACAAAGTTAGAACTTCCTTAATTAAGGAAGTACACGTTTTTTTACTGAATCGTCAATATTATTTTTGTCTTATTTTATCATTCATTTACAAATGGTAAATAACATTCTTGGTTAAAGTTTCACAAAATTCATTCATTTCTGACAAGTGCGAAAGTCAATGTTTAATTTCTTGCTTAACCACTAGCACAATATATTTCTTAAATTTCTTAACTAAAAGTTTGAAGTAAAATTGCACTAAGTATCTACCATTCATAATAAAAGAGTAAATTTTTGCTTAGTTACGTTGTACGTGTCGAAAAAACATAGAATCACTAGTAGCAACATTATTATTATTTAAGGTATAGGTTTGTACTTACTGGTATAGTTACTTTTATTTTATTTTATTATATATTTATTTTTATTTTGCCTTACTAGTTCGGTTTGTTCAGAAAACCATCACCAATAATAATAATTATTTTTATTGGTATTTTATTATTACTTACAATTTTACCTAATTTATATGTTCTCATATTAAATTTTTACATTTTCATAAAAAAGTATAAGAAATTTTAAGAAAACATTCACTAGTACTATTCGATATGAATAATAGTAATAATAAACAATATTTATTAACAGAAAAAACTACATAATATACAAAAGGTAAATATATGACGTCGTGTAAAATATACGAAGACGTAAAATTTCGTACCAACTCTATAATTTTCTTGTAAAGAATTTACAATTTCATGGGGTTTTCAAAGTATTTCATTTTGATTTTCTATGAGCTTGAAGATAAGTTTCAGATGATAGAAGTAAATTGAAGAACCTGTTTACGTGTTTATTTATTTAATCTACCAGTATTATATTGCTGATTTTTATTACTCTAAAATATTTGTGACATCTAAGTGTATAGTTTTCTTGTAAAGACTGTGCAATATTAAGGGGTTTTCGAGTATTTCACTTTGATTTCTATGGATTTAAAGAGAAATTTCACAAGAAAATATGCAAATTCAAGAACTTTTTGTTTACTTGTTTATTTAATTAACGACTCTCTCTTTCCTGAATTATACTGCAGATTTTGATTACTCTAAAATATTTGTGACCAGTTTAGCAAAATAATTTTCTTCGATTTTGTCATTTATTTGTGATAAATACGCCACTTCATTAGTACCTAATATTCGAAATAAAGACGTAACATTTCGTAACAACTTTAGAATTTTCCTGTAAAGAATTTGCATTTTCATGGGGTTTTCAGTGTATTTTATTTTGAATTTCTATGAGTTTAAAGATAAGTTTCAGAAGATAGAAATAAATTGAAGAACTTGCTTACGTGTTTATTTATTTAATCTCCCAGTATTATTTTGCTGATTTTTATTACTCTAATATATTTGTTACATCTAAGTGTATACTTTTCTTGTAAATAATGTGCAATATTAAGGGGTTTTTGAGTATTTCACTTTGAATTTCTATGGATTTAAAGAGAAGTTTCAGAAAAAAAAAGATGCAAATTCAAGAACTTTTTGTTTACTTGTTTAATTAACGACTATCTCTTTCCTGAATTAGACAGCAGATTTTGATTACTCTAAAATATTTGTGACGAATTAAGCAAAATAATTTTCTTCGTATTTTATCATTTATTTATTATAAATACGCCACTCAAATTACAATATTTTACATAAGCACTAGCACAATATACTTCTTAGTTTTTCACCTAAAATTTTGAAGTTAAGTTGCACAAGTATCTACTTTACAAAATAAAAGAGTATAATTTTGCTTAGTCTACGTTGTAAGTGTATAAAATAAAGAATCAGTCAAATTATTGTTAATAATAATAATATTTATTTACTTAAACATAAACATGTGTGTAAATACAGAAACAAACATATTACTTGAAATATAAAAACATCCTAAAAATCTATCAGTTGTCGCAAAATAACATATTATTGATGTTTTATTATTACTTACAATTTTGTGTTCCCATGTTCCCATATTATTTTTTTATATTTTTATAAAAAAAGGGTGAGAAATTTGAAGAAAACTTTCATTAGTACCTTATATTCGAAATAAAGACGTAAAAGTTAGTACCAACTCTATAATTTTCTTGTAAAGAATTTGCAATTTCATGGGGTTTTCAAAGTATTTCATTTTGAATTTCCATGAGTTTAAAGATAAGTTTCAGAAGATAGAAGTAAATTGAAGAACTTGTTTACTTGTTTATTTATTTAATCTATTTCCAGTATTATACAGCAGATTTTGATTCTCTAAAATATTTGTGACATCTAAGTGTATAGTTTTTTTTAATTTTAAGGGGTTGTTAAAGTATTTCACTTTGAATTCAAAGGGAAGTGTCAGAAGCAAAAATATGTAAATTCAAGAATTTTTTGTTTACTTTTATTTAACGACTTTCCTGAATGATTCTACAGGATTTGCATGTTATACTTACCCGAAAGTGTACAAAAACTTCATAGGAAAGTTCTCAGGACAAAAATTAGCCAAGTACTGATCAGATCAGAACTGTATTCAGTGGAAGATTATCCGGTAATCGATAAGTGCTTATTCTTATGACTATTATGTTTTAATTTTCAGTGCTTACTGTCAATTTTGTCAACTATTACTATCAAATCAAATATCATCTGTCAAATTTCAAAGATTACAGTAATGATTTCCAAATCTCAATTGATGTCATATTTTCAATGCTTATTGTTAAATTTGCCTCTTATATGTGTTAACATTTAAATTACTCTGTGAAAAGGTAAAGGCAATTTTACGGGTTTTTAAAGTATTTCACTTTGAGTTCAAACAGAAGTTTCAGCAGAAAAAAGTTGTAAATTCAAGAACTTTTTCTTTACTTGTTTATTTAATTGACGACTATCTCTTTACTGAATTATACTGCAGATTTTGATTACTCTAAACTATTTGTAACCAGCGTAGCAAAATAATTTTCTTTGATTTTATCATTTATTTATGACAAATACGCCACTCAAATATCAGTATTGTACTAAACCACTAGCACAATATACTTCTTAGTTTTTCACCTAAAATTTTGAAGTAAAGTTGCAAAAGAACCTACTCAACAAAATAAAATAGTACAATTTTGCCTTAGTACTGCAAGAACTGCACGAAACAAAGTGCATAGTACTGCAAGAATTGCACGAAACTAAGTACCTAGATAGTATTACAAGAACTGCACACAACTAAGTACATACATATTACTGCAAGAACTGCAGCAAACTAAGTACACACATAGTGTATAAAATATAGAATCAGTCAAATTTTTGTTATTGATGCTTTAATATTACTTGCAATTTTGCTTAATTTTATATGTTCCCGTATTAATTTGTTATTTTTTCATTGAAAATGCGTAAGAAATTTAAAGAAACCTTTCATTAGTACCTAATATTCGAAATAAAGACGTAACATTTCGTACCAGCTCTATAATCTTCTTGTAAAGAATTTGCAATTTCATGAGGTTATCAAAGTATTTCATTTTTAATTTCTATGAGTTTAAAGATAAGTTTCAGAAAAAAAAAGTAAATTCAAGAACTTGCTTACTTGTTTATTCATTTAATCTATTTCCAGTATTATACTGCAGATTTATATTACTCTAAAATATTTGTTACATCTAAGTGTATACTTTTCTTGTAAAGAATGTGCAATATTAAATGGTTTTCAAAGTATTTTACGTTGAATTTCTATGGATTTAAAGAGAAGTTTCAGAAGAAAAACGATGCAAATTCAAAAACTTTGTGTATACTTGTTTATTTAATTAACGACTAGCTCTTTCCTAAATTAGACAGCAGATTTTTATTACTCTAAAATATTTGTGACCAGTTAAGCAAAATAATTTTCTTCGGATTTTATCATTTATTTATGATAAATTCGCCACTCAAATTTCGATATTTTACTTAACCACTAGCACAATATACTTTCACAATTAGAGTTTCACCTAAAATTTTGAAGTAAAGTTGCTTAATTACCTACTCTACAAAATAAGAAAGTACAATTTTCTTAGTTTACGTTGTAAGTGTATAAAATATAGAATCAGTCAAACTATTGTTATTGATGTTTTATTATTACCTACAATTTTAATTAATTTATATGTTCTCATGTGAAATTTTTACATTTTCATAAAAAAGGATAAGAAATTTTGAGAAAACTCCCACTAGTACTATTCGATATAAAGACGTAAAATTTCATACCAACTCTACAATTTTCTTGTAAATAATATGCAATTTCATGGGGTTTTCACAGTGTTTAATTTTGAATTTCTATGAGTTTAAAAATAAGTTTCAGAAGTAAAAAGTATATTCAAGAACTTGTTTATTTATTTAATCTATTTCCAATATTATACTGCAGATTTTGGTTACTCTAAAATATTTGTGACATCTAAATGTATAGTTTTCTTATTTTACGGGGTTTTAAAAGTATTTCACTTCGAGTTCAAACAGAAGTTTCAGAAGCAAAAATATGTAAACTCAAGAACTTTTTGTTTACTTGTTTATTTATTTAACGACTTTCCTGAATTATACTGCAGGTGTTGCTAGTTATACTTACCCGAAAGTGTACGAAAACTTCATAGGACAGTTTTCAAGACAAAAATTAGCCGAGTACTGATCAGATCAGAACTGTATTCAGCGGAATATTATCCTGTAATCGATAAGCGCTTATTCTTATGATTATTATGTTTTGATTTTCAGTGCTTACTGTCAATTTTGTCAATTATTACTATCAAATCAAATATCATCTGTCAAATTTCGAAGATTACAGTAATGATTTCCAAATGTCAATTGATGTCATATTTTCAATGCTTATTGTTAAATTTGCCTCTTATATGTGTTAACATTTAAATTACTCTGTGAAAAAGTCAATAACTATCAAAATTTTGATTATTACTTTGAAAATTTCAACAATTTCCATCAAAATTTCAATTATTGAGATATTTTCAGTGCTCAATATAATTTTTTTAATTATTTCAATCAGAATATCAAATACTGCCATCTTTTTTAATGGACACTGCCAAATGTTCTGTAACCATATGAATTATTTCGTCAAAATTTCAATGCTTACAGTGAAATTCAAGTTACTGTAATATTTTTAGTGCTTACTAATAATTGTAATTTAATTTAATTTGTTTTTAATAACCTGACACTGTAACATCCACTAGGATCATAATACTGTGATATATACAGCTAATTTATTACCTTTGGCATGTTTCAATTTATTGTTATTTTGTAATAATCTCTAGAAATAAATATATCGATCAATATCAATATCAATATATAATTATTTTCATAAATCATATTGACATATTTCAAGTATGCTGTGCTGGTTGTGTAGTAACGCTTTTAAACACCAAAATAAATAACAGTCCACAGCTGTTAAATTGTAACGGTCGTGGCTGATATCAGTTAAATAACAACCATGGAGACAGTACCGATAATATGTAATTACAATCAAGTACCAAGAAAAGTAGTGCTGTTCAAGTGCTTTACTGCTAACGGTTTTTAATACGCAATACATCTGAATGTATATATCAGGTAGCCAAAAAAGATCGTGCTGTATTTTTTAACACAGATGCCATTGATATTTTTTTTAAATTTTTATCGATAGTAATTATTTATTTAGTATGTTTCCTACTTTTGTATGAATCGTATGAATTATGCTTCAATTCAATATATTTAAATTTGATGATAATAATTGTTTAATTGATATTTGAATTTAAAGTGGCAACGAATAAATCAAAAACCTCATGAACTTTTTTGGTTACCTAATAGTTCGTTTTGTATTGGGCCATTGATAGCTCTGATTGAGTATTCAGTAAATACATGTCAACTATAGGAGTTTAAGGAAAGACTATACATACATCCAATTATAATTATATTTGGCGATTCTATACCGAAAAGGAGATTTGTTTAAGTACTGCTGATAATTAATAACATCAATCCATTTAAAATCAATCACATAGTAATTTTAGTATTAATCTTAATCATGTAGTCGTTATTTATCCATTAATGATTATTGATTGTTTCCTTTATTTGTTCTTGCTGTGTTTTGAAAAGTATTCCACACTAGGAAATGAGCGATTTTTGTGGAAATTTATGGTGCATGTTTCAAAGTACTTATTAATTTGTATAACTTTGTTTCCTAACTCTTTCAACTGCCACAAATATTATGTGATCAACGATTTTTAATAGTATTATACAGAGGCATAAAGTACGAAGACTTGGCTTTATTTTTTCCCGTGCATAAGTTTTTGAAAAATGCATCAACAGGTCAATATGATTTTTTTTCAAACGAATATTATGAGACCATTTTTATTTTTCCATATCCGGTTTGAAGTTATGACATCAGAGCCATTTTTATTAAATGACAACTTATATTTTTTATTATTGATTTTGATAGTACTTTTTATTATGTTTTCAACAACATGACATTTTCAATATGTAACATTTGAAAAAAATTGAGAAAATGTGCGTTAAAGTAAAACTATTAAATTATTATTTCAATGTGCAGAATGCATCTAGTTACCATTCAAAACAACGTCAGTTAAAACAAAATTAGTAAAACAGGCTTGGATTTTAAATATATTGGAATTGAACAAAATTGATTAACCTGATAACAATCAAGTACAATTATGTGAAACAAATTATTACCTACTCGCAGTCAGATTGACGTTTCGTTCGATTCATCGTGTCACAAGTTAATTTCAGAATGGTTCGACGTTTTTCGGAGGAACAAAGAATTGAAATTCTTATGATTAGAGGTTGTGGTGATAGAATACGCTTCATAGATACGTACGACAAATTATTTAGCGTGGATTTTAATTAAGTGTACGAAAATTTGGTGTGGTTTACAAATGGTTTGCAAGTCTGTCCAGAGACTCCTCCAATTCAGGGGCTAAGGTCGGCTTACAAATCTATCTATCAATTTTTTGCCGTTGCTCTTGATCTGATTTTGATCCAAGCACCCGGATCCTCCGTGGCCCGCAGCATTGTGCTCCTCTCCAGTTGTGCGCATCTAATCCATCTAACGAGCCTCGCCTAGCGCCCTTCGAGTCCCGGCGACGCCACCTCGCATTAATCCCGGTGCACGGCGCGTTCGCTTCGTGATCAATTATCAAAGTGGAAACGTGCGTCGCCTTTAATCCACTTAACCCCTTCGTGCGTGAACCCGGCTCACGATCACGAACTATTCGACTCGCCGACACGATAATTAAAAAATTAAGTACAATGACGTCCGCACAAGAACCTGATGCTGCTGCTCCAGTCGTCTCTCTCCTGTGTGAGCGTCACGCGGCCTTCAAGCTCCCTGGATGTTGCGGGGGCGGACGAACGGACTGCGCGTGCTCGCAGTTTTCGGAGAATTCCGCGAAAAAACGCAACAGGTTTTTAGGCTTCCGCCGTCCGGACGGCCGTGAAAATCATTTTTCCACCGGTGTGCACAGGAAGCAAGTGCGCGTGACGCTCATCCTTTTGCGCTCTTTTTGTGAATAGTTTGCACACACTTATATACATGTATGGTCTTTCTGAATTTAAATTTCAGTTACTGCATTTAAAATTCGTTGTTAAAAGTTGTTCTAAACAGTTCTCTCTTTTAAATATCTCCACAGAAGCGTAGCAAAGTACAATGGAATCAATCGATTTAAATCAGGATTTCTCAAATTTCATCAAATACATCTATTATGGAAATTGTTCTTTAACAACTCACCACACAGAAGAGTAGAAAAGTACAATGGAATCAATGGATTTAATTAGGTCAGAACTTCTTAAAATTGATCAAATGCATTTATTATGGAAATTGTTCTTTAACAACTCACTAGTTTCATTTGCTCATGCTAATTAGTTTAGAATATCTTGCTGAATATTTGGTTCATTTTTTTATTCTTAACATTCATCAATTTAATCTATTATGGAAATTGTTCTTTAACAACTCACTACCTTAATTTTTGATTCCTAATAATAATAATAATAATAATAATATATAATAAAATACCAGATATCAAATCACTAGCGGTTTCAACATTTAGGAATCAGATAATACGGATACTCAAGAGGAACTGCTACTATTCGACAGACTCTGATCTAAGCTCATAGACAATTCAGTTCTACATCGTTTTTGTGTGTTATATATTATTATGATTTAGCACTGTTGTGATTTTCTTTTGTTTTACATGTTAATGACTTGGCAAATATCAAATCTTTGCTATATGTTTTCTTATGGTCCAATGAAGTACAATACAATACAATATGGTTTAGATTGTTTGCTGAATATTTGCTTTAATTTTTGCAATCACTGCTCTATGTTAGGGTTTGCCAATCGTTGACCATTCGATGTCGTACTTGCTTTCATGCGGACGGAAGTCAATTTGAACATTTACTGTAATTTTTATTGTTTATATCTGTTTCTATCATTGTATAATTGAGGGTGTAAAGTGGATGTCACAAAAACCTTATTTTGAGTAATTACCTCTTAAACATTTGGCTTGGTACTTTTTTATTCTATAACAATAGTTTACAAAAATGAGCCACAATACTTTTCTTTGCTATTGAATTAGCTTCAAATGGTAATAGTCTTGTATTATACTACTTTTAATGTTTTTTTTTGTAGATTAAATGTAGGTACTAAAATTTCAGTATTACTGTCAAAATTTCATACATTACTGGCAAAGTTTTTGTTTTTAGTATTCGAACTTTACTCATTACTGTCAAAATTGTAATGATAAACTGTCAAAGCGTTGGGTCTATCGGAATTTTGACGACTACTGTCAAAGCTTTAGTTATACAAAAATTTCAAAGATTGTTGGAGATTTAAATATTTTAAAGTGAATTTTCACTAATTACTCTCAAAATTTCATGTATTAATGATAAAGTTTTAGTTTATAGTATTAGAACTTAAAGCATTGTGGTCAAACTTGCAATTATTTATGTCAAAATAGCAATGATAAACTGTTAAAACGTTGGGTATATCGGAATGTTGACGACTACTGTCGAAGCTTTAATTATACCAAAATTTCAAAGATTATTGAAAATTTAAATATTTTAAAGTGAATTTTCAGAAATTACCTTCAAAATTTCAAATAGCAATGATAAAGTTTTTGTTTTTAGTATCAAAACTTAAAGCATTGTGGTCAAACTTTTAAATTTTTAAATTCTTCAGTGAACTTTCAGTTATTACTGTCAAAATTTCATATGTTACTGATAAAGTTTTAGTTTTTACTATCAGAATTGTAAGCATTGCTGTCAAAGCTTTATTTATACCAAAATTTTAAAGATTGCTGGAAATTTTAACAAAATTAAGTGAATATTTAGTATTACTCTCAAAATTTAATATATTACTGATAAAGTTTTAGTTTTTTGTATCAAAACTTAAAGTATCGCTGTCATACTTGCAATTATTTATGTCTAAATTCCAATGATAATCTGTCAAAGCGTTGATTTTGACGACTACAGGCAAATTTTGATATTTCGTAAAGTTTCAGTTGTAGCTGTCAAAATTTCATTAGTGCCATCAAAATTGCAGTGATTATAGTTAAATTTGCAACAATAAACTGTTAAAGTTACAAATTATATTACATCTTTATCCATTAATACGTTTTTCATTAAACTACTTTAAATTAATGAATGCAAACTTTAAAAGTTATAAGAATGTTTTCTTGTTATGCCTAGAAAAATATTACAATCAGTAATCGTTGATTACTGTCAAAATTGCAATGATTAATGTTAAAATTGCAACGATAAACTGTCAAAGCTGCAAATTCTATTAAAATTTGTAATATTTCTTGAAAATTTTCATTTTTAGTAATTTTCAGTTGCTATTGTTAAAATTTCAAAAATATATTGTATTAATTCTGTCTAAATTCAATTATTAACTTTAAAATTGTAATTATATGCCTACTCTCAAAGCTTCAGTAATACCAGAATTTCGAAGATTGCGGGAAATTTTTAAATTTTTAAATTAATTTTCAGTATTACTGTGAAAATTTCATATATTAATGATAAAGTTTTAGTTTTTGGTATCAAAACTTAAAGCATTGTGGTCAAACTTGCAATTATTTATGTCAAAATAGCAATGATAAACTGTCAAAACGTTGAGTCTAGCATAATTTTAACGAGTACTGGCAAACTTGATTTTTCGTAAAGTTTCAGCTGTAGCTGTCAAAATTTCATACATATATTTATTTATACAATAATCACATAGGCCATTATAACATTCAATGCATGATTGCAATCGGACATGGATGTGGGTCGTCATTATTTACAAAACATTCTAAAAAGTCTAAAAATTATAACATAGAAGAAAAATGTAAAATGTAAAATTAGTTAGTCAAAGTTTTCATTTTTAGTGTCAAAATTTCATTTATTACTGTCAAAATTGCAACGATAAACTGTCAAAGCTGCAAATTTTATTAAAATTTGTAATATTTCTTGAAAATTTTCATGTTTTGTAATTTTTCAGTTATTATTAAAATTTCAAAAATATATTGTATTAATACTGTCTAAATTCAATTATTAACTTTAAAATAGTAATCATATGCCTACTGTCAAAGCTTCAGTAATACCAGAATTTCAAAGATTGCTGGAAATTTTTAAATTCTTAAGTGAATTTTCAGTAATTACTGTCAAAATTTCATATATTACTGATACAGTATTAGTATTTACTATCAGAACTTTAAGCGTTACCGTCAACCTTGCAATTATTTGTCAAAGTTGCAATGATAAACTGTCAAAGTATTGAGTCTGCTGGAATTTTGACAACTACTGACAAATTTTCGTTTTTCGCAAAGTTTCACTTATAGCTGTCAAAATTACATACATAACTGTCAAAGTTTTCGTTTTTAGTGTCAAAATTGCAATGATAAACTGGATTTTTTTTTAATTCTGCCGAAATTTCTAATACTTCTTGAAATTTTTCATTTTTAGTAATTTTTCAGTTGTTAATGTTAAAATTTAAAAAATATATTGTATTAATACTGTCTAAAATCAATTATTAAGTTTAAAATAGTAATGATATGCCTAAAAACTGTCAAAACTACAGCTATACCAGAATTTCAAAGATTGCTGGACATTTTTAAATTCTTACTTGAATTTTCAGTAATTACTATCAAAATTTCATATATTACTGATAAAGTTTTAGTTTTTACTATCAGAACTTTAAGCATTACCGTCAAACTTGCAATTATTTGTCAAAGTTGCAATGATATACTGTCAAAGCGTTGAGTCTGCCTGAAATTTGACAACTACTGACAAATTTTCGTTTTTCGTTTCACCTATAGGTTTCAAAATTACATACATAACTGTCAAAGTTTTCGTTTTTAGTGTCAAAATTTAATTTATTACTATCAAAATTGCAACGATAAACTCTCAAATTATTAAATTCCACCGAAATTCCTAATATTTCTTAAAAATTTTCATCTGTAGTCATATTTCAGTTATTATTGGTAGAATTTCAAAAATTTATTGTATTAATACTGTTTAAATTTCAATTATTAAATTAAAAATTGTAAACTGTCAAAGGTTTAATTATACCAAAGTTTCAAATATTACTGGAAATTTTAATTTTTTTAAATGAAATTTCAGTAATTACTGTCAAAATTTCATATATTACTGACAAAGTTTTAGTTTTTAGTATCAGAACTTTAAGCATTACTGTCAAACTTACAACTATTTACGTCAAAATTTCAATGATACACTGTCAAGCGAATTTTGACTACTGGCATATTTTCGTTTTTTGTAAAGATTCAGTTATACTTGTCAAAATTTCATACAAATGTGTCACAGTTTTAGTTTTTAGAGCCAAAATTTGATTAGTGAAATTTTTAATGTTTTTAAATGAAATTTCAGTCGTTACTGTCAATATTTCATATATTACTGTGAAAGTTTTAGTTTTTAGTATCAGAACTTTAAGCATTACTGTCAAACTTGCAACTATTTACGTCAAAATTCCAATGATAAACTGTCAAAGCGTTGGGTGCATCGGAATTTTGATTACTGGCATATTTTAGTTTTTCGTAAAGATTCAGTTATAGCTGTCAAAATTTCATACATTAGTGTCACAGTTTTAGTTTTCAGGGTCAAAATTTCATTAGTGCTATCAAAATTGCAGTGATTAGTATTAAAATTGCAACAATAAATTGTTAAAGTTACAAATTCTATTACATCTTTATCCATTAATACGTTTTTCATTAAACTACTTGAAATTAATGAATGCAAACTTTAAAGGTTAGAAGAATGTTTTCTTGTTATGCCTACAAAAGTATAATAATCGTATATAATTTAATTTGTATTTCGTGGTTCCTGCATGGGTTCGCCATTTACAATTATATTTGATATTTGATAAAATTCGTCTTTGACAAAGATCTGTCTCGTTTGAAATTTGATATTTTCTCTGCGCTCAAACTTTCTTTCTTCTCTGCGACTCTACTTAGAGTTATGAATGGACTACTTTATAACCATTTTTAAATATATGAATTTTAAAAAATGAAGTAATCCGTCTCGAAAATTATTTTTTTGGGTTAACATTTTTGTTTTTCTTATTGGAATGATGTAAGTTTGCTGAAATCTCGTCAATTTTCTTAAAATGATGATCCATATTTAGCACCCCAGTTAATTTGTTACTGCTTCTTATGCGGTCAGTTTGGTAGTAACAAGCAAAAAATTGATATTTTGATATTTTTGTACTAAAATCTGTGAATTGAATAATTTTTTATGCAGCATTAACAATATTTGAGTAGAAAATAGAAACAACTCAAGATTCCACTCTTACTAACGTAGGTACATTCATGTATTTTTTTTCTGGTGATGTTTTCCCATCGATTCTGCTTTATGTACCTAATCGCGAAATCACGATGCAACATTCTCGCGGCTAAATTGTTTATAATGTGGGAGAAATTTATTACAGTCATTAGACGATCTCGCCTGACCCAAGCCAATACGTTCTTGGCGGAAAGACAACTTAAATTTGTTGAAACTACAAATTTTGAAAAGTTCATAATAACATAAGCAATTGTTCATACAAGCTACTTATTTTATTTTTACATTTATTTTAGTTTCGTCAAGTATCCGTTTCATAAATGCAATATTCAAGTAAATATGATTTTACAAAAATGAAATAGGATACTATGTTTTTTATTACTTTATTTTTTCGTTAAACACGACTGCACTTTCGACCACAATTAGGTCATTCTCCTTGTATCACTTGAGATATGATGTAGTAACGTGTTCCATATTTGTATAATCATGATTAATTATCACACAGTAACGGCTTCCTCCATCAGCTTTATTAAATCTGATTTTGCTAATTTAGGCATATAAAGTGTCACTTTTGGGCTTCCTCCATCAACTTTATTAAATATGATTTTGCTAATTTAGGCATATAAAGTGTCACTTTTCAAAACTTACATTAGTTGCGAAAAGTCGTACTTTCCGTACGACTACAGTATTAGTATTACATTTCCTAACAATATCCTAATGTAATACTTTTGGTAATTGGTGATAACATAACGCAACTGTAAAACAATCTATGCTTTAATTATAAGAATACAGAGCGAACGACAAAGAGGTGTCAACTTTGAATACAACGTACTATACTATACAATACTTGAATACAATACGTACTTATAGATGACACTGTTAAGATGCAAATCAAATATGTTTTGTAATGCTGCTGAAATGTTTCCTAGGATACAAGCAAATAATTTGACAAATTTTTTTCAAATGTCATTATTTGTTAATATTTTGTTGGAAGTAGTTGGAAAAATTGATATCACTTTCTGGAACGCTCTGTATAGCTATGCATTTACTCAATTTGGGACACCCTGTAAAATTCGGCTGGTTCATGTAAATTAAAAGTAACATTTTCTTAAATAATTAAGGGGTAGGAAACTAGGTCACATAGAAATTATCTTCCTTCATAGTGTCCTGAATTTTCAATGTAAATCCTCCTGTGGTATTGATGTCAGCTGTCATTTTGTTAAGGCAAATTTGCAATAAAAATGTAGACTTTTGCGTTTATAAAAATTCCGCAAGTAGCTACCATATTATCGGATGATGATTAATTCAGGAAAAAAGAGAAACTTTCAACTGACGCTGGCGAGTTTTCTGGGCCCGTGTTAAAAATTAAAAGCCATCAGGCATTCCCCTGCTACATGACACGAATTTCGTTTACAGGTGTTCTCCTTGTTTCGTAACGAAATCGACACGGAGAAACACGCAAAAACCGGGCCTCGTTATCGCATCCGATCTACGAAAGCAAACACGGCGGGCATAATGAGCCACAGCGCTTAAACACCATTAATTACCCATCCGATGCGCTCAATTACGCCAGGGCCGTACGCGATTAATCATCGAAACCCTCCGCTGACGAGACACCGCAGGAAGACACAGACAGACAGACAGACAGAGAGCAAAGGTACGAAATCGCGATTTTCGGAGATGAAAGCGCGGAGCAAAGGCTGCAGGTGCAAGGCGTCGGTCGGTCAGCTCTCGGCAAGTGCTTTCTAAACGAGAAACGACGGTGCAAGTCATAGGGAATAATAGCGTGGACGAAAAAGTCGTAATTTAGCTAATTAAGCCGTAACGCGCGAGAGTGTTTGCTGGCTAGGATTGTGTTTTTAACTGTGTTAAATTGCATTTTTACATAATTGGCGGTCGGTTTTCTCAAATCATGCCGTAAATTGCCGATCAATGTGGGTGCAATTTGCCAGATTGTGGCCACGCGTCGTGTTAAGAAACTCATAACTCAGTAGGCTTCCCGTTTCTATAACCCAAGTAAAAAAAAACACCATAAATGACGGAGCTTCGAGCAATTTCATTTATCTTAAATATCTTCGTAATCTTCTTGACCATAACTCGTAATTTCTTAGTAGAAGTGACATGGTGTGAATATTTCATTTTATAGTCCATACCAGACAATTTTCCACTTTTCCAATACAACCGGAACCCCACCCTTCTTATTATCAGAATAGACAGAACAAATTCAAGTGCTTCTTGTAACGGTTCGCATCCAGGTATTATACAAAATCTCATAATTTGTAATATTTATTTGGCTCGTGATTTAGTGCAGTACCCATTATAATACCCATTACCCAGTACCCATTATGTGTACTTGTAACCAGTTAGATTTTAGTAAACAAACGTGATTCATTGAAAATTCATGAAAATAATGTCAGGACAAGGTATGAAATGTAGTTCAGCTCGACTACGCTGATACAGCGGTAGAGACCCACATTTCTATCTTTATTAAATTTTGTTGCACCCACAAACGCCATCACGATGTAGTGTCACCAGATCATTAGTATGGAAATAAACGTTTGAATTGGTTAATAGAAGATGTTATGACCGCCAATACCTTCTCCACTGAATCGATAAGATGTTTTAGTTATGTTTCTGATTAACGGACACATACGATTATCAAATGTTTTGCGACGAGGGAAAGGACTGAAATTTACAATATTCTACTGTCTTATGAAAATATTGTCAAAGCAAGGTATGAAATATAGTTAAGCTCGACTACAAATACTGCGATAGAGGCCCACATTTCTACCTTTATTAAATTTTGTTATCGAAAAGATGTTTTACACGGATATAAGGATTCAGTGATATTTATTCATTTTTAAAGATTATGCAAGCGACAGGTAAATAAAATACACTTTTATTACTTTTCTAAAACTACTCGTAGACATAAAATTCTTGAATACTGTCTTGCAAAATTTGATAGTTTCAATAAATTTTCAGTAATTTGCAAAAAAAACATCTACAATTTAAAACAAAAATACTGATTGAACATTGTGGACTAATTCATTTGATATTTTGTTTCCGTATTCGACAAATGTTCTATAATTTTTCAACCTAATTGAGTGTTGTAGATGTATTAGAAAATTTACAGACAAAGCTGCCAGAAAATTGGCTACTCTTTAGAAACTACTGATAAACTTATGAAATTATCGAATACTTCACTGCAAAATTTGATAGTTTCAATAAATTTTCAGTAATTTGCAAAAGAAATCTACAATTTAATTCGAAAATACTGATTAAATATTCAGGACTAATTCATTTGATATATTGATTGCGTATTCGAGAAATTTTCCATAATTGTACACCTTAATTGTGTGCTTTAGATGTATTAGAAACTTAATATACCAAACTGTAAGAAAATTTAATAAAAGATTAATAAAATTAATAAAATTGTCGAATACTTTCTTGCAAAATTTGATGTTTTCAATAAATTTTCAGTAATTTGCAAAAAAATCTACAATCCAATACATAAATCTTGCTTGAATATTCTGGATTAATTATTTTGATATATTGTTTGCGCATTCGAGAAATTTTCCATAATTTTTTCTTTCATTGAGTGTTTTATAAGTATTAGAAAATTAATTGGTGAAACTTTCAGAAAATTGGGCAACTTTTCTAAAACTTCTTGTAGACATAAAATTGTCGAATACTTTCTTGCAAAATTTGATGTTTTCAATAAATTTTCAGTAATTTGCAAAAAAAAACTACAATTCAATACATAAATTTTGCTTGAATATTCTAGATTAATTATTTTGATATATTGTTTGCGCATTCGAGAAATATTCCATAATTTTTACTTTCATTGAGTGTTTTAGAAGTAATCGAAAATTAATTGGTGAAACTTCCAGAAAATTAGGCAACTTTTCTAAAACTTTTTGTAGACATAAAATTATCGAATACTTTCATGCAAAATTTTATATTTTCAATAATTTTTCAGTAATTTGCAAAAAAAAAATCTACAATTCAATACATAAATCGTGCTTGCATATTCTGAATTAATTATTTTGATTTATTGTTTGCACATTCGAAAATTTTCCATAATTTTTACTCTCAATGAGTGCTTTATAAGTATTAGAAAATTAATTGGTGAAACTTCCAGAAAATTAGGCAACTTTTCTCAAACTTCTTGTAGACATAAAATTATCGAATACTTTCTTGCAAAATTTTATATTTTCAATAAATTATTAGTAATTTGCAAAACCAATCTACCTACAATTTAATACAAAAATACTGATTGTATATTCTGGAGTAATTATTTTAATATATTGTTTTCGTATAGGAGACATTTTTCATAATTTTTAACTTCAATTGAGTATTTTAGATGTATAGAAAACTAATAGATCAAACTGGCACAAAATTTGCTACTTTTCGAAAACTTTTGGAAGACTTATAAAATTGTCGAATTTTGACAGTGTAAAATTTGACATTTTTAATAAATTTGAAGCAATTTGCAAAAAAATCTACAATCTAATACAAAGATCTTGATTGAATATTCTAGACTCATTCTTTTGATATATTGTATGCGTATTCGAGAAATTTTCCATAATTTTTCACTTTAATTAAGTATTTTAGATGTATTACACAACTAATAGAGAAACTGTCAACTCAAATTACACGTTATTTATTTAATTATCTTTATTTAAAATTTTACAAATATTTATTAATTATTGAATCTTTGCAATTAATGTTTATTGACTGTATTGCCTATTTTAATATCCTGACGACCACATCCACAACGATTTGTGCG
Source organism: Othius punctulatus (assembly GCA_951805005.1). Lineage (NCBI taxonomy): Eukaryota > Metazoa > Arthropoda > Insecta > Coleoptera > Staphylinidae > Othius > Othius punctulatus. The sequence continues at coordinate 22,970,899 of OX638138.1, read as the reverse complement.
GTGCAATGTAATTGTATTTGTATATATTATGTATGTATTGTATATTTTGTATATTGTGGCTACGTGGAAATAAATGAATATGAATATGAATATAATAGACCAAACTGGCACAAAATTTGCCACTTTCCAAAAACTTTTGGTAGACTTATACAATTGTCTAATTTTGACAGTGCAAAATTTGACATTTTTAATTAATTTGAAGCAATTTGCAAAACAAAACTACAATTTAATACAAAGATCTTGTTTGAATATTCTAGACTCATTCTTTTGATATATTGTTTGCGTATTCGAGAAATTTTCCATAATTTTTCACTTTAATTAAGTGTTTAAGATGTATTACACAACTAATAGAGAAAACTGCCAATTCAAATTACACGTTATTTATTTAATTATCTTTATTCAAAATTTTACAAATATTTATTAATTATTGAATCTTTGTTTATATTTCTGTCCTTAAATATTTGATTTTATTTTGTAAAATTGGTTATCGTTAATAATCAATATTGGAATTACAAAGTGAGATTAGCGACTTCATGTACCAAATTATCTTCCAAAATACCGAGAAGTTTTTTCAATACATCGTCGGCTTAATTTTACAAGGTTGTATGTGAAAATTTGTAAATTTGTGAATAAGAACTTTAAATATGTTTGTTATTACTGAAAATGATGTATTGTGCACTGTAATTTGTTTTTATTTATATCACAGGTTCTTAATATTCCGATTTTAACCTTCCAACAAGCTCATAGGTCCTGCTTTGAAAACATATGGTCCAGTAAAGTTGTACACCTAAAAATTGAAAATATGTTATATACAACCTTATAACACCAAGCCATGTCATCACTGCATCGAAATTCGTTAGCATTTGTTTCTAATCAATGGATACATACGATTATCAAATGTTTTGCGGCGAGGGAAAGGAATGAAATTTACAATATTCTACTGTCATATGAATATATTGTGAGGGCAAGGTATGAAATATGGTTAAGCTCGACTACGCTAATACAGCGATAGAAGCCTACATTTCTACCTTTGTTAAATTTTGTTCCGCCCACAAACGCCATCGCGATGTAGTGTCACTAGATAGGTGTTATCATTAGTATGGAAATTGACGTTAAAATTGGTTAATAACTTCAAACTTCAAACTTATTTTATTTTACATGAATTACATGTGAGGTCAAGACAATATAAATTAGGAAAACACTACATTTTATGCAGAAAAAAAACCTGTACTGTATAGAAAGCATGCGCTTTTAAGTGTTCGCTAAGTTGCTTTTTGAAACTGTGCATTTTCTGGTGCTGCCATTGTACTGGAAAATGATTCAGAATTTTTATCCCCACCGATCTTGGATCTGTAAGGTGTAATAGAAGCTGTTATGACCGCCAATACCTTTTCCACTGAATCGATAAGATATTTTAGTTGTTTCTAATCAATGGATACGATTATCAAATGTTTTGCGATGAGGGAAAGGAATTAAATTTACAATATTCTGCTGTCATATGCAAAAATTGTCAGGGCAAGGTATGAACTGTAGTTAAGTTCGACTACGCTGATACAGCGATAGGAGCCTACATTTCTACCTTTATTAAATTTTGTTCCACCCACAAACGCAATAGCGACGTAGTGTCACTAGATAGGTGTTATCATTAGTATGGAAATTGACTTTAGAATTGGTTATTAAGGTGTACATTTGATTTCGTCGTTTGTATAATTACATGAGAAAATAATGCTCAAGCTCTTAAGACTTCGTCGAGCAGTGTAACGTTCTGCGCTGGTGTTATCGTTCAAAAGCAGGCTGTCCACAGAAGTTAACAGAACTTCGGGTCAATTGACTAGCCGTACAAATCAACATGTTTCTCTATTGTTGACCAAATGCAATAGTTTTGTAATGTCACGTAAAGCATTAAAAGAAATCCCTGAAACTTATGTAACAGGTGTTATTTCAGATTTTTCAAGATGTCTTAGTCTTTTAACGATATATTATCAGTTACCACATCTTTTTCGCGCAATAATTAACAAAAATTGACCCTCTGGTTCCACATTTCAAAATGTAATATTTCATATATAATTTCCATATTTAAAAATATGAAAAAAATGGATAGAAAAGGTTTTTCGGGTTTCCTTGCATTTGATCTATCTAAAAATACAAACGTCCTGTGTACACTTACACTTGCCATTCTACATAACCTGTATTGACAGCTACTAGTAATTGTTGCAAGACTAGGCACATTTTCTATAAAAGTTATGATTTTAAAATCATTTATATTTCGAATTTAGATACCTACTAAAAATATATTGAAAATGAGCGCATTAGACTAAGTTTTTTTATCTGTACAAAAGATCTGTCTTATGATTTTTTTGCTAAAATAACGTGGGAAGCAAAGATTTTGTTTAATAATTTTTTATTTAATATTAATTATTCAATTAATTATTAATATAAAAGACTATATAGATATATATTATTAATTTTAAAATAATTATAAATCAATTAAAAAAATTACATTGAAATGCCCTTGGTGCTTCGTCCGACGCACCAATATGTAGATGTCGCGCAGAAAGCGAAAATTATGTGGTTAGTAATTTGAGAAAATGAAAATGGTCCATGGTACCTGTACCTGTACCTGTACCTGTACCTGGTACCCCTTCATTAAATGCATGGAACGACAAAACAGAGTAGCAATGAAAGCAGCGGACGACCCTCTTATTTATCACACTCGTCCGGGCCAGGTTTGTCCCACGCCTGCAATTATGCAGTGTGAATTATTCACCGCATCGATTCCTGCTGCATTTGCGAGTACAGTTGAGGAAAATATTTAAAAAAATGTGCGACTTTACGATAACCTGGTGCTATTGTAGAGGTAATTAGATTCGAAAGTCGCGAGATGAGCGGCGCCGGTAATTGTCATGGGGGGATTGATGTGCGCGCCTGGCTTCAAAGGACTCAAGCAACGTATTATTAAAAATCTGTTATTGCGGTAATTAGTTCCATTTCCAAAGACGCGCGGTGTGAGGGATCGTAATTGATCGTAAACGCGGAGCTCATTATCGAATTTAATAAGTTTTCGTTATTTCCCATAGTAAACGAATTTACTTACATGACTTGTAACACCAGACAATGGGCGCACTTTAAGCGCTGTATAAATTTAATTGCCGATCGTTAACACATCATATTTAATTAAAACAATATAATCCCCATTGCACGTATCATTGCACACCGCACATATCTAAATGGAATACAATTTTGAGAAGATTAGATGTTAATTGAAATTGACCACTGAGAAATATATCTTCACTATTCGCCGCTAATGTTGGATACCAGGCCTCGGGTGCGATACCAGCGGTGAGCGTCAAAAACAAACGTTTTGTTCACGTTTTGCGTGCTGAGAAACATGACACTTTGCGCTGGCCGCTCATCAGTGCTCCTAGATATTAATTCTTGCCGCTGTTAGAAAGTTGGAAGTTTTAAGTTAAGCTTTATTCATCACTTTTTCTTATATTTTGAACAATTTTCGTGAAGATAACTAGTGATTGGTGTAATGCAATATTGAGTTTAATATGTTTTGAAAATAATTGGATGTGAACTTTATATTTTACATTATATCACTTATTATCATTAGTTACAATATATTTGTTCATTAGATTCTACAATCTAATATGATTTTTTTTAATATAATTCAATATTGGTCAATATTAATGTGCTATCATGAAATTTTTGATCGATATATGTTGATTGAGACGAATGCCGCGCGCGCCAGTAAATCGGCCGTGTGTAATCAGTAATCACATTACGGATTTACATTTGTACGTCGACGTCTCGTGCCTGCGCTCATAATTCTTTGTCTGTGTGCTTATTGCGATCCCAGCCGACACTTGATGAATACCAAGAGCAAAACACGGCGACGCACACGCCCCGATCTAGCCGGCTGCGAAAACCGGCAGTTTCCTGGGCGCCTTCTCGAAAGCAATAAATACAGGTTGCTCGTATCAAACGGAAGCCAATTTAAAACCGGACTGATTTACGGCTCCTCCACCGCTGCTACCGGCCGGCCGAAGACAAAAAAATATCAAAGCTTCATTAGCTGTGAACGAGGGGAACATATACACGCGCGCATTTAGGTACCTATAGCATGAGTACCAAAATTTTGGCAAACGTTTTGATTTACTGAATCAAGACGTGAACATATACAGGACGGCCCGTAAGGATCCCAACATCAAGAAGTTGATGGAGGCATAATTTAACTGCCCAAGTTATGCCTCCATCAACATCTTAACTTAACATAAAAATACAATTAAAAAAAAATGGATCAAAATGCCAGGAGATTATAAAAATTGGTTTATGCGCAATTTTTAGCTGATTTTTCTTTATCCGTATATTCAAGAATTTTATAGTAAATGCGGTGCAAGTATATGTGTACAGATTAAAAATAGTCCTAATAGTAAAAATATCCATGTAAACTAAAGACCGACTTTATACTACCTGATAGTGCTGACCTCACCTGAATAAATTCAGAAGCTCGGCATTTAATCAGACCAGTTAGAAATAACCACCAGCGCAGAACTTTACTCTGCTCGACGAAGTCTTAAGAGCTTGAGCATTAATTTCTCAAGCAATTATACAAACGACGAAATCAATTGTACACCTTATTAACCAATTCTAAAGTCAATTTCCATACTAATGATAACACATATCTAGTGAGCGATGCAGTGTCATACACTCCAAAATAATTTTAAAAAGTAGCACATCTAGTGTCTAATAACTTCCAATCAGATTTTTTCCTCACTTTTCATTAGTCTAGCAGCAATAGTCCGAGCGAGGATTAGTAGGCAGGCCACACTGTATATTATTTAATTTTATATTTATATTATACCTATGTACCCTACATGTGCATGACATGTGTAAACATTATTATTTGTACTGACACCAAATATATATTATTATTATTATTTGCATATCTAATGTAGGAAATAATATTAAAACGGAGTGTCATGTGCTGCCCATATCAGATTTATTTGAATTATGTTTACAATATTGTTATTTTATCTATATTTTCCAATGTCATAGATTATACTGATCTACAAAATTAAACTATTCCATAAACTAAAGAATGGGTTTCTTATAGAATGCTAATTGCTCAAACATCAATTTTTTTATGTTTTCGCTAAAAATAAAATGTTTTTCCATCGATTTGGTCTGAAAAATCGTCAGATTTCGCGAGAATTTTTTAATTTCAGAAAAATCTGGAAAAATCACACGCCCTACTTATGTCCGGCCAGCTGCGTGAGCTTATTAATTTTTTTGGAAAAGAAATTATTTCTCCCATTTCGGTCGCCCAAAAGGGAGCCGATGCCTTTACATGGGCTCTTATGGGAACGGAATAGTGGCGGCTGTCTCGGCCACCGCTTTCTGGGGTGCGCTCAGTCGATCGTCGATTGATCGACTCCCAGAGGTGCCAGAACATTTTTTCTTGTACCATTCTACTTGGGAATAATGCCCGATTATTGCCTCCAAACTTGAAAAATATCCATAAACAGATACACCGGCTGCGTCGCTCCAAAGTCGGGCGAGTTCCGAAGGCTCGAAATTAAATGTCCACTTTGGGAGCGGACGGTCGAGACACTATTTACTTTGTAGCGCTCAAATTTATACGGCTTATTCTCCCTTTCATTGGGAACATTTTGGTATAAGGTAAAGTTATTTTGGCAATTTTTGAGTTTTCGCTAAAAATCGATGTTTGCTCGCTCAATTGCGAATTGCTAATTCCGAATCTGTTTTCCAAAACTATCGTGTCAATGAATTTTTTGTACATCCTAGTTTATTGATGTACGATAGTAAGCTTAAAGTCTCCGAGTATTGCGGTTGTTTATTCCACTCCATTTGTAGGGGATCAAAGGAATAGAATTATGGTTTATGGCTTTATGGTTCAAAACAGCTCCCGCCATTTTGGGATGCATTCTCATGGGTCCAATCCCAACAGTGGGGAGGATTTTTGTTTTATATGAATAGTGACATCTTATCTGGCATTGACTGTACCAGTGGTGTTATGTGTCCGTGTTCAAGGGACTGTTGTGTTTAAATTTCCGTTAAATTTCTCTTTTGTAATAGTTTAGCTCGGCTGGCGTTTTCGTCCGTAAAGTAGTTAGTCTCTTAATTGCTGTCAAATTACACTTCGATACAGTTTCCTTCCGACGACGACTAATCGCCCGCCAGTTATTGAGCACTAAAACTCTCCATTACAACATCCTGCCCGCCTCGTGACTGCTCTGGGGGATTAAAAGTCCCACTTCCCCATGTTTCTCCGGCCCGGATTTCTCGCCTTGGACCTCACGACTTGCGTTACAGCTTCCGAAATACGTGATCGCCAATCACCTGCACGCCCCCATCCGCCGAGGCAACGATAAAGAGGTCAATAGAGGCGAATACGTCCAAAGTGAAAACAAGAAAAAAATATTGGTGCGGAGGCGCGGGAGAAAATAATTACACGCCTAATGGTTTTCACAAGTTTCCTGCGGACTCCGGCTAGGAACGTGTAATTTGTAGGCTCCCGGACCTCTCGCTCTTTCTGTCCTCCGGCTCGCCGCAGCAGACCAGTTTAAATTACACGTTAAACGATATGCGCGCCGCAGAGGTGTAGTGATTTAATATTTTTCGTGACCGGCCAATTAAGAATCGTCGGGAGGGAAAAAGAACAACGGGCGTCTTAAGTGAAAACTGGTAGTAGCAGCGGCAGCATGGTAGCACTTGAGCGATTCCCAGGGCCCAGGGCCTGGTGTGCGAGTCCCCCTCGGGACTCGAACCTGAGCCCCGCCAATTAGCGAACGCCGCTCCCGTGTTTGCTCGCTCGCGTACGGTTAGCGCTCTTGCGATGTGCTAACAGGCGATCCCGTTTTCTAACAATCCGTTCAATTGTGTTCCAGGAACGGCTTCACGACGACCGGAAACAGTCCAGGTCAGGCCTCAGCAGCGACCCGAAGTCTACACGCGAACGGGTAAGTCTCTTCCTTATCGAATAACCTCGGGCTGGGATTTATAAACAATCAGAGGCTTATCAGGGACCTGACCGCGGCTCATGATTATTAGGAACAGCTGAAGCCTGATAACGCATGCAGCGTTCATGGTGGAAAACCATTAAGCAACTAATCTAAATCTAAATTTGATATTAATTTGTAAAATATGTTCCTTGTAGAAAAACTTTATTTAAAAGGGGCGATATTTCATTAAAACAGCCCGTGTGCATTAACACAACACAATCGTGTTTGAAAATCAACAATAGTAGTTGAGCAACAAGAGTTCTACTTCACCCACAGCAGACCTTTTGATTAATTTAATTCGCGCTTTTAATTCGCGGATTTAATCGATCACCGCGAGCAGTTACAATACGATGATTGCGGAAATTGCGAGTAAATTGGCGAATTAAAAGCGCGAATTAAATTAATCAAAATCTCTGCTGGGGGTGAAGTAGAACTCTTGTTGCTTAACTACTAACAATTTTCAAAAAAAGTACGAAACGTATAAAACTGCCTTTAGAGGTAATATTTTCAAAAAACTTCCAAACCACTACTTATTGTGTCATCGAACAAGTTCCAGATATAGAACACATAAGAGACATAATATGATATAATATTGCATATTAGTTTACATGCTATAGAAATATAGGGGGTGTCCCAAATTGAGTGGGCTCGATGGGCATCTTTAATTTTGCTACCTCGGAAACCGCAATATCGAATTTTATTTTGACACTTTTTATAAGTGCGTTTAATCGAATATTTTTTAAGAATTTACGAAACGTATAAAACTGCCATTAGAGGTAGGTATGCATATTCTCAAAAAAGTGTAGGTAATACATATTCCCAAATAAGTTGCAAGCCACTACTTATTGTGTCATTGAACAACTTCCAGACACAAAACACAAAAGAGAGAGAGTTATGACATAATATTGCATATTAGTTTACATGCTATAGAAATATAGGGGGTGTCTCGAATTGAGTAGTCTACCATGGGCATCTTTATTTTTGCTACCTCGGAAACCGCATTATCGAATTTTATTTTGACACTATTTATAAGTGTCTTTAATCGAATATTTTTTAAGAATTTACGAAACGTGTAAAACTGTCATTAGAGGTAGGTATTGCATATTCTCAAAAAAGTGTAGGTTATACATATTCTCAAAAAACTTCCTAGTCACTACTTATTGTGTCATCGAACAACTTCCAGACACAAAACACATACGAGAGGGAGTTATGATACAATAAAGCATATTAGTTTACATGCTATAGAAATATAGGGGGTGTCCCAAATTGAGTGGGCTCTATGGGCATCTTTATTTTTGCTACCTCGGAAACCGCAATATCGAATTTTATTTTGACACTTTTTATAAGTGTCTTTAATCGAATATTTTTTTAAGAATTTACGAAACGTGTAAAACTGTCATTAGAGGTAGGTATTGCATATTCTCAAAAAAGTGTAGGTAATACATATTCTCAAATAAGTTGCAAACCACTACTTGTTGTGTAATCGAACAACTTCCAGACACAAAACACATAAGAGAGGGAATTATGACATAATATTGCATATTAGTTTACATGCCATAGAAATATAGGGGTTGTCCCAAATTGAGTGGGTTATCATAGGCATCTTTATTTTTGCTTCCTCGGAAACCGCAATATCGAATTTTATTATGACACAGTTTTTAAGAGTGTTTTATCAAATATTTTTTAAGAATTTATGAAACTTATAAAACTGCCATTAAGAGTAATTCATATTCTCTCTAAAGTTCAAAGCCACTACTTATTGTGTCATCGAACAACTTCCAGATACAGAACACATATGATTTTAAGACTTTAGATTTTAAGAGTGTTTAATCAACTCTGGTAACTTTTGTCTGAAACATTTCTGCATATTTTCTATAACCTTCTACCAATTTTCTAATGCTCAAGCTGCTCAACCAAATCTTTATCTTTAATAATAAGACAAATTTGGTAGCCTCCGATTTTTGAAACTTTCTCAATAGCATAGTTTTTTAAAGATTGAGATTTTATATTAATATGAGTTTAAATAAATATATTTTACTTGATTTTTGAAAGTAATTTTTTGTTCCTACGCTCAAAGCTGCTCAACCAAATCTCTATCTTTAATAATAAGAAATATATGGTAGCCTGCTTACTTTGGAACACCCTCTATAGTTGGATTAGTGGCATTTCATCTTTGTTATTAGTTTTGCATTTTTCGGTTAGTTATTCAGTCATTGCCTTAAGAACCTATGGATAACACGAAGTGTAATCTATAAAATGTCAGTGTTTTTTGTTAGTTTGCAAAAAAACCAAAAAACCTTTTAAATAATGAAATATTGCTGCGTCTGCGTTCACAATTCCAGAAATAGTACCTACTGCCAAGCGTAGTAGATCACACTTTGTCAACGGTAGTTAGCTTTAGCAGCAGAAAGGAGACAAACAAACCAACCAACAAACAAACAAATAAACAAGATCAGAATTATATCTTGTATTTCACCCATAAGGTATTAAAATTAATAAAGTTTAAACAAAAAATGCATCTAAATTTTAATTGCGAATAGTACGATTTCCATCTATCAATGTTTTAGATTCTTTTTAACTAATGCTTGAAAAAGTACGAAGCACAGAACAGATTTTATATTTAGCGACCTTTCGCAATACGGTTTGTGAAATCTGTACTAGATCATTCTGAATTTAATTCAGAAAATAAAACGGATCCTTGAAATTAAAAAGCTTTTAGAAGTAAATTGCAATAACAGTGAAAATGGCAAATATTTTAGAAATGTTTTTAATAAAAGTGATCCCAGAATCAAAACATTATAGAAAAAATAAAAAAAAACATTTTGAATATTGAAATGTTTCTATATGTTTAACAGGATTGTAATTTAAAAACAATGCCAATTACAAGTGCCATCATCTAAAAAAAATTGCCAAATAATGTACCTAACTATAGAGATATTATTACTATAGAGCATGATTTAAAATAGATAATTGGAAGTAAGTAAAATAATTTTCTTTTCTTCCATGTTTGGTGTCCATCTATCAATCTTTCTATCGATCTATCATCCATATATCCATCTATCAATGGTAATTATTTTTTTAACTAATGCTTGAAAAAGTACGAAGCCCAGAAAAGATTTTATATTTAGCGACCCTTTGCAATACGGTTTGAGAAAGCTGTACTTGAACATTCTGAATTTAATCGAGAAAATACAATGAAATCCATGAAATTAAGAAGCTTTCAGAGGTAAATCGCAATAACAGTGAAAATGGCAAATGTTTTAGAAAAGTTTTTAATAAAAGTGATCCCAGAATCAAAACATCATAAATATATCCAAAAAACAGTTTGAATATTGAAATATTTTTATATATTTAACAGGGATGTAATTTAAAAACAATGCCAATTACAAGTGTCATTATTAAAAAAAAATATATGACAAAATATCTAAAATCTTTAAAGCTTGCACATAGCTTTATAGATATTTTATAGGTTGATCGATGTGGCTTTTATTTGTTGAAAATTCATAATTACTAATGTATGAAATAAAGTTACGCACTTTTTAAAAAAATTCAAAATTGTTTTTTATTGTTCACGACAATTGTTTCGCCACACTGTGGCTTCTTCAGGTGAAGAAATGCTAAGAAAAGAAATGATTCTGATCATTTCTTCACCTGAAGAAGCCACAGTGTGGCGAAACAATTGTCGTGAACAATAAAAAACAATTTTGAATTTTTTTAAAAAGTGCGTAACTTTATTTCATACATTAGTAGATATTTTATGACCGAAAGCAATGCCTAGGAACATTGTGTTTATGTTGATTGTTCCTGTAACTTCTTTCTGAATGTTTCTGAAAGTTCTTCTGAACATCAAGAAACTATCCAGAATCACCATAATCAGAAACCAGAAACATTCAGAAACAAGTTCCAGGAACAAGCAACATAAACACAATGTTCCTATGTGTTGCTTTTGGTGTGGACATAGCTTTAGGTTCATAAAATATTTTGTCTACAGTGCGTAATAAAAATAAAAATAATTCAAAAGTATGAAGAATCCGTCGGATACAATGTTATTCCACAGACTTCAGATTAAAATTCCCCAAAAATTTCAACAAAATCCATACTCATACAAAAAAGCAATACTTTACGAACTTTTACCATAAATAACTATTTTGATTAAAATATAAAATCCGGAAAACTAGGGATAGGCAACTTTATATATATTTTTGTATTTTCAAGCCCCAAGCCCACGTGCAATCAAAATTTGAACTTAGGTAAAACCATTGCAGTATGTTAAAATAAATAATCAAAAAGTGTGAAGAATCTATCGCATACGATATTATTCCACAGACTTCAGGTTGAAATTCCGAAAAAACTAGACAAAGAAAATATTCTAAAATTTGAATATTCTAATGAGTTTCTAAAATTAGAAAATTTGTATATATTCAATCGATCACATTTTTGAAAATGGTTAAATCATTACCCACTAAAACAAAGAAAAATCCAGCGAAAGAGTATATTCACATTTTTGTATTTTCCAGTACCATCAAGAGCACCTATTACAATTAATTACAAATGAAAAAACTTTAAAAAAAAACTTATTGAGTTCATGAACTCAATAAGTGATGAAATTGTTTATTTTTAAAGAGAGACCAATTGTTTGTTAGAGAGAATTTCGGATTTACCGGTCTAGAAGCTCAAACGAGTTTTTTTACATTTTTTGTAAAAATTTGACACTTTAGACCGTCGAAAAGTACCTAAAATGCTGTACAAGAATTGACAATTCATTTAAAAAAATTGTCGGTGACATCACAACAAATAAATAAAGGTGTTTAAAAATTATTTTTTTTCGCCAACTTGTAACTAACACTGTACCATTTAATAATATATATGTTTGATGATAGTTACTTAACAATTAAAGTCGCTGCAGTCTTGGGCGCTTTTTATAGAGCACACGGTTTATCATAACTTCTAGCTTCAAATTAAAATTTCAGAAAAACTAGAAACTGGAGGTGTATTTTGATTTTTGCATTTTGTATGTAATATGTGGCATGAATGATGAAAGTGGTGATAATTAAAACTATGTTAATCAAATAATAACAAAAACAAATGTAATATATAGTCGTCTCACCGAGTCATCATGAGTCATACCCCAGTCTGGGTGAGACGACTATATCATGGCTCATGATAACTGCAAATTAAAATTTTGAAAAAATATGAGGTGGTTCTTTTGAATATATAAAATTGGAACACTATCCAAGTACTAAATGGGTCCTAAAAGCAAGTTTTTATTTTTGTTACTCTGAGTATTCGAAAATTAATGCTCAAAACCGGATTACAATTGCACTACGGCCTTGGATAAGGGTGTATATGCGGTATACGGCGTTATTTAAAAAAAGTATAAAAACTAAGCAATTTTTTTGTTTGTTACGCTGAGTAGGTTAAAATTAACCCTCAAATCCGGATCACTGTTGGACTACGATATTCCTTTTATGGGGGGATTAATTAATCACGTACCTTTGACTTTTTTTAATATTTCAAATTAATCATTATGTGGATTACCTTTTTTGGACCTGGATAAGTGAGGATAATTTTTTTATTTGTTTAATGTCCTAATTATTTTCTACATTTATTTGTAATTTTTCATTTTTAAGAGCATATTGTCATTTCTATAGAATATATTTTAATCGCTTAAAATTCATTTTTGGGGCATATTTTTGATTGCCCTAAAAATTAAAATTGCTCAATGGTGTAAAATTACCTAAAAATAGTTTAACTTGTATAGTGTATTTCTTTGGGATACGGTGGTAAATTGTAAAGTCTGTTTGTGTCACTGCCGCATGTATAACTAAGCAAGATAGACAGAGGGGGTAGACTGTGAAGGAATTGAAGGAAAATTAACATTTTGTAACTGAGCACTGTATCCCAAAGAAATACTGTATATGTAGGAAGCAAAAATTCTTAGTATATCTTCAAATAAGAGCGAGAGAGAGATATGATCTTTATTTTGCTATTGATCCCTCATTGGATTTTTCCGACTTCTTCGTTTAAAATTATTGATTTTTAAGGAAACTATATTTGAAATATTAATAAACTCATGGAGAAAGTCATCACATTACCCTTTCTAAGGGACTGGTTAACTTATCTTCCAATATTAATGATACCAATACCTCGTCAATATGTTTGTCAACATCAAAACGTTCTACCCTCGATGTAATTAGTCATCAGATTACCTTTTCTAAGGGACTGGTTAATAAATATAATTCTAAATTCTTTCAATTTTAGATACACTGATAAAGTAATATCGCAAACCTTAATATTTTCAATACCGTCCTCGTCATTGTATTTATCAACATCAAGACGTTCTCCCCTCGATGTAATTAGTCATCAGCTTACCTTTTCTAAGGGACTGGTTAATAAATCCAATTCTAAATTCTTCCAATTTTAGTTACACCGATAAAGTAATATTGCAAACCTTAATATTTTAAATACCATCCTCGTCATTGTATTTATCAACATCAATAACATTCTCCCCTCGATGTAATCTGGCGCGTGTCGAGGGAGTCGCCGCCACCGCCCTTGACCCCATGCCGTGACCTCGCGACGCACGAGCTGTGCGCCACCCCCAGGTCGGATCGATGCTACGCCCGCCAGCCCCTGCGCCGCCTCCTGACTACCCCAATAACCTTCCTCCGGGCAGGGTCACTGTCCTGGAGCCGGGATGCCCCCGTGGGAGCGTCATCGGCGCCGCCACCGGGGATACCAGACCCCGGTGCGCAATCGGCGGGCGGTTGCGTAACAACCACCGGTTGATCACAATTCAATCTGCGCGAATCTGGAATCTGAAATTTACACAGAAACATGGTATATTATATTTTAGAGAAAATTTAATTGAATTTAGGCAAGAGTTATTATTTAGATACCATATGCATAGTCCACCTTAGTAGCTACTAACAACAGCTAGAAAGTACATCATTGAATGTCATTTCTGCAAGATAAATCACATTCTGATTGGCATTAGTATCTACTAAGCTTCAGGAGCTTACTAGGAGCTAGGAATAGAAAAAAAGACTGCATAGGACTGCCTAGGCAAAAATATCTAAAAAACCTTTATTGAGTAAATGATATTTATCTACATTACACCACGTACACCAAGGATATTGAAATGTCTGAATTAAATATTTTTGTTTCAGCGCTTTGTTTATTACAATTGGGTTGGGGGTTCAGAAAAAAAAATAATACAACTCGTCATTATCAGAAAAAAAAAAATACATGAGTGCCTCGTATTTCACTGTGGCTCCTCATAAGTAATAGATCGTTTTCAGGAATTTTCAGTAAATAACTTCTCTGATTCTGTTGGTTCCTGACATTTTCGGATATCTGCAGGCCTACTTTAAAGGTTACTTTATACACCGTTATAGCTTTATGACACCTATGTGGGTATGTATACGTGCTGTAAGTGATGAACTGAACTGCCTCATGCATTTTTTGGAGTGTCACTTTGGTGTATGCTGGACATTGTGATAATTATGTACCGGTGTAGCTCAGAAGTTCTACGAGACCCGCGGTCGTGTCCTTATATGGCGGCCGCGTTTCGGCCCGTTTCGATTGATGCGCGTTAAAAATAATGGATCGCCGTCGGGGGAGGCCTCGCACATTATCATCAATCCTGGCAAGTGTTCCGAGGAGAACTTGCCGCACCATTTGACAAATGTGACAGCGGAACACGGACGGAACATTACAGGGGGCGGGGGGGATTTGGGTGCATACACAGTCCATACGACGCCCGGCGTCGGCGTCGGCGTCGACGAAAGGACGACGACGGCGATGACGCAAATCGCTTTACATAACGTGTCTCTCGCAGCACCTGGTGGAATCGCGCTCGCATCTCTGCATGGTGAGTCCCACGGCGAAGCCCACACGATACCGTACTTACGCACGTACGGGTCACAGACAGACACATGCAAACAACGCAAGTAAACGCCGCGAGTATGTCTCTCACGCGCGACGCTTAATTTTAGTACAGACAGGACGTAAATAGCACCCAAACGGAATGACCGACGGCTGAAAAATGTCATCAGCTGTTGGCCGTCCGGGCAATTTAACGTACCGCAATTTAATTTGAATATCCTTACGACGCGGATTGTAGGAGACTCCTGAGCAGTGGTGTATTGGTAAAATAAGAAGTAACGAAACGCATGGTGAGAGCAAAAAATAGTCCGCGACTTTCCACAAGCAGCTTCCTGAAAGTTTTTCGGAGATCATCTTATTTTAAGCAAACTATTCTTTTCCTTGTAAGTTTTTATTTTTTTTAATTCTCACTACACAAAATATTAACAAACACAAAAATAAGAAATTCGAAAAAAGATAAAAATAAGAATCTTAAAGATATTATTATTTTTATGTAGTACACTTATAGTGCACTACAAACACTCCCAAATAGAATCACACACAATTTCATCGTTAGCCCCTGCTCTTTCAGTTGGCTGGTCAGTAGCCAATTGATGAGAACGCAACCATTTTTACGTATAAAATTGGATTCCTAAATTCCAAGTTTGGTCCATTAAGTTTTATAAACAATACATTTGCAACACGATCAATTAAAATGCGCGATCTTCTTTCCGTTACAATTAAATTCATGCTGCTGAAACCACGTTCGCATTCTGAAGAACTGCAAGCTATAATTTTTTTAACGTTTCCAAATCGTCTGAAATGTTACGACCATCACAAGCCAAGTAATCTCTAATTGCATTTAAAATTTCCCCCAAAGGTAAATTAAAGCATTAGCAGAGAGATTCTATTTCTTTTTCTCCAAATTTCATATTAATTTCAGATGGCCATTCGTTTGGTTCAAGAATTCGCAATTCTTTAACAATGTCGGAACTGTCGGATGTCAAAATTCCGTACCTGAACAATTTGCAGATGTAGTGTTTAGCCTATTCCTCATACTATTAATAATACTAATTAAGAATTGATTTCTGTGAATCAATTTTGCCATTATATTATCGGCCATTCGGTTGGTTCAAGAATTCGCAATTCTTTAACAATGTCAGAACTGTGGGAAGTCAAAATTCCGTATGAACCTGAACAATTTGCAGATGTAGTTTTTAGCCCATTCCTCATACTATTAATAATACCAATTAAGAATTGATTTCTGTGAATCAATGTGGCCATTTTATTATCCGTCAACGAAATTGAAGATAATTGCACTATTTCACAAGCAGAAACTGCTTCCAACGACTTCTTTCCTTTCTGAGGATCTTTTAAATATTCTAAATACGTGATAGTGCGGCGAATCAATTTGTTTGCATATACTATTGAAGTTTCTCTTCTTTGCAATACTTCTGATAGATCAGATAGCTCGAATAGAACATCACACATTATGGCCAAATCTTGAATACATTGTTTCGATGACATTCTTTTATATAATCCATTGAACATGGACTGTTCCGTTTTAGTGCGGTTGTTGTCTTTGCTCGCATTTTCGAAATGATGACATAAAGATGACCAATTCTGCCAAACTGCTGATACAGTCCTAAAAGAGATGGCCACCCATCTGACGTTAAATATACGTCCAATACGTTTAATTTCTACACCGAGAGCAGTTTCACAGGTTTCAATTTCTCTTTGATTTTTCAGAGATTGACTAAATAAGGAGTACAACTTGTCCATAAATATTTGAAAATGATTAACCCCATTAACCTCAGAAACAGCATCTCCTACTGACAATTCGAGCCTATGATTTAGACCAGGGGTCCCCAACCCTATGCCTGCGGGTACCATGGCACCCGCCGACCGTTTTACTTGTGCCCGCCACTATACTACGATAAAAAAGTGTTAAGATGTTAAATTAAATGTAATTTTTTATGGATTTTTTTTTATAATCTAGTAAATAATTAGAATTAAAGAAATATTGGCGAGCAATAATAGTTTAGTTTAAAACATTCAAGTTTGTACAAACACATAATTAACAATATTTGAATTGGTGGACATACCGCAAGAGGGAGATGGACATGCAGATGGAGGCAGATACCCCAGTGATAACTTTCGTACTCTTGGTGCAGCCCCTTTGCAATACCGCGTATTAAGGATCTACCAGAAAATCCTGAAGATAATCATCGCATTCTGCATACTGATTGGCTCAGTAATGGCAAAGTTCTTACAAGATTTGTAAATTTAAATGAAGAAAAAAAAATAACAATACAAAAAATCATCGTTTTATTGAACTCTCGCTAGCTGGTGGATTTCGGTTTTATCTCAGACATAATGGAAAAACTTGAATTATTCAAACTTGGAACTGCAGAGAAAAACACACATGTAGCTATAATGACAGGGTTTGAAACTCGTTTAAAGCTAAACTGGTTTTGTGGATGTCACATCTGCAGATGAAGTCACTTGTTCATTTTCCAAGTATGAAAAAACTGATAAGAGACGCTGAAATTGACTTGTCTTCATTTGTTGGCAACCTTTTATTACTTCAAGACCAGTTTGAAGCGTGATTTCAAGAGTTGAATCGAGCTAATGGTCACTTTGTTCAATGGTCACAATGGTCACAATGGCAATGGTCACTTAGTGACCATTGTCACTAGTGACAATGGTCACTAAAATTAATCTTTTACTGGTTAAATGGTCAAGTAAATGTAAGCGAAATAGCTGCATACATAGTAGAGTTTGTTCGTGTAAGGACAAAGAAACTGGAATAGAAAATTTGGATCTTCAGAACAATATTGTCCTTAAATCCAATGTATTAGATAAGAACTTCTGGAATCTATATACTTTTAAATATTTTGGAAAATAGTTGATACAGACTAATTTCTATTTTTGAAAAAAGCATCGTATACGATAAAATTGTTTTTCGGTTCCACATACTTGCGCGAATCTTTGTTTTCAACAATGAATATTATAAAATGAACGTACAGATCACGACTTACAGATGAACATCTTGATGATTGCTTACGAACAGAAATATCATCATACGCTCATAATTATCAAGCAATGGTCAATGAAATACAGTGCTAAAGATCACATTAGCTTTGAGATTTATATTTTTTTATAAAGAATTTGTATACCATGTAAATTTTTGTATGTCCTTATTATTATATAATCTTGTATTTGACATAAGAATGTTTAAATTATATTTCTATAATTAAACATATTTTTGTATATTATGTGTAGGAATTAATCAGATGACCTGCACATCAAAAACAGTAAAGTGTATGTTAGGTGCAGCATCACATTCAAATATCATGCAATTATGACATTATGCATATGATATATGACTGTGACGCTGTCAAATAACGTACACGTTAGTGTTAACGTTTCTTGATACGAAATGCACCTGATTATCTATGTCCAACTACAAATTTACCTTGAAAAATAAATGGCGCCCGCTGCCCTCCGATATTCATGTGCTTTGTATCTAATGTGCTCTTAGATACAAAAAGGTTGGGGACCCCTGGTTTAGACAATGCCATGTAATTAGATTCGGATATTTCTGTGTTCCTACTCGAGATTTTCTTCCTAACATAACACTGTCCCCATCGCTTGTAAATGAAATTAAATGGTGTTTTAAATAATTATCATCAAAACCATTTTATTCCAAACATTTTAAGAGAACCTCAGTTATGGTGTTAGCTGTTTGATCCTGCAATTCAATTAAATCAAGAAACAAGAAATGAGGATCTTTCATTTTATCGGTTCCGCATTTTAAATACATAATAAGACCAAACTTTTTACTTAAAGTGGTAGATTCATCTATGATAATAGATAAGTTTCCTTGAACTTTTACCATTTGTTGACAAATTTTTCATTTGAATTCCTTCAAACCAAATCAAACACATTTTCTTGAACCTTTACTATTTGTTGACAAATTTTTCATTTGAATTCCTTCAAACCAAACCAAACACATCCAGGTATAGTACTTGAAGAAATACAAAATCGATACATAGAAAGCATTCCCCTAATTAATAAAAAAGAAGTGGCCCAGGAAATTAAAACAAACCTAAACCCAAGAAGCTCCTGGCATAGATCTTGAACTTGAACTGTTTCCCCAACCCTATAAGTCATAATGCTACCAAAACCTGGTAAACCACCCAACGATGTTAAGTCATATAGACCGGTTTTTCTATTTTTTCTCCCAATTATTTCAAAGACTTTTGAAAAGCTGCTCCTGAAAAGAATGAGGCCACTAATAGAGAAGAATAAGCTAATTCTAATTCAGACCACCAATTTGGTTTTCGCGAAAAGCCCTCAACCATCGACCAGGTGCATAGAATCACTAACATCATAGAAAATGCTCTGGAAGAAAAGTCCGTCCGTTAGACGTTGCACAGGCCTTTGACAAGGTATGGCACGAAGGACTAATACGCAAATTGGGGAAAATGCTACCTAAACAATATGTTGAAATTCTATCATCATACCTAACGGGCAGATTATTTCGCATTTATTATTTCGCAAAACAAGAAGACGAACACTCTAAATTGAAAGAAATAGGCGCAGGGGTGCCACAGGGAAGCGTTCTTGGACCAATTCTGTACCTCCTATATACCTCGGACATGCCTGAGACCGAAGGAGTAACAACACCAACGTTCGCTGATGATACAGCCCTACTTTCAGTCGGGACAAATGTAGAGAGGGCTTCCACAAAGCTCCAAAATACATGCAACGAAATACGCAAATGGACAACAAAATGGAACATCAAACAATAAATCAATACACGTAAACTGTACCAACCAGAAATCAACAAATAACTCGAGAATCAGCATTAACGGTGTAATGGTGCCCCATGAAAACATAGCAAAATATTTAGGTATGAACCTGGATGCCAAACTGAGATGGGTTGAACACCAAAAAAACGAACGGAACTTGATATCATATACAAACAATGTTACTGGCTTATTGGAAGAAATTCTAAAGTACAGCTACATAACAAACTACTTATCTACAACCAAGTCTTAAAACCGATATGGCTTTATGGAATCCAGCTTTGGGGATGCACCAAGGATTCAAATATAACACGAAATGTCTGTACAAAATAAAGTGCTTCGGAACATGGTAGATGCGCCATGGTACGTTCGCAACAAGGATCTACATCTAGATGTCAAAATGGTTAAAGAAGAAATCAAGAGGTATGCTGGCAACCATGAAGCCAGACTGCACCGACATGTTAATGCTGAAGCACTCCAGCTATTTTTTTTCTTTTCGAACCACATATCTGCAGTCTAAATACTCGGCCAATTTATTAATGGGGATTCTACTTCTTTTTGATCATTTTCTGTTGATGTTGATGGAATATCCATTTGTTTTTCCTTAGTTTTCAGCACTTGCACATTTTCTTTTTGTTGCGTTTTGAATTTTTTTTTCAAAGAAACTGTAGATTTTTCGAAATATTACTGCAATAATTAAAATTAATATGCATTGTATTTAATCCATTAAAAAATTTAACTATCTTATAATTTACAATGGAAATAGAAACCACAAACTACCAAAACAACGTTGGCATTATACACAATAACACAATCTACTACTGCACAGACTAACTTGTTACTGGCGCAATTCGCAATGAAATAGTCATTGACGGGATTCGAACTTCCGCAGAGTGGCGCATTCGCACTATTGTTGACGTTTATAGTTTGGTAGTATGGTATGTAGAATAGCCAACACAGAACACATGATGTTTATTTGATTTAAAAGGGAAAAAGAAAAAGACACAAAAACCAAGATACATTCTCTATTAATTAACATATTTTATGAAACGTTTTTGCAAAGTCGCCAATTTAAAATATAATTTTCATTTGAAATTTAAAAAAAAATGACTACTAAAAAAAGTACCGGAACGCGTTCCGTTTTTGAAAACAAAAGTTGCCGGAACGTCGTTCCGCCACGTCCCTCCTGAGGCAATTCTGAGGCAATCCTGAGGCAATTCCAGGCCGGCGTTACTTCGGGGCATCTGTGCAGGGGCTGTTGCCCACTCCTGCAGCTCCTCCAGCGCTGGATCGATCCACGACGGTCTGGATGTCAAGGTTGGCACGTGTCATTAGCGGTCACGGTTGCACCAGGGTTGAAGGATACACGAGCGGGCAGTAAACAAACTCTCCGTCTCCTTCGTCCTTCTCCGTTCGTCTCGCTCGAGACGCGCACGCACCGATTTTAATAAACGCGCGTTTCGTAATGAAACGTGCGTATATTAAAATACGCATCAGCACCACCGGAGTGTCTAATGGGCATCTAATTACATGCTCGTAATCCAATTAGAGTTGCGATTCCGCGAAGCGACGTGTGATGCAACGCAATACTTGCGTACGAACAGGATAAAATCGGCCAGGGACCGCTGAAGTGTGCCGCTGATTATTCCACAATTCATCGCGCTAACCAGTCCATTAATATAATGTGCTCATCCACTTTAATCCTGTGCTCATTTGTACGTTAGACTCTAATTAGCGTGGGTTTGATGGTAATTGACACATAAGTCCGATTAAAAGAAACTGTTTAATAATCTGCCATATAGGAAGACTGATTTAACATAAGCAACGCAAAAGTCACCACATCTACAAAAAAAGATGATTGGTCGAAGAAGTTGTTTGCCACAAAGTTGCAATTACATATTACATATCTACAAAATGACATTCTATATTGATGAATCGTCTTAATAATAATAATGATAATATTCTAGACAAGACATTCCTTTGAAACATTTAAGAATAGCCACAATTTTTGGCTATTTTTGTACTTATACAAAATGAGATGATTGGCCGAAGAAGTTTTTTGCGACAAAGTTGCAATTATATCTACAAAATGACATCCTATATTGATGAATCGTCTTATTGGATAGTGGTATGCCATTTCTAATAGATTTAGGATAAAACCTTAAACGTAATTTCTAATAATATTCTGGACAAGACATTCCTTTGAAGCATTTAAGAATAGCCAACATGTTTTACTATTTTTGTACATATACAAAAAAATATGATTGGCCGAAGAAGTTGTTTGCCAAAAAGTTGCAATATCTAACAATCTATCTATCTATCTATCTATCTATCTATCTTTATATCTACAAAATGACATTCTATATTAATGAATCGTCATATTAGATAGTTGTATGCTATTTCTAATAATATTCCGGACAAGACAATCTTTTGAAGCATTTAAGATTAGCCAAAAAGTAATGTTTTCAATAAATCTATTCTTAAATTGTATGAGGTAGTGGTTAATTCTTTGTGAAACATTTCGATAAGATGAATAAGGGAAAACACTTGATATAGTTTCACAGATTTATTAGATTGCTGGCAAGGACACAGAGCTGATCACGACAATGAAACGCAGGAAAGCAGGATACTTCGGGCACATCTTCCAGAATGACAAATATCAATTCCTGCGACTAATCATGGAAGGAAGAATAGAAGGAAACGGGGAATCGGAAGGAAGAGGTTCTCCTGTCTAAAAAATCTTAGACAATGATTCGAAGTCAGGTATGCTCCTACACTAATACGATTCGCACAAGATCGGAACTAGTTCAAACATATGGTAGCCAACTCCTGTGAGGAGAAGGCACTGGAAGAAGAAGATGATTAGATTGCTCTACAATTGTTGCGACCTTACGGTTATTCTCAATAAAGATATAAAACTGAACTACCAAAACAGTTTTATATCTCTCTTGAGAATGATCGTAAGGTCGAAACAATATTAGAGCAATCTAATAAACCTGTGAAAATATACCAAGTGTTTTCCCTTATTCATCTTAAATTATTCTTCTTCTTAAAGTTTTATCTCCTATCGAAGGTTGGATGTCTTCATAATTTTCCATTAATTCTGCCAATTTTAAATTTTTTTTAGTTGATAGTAATCACTCATAATTTTCATAGAAATCATTAAAAAATTGACAGAATGAATGGAAAATTGAACAGTATAATCGTTGAAAATGTAACAGTAACCATTGAAAAAATCATTAAATCATTAATCATTAAAAATCGACAGAATTAATGGAAACTTGGACAGTATCCTCGTTGAAAATTCAATTTATATAATGGTTACTATTAATTCTCCATTAATGCTGTAAATATTTCATTTTTTTTAAATTGATAATAATCACTCATCATTTTCATAGAAATCATTTAAAAATTGACAGAATTAATGGAAACTTCGATCATCGTTGATAATTTAATTTATTTAATGGTTACTATTAATTTTCTATTAATTCTATCAATTTTTCGATTTTTTTTTAATTGATAATAATCACTCATAAGTTTCATAGAAATCATAAAAAAATTGATAGAACTAATTGAAAATTGGACAGTATCATCGCTGAAAATGTAACAGTAATCTTTGAAAAAATCATTAAATCAGTAATCATTAAAAAATTGACGGAATTAATGGAAACTTGGACAGTATCTTCATTGAAAATTCAATTTATGTAATGGTTACTATTAATTCTCCATTAATGCTGTAACATTTTTAATTTTTTTTAAATTGATAATAATCACTCATTATTTTCATAGAAATCATAAAAAAACTGTCAGAATTAATGGAAAATTGGGCAGTATTATTGTTGAACACTTAATAGTAATCATTAAATAGATGAATTTTGATTGATTTATTGATTAATAATTGAGAATTTAATATTATACGTTCAATATTGACACAAAATTTGAAAAACTTACAGTTACTATTGAAAAATTGATATTAACCATTTATATACATAGTCATAAATACTTTCAAAATTGCTAGTAACCATTGAAATATTAACAGAATACGTACTTCAAAATTTGACAATAATCACTGAAAATTTTCGTAGATCTTTAATGATTCTCTCAAAATATTTCCTGTTTTCGTCAAAAATAACATTACATCTGGCTCTTATATTCCTAGTGATCGCATCAGTGCTAATAAAAGTGTGCAATTCTTCAATTGGAAAATTGGACAGTATAATCGTTGAAAACTTAATAGTAATCATTAAAAAGATGAATTTTGATTGATTGATTGATTTATAATTGAAAATTTGATATTATACGTTAAATATAGATACAAAATTTGAAAAATTTACAGTAACCATTGATAAATTGATAGTAACCATTAAAATATAGACATAATTATATACTTAAAAAATTGCTAGTGACCATTAAAATATTAACAGAAATACATACTTCAAAATTTGACAATAATCACTGAAAATTTTCGTAGATCTGCAATGATTCTCTTAAATTTTTTCCTGTTTTCGTCAAAAATAACATTAAATCTGGTTCTTATATTCCAAGCCATTGCTAATAAAAGTGTGCAATTCTTCGAAAAATCGATCTTAAATTCCATAGAAACCATTGAAAAATTGACAGAATTAATGGAAACTTGGACAGTATCATCGTAGAAATTTCAATTTATTTAATGGTTACTATTAATTCTCCATTAATTCTGTTATTTTTTTTAATTCATAATAATTACTCATAATTTTTATAGAAATCATAATAAATTGACAAAATTAGTGGAAAATTGGACAGTATCATCTTTGAAAACTTAACAGTAATCATTAAATAGATATATTTTGATTGATTTATAATTGAAAATTGGATATTCTACGTTGAATATTGATATATAATTTGAAAAACAGTAATGATAAAAAATATGAATTTTGATTGATTGATTGATTAATAAAATTAATACTTTCCTTGCTAATATCTTGATCAACATTTTACTATTATTATAAATGTATATTAGGTATAATTACACTTGTTTTGTTTCATATATTTTATCAGGCATGTGTTTCGGCTTATTCGGTCATTTTCAAAGGATTATGTTTATAATTTTTGGCCGAATGAGCTGAAACATGTGCCAGGAAACTGATCAAAAATATAAAACAAAACAAGAGTAATTATACCTAATATACATTTATAATGATTGATTAATAATTGAAAATTTGATATTATACGTTGTATATTGATACAAAATTAGTTGTAGTACAAATCTTTAAAAAAGACTAGAATATTGATTAACTATTTTTTCCGTTGATCTGTCATTTAAGCATATCATTAATGTATGATTTGTACAGAGAAATCGTTCATTAATAACCCCCATTAATGAACGATTTGTTTTAATAAACTATTTTAGTATAGGCCACCAAACATACTATATTCAAATGTCACTGTAAAACGTCAAACGTGATTTATAAGTTATTTGTGGCTATTATGGATCTCGAAGACGCTCTAATATTGACCCCGCCAGAAGTTTTGGAGAGTGCCAATGTTGCTTCATTGTGTTTGCTCCCGGAAAAAAGCAGGTCTTTATACGAAAAGACATACGGAGAATTTACAACATGGTGCGCAGAGAAGCAGGTAACGCGCCATTCGGAATCTGTTTTATTAGCGTATTTTGCTGATATTGCGGGAAAAGGTCTGTTGGCAAGCTTATGGCCGAAATATTCAATGCTTAAAGCGACATTAAATATAAAAGAAAACATTGATATAAGCAAATTCAATAAATTGATCATGTTCATTAAACGACAAAAAGAAGGATATCTGCCGAAAAAATCCAAAGTACTCGAAAAAGAACACATCCAACGATTCCTATCTGATTCTCCAAACAGTGTCTTCTTAATGACTAAGGTAATGAAATAATGACCAACTGAAAATATAAACATCGTATTACATTTCAGATTGCAATGATTTTTGGAGTAGCTGGAGCATTAAGAAAAGATGAATTATTGAAATTAGAGAAAGATAATGTTCAGGATATGTCATCAAAATTTTTAGTTACAATTAAGGCGTCCAAAACACAAACAAATAGAATTTTTACAGTGGTGGACAATGAAGAAAAAATATTGTTAACATTAATTAGAAATTACATTTCATTGAGGCCAAGACACACTCCACACAATAGATTTTTTATTTTCTATAGAAATGGCGTCTGCTCCACCCAACCTGTAGGCATCAATACATTTTCCAAATTACCGTCACGAATTGCAACATTTTTAAAATTAGATCAGCCTCATCTTTATACAGGACACTGTTTCCGACGATCGTCTGCTTCAATTCTTTCCGACGCTGGTGCAGACTTCGCAGCTATTAAACGACATGGTGGCTGGAAATCCACTTCAGTTGCTGAAGGATACATAGAAAATTCAATTCAAAATAAAATAAACATCGCTGAAAAGATTCTCTCGACAAATAATTCAAAAGCACCTCATACTATTACGAGTGCTAATAATAATAATGAAACAGAAAATTCCACAACAAGTGTCGAAGACAATAACTTAAACTTAAATTTTAGTTCAGAATACCAGAAAACTGAAAATACTATGTCTATTCCTGGTTTTAATTTCAGCAATTGCACAGTTACTAATCTAACTATAAATATAGACAAACACAGTGCAACTTAAAAATTAGTCTTACAAATTAGTTAATAGGTTTTGAATCATTTGTATATGTATATCACAATAATTATCACAATTAATTTGATTTTTTAAACTTTTTTATTGCTAATAAGATCAACGAAAAAATATTGTAACCAACACGTAAGATTAATCGGCGATTAATAATCTCGACAATTAACGCGCTCGCTCGCTCCGCTCGCTCACGCGTTAAAATTTCTCGATAATTAATCGCTCTCATTAATCAACTTGTTGGTTAAATAACTATTAATATTAAAAAATAAGTGAAATTGTTTCATTATATTATAAAATTGTTCACCAATTGATATTACATTATCTAAGACTGATAACTCATTTTCGTCAAAAAAGTGAGTTACCACCTCTGTGCTTAATACGGCAGAATAGGTCTATGCAAGCATGAGCTCTACTTGCAGAATTTTTCATATACCAATGTATAGTATCATAATCACTGCAATTCCGGAATATTTTGCATAATCTTTTAAAGCTATAGAATAACAATCAATACTCTTCTCCTAAATAAGTTTCAAGATATATCTTGTATCTAGCACATTTCTAACACATGATATGTATCTGCTGCATCTTTTGCAACTTGTGTTTATTTAACTCAACAATTTTTTGTCCTGAATAAATTTTGATTTGATTTATTGAAAGTTTCAGAATCTTGAATGTTAAGAACATAAAGACATTCACAATCTTAAGAAGAATAATAGGTCTTGAATGCAATAATCACAATTTGATCTAATTTCTCAAAATTTAACACTCGGATTATGAAAATTTCATTGCATAATAATTCTATGGATAATCCTATAATTTTTGATAATACATGGATGGACAATGATTATGGATAATGGATAATTTTTGTTTGGTCCATTTAGGCAACATTTTTGCCCTGTCACAAGAGTGATATTTCAGAGCAATTTTTATTATTTGTATTATAATTGTTGCTTCCAAGATTTTTCATATGTATTAAGGCGCGTTTACACCAATGTTAATAACAAGTGTTGCTAACAAATCTACATTTCGCAGCCAATAAGAAAGGCGACATCTTCAGAGTATTCTATCGTATGGGGCTTACTCGATATTATCTGCCCCAGTTTTTTTTTGTCGCGCAAAGTATATTTAGGCATAGGACATCATTTTTGCAAAATTTTGATTATAGCTCGTATCTTCCACCGGTCTTTGGAATATCTAACAATAGTCGGTATAAGATTAACTTAACGTGATCCATCAGAAATATTTGTTAGTATCGATGTGGTGGAATTGAGTATGAACTAAAGCCAAAAATATTGTAACACATCGATCACTAACAAATTACTGCGACAGTCACGTCCAAGTTGGTATGGTAGCAACTGTGGCAATTGGTAATTGTTTTAGCAATAGGTGGCAAAAGTTCAAACATGAAGTTGAAACATGTTTGTTATTTGCTAATGTTCAACCTCAGTTCAAGATCAGTTGCTAATAAAGTAAAGTAAAATGAAGTTGAAGGTGAAACATGTTTGTTATTTGCTAATGTTCAACCTCAGTTCAAGATCAGTTGCTAATTAAGTAAAGGTTGTTATGATGAAATCCAACCTCCGATAGGAGATGGACTTTAAGAGGAAAACTGTGAAGAAGGTGAACAATGTTTGTTATTTGCTAATGTTCAACCTCAGTTCAAGATCAGTTGCTAATAAAGTAAAGGTTGTTATGATGGAACCAACCTCCGATAGGAGATGGACTTTAAGAGGAAGACTGTTCAAACTGTTCGTTATAAGGTCATCACGGTTTAGGCAATGTAACCACTTCGTGAACATCTTCAACAGATGTCAATCATCATTATCTTCTCTCCAGAGGCTGCAGCAACAAAGCGTTAACCCAACCCTCCCCCTGAATATGTAGGGTAAGCGAAAGTTCGCGTCATGATGAATTTTACAATACATTTTCTCTCAACCTCCCGTTGGCTATTTAGTTCCTTGTTACCTCTCATATTGTCTGAACACACGAAATTAAGCCGCTATGTTCGCCGCTCTCTGAAGCCTCCTCCAAGCATCTTCACCCCGATGGCGACAGCCATTGTGCTTCGCGAAGATAATGACCACGCCGCGGGGCTCGATTTCACACATAACACGCGAGATAGGTATTCTGCTCACACATGAAGAATGGGGGGGTCATTGTGTCCCCAGTGCCCCCCGTACGTGAAAGCGGAGGCTTGTCGCGCCGGTGCGCCCCAGGCGTAGGCGGTGGAACGACCTCCACCTGCTCGACCCGGAGGATTTTGGGAACATTTACGGGCAGAGTAATTGGGCTGCGGCGGTGGTGGAGCCGGTCGCCTCCGGGGGCGATTATGTGTCATCACCGGCGAGACAACACTCGTAAACGTCGAATGCAATGGATATAAAAATACAAATGTCTTTTATTGTCACATACAGATGGTAGAAAGATTAAAAATGAGCTGGTGGTTAGTTTGAAATTTTGCAATTATATAACATCTAAATAGCCTGCAGATATTTATAAAGCGAAACATACACCACATTAAGGGCCTGACTTGCTACAATTGAGGATACGTTATCTGCCACATAGACATACCAACAAAGAGGTTAGAAACTAACTGCCTTTAATTGTCACATGCGGATGGTAGAAATATAAAAAAAAGTTGGTAGTTTGTTTGCAATCATCATCATCATCATAACATAACATCATAACCTGTTGATATTTATAAAGCAAAACCTATCACATTAAGAGCTCGAGTTGCTAAGAGATTCTGCTTGGCTACGCTCCATCTCTTTGGTTGCTTGCTTTCTGGGGATCTATCTATCTGGTTGTCTGCTTGTCTACGATACATCTATTTGGCAATCTGCTTATCTGGCCAAACGTACCTGGCGCTAACTAAAAGTATAGTGGCTTTAACACCAGGATGTGAAATTGTATGTAGGTTTTCCAAAATATTTCCACTTAATGATTTAGAAACAAAAGGACGCGGAAAACCTAAAGAAAAATCAGCCCATACTTTAGTATTTGAATTTTCAATTTCGCATAGCTATAATTTTAAAGAATGATCATCAGCAGCTAATAATGTGGCTGGTTCCTCATTAGAATCTTGAAGGGATTTAAAAAGTTCCATGGTGGGAAATTTAACAGAGCTAATTTATATCCTAGACAATGCATCTGCGACCTGGTTTTTCGAACCGGGGACATGTTGAATGTCATTGGTAAATTGGGCTATGTAGGCAATATGTCTGTATTCTCGATTCAAAAAACGGTCAGATGAGGAATTTGTGGCCGAAACAAGCGGTTTGTGGTCTGTATAAATAGTAAAGGGCCGACCTTCTAAGTAGAATCGAAACTTCGTTAGCGCCAAATAAACCGCGAGAAGTTCTCTGCCGAAAGTGCTATAGTTTCTTTCAGTAGGGGAAAAACTATTAGAGAAGAAGGATATGGGACATAACAAGCCAGGAATGGTTTCATGTTATAAGACTGCCCCTGCTGCAACGTCATATACATCAACCATAATGCTCAAATTTGCATTTTTACTAGGAAAATTAAGTAAGGAGGTAGAACTCAAAACTGTCTTGAGGCGGCTTGTGCGTGTTTTGTCCATAATATTGAAGAATTATTGTGATTTGCTAATTTAACGACTTCTACCAATGGTGCCAGAACAAAAAGAACATGCTTTAACAAATCTATGGTAGAAGTTGATCATTTCGAGAAAACGTTGCAACTCTTTCTTGACACGTGGTTTGGGAAAATCAACAATAGCTTTGACTTTATCTTTCAAAGGTGCAAAACCGAAAGAGGAAATGGTGTGTCCACGAAAATTTAATTGATTTACCCCCAAAAAGCAATTTTCTAAATTAATTTTGATATCAAAATTAGATAATTGTTGGAAGATTAATTTTAAATGTTTTAAATGTTCTTGTTCAGATGAGCTATAAATTAGAATATCTGCGAGGAAGGCAAAGCAACAATCAAAACCACGTAACACTATGTCAATGATGCGTTCCTCAAACTTTCCTCAAACGTTCCAAAGGCGTTCCTCAAACCAAAAGTGATGCGAGTATATTAGAAATGGCCAAAAGGGGTAATGATACCTGTTTTTGGTATATCTTCATACGCTATGTGTATTTGATGGTAGGATTTAACGAGATCAATTTTGGAAAAGAAGGTGCAGCCAGCACAATTTTGAGTCCTGAAGTCCTGAATATGAGGTAAAGGGTACCGTTCAGGTTCAGTTACTTTGTTCAAAGCACGATAGTCCTCGCATGGACGCCATTTCCCACCTTCCTCCGGAACCATGTAAAGAGGAGGAGCCCAACTGCTCGACGAAGGTCGGATAAATCCTAATTTGAGAAAATAGTTGTACTCTTGTTTCGCTATTAGTAATTTATCCGGCGTTAATCGACGTGCTTTGCAAAAACGGGAAGTCCACATGTCTTAATGACATCTCGCTCAGCTGAATGTTACAAGGTTGTATGTGCAAATTTGTAAATTTTTGAATAAAGATTTGAAATATGTGTGCTATATCAGAAAATGATATATTTTGCACCATAGATATGTTTTTGTCACAGGTTCCTAATGATCCAATTTTAACCTTCCAATAAGTTAGAAGGTCCCATGTTGAAAACTTAGAGCCTGGTAACACTAGAGACGTATAAATTGAAAAAATGTTACCCTCAACCTTGTAACACCAAGCTGACGATGTGCCTCCTTGTGATTCGGTGAAAAAAACGGTTGGGTTAAAAAGACGAGTTAAGGTGGGAAATTGGTCAATCAGTGTTGTGTAAATAGAGCGTTCCAATGCAGCAGTACAAATGGGAGTAGGACCTGTAACATCAACGATAGTGTTTGTAGCTATTGTTGTGTTAATCGCAGCGCTATCAAGCAACTGTTGATTGCGGGTATCAACTAATAAACCATAATGAGTTACAAAATTTGCACCAAGAATAGAATAGTGTAGTTTGGCTAATACAAAAGGCCACGAGTGCTTTCGTGAAACTGATAATTGAAATT